>JASJET010000003.1:1012500-2288168 GCA_034092305.1 Diaprepes abbreviatus
TTTGATCAATATCTCAAAAACTAAACTTCTTAGAAAAAACTGACGACATCACTGAACTCTACATAAAACAACTCGGTAAAAATCAGTTCTTACTTTTTTGATAAATTAACGCATAACGGAAATACGAGATGTAGATTAGAAACTAAGATAGTCATGGCAAATTTCGTTTCGTTAAAAAGTAGGACACCAAAGTGAAAACCACAACTCTATATCTTTGATAATAACTGCAATACCCCCTAAAAGTGTCATAAATGGGACACCCTGTACAAGGGGCTTAATTTTTGACACTTTTGTACGGTATCTCTATTATTATTAATGACAAAGACTTGCAATTTTGTTAAACCTGTGCAACTTTTTTGTTAAACAAAAGATTCAACTAACAATATTCGCCTAGCATGCTCTGTTTTCAAGATACAGAGCGAAATTGAAAATTTTCTACTTACAAGCCGTCTTCGTATCTTAGTTAGTATGTTAATATTTTTCGTTATAGTTGTCGAGTAAAATAAATTAAATTATTTCCATTTTATATACGCCGCAACCTACAAATATGCCTGACCAAAAATGTATATCTGTCCATCACATCTGCCAATTTAGAAAAGAAATTATCAACATTTGTTTTATTAAATGACGTGGCTCAGTTCAGTTTAGTAGTTTCTGAAGACTTTACAAAGACTCGTTGCGTTTTAAAAACGGTGTCAGTCAATTGGCTCCAGCTTCTTTATCATCAAGCCACGATTGTGGCATTTCAATATTGTACTTAGATGCACAAGCAAATTCTAGTTGTCTGACATCTTTTGGGGTAATGTTGTAGTAAATTTGGCTCCATTTAAATACAAAAAACTCATCAAAATAGTCACTTGTTCATTGCTGAAACCTTGTCTATTCTACTGGTAGCCAACTGTGAGAGATTCTGTAGATGTACCCTTCTCTTCTGCTGATTTTCGTTTCTTTAAATATTTTGTAAGCTATATGTAACCCAATCCGAGGTCTTTTGCGAAGCCACGCATTTTTTTAATTTACATTCCTACAAAATCGCTGCTGATTTATCGTAAATTTCTTTAGATATTTTTCCACGTTCAGGTTTCCTTTTATACATTTTCGTCCTATAAACAACAACAAAGTCTATAGAACAGATCAAGGTAATCAGTAAAAAGTACTACGGGGCATCTGATATGTAACAACTTGCCCCGAACAAATTTCCTTCTTAGTCCCGACTCTAAAACCTACCTTTCGATGTTAAACAGAAAACCACTGGATAAACTTAGGTTCGTCACAAAAAAAGCATCACACACAACTATGATTTAATTGTAAATAAGTTGTAGAACAATCTTCTTCTTCTAGGTAGAACCAAGTTCTGTTATCTACACAATGCCTCATCGATCCTCGTTTGAGGTCGAAATCCAGCTGTCTCTCCATCTTTTGGGGGGCCGTCCAGGCGGCCGTTTGGTGTTTGGTTTCTCTCTCATCACGGTTTTTGCTAGTCTGTCATCGTCCATTCGTTCCACGTGATCTCTCCACTGCCTACGACGGTTTCGAATCCACTTAACAACATCCCCCCCACTCCGCTGTCCTCACGTATTTTTGCATTTCTTATTCAATCTCTTAAACTTGTTCCCGTGATCATTCTCAGCGTTTTCATTTCTCTGGTTCTCATAATTTGTTTTGTCTTTGTTGTTTCATTTCTTATTTCTGTGCCGTAGGTCAGTATCGGCCTTACACAGACCTTGTAAATTCTTGCCTTGCTCTCAACGGTCATATGTTTATTGTTCCAGATTATGTCTCTTAGTTGGCCTGATATCATGGCCGCTTTTTTGGTTTGTGTGCGTACTTCGTCCGTTACTGCCCTGTTACTTGTTATATGTGCTCCCAGGTATTTAAACTTCCCATCCTGTTCGATATGTTTGTCATCAACCATTAGTTTGCATCTTACCGGTTTTTTTGCTATTACCATTGCTTTGGTTTTCTCCACAGATATTTTCATATTATACTGTTTGGCTGTTCGACTGAGATGGAAAAGCATTCTTTGTAAGTTGTCCTCGCTATCTGCTGTCAAGGCAACATCGTCTGCAAAGCATATAATTTGAACGGTGTTGTGTCCCATTGGGTACCCAATATTTGTGCTTTTTACCTCATCAATGATTTGGTCCATGATTACATTGAAAAGTGTTGGACTTACGCTATCACCCTGTCTTATTCCTATGGATAGTGGGATTTTCTCTGTTAGAGTGTTATTTGTTTTAATTACCAGGGTGTTTTTGGAATTCAGTTCGTATATTGTGCGTATGATTGCTTCGTCTACTTGTTTTCTTCGCAGTAGTTCTGTTGTGTTCCAGTTTGACTCGGTCGAACGCTTGTGTAAAGTCCACAAAACAAATGAATAGCTATTTATCGTATTCGATAGATTTTTCAACCAGCTGTCTGATAATAAATATACCGTCGATAGGTTATTCCGGAAGCCCTGCTGTTCTTCACACGCCCCTAACTTGTCTATGATCCGTTGCGACAGTATTTTGGTTAATAATTTGGCTGAACTGTTTAGTAGGCTGATTCCCCTGTAGTTTTCGGGTTGTTTCTTTGATCCTGTGACAAGGCTGGGGCCTCCGTACTTTAGCATCTCATTCGTAATTTGATCGGTACCAGCTGAACAGAACAATATTACTAAGAAATTAAAAAGTGACTAACCTGCAATTTTGACAGCAGCGCGCATCGGCGCCTCTCACAAATGCGTTAGCAGTAATGAGCACGTGGCTCGCTGTTAGCCGATCATGACGTAATCATTTGTCTCTTTCCAGAGTTACTCTTGCGTTCTTTGTCTAGCCACCGTTGTCCCCACTTGGGGTGATTTATCCACTTTTATTATTTTTTCCGAAAACTCTGAAACACGTCAATTTTTGTCACTTAAGTTATTCATAAGAAAATGTAACCAAAACGTTCCGTTTAATTTCATAATTTTTAGAATTAAAAAACCTGAATGAAATGTAGGTTCACCCTTATAAAAATAAGAGATAATATATGTGAAGGTGAAACCACCTCTTAGAATCAGAAATAGAGGGCGCAACTAAAATCCAAAGTCCATGGAAATTAGACTTTTGTCGCGAAAAAAATGTAACCTGTGATTTTATTATTGAAAAGTGTATATTTCGGCATCCTAAATAACATTTCTAGATGTTAATATTAGCAACTCTGTTCTAACAAAATGACAGACCAAAAATGGTAAATTTTTTATTTTTCCAGTTTATCTCGAAAAAAAGTTTTAATCAAAAGTTGTAGATAATTGAATTACTTATCGATTCGTATACAGGTTTTCCGCTAAGTACTTTCTAATTTCTCGGAAGCATACAAGAGAAGTCAGAATAACTCCACTTTGTCATAGAAAGAAAATTCCTTAATGGAGATAGTGAGCCCTAAACGGGTACCCAGCGATTTAACTTATCGCTCTAAGTTTTGAACCGACTTGTATAATTTTATGAAATTCTAGTGTTTTATGGAAGTCATAAAAACTCATTAAACTATATTACAGTAGATGTTTTAAATCGACAGAGAAGTCAGGAACGGACTTGCACCCATAAACGTAGGGCCTAATTTTTGAAATGTGTCATTTTACAGAGCTGAAAACTGATTTTTTAAATACTTTGGTCATTCTTCTTCCAAAAAGGTAATCTTAATTTATTTTGATAAAACTGACGGTTTTCGAGATAAATCAGTTTTTATGCGAAACACTCAAAAGTTACTAATGCTAAACACAAACAGGTAAAAATCGGGTTGTTATTGTTAATACCTTTCGAAGGGTTGATCGAAGCCTATGGAAACAGGTTAAAGATGATTAAAAAATAATTATTAGAGGTAACGGATTAATTTTTTACATGGTGTATTCAAGGTCATTTTGGCCGCGACCAGGAGAGCACGAGACCCTTACGGGCAGGAACAAATTTTGCAAAACATTGCTGATAACCCTTCAAACAGCAAAAAAAAGCTCGCGACACAAAACAATGTTACAAAACGGATTGCACATGAAACTCTAACAGAACAGTTACACACCTATACCACGTTCAAAAAGTACAAGCTACATCTTTGGATGATTATCCCGCAAGACTTCAATACTCCAACTAATTTATGTTATATGACCACAGTAGTGTATATATGAGAGAAGGAAAGAGGAGGAGGAGGAGTAAGAAGAGTAAATCATCAACACTTTTTATCCTCCTCCTCTTTTCTTCTCTCATTATACTTTTCAAAAAACCTCGTGTCATCAACACTTTTCATCCTCCTCCTCTTTTGTTCTCTCATTATACTTTTTGAAAAAGCCTCGTATACATCACCTTGAGTTAATCTTAAAGTTAACAACATGGCTAACCTTCCATCGAATCCGATCATAGTAGGAGATTTAACCTTATGTTTGACCTTGAGGTGGATAACCTTATTTGACCATGAAGTTGATATAAAGTGTTGATGATACGAGGTTTTTTAAAAAGAATAATGAGAGATCTGAAAAGTATAATGAGAGAAGAAAAGAGGAGGATGAAAAGTGTTTATGATTTACCCTTCTTACTCCTCCTCCTTTTTCCTTCTCTCATATATACACTACTGACCACCAAGGTCTCCAGATCTAAATCCCTTAGACTTTTACTTCTGGGAAAGTAAATATTAGAGAAGAACTACTAGCGAGAATAGCACAGCATTCTAACGAAGTATGTAATAATGCTGGAATATTATTTGCAGTGCAATGGAAAAATATTCAAAAAATAAGAAAATGTATTGAAATAAGTGGAGCTCATATTGAACATTTGCCAAAATAACATTTAAATGTTTTCGGTATTTTTGTTTTTCAATAACATTGTAAATTAATTGAGCCTCGGTAAAGAAAATCGCCAGTTTTATCGAAGTAAATAAAGAGTATTTTTTTTTGAAGAGCAATGACCAAAGTATTTAAAAAATCAGTTTTTAGCTCTGTAAAAATTAGGCCCAACGAGTGTGGCTGCAAGTCCGTTCCTGACTTCTCTGATGATCTTAAACATCTTCAAAATATTAAAATTTCCTTAAATTATACAAGTCGGTTCAAAACTTAGACCCGATAAAGTAAATCGCTGGGTACTCCCTTAAGGCTCTGTATCTCAGTTAAGGAATTTTTTTCCATTGATAAAGTAGGGTTATTTTGACCATTCCTGTATGCTCTCGAGAAATTAGGAGGTACTTACCAGACACCCCGTATATAAAGTTTTTGGTGGTGCAACAAGCTATCGGGATAAATTTTTTTGACATTTTCTTTGATTAAAATAAAACCATATTTATTTAAAAACTATTGCCTCGAAATTCACTGTATATATGGATATTATCTATCTAAAAAGTGTGGTAAATCCAGAATCTGTATAATTAATATTTTCTGACTGATCTGAAATTGATCAAAGTTGAAGGTTTGACCTTGATTTTCCAATCTCCTAATTAAGATACAACAACCATTCTTACAGCAAATTGTTAAAAATGATTTATATTTTTAAGATCTATTTTTTTCTTCAATTTATTTTGAATTTTGGGCAGAGGAATTTTGAAAAAAAAAAGAAATTTTGGACCTCAAAAATTGCAATCACTTTTTCCCTAGTGAACTTAAAAAAAATTTTAATGTTCTCAATAAATTTAGATGTATCATTTTCGACTTGTGAAAAAAAAATTTTATCGTGCGATGATTTTTTAAATTCGAAACGTCCCGGCTTACAAATATTAAGGAATGAAACTTAGGGAAGATATTGTTTACTTGTACTTTACCTGAGAAATTTTTCGTTGCCTGAGAAACACCCCTTTAAGATCTGTGGATCGCCGCAAGGCGCCCAGTATATTTTGAAATAAACTGGAACAACCAAAAGAGTGACCATTTTTGTTAGCACAGAATTGCCAATGTTAACATCGAGATATGTTCTTTAGAATGTCTCTCTAGTAATAAAATCGCAGGTTACGTTTTTTTTTTGAATAAAATTTTTATAAAAAAATTGAACCGACTTCTAAAAGTGCGCTAAAAAGTAAAAAATAACCATAAATTTTGATATGAAATTGAACTTTTTGAAGTCGGCGCCAAACTAATACCTGCCAAAATGTGATTTGCATAAACAGATTAAAAATACTTTATTTGTAATTGCTTTTTTACCATAATTTGTATATATTAGTAGATGTTTATTTCGTGTACAAATAATTTAGCGCCAACTTCAAAAAGTTCAATTTCATATAAAAATTTATGGTTATTTTTTACTTTTTAGCGCACTTTTAGAAGTCGGTTCAATTTTTTTATAAAAATTTTATTTTTCTATTTTTAGTTTTAGAATTCATTATGACATTCATAAATTATTTGAACTAAGTACTAATCGAGATTAGTGTACCTCGCAATGACTCCAAACTGGCAAAAAAGTACCCATTTTATCCAAAGTTGTAAATCACCCTAAAATGAACCACTAAAAATTCTTTAGTTCTTAGAGTTTTCCAAATACCAATCAAATTAGGTCAAACGAATATTCAGTCTGTCATAGAAAATCCACTATCTTAAATTTTAAATTAATTTTAGATTGGTAATATAGGCCCCAAAACCTTCCAATAACGATATTTAAAGAAAATAAATTATTATTTAAATTTTTTATCCACCACATTGGATACGCCATATTGAATTTTTTTAAAATAATTTTAGATTCATCATGTGTGATCCCGAAAACTCTCCCGTACCAATTTTGGTAAAAATCGGACAAAATTGATTTTTTTGTCCGCCATATTGAATCCGCCATATTGAGTTTTTTTTAAATAAATTTAGATTCTTTATGTGAGGCCCCGAAAACTTCCCCATACCAATTTTGGAGAAAATAGGACAAAATTGATTTTTTCGTCCGCCATATTGGATCCGCCATATTGAATTTTTTTAAAATTATTTTATATTCGTCATATGCGACTCCGAAAACTCCCCTGTTCCAATTTTGGAGAAAATCGGACAAAAACGATTTTTTGTCGGCCATATTGAATCCGCAAAATTGAATTTCTTAAAAATTATTTTAGATTCGTCATATGCGACCCTGAAAACTCCCCTGTACCAATTTTGGAGAAAATCGGACAAAATTAATTTTTTTGTCGGCCATATTGGATCCGCCATGTTGAATTTTTTTAAAATTATTTTAGATTCGTCATATGCGACTTTTAAGACTCCCCCATACCAATTTTGGAGAAAATCGAACAAAATTGATTTTTTCGTCCACCATATGGATCCGCCATATTGAATTTTTTAAAAATTATTTTAGATTCGTCATATGCGATCCCGTAAACTCCTCCTTACCAATTTTGGTAAAAATCGGACAAAATTGATTTTTTCGTCCGCCATATTGGATCCGCCATATTGAATTTTTTAAAAATAATATCAGGTTCGTTATGTGCAACCTTGAAAACTCCCCCATACAAATTTTGGAGAAAATCGGAATAAATTAAATTTTTTTTGTTCGCCATATTGGATCCGCCATTTTGAATTTTTTAAAAATAATTCCAGATTCTTTGGGTACAACTCCGAAAATTCCTCTATACCAATTTTGGAGAAAATCGGACAAAATTAATTTTTTTGGCCGCCATATTGTAAGCGCCATCTTGGATTTTAGTGCACCAATATCATCTAAAAAAATATGGGACCACCGCAGCAACTTCCTTTACATAACGTAAAAAATTTCATTTAAATCGGTGCAGCCGTTCCGGAGAAATCGGTGTACATACATAAAAAAAAAATACATAGTCGACGAATTGAGAACCTCCTTCTTATAGAAGTCGGTTAAAAAGGTTTTTTTTGTCTAATTTCCATGAACTGCATTGTTTTACTTCGTTTCAAATAACAAGTACTTTTCACTTTTTTTTGTAAAGATGTCTTCAATCAATCTCAGCCGATAAAAAAAACGTACTTCTTATATTTGTGGCTACTACTTGTAAAAGTCGTTAATTCACATTTAACTTTTTAGTAACTTTAATTTGTTTTTTATATTTGGAGCAAATATATTACCAGTATTCTCGATAAGAACTTCAAATAAAATATCGTTGTAAATATATTCATAACGTTAAATATTTTTTAATAGAATAGGATGCGATATTCCATAGAAGTCGTGATAAAATCATAAAATTTCCTATTTCATTATCGAACACTGGCAATAAATTTCCACTCAAATCAAAGTTCACCCGATTGGAAAAACGAATCGGCCTTTTTCGCACCAACAGCATTATTTTGGATAATGTTTCAATCGGTTATCGCAGCCATTTTCCCAAATAATATAACAAATAAAATTATTGTGAATATTGGATATAGTATGAATTGCAATTGTCGACGAATTAATATAATAGACTTTTGTATGGATGGATATTATTTACGACATTTATATTATTTCATTTAATTTAGCGTCATTTATTGTTTTTGTTCGTATCGGGTATTGTTTGGTTAATTATAGTTATTATAAAACAATATCTATTTTTAATAAAATTTTTATAAAAAAAATTTACCGACTTCTAAAATAGAGCTACGAAGAAAAAAATAACAATATAAATTTTTATGCGAAATTCAAATTTTTGAAGTCGGCGCCAAATTATAACTAATAAATACAAGCTACGGCAAGCAAGCAATTATGAATAAATTATTTCTCTATCTTTTTATGTAAATCATATTTTGTCAGATATTAGTTTGGTACCGATTTCAAGTTCATATAAAAGTTTATACTGTTATTTTTCGCATTTTAGTGCTATTGTAGAAGTAGATTTAATTTGCGAAATAATAGACTTTTTTTGAATATTACGACGTTTCAGCTAGTAGTTATCTCTAGCCGTTTTTAAGCGAAAATAAATAACTTCCTAAGCTACATAACTATTTATACTAAAAGTAAATGCAGTTGAGTGTGACTGAGGTAGGTGCAGTCATGCGTGCTACGCCAAAGTCCCATTTACAATTATTAAGAAGTTGTTTCCACACTTCTATCTTATCTGGAGGTGATTTACTAAAGCAACTCAGGTTCTGATGTATAATCGCGGCTTCTTTGAATTTCCGTTCCACTGTTGTTCTCGGTGTAAAATTTTAGCTTCAGGCTATTTTATGTGGTGTCTGTGAGTCCAAGTATGGTTCGCGGCACCAGATTTTGATCCTTCCTCAAGGAGTTTCTTTATTTCGCCAATGTAGGAATTGCCACATTCACATGGTGTCTGATACACACAGTTCTTCATGTCCCTTTGAGTTGTTGGTTTGACCCTAGTGAGCCGAGAGTTAGTTGAATTGAAAACAACGTTAATTTTAAATAGTTGTCCTTTTCTTCTAACTTTTTCTGAAATCCCTCTAACATAAGCGATGTTCAATACGGTTTTTCGCTCTTCATTCATTGGCGATATTGTTCTATTTCTGCGTTGTTCCAGAATTTTATCCACCAGATATACTGGGTATCCGTTGGCTGTCAGGTAATTTTTAATGTGAACTATGTCTTTCATCAAGTTCTCGTTGGAGTTGCAGACAGTTAAGGATCTATCTACAAAATTTCTTAAAATTCTTTGTTTGTTGTTGTTGGAGTGATTGGATGAATAGTTTAGGTATTATCCTGTGTGTGTGGCTTTTCTGTATGAATGAATGAATGAATGAATGAAAAGGTGTGGTGATACTAGATCATCGATGCCTAGACCTCCATTGAGCCCATTAAATCCCACCATATCTGCAGCTTATTCGAGGCTGATCGCCTTTGCGAATTCAAGCAGCCTCGTTAGTTGAACTTGCCTAACTGCTTCCGGTAAGAAAATTGTATCTCCGAAATATCTCTGTCTCAGTCCGTTGAGTGCTGGGCACTTTCTGAGGACATGGTCAACAATTTCATCCTCCTCCAAACACTATCTGCACATCGGGTCGTCTTCGACACCATTTCTGTGAAAATGGCCCCTGAGGTGACAATATCCTGTCAACAATCCCACCACAATTCGCCGCTCTTTCCTTCCCAAGGAGAGAAGCTCCTTAGTACGCCGTGCACTAGGCCCAGTTATATGTTCCTTAGCACACCTCGTTCCAGAAACTCGCCCCAACTATTCAATAAATTTGCTTTCTTGCAACGATTTTTATTCCCTTTTGCCAATAGCAATTGAGACAGGTAATATTGGTTGGGGTGCATACGGTTCAGTCGCCAAACATAACTTTGCCAGACGGTCTGCTGCCTCATTCCCGCGTATGCCCCAGTGACCCGGGATCCATACGAGTCTGACTGTGCAGCCTTTCATTGTCATACCATTTACTACATCCTTACACTCAGATACCAGTCTTGCGAAGTTACGACACTGAACTTCAGTGCCAATATCACAGCCTTACTGTCTGAGCATATATTTATTACTCCCTTGCTGTCTATCTCCCTCTCACAGAGATGGGCACACTACAGAATAGCATAAATTTCCGCTGTGAAAATTGTCGCACATTGTCCGAGAGGGTAGTACTCTCTGACTCCTGTGCTCCTGCCAAATACTCCGGCTCCAGCTCTTTCATCTTGTCGAGATCCATCAGTATACTACCAGGATCCATTTTTCGGAAGATTTTGTTCTTCCTCCCAATCCTCTCTACTTGGCAGAAATATATCAAGGGAGAGGCTGGATTTAAAAGCGGCGTCTTGTAGTCTGTCCATATAGGGAGTGATGAACACCTCTCTACCGCGCTTTCCCAGACACCTTAATAGCTTCCCGTTCCAATTCCAAGATGTCTCTTGCAACTGAGAAGATAAACAGTCTTCTGGGCTTCGTTCTCTATGTATAAGTGAAGAGGAGGCAGGTTCATCAGGACTTCCAGAGCCCTGGTGGGAGCAGTCCTCATCATACTCAATATTCCCACACAAGCCATTCTCTGAGCTTTCTCAAGTTGAAGAATGTGTTTGCGCTTTGTTGTACTACGCCACCATGCAATAGCGGCATACGTTATCATAGGGCGGATCACCATAGTGTATATTCAAAATAGCACATTAGCTATGAGTCCCCATGTACACCCAAAGGCTCGTTTACAAGCCCAGAAAGCCCATATGGCTTTCTTGGTTCGAGCCTCAAAATAATCATTTCAGCTCAGTCGTGAGTCCAGAATTACTCCCAGGTATTTAACTGTCCCCTTAAGTTGAAGAGTCCTTCTCACTAATGTAAATGTGGGAAGTCTCCCCATTTTCCTCTTTTTTTTTAAATAGTATTATCTCGGCCTTGTCCGAATTTATTCCGAGCCCCTCCCTACGGCACCATGGTTCCGTGATCCGGAGGATCCTCATCATTAGCCCCTCCAGTTCTCAGACATGGCGACCAGGTCACAAAATCAGCATAGACCTGTGTATACAACAGGCATCATTCAGTTTACTCAACAGGCTGTCTACCACAAGGCTCCACAGCAAAGGCGACAGCACTTCTCCCTGTGGACAGCCCCTACTTGACAGTGCTTTAACAGTTACATTGTTAATTAAGCATATATTATTCTTCATCTTATTTGATAGCTAGCCTCAAATGAAGCCCGAAGTGCATCACTGATTTGTTCGGTAGCGATTGCCAAATCAGCTTCATCACGATATCTCGATAAGAACCCTGTGACTCTGCTCCCCAGTTCCTCCCGAAAGAGGTCACAGTTTGTAGTTCTAGGGTTTCGGTATTCCGCTACTGCTGCGTCTTGTTCAACGTCAATTTCAAATAGGATGTGTCGGTGATCTGATAACGAGACTTCCAAACCAACTTCCCACTTCTTCACCAAGTTCTGTATATTTGAAGAACAAATAGTTAGATCTATGGCAGACTCTCCTCTTGTTGTAATAAAAGTAGGCGTGTTCCCTCTGTTAATAAATTCCAGGTTGTTGATACTGAGAAAGTCCAGTAAATCTCCTCCCCTGGGATCGATATCCCTGCACCCCCATTAAATGTAATGTACATTGGAATCGCAGCCCAACAGAAGTGGGAAGTGTTCCTCCTCGCAATATTTTACTAAGTCCACCACCTCGCGTGGGGGATTTTCTCGTTCCGCGGAAAAGTATGCTGATGCCACAACATAACTCTCATCAGATTTAAGAGAGAGTCTCACCACTACCAGATCTCTACTACTGAGTTCTAGTAGAGGGAAGTACTCCAGCTGTTGTTGAATTATAATACAAATCACAGGAGATACAGGACACTAGTACTCCTCCCGCAGAACCCAGACCCCTAATCTTGCTAGGATTCAACCATGGCTCCTGTATTAGAGCAAGCTGAATTCGCAATTCATTGAATTTTTACACAGGACAGCAGATGGTGCTTTCCCATGTTGTAGATGTGGCTTTTCTGTAAACTGTGGTTCGAATTTGTCTGCTATTTTTTTTTAACCAAAACACCTAAGTAGGATAATTTATTTTATACTTCTTTCTCCATGGTGAGTTTACTGGTTGAGCAGATATTGTTGAGATCAGAGAGGAAATTTTGAAGTTTTTCGTCGTTTCCATTCCAAATAATAAAAAAGAGATGAAAAGAATAGGACATCCAATTATTGAACAAATCTACAAGGAATAAGACAAACTAAACCTTAGGATATGATACCAGGAAGTGTATCGAATAAAAAAGGGCGATCTATTCATTCTAAAGCTCCCACTTTCTGAGTTTCCTAAGAGAAATAGAACTGGAGAACTTGCATTAGTCATTGAGGCGTCTTTAACGAATCAGTAGAGAAGAAGGATACAAAATGTCTTTAGGATCGCAGTGCACATATCCCCCATTTCCACATACATTCTTATTTTTCAAATTCGTAATAATTTATACATACCAAAATAAACACTTTTGCATGCTCGTTTCAAAATTAGTATCAGCATTTCATAAGCATTTTAATCCTCCGCAGTAAATTTAATATTTTGGATTTTTAAAATATAATTAATTAAATGTATAATATATAATTGTAACAATCACTAAAGGTTAATTTTTATTAAAACATAAGATCGATTATATTTCACATAGTCATTTTTAGATTAATGTATAAGTTTCAAAAAATCTGGAGGATCACTTCGACATTATCCCAAACTCGACAAAGAAAAAACCATTTAGATTGGGCTACCCATCCGGTCGTAATCTGTGTATGCACATAAGTAAAAAAAAAAACATACGTTTTAAATTGAGGACCTTCGCTTTGTTAAAGTCGGTAAAATGGAAAAACAGAGTTTTCTATCACAAAAAAACGCAGATTTCCGTCGTATCCTATTAATACGTTTGAACAGCCCTTTTAATAGCAAACATACATTTTTCATTTCCTAGTTTTCAGAAATGAATCATAACATTCCACTGATAGAATATGTTCCATATAATGTGTAATTATGTGAATGCGTGGCTTTTTAAAGCCAATCTGTACAATTTTTTTACAAGCATGTAAAATAAAATCCACAATATTTAAATCCTACAAAAAAAATGGTATCCCTTTCTTTCTAAACATTTTTCACAAAATTTAATTAAGGTTTCTATAGCACTAAAAAATTATTTTAAATTTTTTGTATCAAAATGGTTATTTATTTTCATCACCACTCATAATTTTTTTTCTTCTTAGGTCTTACTTCAGTTTTAACAATGAAAAATAATTCGAAGAAATCAGAAAAGGAATAATCGATTTTATTCGCGACTCGATAACCGCGACTGTGTGTCGTGAAGCAAACGTATGTATGAATGTATGCATGTGCGTAGAGTTGGAGGTCTGTACACTGCGACTTGGTAGATGTATTGTGCCCCCTACTGCTGCCCAGTTGTAAGAGTTGCCTTATCAGCTAGAGCAGGTCCTCCAGTCCTATTTCCCTCAGGAATCTTAGGACGTTGGACAGCTTCAAGGTGAGTAGATCCCCTTGATTTAGTGTACTCCCAAGAACACTCTACAAGGATATGTATAGAGTTTTCGCCCTCCTTCTCACAGAATCTGCACTCTCTTCTTTCTACCAGTCCGAATTTCTTGAGGTGTGCCTTCAGGTGGCAATGCCCCATCAGGATCCCTGTCAGAACTCTGAGGTGGTTTTTACTTAAGCTTATGCATTCGTTAAATCTCTTCTGGTCGTAGTTCCCCAGAAGTATCTTCGCATCTCAATCCTTGCAGCTCCGTCTAATAATTGGATCTCCCGCTAGGTTCTTCTATCTTTAGTTCTTCCAGCATAACGCTGCTACTGATTCCACAGAAAGACTCTGGCCCTAGAAAATATATCTCAACTCCTTACCTGGCGAGCTTGTCTACTGTTTCATTCCCCTCTATCCCGGTATGTCCCGGTACCCACTTGAGGGTGACTTTATTATTCTTACTCAAATCATTCAGTTCCTCTAGGCATTCTCAGACCATCTTGGAACTGATAACTTAGGAGGTCAGCGCACTGATGGCTGCTTGACTATCCGTCATGATGATAATCTCTTGGCCGTGATAGTTTTTCTCCTTGTTAAATTGAATACACATCCTAATGACGTATATTTCTGCCTGGAAAATGCTTGGTGACTTATCCAAGCTTTCCTAGTGTTTGGTGCCGGGTCCATACACTCCTACTCCAGAAGCAAACATACACCGCAGCTGGAGTCAATGCTGATCAAAGAATCGATTAGTTATCGCCAGAGCCATTTGGGCCATTTTTTCTTTTTCTTTCAGCATTACCAATTATTTTCTCCTACAATTTGATATTTTCTCTTTCAAAAAAGACTCTGGTCCCCAACCAGTATTTTTATAATATGAACAAAGGGCAGAAATGAAATTTTTGATAACGTCACGATTCGAAGTAATCAGTAGTTTGCTTAGATTCGCTGTGGTCTTGCAACAACTCCTGTAATACGTTATTGTTAGATTATTCCGAATTCCCAAATTGGAAGAACTTGAAAATAAATTTTCTTCTTGTAATCTGTTTATAACTACATTCTAATAAATGTTCAAAATTTCTACCCTCAACTTCCAAGTAGTTTTGGCATCTCTGAGTTAGTTCGTCATGGATGGCTACTATAATTGAATCTGGAGGTAAACTTTCGAATGCCAGCCGGACAGCCAATAACAAAACTTAAAAGCCGTATAGCGTTTATGCAATACCAAAATGTTAAATTACCAATATTTAAAATTTTTCGAATAGACAACCTTATATAAAGTAACCCTTATTTTTAATGCTAAGTAAAATAATATTATAAAAATAGGGGGTTTACTTTTAAAAAATTGGACTCTCAGCGACTTTTCAAGTTAGTATTTAATGTTTTTGATCAACCTGTATTTATTTATTATTAAAATATAAACACAGTATACTAAAATAGATTTAATTCTAGAAGAAAACCAACCCCAGTTAAATAATAAAGACTTTCATATAGGCCTGCAAACGCCATTTTTGACGTAAAATTTAAAATATATCAAAAACCGTTGGATATAGATATAGATAGGACTTTATACACGGAATATGTCTACAATTTAGCGTAAAATCCAGAAATAATATATAGAGTGTTCCATTTAAAATAAGAAAGAAGGCATCAACTTCCAGTATAAATGGAAGCGCCTCCATCTTGAAAATATTTTAGCCGACTATATCCATCAATTTTAGTAAACCGCCAAATTTAAAAAATTTCTAAAGTCTATTTACCGAGAAATCAATCCCAGCAGTTCGTCGTGGGACAGTGGGACAACATATATATATATATATATATATATATATATATATATATATATATATATATATATATATATATATATATAAATGCAAACTTCGTTCCAATCATATGCTTTCCATGTTAGAGGTTGCATAGTTTGAACAAATTGCTAAGGAACACAATTTATCCTATTCCACCAACATCGAGATGATGGTCTACCTGTACCACCATACCGAGAAGAAAGTCAAAACTTACCCTCCCTGCCACAGTGACACGGCAGAGGTACATGTTTCGTCTCTACTAGACTCATCAGGGTACCGATATGCACCTGGCTGTGCAAAGGATAGATCGAAAGAAAGCATGCAAATACTGAACGCGGTTTCGTCGACCTTCCGCCTGATGGCGTAAATTTGTTTATGCGGCTTTCACGGATTCCTCCATGTAAGATGCAATAGCAGTAAATATATCCACATTATGCCATTGTAGTGCTGAAATCACATTCAGCAAATGTACAAGTATATGCAGCTCCGTGTATGAATGAAGTAAACTGCGAACAGTAAATACAAACTTCGTTCCAACCATATCCTTTCCATGTTAGAGGTTGCACAGTTTGAACAAATTGCTAAGGAACACAATTTATCCTATTCCACCACCATCGAGATGATGGTCTACCTGTACCACCATACCGAGAAGAAAGTCAAAACTTATCCTCCTCGCCACAGTGATATGGCAGAGGTACATGTATGATGGTACAGGTAGACCATCATCTCGAAGGTGGTGGAATAGGATAAATTGTGTTCCTTAGCAATTTGTTCAAACTGTACAACCTCTAACATGGAAAGGATATGGTTGGAACGAAGTTTGCATTTACTGTTTGCAGTTTACTTCATTCATACACAGAGCTGCATATAGTTGTACGTTTGCTGAATGTGATTTTAGCACCACAACGGCATAATGTGGATATATCCACTACTATTGCATCTCACACGGAGGGATCCGTGAAAGCCGCATCAACATATATATATATATATATATATATATATATATATATATATATATATATATATATATATATATATATATATATATATATATATATATATATATATATACATATATATATATATATATATATATATATATATATATACATAAATATATATATATATATATATATATATATATATATATATATATATATATATATACATATATATATATGAATAGTTTGGTTATTCCGGGTTTCAATCCGTTCGTTCAAAAAATCGTTTTCACGACGTTTCGCCAAAATCTCATTTGGCATTTTCAAGTGCGGTTCGTCTCGTTACTCGCTGAGAACTGATGGTGGCCTCTGAAGAACTTCGAGTTTTGTTTAGTTGGCTCGCTGCCTGATTGGGTGGGCGGCTTCGTAGGTTCCTCCCCTCTCCCGAGTGCGATATATTTTGTTCTTGTATGCAGGTCTCTCGTGTACTAGTTGATTTTTGTTGTTTTCTTTCTTGATTTTTTATTAATGTTTTCCATGTAGATGAAAAATTTATAGCATCGTCTCGTTTATTTAGCTGTCCCGCTTTTTCGATTTCTAGGGCCTCTCTTATGACGCGTACCTTGTAGTTCTGTACTGGTGCTATTTCTTTTGTTTTTTCGAAATCGATAGTATGTCCGGTTGTTTGGTGATGTTGAAATAGGGCTGAGGTTGTCTGTTTGTTTTTGAGGCTATTTTTATGTTCTTGGATTCTTGCTGATATGCGCCTGTTTGTTTGTCCTATATAAGTTTGATGACAATCTGCACATGGAATGCTGTAAACGCCATGATTTTCAAGGTTGGTCTTGTCTTTGGGATTTCCCAGGATGTTGGCTATTGTTTTTTGTGGTTTAAATATGGGCTGTATGTTGTGTTTTCTTAAGATTCTTCCGATTCTGTCTGTTATTCCTTTTATATATGGTATTATGGCTTTGTTCCTTGTTTGGTCTTGGTCTCTGGTCTTTGGTGTAGTCTTTTCTTGTCTTTTTATGGCTTTCTTTATGTCTGTTTGTGAGAAACCATTCCGTTCTAGAGCTGTTGAAATGTGTCTTATTTCGTCTTGTTTCGTGTCAGGTTCTGTTAGGCGGAGAGACCTTGATACTAATGTGTTGACTACTGCCTGCTTTTGGGAGGGATGATGATGTGACGCTGCATTGAGATATCGGTCAGTATGTGTGGGTTTCCGATATACGCTGAAACCCAAGGTGTTGTTGAGTTTCCTAGTTAATAGCAGGTCCAAAAAAGGAAGTTTCTTTTCTTGTTCGATTTCTAGCGTGAATTGGATTCTGTGGTGGATATTGTTAAGATATATGAGGAAATCGTCCAGGTGTTCTTTTCCATGTGGCCATATTATAAAAATATCATCGACATAGCGTTTCCAAAATTTTGGTTTTAAAGGTGCCTTTTGCAGTGCCTCTTGTTCGAAATATATCATGAAAAGGTTGGCTATGACTGGTGAAAGCGAGGACCCCATAGGTGCGCCATCTGTTTGTTTGTATATATGGTTATTGAACATGAAGTAGGTGTTCTTTAGGCAGTGTGCTGCAAGTTCAATTGTGTAGTCTGGAAAATCCTCGTTCATGGCGATTTTGTCCAAAGCCTCATCCAATGGTATGCTTGGATATAGCGATTTTATGTCGAGGCTTGCTAAGATGTCATTTTCTTCGAGGTGAATGTTTTTGATCATTTTAGTCAGATGCTCGGAGTTTTTCACAAAGGAATCAGCCAGTTCGACTCTTGGTTGCATGATACTTGCTAGATATTTTTCCAGTTTTTGTGTAGGAGATCCCACGGCGCTCACTATTGGTCTGAGTGGTGCATTTGTTTTATGTATTTTTGGTAAGCCATATAGTTTTGGACATCTGCTTGATTTTTCTCTTGGTATTATAGATTTTTCAATTTCTGGGTCTAGTTTTGAGGCTTTAATCTTGGCTTTCGTAGTTTTTTCAAGGTACGTCGTTGGATCTCTGTTGGTTTGTTTGTAAGAGGCGTCTTCGAGAATTTCTGACATTTTTTGCATGTATTCGTTGGTGTTCATTACAACCGTGACATTTCCCTTATCTGCTGGTAATATTGTTATTTCCTTATTCTTTTTTAAGGATGAGAGGGCTTGATGTTCAGCTCGCGTTAAGTTTGAGTTGGGGGGCCGGCTTGATTTCAAAACTTGTGTTATGTCTTGTCTGGCTTGTTCGGCATTTTCTTCAGGGATGTTTTCTAGGGCAGCTTCTATATTCGAAATTATCTCTTCTAAGGGGACTGTTTTTGGCGTTACGGCAAAATTAAAACCTTTAGACAGAACTAATTTCTCGGATTCTGTTAACTGGTGGTTGGAGATGTTATGGACAACTTTGTTGCAGTCCAGTGTTTGCTGTGTGTGGACAGTATTGCGTTTTTGTAGTGCCTCAAATTTCTTCTGTTGTTTTCTTGCCTTAAGCTGAGTGTCTGATTCTGTTCTCCAACAGGATACTTTTTCTATGTCATTCCACAGAAGATGATGGATTGTGTGGGTTAAAGCTAAGTGGAGATTGTAAAGTTCTGTTTCAGTCCTTGATAGAATTCTTCGTTTTTCTCGGATTTGTTCTCGAAGAAGAGCTACTTCATGTTCAATAACCATATATACAAACAAACAGATGGCGCACCTATGGGGTCCTCGCTTTCACCAGTCATAGCCAACCTTTTCATGATATATTTCGAACAAGAGGCACTGCAAAAGGCACCTTTAAAACCAAAATTTTGGAAACGCTATGTCGATGATATTTTTATAATATGGCCACATGGAAAAGAACACCTGGACGATTTCCTCATATATCTTAACAATATCCACCACAGAATCCAATTCACGCTAGAAATCGAACAAGAAAAGAAACTTCCTTTTTTGGACCTGCTATTAACTAGGAAACTCAACAACACCTTGGGTTTCAGCGTATATCGGAAACCCACACATACTGACCGATATCTCAATGCAGCGTCACATCATCATCCCTCCCAAAAGCAGGCAGTAGTCAACACATTAGTATCAAGGTCTCTCCGCCTAACAGAACCTGACACGAAACAAGACGAAATAAGACACATTTCAACAGCTCTAGAACGGAATGGTTTCTCACAAACAGACATAAAGAAAGCCATAAAAAGACAAGAAAAGACTACACCAAAGACCAGAGACCAAGACCAAACAAGGAACAAAGCCATAATACCATATATAAAAGGAATAACAGACAGAATCGGAAGAATCTTAAGAAAACACAACATACAGCCCATATTTAAACCACAAAAAACAATAGCCAACATCCTGGGAAATCCCAAAGACAAGACCAACCTTGAAAATCATGGCGTTTACAGCATTCCATGTGCAGATTGTCATCAAACTTATATAGGACAAACAAACAGGCGCATATCAGCAAGAATCCAAGAACATAAAAATAGCCTCAAAAACAAACAGACAACCTCAGCCCTATTTCAACATCACCAAACAACCGGACATACTATCGATTTCGAAAAAACAAAAGAAATAGCACCAGTACAGAACTACAAGGTACGCGTCATAAGAGAGGCCCTAGAAATCGAAAAAGCGGGACAGCTAAATAAACGAGACGATGCTATAAATTTTTCATCTACATGGAAAACATTAATAAAAAATCAAGAAAGAAAACAACAAAAATCAACTAGTACACGAGAGACCTGCATACAAGAACAAAATATATCGCACTCGGGAGAGGGGAGGAACCTACGAAGCCGCCCACCCAATCAGGCAGCGAGCCAACTAAACAAAACTCGAAGTTCTTCAGAGGCCACCATCAGTTCTCAGCGAGTAACGAGACGAACCGCACTTGAAAATGCCAAATGAGATTTTGGCGAAACGTCGTGAAAACGATTTTTTGAACGAACGGATTGAAACCCGGAATAACCAAACTATTCATTCTACCATCCGTGAAAATATACGATATAACATATATATATATATATATATACATATATATATATATATATATATATATATATATATATATATATATATATATATATATAAATCATAGACTTAAACTGCTACCACTTCCGCAACTATAGAAAAAATAGAGAAAAATAACTGCTACAAAGCTATAACATAATGCATACCTAAAACGCACTTAGCCGTGTCTTTGCATTTGCTATTGAAACTAATATTGATTTTCCGTGAGAATGGATTTTGTAGCAGTCTAAAGTAAAAGACGACAAAACTTTTGAAATCTGTTACGGAATATACTATATCTTAACCAGCAAACAGTAAATAGGCAGATTGGGAGCCGTAGAGCGCACAGAGCACACAATTGACAAATCCTTATTGTGCTTGGGGGTGGTTTTCAGTGTAAAAATCGCCCTAAAGGGGTGCGACACAGGAATATTGAAATCCGAACGTATTTTATTACAGTAGCGGGGGGAGTGTTGATGAATCCAACTGAATACTCATATTTAATATAAACTCTTTAAAGGTGTTTTCTCAACAACCTTTATTTCTTCGGGGTAGGAGGAAATAAAAAGTAGCCTAAAATTTTATGTAAAATTACTTTTTCAAGCGATCGATTGAGATGAGCGACACCTAAACATACCATACCGTATATAGGTACACAGAAAATTTTTCCGGATGGCGAAACATAGGACATAACAAAAAAACAAATTTTCATGAGAAATTTTATCACATAATTAACAGTGGCAGCTTTTCCTTAGGTTTGCGCAACCCTCAAAAAATTGTAAATTAAAATAAAGGATACTGATAAATATAAGTAAGTAACTTGCTTCGCCTAAATATCATTAATAATTTGTCTGTTTTACTGTATTACGCCTGGAAACGTCATCGCTTTGCTGGTTTGCAACTTTAATGCAATCCAAGTTATTACATTGGAGCATATATGGAGTTGCCTATCTAGGACGTGGAGATTAATTCTGTTTCCTAAGTTTCATGGAGTCTGCAAGTTGACGGAAAACCTGTGTTTAGTTTGCCTAATTGAAAAACTTGAAAAATACGTCAAAGGTAATAAAAACAAACATACGATGATGCATCAGTTATGAGCGGATCGTCGAATGGGGTGCAAGCAATTATAAAAAAACCTATAAACTTGCTGTTTACGTGCATTGTTATGCACGTCAATTAAATATAAATGTTCGCATATTTTTTTTCTAATTGACAAGGGATTTGTTCTTTTTTTTCAAATAGTCCTTAAAGAACCGCAATACTAGATTAAATTATTACCGAATGCTTACCTCGTTCGGCCCCATCAAAATGGAATTTTAATTTTAAAGTAGTTTGTACTGTATTCGAATACAACGACAGCAATATAAAAACAATGCAAAAAAAACGTAGATGATAGTAGAAACGTTAGTACCACAAACCAATCATCGGGGTAAATCACGTGTTTACAGAATACCATGAGCCAAGAAAGACTTTCGGCTTTTGCAATGCTTTCTAAAGAAAGAGATCTATACTAGTATATAGGGTAGATGCATGATCTCAGACGGAGACCACATGTAAAAGAATTGAAACATTTAAAATGTGGGTAAACCTTCGTATCTTGAAGGAAACACCATCATGCTGCCAAAGTTGTTTGTTTCATTGCTAACAAGAAAACTTTTCTAGTGCTCCTTGTATATTAAAATTATTCTTTTTCCCCTTTAATATCAATCTCTAAGTAACATATTATCTTCGCCACCCCTGTCGCGTGTTTTTGTTCTCGAAGAGAGAGCTCGTGTTTCAACAATCGCTCTGTTGCACATCGCTCTATTCTTACTTATTTCCAGCAATTCGACGATGCGACGGCTGCATTCGCATTTCGTTCGCGATTTTTCACTTAATTTTCACTCGTTTTAGTTGTAATCTTTTGTTTTTCTATTATTATCTCCTCATTGCCAAAATAACTACGAAAAAGGTATTAGTTAATCGAAAAGCTTTCCATTGTTAATTTAGCATTTGAAAAAAAAAGAAAGGTAAAGCGTTTAGACATATTTTGATACACTAAAATCCCACATAATCGAAGAAATACCCGTGGAAGGTAATACCCACACCGATTACGAGATATCGCTTTCTAATTGACAAGTATGATATGCTAATCAATACGTCAATTTGAGGATAAAGTAACTTGCAATAAATTAAAAGTGTGAGTTTTTGGTTGTTTAAATTATTATGTTATTTTTAATATGTAACTAATTTTTAACAATTTTTACAGATAAAAATAATTTTTTTAATTACCCTTTCGTTAATATTAAATATCCACTTCATATTTATAATAATTTTTAACACTTAAAGATACTCAAAGGAGTAATGAAGAGCAAAAAAAATTAAATAAAAATATGTGTGCCTATCAAACATAAAAAGCCCCTCCTCCATCGACCATAAACAACAAAGTTTAATCAAACTTACTGTTGTTTAGATCTATTGGTATAATTGAAGTAATAATAATCATACCTATCTGAATTCTTGAGAACCACAAAAGGAGAAGAAATCATAATCACCGACCACCCAGTTCGTAAGATTCTTAATAATGATTCTATTTAACCATACCCTGTTGCCTCTTTCTCATATTTCATTCTGGAGTAAGTAAAAGTACATCATTTGCTTTCATTTTCATTTTTTTTGCATATCTAATAGTTACTAGACTGAGGTGAGATCGTTGACTCGTAAGATCAAGATTTGAGGCCATTTTTTTATCAGCGCAGCCCACCAGAGGTGGCTTTTCTTTAGGTTTGCAGGTTTGCGCAACCCCCAAGAAAAATGTAAGTTAAAATAAAATTTACTAACAAATATAAGTGCAAATATTTTTTTAAGTTCTACTGATAATTTATTGATTAAATTTAAATCAATTTTTTACCTAGATTATACGCGAATAGCAGTGAATTATTGATATAATTAAACTTACTTTTGTTTGAAGGTTGTAGACAATGTTGAAGATTGACTAAAATGTGGTTGTCGGACTTGCATTGTCTCTATTTTTATTTATTTTTACGACGTTTCGATTAGGTTGTATCTCTAATCGTTATCAAGTATAAACTGAATTCAATGAAACGAACATTAAACTCAAAAGATAATGGTACAATTACTCCCTAATAGCCGTACACGCTCCGACAGAAGAAAAGAACGATCAAATGAAAAATACCTTCTACGAACAACTGGAACAAATGATTTCTAAACTCCCTAAACAAGAGATGCAGATTATCCTAGGAGATTTCAATGCAAAGGTGGGCAAAGAAACAGCATACAAGCCCACCATAGGAAACCATTGCCTCCATGACCACAGTAACAACAACGGAATAAAACTGATTGACCTCGCGGCATCTCATAATTTGGTCATAAAATCAACAATGTTTGACCATAAGAGAATACACAAAGAAACGTGGGTGTCAAACGACGGCGTCACAAGAAACCAAATAGACCATGTTCTAATAAATGGTAGGAGAAGTGGCAACTGGCTAGACGTACGAAGCCTAAGAGGAGCGGATGGAGACACGGACCATTTCCTGGTGAGAGCTCAAGTCAGAATAAGGATATCGGCTCTAAAGAATGTCCGGAATATACAAACAAAAAGATGGGAAATAGACAGATTACAAAATAACGAGGCAAGAGAAAAATTACAAAGAAGTATCCACGAAAAACTAAAACAAACGAAAGACAACATAGACGTAATATGGAAGAACATAAAAACAACGTTGATAAGAGCATCGGAAAAAACTCTGCGAAACAAGAAGAGAATAATCAAAAAATGGTTTGATCAGGACTGTCAAGATATCATAAGGAAAAGAAATGAGGCTAGAAGAAACATGTTCCAAAACCCATCAGACAATAATGTCTGAAAATACACATACGCAAGAACAGCGGCAAGAGGATTGATAAAAAGAAAAAAGAGAGAATACCACACGCAAATAATCAAAGAAATTGAAGAGAACCGAATCAACTACAGAGTAAAACAACACTTCAGGGGAGTATCACGTATCAAGGCAGTATACCAGCCCAGAACAGGAAACTTCTTAGAGCGAGGGAATGGAGACCTTATTGCCAATGAGAAGGAAATACTAGAAACCTGGAAAAAATACTTTAGCCAACTGTTGAACAAAAATCTGACAGCACTCTGTCAAACACAGAGATCCATACAGCCGAAATAAAAGACAGATGCCCTTCATACGAAGAGGTGATGCGCGCTATCAAGAAACTGAGAAACAATAAAGCCGCAGGCAGTGATAATATACCAGCGGAATGTCTAAAGCACGGAGGGGAAGCACTCCGCAAATCCATCCATAAACTAATACAAAGAATCTGGCAGGAAGAAATTCTTCCAGATGAATGGAAGGAGGGAGTCATTGTGCCAATCCACAAGAAGGGTGACAAGAAACAATGCAGCAATTACCGGGGAATAACCCTACTGAACACAACCTATAAAGTCCTTTCGAACATTCTGCTGGAAACAACCAAAACATATACAGAATAAATCTTGGGGGATTACCAATGCGGATTTAGACATAATCGCTCAACTGTTGACCAGATATTTGCCATAAAACAAATAATGGAAAAAAGCTGCGAATTCGATCGTGAACTACATCAGTTATTTATCGATTTTAAACAGGCATTTGATAGAGTTTGCAGAACGAGACTATGGACAGCAATGCAGAAGCTTGGCTTTTCCAAAAAATTGGTCAGCCTAATAAGGACGTGTATGGAGGGGCTGAAGTGCTAAATGAAAGTGGGACAGTACTACTGTTTGAAATAAACAACGGTCTTAAGCAAGGAGATGCGCTCTCACCACAACTTTTTGACATAGCGCTGCAATATATAATCAGAAATTCGAAAATTGAAGCACCGACATCTATATTCCATCAAGATGGACCAAATCTACTGTTGGCATTTGCAGATAATGTCGATATGATTGGTAGTAGTAGAATAAAAATGAAAGAAACTCTAATACTATTTGAAAGCGAAGCAAAGAAGATGGGACTTCAAATCAACGAAGACAAAACTAAATTCATATTCATGAGTCGGAATGGTCGAAACAGAGACAGAATAGATCAAAACATCACCATCGATGAATATAACTTCGAACGAGTCAAAGAATTTAAATACCTAGGAACAACAATATGCGAAGATAACAACGGATCACAGGAAATAAACAATAGAATACAAGCAGGAAATAGATGCCTCTACGCACTGCAAGATCTGATGCAATCGAAACACCTCACAGGACGAACAAAGATGGACCTATACAAAATAGTTGTAAGATCGATAGTTATATATGGTTGCGAAACATGGACGCTAACGGTAGCGAACGAAGAGAGACTACGAGTCTTTGAAAGAAAAATCTTGAGGAAAACCTCGGGACCAACGATAGATGAAACGACAGGACAATACAGAACAAGAACTAACAAGGAACTAGAAGAACTATTCCCAGATACAGATGTAGTAAAAGAAATAAAGGTCAGAAGACTCCAGTGGGCAGGACATATCAAAAGGCTTCCTGACGACAGAATAATAAGACTAGCATGGGAGGAAGCCCCGACTGGGAGAAGGCCACTGGGACGACCCCGACTCCGGTAGAGAGATAATATAACAAAAGATCTCAAAACTATGGGCATCGAACACTGGATGGAGGTTGCGAGAGATCGAAATGAATGGAAGCATGTCGTAAAGTCGGCTAAAACTCATCCAGGGTTGTAACGCCATGGAGTAAGTAAGTAAGTAAGTTTGTTTGTTGTGCGGTAAGCAATTATATTTTTTTTTTACTTTTTGCGTTTTGTTTTTGGTAAAAACAAAAATGAATTCTATGCAGAGCAATTCTGTGGTCAATCACTAAGTGATAAGGCTGAAATAAAAAGGCTTGAAAGGTCTCTTCCGAATTTAAAAATAGAACAATCCGTATATAACAAATCCATAACAAATTTGGTACTTTAGCGAGTTATATGTTAGGTTACAATCTGAGAAATAGTAATACGCATGCGCCAAGTCAATCATCATCAGTCCATTTTTGTTCACTGCTGAACATAGGCCTCCTCAAGAGATTTCCATCTTCCTCTATTCTGAGCCACTGCGATCCAGTTTCTTGCTATTCTTTTGAGGTCGTCTGTCCATCTGGTCGGTGGTCGTCCCTGACTACGTTTGTCCGCGCCATTCCTCTTTTTTGGTCCATCTGTTGTCCCTTATTCTAGCCACATGTCCGGCCCATCTCCACTTTAACCTTGCAATGCGCATAATGACACCTTCTACCCCCGTATTCCTCCTAACTTCCTCATTACGGACCCGATCTCTCAGGGACATCCCCAGCATGGATCTCTCCATTCTGCGTTGTGTTATTTGCAGTTTCTTAGTAGTTGTTTTCGTCAATGTTAGTATCTCCGCTTAATATGTTAAGACTGGGAGAATACATTGGTTAAAGGCTTTCCGTTTCAGGTTTATGGGTACATCTGTTTTGAATATATATCTCTGAGTTTTCCATAAGCAGCCCATTCCAAAGCTATTCATCTGGATAGCTCACACGTCTGGTTGTCCCTGCCAATCCTAACCTTGTGACCTCGTGGTAATTTCGATGATTTCATTTTCTATTTTTATAGGCTCACTTGGTACTAAATTTATTATCATTTTTGTTTTGTTATAATTTATCCTCAGACCTACTCTTTGTGTTGCCTTTTGTAGTTCTTCTAGCATTTCTCTGACTTCTTGTAAATCGTTTGATATTAGGACTATGTCGGCAGCGAATCTAAGATGACTCAATCTTTCCCCATCTATAATAATGCCTTTCTCTTCCTAATTCAAAGCAAAAACGCATGTTCCAGCACTGTCGTAAACAGTTTTGGGGAAATTGTATCTCCCTGTCGAATTCCTCTTCTCATTTTTATTTTCTTCCTCATGGTGTGTAAGTTAATTGTTGTTGTTGCGTTTTTATAAATATTGTAGATGATATTGGAATATCTTTAGTCTACCCCGCATTTTTTATTGCTCTTAAAATTGACACCAATTCCACGGTACCGAAAGCCGTATAAAAGTCGACAAAAACACGATTTAGTGGTCGATTGTATTCTACAGTTTTTTTAATAAGTGTTTTGATACATTGCAAATGATCATTCTTCCCGTAGCCCGAGCGGAACACAGCTTGTTCCCTAGGCTGGTAAAGATCCAGTTTATTCTGTAGTCTATTGGTGATTATACGAGTGTAAAGTTTATATAGGTGGCTCAGGAGGCTGACGGGTCTATAGTTCTCAAGGCTTGTTTCATCGCTCTTTTTGTGAATGAGGATCGTAATAGAGTTATTTCATTGGGCCGGAATAATTTGGTTTTCCAGGCATAAATTGAATAATCTTTTAATTTTCTCAATAAGAGCAGGACCCCCACATTTTATGGACTCTATTACTATTCCGTCTTGTTCCGGTGCTCTGTTTTTTTTTCATTCTCTTCAAGGCGTAGTTAATCTCTTCAACTGAGATTTCGAGCATATCTTCGGAGCCCTGATTTGTAATTCTTAGAGTTTCGTGTTCGTCGGGTTCAAGTATTAATTGGTTTTTGTACAGTGTCTCGTAGAATTATTCAACGATGTTTAACATTTCTTCTCTGTTAGATTTTATTTGCTCATTTTTGTCCTTTAATTTTATTATGTCTTTTTTGCCTGGTGTGAACCTTCGTCGAAGTACTTTCATACTTTTGTTCTCCTCTACAGTTTGCGTTATTTTTTCTTATTTGTATTTTCTGATGTCTTTACTAATAGCTTTGGGTATTTCTTTGTTCACATGGTTTATTTCTGGTTGACTTGTATTACCATCTCTTAAAAGTGATCTTCTTTTTTTGTATTTTAAGTTTCGTCATGAGTCTAATTCTTTCTTCTCTTTCAGTTTGTGTGCAAAACCTCATTTGGGCCTTTGCGATTGTGTGGGTTATCAAACTGTTCTGATAGTTTTCAAACAGGTTTAAATCTTAGATGGAACAGAAAATTGATCGTTTACTAATCGTTTGTAACTCTGACTGGAATGCATTTAAGTTAATGCGCAGAATCCTGACAGTTAAAAACTATTTCTGATGCCGATTGGAACAAAACTTATAAATCTTTTAAAGTAATAAAGGGCATCCAGTTTCATTCCTTGTCTTGTTAAAAAAGGACGATACCACGCATTGGTTTCTATCATTGATTTTTTGGAAATTCGTCTCACTCCCAACGGTCAACTCAAATCCAGATAATGACAACTCAGACCAAGCAACATCCACGCCAGGAAGTTCCAGTAAAAAAGATCAGTCAATATGCTCTAAAAGATTTGAAAATTGTGATAAGTTACCCGGGCTTAAATTTCTGCCCAAGTTATTTTCCATTCTGAAATTTTTGGTTAGATCAAGATCATAAGACACACACTTATTATATAGTTGATGTGGTCTGCAAGGTGGGGATTTATTAACTTGCATCTATAATTAGACATTGGCAAGTTGGTGCAGACATAATCAATGACACTTACACACCAGTCACCATATCAAGTCATTTGAGTTCGGAAGGTCAATCAGAAATGTGATCATATTTTCGCAACGGAATCATGTTTTTTTTTTTATTTCCCTTAATCTGTTTCCAAAAATCATTCAGTTCTTTATTTAAAATATAATTTTAGTGTCGAAAGAGTGAAAAGAACGATATATTTCAGTGGGGGTTCATACCTGTTTAGAGAGGTAGTTCCAATGTGTGAGACAAAATACAGGATCACTATAAAATATGTAAAAACAATTCCTGTTCCTAAAATCGAGAAAAGAAAAATTTAACTCTTTTAAGTTTAGTAGCCAGATATTTTTTATACTTATAGGCGGGGAATCCAGTGGGATTTCGTAGCCGCTAAAGAGACTTGGCTCCATCAAAGGTTTTTGTATGTATTTTGACCCTCTGATAGCTCAGATGTCTTTGGTTTGAATGTCAAACTTATAAAAGGCATACAGAATGTTATCATCTCCCCTTTGACAACTCTTATTAATCAATGTTTTAGAGAAACTACCTTCCCAGATATATTGAAAATTGCCCAAGTTATTCCCATCTTCAAGAAGGGAGACCCTGACTCACCGGGCAACTATAGACCGATTTTTTTGTGACCCATCATCTCAAAGATATTTAAAAAATGTATATCCAATAAAATAATAGATTATTTTGAAGGAAACAACCTTTTTACTCCCTGTCAGTTTGGTTTCAGGAGTGACAGTAATACCACAATGGCGATTCTGGACCTTGTTTCCTACATCTCAGATTCCTTTAATAAAATGGAGAATACGGGTGCCTTATTTTGTGATTTAAGTAGGGCATTTGACTGTGTTACGCATCAAATACTTCTTCAAAAATTCAAAAAATACAATTTTTCTAATGCAAGTGTTTCTGTCTTGGAATCATATCTGAAGAATAGGATGCAGATTGTTAGGGTTGCCGGAGTATCGTCTGGACAGGGTGAGCTTAACATAGGTGTTCCACACGGCTCAGTCCTGGGACCCGTCCTGTTTTTAATCTATATCAACGACTTACCTCTTGTTGAACCAACAGCAAAGTTCACCTTGTTTGCGGACGACACCACGGTTGCTGTGTCGACAAACTTGCTAAAAAATACTTTGTCAGAGGTCGACAGGGTGCAGAGAAATATTGAGGAATGGTTTTGTGCAAACAGACTACTTCTCAATAAAAATAAAACCAATAAAATGATGTTTTCACTCAGAAATATAGAGGAGGTAAATAAGAAACCAAATGTCAAGTTTTTGGAGGTGCAGATGGATGAGGGGCTTCGTTGGCTCAGCCATATCCAGGAAGTAGCTAAAAGGCTTAATACTGCTTTATATGCTCTTCGTTCTTTAGCAGAAAGTTCCTCAAGGTCTGTATTAAGAACAGCATACTTTGGACTTTTTCATCCAGTCGTGTCCCATTCCATATTGACTTGGGGGTATGTACCCCAGGTATCTCGAGTATTTAAAATACAGAGACGAGCTATCAGGGCTTTGTCGGGTCTTAACTATAGGGACTGCTGTAAGGGGGCCTTCAGGGCTCTTGGTATACTAACTATCCCTTCTTTGTATATACTTGAGAATCTGCTTTATATTCATAAGAATAGGCATGTTTATGGAACTCATGCAGAGGTGCATGACTATAACACTAGATTTAAGGATAGATTGGTGTCTATATACCTACGTGTGGAGAGGTGTCGGAATGGCCTGGGATATTGGGGTATCAAACTTTTTAATAAAATTCCCCTAGAATTACAAGATCTACCCTATTTAATTTTTAAATATAAAATAAAACAAATTCTTGTCCAAAATGCCTTTTATTCCACTGAGGAATTTATAAAATACAACTTTAAATTATATGTTAATTAATGTAGTATTGAACAGCTAAACTCCAACACCACAACACAAATCTCAGTAAGCGGCAACCTAACTAAGGATGTACCGATAGCATCGGGCATACGACAGGGGGACTCTCTGAGTCCGTTACTGTTTAACATAGTAATGGACCAAATAATTGAGAACGTCAAAAGAGCGGCACCAGGGTACAGAATGAATACCGGGGAAATAATAATAATATGTTACGCTGATGACGCCGTCATAGTCTCGGAAAATGAAGACGATCTCCAAAGACTTCTATTTGCATTCCACACCATAAGCAAGCAATTCAACATGAAAATATCCATCGATAAAACTAAGTCAATTGTAATAAGCAAAGTGCCCTTAAGATGCAAACTAGTAGTGGATGACAAACCAATAGAACAACTTATGGCCTTTAATTACTTAGGAGTTGAGGTATCCGCAAACCAAGACAGAACAAGAGAAGTAAGAAACCAAGTAAACAAGGCAAATAGAATCTCAGGAAGCCTGGCGGATATAATATGGCACAACACATACATGAGCAAGGACGCAAAAACAAAAATCTACAAGACCTGTAATCGACCGATAATGACGTACGCAATAGAGACGAGAGCTGACAACACAAAAACAAAATCAATTCTAAGAACTGCCGAAATGAAAGTACTAAGAAGAATATCGGGATACACATTAAGAGATCACATACGCAATTCAACAATACGCGAGGAACATGGAATGCAAGATATAGTAAGATGGGGACGGAAGCGCAGAAGAGCCTGGAATGAGCACGTAGGAAGAATGGCGCAAAATAGGATAGCGAAAATCGCCCGAGATGGAACACCGGAAACCAGAAGACCAATAGGTAGACCACCTAAAAGGTGGAGAGAGTCCTGGATTTCAACATCGAATGAAATGAATGATTGAGTTGGAAAAAACAGGCTGTAAGCCTATAACAAGAGGAAGAAGAAGAAGAAGAATGTAGTGTTGTTTCTGTTATTTTAATTTAAATGTTTATATTGTTTAAGCAAGCGTATATGTTGCTACTTTGTCTTGGTAACCAATATGTTTCTTGTATTTTTTACTTGTACACATTTTAATTTTTATACACACACTAGTTTTATTAGTACTTAAGCTATTTGATTGTATACCATTATTATTAATTGATTTGTGCAAGTACCTTTTATGCTTTGACATTAATAAATGATCTTATCTTATCTGATTACGATATAATGGAAATCAAGCTATTATTAGGACAAACATTTACAAAAAATAGTTTAAAAAATTATAACTTTGACACACTATCAACTTTTGGTCTAAGGTGAATTGGATCGGCAATTTTTACAGATCCTTTAGAAACGCCCTGTACATATTTTCTAGTATCCCTCGTAACATAATATTAGAACAAAAACAGAAACAAAAAACCTTCACTGATTTGTATAAATGGACGATAAATGTAAGCTAGCTTAACTTAGCTGGTCACAACACTGCCAGAAACACTTTCAGTGCAGCAATAATATTAAAAAAAAATAGACATATGCTAAATCTATCCTAGTCTCACCTGTAGCTCATCCCGCCCTCCGTCACTCTAAACTCCACCCCCAATATTATTATCCCATTTAGGGGTATTGGAACGGCCGGAACACGTGGCGATTCAAAACACCGCGTCGCGACGTCGTGATTAGGCGTCGGGAAGCGCCGCGCGATACATTCCTAAAGGATTTGAAAGTTTTGGAGGATTATTTGATCGACGGATTCGGAATTTATTAACTTGTTTCGAATTTTATTAGTTCAACAGAAAAGTTTTGAGATTTTTACGTGAAATTGTTTTGAGTGATTACGCTGCAGTAATATTTTTGACTTTTTGAGTAATATAGTGACGAAGAAAAGTTTGTAAAAGGGTTTTTTAAGGTAGGCAGTTTATTTATTTTTATTAAAATTTCATCTTTTGTACGTTGTACTGAAGTGTCATTAAATACAGCAAAAATTTGTAATACTACAGAAATATTAACAAAGTGAGATTGCACCTAATGTTTGCTTACCAAATATTCAGAATTTTACGCTCCTTTTAGTCCGGAAGCCGAGTGTGTTTTAGTAGCCGATGAAGAAACATGGCTCCACTAAAGTTTTTATATGTATATTAGCCTCTTGATTACAAATATTGAAAGTGGATTTCGGAAAAATGATCAGGAAATTTGTTATGAACAAGAAATTTTTAGTGAATAAAATAATTGTTTCCTTGTAAAAAGTATTTTCGTATTTTTAAGTCGATTCCAAGCAAAAATTGTCTCTTGTGATCAGGGGTGGATCCAGCCTCTCTCTTTGGGGGGGGGGTGATATCACAAAGCAAGCGAAAGCAAGTTGTCGACGGGGGGGGGGGGATATCAGCAACATTCCCATTTCTCGTGTAAAAGGCAGGGTCGGGTTTATTTTTCTGTATTTGAAGTTCTTGGAGAGGGGGGCGATGGCAAGAAAAACCAAGTTGTCGACAGGGGGGGGAGGATGCGGGCAGCTTACACATTCCTAGTATAAGAGGCAGAATCGTATCTATCGTGAACTCAAAGCTCTTGGAAAGAGTGGCTATCGCAAGACAAACAAGTTGTCAACGGGAGGGGAGTGCTAGCAGCATACACATTCCTAATATAAAAGGCAGAATCGGTTCTATTTTCCTGAACTCAAAGCTCTTGGGAAGGGGAGGGGTGATCGCAAGCATACACATTGTTATACTCTATCCAAGAACTAAAGAGAGTAATAAAACTGTTATCGAAAGCTCCAACTTACCTGCTCCAATGCCGCGGGTAAATGAGAACTGACGTGAATCTAATTATATTTAATTATATTTAAACATTATAAAGTTTTATAAATTTACTGCAACAATAGAATTTCTGATAGTTCAATTTAATTTCTGTCAGTGAACAAAGTACACCTTACAGTGTGTTCTTAGTTATTTATCTTGCTTGTGCTTGTTTTTATATATTATATGAGATTAGTGAGATACCCAAAAGATATGGCTTCCACATTTATATTTATTCCAAAATCGTTAAACCAGGGCATTTTTTTCTCAACGAAAAACTTATTACGATGAATGTTTATGATGCCTTAAAATATCAATATCTAGATAATAATATTAAAAGTTGTGTTGAGATGTGTTCCAATATGACAGGAGTTGGAAAATCTACATGTACCCAATACTGAAGGAGAAAAAAACGACTGGAATTGTTAGTACTCCCAAGTCACATTCGATCACAGGCAGACAAAAAACCTCCTTGGAAGAAGAGATGTAAATTGCAATAAAGGAGTTGTACATACATCTTATTATGAGAAGCGGATCCCAATCGTCGACAAAATTCTAACTAAAATCAATAAAGATCGGGATTTACCTGAAATTAAAATAAATGAGCTTCGGAAATTGCTCAGAGAATTTAATTTTTGCTGGGAAAACCAGATAGGAAATCTGTTCTTATAGATCGTCCGGAAAATGTCCGTTGGCGTAGGAAATATCTCTCTCAAGTTAAAAGTAAAGTTGCTAGAAATAACACAACTTACAAAATTAGTAATTTAATAGAACTTTTGAAAGATTTTTTGGAATAAAGTTACTGCAGAAAATTTGGAAAAATCCATATAAAAAGAAAAAAAAGAAAATGTGGAAACTCGATCTCATGATCCTTGAGATAGAGGAACCAATTATAATTAATCTGGGCGAAGATAGCTTCACTGACTTGGATTACGAATTAGATACGTAATGTTTACCAGCGTAAACACAATTTATTATTTAAATATTTTTAACGTATAAAAATTAATTTCATTTGAATCCCTTTTTAGTGTTTAATTGTAATTCTGCAGATAGTTTAAGAAATAAATAAACTGAAACGTCAAATGTCCTAAAAATGTTTTTTATTAACAATAAAATAACCGATTGCCCAAAAAAATTTTCACATTTTATGGACGAATTTATTTTTTTTATATATGTTTAACTTCTTGTATTTTTGACTGTGGGTATTTTGTAAGTATTTAAATTATAACTTAGAATTTATTGAGGGAAAAAGGCTACATTTTATTCCGAATGTGCCTAAAACGGTTTCTATGCCAAAATTAAAAATAATAAAAATACAGTTGTGATTTGTGTTAAATATGTCAAAATTATCTATATTTTCTAATGTATGTGAATTATTAAAAAATCATGAGAAATAAAATAATATTATAAAAACTTTTTCTTTTAAGTTTATTAATGAAATAATATTCTATGCCATAAACACTTAGTGATAAAATAAACCTCTTTCAAATGGTCCATTATTATACGGTATTTTTGAATATAAAATTTCTAACCATTTCTATGAAAAATATATATGTCTAAAGATTTTGTCAAAGACTCCGGTCTAAGGAACACAGGTATTTTGCGAAGAAAAAAAAGGGTAAAAAATGATTTATTACTCTCTCTAGTTCTTGAATAAACTATAGTATAAGAGGGAAAATCCTGTCTATTTTCCTGAACTCAAAGCTCTTGGGGGGGGGGGGCGATCGCCCCCCCCCCTGGATCCGCGCCTTCTTGTGATTTTTCTGCCCGATGCATAGTTTTTGAGTTAAATATTGGAAAAATGTCTTTTTTTTGCCACTTTTCAACATAAATAACTTTTGATTAAATAAATATTCTCAAATTCTGTTTTCAAAAATTGATAACTCAAGTCAAGAAATACAAGCTGGAATTAATCGCAATGAGAGAATTTAGTGACTTTTAACACTATGAGCAATCATGAATTATAAAGTACGGGCCGCGCAGTTTATAAAGGGATGTTGAAGTCTACTTACGGACGCTCACCTAATGCATTTAATCAATCGTACACATTTTATTAACAGCACATCAGTTAGATGGTATTTTTAAGCTCAGATTCAGAAACTAAAACAATTATGATCGAATTAATATCTTCGCGAACTAGTAACTAATAAACTTGCAACTTGTTACTGACCCTACGGCCTGTTCTGCCCTTTACGTGCACTTTTCAGTTTTATAATCGAAATAGACAAGTTATTCAAGCTAGGAATATGAGTATATCCGAAAAGATTACTTTTTTAACATTGATTTATGCATTGTTTTTCAAGAAAATAAAAAAGACTTGCATTTAACGAGTACTGACCAAGAAAGGTATCGAATACGCGATGCTGCCGGCTTGGATCGGGATAATATGTTTTATCGCTGAGATGTAACAGGCAAGGAAGGTAAAATAACTTAATAACGAACTATTATTATATGCGATTGATGTAACTTTTAAATTTGTTCAAATACCACATGACGAATGAGTGTTATAAAAAATACACATAAGAAAAGTTAAAAATAAAAATCTCAAAAAAGAAACTAATGATTTCAGTAAAGATAATATTCAAGAATGTAAAAAAGTTAAGCTTAATCAAAAATCAATATTAACACAATTATCAATGAGATATTCTAATAGTTATGATAGATACTAACAAATGTATTATTTGCGAGAAAACATTGTACAAACGAGATTCTTGACTACATGAGATGGAATCACAGGCATGTGGTGAAAAATTCTATACAGCGTACTGATTATTTAAAGATCACATTTACAATAAAACTGTGTTGTTTTTTTCACTAGAAAGTTTATTAACTTTGAAAATCAACTATTATCAAAAGTTAAATGCAAATGGATTCGATTAAAAAGTTATTTGATTGTTTTTTACTTAACTTTTCCGATTATTTTTTTCCTTTTCTATTTCAATTATTTCATGTCTGGCAACAGAACAACAACTTAATACACGCAGATTTAGAGCAAGAAAAATTTAATTTAATATTTTCTGTGTGCTGCAATGCTGAAATTTCTTCCAAGCCCTAAATGACTGAAATGCAATAAAATAAACGAAATAAAATTTTTATAAAAAAAATTGAACCGACTTCTAAAAGTGCGCTAAAAAGTGAAATTTTTATATGAAATTGAAATTTTTGAAGTCGGCGCCAAACTAATACCTGACAAAATGTGATTCGCATAAACAGATTAAAAATACTTTATTTGTAATTGCTTTTTTACCATAATTTGTATATATTAGTAGTTATTTATTTCATTTCGAAATAATATGGCGCCGACTTCAAAAATTTCAATTTCATATAAACATTTATAATTATTTTTCACTTTTTAGCGCACTTTTAAAAGTCGGTTCAATTTTTTTACAAAAATTCTATTTTTCGATTTATAGTTTTGAATTCCTTAAGATATTCAAATTATTTGAATTAAGTTCTAATCGAGATTAGTGTACCTCGCAATGACTCCAAGGTGGCAAAAAAGTACCGATTTTATCCATAATTGTAAATCACCCTAAAATGAATCACTAAAAATTCTTTGATTCTTAGAGTTCTCCAAATACCAATGAAATTGTGTCAAACAAATATTTGGTCTGTCATAGTAAATCCACCATATTAAATTTCAAATTAATTTTAGATTGGTAATATAGGCCCCAAAACCTTCCAATATCGATATTTAAAGAATTTGAGACGTAGGTTTCTTAGCCCGATATATTTTATATTGCATATTGAGTTTTTATACGCCCCAAGAAACCCGTAATATCAATTTTAGATAAAACCGGAAAATGTAAAATTTTTAGTCCCTCATATTGTATCGTATCAACCTAATAGTTGTCAAAAATTAACTTCATATTCGTAATACACCACTCCTAACCCCCCAATTCCAAATCTGAAAGAAGGGAATAAGGTAAAATTTTTAACCCACCATACTGGATCCGCCATATTGAATTTCAAAAAATTAATTTTAATTTATTAATCTAATCTAAATCTAAACCCTTCAAAGCACCCCTAGTACTAATTTTAGATGAAGTCCGGAAATTTAAAATTTCTAGACCGTCATATTGCATCTGATATATATTAAATTTTCTTAAAATAATTTTATATTCTCTATTTACATCCTCAAAAACAATTCTGTCCCATCTTTGAACAAAATCGAAAAATGTAAAATTTTTAGTCTGCTATATGGAATTCACCATGTTGAATTCTGGAAAAATACTTGTAAATTCATAATTTACACCCTCAAGAACCTCCTATATTAGTTTTGAAGAAAATCGAAAAATGTAAAATTTTTAGGACGCCATAATGAATCCGCCAGATACTGATTTTAGACAAAATCGAGAGATGTAGAATCTTTAATCCGCTATCTTGGATTCGCCATATTTAATTTTTTTTTAAATAACTTCAGATTCCTAATGTGCGATCACAAAAATACCCCATATCAATTTTGAAAGAAATCGGACAAAATTAATTTTTTATCCTCCATATTGAATACGCCATATTGAATTTTTTAAAAATAATTTCAGATTCGTTATGTGCGATCCCGAAATTTCCATAGCAATTTTGGAGAAAATCGGCCAAAATTGATTTTTTCGTCCGCCATATTAAATTTTTTAAAAATAATTTTAAATTCGTTATGTGCGACCCGTACCAATTTTGGAAAAATCCAACAAAATTGATTATTTAGTCCGCCATATTGGATCCGCCATAATGAATTTTTAAAAAGATATTTCGGATTCGTTGTGTGCGACCCCGAAAACTCCCTTACACCAATCTTGGATAAAGTCAGGCAAAATTAAATTTTTTTGTTCGCCATATTGAATCCGCCATATTGAATTTTTTAAAAATAATTTCAGATTCGTTGTGTACGATCCCAAAAATTTCCCCATACCAATTTTGGACAAAATCGGAGAAAAAAAATTTTTTTTGGCCGCCATATTGTCAGCGCCATCTTGGATTTTACTGCGCCAATTTCATCTAAAAAAATATGCGATCACCGCAGCAACTTCCTGAACATAACGTAAAAGATATCATTCACATCGGTGCCGCTGTTCTGGAGTAATCGGTGTACATACATAAAAAAATACATAGTCGACGAATTGAGAACTTCCTTCTTTTAGAAGTCGGTCAAAAAGGATGTCGCCGACGATGAAAACCTGCAAAAGAAAACAGGAAAAACAAAAGTCAAACCAAAAAGCATACTTCTTGTGTAAAATAAATAAATTACTGTTTGTATTAATGTCGAATTATTGGGCAAATTAATGATATGTGAATATAACTGACAATAAATGTATAAATAGATGCAACCTACGTGAATAATTAATTAAATATTTTAAAATATAATTTAATAACATTTTGTTGTCGCATATAAACATAAAATGCACATCATGAGCTAAAGAGAAAAAAAAAATAATAATACGGCACAAAAAAATAATAAATGGGTGTTTGAGCGTCGAGTGAACTCAAACTATTCAGATTAATTAATTAAATTCTTTGCCAAATTTCAGAAAATCAAAAAGTCACTGAGCTTTTCCATTGAAAACACGAAAAGAAGGGGACTCGTTACGCTTTTATCAACCTTTTTAATATTACCGTAACTAAAAACGCTACAGTAATTTTTCTTATGCCATTGGCATCATTAAAGATTGAGAAATAAAACAGTTTGAGGAAAATCATGATCGAGCCGAAATTAGTCGAGTTATCGCGAGTTGAACATAAAAGATGCATTCAAAACTAAAAGTTCTACAGACAAGTTTCCTGGACTTAACTTGTGCGAAAAAGAGTGTTCTATAAAATAGTATTTTTTTTTGTACATTTTCCAAATAATTTTTTTTTGTCGCTAACTGATCTGCGGGTGCTCTCTGCCCTACTAGCCTTAGTTTGGGTGAGCGATTTGGTCGATTCTGCTTTCCTAGCTCTCAGTCATGTGTGAACAAACATAAAAAATAATTAAGTCAAACAGTTGTTAATTATACGCTCATATCAGGACATGCACCAACAGAAGATAAGGAGGAGAGTATCAAAGATGAATTCTACGACCAGCTTGAACAAACCATAGAACTAGTCCCAAAGCAAGACATGTTGATACTACTAGGAGATTTCAATGCGAAAATTGGAAGAGAAAGAACACTAAAACCGCACATAGGGGAGCACAGCTTACACGAACAATCTAACGACAATGGCCAACGTCTAACAAACCTGGCAGCGGCTAGTAATCTAATAGTAATGTCAACAATGTTCCCGCACAAAAACATTCATAAAGAAACATGGGTATCCAACGATGGAAAAACAAGAAACCAGATAGACCACGTGCTAGCAAACGCAAGGTACTCAAGAAACATACTAGACGTAAGGAGCCAAAGGGGAGCAGATGCAGCGTCAGACCATCTCTTAGTGAGAGTGAAAGTACGTGCCAGGATAAAAACGGATATAAGAAAGCAAGAACAATCGGAACGAAAAGGATGGAACACCGAGATACTGAATCGGGAAGAAACACTCAGACAGAAATACCAAGCAGAAGTAAAATCACAACTGGAACAGAATAAGATACAAGGGGAAACAGGAGTAGACGAATGCTGGAGCAAGATTAAGACATCGATAGAGAATGCAGCGAAGAGAACTTTAGACAAAAATAAAACCATAAAAAGAAAACAGTGGTATGACGAGGAATGTCAACTAGCACAAGACAATAAAAACAAAGCTAGATTAAAAATGCTGCGGTGCCCAAATGACGATAACATCCAGCGATTTAACACACTGCGAGCGGACACAAGAAAACTTATAAGAAGGAAGAAGAGAGAAGCCTATAATAGAATCATAACAAATGTAGAAAAAGAATCAAATACAAAGAGCAGCCGGAAATTCTACAGGGAGATCAAGAACATAAAGAAAGGGTATATGCCACGGACCAGCATATTAAAGAAAGAAAATAAAGATCTCATAACAGATATAACAGAAATCCTACAAACCTGGCACGAATATTTTGACAACTTACTAAATATAAAAGGCACAGCTCTCATCACAAATACAATATACCAGGGAGCAGAGGAACAGGTAGAAATTCCATCACTGACAGAGATCAAAAAAGCAATTAGCCAACTGAAGAACAATAAAGCACCCGGGAGCGACAACATAACCGCGGAGCTTATAAAATATGGCGGAGATCAGCTACATGAAGCAATACAAACCCTTGTGGAGAAGATATGGGAATCTGAAGAACTTCCAAAAGAATGGAACGAAGGGATAATTATCCCAATACATAAAAAAGGAGACCGATCAGTATGTAAAAATTACAGGGGAATTATGTTACTAAACGTTGCCTACAAGGTGCTATCCAACATACTAAGAATCAGAATATCCCCTTACGCAGAAAAAAACCTCGGGGACTACCAATGTGGCTTCCGACCAAGAAGATCAACTGTTGACCAAATATTTACTATTAGGCAGCTTCTGGAAAAGAGTTGGGAATTTAACAAAGATGTACATCAGCTGTTCGTTGATTTCCGCCAAGCATATGATAGCATTGTAAGAGATAGTGTATGGATCGCCATGGAAAAGGTAGGCGTGCCAAAGAAGATTATTAATCTGACTAAAATATGTATAAAGAATGCAAGGGCGAAAGTCAGAATCGGTAAGCACACTACGGACATATTCTCTATTGCCAGTGGTTTAAAACAAGGCGATGGCTTATCGCCACTACTCTTCAACATAGTGTTAGATATGGCCATCAAAGAGGCTAACATAAAACTGGAAGTATTCTCAAACCAGGGCCCCGGAATGATCCTAGCATATGCAGACGACATCGATACCGTAGGAAATAGCACAACTAAAACAAAGGAAGTGTTTATCAGAATGGAAAGGGAAACAAGAAAAGTAGGACTCAACATCAACGAAGAGAAGACCAAATACATGCACGTAAACCGAAGAGCAGGTAGGGATAGAATAGGACAGAATATAACTATGGACACATACAATTTTGAATGTGTGAAAGAATTCCAATATCTAGGGGCCAATATAACACACGACAATGATGTGAGCAGTGAAATACGCACACGAATACAAAAAGGTTTTAAGTGCTTTTATGCATTGCAGGAGATACTAAAATCAAAGCTGCTGTCCAGATCAGCCAAAATCCGTATATATAGAACAGTTATTAGACCGGTAATAACATATGGCTCAGAAACCTGGACCATCACAAAACAGAACGAATTGTTATTAAGACGTTTCGAACGCAAGATATTAAGAAAAATATATGAGCCTAGAGTAGATGAAACAACGGGACAATACCGCATCCGAACAAATGAAGAATTAAAGAGCTTGTATGATCAGCCAGGCATCATTAACGAAATAAAAGCCCAAAGACTTAGGTGGGCAGGACATGTTCATAGGGCCCATGACGAACGTCTCATCAAACGAATATGGGAAGAGAACCCGACCGGAAAGAGACCCTTAGGTAGGCCCAGACTAAGATGGAGGGATAACATCACAAAAGATTTAAATGTACTGGGAGTACGAGATTGGAGTAACGACATGATGGACCGAAGCAAATGGAGGCAGGTCGTGGATGCAGCGAGGACCCACGAAGGGTTGTAAAGCTACAGAGAGAGAGAGAGTTGTTAACCTCTTTTTTTTTTGAAGTCTGTTAAAAATACCTATCAAACTGGAATTAGTTTAAAAATACCTAAAGTTAAACCGACCTAAAAAAGTACCGAATAAATCGCCGATTATTAAATCCATGGTAAAATAGAACAATGTTAAATTATTTTTTTTAACTCACTGTATTTGTAATAATTATTAACATTTTCGGAAGTCAGTTTATCGTAATTTTTTAAATGTTGTTATATGTATTTAAACTTCGTTTATTTTTAAAACTCCCCTCATCCAAGAATTCTAAAAACTACAAAAGGCTAATGAGTTTAAACAGATGAACTGTAACCCAATACCCTCCGAAGAATTTTTGGATTTTAAGTTAAAAAAAGAAAACACGTGCTACGGTCTATTTATAAAATACATTTACAATTAGTCGTGATTTCTTCAATGCGGGAAAAGATATCGTGTTGGAAGCTCTTGTTTTTCTAAATAAATATGTTACATAAATTTAAACCAATATATGTTTATTAATAATTTACAAAAATATATTACATTTCTTCTCTCATGGTATCGCTTTTTATACAGGGTGTCTCTAAAAAGTCTGTAGATTCCTGAGGCTACAATTTGAGGATCCAGTCAAGTTTACCTTAGTCCAAAAGTTAATGGTTTGCGAAATACAGGGTGTCAAAGTTATACTTTTTAAAACTTTTTTGTAAATATTTACCTGAATAATGACTTGACTTGCACTATATTTGGCACTTTAGAGTTCTTTAAGATGAGAAATCAAGATCTTTTTACAGTTTTGATATACGTTACAGAGGAGCCCACTAACATCACTTCGCCTACATATTAAAAAATTGTTATTTCTTTGACTCAAAAAAGTCACACCTAGTAGATGTATCTGTAAGTGGATCTATTCTACGATGATATTGAAGCTGCTCTTAAAGACCAACAAGCACATTTTACTTTTATATGTGGTGATTTTAACGCCAAAATAGGAATAAAATCTAACCCTACAGAAACGCCACTGGGAAACTTTGGCTCGGACGGCAGAAACGAACGAGGTGATATACTGTTAAGATTCCTACTGCAACATGAACTATACCAAATGAGCAGTTTTTTCCAAAAGAAGCCACATAGAAGATGGACATGGCAAAGTCCGGATTGAAGAACAAGGAACGAAATAGATTTTATTATCACCGATAAGAACCACATAATTAAAGACATTACGGTATTAAACAGGTTTGCTACCAATAGCGATTATAGAATGATACGAATGGTGGAAATATGTTTAAAAAAGGAGAGGTATAGGATGATTAAGAACAAGAACAAAGGGAGAACATGGCTGAAACCATCAGATGTAGATGGTTTTCAGTAGTGTTTTACCGACCTAATTAGTAGCCCTGAATGAGAAACTGACGCTAACGACCTAAATAATAAATTAACAACTGCCTTACTAGTCAAAATACCAGACAACTAATGCAGAAAAGAAGAGGAATGAGAAGCGAAGCGGACACTAAAGCTGACGAACTGCAAAAAATAAATAAAGAAATATCCAAAGCTGTTAGAAAAAACACTCGAAATTACAATCAAAAACAAATCGAATATACCATTAAGAACAATAAAAGTATGAAAGTATTGAGAAGAAAACGGAGAACGGGAATAAGACAAATAATCAAAGTGAAAGATAAGAATGGTCAGTTTTCAACAGACAGAAAGGAGATTCTTAAAGTAGTCGAAGATTTTTACAAATTATTATACAGAAGTCAAAATAAAGAGAATAGCAAAGATCAAGTACCCGAAATATTGACAAGGAAAAAGGGCATTGTCAACCAAGGATCAGAACAAATGCCGGAAATCACAATAGACGAAATAAAACTAGCCCTAAGAAAAACTAAGAATAACAAATCTCCAGGCGAAGATAAGGTAGTTACTGATGCAATCAAAATCAGAGGTGTTTGTCTACTTCAAAAAATAAAAGACCTTTTAATATGTGCCTTTTGGATAGTACAATACCCGACAAGTGGCACAATGCTGAGGTAATTTTGATTTACAAAAAAGGAGATCCTCATGATGAAACTACAGACCAATAAGCCTTCTTGGTCACCTATATAAACTCCTAACAAGAATAGTAACGAATCGACTTTACAAAAAACATGATTTCTACCAACAAATAGAGCAAGCGGGGTTTCGTACTGGGTTTGGAACAAATGATCACCTACAGAGCGTCAAAACGGTAATAGAAAAAACTATCGAATACAATCGACCACTCGTTCTGGCTTTGGTGGATTTCCATAAGGTCTTTGATACGATAGAGTTTGACAAAATTATGGAAGCATTACAAGCATGCCGCATTGACTATCGATATACAAAGTTAATTTACAATATATACAGGAATGAAACTATGTCGGAGAAACACGGATCATATCCCAATTGGCAGAGGAGTCCGAGAGTGTGATAACTTATCACCTAAACTGTTGCAGTATTAGAATACGCCTGTAAAAAACTTAACTGGGAAAAAAGAGGCCTGAATGTAGACGGCCAAAGATTAACAAATTGAGGTTCGCGGACGACATAGTTTTGTTTTCCGATAATCTCAAGGAGATATGTACAATGTTACAAGAACTTCAGCAAGTATGCGCCAATGTGGATCTTAAAATAAACATATCAAAAACAAAATTTATGACCAATCTGGTACCTAGTGGAAATATCAATATTGGAGACAACGAAGTGGAGCTTGTGGAAAAATACATATACCTTGGACACGAAATAAAGATTACAAGAGATAATCAAACATGCAAGCTACGGAGAAGAGTAAATCTCGCATGGGCAGCCTATAGAAAACTTAAAGACATCATTAAAAGCGATATATCAATTTCTTTAAAACGTAAAACATTTTACCAATGTATGTTACCGGTTATGACCTACCGCGCCGAAACTTTGACATTGACAACAGCAACTTCTAAAATGCTGCAAATAGCTCAGAGAAAGATGGAAAGCTCAATGCTAGGTATATCATTGCGTGATCGAGTTAGAAGTGAAGACCTAAGACAAGAGACAGGAATTACCGACGTAATTTCTCGAATTGCCACACTCAAATGGAACTGGCCGGATATGTCGCCCGATTCAGTGATGGAAGGTGGACGAAGAGATTACTCGAGTGGAAGCGGAGATTAGACAAAAGAAGTAGAGGAAAATCCCCTACTGGTTGGACTGACGATCTCAAGAGACTTGCAGCAAATTGGATGTAAATGGCTCAAGATAGAGCATAATGGACAAGAATGAAGGAGGCCTATGTCCAGCAGTGGACGCAAAGGGCTGGATGAAGAAGAAGAAAAAGAAATAGATGTATATATATATATATATATATATATATATATATATATATATATATATATATATATATATAGCAATGCCCCTGGTGGTAAGGACATGTAGCTAGTGATCTATTTTCGACCACCGTAGTAAACGTATGAATGTTTCGTCCCGATACCGGTGGTGGACTCATCAGTGGGATCCACCGGTATCTTTCCCAGACATCCTCGTACTTTCCATAAACTTGGACCTCTATTTAAGTCTAGTTTTGCCGGAAAGCGGTGGTAGAATGTTAAGTTCCACAACAGTATATATATATATATATATATATATATATATATATATATATATATATATATGTATTGTTCCGGATGGCCGATTTTTGAACACACATTGTATTATTGAACACACTCTATTATTTCGAAAAATATTTTTATTGTCAACCTTAATTGTGACACTCGTCAAACTAATTCAAGTTGCGGCGACAAATTCTTAAACTATACGGTGTCCGAAAGCCGAGCTGTATCCTTTATATACCTTTTTGGTCGACACCGGACGATTCTCTAATTTTCTAGAAGGATTTACATACTACATGATGTAATAAAAATAAGAAAAAATAAATAAACACTCTATTAACAATAAATATATGTAAATGTAAGCAAATGATAAAATACTGGAAGATTAAGGCCCAAATTGTTACAAAATTATTACATAACTTGAATAAAAATTCAAAGTTTGTATTCTTTTAACTATTATCAATAACCAATAATTCATAACATTAACAGTCTATGATTATTTAACCTTTTAAAGATATCAAAGATATTTAGATATTGAAAGTTACAATAGTAATAAAAGAAGATAAGAAAGTTGGTCAGACGTTAGCTGAACACAAGGAATATAAACCAGACCCAGTTCTGGCCTTTTTCTAGTTATATCAAATATATACCTAAAGATAAAAATAAATTAAAGGTGTGTTTACGTAATTAATATAAAGTCTGTTGTTTCAAGACAATATGTTGCTAAAGGTCATCATTCAGCTTATATTGTCCACTGCTAAACGAAAGCCTTCCTTAATTCCAGATATCTCTTTCTATTTTGTGCCACTCGTATCCAATTTCCAGCCACTCTTTTTATGTCGAATGTCCACCGTCTTCTACTTCTATAGGCCTCATGTCTTGGCCTCCATTCCACAAGTCTTTTTGTCCACCGTCCATCAGTCATCCTAGCCACATGTCCTGCACAGTTCCATTTAAGATATAAGATAGATTTCACCGAGTCTCTTACTCCTGTTCGATTTCGTATGATGTGATTGGGTATTCTATCCCTAAAAGTCACTCCCAACATTAACCATTCCATTTTTCGTTGCATGACATGTATTCTGTTATTATTCTTTTTTGTAAAAGTAAGTGTCTTAGCTCCATACGTGAGAACAGGCAAGACCCACTGATTAAAGACATTTCTTTTCAAGCATATAGGAAGATTAGATCTCGATATATATCTGAGTCTACCGAATGCCGCCCACGATAAACCTGGTCTTCGCTGGATCTTATGCGTCTGATTATCTCACCTAATTCCGATCTCATGTCCCATGTATTTGTATATATGAACTTGTTCTAGATTTATGTTATTAATATTTAAGGGACTACTTATTACTAGGTTTGTCATGTATGGTGTTTTTGATAAATTAATTTTCAAACGGACTTTTTCTGAGGCATCGTTCAGCGTATCCAGCATATTTTGTGCTTCCTGTATATTGTCTGTTATTAACACAATATCGTCTGCAAAACAGAGATGATTTATCTACTCACCATCGATATTGATTCCTGTTGAATCCCAGTTTATGTTTTTCAACATACTCACTAACAACGCAACAAACAATTTTGGGAGAGTGTGTCATCTTACCTTACCCCTCGAGCGATATAAAATCTATCTGTGCATCGATTTGCTGATGTTCTGATATTTGCTCATATATGTTTTTGATAATTGCGGAGTATCGATGATCGACGCGACATTCGCTTAATGCCTCTCTGATATATTGAATCAAAGGCCTTCTCGAAATCAACGAAGACAAGCATCAGTGGCCTATTATACTCAATACATTTCTCGATAAGAACTCTGGCGGTCAGAAGATGGTCATTTGTCCCATAGCCTGATCGGAATCCCGCCTGCTCTCTCGAGAGAAAAGATTCTTCTTTATTTCTCAATCGGTATTTTGGTACATAGTTTGTATGTGTGGCCTATAATTTTTAAGGTCTGTAACGTTACCTTTTTTTGTGTACAATAACAATGGTTGCATTTATCCACTGTGATGTGGTTATTCCTTCTTCGATGCATTTATTAAATAGAACTTTGAAAGCTTTAATGGTTTGTGGTCCTCCTTCTTTGATTGACTCTATTACCAGTTCATCGTCTCCGGAGGCTCTACTGTTTTTCATATCTCTTAGGGCACTCATGATTTCTTCCTCGATTATTTCTGTTGCTAAAGGTAGTTAAAGATATTGTCTTCTATTAAGACTCGATAAGATAATAATTATCGAGCTCTTTAAACCTGGAACAGGTTTGTAAGTGGAGTTAAAATTCTACAGATAAACTTTAAATAAGCCAAAAATAAAATATAAAAATTAGAACTCACCTGTACTCCTCCTGACGAAATAGGTTGTAACTCATTGGAACAGTGTGTGTCAGTTAGGTTCCCTTAGAAATCACACAGTGGCAGATACGTTTTAGAAACATTTTAGCATCGTGATAGTGCTAAAAAACCACAAACTAAGCAGTATAACTCTTAACACAGTATTAGATGGCCAAACCACCTTAGCAACAGGTAATTTAGATTAAAAAAATAAGTAATTCAGACCAGAAATAGGTGTTTAAGATAGTGTTCATAGATTCGAGCAAGACCTTTTACAAACGGCATGCCATCTTTATTACCTACCGATCAAAAATGGTCGGTGTAAAATAAATATCATCGTTAAAAACCAGATAAATTTATGCTCTGCAGATAGATCTAAACATGCTTAAGCACAAACAAAAGTATCTCAGAAAAGATAATAAGCTAAATTTTGAAACAAAAACTCAACAGAACGATGAAACGTATCTTCGTCATTCGCAGTCGGCAACGAAGAAGTCATAATCCATGACTTCGGTCTGTCACCACAGAAAAAACCTCAAACAGAAAATGTTTAACAGATTTTAAAAGAAAAAGTGACATAAACTAACAAAAAGTAATAAAAAAAAGTAGTAAAAGAAAATACCTTTTTTCCTTTCACACTCTTTCGAACACAAAATCCTGACTGTTATGAAAAAATAGTTTAATGTACTAACTTTTACATGCAATCGATAATCATTCCGGAATATTAGATCAGTTTATTATGGGCCGCTGGAAGAACTGGGCGGTTATATACCCTTTTACGGGAATATAACAGGTATTAAAAAAATAGAGTGGCGAAACTGTAAAAAAATCCATAACAAAGTACCCCACACAACTAAACCATACCCCAAAAGTGATTCAATCAAGAATTTTCCCTCGCATTGCACAACTTTTCATCCTGATGTCCTGTTTGTGAATATATTAATAATTTACTATTTCATCATGTATAACTTCCAAGTAAACGTTTTTGTATCAAATACAGATACTTTTATTATTACCAAAAAACTAGGCAAATGCGTGTTAGACACTCATTACATTAGAGTTCTCAGACAGTAAAAAAAGATCCAAGTTATAAGAGTTGTTATTTAAAATACAGTCATAAATTAAATTAAATAAATCCACCTACATGTGAACATAACGTTCCAAATTAAGCCCTAAGCACCAATATATTCGTAAATACCATCCCCTCATCGCTCATACACGCATAGTAACAAATTTGACCTTTTCGGGGTTGATCTATCGAGGGTTGCACCCCATGTTTTGTGCACTTCCGTGTCGGAGCCGTCAATGACCAATGTCATTTCCGGCAAATGTCTACAAATACTAACGATTCTTTGTTTTTTTGTTCGTTTAATAAGTTTATCGCCCTCGCAATGACAATGCGTTATCTACTTTTATTTTTAAATTATTAATTAATACAGAGTACAAGAAACTGGTCTACTGTGTATCAAACATTCATTATGTTAGGGCTCCGTAGCAGTAAAGAATTTTAAAGCACGACCATCGTTAAATTTACAGTATATATTGCTACTCTGTTTTTTTAATCATATCGGAAAAAATTCGTAAAGAGTGAAATGATAGGAAAATGAGGTTTTTTTGAAAAAATTTTGATACATAACCCCTATTTCGAGGTCGTAGAACACGATTCTGACCTCGGTTTTCCATAATTTTTCCTCAATTTTGCGGAAAACAGGGAAAATAATCTTTGACTTTAGGTTCAATTTTTTTCACTAAATCGTTAAACTTTTGTTATAACAACGAATTCCACACTGATAAAAGCTTCTGCGTTATACAAAAATTCAAAAAAATGCACTTTTTTTATCGAAAAAATCCGAAAAATTACCACGCCAAAAATCACAACAAAATCAAAAGAAAACGGCCGGCACTCACAAATAATAGTTTACATAGCTCACTAAAGATGGCGTACTGTTGACGTCGGCGATGTTGCCAGATTGCAAAAACGATTTCTTAAAATATTCTTGTCTTCCTGTTTGAATTGGAAAGAAAAGGTTCCAAAAAAATGTTTTCCTTTCCTTTGATTATTGAAGTACTATTAATTACTTCTATGTCTATGCCTTCGATGTGCGATTTTGACTCTAAATAATAAAGGTTTTAAGGATTATAGTTGCTTTTGTTTGTCTCCCTCCAAATACCAGTACTTTGATGTGCGATTTTGACCCTAAATATTAAAGGTTTTAAGGATTATAGTTGCTTTTGTTTGTTTTCCTCCAAATACCAGTAGTTTTAAACGGATAATATGAATTGATCATATTGCTTATGTCCGTTAGCAGAAAGTGTCAAGTGACAGAGCTTGTCCCGCCTCCATGTGGTCTCTGCTGGACAATGACATTTTTTAATTAATAAATCTAAGTCAATTTAGGTTAGTTCAGGTTAGTTTAGGTTAGTTCAGTTTAGTTCAGGTTAGTTTAGGTTAGTTTAGGTTAGTTCAATTTAGTTTAGTTCAGGTTAATTTCAGTTTTTTAACGTAACCAAGACTAATGTTAACCTGTACTTACCAGAACTAACCAAAAATTAAGGTTTAGATTCATTTTACCCCTTTTTATACGTTACAAACATTAAACAATGTTGTTAACTGTAATGGGTAAATTTTAAAGGTTATACTAGGAAACTTTAAATCTAGGTTAATTTAGATTAGTTCAGGTTAGTTTCTGTTTTCCAAATTAACCAAAATCAAGCTAAACCTGAACCAACCTATCTTAACCAAAACCAATCAATAATTTTGAAGGGTTAAGATTATTTTTACTTAGAAACTGTTCTGAATATTAAAAAAAAATAAATTATGTTGTTGACTGAGAAGGACAAATCTTATAGTTTATATTATGAAGAAATTTTACATCTGGCAATGTTACACCTTTTTACGTGATTCGGCGGCCAGTTTAGAAAGTCTAACCGTTGATGACATTTTCGAGACGTGTTTTTGATTTTTCACTGAAAATATAAGTTTTTCTAAATTGGTTTGCTAAAATTTGTGCAAAAATAATTGAAACATATTACATACAATATTTTTTAACTAGTTTCATTGAAAATAAATACGTAAATTCGGTTTTTAACTGAAAAGAAAGTGCTTTGTGAAGTGACGCTTTTCTTTTTTTGAGTTTTCTGGGAAAGTGAGGAAAAATAGTGAAAAATCAAGCCCAGAATTGTGTTCTAGGACCTCGAAATAGGGGGTGAGTATCGAAATTTTTTCAAAAAAATATAATTTTCATGCGTTTCACGCTTTGCAAATTTTTACCATCATATCTATACCAATGGAGTAAATCCAAATATTTTCAAAGTAATGTTCCGGACGGCCGATTTTTGAACACACACTGTATTACTGAACACACTCTGTTATTTCAAAATCTCTTTATTGTCACAACTTTGACAACTTGTCAAAATAAATCAAATTGCTTCGGGGAGCTCTCAAACTATACTGCCGATCTGGACCCTTTATATACCCTTTTCGTCGATACCAGAAAATTCCTTATTTTCTAGAAAGATTTCCATATTACATGGTGTAATAAAAATGACAAAAAGGAATAATCCGGCAATTTCTAGACCTTCTAACATAGGCGTTCCATGTTAAAAGTAAGGAAATAGAATTCTCTAAAGAGTTCCAGACCTTCTTTCATCGACATCTCATGAGGAAACTAACAAAAGATAAAATTAAATAAATAAATTATAAACTCCTAGAAAATAAACCTAAAACCGTACAAACTACAAACACAAACTAATACTATGAAATCTATAACGCTATAAAGTTCGTTACAGTACATATGTTGTTCTTGACAGAGGAACAAAATTAAAAAAAAAAGAAATAGTGAGAGAAAATGTCAAAGGTATCTTAAGATCTGTATTTCAGATTTAAATCCTTACAATGAGCTAAGGTATTTTGAAAGCCATACGCAAGGAAGCCACTTCAATCATCCATCTTACCAGTGGAGGCATTTCTTTAGGTTTGCAAGTTTGCGCAACCCCCAAAAAATTTGTAAATTAAAATAAAACATATTAATAAATATAAGTACAAATATTTCTCTAATTTCAGGAGATAATTTAATGACTAATTCCAAATCAATTTTTTAACTAGATTATAAGCGAACAGCAGTCAATATATTGAAATAATTTAACTCACTTCAACTAAAAGTCAAGAATAATTTTTCTGTATTACAGTTAAACGTTATCGCTTTGCTAGTGTGCAATTTTAATGCAATCCAAGCTAATACATTGGAGCGTATATGGAGTTGCCTATCCAAGACATGGATATTAATTTCGTCTCATAGACTTAACCATTGTTGCAAGTCGACTTGCACCCATATGTTTAAGCTGTATTTTCGCTGTCAATTTATTTCAACCAAGTTCAAAGATTTTCTGGCGATGAAATAGTGACATCACATTAAAAATGTTTGCACGTGCTTTGAAACAATTATCGATATGCTTTCAAATAAGTGAACATACGCACTTCGTCATTATCGTATTCGGGCGATCGGAAATAGTAACGTCATTTCAAATGTATTTCAAAGCAGATCTGAATATATATTAAACGGGGTTACTCTGCGAGAAAACACCTTTAGTTTTGTACTTGTCTTTTGTTTGTCGTTTGGTGCGCTATTGTATTGCTTTTTAATTTTACGTTTGGTTCTGGTAAGAACAAAAATGAATTCCATTCAGAGTTTAATTACAGAGCCATCCTGTGATCGGTTATTAAGTGATAAGGCTACAATCAAAAGGCTTGGAAGGCCTACCTCGAATTTAAAAATAGAACAATCCGTCTCTAGCAAAAAAAAAGGACTTTTACTAGGACGTTTAATCCGGACCTTTATAATAAACATAGGTGGAAACATTGGAGGAGAAACTTCTTGAACAAAAGTAGTTTTACTGACTTAAATCATTCGGGGGACTGCATTAAAAAGCATACGTTGTCGGCAAAATACATGAAAAATGTTCTGCAATATTCACTTTTTAGAACTGTTAACGCAGCTGCTCAATTAAGCAGCGCTTATTGAAGAGATATTGAACTGCACAATGAAAAAATGGGACATAATTGATTTTAGTGCTGAGGTAGATAATGTTCTAAAACAACATTTGGAAAAAGAATCGGTATTTAAAGGTACGTCAAATACAATTTAAAATGAAATTTTACAAGCGATGTTTATTGTATGTCAAGAGGAAGTGTCGAAACTTCTTGTACTTTATGACTATCTTTCGCAAAACATCAAGCTGATTGAAACATTTAATAAAGTTCTAAGACTTTTAAAAATTTTAACTACTATTCCGATGACATCGGCTGAAGCAGAACGGTGCTTTTCTACCCTCAAACGGATAAAGAGGTTTTTACGGAGTACTATGAGCCAAGAAAAAGTTTTTGCTTTGGCAAAGCTTTCTAAAGAAAGGAATCTTATCAAAAGCATACTTGATTTCAATCAGCGGGTTATTGATTTATAAATAATTCACACAGTAAGTTATTCATGCATTTTATTTTGACTGCTATATTTTTGAAATTTACTGCCTTCTTTAATTTGTTTATTTAAAATTCACTGCTTTGTTTCATACTAACTCAATTTTTAAGGACTTTAATTTTTTCATCCACCGATGCCTATCATTTTATACATATCTATGTTTTTAGTGTGCCTTTGGAATTGCTACCCCTACTTTTTTAATGCACCTGCCGCCACTGCATCCTACAATAACTAATCTAATAGTTTAGAACATTGCGAGAAGAAATTAAAAACTTTAGGAAGAGACCAGCCTTTCTGCTATAACAATTTCTTAATACAGATGATTCTTCTTTTACAGATTTCACTACATATATATATTTATAAGTGTTCTGATTGTACCTGGTCTACTGTACTATATTGTGTTATTGTTCTAAATTTAAAATTAACCAAAACATTAAATCAAGTAAACAATAAAGACTATTGAGTTTACCTAGATGTCAATGAAATTTCCTATGTAAAAAGATCTGTAGTAAAGATACTTGATCAAAACAAATTTCTATCGCTCTTTTATAATTAGGCAGGATTTAGTATAACTAACCTTCTTGCAAAATTTAATTGTCCTTATAGAGTGTTTTTTTTTACTTTGCTATTTAAGCTAAAACATTCGGTATACCTTTAATAAAGTTTTTAGTTCATTTTTATCTTAAATAAGATAAACACTAAAGCCCTGTCCTGAACTCGCACATTAACTAAATAAACACAAGACTGTTACTCCAATGCCATAATTTTGAAGCTCATAAAATGGACAAAACGATAGAACACACTTCATCACTACAATGTTGCGAATGCTTGAATATCAGTAACAAAATATTATGTACATGCTTTTGTCACAAGTATAAAAGAATTTAAATTGTTACATTTCCCTTCAAAATGTGGCAATGTTCTTACCGACTCAAAAGGATAAACTCCTCCTTGTAACCGCACGGTTGCCAGGGTCCCTGAATAAGAAACATGTGGAAATTCTTTATTCGACTTTAAGAACGCAATGTATTCAATTATAATCCTTCACTTTTGACACATTGATTGCACGTAAATAATATATCACAACTTTTACTGTATTGATAGAAATTATTAAATACGAAGCATATATTTACACATTGCAATTGTATCACAACTACTTGCCTGGCGCATCCGCCAAATATTTGCACGTCTAATCTAGGAAATGATAATTGCAAACAACTTTTAAGGCTTATAGAGGGTGGGGAAGAGCAACTTGCTTATTTAATAATTTTGTTTAAAGAAGTAATGCAGATATTTATTTAATTTTTTGAATAGCATCCAAACTCTAAATTTTATGTTTTAAAGGTGGCGTCCATTATTCTTAGTACACTGGGTTAATTGAACTCAGAAGTTTCGTTTAACTCCTTGCAGCATATTGAGGGGTATGTTCGTAACAGCTCGACGAATGTTGTTTTTCAGATGAGTCAAGATCCTAGGACGATCGTTGTAAACAAATGATTTTAGATAACCCCATAAAAAATAATCGCAGGCGACCATGTTGACCAGTGCTGATCGATGTTCAAGTAGCTGAGGTGTTCTGGTTGCAAAACAGTTATTGACACACACGCTGTGGATGCCATGGCACCTTCCTGTTGGAACCACACATCTCTCACATCCATCTCGTTGAGTGTTGGTATTTTCTCAAGCAACAAATGTATACCTCGACAGCGAACGTGCGCTCCATGATGCTAACTAACTAAACGAAGCAAAGCTACAACTTTACTCCCCGCTCATTCGAATGTACCTACCGCCACCCACCTCGGAGCAACCATCACTTCAGAGCGCCAAATTCAAATAAGCAAGGTGCTCTGTCCCATCTTGTATTTTTCTGGATGAAACGACAAAATGAAAAATATTATATGATATACTTAATTGCATAGTTAAAGACCAAGAAAGCATATTAAAACAGTTCTTTTGTATCTCATAAACTTACGGACGTAACTTCATCTTAATAACTTTCATTGAATAAATTTAATAAATATAACTATAGCAATTTGTTTTTCTAAATCGAGATTTCATCCATATTTTGAAACTGCTTAAAAGATTTTGTGGAATTTTTCTAGGTACTTATTCACCATAAAAACACATTTCTTCGCATACAAGAATTTTTCAAAAATATATTAATTTTAGAATTAAATCGCTGAATATGTCGGTGTTTGTTACTTTTTATGGCTCTAGCTTAACCAGAGTCTTTCTTTTTGTTCGAATTTGCTCAAAAATGGCTGAATGGAAAAAGGGAATTATTCCTTATTAGGGTGTTTTTGGAAAAATGAAAGAAGCGCAAGACTTTAAGTTTTTATTTTGCGGATACTGCGGATAAAACTTGGATTTAGACATCACATTGAAAGATCTAAGTCTAAGATTTGTGAGATTTATATGGTAAAACTTCTGATTTCGGCCACCCCTCAAAAGCGGTTACCCCTCTGAACGGCTAATTTTTAAAATGATTTTATAGTTTTTTCATAACAAAAGACCTGCCAATACCGGAACATTGTGAATTTCAGCAAACTAAACTGGAACTTTTATCCTTAATACTGGTCATAAACTTCACACAATCATCAAATCAAATTGTAAAATTTTTTTGAAGACCGGATATTTCATGCAGATCAAAAACGGAAGTTTCCAAAAACAGAGGGACTAGCGATTAACCAAATGATTTGTAATTAGTTTTGCAAAGCTAAAGACAAAAACGTCCCTATATCCGAACCATTAATTAAGAAAAAACTCAGAAAACTTGAAAATTAGTTACTCTAAGGCATCGAATGGCTGGTAAGATAGGTTCTGCAAAAGGCATGATATCGGTTTTAAGACAATTTGTGGTGAGTTTGCTGATGTTGATGAAGCAAATTTTCAAGATTGATTAACTATACGTAAATCAATCGTTAAGGATTATGATGCTAAAGATATTTTTAATGCAGACGAAACAAGATTTTACTATGTGACAATGGCAAACAAAATTTTTACCTCAAAGAGTTATAAATACGCTGGAAGAAAATTAGCTAAGCAACAAGTGACAATTCTTTTGTGTCGTAGCATGAATGGTGAGAAGGAAATCTCATTAGTTATAGGAAAAAGTAAAAATCTGCGATGTTTTAAACGGGCACATTTAGAAAAATTACCGTTAGAATGTGTCTCCAATATAAAAGCTTGAATGACAACAAAGGTAATGACTTCCAAGCTGAAAAACTTTGACAACAAAATGAGAAAGCAGAGTAAGAAAGTTCTTTTATTTTTGGAAAACGCGACTTCTCATCCGAAAATACATCTTGAAAATGTTGTTTTTCTACCTCCAAACGCTACATCTCATTGCCAGCCAATGGACCAATGTGTAATACAAAATTTTAAAATGAAATACAAAAATTATTTAATAAAGAAGGCTTTTAACTTTTACAAAAAACCCAAGATTCGTTTGAAAAAAACATAAAAAAGCATAAATTTGTCAAGCGCTATGATATGGATTGCTGCAGCATGGAAAAACGTTTCAGCCTCAAGTATTAAAAAATGTTTTCAAAAAACTGAATTTATGGAAACTATCCAAGAGAATGAAACTTTTGACGAAGAAGACGATGTCTCACTGATACGTGGAAAAATATCTTCTAATCGACTCAAATATTTAAACAGAAGAAGAGGCGTACAGAATTTTTTGTTGGACAAAATAAGTGTCGATTTGACCCTTGATATTTCCAGAATTTTAATAAAATGTGAGAGTGAAGGTGCAAAAATGGAATTTAAAAATTTAAGACAGACCTCCATTGAACAATTTTTCCACAAAACTTAATGTTTCTTTTTGTACGGTATTGCTTATTTTTTAGCACATTATATACATATTATCTTTTTGCGGATCAGTTCAAAAATGTGAAAAAAATCAGTATATATATATATATATATATATATATATATATATATATATATATATATATATATATATATATATATATATATATATATATATATATATATATACCATAGATTATATCATTTTTCTTAATTTTGTATTTTCTTGGGTTTAGGTTCTATAATTAATAAAACACAAAACGATTGACGTTTCGCCCTTTATTCAAGGCATTTTCAAAATTTTTTCCTAAAAAAATATATAATTAAAATATATCAAATAAAAAACATATTTTACCATTTTGGAAAACAAACAAGACACTTAAAAACAGTAGTCAAAAACTTTAAAACATTTTAAAAATATTTAATTTTACCAGTACATACCTTGACATTTTGCTGTTCTGTGTCTAAATAAACTTTAAATTTTCATCGTTTACTGAGGATACGTGGAATGCGAATGTGTTTTATTTTTTTAAATATTTTTTATATTTTACAATGTATAAAAAAACAAATAAGGTATATGTTTGGTTTTATGTTTAAGAGGATATTCTATTTTTGATTCTTATTTGACCGGATCGAATACTTAATAGTTTTGTTTAAATTAGGTTTGCGTAAATGTGGCTCAAATTTACCATATCTGTTCTGTCGTTAACAGTGTTTTTATCTTTTTTAATTTTAAACATTTCCTTTATCTGTAATTTTTGGTAATTCATATCTTTGTTTTTTATAATGGTACTGTTATAATCAAAAGTGTGTTTTTCGTCCTGTGTGTGTTTGTTTAACGCTGTTGAGGCGTTTTTTGTATATTTATGGCCATTTAATCTGTTCTTCAGTAATTGGCTCGTCATGCCTATATATTTTTTGGGACAATTTGTGCAAAGGATGGAATATATTATATTTGATTTATTCATTAGAGGAGTTTTACTTTTTAAATTTGTGAATAATGTATTTAATTTATTATGTGACCTGTGGCATACGATAATATCATGCTTTTTTAAAATGTATTTTATTTTTTCTGACAGCTCACTAGTGTAAGGTAATGCCACATATTTCTGCTGTTTATGTTCTATGTTTTTTGTTTTTACGTTGTTATAAAACTTATATGTTCGTTTATCAATTATTTTGGTGATAGTCTTTTCGTTGAAATTATTATTTATTAGTGTCTCTTTTACTTTTTGAAGTATTTTTGGTCGGAATTCTGGAGATGTTAGGGAGATAGCACGATCAGATAGATCGATTATAACGCTATTTTTTTGAGTTTTTGAATGATTAGAGAAATAGTTTAGATATCTACCTGACCAAGTTGGTTTGGTGTACCATTCAGTTAAAATTTTGTTTTTTCTGCGTATAAGTGTCTTATCTAGAAAATTTATGTTATTATTATTCTCTGTTTCGGACGTGAACTGTAATTTCGCGTTGAAACTGTTAAACTCTTGGAGAATTTCATTTATTTTATTTTGTGGTACGGCTGCTATGCAATCATCGACAAAACGTTTGAAAAATATTATATTAAAATTTAATTTTTCTAAGACTTTTTCCTCTAAATATTCCATTACTAGCTGAGCAATGGTAGATGAAATTGGTGATCCCCCCCCCTGTTTTTAAGTGTCTTGTTTGTTTTCCAAAATGGTAAAATATGTTTTTTATTTGATGTATTTTAATTATATATTTTTTTAGGAAAAAATTTTGAAAATGCCTTGAATAAAGGGCGAAACGTAAATCGTTTTGTGTTTTATTAATTATAGAACCTAAACCCAAGAAAAAACAAAATTAAAAAAAAATGATATAATCTATGGTTCAAGAATCAAGAAAATATATATATATATATATATATATATATATATATATATATATATATATATATATATATATATATATGTTTGTAATTAGTTTTCTCATTCCTTAATTAACTTTCGCAAAATAAAAATATATCATAATAAAAGTTGTAAATATAAGTCAATCGACGCTTTTACTCGTATGACACATTATATTTATAATTTTTTTAGTGGCCGGTATTGAGAAGTTTTACTGTATTTTTAATTAGTTTTTAACAAATATTAATAAGAGCGGCCCCCTTTCTCCACTCAATGTTTAATAATTGCTAACATAATAAATCAAATATTTTTTAAAAAACTAATTTTCACCACTGAATTTTGAACCCAGAAGTTCTCGCTAGCAAAACAAACACCCTACGAACAGAACCAAGTTTTAAAATGAAAAAGTAATCTTTAAATTGGACTAACGAACCCAACTATTTCTCTATTCCGCTCCTGCACATTTTCTTCGCATCGCGATTCAACACAATTAAAACTGGAGTATAACCGTCGTCCCGCATCCAGCTCATCCAGATTTCCATGGATCGAGCTCGGCTGGAAATTTACTCGTCAAACTTAATAATCTTTTGTTGGGAAAATCTTTTATGTTGCCAAACCGCGGAGATATTGTGGATGTTCAGAAGTGGGATTTAATCCTCATTTGAAAGAGATTATTCTTAAATGGGGAATGATGGAGATATTTATATGACAAATTTGGAATTATTATGGAAATAATCGGATATAGAATTTTGTACATCTATGTTTTTGTTGATATAAGTAGAAATTTTAATATAAAGTTTCAATTTTTATTATAATAGTGGAATTTAAGCCTATTTATTCTAAGCACGGTTAAAGACGTTGTCTGAATAAATACGAAGTAAATTATTATATCAAGCCTTTCAACTAAATTGCCAGACAATTGCAAAGGTTTTTTTATATTCTCAAAATAGCTGCAACTTGTTACATTTCCTTGCAAGTATGCAAATCAATACTAGAACAGAGCTGTCCGTTCCTGGTGGAATGAAAACCCGACTGATGTTTCAAACTCGAAGATAATATTTTATTGGAAGTGATAGACTTAAAAGCTGATAACTTAGAGGCATATTGTATGTACAGTTATGTTTCTCATGCCGTTTGTGGAAGAATTGAAGAAGTTGTTATAACGAGTGCTTGACGTTCACATCTGGCATGGATTACCAAACACTGGTTGTCAAGATATTTTGTTTGAAGGATCTAGAGTATAGATACCCAACAGGAGCGATAAGACACACTAGTGAGCACTGAATCTTTTCAAAGGGCCGACAGAGGATTTAGCGATAACTTGGGGACGTTGAAGTGACACAATTTTTTAAAAATAAAATTTAACACTGTATTTCGTTTTAGTTATATCCGTGACAAATCTGTGCAAGTTTTAAATAGTGACAATTATTAGTCGATTTGCGCAACCTAACTACCTAGTTCAAGAATATGGAAGCTTGTAATGACTTGTTCACAGAGCGAGTGCAAACAAACGAATGCATGCAAGTCGATGCGTGTCCGATTGAAATCTGTAAAAATTTCTGATATAAAAATTACTTTCATTATCTATTGTTTGTTTTCCCAATCCTTATGTATGAACGATACATAATAAAAGTAATTAATCATAATATTCCGTTCCAAAATTTGTCTTTCCTCATATCTGAATTTAACCTAAACTAACCTGAACAACTATAAGGGAGGACGGCATTAGATTTATTTTCTCTTGCAAAGTTGACAGAAAAGGTTGAAAACCTATGCTTTAAATGGTTGCTACCACAGTAAACCAATTTGGAACAAAAAAACAATATCTACCTTTTGCATCAGAATTTTTTTTTTCAAGTCACGCTCACTAATTTTGGCAGAAACATAGAAATTCCGATGTTTTTTGCGAAGAATAAAGAAGTCTGTGCTAATTAGTTTGAGAAAAACAACATTCTGTACTTGCAAAAAGACCAAAATTTATTTATATAAATATTAAATTTTAAATGCTCTTGCATACGTAAAAAACTTTGTTGTTACTATATTAAATTTGAACTTTATAATGTTTATGATAATTTTCGCTCTTTTAAGATTTTCGGTTTTGTTTTGAGTTTTAAGTTTCTAAATATGCCACAGGAGGAAGTAGATGACAATGTAAAAGAGAAAAAAAGTAATTTCTCAAAGAAAAAGATTTTCTCTTTGGTTTTGGGGGTCATCCTGGGAAATGTTGACTTGTCTTATGATTCTTCTTTGATTCCTTGAGGTCCGTTTGGCTGTTTCAAACTGAAGGGCATAAACAGCCTCGGTTTTTTTTTTTCAGTCGGACTATTCTTAGAGCTTGTTTTTGGGTAGCGTGAACCCTCGATAAAACTGTTTACTGCTAACTCTTGCTTTATTTCTTCCGAATATGTTGAGTAAGTCAAATTTATTAGCCTCATTATATCTGTCTCATATTCTTGCAGATTTTCATTGTATTTTTGACTTCTTCCTTGGAGTTGGTCCTTATAAACTTCTTGGAAATGGGCTTTCCTATAACGCATCTCCAGAAAAGTATTAATAAACTCGTAATCATTCTGTTCTTCTTCGGTAATGTTACGTAGAACTTCCATAGCTTCACTTCATAGTACTAGAACAAGAGCATGTGCCTTCTCCGGTGCACTCCAATTATTGCTAATGGTGACGGCGTCGAATTGACAGTAAGCCAAGGTAGTTTGTCGTCGACGGTAGATGCTTCATCACACTAGTTGAAAACACCATCTACCTTTATTATACCTTTACCGGTTATCTTCTTGATTTGCAAATGTAACTGTTGCATCTGTTTCTGGATTTCCGTCTCCCCATGCTGCACTTCACCATGTACGTCTTCTTTAATTTACAAATGTAATTGTTGCATCTGTTTCTGAATTCCCTTCACCACATGTTGTACTTCTTGTTCTATGCGCTTCATATCTTCCTGATTTTTTTAATGTCTTCTTTGAGTTCTTGTTTTACATCTTCTTGGCTTGTCTTAAGTTCCTCTTTCATGTCCTCCAGGTTTATTTTTAGTTCTTGTTTTATACTTTCTTGATTTTTATTAATGTCTTCTTTCGATCCTTGGTTCATGTTTTCTTGATTTTTTCAGTGTCATCAATTCTTGTTTCTTATCGTCATTGCTTGTCTTTCATTTTTGTTTCATATAATCTTGGTTTGTCTTTAGTGTCATCAGTCCTTGTTTCATATCGACTTCATTTTTCATCATATTTTCTTTCAATTCTTGTTTCATCTCTTCTTGGCTAGTTTTCATGTGTTGTATCATCATCAGCATATGATTTAAACTAGTTTGAAGTTCCTCTTCCATTTTTGCTTTCTGTTTCCTAGTTTCCACTGATATACAATTTCAATTTACTTTTTTCTTATTTTCTTACCTGAATTAACCTCTTCTGGATTTGATCGCACTTCTGACACCAATTTTTTCCAGACGGTCGGTCTTAAAACATACTGTATTATTTTAATAACTTTTTATTGTCAAGTTCAATTCTGACAACTTGTCAAACCATTTAAGTTACATCGACTACGTCTCAAACTAAACTGTCAACAAAACCTGATCTCGACCCTTTATATACTCTTTTTCTGGCAACCAGAACATTTCGCATCTTTCTAGAAGAATTTTCTTACTTCATGGTGTAATAAAAGTAAGAAAAAGGAGATTCTGGACCTTCTCGCATAGGCGTTCCAAGTTTAAAATAAGAAAATATTATTTACTAAAAGTTACAGACGTGTAATTGGAAGAAGCGCGAGTGGGGAGCAGTTGATGTCTGACCCTTCATACATACGGAGAGAAGTACTCCAGAGCTCGGTTTTGGGTCCGCTTCTCTATATTTTGTATACAATGTAAATGTCATCCATAGTGATGTTGTGCTGTTTGCTGATGACACCTCAGTAACATGCAAGGCAGAGAATGTAAGGGAGTGTGGTGATTATGTCCTGGGTGCTCTTGTGGGCTTGAACGAGTAATTTGCTGCGAATGACCTGTTGCTAAATGTCTCGAAGACTAAGCTTCTCATCTTTGATGTACGTAATGAACATAAAATATCGGTTCAATATAAGAATACGGTAGTTGATTTTGTGGAGAGCCTTTTGTTTTTGGGCATTCAAATTAACCGTAGATTGGACTAGAGATCTTATGTGGATCAGCTTACGGGTAGCATTGCAAGGAATTGCTATGCCCTAAGAATTATTGCAAATATTGTAAATGTTGATGCTGCCCTGACAACGTATCATGTCTATATACAAGATATGGTATTATATTCTGGGGAAACTCAGTGGATACTGACAGAATATTTATACTGCAAAAAAGATAGGGCAGAACAATTTATAAAATTAAACATTAAATTGAAACCTATAAGAATGCTTTTATTGAGAGAACGATTTTAACATTGTATGGCCTGTACCTATACGAGTGTATAATGTTCGTGGTTAAGAATTATTTTTCTTTCTTTGGAAGTGTAGATCATAGTTATAAAACAAGAAACAGGAATATACTTTTGCCAGATAGAGCTAATTTCATTTATGTTCAACGTAACGTAACACATAGCATAGTATCAATTTGGAATAAACTACCTCAAACTTTCAAAAGTTACAGGGGTTCTATGTGGGTTTCCTAATTGTGGATGTACCCAAGACTATTACGAATAACTTGTATACACATATATCAAGTCTACATATGTCAATCAATCTCCATGCTGTGCATTCTCAGTTGCTTGATATTCGTGAAATCTATCAGACATATTAATTTCACATACTCAAACTAGAAATTTCTATAAGGATATGTGTGAGAATTCTAATTATTCTAAGAACAACCATCACGGTATACTTATAAACAAATCTAGCGAGAATTTATCCTCAGATGTCAGCTTTTCAGTTACACTTATACCATATACATATCAAAGTTAAAAAAATAAGGTAGCTTTATCACACGCGGGAGATAAACCCTATTTTATACCTTTAATCGAACATACACCTGAAGGTACCATAATTTAACTTTGTTAGAAGGATTTTATAACAATTAAAACATGTAACTAATCTGTTCGCATAAAGCAAACAATACAACCTTCAAGTTGCAGTACAAGAACTTCCCTAACCCAATGGGCTATATAACTCAATCAATCAGTTAAAGACTATCCTTATAAAATATATTTTATTTATTCATTGGGTTACTGCGTTAATCTAGAAGATAAGGATCTTTCTGTGCTTGCAGAATGAAGAGTAGTATTTTTTGCTTTGTGTGACACGATCTACACCCTATGGGTATAAGTAATTTATGTAATTATTGTAAGATATATATATATATATATATATATATATATATATATATATATATATATATATATATATATATATATATATAGTATTTTTTGCTTTGTGTGACACGATCTACACCCTATGGGTATATGTAATTTATGTAATTATTGTAAGATATATATATATATATATATATATATATATATATATACAAGCGCGGATCCAAGGGGGGGGGGGGGGGGGGGCGGTGGGGGCGATCGCCACCACAATAAAAAAATAATAAAAACTTACGGCTAATTAGAATTAAATATATATAAAATTAAAGAGTGGGACACACTAAAATAAAAATATATAAAAAAATAAAAAAACATATAAACAACATTAAAAAATAAAATACAACAAAAACAAAAATTTAAATAATAAATTGTGTTTACACTGGTAAACATTACGTATCTAATTCCTATTCAAAGTCAGTGAAACTATCTTCGCTAAAATTAATTATAATTGGTTCCTCTATCTCACCGATTATGAGATCGAGTTCTCACATTTTGTTTTATTCTTTTATTATATGGATTTTTCCCAATTTTCCGCAGTAACTTTATTCAAAAAAATCTTTCAAAAGTTTAGTTAAATTACTAATTTTATTAATTGTGTTATTTCTAGCAACTCTACCTTTTACTTCAGAGAGATATTTACGTCTCCAACGGATAGTTTCTGGACGATTTATAAGAATAGATTTTCTATCTGGTTTTTCCCAGCAAAAATTAAGTTCTCTGAGCAATTTAATTTCAGGTAAATCGCGATCTTCAATGATTTTAGTTAGAATTTTGTAGATGGTTGGGATCTGCTTCTCATAATAATATGTATATACAACCCCTTTAATTGCAGTTTTCATCTCTTCTTCCAACGAGGTTTTTCGTTTGCCTGTGATCGAATGTGGCTTGGGAGTACTGACAATTCCAGTCGTTTTTTCTCCTTCAGTATTCGGTACATAGTAGATTTTCCAACTCCCGTCATGTTGGAACATATCTCAACAGAGCTTTTAACATTATTATCTAGATATTGATATCTTAAGGCATCATAAACATTCATCGTAATAAGTTTTTCGTTGAGAAAAAAATGCCCTGGTTTAACGATTTTGGAATAAATATAGAGGTGAAAGCCATATCTTTGGGATATCTCACTAATCTCGAATAATATATAAAAACAAGCACAAACAAGATATATCACTAAGAAAAAACTGTAAGTTGTACTTTGCTCACGGACAGAAATTAAATTAAACTATCAGAAATTCTATGTTACAGTAAATTTATAGAATATATTTAAATATAATGAAATATAATTAGATTTACGGCAGTTTTCAGTTACCTGCGGCACTGGAGCAGGTACGTTAGAGGTTTCGGTAACAGTTTTATTACTCTCTCTAGTTCTTGAATAGAGTATAGGATGCTTGCGATCGCCCCCCCCCTCCCAAAAGCTTTGAGTTCAGGAAAATAGAACCCATTCTGCCTTTTATATTAGGAATGAATATGCTGCTTGCACTCCCCCCCCCCCCCCCCGTTGACAACTCCTTTTTCTTGCCATACTGTACTTTTGTGATATCACCGCCCCCCCCCCCAAAGAGAGAGGCTGGATCCGCCCCTGCATATATATATATATATATATATATATAAATCTTACCTTCGCCATCTCGTCAAGAAAGAGCCTACTTTTTTAAATCTCATGGTTATCCATCCAAGCGAAAATAAAAAAATGAGTTCCTCACCTTTTTATATCTCACAGAATAATTGAATCAAATTCATGACTTCTAGGTTAAAAGTTCACATCAGAAAAGTGTAGAAAAATAGACAAATGAATATAAGGAAATTATATATAAATGTATTATTATTTTTATACTTGTAGAGTACAAAATCAATTTAACTTTTCAGTACAAAACAGGTAGTTTTTCAGGAACTCAACCTGGCATACAGTACAATGAAACAAACGGGAAACCGCGAACTTTTCCAGAGGTTGAAAGTCGGAAAAGCCAGTGAAAAGCTCCACACAAAACGGTCAGATAGATTATAAAACAATGGATTTACTGTTTTGACTTTAATATGGAAAGTTATTAGAAAATTTTCGCAATTAAATTAGGTTAAAATGTTGAATAGTAAAGAATTGAAAATTTATTCTTGATATAATACTTACAAGTATTTATTTGAATAATTTTTTTAACATACCACGTTTCTAAATATTATATAAATATTATTACACATTGTCATAAAAACTTGTGATTGCGGATTTTTATGAGCTATGAAAATTCTTGTAAGAAGTAAACGAAAAACGTGAAGTATATGCAATAGGTAACACTGGACAACAGCCAAAATGTATCTGAAAATAAAATCGAGTAATTCCTACCATTTTTGGTGTGCTAAAACTGAAACTAAACTTATCTCTTTAATATTAGTTCAAGTTTTAGAGATACGTGATGTCATATCTACCTATATATTAACAATGTAATCGTAAGAATGCACGTGGTATATCTGTATTTTTATAACAATAGAGTTACTTAAGTTAAGGAAATTTTATACAATTTGGCAACACCGCATGGGTGATCTCCAGGGATGACCTCCCATATACGAAGTCCCAGAGCCTAAAATAAGGGAGATAGCCATTTAAACCTATGTAAATGGACTTTTGTCTGCTTTGAACTAAACAGCCGCTGTACACAAACAAATGAAAAACGCCACTATTGCGAATATTATGCAATCGAATAGAAAATTCTCGAATATTCTCTAAAAATGTAATTGGGTATATAAGCAGCTACAAAGCGAAGGGAAAGCGTATAGACAATTCAGATCACTTCTGTTATCTTTATGGTGAGGTGACTTTTGCGTCTCAGAAGCGGTCTATTACCTCATTGATAAAAAAGGCATGTCAGCTTTATTTCGGTTACAATATTGGAGATCAAGACAAATAGTGGGCGCCACATATTTGCAGTAATGCATGCGCTTCAAGTCTGAGAAACTGGTTAAATAGTAAAAAACGATCTATGCAGTTTTCTGTCCCAATGATCTGAAGAGAGCCTTCAAATCATGTTTATAATTGATATTTCTGCATTATACCTCATGTTGGGCAAGGCACAGGTATATCCAAGAAGAAAAAGTTGGTTATCAGCTATCCAAGTATACCATCTGCCTTAAAACCTGTACCTCATAGTGATGAACTTCCTATTCCAGAAGTCCCAGAATCATTCACTTACGAATCAAATACAACGATTTCTCAAGAAAAAGATATGCCATCAACATCAAGACATCCTGACTTCATACCCACCACGTTAATCTGCCAACCGCACAAAATAACCCAATCAGAATTAAACGATCTTGTCAAAGACTTACAACTCTTAAAATGTAAAGCAGAGTTACAAGAATGGAAATTGTAGCAGTGAAACTTATTAGAAGACGATGTTTCAGTACGGAACTACTGGAATCACATTGCGGGCCACAGGCAAAGCAAACTATTGCTGAGCCATCTGACAAATATGGCTTCGAAATCTTGCGTTTGAGCAGACAGCAGACAGGATTAATAACCGGCCACTACAGCTTAAGGAAACATTTAAAGAAAATAGGAATCTTTAATAAAGAACCAAACATGTAGACTGCGACGAAAAGAATGAAACAGTCTCACACATCATATTCTAATGCGAAGCTCTAATCTACTGGAGTCACCTTCAAGGATCGATCAGGCCGAAAGGCTTAAACTCAAAGGACAAACTAATGAAGAGGCTGCTGAAGCTGATCAAGGCAACCAACCTGTTTACATAGAACATATATAATAGGCGACAAATTAAGTCACTACGCTGCAATATAAAGATGTCTCAACAATGAGTAAAGTTTCATAAAGACAAGTTCCTTAAAAAATGCTGCACACATTTTGAATCTTTGAATGCAGGCTTTGACTTTTTCGTAAGATACTGACAAACAAAATGTAAGAACCAATAATGTAAATATATCCTTAAATGACGTCGAGTAAAAATCTTGTTCGTAAAAATTTTACAGTTTTTTTGGGGTAAATTCAATGTGCTCTTCATGAACCTGATTACCTGCAAAAATATATAATTTCCGCCTAAACTCAAAACATGTCAAAAATGAGATATCTATTCATTTAAATCCTTATATATATATATATATATATATATATATATATATATATATATCAAAGAAATTGAAGCGACTTCTAAAAGTAGGCTAAAAAGTGGAATATAACTATAAATTTTTATATGAAATTGAAATTTTTGAAGTCGGCGTGGAACTAATACCTGACAAAATGTAATTCGCATAAACAGATTAAAAATATTTTATTTGCGATTGCTTTCTTATCATAATTTGTATATATTAGTAGTTATTTATTTCATTTAGAAATAATTTGGCGCCGACTTCAAAAATTTTATTTTCATATAAAAATTTATAGTTATTTTTCACTTTTTAGCGCACTTTTGGAAGTCGGTTCAATTTTTTTATAAAAATTTTATTTGTCGATTTTTAGTTTTGAATTCATTATATCCATAAATTATGTAAACTAACTACTAATCGATATTAGTCTACCTCGCAATGACTTCAAGGTAGCAAAAAAGTACCCATTTTATTCCCAAATACCAGTGAAATTGTCAAACAGATATTTAGTCTGTCATTGTAAATCCCACTATCTCTAATTTCAAATTAATTTTAGATTGATAATACAGGCCCCAAAACCTTCAAATATTGATATTTGAAGAACTGGAGATGTAAATTTCTTAGCCCAATATATTTTATACTGCATATTGAGTTTGTATCCGCCCCAAGAACCCCGCAATATTAATTTTAGACAAAATTGGAAAATGTAAAATTTTCAGTTCCTCATATTGTGTCTTATCAATCTAATAGTTGTAAAAAATTAACTAATTGGGTAAAAGGTAGAAAATAAGTGGAATATAATGTTCATTTTTTAGAAATAGTAAATAATTGGGCAAAAAATTTGGTACCGTAGGAAAATGTCCCATCTTTGTACAGAACATAACAGGTACAAATTTATGTTGCAGAAGAATGTTATGATTTTACTGGCCTTATAATTACTAATTAAAAATGTTTCCTTTTATGGTCTTTATATCCATTTCATACAGAGTCGCAGATACCTCGTCTAGAGATATTGAAAGTGGTAGTAATACTCTTCTTCGCTTGGTACATAAACATCACCTTACAGAAGTTATAGCTGAAGTAATCAGATTTTCGATGAAAACTAAATCGCTTCTGGCAACTTATTTTTCTATTAATTTAGTTGCTTTTTCACACAAATCGTTTACAGCTTTTCTCTTCATAGCATATACACTACAGTTTTCACTTTCTAAAGGCAAGTGATTATGGATTTCATGTTCACGAGTTACTAAATTTTTCGCCCCTATATTATAAAGCCAGTAATCGAGCCAGTCCAGTATTGTCTCCGTGTACACGGTAATATTAGGAGAACGCAACTGTCTCAAGCCAGCAGCGTTGCCAATATACCTCATTAAACTTAAGAAAATCAATATGAATACAAATCGGTTTTATTCATTTATTTAATTAACATGTCGATTTACATTACTCTCGCTTTTTTTCTGTTTTTGAGTGAAAAACAAAATTGAAAATATTAACTACGTAATTTCTACCAACCTCTCTGTATACAAAATCTGTTCTATATGTGAAAAGTCAGATTGGTATATGTTTTTTTATTGTGCACTGGTAAACAAGGATAGAAAAAAAACTACGGACTTACATGTGCGACCTAATGATTTGAAGAAAATTTTTCGATCTTTAAGCATGAAATCGTTTAGATGATGTAATGTACCTATTTTATAATTAGTGTAACAATATTATTATGCAATAATAATAATGTTAATATGTAATTGAAACATCTCCTATACATGGATGATCTTAACCTGATGGCTGCTACTAAAAACCTGCTGTAGCAAATGCTCAAAATTGTGAAGGATTTCTTCGGGGATATCGGAATGCAGTTGGGACTTGACAAGTGCCGAATTTTGAATATCGTTAGAGAAAAATACAACCGGGAGCATTTGAGATGCAGAACGGTGAAACTATAGCTGCAATGGAAGCAGAACAAACATACAAAGGCTAAACGAATTGACTATCGCACTATGAAGGCCGAATTGACAACCGAATTTGTCAGGAGGGTAAGATGGATATTACAAACTAGTCTAAATAGTAAAAATTTGTTTAAGGCGCTCAACACGTACGCATGCTCTGCGCTTAGCTACTCTTTTGGAATTGTAAAATGGAGCAGGACGGACATCGAAAACCTGCAAAGAAAAATAAGAACACTCCTAACAAAAGCACACAAACACCACCTGGAGTGCTATTGAACATGCGATGCTTCCAAGACACCAAGGAGGAAGAGGATGGGTTGATATTGGTAAGTAGGTCGATCAACAAATAATAAACTTATTATTTGTTGTGATGTAGATATGGCTGTCGAACATCAGAGACAATCCAGCACATAACTGGAGGATGCCAAGCGTTTGCCGCAACTGAGTATAAGGAAAGACACGACTCAGCAGCTAAGATACTCCACTAAGAGTTAGCAGATAAGTTAAAACTCTTGCATGTAGGAAAAGGGCCTTACTACAAATAACATTTAGAGCCCATTCTTGAAAACAACGAGTTCAAGTTATATTGGGACCGAACGGTCCAGATACTATACTAACAGATAAAATTTCTATGCGAACTACACTAATCGACATTGCTATGCCTAACAACAACAACCTAAGGCCAAAATATAACGAGAAGATCGCCAAATACAGAGATCTGGAGGTGCAAATCCGAAGGCAACGGGCAATGAACAGCGTCCACATGATTCCCATCATACTATCAATAACTGAAGTGGTACCAAAGACCCTCGTGCAGAACATCAAAGGACTGGGCCTTAGTGAGCATCTATATAAACCTATCCAGAAAGCAGTATTTCTTGCAACCGCGCAGACTGTCCGAAAGTTTGTAGGAAGTACAGAAGACCACATCACCTAGGACCCAATAACATGGAAAGGGTTCCCACAAAGCTTCATACTTTGGTATCTTTGTATACCTGGTATGAGTCAATAATCTATGGAGGGAGTGCAAAGCCGTTTGGCTCGTAAATCTGAATAAATTTTAATCGAAACTTTTAGTGAAAAAACGGTAGTAGCTGTCATTGAAAAACGGTACATCTACCGTTTAAACGGTAGGGTTAGCAACACTGCAAGCCAGTAATCAAGACAGGATAGTAGATAGAATGCTAGTCTACCTTGTCAAGAGAGTAACGTTCTTTTTTATTACGCTGGTAAACAAAGATAAAGTAACAACGGGCTTAAGTGTGCAGCTTAACGACACCTAATGAAATGAAGAAAATTCGTAGGCCTTTAAGCATGAAATTTTTTAGATTCCGTACCTGTTTTATAATTAATATTATAATAACATTGTGCAATAGTAATAGTTTTCCGTGATTACTTTAAACAAATATATAATAAATTATAACCCAAACAGTGAGTAATATAACGGTAGATTACTTATGGAAACAGATAGAATGATAGCTCTCATTGCAAAATGGTAGATATAGCGTTAAAACAGTAGGGTTGGCAACATTGCTGGTCTCTTTCACTGGACTGGTTTATTGTCCAGGCTTCGTGTGCAACCGGCATAACAAACAGCTTTACAACTATTAATAGTATCTCCAGTAATTTTCAATGTTTGATAACATTCCTACTTTTCTGAATTTGAAATTATTTGGAAAAATAACTTCACCTCGTTTGGTACTCTTACAAATTTTTGATTCCATTTTTGGATGTTACGTACAGTCGCATAAATAATAATAATAGAAAGATTATGATATCTCTGGATTGCGACCTGATATATCCTCCCACTTTTGCGAAAATCAATTTAAATTATTGCTTAATACCAAAGAATATACATAAATTGGAAAACACAAAATAGATTTTAACGGTAGAGGTATTCGGTTCGTTTTTTTATACCATCAACATGAACAAAGAAAATAACATATCGATATCACTACAGTACCTAAATAATTAAAATATTACTAGATACAATAAAACCGGCAGAATTAATTTCCCCCTAGTTTTAATAAACCATTTAAAACGCAAAAGTGGAAACTTCTCGAAAAGATATAAAATGAATCTCGACAATGAACCGCACCGCAGCAGGCTCGCAGGTGTGGAGACTGAATCGTTTCAACGAAATCATCTTTAAAAGAAGTATACAATGGAACCACTTGTGCGAAATGCAATTTCCATGGAGAATCTGGTAAATGCTAAGCTGCTTAACCGACAACAGGGCCGTATTTCATAAATTTATAGTTCTAATGAAAAATTAACATTTTATTTGGTCAGTTTTAATTTTTATTGACTTTTGCAGACAATTCAGATAGCGAGTTCATAAATATATATATATATATATATATATATATATATATATATATATATATATATATATATATATATATATATATATATATATATATATATATATATATATATGCCAGAGTACTCCAATTTGCATACCAGGATTTGGTACTGAACTTTGTCACAGACCTTGGAGAAGTCGGTGTAAATTGAATCAACCTGACACCCACTCTCCAATGCTTCCGACAAGTATTCTCCATATACCATAAGATTTGTTGTTGTCGACCTTCCCTTTACAAAACCATGTTGTACTGTTAAAATAAAATTTCCAAATAATGAACTCAATTTCCTACTGATGATTCATTCAAACAGTTTAGCTGCTATACTAAACTTAGATATTGGGCGATAATTAGATATCTGAGATCTGTCTCCATTCTTAAATATTGGCGTGACATAACACACCTTCCAGCGATTCTCCAAGGTCTTTGACAGAGTTCAGCACCAGGTCCTGGTATGCAAATTGGAGTACTCTGGTATATATGGTTTTCTATTGTCTTCGTCTAAAAGTTATTTGGAAGGGAGAAAACAGATTGTAAAAATAAAAAACTTTAGCTCTGGGAAGATTATTGTCACCTCGGGAGTTCTTCGGGGCTCGCATCTTGCACCATTGTTGTTTAACATCTTTTTCAATGACGTTAATAACTGCCTTAATACTTTTTATATACTGCTGTTTGCCGATGATCTCAAGTTATTTATGAAAATCTCAAATGAGAGTGACGGTACAGCTTTGCAGGGTGATCTGGATGGACTGGCTCAGTGGTGCAAGAGCAGTTCTATGAAGTTAAACATAGATAAGTGTAAAGTTTTAACTATTTCTAAACAACTTAATACTAGTTTTTATAATTATGTTATCGGCAATGAAATGCTTGAAAGAGTTAATGTTATTAAGGATCTGGGAGTTTTTATGGATAGTGAACTTAGATTTGATTCTCATATAAGTTTTATTGGAGCAAAGGCTCTAAAACTGTTGAGTTTTGTTATTCGAACACTGAGTAATTTCGATGGCCTAAATTGTTTTACATCTCTTTATTGCCGTTTTGTACGATTAGGTTTGGATTATGCTTGTTCATTTTGGTGCCTAGAATCTAATGTTTATAATGATAGTCTAGAAAGAGTCTAAACAAAGTTTTTAAGATTTGTCAGTTTCAAATTAGGGATCAGAGCTGAAGATATTGATTATGATAGTTTGTATGAGTTGCTTAAGTTGCCTACCTTAAAGACTAGAAGACTACAATATGATATATGTACTTCATTTTCCTAACCATGTTACACGTCAAAATACTTTATTTAATCTAGAATTACGTCGAACTAACTATAGTATAAATAATCCCATTTCTAGATTGTGCACAGCTATCAATGCTTCCTGCAAGGACTTTTTTGAGATAAGTTTTCCGGTCTTCAAAAAGTGGTTGGCAATTAAAACTATTTAAAACCGATTAAAACTGATTAGACTTATATGTGAACTGGGATAATCAGTCATTAAAATATTATTTCGGGCTGAATGATGCACCTTTGTTTTATTTATATATAAAAAATAAAATAAATAAATAAATATATACATATATATAAATATATATATATATATATATATATATATATATATATATATATATATATATATATATATATATATATTATATATATATATTTAGTTGGTTATTCTCTTGGGAATATGATTCATTTTTATATTGAAACTACATATATAGAGTAGTCATACTTATTGTGTATATATATTTTTATTTTTCAGGACGTTTCGATTCTTTCGAATCTTTTTCAACTGATGCGGATGCTACAAAAATGTACATTTTTAATATTATTATATATGGACAAAGAGGTTAAAAACTTACCATTAAAAACAGAGATTTTTGTTTTAAACAAAAATTAATTACATCACAAACCAATTGTAATCACTCACTCTTATTTATATTCACTTTTGGACACTACATTTTTAACCCTATAACTGCCTTGACTTAACTGAATGTGGAACCCAGATGGTGTATGTTTTAGGTACTTTAAGTGGCGTAAAAAGTTTGGGTCTTTTAGTTGAAGTGATATTTTTCTGAAAAAATATCGTGATTTAATTTAGAAGAATTGAAAGCGGAGATTTATTCTTATTTATTGTTTCATTTATTTTAGAAATTCCCTTATATTGGTTTATTTTAATATGTTGAAATAAATTTGATTTAGATTATTGATGTCTGTTTTATCGTTTACGGCGTTCGGATTTTTTTTTGTTGCAATCATTTCGTAAAATTCTCGTTTTCCTTTGTTAGTTTCGGTTTTCAAGATTTTTGTATTTTCATAATCAAAAGTGTGCTTGTGTTTCATTTCGTGTTTTTTTAGGGCTGTAATATTTTTTTTTGTCATATTTATGTCCATTTAGACGATTTTGCAAATACTGACTAGTTTGGCCGATATAATTCGATGGACAATCCTTGCAGGGTATTTGGAAGACAACATTTGATTTTCTGTTTTTTGGAATGTCACTTTTTAATTTGCTGAAATTGCTTTTAAGTAAATTATGGCCCTTATGACTAGTGGTTATATTATATTTTTTAAAAAAACTTTGAAAGTTTTCGGGAAGTTTTGGTATGTATGGCAAGGAAAGATATTGTTTTTTGGTTTTATTGTGTTCTAAATTTTCTGTTTTAGTGTTTCCATGTTTGTATTTTTCTAGCCTTTCTTTAAAAATTTTATTAATTAGTTTATTTGGGTAAGAGTTTGTCATAAGGACCTCTTTTGCTTTTTTGATGCAGTTATTTCTATAATCGGGACTACTAAGGATGATGGCTCTATCGGCTATTCCAATTATTACTGATTTTTTTTGGGCCATGTGGTGTTGGGAATTGTAGTTGAGGTAGCGACCAGACCGTGTAGATTTTGTGTACCACTCAGTTAGTATTGTATTATTTTTGTGATGCAACGTCATATCTAGGAAATTTATGTGATTGTTATTTTCAAATTCTATGGTAAATTGCAATTTTTCATGGTAGCTATTAAATTTGTTTAAGATATACGAATCTTGATTTTTTGGTATAGCCGTTATGCAGACACCTACATATCTGTAAAAGAATGGTAGTTTGAATTTTAAGCTGTTGATGACTTCAGTTTCTAGGTCTTCTAACACTAATTGAGCAATAACGCTTGATATGGAAGCACCCATCGCGCAACCCTCAATTTGCTTAAAGAATAAATTTTTGTATTTGAAATATGTAGAAGTTAGACAGATTTCTACAGCTTCAAGAAAATCATCTAATGGTATATCAGTGTATTGTTATATATAATTTTTTAATTAAACTTTAGGTAAATGTTTAAAATGACCCCTTTCATGTACACAAAGATAAATTCTACGGAAAAGTTGAACTGCGGCCTTTCCTTCATATCCACATCTAAGCATAAAGTGTTTGTGAATTTTGTATTCGTGACCACAATTCTTCCTCGGTTTTTACAGGTCTACGGTAAATCATAGATCCCCATAAAAAGTAATCCATAGGCTTTAAATCCGGTGAATAGCATGGCGAATTTGCAGGAGAATCATTCCCTTTGCTGATCCATCGATTCTTAAAATTTTTATTTAAATGATTTCTAACACTTAAAGTAAAGTATGGGGTGCACCGTCCTGCATTAACCACATATTTTGTCTAATAGCACGTGCAGGATCATCCAATAAATTTAGCAATTTGTTTAGGTATTTTAGATAATCAAACCATTTAAACGAGGTGGGAAGATGACAGACCCAATAATATATCTATCAATAATCCCTCCCCATATGTTAATTTTACATTTATTTTGATAAAACACAACCTTTATTGTATGTTGATTATGTAAACTTATCATACCCCTTTTTGTAAAGCAATACTCATCGGTATATAATTTTTTTTGAAAAAATTTACGTTATGTAGTCTCCATTCATTGATGACTCGACAGAAACGAGGAGATACCTCATTCTAATATTGCTTCCTCAATCTCCCGTGTCCTAGTAGTAGGATCCCATCTATAATCAATCGGTTTCTTGGAAATGCCTTTTAACAGAGACCAAAATTAATAGTTTGGTACGCAACTATTCGGGAATATATCGCTACAAACTCGCACCAACTCTCAACTCTCAACTATTTCACGTTAACCGTTAACCAATATCATATCGGCAGATGTTAAAAAACATCTGATTACTAGAAGAAAATTCGAACTATAAAGTAACTTATTTAGTTCAGACTTGAATGTAATTCAATTCACACAATAACCAGCATTTTGCATTGGAATAATCTAAATTACTATATTATAAAAAGTAATAAGCCATAACTCATTATTAGTCTTTAATTTTTGCGTATTCTATTTTTTAACTAATTAGACAGTGTTACGTGTCCTATTCTATATTTGTCTAAACAAAGGGGCCCCGTTTTCTCTCCTCTCGGCCGCATCTAGTAGAACAATATGGACAAAGTTGACCACAGTGTCTCCTTCGGACAAAGTGTGTCAGTCGTATCCGCCACGTTATCGAACAATACCGCCAGTTTGACCATTCACGTTGACCGCAACTTTGTGAAATTCACTTCATTATCGAAGTCGTTACATAGGCAAAGTTTCAAGGGAGCTGGCGCGACAAAAGGACCGAGACTTGGTTATTTGGCGAATTGAATACATTTTTTTAAATGAAGGACAACGAAAAAATTTGAAGAAAAGGTATATATATATATATATATATATATATATATATATATATATATATATATATATTCAAATTCAAAAAAACCTTTATTAAATATAAGGAAATTACAATTAACACAATAATCAACGAAACTATCAACAACGTTTAGAAATAAAAAATCACTGAAGCATTTTTATGCTGTGTGTAATTTAAAATTAAATAAAGTTTATTTAATGTTGACAATGTTGAAGATTGACTAAAATGTGGTTGTCGGACTTGCATTGTCTTTATTTTTATTTATTTTTACGACGTTTCGATCAGGTTGTATCTCTAATCGTTATATAGTATAAACTTGTTAATATTAGAGAGACAACCTAATCGAAACGTCGTAAAAATAAAGACAATGCAAGTCCCACAACCACGTTTTAGTCAAAAAGTCCTTAGTCAGTTAAAAATGTACCTAATTTCATTTATCTTAAGTATCTCAAATCCACCAAATCATTAAAAACTTTTTTCTACGCTCATATGTCTAATTTTGGGTCGTTGTTTTAAAATTGAATGGTTTTATTGATCTTATTTTTTCTGGTAGCATATTGTACAACCGTGGGGCAAAATATTTCTTTGTTCTTTGTCCATGAGTTTATTGCGTAGCTGTCGGATATGCTAACTGCTTTCTTGCATTTATCCAATGTATTGTCATTTCAAGAGAAATTTTGTTTTTAACCGACTTCTAAAATGCGGTTCTCAATTCGTCGAGTATGTATATTTTTTTTTTGTATGTAGAGCCATTACTACGGAACGGCGGCACCGATTTGAATGAAACTTGTTATGTTATATTCAGGAAGTTGCTGCGGTGATCCCATATTTTTTTGGATGAAATTGGTGCAGTAATATCCAAGATGGCGCCGACAATATGGCGGACAAAAAAATTTAATTTTGTCTGATTTTCTCCAAAATTGGTGTGGGGGAGTTTTCGGGGTCGCACATAATGGATCCAAAATATTTTTAAAAAATTCAATATGGCGAATCCAATATGGCGGACAAAAAAATCAATTTTGTCCAATTTTTTCCAAAATTGGTACGATGGAGTTTTCAGGGTCGTACATAACTAATCTAAAATTATTTTTAAAGAATTCAATAGGGCGAATCCAATATGACGGACGAAAAAATCGGTTTTGTCCGATTTTCTTCAAAATTGATACGGGGGATTTTTTGGGATTGCACATAAAGAATCTGAAATTATTTTTATGATTCTACATCTCCCGATTTTATCTAAAAACAGTATTGGGGTATTTTTATTAGTGTTAATTATTAATTTAAAATATTTTTTGAAAAACTCAATCTGGCAGATTCAATATGGTGTCCTAAAAATTTTACATTTTTCAGTTTTCTCCCAAACTGATATAGGGGGTTCTTGAGGGTGTAAATCATGAATTTAAAAGTATTTTTTCAGGATTCAATATGGCAAATCCAAGATAGCGGACCAAAAATTTTCCAAATTTCGATTTTGTTCAAAGGTAGGACTGAATCGTTTTTGAGGATATAAATAGCGAATAAAAGTCTAGAAATTTTATATTTCCGGATTTCATCCAAAATTGACGCTAGAGGGCTTTGAAGGGTTTAGATTTAGATTAAATTAATACTTAAAATATTTTTTTTGAAATTCAATGTAACGGATGCAATATGGTCGATTGAAAATTTTACCTTATTCCTATTTTTTCAGATTTGTTATTAGAGGGTTTTCGGGGTCGTGTATTACGAATATGAAGTTAATTTTTACAACTATTAGGTTGATAATATACAATATGAGGGATAGAAAATTTTAAATATTCCAATTTTGTCTAAAATTGATATTGTGGGGTTCTTACAAACTCAATATGAAGTATAAAACATATCGAGCTAAGAAATTTACATTTCAGGTTCTTTAAATATTGAAAATTTATATTGTGGGATTCTTGAGGCGTATACAAACTCAATATGCTGTATAAAATATATCGAGCTAAGAAATATTCAGCTCAGGTTCTTTAAACATCAATATTGGAAGGTTTTGGGGCCTAAATTACTAATCTAAAATTAATTTGAAATTTAAGATAGTGGATTTACTATGGCAGACTAAATATTTGTTTGAAACGATTTTATTGGTATTTGGGAAACTCTAAGAAGTGGTTCATTTTAGAGTGATTGACAACTTTGGATAAAATGGATACTTTTTTGCCGCCTTGGAGTCATTGCGAGGTACACTAAACTCGATTAGTACTTAGTTTAAATAATTTATGGATATCATAATGAATTCTAAAATCCAAAAATAAAATTTTTATAAAAAAATTGAATCGACTTCTAAAAGTACGCTAAAAAGTATAAATTTTTATATGAAATTAACTTTTTGAAATCGGCGCCAAATTATTTGTTAATGATATAAATAACTTTTTCACTTTTTAGCGCACTTTAAAAGTCAGTTCAATTTTTTTATAAAAATTTTATTAAATATGTATTTGTAAATCTCGAAACAATATAACTGTCGCATATCCAACAATCTGCACTCCTGGAAAAGGTTTTCAGTCGAAAAAAGCCTGTTCCTAACATGGATGATTTTAATAAAACATTTTTGTACAGTATTTAAGTATTTTATTTGGCTTTCCGAAGCTCCCCCCCCCATGCTAGTATTCCATAGGTTAGAAGACTTTTGTATTAAAGAAGAATATATAATTTTCATATGCTTAGGGGTGAGAACGTTCTTAAGGTACAGTAATTTTGGCAGAAAATATCTAATTTTTTTTACTAGGCTTCTAACGTGTGTACCCCAATTTAATTAGTCATCAGTTATAATCCCTTTGTATTTGATATTTGCCGTCTCTGCAGCTGTGGTACATTATTTTTATAAGTGGAAAAGAGAACATGTTTTGTTTTTTCAATACTTAAGGTTAACCTATTAAAACTAAACCAATCTTTCAATAAAGCAATGTCCTCTTCCATTCTTGATTTAAGATCCTGTCCCTGTGCTGCAAAAACAGCCGGCATCATCAGCGAAACCAACAAGTTTTCCATTTAGCTCCAATATGTAGCTGTATATTCTAAAACATGAATTTTTACTTTTTAAACCGCAATAAAATGTCTTTGTAGTCCAGATAGAGTAAAACCAAGAGTATGCTGGAAATGAAAACAAGAAGTCCCGGAAATTTCTAGCTTTTGTAGATTTCTTCTTACCTACTTTAGAGCCCGTATTTGCTTTTCAATTATTTGCTGCTATATTCATTCATTTTTTCCTAGAATTATAAGAATTACACTTTTTTCAATTTAGAAGCATTTTCGCTAGAGAACTGAACTGTTTTTAGAATAGAATTGGCGTTAAATTTTTTAAGGTTACAGAAAACTTAGACTACCATGAATGTTTATTGGAAGTTTTATTAAAGAAATATATGAACTGCACATATAGATATTAATTTTAATTGTACTTTTTGTTTAAAAAAATATAACTTACAGTTGATAGCAGTTAAAAACCTCTAATCTGGCAAAAATGTAATACAGTTATCGCTCTTCCGCTTAGCATAATAAATTTTCAAAATTGTTTATTGACTTTTACGCTATCAACATTAAAAAAAGGAAAAATTGATCTATTGTGTACCACAAGGTGCATGTACACAATGAAAAATTTTGTAAATTCATGAAAATAGGAAAAATCAAAAGTGAGCTTAATAATCCTTTTTTTAAAAGAATGTACAAACTAAATATATTTTTATTACAAAATCAACAATATTTTTTATTGAAAATTTTGAGTCAAGAAAAATTAAGAAATATTTTTTTAGATATTGTTATGACCTATCTATTGAAACCAGAATCGAAACGTCGTCCAAGCAAACAAAAATAAAAACAATGCAACTCTGAAAACCACATTTTAATCAAATATAATTTAACAAGAAGAAAAAAAATATAAACTTTTTAGATAATAAAAATCGACTGTAAAAAAATTCGAGTGAAAAATTTACAGATATTTCTAGACTTTTCAAGAATCGAAACTATTCTCACCCGACTACGTCGAAGCCCCAAAAAAGGTACCGTTTTTCAATATTATGTAGGCCATTCAAGAAAGTTTTTTCGTACAAATTTTTCTTCAAAATAGACCCACTGAAAGCCTCTTAAGAAAATTGTTCATTAACATTGTTAAGCCTCGCAGGCAGAACAATAATACAAAGTGGCTTAAGGCTACTACCGAAGACCTATGAACAGCTTAAATATAAAATAAAGTGACAGTACCATTGGCCCAAACAACGACCCTACTTTGGCTACTCTCTTTGATGACCAGGCAGCTGCTGTCATCGTCTTCAAGTACTATATATATATATATATATATATATATATATATATATATATATATATATATATATATATATATATATATACATATATATATATATATATATATATATATATATATATATATATGTACATATATATATATATATATATATATATATATATATATATATATATATATATCTTAATATATAAAATTCTCGTGTCACAATGTTTGTCTTCGTACTCCTCCGAAACGGCTTTACCGATTTTAACCAAATTTTGCATGCATATTCAGTAGGTCTGAGAATCGGCTAACATCTATTTTTCATACCCCTAAGTGTTAAGGGTTGTCCACCCTTAACATTTTTTTTATAATTCTATACAAATTTTTATTATTTTATTTTTTTTATTATGTCGCATTAAAAAATACATTCAACCCTAAATTTATACCCTTCTATCACCAACCCCTATTTTTTAATAATCATTTTAGTAATTTAATTAATTTTTAAAATTTTCCGCGCTTTTACTGGATACTCATTGGCCAGACTATATCGGTGTAACTATGCAGTGAACAACGCGGAGTAGGGATGAGACCGAAGCCGGTCTCCTGTTTCTCTCACTCCCTCCACAGTTGTCGGCCATCATTAATGTTTATGTGTTTATGCATCAAACTTAGTAGTGACGTTTACAATTGTTATTTTTTTATGTCAGTGTAACTCTCATTATTAATTATAAATTAATACTAATAATAACTCTCTTAAATTAATCATACAATTAATTAATTAATAGTAAATTAATAATATTAATAAGATTAATAGTATCTGTTATTATTAATTATAACCTAAAAATACTCAACGCGTGTCAGGGGCCCCTACCAACAACGACTTTTGTGTTGTTGTAAGTATATTTTTTTTTATACTCAAATTGTTGTTGAAAAAGGTCAAAAAAGATTCGGTAAACGATAATTTTGTTTTGTATTCATTTTTTCATCATTTCCAACAATATATTTTCGATATAATTATTAACAGTAAAATGTGTCGCTTGCGTAAAACAGTCTAATATTTACATGAATAACAATATAATTATGATGTTTTTCATTCTTAAGTAATTTTGTTAGTTCTATTTATGTGTATTTTGTACAGCGAACAATGCCACGAAAACGCAAAGGGGCTGATTTGAGCCGTAATACAAGTACAACCAGAAACAAGAGAAATATAAGATCCGAAAGAACTGAAGAAGAAATCCAGCAACAAAATACTGATGTACGTGTGAGCATGGCGCAATTGCGTCAAGAACAATCTGAAGATACACGAGCTGAACGCAATGAAGTGATAAGATTACAACAACGACAATCACGCCGATTCACAGCCAATAGACGCAGAACAAACAACCAGCAACGCCAACAGGTACACCGAGCATTTACATCTGATTCATTCCTGCGGCTAGCATTCCAGTATGAGCCTGATATGGAATATTATGCCCATACAAAAGTGGTGATTGGTGCTATGGACAAAGAATGTTCAAATTGTCATGCTCTTAAATTTAAAAACGAGCCAGCTGGGATGTGTTGCGCGTCAGGAAAAGTTCAACTACCCGACATTGAAACACCACCGGAACCATTGAACGGTTTACTTATCGGCACGGATCCAGATTCTAACGTGTTCTTGAAGTCCATTCGAACATTCAATTCATGCTTTCAAATGACATCGTTCGGAGCAACAGAAATAGTTCGAAATACTAATTCACTTGGTCAACAATACAATTCTACATTTAAAATTAGAGGCCAAGTTTATCATAAAATATATTCCCTTATCGTTCACAGCATTACACACCTATTTCGTGCATATACCACATCCTTACACACTTAAAATAGGTTAGTTATTTTCTGTCGGCACTAGAAAGTACATAGAAATTATTTATATGGCAAAACAGCGTTTGCCGGGTCAGCTAGTATATATATATATATATATATATATATATATATATATATATATATATATATATATATATATATATATATGTATATATATATATATATATATATATATATATATATATATGTTGTTGCCTATTGTTTCATGGATGGGAACATGTGATTCAGTATTAAACCGGTAATACCTCCGTTTGTTCGTTGGGTTTCTTGTAGAACTTTGCAGACGTTTCGCCAAAATCTCATTTGGCATCTTCTGTACTTGCTTTATAAAACACACGATAATGAACAGATTGAGATCAAATTGAAGACACACCAAGCAGTCAAAGCTCATTTGATATTTTGGTAATAGTAAAAGTATTACATTTATCTATTTATTTTATAGGCAATTCGTGTCATAAAAATCCCCCCTCAATTTGTTTCCATAATAAGGAATCCCGAAAAACAATATTGTTAATTACAACCGACTCTCCCCATCTCGACAATTCCGGAAAGTAAACTTTCGACAAAACAAAGAAATATGGAATCCAGTAAGTAGAGAAGAAATTAAAGATGTATAAAAGGAAATTTGAAAGTCAGATGGAAGGTTTTATGTAAATTGGCAACATCGCTGTAATTTGCTGAAATTTAAAATTTTAGAGACAATAAAAAGTTTTAAAGGAGTTCGGAATTATGATGTTCATTTTGATAAGTGCGGGAGTTCGAAAAAAAAAGTTTATTTCCAACGTAAAATAAGTATAATTGTATATGGTCATTCAAAAAGTCAATCAAAAAGTTTTAAAGGGACTTTCTCCACATATTTAAGTCGCATATTTCTGTATTACAATCAGCGAGCGACAGTAAAAATTGGACAGGAAATGTCCGGAGATGTGGAAATACAATGGGGAGTCAGACAAGGGTGTATATTGTCACCTTTACTATTTAACGCTTATTCTGAAGAGGTCATATTGGAAAGTCTTGAATCTGAAACAGCAAGGATAAAAGTAAACGGAGTTTTAATCAACAATATTAGGTATGCAGATGACACTGTAATAATAGCTGATAGTTTGGAAGACCTAGAAAAAATAATGAATAAAATATTAAGAGTTAGTGGAGAATATGGACTCTCTCTTAACACGAAAAAGACCAAGTTCATGATAATTAGTAAGAACAACACCAATAATAATGAAACCCTAATGGTAGGAGGCCAGCACATAGAAAGAGTTAAGAAGTACACTTACTTGAGGACCCTAATAACAGAACATAATGACTATACCGTCGAAATAAAAACCAGAATCGAGAAAGCACGTGCCAACTTTATTAGAATGAAAAAGGTTATCTGCAGCAAAGATCTAACGTTAGCCCTGAAAATACGCCTGACTAAATGTTATGTATACAGTATTATGAATGGAAGCATGGACACTGAATCGAGAGGCAATGAGAAGACTTAACTCTTTTGAAATGTGGACCTATAGAAGAATTCAGAGGATTTCGTAGGTGGATCGAGTTACGAACGCCGAAGTGTTGAGAAGAATGGGAAAAGAAAAGGAAGTCGAGATGACAGTAAAACAGAGAAAACTGCAATATTTCGGACACATTATGCGGCGAGAAAAGTACAGCATCTTATGGCTCATAATCCAAGGCAAAATAAGTGGCAGAAGAAGCGTAGGACGACGACGAATTTCATGGCTAAAAAACCTAAGGGAATGGTTTGGATGCAGTTCAAAATAACTATTTAGAGCAACTGCCTCAAAAATTAAAATAGCTATTATGATTGCCAACCTCCGCAATGGAGAAGGAACTTGAAGAAGAAGAAGAATATTTCAGATAATTACATATATTTCTTTTTTAAATTTTACCCACTTATTTTTCATGATATTAGCTAAAAACAAGCTCTGGTCCAAGTTCCGAGTTCCAAAATAATTATTGGATGAGGGATGAATTTTCAAAGATGTACCGCGAGGTTTCACGCGCTCAAGTTTTGAATTTTAAGCTACCAACCATTTTGTAATGAAATTTAGTTCATAAAGAAGTTTTCTGAAAAATTTCAGCTATTCAAACTCAATAGAAAAAAGTTATGCATTTTCAAATTTAAGTTTTAAGGTTATGTTAGGCGCGTGCGTTTGGCGTGGTAGTACGAACTTTATTTGGATGGCCTCTACTAACAATTTTGATCATTTTGGATATATTATAGTATTTGGAAAAATAATAAATACGTATTGTTTTATCGGTGATATCCTCTTTTAAGGGGTGAAGAAATTCACCCCCAAACTCAACTCTTAAAATTCTTAACATTTAATGGATATATTTGAATAAAATCAAGTGGAAAATATTCATCATAAAAGGTCACAAATGTGAGGTGTATTTATGAATTTATGACCAGAGGGGTTGCAACCCCTATTTTATATTTAAATATATATATATATATATATATATATATATATATATATATATATATATATATATATATATATATATATATACATATATATATATATATATATATATATATATATATATATATATATATATATATATGTTTATGCGGCTTTCACGGATTCCTCCGTGTGAGATGCAATAGCAGTGGATATATCCACATTATGCCATTGTAGTGCTGAAATCACATTCAGCAAACGTACAACTATATGCAGCTCCGCGTATGAATGAAGTAAAATGCGAACAGTAAATGCAAACTTCTCTCCATCATATCCTTTCTGTGTTAGAGGTTGCACAGTTAGAACAAATTGGTATAAAACGCAATTTATCCTATTCCACCATCGAGATGACGGCCTACCTGTACCACCATACCGAGAAGAAAGTCAAAACTTACCCTCCCCGCCACAGTGATACGGCAGAGGTACATGTTTCGTCTCTACTAGACTCATCAGGGTACCGACATGCACCTGACTGTGCAAAGGACAGATCGGAAGGAAGCATGCAAATACTGAACGCGGCTTCGCCGACCTCCCGCCGGATGGCGTATATATGTTTATGCGGCTTTCACGGATTCCTCCGTGTGAGATGCAATAGCAGTGGATATATCCACATTATGCCATTGTAGTGCTGAAATCACATTCAGCAAACGTACAACTATATGCAGCTCCGCGTATGAATGAAGTAAAATGCGAACAGTAAATGCAAACTTCTCTCCATCATATCCTTTCTGTGTTAGAGGTTGCACAGTTAGAACAAATTGGTATAAAACGCAATTTATCCTATTCCACCATCGAGATGACGGCCTACCTGTACCACCATACCGAGAAGAAAGTCAAAACTTACCCTCCCCGCCACAGTGATACGGCAGAGGTACATGTTTCGTCTCTACTAGACTCATCAGGGTACCGACATGCACCTGACTGTACAAAGGAATCCGTGAAAGCCGCATAAACATATATACGCCATCCGGCGGGAGGTCGGCGAAGCCGCGTTCAGTATTTGCATGCTTCCTTCCGATCTGTCCTTTGCACAGTCAGGTGCATGTCAGTACCCTGATGAGTCTAGTAGAGACGAAACATGTACCTCTGCCGTATCACTGTGGCGGGGAGGGTAAGTTTTGACTTTCTTCTCGGTATGGTGGTACAGGTAGGCCGTCATCTCGATGGTGGAATAGGATAAATTGCGTTTTATACCAATTTGTTCTAACTGTGCAACCTCTAACACAGAAAGGATATGATGGAGAGAAGTTTGCATTTACTGTTCGCATTTTACTTCATTCATACGCGGAGCTGCATATAGTTGTACGTTTGCTGAATGTGATTTCAGCACTACAATGGCATAATGTGGATATATCCACTGCTATTGCATCTCACACGGAGGAATCCGTGAAAGCCGCATAAACATATATACGCCATCCGGCGGGAGGTCGGCGAAGCCGCGTTCAGTATTTGCATGCTTCCTTCCGATCTGTCCTTTGCACAGTCAGGTGCATGTCGGTACCCTGATGAGTCTAGTAGAGACGAAACATGTACCTCTGCCGTATCACTGTGGCGGGGAGGGTAAGTTTTGACTTTCTTCTCGGTATGGTGGTACAGGTAGGCCGTCATCTCGATGGTGGAATAGGATAAATTGCGTTTTATACCAATTTGTTCTAACTGTGCAACCTCTAACACAGAAAGGATATGATGGAGAGAAGTTTGCATTTACTGTTCGCATTTTACTTCATTCATATGCGGAGCTGCATATAGTTGTACGTTTGCTGAATGTGATTTCAGCACTACAATGGCATAATGTGGATATATCCACTGCTATTGCATCTCACACGGAGGAATCCGTGAAAGCCGCATAAACATATATACGCCATCCGGCGGGAGGTCGGCGAAGCCGCGTTCAGTATTTGCATGCTTCCTTCCGATCTGTCCTTTGCACAGTCAGGTGCATGTCGGTACCCTGATGAGTCTAGTAGAGACGAAACATGTACCTCTGCCGTATCACTGTGGCGGGGAGGGTAAGTTTTGACTTTCTTCTCGGTATGGTGGTACAGGTAGGCCGTCATCTCGATGGTGGAATAGGATAAATTGCGTTTTATACCAATTTGTTCTAACTGTGCAACCTCTAACACAGAAAGGATATGATGGAGAGAAGTTTGCATTTACTGTTCGCATTTTACTTCATTCATACGCGGAGCTGCATATAGTTGTACGTTTGCTGAATGTGATTTCAGCACTACAATGGCATAATGTGGATATATCCACTGCTATTGCATCTCACACGGAGGAATCCGTGAAAGCCGCATAAACATATATACGCCATCCGGCGGGAGGTCGGCGAAGCCGCGTTCAGTATTTGCATGCTTCCTTCCGATCTGTCCTTTGCACAGTCAGGTGCATGTCGGTACCCTGATGAGTCTAGTAGAGACGAAACATGTACCTCTGCCGTATCACTGTGGCGGGGAGGGTAAGTTTTGACTTTCTTCTCGGTATGGTGGTACAGGTAGGCCGTCATCTCGATGGTGGAATAGGATAAATTGCGTTTTATACCAATTTGTTCTAACTGTGCAACCTCTAACACAGAAAGGATATGATGGAGAGAAGTTTGCATTTACTGTTCGCATTTTACTTCATATATATATATATATATATATATATATATATATATATATATATATATATACATATATATATATATATATATATATATATATATATATATATATATATATATATATATATATATATATATTCTGAATATTTTTAATATAAATATCGGGGAATGAACTGAAAAGAATTACCAAAGGCATTTTTGTTAACAATATCGATTATTAGTATTGGCGTTTTTCGGAATTTTTGAAATCAGCACGCCTAAATATCGTTAACAACCTCTTACACTAATGGACCATATATAAGTGGTAATTTTTTTTCTTAAAAGTCGTCCAAAATGTAAAGCAAATGTAATTTATAAAAATACAAATATATTAATTTTTTTCACTAATGGTACCAAAAGGGTAAAGTAACATAAGTTCTAATTAAATTTTTTTAATTAATTTTAATATAATATTTTTTAAACGCTATGTGGATGACTGTTTGGCTGCTGTACCCGATAACAAAATAGCTAGCTTATTACAATACTTTAATAATTTCCACCCAAAACTAAAATTTACATCTGAAATTGAAGTGGAACAAAAAATAATATTTTTACACTTAACTATACACAGAAAGAAGTCGGATAACAGTCTTCATAAAAAATGACACAAAAAAGATACTTGGTCAGGCCGTTATTTAAATTCTAACTCTCAACATTCAAATACGCAGAAGAATAGTGTCATAATCGGTTTAGTTGATCGAGCTATAAAATTATCTTCACCCGAATTTCGCCAATTACTGCTAAAAAAAGTAGAAGAAACCCTAATAATGAACCATTCCAAGCTCTTATAAAAAGAACAATTAAACACAGAATTTTTTTACATTATAACACAAACAAAAAAAAAAAATTAACAATACCACAACACAAAACATCTTCATTGCATTACCGTATATAAACCAACTCTCAGAAAAAATAAAATATATTTTACGTATGCCATAGGGCGAATAATTTACTGGAATCACTTTATACGAAATTAAAAAGCAAAGTTCCCACAAAAAAAAGATCTAACATAATATATGCAATTCCATGCCTAAACTGTCTTAAGAAATATATTGGCATTGCGACACAATATATTGAAAGTAGAATTAATGGACACAAATATACTAAAAACGCATCGACATCCTTACATAAACATGAGCAAACAACTAAGCATGAATTCGATTTTAAAAACATCCACATTTTTGATACTGACAGAAATTATCACAAACTGGTTATCAAAGAAATGATACATATAAAAAAAGATAAAAATGCTGTAAATGACAAACAAGATGTCAAAAACCTAAGTCAAAAATACTATAATTTGATATTTTAATGTGACATACTTGAAGCGACTTTATGATAAATATTAGAAATAATGTAATGATGCTTGGCGCGATTTGGTGTAAACTCATGCAAATCAAAGAAAGTTATTAAAAGAAATAATAATCTTTTCCTATTTTTTGTTGTTATAAAAAGTAATATATATATATATATATATATATATATATATATATATATATATCCATATCAATTGCAGACCAAGTTCTAATAATTGAATTTATTTTTAACATTCGCACAAACGTACTTTTAAGGTATGTACTATTTTATAGTTTTCACTATTTTAACCTGTGTCTCATTTTATTTTAATTTTAAGCTGTTTTATTTTTATTAATTTTAATTAACTTAGAAATATAAATGTAATAGTACTGTAGACAATTACTGTGAAACATGTCTTATTGAAAAGATTATTTGTAATTTTGTAGATTCGATATGAATATAAAATAACTTTGAAGAAGCTCACTATGTTAGAGCGAAACGTCAGAAAAATTGTCGTTTTTTGATTTTCAAATAAAAAACATTTACCCAAGAAAGAATTGCAGAAATATATATATATATATATATATATATATATATATATATATATATATATATATATATATATATGTAATCGAAGGTTTTCGGGCATCCCGTGTATGTGCTGATTCCCTCTCAGGACTGTAAGGCAGCTGACGTTTCGGTGAAATCTTATTCACCATTTTCAAAGCTCACTGTATGGCGTCTACGAGCGAACTGAGTAATACACATTTTTATATTTTTAAATTAATTAAAATTAATAAAAATAAACCAGATTTTAAAATAGTCTTAGAGTTTAAAATTTTAAAACAATACAACAGGTTAAAATAGGTTAAAATAGTGAAAATTATAAAATAGTACATACCTCATTTGTTTACATTCAATTTCAGTATTAAAAGTATAAGGTTATAGTCGGTGACATAGTTCAGTTAGCATTTGCTGTGAATGTATACCCATTCGTTGACACGAACACGGCATGTCGAGATCGATCATTTAAGGTTGAGTATGCAGTATGGATTTGTGGCAATTTTTTTTGAACTTTGTTTTATCGTGATTAGTGACTTTGAACTGTTTGATCATAATTCTCTTTTTGATAATTTTCCATGGCCTGCCCATACTTGACGTATTAACTGGTGGTCAGTGTAAGTTCGGAACTAGGTTAAAGTGCTCCAGGTTGAGAATAAGGTTGGCAAGACTAAGTATAAATATCACTAAGATTTGTCACGTCTGGTTGCAAGAGAGATTTGTATTTTCGTTCCCTTTACTGTTGAACCGCCGAAGGCAGCAGACCAATCCTGCCACCAGCTCTGAAAGGGCGGACGGTCAAGTTTTTTTGTTAAAGTCCACTAATTAATGAGGGCTACTCGGCTATTCGGCTATTCGGCTACTTGGCTATTTGACTATTTGGCTATGTGAATATTTGAAGCCAGTTCTTTTCTATCTTTGGGCTTTTCATCTTGATATTGCTGTCATGACTTCTTGATGGTTCGGGTCCTAGTTTTCCTGTACAGGCGACCACGACTGTATCAACCTTACCCTGCGTTTGATTGGTGAGTTGGAAGTGGCCCTGTGAAGCCTCAATCCATCCACAACACAACAGGAATCCTAGCAACAGCGCTGAAGTGAGAGGTACCATTGCATATACCAGGTAGGAGAAAAACCTTAAGTTAGAGATTCGAGTTGTAAATCAATTTTTTATAACACAAACAATGCAACATAATTATATTTGGTGATGTAGTAACATGTGAGAACTTTTGATAACTCAACAAAACGTACGTTATTGGCGACTAAGGTTCTAGAACGTTTGCGGCCAAATCTTATATAACCTTTTAAAACCGAGGTGATAGTTATCAAGAGAGTAAAAATAAAACATTGTAAGCACAATTCAAATTTATGTAAATAATAATTTTTTAATGGGAATAAAATGGAATTGCTATTTTGTTTTAATTAGGTCGTTTTATTGTGGAGCTATACACCTACCGTCAATAATTTAAAATCATTCCTCATACCTAAGTGTTTTCCTGTTTAATCACTAGGTAAGTAACACAGATAATGTAAAACAGGTGGCGCCTATTGGGTAATCAAAGCAGAGCACAACTATCTCTAAAAGAGATACGAACCTAGCCTCCGACATATTGAGCTGCCGTACGCATCCGTTGCCGTACCCTGTAAAAAGGGGACGCCGCAAAAAATGACGCCCTGAACGTGGAGCTTGTGCTTTGTTTTGAATTTTTATATTTCACTGGTGTTTAGCAAAATAATTTAACGTTGAGTATCCTGAATTGAATTGAAATTTCTATGCGGTTAAATTCATGTGTCAGATTTAAATTAATTTTCATTAGTAACATATTTTTATTGTAATTCCATTTTGTTTCGACTGAGTAATGACAATTTTATAAAACCTAAGAAACATTCACAGGTTACTCGAGTAAATTTTCTCCAAGGTACAATAAGGTTATATTTTATTTATTTTTTTTAAGAGCCCTCATTGATTTTAATATCATAGTAACTTCACAGTATTTTAGGTATTTTACAGTTTATAGTAGAGAATTTTGTACTTTTTATGTACAGGGTGTTCAGGTGGACACAGTTTTTTATATGTTTATGTAAGGTCTATTATTTTGGCTAAATTGCTGAAAATTTTCTAATTAGTTTGTGAGTTAATTTAGTTTTAAAGGCATTTTATATCGTACATATTTTTGAAATTTTAAGTCTCGTAAAGATTTGCATAATTTTTTTTGATCTATTTAAAAGTAGTAGAATCATTTTACATTTTATCTCAGGTAGTAAAATTTATACCCGGTTAGAAATACTTTTTTGCTATTGAACCATTTTGAACCGATAACAGTTTAAAATATTTTGTGATAAGAAAAATATTTAATTTTTTTTCGGTATTTTACAGCTATTTTCCTAAAACTTGATTTAAAAGTGTTAAAAGTCCAGCAAAAAGTAATCTAGAGAATTTGATTTTTTTATATAAAAAAAAGAAATTGTTGTTGACCAAGCCAAAGAAACTTAAGATTTTATTTTTTGGATACTTTTTATAGATAACAGGATATGAATAGAAATAAATACCAATTTTAAAATTTAGCTTTGCTTAAAAATTTATGCATGATTAGTTGAGACTTATTATTCTGAAGTTTGATAAAATAAATTATTTTTTATTGATACAGGGTGTACGATTACTGCTGTTTTTTTAAGTTTCCTTATTTTAATGTTTGATCAATGCAATCATTTGATTTAGATTTTAGTGAAGTTATTTAATTGCTTTTGAAATAAAATAATTTTTTCTATTTGATTTGCTATAGAAGGTAGGACAAACTGTTTGTTTTATAGGATTGATTTAACTTTAGAGATACGGTTATTGTTTTCAACTAAGTAAAGAATACTTTGTCATTTAGAAATAATAACTTGATTTAGTGTATTTATTTTCAAATTTTATTTCATCATGGATATTTATAATTTTCAACCCAATCATTTACTTGAATATGAGTTGGACTACGAGTTAAAAATTCGTTTGTTAACTTCTTTACGTACTGTCGCAGACAAACGCAAGATACTTGCTAGAATTCTAAAGAGAGAACAATCGAGTCCGGGTAAAGATATTAACTTAAATATTTGCACTTTGACTTTTGAGGAAGAAAAAATCAGTATACAACGCAGTTTAGACTCTATACAAGGGGTGATAGATGAATTTGACGGTAATGCTAATGATTCTCTTATTAATAGAGTGAAGTCGCGTTTAGCTCACGTGGTAGGAAGAGCAAAAAGAATTCCAATGCCCAAGGATGAAAATAGAGCTTCTGTAATATTTTCTTATATTCAAGAAGTGACCGCGAGTTGTCTTTTATTGGAATCGAACTTGTTAGATAAAATTCCGGACGGTCAACATGTTGAACTTACAACATCTCAATTGCCGGTGATCAATGTAGCAGCACCTGTAGTGCATTGCGCGACGCGTATTTTACCTATTAGTGAGTGGCAAGTTAATTTTAATGGGGACGCTAAAAAACTTTATCCATTTTTGGAACGGTTAACTGAATTAGCGCACGCACGTAATATTTCTCCGCAGGAGTTATTTAATTCAGCTGCCGAATTTTTCACAGGAGACGCGTTTGTGTGGTATCGAAGTGTTAAATCTTCGTTAACTGATTGGGATTCATTGGTATCGAAATTAAAGAAAGATTTTTTTCATGATGATATAGATGATGAAATATGGGAGCAAATTAAAAGAAGGAAACAAAAGAAAAATGAATCTACGATAGTTTTTATTGCTCATTTAGAAGCTCTTTTTTCTCGATTATCTCGACCTCCAGCAGAAGTGTCAAAAGTTAAACATATTAAAAGAAATCTTTTACCAGATTTTATTAGTAGGTTGGCTTTAATAGATGTTAATAACGTTTCGGAACTTTCAGAACTTTGTCGTAAGTTAGAAGAGGCTGATTACCTCAAAGATAAATCTAGGCCTAAGGATGAAATTGCTAGCATTAACAGTATGGCTAACACGAACCAAAGTTTAGATAATAATAGTCATTTTAACAAGCAAAATAATTCTAGAAAGAATTTCAAAAAAGATGGTCAAAGATTTTCTCATTTTCATTCTAAAAATTTGCCTTCTACATCTAACAGCAAACCTGGTAATAATTTAAATAAAAATAATTCTAATGAAGATAATAAACCTAAAGCTTCTGTAACATGTTGGAATTGTAAACAGCCTAATCATGTTTATTTGGACTGTAAGGCCCCTAGAGGTTTATTTTGTTTTAAATGTGGCGAACCTAACACCAAATCTTCAGGGTGCCCTAAATGTTCAAAAAACTAGTAAGGGAAGTGAATCGAAGAGGCAGTTTCACCTTTCCCAGAACTCGTGCCTCATTTAATTATCGTAGTTTTCATAAGTCTTTTAAAAAATCAAAAACATTTTTTAATTCTAATAATAAAAATTTAAAAAGAGAATATTTTAGCCATACTGATTGGAAAAACTGGCTAGATACAGTTTCTAAATTTTTTAAAGATAATACTTCTTTTAATCGACTCCATTTTTCTGAAAACAAGCAAGTTTCGCCCTTATTCATTAATAAATATTTAGATAACCGACCTTACATAAATGTGAAGTTGCTTGATGTGGACATTACGGTTTTATTGGATTCAGGTGCTACATCTTCTATAGTTGGTTCTAGAGGTGTAGATATTTTAGGTAATTTAGGTCTTAAGATATGCCCAGCACAAATTAAGAATATTTGTACTGCTGATGGTAAACAGCAAAGTGTTAAAGGCACAGTTGATTTACCTCTTGTTATTGACAATTCTTGTCAAGTTATTAATGCTCTAGTGGTTCCTTCATTGCCACAAGCATTTATATTTGGGTGTGACTTTGCGAAAAAATTTAATATTGTAGTTAATTTTAAGAATAATTCTTGGCATGTGCAAGATATAAATTCTAAATTAGAAGTGTCCAATAATGATTTGAGTCACTCTTTTAATAGTTGTAATTTGAGATTACATTCTTTGGATGAACTTTCTACAGCAGAGCGCGAACAAGCGGAAAAAATTATTGAATCATTTAATGAAATTAGTAGTAAAGATAGATTAGGTCGTACGGATAAAATTACTTTGACTATTGACACGGGTGACGCGCTTCCTTTTAAAAAGAGACCGTTTGTTTTGTCTCCATATATGTCAGAAATTTTGAACGATGAGTTGAATGAAATGTTAAAGTTAGGTGTCGTAGAGCCATCTACAAGTCCATGGTGTTCTCCTGTTTTATTAGTTAAGAAACCAAATGGAACGTACCGATTATGTTTTGATGGACGTTCACTTAATGAAGTCAGTCGTCCTGACCGGTATCCAATGCCTAATATTGACAGAATTTTAACATCTCTTCGAAATGCTAAATATATTTCATCGATAGACCTTCGAAAAGCTTTTTGGCAGATCCCTTTGGATGAATCTTCGAAAGAAAAAACAGCTTTTGCAGTAGTCGGAAGAGGACTTTTCCAGTTTGTTACCATGCCCTTTGGTCTCAGAAATGCCGCACAGACGCAACAGCGCCTGGTAGATGCAATATTTGGTCCTCGCTATGAGCCAAATATATTCACCTATCTCGATGATATTTTAATAGTGTCAGAAGACCTTGATTCACACCTTAGATTGTTATCAGAGGTCAAAGAAAAATTGAAAGATGCCAATCTAACTATAAACCTGGAAAAATGTGACTTTTTCAAGACATCTTTGAAATTTTTAGGCTATATTGTGGGTTCGAATTCTTTGCGTACTGACCCCGATAAGGTTTCTAGCATGATTAATTATAGCAGACCTAGGAATACTACTGAAGTAAAGCGTTTTGTTGGTCTTTGCTCATGGTATAGAAGATTTATAAAGGATTTTTCTACTCTGATGTCTCCAATAAATGATCTCTTAAAAGGACGTAGGAAAGGACAAAAAATTGAGTGGAATAGTGCAGCTGAAGAATCTTTTATTAAAATTAAACAACTTTTAGTATCTGCTCCTATATTATCTCAACCAGACTTTTCACAGCGATTCTATATAGCGAGCGACGCATCAAATACAGGTTTAGGAGGAGTTCTAACGCAGATAATTGATGGTGAAGAGCGAGTGATTGCCTACGCCAGTAGATCTTTATCTAGAGCAGAGCGAAACTATTCTGTAGTGGAAAAAGAATGCCTGGGTGTACTTTTTTGTATTGAAAAATTCCGAGGATTTATTGAAGGTGTTCCTTTTACTGTCATTACAGATCATTATAGTTTATTGTGGCTTAACACTCTAAAAAATCCAAGTGGAAAATTAGCTCGTTGGGCTGTTCGACTTAGACAGCATACATTTGATTTAGTACACAGAAAAGGAGCTCAAAATGTCATTCCAGACGCCTTGTCCCGTAATCCACATAGAGAAGAAGAGATTGAAGATTCTGATTCAAGCAGTAAGGAAGAATTAGTGGTGGGAACCCTAGATGTCGATCGTATTGATCCGTGGTACGATAATTTACGCCAGAAAATTTTAGATAATCCAAACAATTATCCACAGTGGAAAGTGGATAACGATTTTGTTTTGAAATTTGTCCCAAACTGCCTTTCTATGAATGTGAATGTTCCTGAATGGAAATACTTAGTACCTAAACCCCAAAGAGCAGAAATTATAGACTCTTGTCATAGTCCTCCGAACTGTGGTCATTTCGGATTTTATAAGACATTTCATCGTCTACAAGAAAGATATTATTGGCCAAAAATGCGCCAAGACATTCTTAAATTTGTCAAGAATTGTTTAGTCTGTGGAGCTCAGAAAGCACCAAATACTTCGCAAATGGGACATATGGGTAAAGAGAAATCAGTAGATTATCCATTTCAAGTAATAGCAGTAAACTTAATAGGCCCTCTACCTCGTTCAAGAAAAGGAAACAAATGGCTTTTAGTAGTCGCTTGTTGGTTTACCAAGTACACATTACTTTTTCCTTTAAGAAGTTCTAAAGTTCAATATATTGAAGAGGTACTAGAAAATAAAGTTTTTCATGTTCATGGTCCTCCATCTCTACTTATTTGCGATAATGGCACACAGTTTGTTTCAAAAACTTTCAAAAAATTAAGTCAAACATATGAGTTTAATATAAGATTTAATCCTGTTTACTCACCACAATGTAATTTCGTAGAAAGAAATAATAGGACAATTGGTACAGCAATTCGGAGTTACATAGACAGCCACGAAAATTGGGATAAAGAAATAGCTAAAATTCAACAAGCTATTAATACTTCAAAACATGAAGTTGCCGGTTTTACTCCAGCGTTTTTAGTTTACGGTAGGCATGTTCCTTTGTCAGGTAGTTATTACAAAGATTTGAATGTCGACGTCAGTGTTGATGATGAAATAATTCCTGGTGACAGAAATGCCTATGCGGCCAACTTAAAAGGTCTAAAAGATATCTTTGTTGAAGTGAGAATGAGGATTCATAAGGCGTATGAACATAATTCTCGTGCGTATAATCTTAGAAAACGCGATATTTCTTTTAATGTAGGTGACCATGTTTGGCGTAAAAATAAAGTTCTTTCAAGTGCTGTAGATAAGTTTACCGCAAAGTTAGTCCCCAAATATGTTCATTGTAAAGTAAGAAAGAAACTTTCCAACCTTATTTATGATTTAGATAATATTGATGGTTCTAAAGCTGGAAAGTGGCATATCAAAGATCTAAAACCTTTCAATGATTCTATTTCAGAGGATTCTGATTCTGACCTTTCAGAAGAAGAATAAGTTTATTAAGTTTTGAAAAGTTTGCTTCAAAGTTGTAAGTTTGTTTAGGCAACTTATTGGGTGCTGACCCGTATTGATTTTTGGTTATTAGCAGTTTTGCTACTTTTAAGTTTATTAAGTTTCTGGGAAGTTTGCTTCCAAGTAAATAAGTTGTTTAAGAGACTTACTGGTGCTGACCTGTATTGATTTTTAGTTGTTAGCAGTTTTGCTATTTTGAGATTTTTAGGAAGTTTGCTTCCAGGTTAGTACGTTTGTTTAAGTTAATTATTGAGTGATGACTCGTAGGAATTTTTAGTTATTAGCTGTATTGCTATTTTTTTTAGTATTTTGGATAATAGCCATATCCGAAGTATTGCTTAAGTGATAGGTTTTTTTACCTTGTTTTTTTGAAGCAAACGTTTAGAGTTTTTATATCTTCTGAAGAAGGGTTAGTTTAAGTATGGACTGGTTTTGAATAAACTTTAGTATTGCTTGGATCTTGTATAACCTAAGGGCTGGTTATTTTAAAGTTTTAGAGTTTTTGGCGTCTTCTAATGAAAGATATCTTAGTTATTACGAGATATCATATCCTGTAAGCTTTTCTTAGTTTGTTTTTATAGGCTGTGGAGTGTTGGGTGCTGCCAGGCATCATTCAAACATGCTTACGCATGCCAAGTCGGAAGGGTGAGCATGGGGGGTGTTAATTTTGGCGTGTCATGCCTAATGAGCTGGCACCATGGCTGGGTTGCACTACTGTGTTTCGCTTGAGCTCCGGTCTCTGGTCGTTTTGTGTGTTGGGCTGGTTGCAGTGGCACTTTACGGAACACCCTAATTCTCAATTTTTGTTTTCAAGCTTACAGTAATGCGTTAGGCATTTTTTTTAGTCTGGTAAAAACTATATTTTACTCCCTTTTGTAGGTGGACATCTGGGTCACCAATTCTGTCGTTCTTCCACCTTTCGGGACACCATAATGTGGTGGGTGCTCCTGGTCTTTTCGGGCGTGGGTGAGTATGTTCATCAGATTTTCTGGAGTGAGGCCAGTATACGAGGGTTTTTCATGCCGCTTGAAAAGGCGCAATGCTGGCTTAGTACTTTTCTCGTTTTTTTCACTTCGAAATTTGGTGGATATGACTCGTTCTCATTTGGAATTATTGGTGGGCATTTCACTTTGGGATGGTTTCCCGGAAATTTGTTTGAATGCTTAGAGCATTCGTTTCTACAGTGAGTTGTATATAAGTAAATCTGAAGTTGTATAGTGTTGATATAATGGTCTCATAACTGGATTTGTTACGGCCGTGTGTCTAAGTATACTGCTGATAATTTTGTCCTAATTTAAATCTATAGTCATGACAATCTGTTTACTTGTATTAACAATTCTGGGTATATAATGTTAGAGATTTTTTTATTTTAGTTTATGATTTTTTATCTTTTAAGTGATTTCTTTGGTATTTGTAAAATTTATTCAGGAGTTGTAATTCTGAACTTGTACGTAATTTGGCAGACCTTTACCGATTTTGACTCTTCACGACTTTGTAGTTTTCCAGATTTGACTTACCGATGTTGTCTTCCGCAAGGACGTGTGATACGCGTAGATATCAATCCAAATGTTTTTCCAAGGACAGGGTTATGTTTTTCTTTGTTTTCAAAATAGCCTATCAAGATAGTCTATTTTTTTTTTCGGAGAGGGGTAAATGTAGCATTTAAATTTACCAGTTAGCATCAATGCTACATGTTTTTAGTAATATGATATAATTTGTATATTTTTACCTGAGTAAATTTAATTATTTATCCTGTAATTTAAAATAGTAAACATGGAATTTATTTTTTTGGTTCATAACTCTTTTGGTCTTGTAACTTATCAATTTTTTTTTAACACAGTTCATAAATTGCTGTAGTTTATATATCACATTATTTGGTTTGAATTTAAAAGTCGTAAATATTTTATTTTTAATAAACTCTCATTTGTTTACATTCAATTTCAGTATTAAAAGTATAAGGTTATAGTCGGTGACATAGTTCAGTTAGCATTTGCTGTGAATGTATACCCATTCGTTGACACGAACACGGCATGTCGAGATCGATCATTTAAGGTTGAGTATGCAGTATGGATTTGTGGCAATTTTTTTTGAACTTTGTTTTATCGTGATTAGTGACTTTGAACTGTTTGATCATAATTCTCTTTTTGATAATTTTCCATGGCCTGCCCATACTTGACGTATTAACTGGTGGTCAGTGTAAGTTCGGAACTAGGTTAAAGTGCTCCAGGTTGAGAATAAGGTTGGCAAGACTAAGTATAAATATCACTAAGATTTGTCACGTCTGGTTGCAAGAGAGATTTGTATTTTCGTTCCCTTTACTGTTGAACCGCCGAAGGCAGCAGACCAATCCTGCCACCAGCTCTGAAAGGGCGGACGGTCAAGTTTTTTTGTTAAAGTCCACTAATTAATGAGGGCTACTCGGCTATTCGGCTATTCGGCTACTTGGCTATTTGACTATTTGGCTATGTGAATATTTGAAGCCAGTTCTTTTCTATCTTTGGGCTTTTCATCTTGATATTGCTGTCATGACTTCTTGATGGTTCGGGTCCTAGTTTTCCTGTACAGGCGACCACGACTGTATCAACCTTACCCTGCGTTTGATTGGTGAGTTGGAAGTGGCCCTGTGAAGCCTCAATCCATCCACAACACAACAGGAATCCTAGCAACAGCGCTGAAGTGAGAGGTACCATTGCATATACCAGGTAGGAGAAAAACCTTAAGTTAGAGATTCGAGTTGTAAATCAATTTTTTATAACACAAACAATGCAACATAATTATATTTGGTGATGTAGTAACATGTGAGAACTTTTGATAACTCAACAAAACGTACGTTATTGGCGACTAAGGTTCTAGAACGTTTGCGGCCAAATCTTATATAACCTTTTAAAACCGAGGTGATAGTTATCAAGAGAGTAAAAATAAAACATTGTAAGCACAATTCAAATTTATGTAAATAATAATTTTTTAATGGGAATAAAATGGAATTGCTATTTTGTTTTAATTAGGTCGTTTTATTGTGGAGCTATACACCTACCGTCAATAATTTAAAATCATTCCTCATACCTAAGTGTTTTCCTGTTTAATCACTAGGTAAGTAACACAGATAATGTAAAACAGGTGGCGCCTATTGGGTAATCAAAGCAGAGCACAACTATCTCTAAAAGAGATACGAACCTAGCCTCCGACATATTGAGCTGCCGTACGCATCCGTTGCCGTACCCTGTAAAAAGGGGACGCCGCAATGATACTCGGTATGCAATTGCTATGGATAGATTTCTTTTTATAAAAAGCAAAAAATAGGAAAAAAGATTATTATTTATTTTTTAATAACGTTCTTTCGTTTGCAAGAGTGTATATGAAATCGTCCCAAGTATCATTACACATATTTATTATAGAGTCGCTACAAGTATGTTTTATTAAAATATCAAATTATGGTATATCTGGCTTAAGTTTTTGACATCTTGCTTGTCATTTACAACATTTTAACTTTGCTTTTTAATTTCGTATAAAATGATCCTAGTAAATTGTTAGCCTTATGGCATACCGTTATGTTATACTTATCTAAAATATATTTTATTTTTTCAGACAGTTAGTTTATATACGGTAATGCAACGAAAGTGTTTTGTGTTTTGGTATTGTCAATTTTATTTTTTTTGTTTGTGTTATAATGTAAAAAGGTTCTTTGTTTAATTATTTTTTTTTATGAGTAGTTTGGGAAAATGGTTCATTATTAGGGCCTCTTCCACTTTTTTTAGCACTTCTGAGCGAAATTCGGGTAAAGATAATTTTATAGCTCGATCAACTAAGCCAATTATGACACTATTTTTCTGTTTATTTGGATGTTGAGAGTTAAAATTCAAATACCGGCCCAACCAAGTATCTTTCGTGTACTATTTTGTATGAAGATTGTTATCAGTTTTATTTCTGTGTATAGTTAAGTCCAAAAAGTTTATTTTTTGTTCCATTTCAATTTCAGAACATCCAAATAAACAGAAAAAGAGTGTCTTTCAATATCGTTTGGGAGAAAAAAGTATGGAGTTTATCACAGATTTACAAATCCAATTTATTAACTAAACCAACACAGATCTCTCGATTATAATAGTTATTTATTAAACACCTACCAAAATTAACATTTCCCCAATATCCGTGCAGCTTCTAATACTTGAACTGTTTACATTATCCACAAAACAAACCTTCCGAACAAACATTAAACGGGAAACTTTATATTTTCATCGCGGTAAAGTTTTGGAAAACCTACGGGAAAGCGTCAGCGTATGCAAATGATAAGTCTTTCGTATTTTCCGACGACTTATTAAAATTAACGATGCCTATTATTCGGGCTGTCATCAGAAAAGTACAGGATCTTTTTAAGTAGAAAGTTGCCTAATTATTTTGCGAAGATGTTTAGTGTGTCGCAAAGAATAACGGGTGCAATTATTTTTGGGAATAATTATAGACACTGAAAAATTAGGTGGTTCAGATTTGGAATTTAGAATATTTTGCATTTCAATATTTTTAATCATAAAGCTAAAGATGCCAAGACTTGATTAGGCGAATATCAAAGTGGATAATTGATAGTCAGGGAGCCCAGTGGGTTTTTGTAGCTGACGAAGAGACGTCCACCAAAGTTTTTATATGTATTTTGACCCTCCGATTACGACCTCTCCATGGTTTTGCCCCGAAATTAAGGAAAAATGTAAAAAGAACAAAAAAAAGCGTACCTCACTTACAGAACATTACGAACACCAGAATCTTATGAAATGTATAGATGAATCCGAAATGAAACAACAGCACTAGTAAGACAAACAAAAAGTCATCTTTGGAAAATTTTCTCAAAGCGAATGGAGGATGACTACTATGGACTTCAAAAACAAATCTGGCGCTTTATTAGAACTCAAAAAAAAGAGATCAATCATCGAAACAAATCAGATAGCAAGGGGAACCTAGGTTAACTATTTAACAGTACGTATGTCGCAATTAGAAGAAAATATTTTAGAAGATATAGATGACACTCCTTCAACGAGCAATCGAAAATTATCAGCACAGTTAATACGTCGAAAACAATAGTACATGAAGTTCTTCAAGAACAGCTTTTAGATCCATATCATTTGAAATAAATGCATTAAATGATTCCTCAAGATTTTCATCGTAGAATGTAATTTGCAAATTGGCTATTGGATCAGCAACGAAATAATGTAAACTTCATTAGCACTATTCTCTTCGCGGATGAAGCAGGGTTTACCAAAAATGGTATCGTAAATTTACACAACTCACATGTATGTGTTGATAAAAATCCTCATGCAACTATTGTTGCGCATCATCAACATCAGTTCCAATCAATTAATGTCTGTGCAGGAATTATTGGCAATTTTTTGATTGGACCATTCCTATTGTCAGCACGACTGAATGGAGAACTTTAATTGGAGTTCCTCGAGAACCCGCCGCAACACGTACTAAAAGTTGTTTTTTATAGAGGTATAGAACTTTTAAATGGAATAAAACAAAGATGAACTTTTTAAATTGACATGAAATTTACTTTATTCGAAAGATAACCTTCTGGCATTATAATTTAAATATGACTTCTGGCATATGACCGCCACGGCTGGCTCGGACGTAGTCTAATCTGGAGGTCCAATTTTCGATGACTTTTTCCAACATTTGTGGCCGTATATCGGCAATAACGCGGCGAATGTTGTCCTATAAGTGATCAATCGTTTCGGGCTTATCGGCGTAGACTAGCGACTTCACATATCCCCACAGAAAATAGTCTAGCGGCGTTAAGTCGCACGATCTTGGAGGCCAATTCACGGGTCCGAAACGTGAAACTATGCGGTTACCAAACGTTTCCTTCAATAAATCAATTGTGGCACGAGCTGTGTGACATGTTGCGCCGTCTTGTTGAAACCACAGCTCCTGCACATCATGGTTGTTCAATTAATGAACGAAAAGTCAGTAATCATGGCTCTATAGTGGTCACCATTGATTGTAACGTTCTAACCAGCATCGTTTTTAAAGAAGTACGGACCAATGATTCCACCAGCCCATAAAGCATACCAAACAGTCAGTTTTTCTGGATGTAACGGTGTCTCAACATACACTTGAGGATTATCGTCACTCCAAATACGGCAGTTTTGTTTATTGACGTATCCATTCAAACAAAAGTGAGCTTCATCGCTAAACAAAATTCGCTTATGAAAATCAGAATCAACGGCAATCTTGTTTTGGGCCCATTCACCGAATCTATGCCTTGCTAGGTGATCGTGTGGCTTCAATTCTTGCACGAGTTGGATTTTGTAAGCACGCAAACCAAGATCTTTCCGCAAAATCTTCCATAAAGTGAATGGACACATATTCAATTCCTGTGCACCATGGCGGATAGACTGATTCGGGTCTTCCTCTACGCTACGATCTACAGCAGCAATGACTTCTTCTTTACGCATTGTATGAAGTCTCTGTGGATGCGTATTATCATTTAGAGTAAACGTGGTGCGAAAACGTTCCATAGTTAATCGAATTAATTGCTCTGATGGACGATTATGTTGACCGTAAAATGGACGTAGTGCGCGATACGTATTTCGAATAGAACCATGATTTTCAAAATAAATTTGCACAATTTGGAAGCGTTGTTCAGGCGTCAGTCTATTCATGTTGAAATGTCAAACCAAACTAAACATAAATCACTTGACAGCTGACAAAATGGCCGCCAGTTAAAAAAGTGTTGCCAACTTAAAGTTCTTTTACCCTTTACATGCACGATGGGGCACTACATTATTTCAGCGTTGCTGTGTGGGAGCACCTGAATAACTTCTATCCAAACCGTTGGAGAAGTAGAAGAGGACCTATTGCCTGGCCTCCTCGATCTTCCGACCTAACAGCGTTGGATTTTTACCTGTGGGGACACCTTAAAACATTGGTGCATTCCACTCCAGCCGATAGTATGAGAAACTTTTACGGAGAATCGCATTTCATTGTGATGAAATAAAAAACAATGCTGAGTTAATGTGGGGGATATAGCAGTTCTCAATTTGTTGTACCCGTGAGTGTATCAGACTTTACGGAGCCCATGTTGGGCCATCTTACGAAGTTTTTAAGCAGTTAATTTACTTTTTATCGAAACTATGATGACAGAGAAAAATTTATCTTTTTCATATACAACCCGACAGAAGTTAAGGGGACGAACAGTGTAATGATGATGTTTTTTCGAACACGATTAGGATTAGGGACTTGAATGAATAGTACTTAATTTTTAGTCAATAGTTCAAGTTATATAAAAAACGTTGTCCAAAGTTCTTATCATACGAGGCATAAAAAAAACAGAGTCATGAGTGTCACAGCTAATCCGTTCCTGCAGCTGTGAGTAATTCACAATACTTTCTTGGATAGTAATTTGAAGAGTCTTACCTGGTATACATCATATTAAAAAGAAATTGAAACATACCTGGTGGTTCAATAAATATGTGTAAAAAACTTCATTCCATCCCAGCTATTTGGGAGCCTGTATCTCCGAAGAGGAGGCCTATACGAAAAAAGTTTATATGAACTTGTAGTTTTCCTTTCACGTGTTTTATTATGTCCGGGAGATTTTTCCGGACACCCTGTATAACCTTGTTTTAGTGGCGTAACTAAGAGTATGTGCGCCCTCCCCCCTCCACCGCAGATTTTTTAATGCGTCCTACTGTTTTGCTCCGTCTTGTTCCTTCGTATTTATCATTTCCATTAAGGGACTTGAGAGACCTCCCACATCGCGAGGCCTACAGGGTCGTTATTTACGCCACTGCCTCGTTTGCAGCCTTCAAACAGACTACAGATAAAACTGGGCAAGTATTTTCTTTGAAATAACTTAAAGATAACGAAATTATAAAATAAAATTTTTATAAAAAAAATTGAACCGACTTCTAAAAGTGCGCTAAAAAGTGAAGTAAAGTCGGCGCCAACCTGACAAAATGTAATTCGCATAAACACTTTAAAAATACATTATTTGTAATTGCTTTCTTACCATAATTTGTATAAATTAGTAGTTATTTATTTCATTTCAAAATAATTTGGCGCCGACTTCAAAAATTTCAATGTCATATAAAAGTTTTTAATAATTTTTCACTTTTTAGCGCACTTTTAGAAGTAGGTTCAATTTTTTTATAAAAATGTTATTTTTCGTTTTTTAGTTTTGAATTCATTATGATATCCATAAATTATTTGAACTAAGTACTAATCGAGATTAGTGTACCTCGCAATGAGTGGCAAAAAAGTGCCAATTTTATCCAAAGTTCTCCTAAAATGAACCACTTAATATTCTTTGATTCTTAGAGTTTTCCAAATACCAGTGAAATTATGTCAAACAAATATTTATTCTGTCATGGTAAATCCATTATCTTAAATTTCAAATTAATTTTAGATTGATGATGTAGACCTCAAAACCTTCTAATATCGGTATTTAAAGAATTTGAGACGTAGATTTCTTAGCCCGATATATATGTTATACTGCATATCAGAAAATGTAAAATTTTCAGTCTCTCATATTGTATCTTATAAACCTAATAGTTATAAAAAATTAACTTCATTTTCGTAATATACGACCATGAAAACCCCCTAATACCAAATCTGAAAGAATGCGAATAAGGTAAACTTTTCAACCCACCATATTGGATCTGCCATATTGAAATTCGAAAAAATAATTTTATCGTTTTAATCTAATCTAAATCTAAACCCTTCAAAGCCCTATAGTACCAATTTTGGATAAAATCCGCAAATCTACAATTTCTAAACCGTCATATTGCATCTGACATATTAGATTTTCTTAAAATAATTTATATTCGCTATTTATATCCTCAAAAACAAAATCTAAAAATGTAAAATTTTTAGTCTGCTGTATTGGATTCGCCATATTAAATTCTAACAAAATACTTTTAAATTCATAATTTACATCCTCAAGAATCAGTTTTGGAGAAAATTGAAAAATGCAAAATTTTTAAGATACCATGTTGAATTCACCACATTGTTTTTTAAAAAATATTTTAAATTCGTAATTAACACAAATAAAAATCCTCCAATATTGATTTTAGACAAAATCGAGAGATGTAGAATCTTTTATCCGCCATCTTTGATCCGCCATATTTAATTTTTTTTTAAATAATTTCAAATTCGTAATGTGCGAACCCAAAACTTAACCATAATTTTGAAAAAAGTTTGACAAAATTAATTTTTTCGTCCGCCATATTGGATCCGCCATATTAATTTTTTTATAGATAATTTTAGAATCATTATGTGCGACTCCGAAAACTCCCCTGTACCAATTTTGGAAAAATCGGACAAAATTGACTCTTTTGGCCGCCATAATGGATCCACCATATTTAATTTTTTTAGAAATATTTTGGATTCGTAATGTGCGACCCCAAAAAGTCCCCCACACCAATTTTGAAGAAAATCAAACAAAATTAAATTTTTTTATCCGCCATATTGAATTTTTTAAAAATAATTTCGGATTCGTTATGTACGACCCCGAAAATTCCTCCATACCAATTTTGGAGAAAATCGGACAAATTTAATTTTTTTGGTCACCATATTGTCAGCACCATCTTGGATTTTACTTCAACCAATTTTGTCCAAAAAAATATGGGACCACCGCAGTAACTTCTTGAACATAACGTAAAAAAGTTCATTCAAATCCGTTCCGGAGTAATCGATGTACATACATATATATATATATATATATATATATATATATATATATATATATATATATATATATATATATATATATAAAGTGTGTTTTTTATAGAGGTATAGAACTTTTAAATAGAAGAAAACAAAGATGGATTTTTTAAATTGACATGAAATTTACTTTATTCGAATGATAACCTTCTGGCATTATAATTTAAATATGACTTCTGGCATATGACCGCCACGCCTGGCTCGGACGTAGTCTAATCTGGAGGTCCAATTTTCGATGACTTTTTCCAACATTTGTGGCCGTATATCGGCAATAACGCGGCGAAAGTGATCAATCGTTTCGGGCTTATCGGCGTAGACTAGCGACTTCACATATCCCTACAGAAAATAGTCTAGCGGCGTTAAGTCGCACGATCTTGGAGGCCAATTCACAGGTCCGAAACGTGAAACTATGCGGTTACCAAACGTTTCCTTCAATAAATCAATTGTGGTACGAGCTGTGTGACATGTTGCGCCGTCTTGTTGAAACCACAGCTCCTGCACATCATAGTTGTTCAATTAATGAGCGAAAAAGTCAGTAATCATGGCTCTATAGCGATCACCATTGACTGTAACGTTCTGACCAGCATCGTTTTTAAAGAAGTACGGACCAATGATTCCACCAGCCGATAAAGCACACCAAACAGTCAGTTTTTCTGGATGTAACGGTTTCTCAACATACACTTGAGGATTATCATCACTCCAAATACGGCAGTTTTGTTTATTGACGTATCCATTCAAATAAAAGTGAGCTTCATCGCTAAACAAAATTCGCTTATGAAAATCGGGATCAACGGCAATCTTGTTTTGGACCCATTCACCGAATCTACGCCTTGCTCACCTGATCGTGTGGCTTCAATTCTTGCACGAGTTGGATTTTGTAAGCACGCAAACCAAGATTTTTCCACAAAATCTTCCATAAAGTGAATGAACATATATCCAATTCCTGTGCACGATGGCGGATAGACTGATTCGGGTCTTCCTCTAGGCTACGCCCTACAGCAGAAATGACTTCTTCTGTACGCACTGTACGACGTCTCTGTGGATGCGTATTATCATTTAAAGTAAACGTGGTGCGAAAACGTTCCATAGTTAATCGAATTAATTACTCTGATGGACGATTATGTTGACCGTAAAATGGACGTAGTGCGCCATACGTATTTCGAACAGAACCATGATTTTCAAAATAAATTTGCACAATTTGGAAGCGTTGTTCAGACCTCAATCTATTCATGTTAAAATGCCAAAACAAACTAAACATAAATCACTTGACATCTGACAAAATTGCCGCCAGTTAAAAAAGTGTTGCCAACTTAAAATTTTATACCTCTATAAAAAACACCCTTTATAGGTATATATATATATATATATATATATATATATATATATATATATATATATATATATATATATATACGCAACGAATTGAGAACTTCCTTCTTTTAGCAGTCGGTTAAAAAACAAGGCGAGTGACTGCTGCGGAACATATAGCGATCATTTTTCCACAAGTATATTTTTGATGTGATTTTTAAACAAAGATAATATCCTTCTCGCGTGTATTTAAATAAATAGTCTTTTAAACTTAAAAATACTCTTTTCCAAATAAAAACCGACGATTTAAACACCCTTCTCGAAGCGATAAGACAGATACATATACATATGTATATTTTTCGCGATAGGTGTAGATATCTCTTACAAGAGAATCCACTTTTGGCATAATAGAGCTTTACAAATCTGCGGGATCGACTTTAAAATAATTTGGGGGAGAAAACGGGAATTTGCATAAAAGGCGCGGGTGGAGCGGCCGTCGACAGCTTTTTACTTGATGCTTTGCTGATTGAAAGAACTTGTCTTTTGGGTATTTTAACTGTCGGGTGGGTGTACTAAAAGATTTTCTAAATAGCCTAATATTGATGCGATTTTTTTTAATTACAAATAACTTGTATAAATATACAAATTAATTTAATGATACGAACTTAACATGTAAAACTAGACTGCTGATATAAATAATTCTTGGCTCCCCCCCCCCTGTCTGGTCTCCATTACGTGACCATATTTGTATGGCAGCATTGAATTTCCTGCTAATTTCCTATCCCATATTGACATGAATGTGTCGAGTTAAAACGTCAAATAATAATTATTTCTTATATATCTATCTATCTATCTGTCTACATACTGTTGTATCGTAGCTTGCTTTCTGGTTTCCAGCAAAGATGGTTGAGGGGTCGTCAAAACACACATCCATCGACGCCAAAAGTTTTGGGACAGGTCCTCCATATTTTTTCTCGAGAAGAGTTTCGGACAAAGTCTAGGCGATAGCTTCTTATTAACTTGTCCGTTGATTTTTGTGCATCTTTCGATAGTAAGTAATTTGTGGATTCCTGTTGGCATATTGTACCAAGAATATCCTTTGAAGAATAATCTTGCTGTTTGAAGTTTGTATTCACAAATCTTCTCTATCGCAGTTTAATGTTCGCTTCCAATAGTTTACAAAATGACGGGAAACCGGAGAATCAGTTTTCGCTTTACTCTTGTCCTAATCTCTCTCCTTAAAGGCCTGTTGGATGGTAGCCTTTGTCTGTGCTTTCACCTCTTTGTCTTTCTGCTTACGGGGTTGCCACTTCTGTGAGTCACGTTGATACGACAAATACAAGCAGTGTTCGAAGAATCGAATACATGCGTGTAGAGTTAACAGTTGTAGCTTGAAATACTCTGTATTTACTGGGACACAGTATCAATGTTGTTGAACTGAGATGTTGTTTGGCAGAGGTAACAACGTTGCACCGATTTCGCTCCAGCCAAAACATTCACCTAGACGTCTATCATCGTCATAGATAAGTTGTACTGTACTGAAGCTCGGGTGATAAATAGAACTATATGGTGCAAGTTGTCTGGTTCGAGTTCATAATTTTCTACTTTCTTTAAAGACTTTTAGTTCGGTTTCCTTAATAAATTCAAATTTCAGAGGCCTGCAATTCATAGTAGACGAGGGTTTGGAATTGAACAACACAATCTGTTATTGTTGAGTTTGCGTGTTAATACCTGCTAATTGAAGTGGAATAAGAAAGGTGAGGAATAAGTTTGTATCAGAAATATTCGGATCAGTGAATTTTATTTTGTACTGGCTCTGATCTGACATTCCATCGGAGCCCCATTTGCAAACGAAACTCATATCTACAAATCTAATTTATCGATTTGTTCAAAGGCGTCTAATTGAAGCAATATAATTTGATCCACTGTGTGATCCAGTAAGCCTTGGCATTTAACCTCGGGTTTTGATTTAGTAAAAGTTAGATACTCGTCATGTGGATAACGTGCTTTTTTTGTATTTTACACACTAGAATACGGCGAAAATATATTAATGTCTTTCAATTTAGCCCAATTTTGTAATCGTTGATATTGTACTGTTGCCTTAGACCTGAGGCGAAACTTTAGAAAGAAAAGACTGGCCGTTCATATTACCGAGGTTTAATAGAAACGTTACTATAGCCAACTTTCTATTTTAAATTTCTTAACTAGAAATTGTTTTGGCCCGTTTTCTCCAACTCTGAGCCACTAAGCCCGTCTAACTTCTTTTAGGTTAGTTCGGGACAGAAGACCGTAGAGAACGACTACGCGCAATATTACCCCCGCTAACTTCCGTGCGACACAAAGATGAGCAGTATTATTAAATTTAAGCACGTATGTCGATGCTTGCGATGCTTATACTCTGTCTCATTCTGATTTGATCAATAATATAGTATTTTCTTTATCTTACTTAAGAAATTTAAGAAACGTCCAGGTTTCGGTTTGGATTTTCCACACCTGTATATATATATATATATATATATATATATATATATATATATATATATATATATATATATATATATATATATATATATATGTATAGGGTATCAATTGTGCGAAAACTATAATTAAGAAAAATCTGAAAATTTGATAGTGTACTAACGTGTACGGGATAGTCGGCTGACATATTTTCAAGAAGGGGGCATTTCCGGTTATACCGGAAGAATATATCAACTTGTTTATTTTAAATAGAACACCCTATATATTATTGCACTTCTGATTTCTACGTAAAATTCTAGAACCATTTCATGTATAATGTTCTTTACTTAAGTCTCACCGTTTTTGACATATTTAAATTTTTATGTCAAAAATGACGTTTGCGGGCCAAAACCTAACTATATATTTTTCCTATTAGAAAGTCTTTATTATTTAATTTGGTTAGTTTTTTTGTAGACGAAGGTCAACTTTAGTAGTCTTTTTATAATATTTTGAAAATTATTGGTACAAAGTTGTCAAAAAAGAAGAATAAAAATTATATTTAAAAAATCGTCAAAAGTCAATTTTCTCAAATAGAAAGCACCTATTTTTATAGTTTTATCATATTAAGCATTCAAAATAAGGGTAACTTTGCATAACGTTGTCTATTCCAAAAATTTGTAGTTTTCAAAATATTGGCAATTCAACATTTTTCTATTGTAAATATTCTATACGGCTTTTAGGTTTTGTTATTAGTTGGCCATGACGGGGAGGCATGGCGAAAATAAAATAATTGAACCCTATAAAATTGTTATTATTTCTTGCCATTTGACATATATTAATAATAATTATGCCGGGACGATCAAATTACAACGAAGATGATTTAAACTTATTTATTATTTATGGAGAATGTGATACAGTTATTTCAAGAACATGGAATACCTTCACGATCCGATATCCGCAGAAACAGAAACCACCAACTGTTAAAAGGATTATAAAAAACCTCAAGAACTTTGGATCCATAAAAGCAAAAAGAAATAAAAATTAACCAGTTATTAGTAATGAAAATATTGAAACTACAATTTTAGGATATTTCGCCGCATATCCGAAAAAATCTACAAGGCAAGTAGCTTTAGAGTCTGGATTATCTGAAACATCAGTTTTAAGGATTTTATTGAAACACAATGTTCATCCCTATGTATATTCCATAGTACGACATTTAAAAGGCACTGATTTTCCACGAATAGTAGAGTTCTGTTAATTTATTTTACTTCAATCAAAAGAATATGCTAGTTTTTTGGATAATATTATTTGGTCGGACGAAGACAAATTCACTAGAAATGGATTGTTTAATTGACTCAATTCCCACTATTAGAGCGACTCAAACACACATCCGTTTAAATTATTAAATTTTCAAGAGTCTTGGCAGTTTAACGTGAATTGTGCTATAAGAAATGACGGCGTCGTCGCTCTCGAATTCTACCAAGATAATCTGAATGGTAAGTTAGCCATTTTTGTAGACTTCTAGATACAAAATACGTTTTAGGTGAGCGCTACTTCGACATCTTGAGAAATTTGGAAATGAACTATTCAGATAATTTGCCGCTGGCTGGCTATAGAAATCTATTTTATCAACATGATGGGACGCCTCAACCTAATAGTCATTTAGTTAACAATCATCTGCAAAACTTGTTTAATCATCAATGGATAGCCAAGAATAAGCCACCTCGCTCCCTTGACCTAACAGTACTTGGTTTTCCTATTTTAGGATAATCAAAAATAGAGTATACAACACCGCATTAACCACTATGGAAGATTGCATGCAGCATATCAGAATAGCATTTGAATAATTTAATCCTCAGTCAATAAGAAGAGCCACCCATGAAGAGTTCCTGCTTAGGTGCGGAAAATGTTTGAAAGTTCAAGGGCGTCAATTTGAACATTTACTCAAATAATTTTTGTAACTTTATTTTATTATTAACAACTGGTCTATTTCTATTTCTTTTAGCTTTTATAGATCCAAAGTTCTTGAAGTTTTTTATAATATTTTTAACAGTTGGTAATGTTGGTTTCTGTTTCTTCGGATATCGGATCGCGAATGTATCACATGTTCTGGAAATAACTCTGTCACATTCTCCATAAATAATAAATAAGTTTAAGTAATCTTCGCGAGTGTAATTTAATAATCCTGGCATGATTATTATTAAGGAATGTCAAATGGCAAGAAATAGTGACAATTCTTTAGGGTTCGATTGTTTCATTTTCGCCACCCCTCGCCGTCATGGCCAACTAACAAAACCTGTATAACATTTTTATAATAAAAAAAATGTTGAATTGCCAATATTTTGAAAACTACAAATTTTTGGAATAGACAACCTTATACACAGTTACCCTTATTTTTAATGTTTAATATGATAAAATTATAAAAATAGGTGATTTCTATTTGAAAAAATTGACTTTTGACGATTTTTTTAAACATAATTATATTCTTCTTTTTTACCAATCTGTACTAATAATTTTCAAAATATCATAAAAAGACTACTAAAGTCTATCTTTGTAGTCTGGACTACATGAGCAATCAATTTTATATGTCAAGTGCGTGTAGCATGATAAGATTTTTTTTATAAATGTGAGTTTAGCAATATTTTGTGGCAAAGAATGTTGAACATTTTTTTGACAGAGCAGCAGCCAATATAATTTTTATTATTTATTGAAATTTTTGTTTTGTTTGTTTCACTGAAACTACAAAAATTCACTTCTTATTTCAGATAAAACCCGATCTGAACATATCTTAAATAATTTTAGTTAATGCCTTACAATAATTTTAAGTCGACGACTAATCTTCCTCTACCATTTGTCTTGCAGCGTCCCTCTCGTCAGAAGTGTGCTGATGATTTATTAATTTGAGGAAATGAATATATACCTCTAATTTCTCGAGAATTCAATAGGCAAACGTCTTGCGGATACAATCATTTTGGTTAATGGATTTAAGATGGGACGAATGGACTGGGAATTGAAACGACTGCGTTCGCAAATCTGCATATTATGCGTACCTATTCAGATTCAGCTACAATTTATTTTCTTAATTAAAGAGCAAATAACTTTTACAGCTCTTATATATTATATTTATTTTATAATAAAAGTAACCAATAATATAACCTTTTACAGGTTTTGAAAATTATTTTGCAGGAAAACTTTTATAAAGGAAAAATAAAGGCCGCTACCTTATCTTTCAAGATCGAATAAGTATATTGTAACGGACTTTATTGCAGTAGACATTTCATAGTATTAATTTGTGTTTGTAGTTTGTAGGGTTTTAGGTTTATTTTCTACGAGTTCCTAATTTATTTAATTAATTTTACCTTTTGTTAATTTCTTTAGGAGGCGTCTATGAAAAGAGGTATGGAACTTTTTGGAAAATTCTATTTCCTTATTTTTAAAATGGAACGCCTATGACAGAAGTCGCCAGATTACTTCTTTTTCTTATTTTTATTACACCACGTAGTATGGAAATCCTTCTAGAATATTAGGGAATCTTCTAGTATCGGCCAAAAGGGTATATACAGGGTTCAGATCGGCTTTCGTGGACAGTTTAGTTTGAGAGCTAGTCGATGCAACTTGAATTGTTTTGACAAGTGTCCGAATTGAAGTTGACAACAAAAAGTTATTAAAATAATACAGTGTGTACAGTGTGTTTATCAATACCGGCCGTCCGGAACAAATTGGTGTCAGAGGTGCGATCAAATCCAGAAGAGATTAATTTAAGTTAGAAAATTAGAAAAAGTTAATTGAATTGTATGCCAGTGGAGACTAGGAAACACAAAGCAAAAATAGAAGAACAACTTCAAACTAGCTTAAAGCAGATACCGATGATGATATATGATATGAAAATAAGCCAAGAAGATATGAAGAAGAGCCAAGACGATATGAAACAAGAATTAAAAACAAGGCAAGACGATATGAAACGAGAACTAAAAACAAGTCGAGACGATATAAAACAAGAATTGATTACACTGAAAACAAGTCAAGACGATATGAAACAAGAATTAACGACAAGCAAAGGTAATACGAATCAAGAGTTGAAAGAAGACATTAAGAAAATTCAAGAAAATATAAAACAAGAAATACAAACAAGCCTGGAGGACATGCGACATTACTTAAGACAATTCAAGAAGATATGAAGCAAGAAGTAAAAAAAATCAAGAAGATATAAAACGCTTGAGAAGATTAGCAAAATTAGGGAAGAGGTACAGGGCGAAATACAACATAAGGTGACTGGAATCCAGAAACAGATGCAACAATTACATTTGCAATTCGAGTAGGTAGCCAGTACGGGTGTAATAAGGGTAAATGGTATTCCTGCAACTAGTGTGATGAAGCCACCTACCTTCCACGGCAAAGTACCCTGGCTTACCTAAGTCAGTCAATTCGAAGCCGCCACCACCGGCAATAATTGAAGTTCAACAGAGAAGATGTATACTCTTGTTCTAGCACTACGAGGTGAATCTATGTAGGTTCTACGTAATATTCCCAAACAAAAACAAAATGATTATAAATTTATTGTTACTTTTCTGTTGATGCGTTATGGGGAAGCCCACCTTCAATAAGTTTATAAAGACCAACTCCAAGGAAGAAGACAAAAATACAACGAAAGTTTGCAAGAATATGAGGCGGATATAATCGGGCTAATAAATATGACTTACCCAACATATCCGGACGAAATAAAACAAGAGTTAGCTGTGAATAGTTTTATTGAAGGTTTACGCGACCCAGAAACAAGTTAAACTCTAAGAATGGCCCGACTGAAGAAAAGGCTCTTGCTCAGTTTGAGATAGCCAAACAGACCTCAAGGAACCAAGAAAGAATCATAAGAAGGGTCAACATTTCCCGGGATTATCGCAAGACCAACGAGGAAATTTTCATGAGGCAAATGAGGTAGTTGCAAGAATTTTTGAACAAATGAAAAAGACATGGCAACAAAATACGACTTTTCGTGGCAGTAATAGAATTCATTGTTAGAAGTGTGGCCAAAAAAGACATGTATAAAGCTAGTGTACTTGCAGTACTGTTCCTGATAGAGATCCTGAAGCCTATCGACATCATATCGCTAGTATAGTTGATGAAGTTCGAAGGAGTGACTTGGATAAAGTCTTTGCTCCTTATGGTGAACTTAAAGAAGCCTGGTTAAGTAATAGCATCTCCTGTTTTGGATTTCCTGTTTACAAAGATAAATGCTGCAACTGCTGTCAAGGCTTGCAGTGGAGCTAAAGTATGCGGTTGTCGCATTAGCGTGACTTATGCCAGATCGAGAACGAGGGGTCAGGGTCGCCGATACCATTCGAATAACATGCGTTGTTACCAGTGTGGATGCAACGATCACTTTTGCAAGGATTGCCCGGAAATTACTGCTGGTGGAGGAGATCGAAGAATGGGACATTACAGAAGAGATAAAAGGAGTATCCGCTGCGACCGTGGAGGACGAAACGAGAGGCACCATGACTACGAAAGAGGCTATGGAAGAAGAACATTCTGCAGGTCATCCTCGAGAGGGTAAGTGGAGAGGGACCATGACCGCGAAAGGGATTACGGAAGAAGAACGTCCTACAGGTCATCCTCGGAAAGGTACAGAAACGACTAGAAATAAAAAACTACAAAATGGAGACCCGCTATGTCCTCAAAGCCAATACTGTTGGATTCATAGTTGGTGAAAAGTGTCGTACAATCTGAAAAAAACCAAAGGGCATTCACCAAAGCTTCAGAAGTAATGGCAAGGTCTGTACGACGTAGCGACCCGACTAAACGATCTGGTGTACTGAATTCAGAAAATCCCTCATGCAAAAATGAAAAGCGTGAATCTTGACATATTGGTCCATTATCAAGATCAATAAGGTTGATCGGAACGATCAATACTTGCTGGGGCGCAATGTAACGGACTTTGTAGAAGTAGACACTTCATAGTATTAGTTTGTAGAGTTTTGGGGCTATAGCCAGGCTCTAGCTACGGCGCTCGATATACGAACTCCCGATTTCAGATCCATTTTTCCTAGCAAATGGCTTATAATATGTGACGCGGAAAATATGAAAAATGTTGTGGACTGTATTTTTGAATTGGTAGAAAAAAGGGAAAATGAAAAACTTGCACAAATCGCTTACCTTTCCGTACGGTCACTAGGGCACACAATCTTGATCCTGAAGGTATCCTCTTGCTGGTGTTCGTAAGGCTACTCAATTCACCTAATTTCTTCCCGCACTTTAAGGTTCGCAGAAATTGTCTCTAAAATTAATTGCTTATTTTGCCACGATGCCGACCGGAAGAACCATACCGTACTCGACCCTACTTAGAACGTGAGATGATTGTATATGACCAATTCACTTGGATTGGCTATGCGACTTGTGCGCAGCAAAAAAGTTAAGAAAAAATATAATAAAAAAATATATTGAAAATAAGAGTGTTTATGATAAAGGCGACATAAATTGAAATGTAATTTTAAACTACATTATTATGTCACATGGTCCCTAATTGGAATAATTAAATAATTTATTGCCCAAAAAAAATAAAATAACTTAGATTCCTGAACAATATGAAATGGAATTTTAAATCGTTTATAACAAAACATAATCATAATAAAACGCCTCTTAAAATGAGCTGCAGCTCGAAATTGGGTTTACAACAACCCGAAGTTTTAGCATTTTAAACATTCTAAATTGGTGCCTTTAGCCTTTGCTGTTACCATGGTAACTATGTAAAAATTGTTTTAATAAAATTTGTAGAATAAAAAATATACACTTTAAAATTTATTTCCGAGATACATTGTATCTTAAAGATTTACAGAAATTATGCTTTTAATTAACATCATACAAAATACGCCACCTAGCTGTAGAGTTTGGTACTAAACAATATTTTTAAGAAATTCTATAGTTAAATTTGTCAATTATTTTTTTCTAAAGTAGTAGGATTTATAGTTTTTGAGATATAGCCATAACTGATCCTCCTGTATCGTTTCGAATATTTATCGGTTTGCAAAAAAATGCATATCTTTATATTGAAAAATAATTTGTTGGAATGAAAATGGCGTTAACTCATATTAATATGGTAACAGTGCATGCCAGGTAAAACGCAATAAAATAAAAGTGCAAAGACACGATTGAATCATAAAAAAAAATATTCACCAATTAATTACTAAATTTAAACTTTATCTAATGGTACTGCATGACACAAAAAATAAATCAACAAAATTGTAAAGACCTATCTATTGATGACAAGCGAACGTATGAAAGACAACACCAAGACGCCACTGCATCCGCAAAATATACTTTGGTTTTCTGGTTGCCGTGTTGCTAAACTCGTGCAAATAACAAATTTAATATGAATTTTTTTTTTGGACGCTGAATCCATATTACCCCTTTACGCCAATTTCATATATTTAATTTCGGCATGGTGAAATAATATTTTAGACATTTAGCCTATTTCTGTAGATTTTCTATACAATCTCCAACTCCCTTGGTAACAACCAGTAATTAAACCGATTACTATATGCAGAAACTGATACGATAATACTCTTTTTATCTTGAGAGTTTTCTAAATTTTAGTCTAAGATATTAAAAATATTTTTCAACAAAAAAATCATTGCTCCGTAATAATATAAAACATTTTCCTGAGTGTATATCCTGAGAACACAGCCTGCAGGAGAACTAATCTTCAAATTGTCAAAGCAATTAATTTAAGTCTGTTTGTCAAAGACATCCCGGTGTGTCTTAGACAACGTCCTAAGTTTCAGGAAAACTTTTTGGCAAATTGGACTGCTATTAATTTTATATAATAGCTTGAGAATTGCGTTCTTTATATTTATATTGGCATTTAATGAAGTTACTCGTATAATACTTATTGCTCAAGCAGCATTCTAATGGAAGATTTTTTTTATCATAACATAGAATACAGCTTAGGAAAAAAAAACAAAAAAAAAAGAAAGGAGACAATAAAAATAAAACTAAGATTGATAATAATCCTGCAAACCTTGAGCATATCTATGAACATCACATATTTTAACATAAAACTCAATATAATTAAACGAGTAGCAATTAACACACAGGCCTCAAATTTAATAGATAGTAACCTCAAAAATAAACTAAAGAAAAATGCTATGCCATTAATTTATCCCACAACAAAACAAAATAATAATTTCACAACAATTAGTTACGTAGGCAATATTTCTAACAAAATTATATATGTATTCATACCAGGCTCGGATCAAGGGGGGGCGGTGGGGGGCGATCACCCCCCCCCCCCCCAAGAGCTTTGAGTTCAGAAAAATAGACCCGATTTTGCCTCTTATACTATAGTTTATTCAAGAACTAGAGAGAGTAATAAATCATTTTTTACCCTTTTTTTTTCTTTGCAAACTACCTGTGTTCTTTAGTCGGGTGCCTTTGGGCAAAATTTGTTAGACACATATATTTTTCATAAAAATGGGTTAGAAATTTTCAATCAAAAATACCGGTCTATAACAATGGACTATTTGGGTTGGATAACAATAGATATTTGGATAAGCGAAGTGTTAAAAAGGATTTTAATCCTTGTCCTAGACGTTGGAACGAGGTTTATTTTATCACTAAGTTTTTATGGCATAGAATATTATTTCGATAATAAACTTAAAATAAAAAGTTTTTATAATATTATTTTATTTCTTATGATTTTTTAATAATTCACATACATTAGAAAATATAGATAATTTTAACATATTTAACACAAATTACAACTGTAATTTTATTATTTTTAATTTTGGCATAGAAACCATTTTAGGCATATTCAGACTAAAACGTAGCCTTTCTCTCTCAAAAATTTTAAGTTATAATTTAAATACTTACAAAATACCCAGTGTAAAAAATACAAGAAATTAAATGTATATAACAAAATAAATTCGTCCATATAATATTAAAATTTTTTTGGGGCTATCGGTCATTTTATTATTAATTAAAAACATTTTTAGGACATTTGACGTTTCAATTTATTTATTTCTTAAACCATCTGCAGAATTACAATTAAACACTAAAAAGGGATTCACATGTAATTAATTTTTATATGCAACCGAAAATTTAAATAATAAATTGTGTTTATGCTGGTAAACATTACGTATCTAATTCGTGATCAAAGTCAGTGGAGCTATCTTCGCTCAAATTAATTATAATTGGTTCCTCTATATCACTGATTATGAGATCGAGTTTCAACATTTTCTTTTATTCTTTTATTATATGAATTTTTCCCAATTTTCTGCAGTAACTTTATTCAAAAAAAATCTTTCAAAAATTCAGTTAGATTACTAATTTTATAAGTTGTGTTATTTCTAGCAACTCTAGCTTTACTCCAACGGACATTTTCCGGACGATCTATAACGACAGACTTCCTATCTGGTTTTTACCAGCAAAAATTAAGTTCTCTGGGCAATTTCCAGAGCTCAGTTCTTTTAATTTCAGGTAAATCCCGATCTTCATTGATTTTAGTTAGAATTTTGTCGACGGTTGGGATCTGCTTCTTATAATAAAATGTATGTACAACTCCTTTTATTGTCGTTTACATCTCTTCTTCCAACAAGGTTTTTCGTCTGCCTGTGATCGAATGTGGCCTGGGAGTACTAAGAATTCCAGTTGTTTTTTTTCTCCTTCAATATTCGGTACATAGTAGATTTTCCAACTCCTGTCATGTTGGAACACATCTCAACAGACCTTTTAACATTTTTATCTAAATATTGATATCTTAAGACATCATAAACATTCATCGTAATAGTTTTTTGTTGAGGAAAATATGCCCTGGTTTAATGATCTTGGAATAAATATAAATGTGGAAGCCATATCTTTTGGGTATCTCACTAATCTCAAATAATATATACAAACAAGCACAAACAAGATAAATCACTAAGGGTACACTGTAAGGTGTACTTTGCTCACTGATAGAAATGAATTTAACTACCAGAAATTTTATTGTTGCTGTAAATTTATAAAAGCTTATAATCTAATATAATTAGATATACGGCAGTCCTCAGTTACCTGCGGCACTGGAGCAGGTACGTTGGAGGTTTCGGTAACAGTTTTATAACTCTCTCTAGTTCTTGAATAGCGTATAGGAATGTGTATGCTTGCGATCGCCCCTCCCCTTTCCAAAAGCTTTGAGTTCAGGAAAATAGAACCGATTCTGCCTTTTATATTAGAAATGTGTATGCTGCTGGCACTTCCCCCCCCCCTCCCCGTTGACAACTTGTTTTTCTTGCTATAGCCCCTCCCAAGAGCTTCCGGAAAATAGACCCGATTCTGCCTCTTATACTAAGAATATGTATGCTGCTCACATTCTCCCCCCTGCCGGAAAATTGTTTTTCTTGTCACTGCCCCCCTCTCCCTCCAATACCTTCAAATTCAGAAAAATAGACCCGACCTTGCCTTTTACACTAAAAATGGGAATCTTGCTGGTCTCTCCCCCCCCCCCCTCCCCGTCAACAACTTGCTTGCGCTTGCCATATTCTACTTTTGTGATATCACTGCCCCCCCCCCCAAAGAGCGAGGCTGAATCCGCCCCTGATTCATACAAAGTATCCAGGAAAATGTGGGAGGTCTCCTGGATATGAAAAAACATGTGAAAGGAATACTACTGGTTCATATAAACTTTTTTCATATAGACCTCCTCTTCGGAGATATGGGATCCCAAACAGCTGCAATGGAATCAAGATTTTTACACATAATACCGAAACCTCCAACCACCAGATATATTTCAATTTTCTTAATATGATGTATACCAGGTAAAACCCTTCAAATTACTATCCAAGGAAATGTTGTGAATTACTCACAGCTGCAGAGACGGAGTAGCTGTGACACTTATGACCCCAATTTTTTTACACCTTGTATAATAAGAACTTTGGACAGCGTTTTTTACATACCTTGAACTATTGACTAAAAATTAAGTTCTCTTCATTCTTAAGCGTTTTCGAAAAAACGACATTTTCTTTACATGATGTATTTGGCGTATTTCGGTAAAAGACACATCTTTGTTCATATCAAATGTTCATCCTTGAACCTTATGATAAAGAAAATTCGATCCAAAATTAGAGTTTACCTCTTTAGTTAAAAACGTCTAATTCTATGAATTGCAGTTTGACTTTTTTTTGATTTCGTGGTGAAATTAATTGTGAAATAATTCGAAATATGGAATACACGTTTACTGAGTATAAAGATGTACATCTAATGTATGGTATTGCATCTTGCAATTCTTTGGAAGCCAGTCATATCATGACTGATATCTTAATTGTACTCTTCCAGATTAGAAAACATTTCAACGAGTTGTCCAACGTCTAAGGGAGAATGGTAGGCAATTCCATTTAATAAGGTAATATTATTAAATTTCATTATAATTTTAGGAAATTTTGGAAAAAGACTTACTGATTCTGGTCGGGAAAAAACAGTCCGTACGCCACAATTAGAAAATATTTTAGATGCTGTAAATGACATTTCTTCAACGAGTACTCGAAAATTATCAGCGCAGTGTAATACGTCGAAAGCAATAGTACAGAATCTCTTGAAGCTGTTATATCCATATCATTTGGAAAAAGTGCATTAACTGATTTCTGAAGATTTTCCCCGTAGAATGCAGTTTGCAAGCTCGCTATTGGATCAGCAACGAAATAATGTAAACTTCATTGGCACTATTCTCTTCGCGGATGAAGCAGGGTTTATCAAAAATAGTATCATAAATTTACACAATTCACATGTATGGGCTAATGAAAATCCACATGCAACTATTGTTTCGCATCATCAACATCCGTTCCAACCAATTAATGTCTTCGCAGAAATCATTGGAAATTTTTTCATTGGACTATTCATATTGCCGGCACGACTGATGGAGAACTTTATTTAGAGTTTCTCCAGAACGCTTTTCACGATTTAGTAGGGTACTTACCACTTGAACCCCGTCGAAACATGTACTATATGCACGATGGGGCACCACCTCAATTCAGCGTTGCTATGCTGGAGCACCTGAATAACGTCCACCCAAACTGTTGGATAGATAGGGAAGGACCTATTGCCTGGCCTCCTTGATTTCCCGACCTAACGCCATTGGATTTTTACCTGTGGAGACACCTCAAAATTTTGGTGTAGTCGGAAAAATCTCCTTTCATTGTGATCAAATAAGGAACAATCCTGAGTTAATGTGGCGGGCACAGCAGTCCTCAATTCGTTGTGTCCGTGAGTGTATCAGACTTCATGAGCCCACGTTGAACCCTCGAAGTTTTTAATTAAGCAGTTAGTTTAACTTTTTCTTTAAACTAAGGTGACAGTGAAAAATTCTTCTTTTTCATATTCAACTCGACAGAAGTTAGGGGACTAACAATGTAAATAAAATGAAGTGAGTTTTTTTCGAAAACGGTTAGGATTAGCGACCTAAATGAAGAGTACTTAATTTTCAGTCAATTGTTAAAGGTATGTAAAAAAACGCTATCAAAAGTTCTACAAGACGTAAAAAATGGGGTCATGAGCATCACAGCTAGTCCGTTCCTGCAGCTGTGAGTAATTCACAACACTTTTTTGACTAGTAATTTAAACGGTCTTACCTGGTATACATTATATTAAAAAAAAATTTAATATACCTGGTGGTTCAATAATTGTGTTTAAAAGACTTGATTCTATTGCAGTTCTTTGGGAGCCCATATCTCCGAAGAGGAGGCCTATACGAAAAAAATTTATATGAACTTGTAGTGTTCCTTTTACGTATATTTTTCATATCCAGGCGATTTTCCATATTTTTCTGGACATGCTGAAGACAGAATATTAATATTGCTTTTAAAACAAATAATAATCTTGGCAAATACATTTAAAATAATAAAGATAAGTCCTACATAGAGCAAAAATGCGGAGTTTATAAATTAATAGTAGATATACAAAGCACAAATGAGATTACTTGCACAAGAAACACAATTCAGCTTATGCAATATATCTTTTATTTCAAAATCTCAGCTTTAATCAAAACATCAAAATATTACATACTGACAATAAAAGTAAAAAATTGACTTTATTGGAATCATTAGAGATTAATAAACTTAAGAAAACAGACAACATCTTGAACTGCCATTTAAATGTTAATATATTTTTGATGTTAAATTTATCTGAGAATACAAATTGCTCTGGTTTTTCCTTATTACATTAGAACAATTAAGATTTGTAAACCTTGAATTTTTAAATAGATACCGGAACATCTTTATTAATATTTATATTTCAGTTTTGACATCTGACGAAGTAGTTGTGCAACGAAATATGTCGTGTCGATTTAAAATATAATTTTAAATAAGAAATAAAAAGTGAAGACCTGAGACAGTTTCGTTTCTTTTCATATTATATACGATTTTGTTATTTTAATATTTGCATAATTTTACTAATAAGGAAGGTATCCGAATGTCCGGCTTCGATTTTAATGAAACTTCAATATGTTGTAGAGGGTACAAAAATAAGCGATACGTATTTTTTAATCTGCGGAGATTCGTTATAACAGGGTGAAAACCGTCCCTAAAATTTACCCCTAAAAACAGTATTCTTGAAATATCTCAGGTTCTAAGTAAGATATTTTTACACAACAAAATGAGAGTTACTTGTTATTTCAAATGATCTTAAACTATGGTATTTTCACCCCCAAGGATATCATCCCTTATTTCTCATAGGGTAATTTAATTCTAAAAATTACGAAATTTACTGGAATTTCTTGAAAATATTTTTTTTACGAATACCAGAAGTAACTTAAGTTAGCGGGTTTCGGGGTTTCTGAAAATAAACTAGTAAAACAGGGTGAGCCAGGGTCCAGATCGGCTTTCGGGGACAGTATAGTTTGAGAGCTTATCTTTATTTCTTGTTTCATATTTTTCGTTATACCTTCTTGGCTTGTTTTCATATCTTGTATCATCATCAACATCTGATTTAAACAAGCGTGAAGTTTTTCTTCCATTTTTGCTTTCTGTCTTCTAGTTTCTACTGGCATAAAATTTAAATTAACTTTTTTCTAATCTGAACTAACCTCTTCTGGATTTGATAGCACCTCTGACACCAATTTGCTCCTGATGGCCGATTTTTGAACACACACTATACTATTGAACACACTCTATTATTTCGAAAGTTTTTATTGTCAACCTCAATTGTGACACTTGTCAAACTAATTCAAGCTGCATCGATAACCTCTCAAACTATACTGTCCCCGAAAGCCGATCGGAACCCTTTATATACCTTTTTGGTCTATACCGGAAGATTCCCTAATTTTCTAGAAGGATATCCATACTACATGGTATAATAAAGATAAGAAAAAGGAATAATCCAGCGATTTCTAGACCTTCTATCATAGGCGTTAAAAATAAGGAAAGAGAATTCTCTAAAAAGACCTTCTTTCATAGACTTTTCTTGAGGAAATAAATTATGAACTCGTAGAAAATAAACCTAAAGCTCTACAAACTACAAACACAAACTAATACTATGAAATGTGAAACGCTATAAAGTTCGTTAGATTATTATTGTTAAAATTGTCAAATTTTAATTTAAATAAACGTTACAGAATGAGAAACTAGTATTTGTCATGAGTTATATTAATATAAAAATATCAATACTTAACCAATGAAATAAGTTTATATTTTTTTATTAATAAAAAAAAAATCAGTAAGCTCTGTGACGTTCCTATCAAGTGAAATTCGGCAAAAATAATTACACATGAAGGTGAAAATACTGTAGTTTAACTTCATTTCAAATAACAGGTAGTTTTCAATTTGTTTCTTGAAGTTATCTCAGTTAGAAGTTGAGATGTAAAAAATAGTATAAGGGGGTGGCGGACCCTCTTTTATTAGTTTTTTTTAGAAATCTTCAAACCCGTCCACTTAAGTTACTTATGGTATTCGTGAAAAAAATATTTTCAAACAATTCCATTAAATTTCGTAATTTTTAGAATTGAATTACGTGCGTAAATATATGATTGACCCTAATAAAAAAAATGGGGAATGATATCCTTGGGGGTGAAAATACCATAGTTTAACATCATTTCGAATAACAAGTTACTCTCATTTTGTTTTGTAGGAATATTTCACTTAGAACCTGAGATATTTAAAAGATACTATTTTTAGGGGAAACTTCAGGGACGGTTTTCACCCTATTATAATGAATCTCCGCAGATAAAAAAAATACGTATCTCTTATTTTTATACCCTCTAGAAATTTGTGAAATGATTTCCTTTTTTATCAAAAAGTAATGAGTTAAACAGTAACATAACAACAACTCTCACGTTCTTAACTAATTTGGATATTTGAATTTTGGAATAAGTTTGGGACAACCAAAACTTTGGCCAAAAGTAAAAAATAAGTAAATGTCAAATATCACCTGAGGTATTAGAAACTAGTTGAACCTCAATAAACATGTAAAAAAAAATACATTATCAAAAAATCTTTTTATATCATATATTTTAACCAATTCTTCTTTCAGAATCATGTCTTCGGCACAAGAACCCCACTTGCTACCTCCACCGAAGCCAAAACTCTCGCCACTCGAACTCCGAAACACTGATCTCGTTTCTCGACTTCTCGCGGCAACGCCTCCCTACTTATACAACATGTCGCTGCTGCCAAATACATATTTTTTCTCGGAAATGTTGAGAAGTTTCGTGCAAGCTAAGAATGAGCAGAATGCGCAACGTGGCAACATGGGAGGTGGATTTGGAAGTAAGATTTTCCAATTTTGTAGTATTATTTATTTCTATTAACGTATGAAAAGAATTTATTTACCGCTTATATTTTAGTAACTATTTCGTATTACCTGCTACTAAAAATTTACTATTTCCAGCCAATGCTAACATGTACTACGGACACACCATGAGACGTTCAAGGAAACGAGGTTGGAACAGCATAGGTAGAGAAAATATTCTTCAAAGTAACATTACTGTAGAAGAAAAAGCGGAAAAACCAATGGAAAAGATGGAGACAAGCGAACCATGGATGATCAAAAGTATGCGGAAAAATGAAGATAATGCTGTGGAACTAACGACAAACGGAGAGAATATTCATCAAAAAGTAAGATATTTGAGTGTTACCAAATTGTTTTATAGTCCGGGAGCCAAGTGGGTTTTCGTAGCTGATGAAGAGACATTGCTCCAAAAAAGTTTTTTATGTGTATTTTGACTCCCTGATTACGAATATTGAGCGTAGATTTTGGAAAAATGGTCAGGAAATCTATTATTAAAAAAAAACGTTATAATTTAGTTGAGTTAGAAATTTTTAAACAATGAAAAATGACATTTTTGACATATTTTAATAACTTTTAACAAACTAAATAATTTCTAATTCTGTGTTCAGCAATTGATAGTTAAAGTCAAGAACTACAAGCTACTATTAATAACAATGCGAAAATGTAATATTTGTATTGCTTTTTAAGGCTACGAGGATGGTTCGATAAGTTCTCGGCCTGATAAAGAAAACAAAAGATTTCTGAAAATGTTTTTATTAATTTTTCAACATAGTCCCCTTGTACTTCAATACATTTAGACCAACGATGTTCTAACATTTTAATACCCGCAGTATAATGCGATTTGTCCAACTCTGCAAAATAAGCGGTTGTCGCTGCTCTGACCTCGTTATTTGAAGGGAATTTTCGTCCAGAGAGCCATTTCCTCAAGTTTGGGAAGATAAAGTAATCGCTGGGAGCCAGATCCGGTAAATATGGTGCATGTGGAAGCACTTCGAAACGTAGGTCATGGAGTTTTGCAGTAACAACCATAGATTTGTGTACAGGCGAGTTATCCTGATGAAAGAGCACTTTTTTGACAAGATGGGGACGTTTAGCCTTAAACACATGCTTCAAACAGTCCAATAGTGAAGCATAATACTCCCCGGTGATGGTCTTGCCTTGTTCTAAATAGTTTATAAGCACAACGTCATGTGAATCCCAAAAAACTGTTGCTATGACTTTTCCTGCAGACGAAACCGTTTTTGCTTTTTTTGGCGCACTTTCAGCTACCCCCACCCACTGTTTAGACTACTGCTTTGTCTCTGGCGTGTAATGGTGAATCCATGTTTCATCTACAGTTATAAAACGTCGAAGAAACTCTGCAGGATTGCGTCTGAATAAGTCTAAACACTCTTGCAAAGTGTTCATTCGAAGGCGTTTTTGGTCGACTGTTAACAAACTCGGCATCCATCGTGCAGAAAGCTTTTTAATGCCAAGAACATCATGTAAAATGTAGTGGACATGATCTATCGAGATGTTTGCTATACCATCAAGCTCTCGTACTTTCAGTCGGCGGCCATGAAGTATGACATTGTGAATTTTTGTGACAATTTCGTTAATTGTAGTGATTTCTGGGCGTCCCGAGCGCTCATCATCTTGAATTGATGTACGACCACGATTAAATTCAACAGCCCATTTTTTACTGTCGAAAATGAAGGAGAAGAATCCTTTAAAGTAGAATCTAACTCATTTTTAATATCCGTAGGAGTTAAGCCCTTTAAAACAAAATACTTTATAACCGCTCGAACTTCAATTTTATCCATTTTTCACAAAATATTGAACCTTATGTGTTCACTCGATCGCCACAAACAAGCAACTCAACGCAAACATCTGAAACTTTGCAGGGCGTGATCTCAAGGTTAATGCTCACAAAATATTACAGTTATTTGTTCCTACTAGGGCCCTCTCTGTTTCAGGCCAAGAACTTATCTAACCATCCTCTTATAAACAAGTAGCGTTTGATCAATTAAACACATTTTTATATACGAAGCTGGTTTGAAAAGTCCATGCAAAGTCAGCGAGATGGGACTACTAGTGCGAATCGAGGTTATTTTCAGTTAGTAGCATTTCTTGGAAGAACACACGCCAAGTTTCAGGCGGTTCGGTATATTTCTTTATGTTTTACATTCGTTTGAATCAAGGAAGTCGAGTGATTCTCCGAAAATGGACGAAAAAGAATTTCTTGTGTTGATTAAACATTACTTTATGAAAGGCAAAACATCTCAGGAGACTAAACAGGAGAGAGAAGTGGTTTCAAAATTTTGGGAGTGGCCATATGAGCACAACAGACGCTGAACGTTCTGGATGCCCTGTTGAGGTTACTACTCCAGAAATAATCGACAAAATCCATGATATGGTGATGGATGACAGATGATTGAAGGTGCGTGAGATTGCTAGTGTTCGAATGAAGGGGTACATAATATTTTACACCAACATTTGGATATGAAAAAGCTATCAGCAAGATGGGTGCCGTGACTGCTCACGATTGTCCAAAAACGAAATCGTATGAAGTGTTGCAAGAACGGTTTTCAACTGTCCCAGCAAAATCTTCGGGGTTTTAAGCGTCGTTTTGTCACTGTGAATAAAACATGGATACATCACTATACTCGTAAGACCAAAAACAATCTAAATGTATGGGTTGCCAAGGGGGAATCTGCATGCGAAGATCATTCCTTCTGCCGGGAAGGTTATGGCGACGATCTTTTGGTAATCGCAAGAAATAATCTTCATCGACTATCTGGAAAAGGGTAGAATTATTACAGGTGAATATTTTTCATCGTTATTGGACCGTTTGAAAACCGAGCTGCAAGAAAAACGTCCACGATTGGCCCATAAAAAAGTTCTTTTCCATCACGACAACGCATCAGCTCACGCCTCAGCAGGTGTGACCGCAAAATTAATGGAAATAGGGTTCCAACTCGTTTCACATCCCTCCTATTCTCCAAACGAATGGCTATTTTACAGACTTGGACAAATCGTACTATTAGGAAGGGATCAACAAACTAGTGCAGCATTGAACGCAGTGTATAAGCCTTAAAGGAGACTATGTGGAAAAAAAAGGGTTTATCTAAAAGAATTAAGTACTTTTAATTTTTGCACTAATTTTTCAAACGACCCTTTATATATATATATATATATATATATATATATATATATATATATATATATATATATATATATATATAGTTTAAGTTTTCTTTGATGTGGGTTTTCTTGTTTTTATATTGAAATACGATACGCTCTACAGTAAAAACGTTAATTTATTTAAAAACTTTAAATAGTAGTAACTGTGTTTAAATAAATTAAAATATCACAGTCTGGCATGCATTTGATATGAATGGTTACTTTTTATAAGGGCAAAAAATTGAAAAAAAGATTATTTTTATAACATTTTTTTAATTACATGCGTTTATATAGAGTAGTGTCAAGCATCATTACATTGTTTATATTATTTATTTAATTTATTTATTAAAAAATTAAGTTATAGTAAATTTGATTAAAATTTTTGACATCTTGTTTGTCATTTACAGCATTTTTATCTCTTTTTATATATATCATTTCCTGTATGACCAGTTTGTGGCAATTTATGTCTGTATCCAAAATCTGGGGTTTCTTAAAATGAAATTCATTTTTAGTTGTTTGTTTATGTTTATGTAAAGATATCGATGCATTTTTCGTATACTTGTGTCCATTAATTATATTTTCAACATACTGTGTCGTCATGATAATGATATATTAGATTCTCTTAAAATAATTTTATATTCTCTATTTATATCCTGAAAAACAATTCAGTCCCAAATTTGAACAAAATCGAAAAATGTAAAATTTTTAGTCCGCCAAATTGTATCGTGAAAAAATATTATTAAATTCATAATTTGCACCCTCAAGAATCCCCTATATCAGTTTTAAAGAAAATCGAAAAATGTAAAATTTTTAGGACTGTATATATTTTTCAAAAAATATTTTCAATTCATAATTGCACTAACAAAAATCCCCCAATACTGATTTTAAACAAAATCGAGATATGTAGAATTTTTAATCCTACATCTTGGATCCGCCATATTAAAATTTTTTAAAAATTATGTCTGATTCGTAATGTGCGATCCAAAAACTGCCCCATATCAATTTGAAAAAGTCGGACAAAATTAATTTGTTATTCGCATATTGGATGCGCCATATTGAATTTGTTTTAAATAATTTCAGATTCGTTATGTGCGCCTCCAAAAATTCCCCCGTACCGGTTTTGGAGAAAATCGAACAAAAATGATTTTTTTGGTCCGCCATATTGAATTTTTTAAAAATATTTTGGATACGTTATGTGCGACCCAAAAACTCCCCTACACTAATTTTGGAGAAAATCGGACAAAATTAAATTCTCTTGTTCGCCATATTGGATCCGCCATATTGAATTTTTTAAAAATAATTTCAAATCCATTATATACGACCCCGAAAATTCCTCCATACCAATGTTAGAGAAAATCGGACAAAATTAATTTTTTTCGCCGCCATATTGTCAGCGCCATCTTGGATTTTACTGCATCAATTTCGTCCAAAAAAAATATGGGACTACCGCAGCAACTTTCTGACCATAACGTAAAAAATTTCATTCAAATCGGTGCCACCGTTACGAAGTAATCGGTGTACATATATAAAAAAAATACATAGTCGACGTATTGAGAACCTCCTTCTTTTAGAAGTCGGTTAAAAACAAGAAACCTACATATATATATATATATATATATATATATATATATATATATATATATATATATATATATATATATATATATATATATATATATATATATTTAAGATAGTTTTCATGGATTGATGTCAAGATGGCCGACCATAAATTAAGAAAATTTGCTCAAAAATTAATAAGTTGTTAAATGCCAAATAAATTTATGTTCTGCAGGTACATGTAAACATGGTCAAGTAAAAACTGAACGCAATTAGTGTCTCAGAGAAGATAATTTGCTAAATAAAAAAAAGCTTAAAAGAATAAAGAAACATACTTTGGTCTTTCGCAGTCGGCGATCTCCCAAGACAGAAAAACATTCAAACAAAAAATATTTGACATATTTTTAAATTTAGCAGAACAAACCAACCGAATAAAAAAGTGATTAAAGTAACAAAAATCAAATAACTCTTTTAAGCTAAATATATTATCTTATTAGAAAAAATAATGATCTTTTTTATTTTCACTAAAACGCTGTTTTGATCATAATCCTGACAAATATGAAAAAATTGTTCAATCAGTTGACTTTTACTTGCAATTGATAAGTCATCTATGATTCGTAGCCACTTTAAAATTCACTGATAATTCAAGACATTGAGTTGCCGACACAAAAATCTTACATAAGATTAAATCATATTGAAATTGCCATTTTCTTTATTATTAGTTTAATTTTAATAATTGTATTATTTTTTTTTGTAGCCTGAAGAGCAGCAACGCCAAAAAACACCAAAACTAGAAGACCAACCTCTCCAATTCACTCCACAACAAGAAAACTCATCAAATTTAGTTCTGCCTCCACCCCCACCAATATGGTATCCCCCAATCTATCCTACACCGCCCTACGGAATAGACCCTCTACATTTCTTCATTGATTTGAGAGTATCCGGACACATCTACGATAAACAAAATAACAATAACAATCAAGGGAAAGGTGGATGTTCCAATATTAGTCCTGAAGAGAGCAGCACTAATACAACCATTGTAAGTCCAAAGGAATCAGGATCGAGTGAACAAGTAGAACACAAAAACATCAAACTAGATCACTCAAATGGAGACATTTTTAGACAAAAAAGACATTGTTCAGCATTTTCAGTTCCAAATTCTAGTAACACTTCCAAGAATCGGCAATCCGACAAAGCCCAGATACGTTTTGATGTCAAATCCATGGGGTTTGACAAGAGTAGCAACAAAATTAGTACCAATTATATAATGAGCAATATATCGAATATCTATAAATGCTTAGCTGACAGAAAGTCTGAACTAGCTCAGCATAACCCTTACATAACTAATGCTAGGAATCCAGAGAATGAAGAATCTATGAATGTAGACGTAGATATTGAAGAGACGCGTGACAAAACTGGCACAATTAATGATCTAAGCACTACAAACTTAACTAGAGATAGTTCTAGTGAATCCGAAGCTGAAAAACAAAGGAAAGCCAAAGATCTTCGAGCCTTGATTGGTTTGGAGCTCGTAGTAGACTATATGAGTCACAAAAAAGCTGCTGAAGTGGGGAGACCTCATGAATCCTTAGTAATCTCAGAGGGCGAAGAGGAAGAGACGTGTTCCGATGTGGAATCTGTTGGAAGTCCTCAGTTGGAAGTAGTTGCAGTCCAAGATGATGTGTAAAATAATACAAAAAGTAGAATGCATTTATAAAACCTAGATTATGTATTAATAATGTAGAAAATTTACTTTTTAACAGTAGCCACAAAACTTATACTTTTAATAATTATTATTTATTAAACTCCAAAGTCTTGAAAATTTGATTTAAGTATTTTGTTATCTATTTATTATTAAGTACAATTTGTATAAAAGTTAAGGATATAATATTGTATTGTATTTGTTACAATACAATAAATTTATGTTGTCATGAAATCTATTGTATTACTTATAGAAAAATACCAAGCATGAAAACGACTTGAAGTGTTGATTGTAGTAATATTACTGCAACCCATACTTGAAGGCAAAGCTACAAAATATATGTAACGAAAATACCCATTTTTAATTTAACATTTGCTCTAATTGATCTTATATAATTATTGATATTGACATTAATAAAACAACACGAAAGAAACCCTGCAAAGAGCAAGTTATTCTATTCACTTAAAAGAAATCCGAGATCCCACATTGAATATGTGTAGTAAACATTAGAAGGGAACAATAGGATAAAAACGTGCTCTTTGACCAAATATATTGTTTTTTTATACAAGGTGTTTCAACATTAACATTTTTTAGAAATGTATAAACAACAAATAAAAATTAATAAATCAACTACAATCCGACTCTGTTAGACATCGATCAAAACCAAGGTCACGAATTTGTATATATAAGAATTTGCCTCAGAGTCAAAAATGGAATCCTAATTAATATAAAATTATTTATTACACCCTGTATAAAAGAATCAAAATGTCTTAAATAATGTTATATTAGCAAATTAAAAAATCTAGTCAATATAAACTTTGTATAGAAAATGCTGTAATCAAAATTTAATGTTATTTAATAAAAGTATTAGCTCGAGTAGTGTGAGAATTTTATTTAACTAACGAATATATATATATATATATATATATATATATATATATATATATATATATACATATATATATATATATATATATATATATATATATATATATATATATATATATATATACCCACCGTTAGCGCTCTGCCACTCAAAAACTAGAAAAATACCTTGCTGCCTTCATGTGACCACGCGTTGAAAATGCCGCTTCCTACGTTAAAAACTCAGAGCGCTTCTTAACCATTCTACACTCCGTAAGAATTGACAAGGACGACATCATTGCAAGCTTCCACGTAAAATCCCTGCATTCGAGCATACCGATGGGTAAAGCACTAGACCAGATCGCTCAAAGAGAGGATTTCCCAACTCATATCATGAATCTCACCAGACACTGTCTTAAAAAGGCATATTTTCTGTTTGATGGTCAGATATACAGGCAGATAGATGGCGCTGCCATGGGCTTTTCCCTACCTCCAGCTGTAGCAAATCTATTCATGACCTATTTCAAAACGAAAGCTCTTGAAAAATTCCACCTCAAACCCAAACTCTGGTGTCGCTTCGTTGATGATGTATTTGTAATATGACCTCATGGCAAACAACAGCTCAACTGCTTCCATGAGTTTCTTAATTCTATCCACACAAAGATACAGTTTACTCTGGGACTTGAGGAAAATAATTAGCTTCTATTTCTAGGCCTTTTCGTAACCAAAAAAATGAATAGAGATCTGCGACACACAGTATATCGAAAACCAACACACACGAACACATACCTGAATGCTGATTCTCACCATCACCTCTCACAAATATAGGGCGTAGCCAATACCCTAATATCAAGATTCCTTCGCCTAACTGATGACCAAGGAAAAGAAAAGAACTGTTACACATAAAAAGGGCCCTCAAACAAAACAGCTACAGGATACCAACCATAAATAAGGCAATAAAATTGCAACAAAAACCAACACAAGAAATAAAGTCACCTGCCGAGGATAGACAAATCACCATACTTCCCTACATAAAGGGCACAACAGACAGAATCGGCAGATTACTCCGGAAATACAACATAATTACAGCCTAGAAACCATATAAAACAATTGGCTCTTCTTTAAGAAATCCAAAAGACAAAATCAATTTGGAAAATCAAGGCGTATATAAAATTGCTTGTGGCACCTGCAATAAAACATACATAGGCCAGACCTTCAAAGGAATATCAGCTAGAATATAAACTCAGTATGAGAAACAAATAGACATCAGCGCTTTCTCAACACCAAAACGAGACACAAAATTGATTCTGACACCTGCTAGCCAATCGTGATTATAGAACACTACAAGGCAAGATTGATCCATGAATGTCTCGTAATTGATAGGAACGTTACTCTGAATAAAAGAGACGATGCCCTTAATCTTCCTTCTGCTTAGAAAACTCTCTTTAAGCGGGACCATTGTACCGACACGCATGCCACGCTTAAACTGACACCAACGGCAGCACTCGAGAGGGAGGCGGAGTCAACGCTAACCAACCGTTACTATTTGCGACCGCGTATAATGTCGTATACGTCGGTAACACCACATTTCAAAAGCCATAAGTACTTTACATGCAGCCTCCGTCAATGTCCAAGATTCCACACCATGTGATAGTATAGAGAATATGTACCATTTTAGTAAACCAGTTCTTAGTTGTAGATTAAGTTTCATATTACATAATAGTGTTTTCATTCACGCGATTGAAATAGGCTCCGACTTTCCCAATATGTATTTTAATTTCTTTTATTTGCTCCCACTTGTCATTTAGTTGTACGCCCAGCTATTTGATGGTGTAATAAAAATAAGATTACACCTTATCTGGCGATTTCTAGAGCTTCTGTCATAGGCGTTCCATATTAAAAATAAGGAAACATAATTGTCTAAAATGTTCCAGACCTTCTTTCATGAGGAAAATAACAAAGGTAAGATAATTAAATAAATTATGAACTCGTAAACCCTAGAAACACAAGCTAATACTATGAAATGTATGGCGCTATGAAGTCCGTTACAATATATATATATATATATATATATATATATATATATATATATATATATATATATATAGTCTTTTTTAAATTTGTAAGCCTTGGTAAGGAGAAAAAACGCTTTTTTCTCCTTACTAAGGAACCACCCTGATTTATATATACTACGTAATGTTGAGGGTAATATAACTATAGCAATAAAAAAAGACGAATATCGGTTTAAGAGTCAAAAACTGTTAGATGATACCAATTATTACAAAAAATTAAATCACAATGCTTCATACACACTTCAACTTAAAGCTAACAAATTAGTTAAATCTCTGTATGATTGGGGCGCCATTGATGTGGATGGTAAATCTAAATTAACAACTTATTCTCATTTAGCAGTTTCATTAATAATTTTCAATTACCTAAAAACAATATAATTGTTAGTCTTGATGTAGTCTTTCTATTTACCAATTTACCTTTAGAGGCTATTCTCAACAGCCTTCGTGAACAATAGAATGACATATCACAGTACTGTGGGATCGATTATGACTTCTTTGAACGACTCATGAAATTTGTCTTCTATTCATCAAACGTATTAGTGTTCAATGATAACTATTATAAACAGATTTTTAGAACAACAATGGGCTCTAAAATCTCTCCCATTTTAGTCACCTATGTGCTAGATGATCTGGTTAAGGATTGTCTCCAATACATGCCTTTTTACATTCCATTTGTCAAGCGATATGTGGATGACTTATTGCTTGCTGTGCCAACGGGTAGAATTGAGATAGCTCTTGAACTTTTTGACTCTTTTAATCCTCATATTCAATTCACAGTTGAGGAAGAAACTAACAATAGTATCCCATTTTTGGATATGTTAGTTATATGTACGAACCAAAAACACTCTAAAAACTAAATGGTATAGAAAACCATATTTCCTAATAGATTCATCAGTTACCATTCGTACCATCCTATGAGATCGAAAATCAATCTCATCTTAGGCATGAAAAATATAACTGTCAAACTGACACCCGAGTTTTAGAGTAGAAACCTTACGTCAACTTAATGATATACTATTGGAGAATTCTTACCCTGAGATTATTAAAAAAAATTCTTTATAATACTAAATACAATATTCCTGAAAACATCTTTGAAATACCTTCTCTACTGTCTCTGTTACATATTCAATCTTTAAGTCCAGTAAACACTCTTTTAAATGTAACAGTACAAATTCAGTTTTTCCACACACTACCGCATCAAGAAAATCTTACTGACAAATTGGTGAATATTTAAAAAAATACTGATATTTATTAGCTAGAAAACAATTACTTACTTTCTCTAAAATTTATTCTAAAACTAAGACGCCGTTACAACTAAATGAGACGTCCTGCATAGTTTATAAGGTTCCCTGTTCCAACTGCCAACCAGTTTATATACGCCAGACTTCCAGAAGCCTCAAAGGCAGACTCACTTCCCATCGTAGTGATATTAATAGAAGTTTGCCCTCCTGTACTCTGGATGAACATGTTTTTAATCAAGATCACCATATTAACTGGGATGACATTGAGATTCTGGAAAGAGTTCCTGCTTATCACAAAAGGCTCTTCCTTGAAATGGCTCGCATTAACCAAAAAAGTAACACCATGAATAAAGATAGTGACACCGCGAGTCTGAGTGTTATTTACAGATATATTTTAAAGTTGGAAAAAGACAAGTATTTGAGCCTCCTGGACAGTCCATCTCCACATGAACAGTTCTTTAAATTAAATTTTCTTATATTCTGTCAGAAATATCAAACAAGTAATTTCTTAATTTTACATTCTATTTTTGCTAAATTTCATGCTTAACTACGCCACTATTTACGGATTCGTATATTACCCCACTACTTACATCACCCCCCACGACACTTCCCGGTTGACACATGACAGGTGTCACTATAAAATGATGGAATAATCAAGTAGGATGTTTAGCTGTTTTCGAATTTTCTAGAATGAATTTTTACAACATGCCTCTAAATATAGTTAAAATAATGTTGGGTTTTTCCTCTGTTTTTCAAACGTGTACTTGTTTCATATTCAAAGCACATTGGTGAGTTACTTAATAATTATAAATTAGGTTAATACTCTAACTATTTAATTAATAATTGTAGAGATGTCCTGAAGAAGAGATAAATAAATTCTCGAAAACTAGACAGAATCAAAAGAGGTTTTTTTTCCTCACCAAGGCCTACAAATTTAAAAAAAAGACTCCATCTCCAATAACCCTAGTTTGGAATATATATATATATATATATATATATATATATATATATATATGTAGAACTTGATGCCGGACTGTTATTTTAAAAAATACAAACGAACATCTGAATTATACCAATGTAATATGCTGCCGATATTTTACGAAATGGGTATTTTAAGTAGACAGTTGTTTTCTGTGCATTTGGCTCTCGGTTCGTTACAGCTCCACCGATGAGACCATTAGGTGCTCGAAACTAGAATGGAGAGAGAAAACCAGAGTAAAATTCGCAGAGAATATACTGTCTGTCCCCTTTCTTAACAGTCGTAAGGAGAATAAAATAAATTTTTCGGACCCGGAGTTTCTCCATGTTCTTTGGAGTTCTCCGCACTTTTTAGCATGAGAATAATATTCATCAACGGTCTTTGTCCGCATAGTCGAGAATTTCTTATTTTATTTTAAAATTACACGGACGACAACTGCTCTTCTTTTATATTTGTTGGCTCAAAACACACACAACAGTTCTCTTAGGAAAATCGTTGGTGCAATACTAAACTTAAACCGTGGAATTCATAGTTAGTTTGGTTGCCAGTGCCGAATAATGCGACCTCTATCCTTAGAGTAGCAAGTTCGTGTGTCGAGTTTTGATATATTTCTTTTTTAATTTACCGTCGCGCCACCACCTGGCGGTTTTATACAACATTTGTCGATTTGTGTTACTCTTATGTTATTGAGTGAGCCATCGAGATGTCGCCACTGTGTCTTATTTACTATTTTTCAACCGTGAAATCTGTTTATAGGACACAGATGCGAGATGATGGTTTGTACCGAATGCAATGGCCTGATGAGTCCCACACTAGGACGAAACAGCGCTGTCATCATTTTTCGGACCTGGAGTTTTTCTATGTTCTTTGGAGTTCTCCGCACGTTTTAGCACCAGAATAATATTTCTCAACGGTCTTTGTTCGCATAGCCAAGAATTTCTTATTTTATTTTAAAATTGCACGGATGATAACTTCTCTTTTATATATATATATATATATATATATATATATATATATATATATATATATATATATATATATATATGTGTAGATATATGTATACATATAAAAGGTACCGTTTTGACAATTTTCTTCAAAATGTATTACTCAAATTCTAATCAAACATGTGCAAGACTTTACGGAAGCAGTGTATACATTTGCTACTGCCAGTAAAAGCTAATAACAGTGCAAGTTATGCAATAATATCATAAGGGAACACAATAGATGATGTCACGTCGACATGTCGAAATTGAATAATACCCCGCAACGGTTGATGATGAGGTCGCTGCGATTGATTGGCATTGTCGTAGGGCTGTGTGCAAAGGGGAAGGTTAATTTTCAACACAGATCTTGTTACGGTATAAATCAGATGTAGAAGGGAAAGGACAGTTCGGCTATAGGCTTCTTTTCACTGCATATTTCGAATAAATGGTTTGAAGATGACATATGTAAATGAGAAAAAGAATTTATTTTCAGTTTACATTTTTTTTTCATAAAAATAAATGGCGAGCATATCATTTTTTTCCTACATTCTTTCTCCCAATCTTAAAAAGGAAAACAACATTCTTTTGATTTCTACTCCTAGAGTAGATGCTCCATCAAAAGGATTTTATACGTATTTTTATCTCCTGATTACGACTGTCGAAGGTGGATTCCCAAAAAATTATCAGGTAATTTGTTATAAACAGAAAATTGTTAATAATTGATAAAAAATAAATATGCATAATAACTAAAACATATGCAGTTTAATTAGTAAGACGAATTTTACCCTCAAGAAAACCAAAACTTTAAAAAACATACACAAATAGGAAGACCAACGAGAAATATAGGAAAATACATATATATATATATATATATATATATATATATATATATATATATATATATATATATATATATATATATATATATATATATATATATATTGCGATGATTTGTCGTTTATTCGCTACTGCGCAACGTGCCCATAAAAAAAATTAACTAAATTATTTATTTATTGGTAAAAAAAATTATTGACAGCATATATATATATATATATATATATATATATATATATATATATATATATATATATATATATATATGATTATTATTTTTCTTTTTTTTTTAAATTGTTGGGCACCAGACACAAATAACTATACCTGAGTATAATTGATTTGTACCAAAATTTTTATTTTAATAAAAAAAATGACACAAATACACATGTGCCGTATTTTTGAATGTACCCCGTTTTTGTGATCAGACGTTTAAAAACATTGATGTCAATTTTCTCTTACTTAGGTGAGTTCAGATTAAATTATTATTATTATTAGAAAAGTCAAACCAAAGATTCTTAAACATAAGTACAAACTTTATTAAAATAATACAATTATGTCAGTGGATGCAGTTTTATGTAATATTTATAAATCACCTTATCTATTCCTAATTAAAATTATCACACTGGAATAATACCTGAAGAGTGGAAGAAAGGTATAATTGCCCCCATCCACAAGAAAGGGGATCGATTAAATTGTTCAAACTATAGAGGGATAACACTATTAAACTCAGCGTACAAAATATTATCTAATATATTATTGAAGCGAATATCACCCTATGCTGAAGAGAACATCGGTGACTACCAATGCGGCTTTAGGCCTAACAGATCCACGGTGGACCAAATATTCACAATACGCCAACTTCTGGAAAAAAGCTGGGAATTCAACAGAGATGTACACCAATTATTCATCGACTTCAAACAGGCCTATGACACCATAACGAGAGAGTATTTGGATTGCCATGGAAGGCATGGGGATACCAAAAAAACTTATTAGTCTAACGAAACTATGTGTCAACAATACCGAATTATGTGTAAAAATAGGAAACCAAGTCTCTAGCAATTTCACAGTTCGAAGTGGTCTGAAGCAGGGGGACGGATTATCTCCACTTCTGTTCAATATCGTACTCGACATGGTAATCAAGAAAGCGAACATTAATACCGAAATATTCACAAATCAGGGACCACAAATGTTGCTAGCCTTTGCAGATGATATTGACACAATAGGACAAAATACTGTAAGAGTCAAGGAAAGTTTCCTACAAATCGAAAAGGAGAGTCAGAAAGTGGGCCTTAAAATTAATGAAGATAAGACTAAATATATGCATGTAGCACGCAATCTCCGCAGAGATAGAATCAGACAAAACGTAACAATGGAGGACTATAACTTCGAGAATGTCCAAAAATTCAAATATTTGGGAACTGTCATAACATCGGATAACGACATGACCGAAGAAATAAAAGCCAGAATACAGAGCGGTAATAGATGCTTCTTTTCTCTGCAAACGCTGATAAAATCAAAAATCCTGTCAAGGTCCTCAAAGATAAAAATCTACCAAACAATAATAAAACCAGTGGTATGCTACGGGTGTGAGACATGGACCCTCACAAGGCATAACGAACTTCTGCTTAAATGTTTTGAGCGAAAAATGCTAAGGAGAATATTTGGTCCTGTACAAGACCCAATTACGGGACAATACCGCATAAGAAGTAATGCTGAACTAGAGATGTTGTACCATAGCCCAAATATAATAAAAACAATAAAATCCCAGCGACTGAGATGGGACAGGACACGTCCAGAGATCCCCTGACAACCGACTAATTAACATGGTATGGAATCAAAACCCAACAGGAACTAGACCCCTTGGACGACCAAAATTAAGGTGGAGAGATAATATAGCCAAAGACCTACAAACTATGAGTGTCGACAACTGGAGAGAAGCCAAGATGGACAGAGACCAGTGGAGGCAAATCGTTTCTGCAGCAAAGACCCACGTAGGGTTGTAGCGCTACTAGATAGATAGATAGAATTAAAATTATCAATATTATTTAATGTGCACTGTTTCTCTTTTGTTGGATTTAAGAATATTAAATCTTACAATGTTGTATATAATTCCTGAACGGTTAACGATCACTAGTGTCTTATTATACGTAATTTTATTTTAAACAATCTAATATATATATATATATATATATATATATATATATATATATATATATATATATATATATATATATATCACTATTAAAATCTTTTCCTTTTTTTTTAAATTGTCTTTTAATCTCCAGAAACTTTTTATCCACACTCTATGTTTCTTCCCTTTTAAAAATTTTAATGAATAAGACTAGCCATGTTAACTCTACCACAGATTAATCTGCACTGTCTTATTTTATTTATTTATTTTTTATAAAATAACAGATGAAAATTTTCAGGTTACGGTAATGTTAACGAAAAAGACTAGCGATATTTACTCTACGACCGATTAAAATGCACTCCTTCTTCTATTATTTTTTTTTAAATAACAAATGAAAATTTCGAGCTTATGTTACTTTTTACGAATAAGACTAACAATGTTTACTGTACAACAGATTGACCTGAACTTTTTTTTTAAATGAATTTTCGCTTTTATAGTTAGCGGTGAAGTAGTATAAATTTTTGTTTTAATTTTTTTCTGATTAGTTGGCCATCTGACGTAAACAGGCAACTAGATGGAATTTTAAGTTTTTAAATACAAAACCAACATGGATTCCTAATTGTCAATTTATGATGAAATTTTGATTTTATGAAGTAAATATTATATTTGATGAAAATAAATTATGATTTATGTGAATTTTGGACTTTTCCTGACATTTTGATATATCTACACTTTAGTTTTGGTTGTTATTTAGCACATAAAATTAATAAATAAAATTCGATTACATCTTATATAATTTTACATATACATTTAAATTTGAATTGTAACTTGCTGAAATTGATAATTCTTGTTTTATTAATATTATAATCATATTTAACCATGTTTTACCTACAATTAGGTACTATTTTATTCTAGTTTCTTTTTAAAGTTAACTTATGATCTACATTTTTATAAATGTTGTTACAATAAGTTAACACTAAAATATTTTAAATAATTATTGATAAATAATGTCTATATTTCACTAAATGATTATTATTTGACCCTTATTGTCATTAATATTATCTTTACCCCCAATATTTACAAAACGGATGTTCAAGATTCTCTTCTTTGTGGATTTCAATATATTGTGTTAAAATTCCTTTTTTAGTCACTGTATCTGGTCAATAACACTTCACACCAGTGGCGGATCCAGCCTCTCTCTTTGAGGGGGGGCGGTGATATCAAAAAAGTACAGGATGGCAAGAAAAAAAGTTGTCAACGGGGGGGGGGGGGGGAAGTGCCAGTAACATACACATTCCTAATATAAAAGGCAGAATCGGTTTTATTTTCTTGAACTCAAAGCTCTTGGGAGAGGGGGGAGGGCGATCGCAAGCATACATATTCCCATACTCTGTTCAAGAATTAGAGAGAGTAATAAAACTGTTACCGAAACCTCCAACGTACCTGCTCCAGTGCCGCAGGTAACTGAGAACTGCCGTAAATCTAATTATATTTCATTATATTTAAGTATTATAAGCTTTTATAAATTTATTGCAACAATAAAATTTCTGATAGTTCAATTTAATTTCTGTCAGTGAGCAAAGTACACCTTACAATGTGTTTTTAGTGATTTATCTTGTTTGCGCTTGTTTTTATATATTATTTAAGATTAGTGAGGTACTCTAAAGATATAGCTTCCACCTCCAAAATCGTTAAACCAGGGCATTTTTTCCTCAATGAAAAATTAATTACGATGAATGTTTATGATACCTTATAATATCAATATCTGGATAATAATACTAAAAGCTCTGTTGAGATGTGTTCCAAAATGACAGGAGTTGGAAAATCTACTATGTACCGAAACTGAACGAGAAAAAAAACGACTGGAATTGTTAGTACTCCCAAACCACATTCGAGCGCAGGCAGACGAAAAACCTCGTTGGAAGAAGAGATGAAAACTGCAATTAAAGGGATTGTACATACATTTTATTATGTGAAGCAGATCCCAACGGTCGAAAAAATTCTAACTAAAATCAATGAAGATCGGGATTTACTTGAAATTAAAAGAACTGAACTCTGGAAATTCGTCAGAGAACTTCATTTTTGCTGGGAAAAACCAGATAAAAAATCTGTTCTTATAGATCGTCCTAAAACTATCCGTTGGAGAAGTAAATATCTCTCTCAAGTAAAAGGTAGAGTTGCTAGAAATAACACAACTTATAAAATTAGTAATTTAACTACACTTTTGAATGATTTTTTTAAATAAAGTTACTGCGAAAAATTTGGAAAAATCCATATAATAAAAGAATAAAACAAAATGTGATAATTCGATCTCATGGTCGGTGAGTTAGAGGAACCAGTTATAATTAATTTGAGCGAAGATAGTTTCACTGCCTTTGATTAGGAATTAGATACGTAATGTTTACCAGTGTAAACACAATTTATTATTTAAATTTTTGTTTTTGTTGTATTATACTGTTTATATATTTTTTATTTTTTAATATATTTTTATTTTAGTTTGTCCCACTCTTTAATTTTATATATATTTAATTCCAATATGCCGTAAGTTTTTTATTAATTTATTATTGTATTTGTGTCTTTTTCTTAAGCGTGTAGAATTAACATGTTTATCTTTTTTTTTTGGGGGGGGGGCCATCGGATTTCCCTATAATAAAGTAAATTAAATTAAGACATCAGTACCATAAAAATAAAGATAAGTAATTGTAATTTTAACCGTAACATATAAAAACTAATTACATTTGAATCCCTTTTTAGTGTTTATTTGTAATTCTGCAGATGGTTAAAGAAATAAATAAACTAAAACGTCAAATGTAATAAAAATGTTTTTAATTAATAATAAAATGACCGATAGCCCCAAAAATGTTTTAATAGTATATGGACGAATTAATTTTTTTTATGTGTAACTTTTTGTATTTTTGACAATGGGTATTTTGTAAGTATTAAAATTATAACTTAGAATTTTTTGAGAGAATAAGGTTACATTTTAGTCTGAATGTGCCTAAAACGGTTTCTATGACAAAATTAAAAATATTAAAAATACAGTTGTAATTTGTGTTAAATATGTCAAAATTATCTGTGTGAATTATTAAGAAATCGTAAGAAATAAAATAATATAAAAACTTTTTATTTTATTTATTACTGAGATAATATTTTATGCCATAAATATTTAGTGATAAAATAAAACCTCCCCATTCCTATAAAAAATATATGTGTCTAACAGATTTTGTCAAAGACACCGGACTAAGGAACACAGGTAGTTTGCGAAGAGAAAAAGGGTAAAAAATGATTTATTATTCTCTCTAGTTCTTGAATAAACTATAGTATAATTGGTAAAATCAGGTCTATTTTCCTAAACTCAAAGCTCTTGGGGGGGCGATCGCCCCCACCGCCCCCCCCCCTTGGATCCGCGCCTGCTTCACACATTATTAAAAATATTCATTGTTTATTAGTAAATATATTTTATGCGATTTGGAGTGAAATATGTTTATTATTCTTACCTTAAATGCACTAATGACCAACCTTTCACTCTAATTTTTATACATTTTATCATGTCATTACAAAATTATAGACATTTAGTGTCCTTTTAAAACATGATTTATATACAAATTCTGACATACTATAACTAATACATATTCTACCATCTACACTTACCATATAAATCCATTAATTAATTATTTGTGTCCTTTTTTGTTTGACATTTCCTTGTTTAAACTTATCCCACCTGAGAAAAAGTTGTAATAATAAAAATTAGAACCTTTTAGGCATTTACTTAAAAATAAATATCATCTAAAATAAATAAGTATACAGGATAATACTTGGTAATACATGTGAGTGATTAACATGTTTAAGTACATCTCTATTTACTATATAAAAAAATTAACAAGTATCTGGTAAGTAAAAATTACATATATATTAGTGTTTTACATGTTTTATTGTTTAAAAGCCTTTTACTAGTTGTAGACATCTCGTCCTTTCATATGTTCTAGCCTACAATGTCCCACAGGCCTTAGTTCTCCCATCCCTCAAAGTTGTGCACCCTGCGACATTGCAAAATAATAAGTGATACTTTTGGCCAGAAGAACACGATTTGCGCCCTTAACATGTGTCAACAGCACATTGGACATATTTAACAAGTAGCCTGTTAACATTATTAAATTTTTTGGTAATACGAAATATTTTTATAAGTAAGGGGTGTCCCATTTTCGACACTATTAGGGAGTATTGGAGTTATTATCAAAGATAGTGTTGCAGTTTTCACTTTAGTTTCCTACTTTTTAACGAAACCAAAGATTCCGGTGTCAAATATATTATGGCTCTCTTTGTTTTTAATCTACAGGGTTATTTTGAAAATTTTCGTTTTTCAGGCACATCTCGTATTTTCGTTATGCGTTAAGTTATCTAAAAGAGAAAAACTGTTTTTTATAGAGTTTTTACATAAAGTTCAGTTTTTCGCTAAAAGGTTTAGTTTTTGTAATATTAATCAAACATGATTTTTTAAATAGGACACCCTGTACAGGGTGAGTCAACGATTGGATGAAGTAGGTTTGTGCCTTTTCGGTGAAATTTACAAAGAAACTATATTTATTGTTTGATACAGTTTATTTATACGCAGATTTTAAAAATATTTAGGACTCTACAGGGTGAGCCAAAAAACTAGGACAGCATAAAGTTGTATTTTTTTAAATAGAACACCCTATATACGAATCGTATTTTCGATTTAGCTTATAATTTTAAATATTTTTTATTAAGGGTTTACTATAACAAGACTTTATAGTTTCTGAGATAATTAAGTTTAAAGAAAAAAAGTCACATTTTCAAGCATCAATTCAATCCTAAATAACGTTTTCAATTTTGTGATAAATATATTCAAATTTGGAATTTAGCAAGGCCAAGGACAAGTTAACATAATTTTTATCTAATATTTGCAATAAAAGCTACAGGCTATTGAACACATCGGCTCAAATTTGAACAAGTTTAAATGAATAAATATCTTTTTTTTTAATGGTACACCCTGTATATTTTCATGTTATTTAATAGAGTAATAAAAACCCTAAAAGTTTTGCACAATATATCCTATACCTATTTATAATAGTTTTTGAGATATTTCAGTTTTTCTTATTTTCCATACTTTTTTACAGAAATAGTCTTCATTGTCATAGTAGCCATGTAAAATAATAAAAAGAAACTACAGAAACAAACAGAATGTGGTTAAATATGATGAAATACATTATTCGTTATATTACAACGGCAATAGTTTAATTAAACATAATGTGAAAAAATTAACACAGCAATAACGACAAGGCAAATACATATTTACTTTTATACTAAATTGAAAAAAAAATGACCTATTAAATACTGAGATTAATTATTCCTTTTTAATAAGTATTCGAATAAACGACCCTCTTGTGCAATGCACAAATTTAGTCTTTTTTGCAGATTTTCTCGGACCCTGGACAAAATTAGTGGCGTTATTGTTCTACAGGTATCCCTAATCCTGTTTCGCATATCTTCCACTGTTGTTGGTGGATTAACATACACCTTATTTTTAATATAACCCCATATGGAAAAAATCTAATGGGGTGATGTCGCAAGACCTTGGTGGCCACTCAATGAAACTCCCACGTCCAATCCATTTTTGCGGATATCGTTGGTCCAAAAACGCACGAACTTCTCGATGGTAATGCGGAGGCGCACCATCGGCTGGAACCACATACTGTCGAGCTCATCCCTATCGAGACCTTGAAGCAGTTGGGGTATTTCTTCTTGTAGAAAGTTCAGGTAACTATGGCCATTTAGTGGTTCATTAAAAAAGTGGGGTCCAATAATTCGATTATGATGAATACCATACCAAACATTTCCTGACCAGTGGTTTTGATGTTGTACCTCTCTAATCCAAAATGGGTTTTCTGTGGCATAATAATGCATGTTGCGTCTATTTACGGCACCGTTACTTCTAAAAGTAGCTTCATCACTAAACATTACCTTGCATAATAAATTTGGATTTAATTGAATCTCCGCATTTATTGTACGACAAAAGTTTACACGACTTTCAAAATCCTGTCCATGCAATTCTTGGTGTAATTTCATGTGATATGGATGATACCTATATTTCTTGGTAGTATGATTAGCGGTGGATTGTGATGTTTCACATAATGCTGCTAACTGACGGCTACCAATATAAGGATTTTCCTGAACATTTAACAATACTTGTAGTTCTTTTTCTTCATTAGTTACTGGTTTGTTGACCACTTTACGTTTTGGATAATCAACAGTACCAGAAGAATCAAATCTTTGCATTAAGTTTTGAAAAGTATGGGTATTAGGCTGGCGTCGATCAGGATACTTCATTTTGTAAATTCTTTGAGCAAGAAGGCAATTTTTTTGAGCCTCTCCTATTGTATAAATCATATCTATTAACTCATTCTTTGGAAAATTTATTTTACAATATAAGATGAATGCAAAAAAAAAACAAACTACACTACATAAAAACCAAAAGAAGCGATTTCGGTTATAAATTTGACACGGAAAAATGTTCTTTTCCATTGTTATTGCCATGGCTACTATGATAATGAAGACTATTTCTGTAAAAAAGTATGGAAAATTATAAAAACTGAAATATCTCAAAAACTATTATAAATAGGTATAGGATATATTGAACAAAACTTTTAGGGTTTTTATTACTCTATTAAATAACATGAAAATATACAGGGTGTACCATTTAAAAAAAAATATTTATTCATTTAAACTTGTTCAAATTTGAGCCGATGTGTTCAACACCCTGTAGATTTTATTGCAAATATTAGGTAAAAACTATGTTAACTTGTCCTTGGCCTTGCTAAATTCCAAATTTGAATATATTTATCACAAAATTGAAAACGTTATTTAGGATTGAATTGATGCTTGAAAATGTGATTTTTTTTCTTTAAAGTATCTCAGAAACTATAAAGTTTTGTTATACTAAACCCTTAATAAAAAAGATTTAAAATTATAAGCTAAATCGACAATACGATTCGTATATAGGGTGTTCTATTTAAAAAAATACAACTTTATGCTGTCCTAGTTTTTTGGCTCACCCTGTAGAGTCCCAAATATTTTTAAAATCTGCGTAAAAATAAATGTATCAAACAATAAATATAGTTTCTTTGTTAATTTCACCGAAAAGGCACAAATCTACTTCATCCAATCGTTGACTCACCCTGTACAATGACTGTTCATGATAATTATGAAGAGTATGATATGTTAGTATATTTTATGCAAAGCAATGAAAGTTCCTAAGAAGGTTCTGAATTATATTTCAATAGGTAATGTATTTAAAGTGTTATCATTAGGACAACTTCTCATATCTAACGATCGTTTTTGTTCATGTTAGTTATTCAGAAAAAAGCAACCCTTTCCAGACATATTTGCTCGTTTATAAAGAAATCTAGTTGAACACGGATCTTTTATTCAGCCGGATCCCAAAACATACTTCATAGAAGACAGGGAGATAAAAAAAAAACAAATGTGTTATTTTACCCAGCATCAACAACTTCATCATCCTGTAGAAAAATAGAGGAAGAAATTGATGTAGCAAAATCTGACACTAAAATAGTTTTAAAAAAGTATAAATACCATCCATGTAAATTTAAAATAGTGCAACATTTACACCCCTGAGATGATGAGCGCCGAGTAACGTTTTGTCAATGATATTTATAGTAGGGGAGCCCAAGAGGCTAAATGAGTAGTTACTCGAGCGTTGTCGGGATCTACTGGATTGTGAAGATTAGATGCTAAATAGAAAAAAAGTTTATATGATGTATGCCCCAATACTCGTGGGGGAAGCGAGTATAAATTTCCAAAAATGTAAAAAAAATCAGTCACAAAGACATACTCAAGCGCGTCAGACATTAACAATATATACGCGCAACCTGTTTCTGGTAACGGAGGGATGTTAATCTGACGGCTTGCTAGATGGAGGTGGCCACACGAAGGGGTGGAAAAAATTTTAAAAAAAAGTTATTCGAGCGCATCAGATATTCAGGGGGAATGTTAAGTGAACCCTTAAAGATGTCATATTAGAAAGACTGACGATTTTGACGTAACTAGAACTCATAGCCGATTTTTGAAAGTGTAAAAAAAAACCTGACCTTGAAACACTCGAGCGCGTCAGATTTATATACAGTCAGTTCAGCATGATGTCCTTATCGTGTAGACCTATAGTCTGACAATTGTGTGGAAGATTTTTTTTAATCTGACAATCTAATTTTTTTTTTGTTAATGAACCGAATAATTTCAATGAACAGCAAATAATATATAATGTCATAGAAAAATATATACATGTACAATTTTATCATGTATTTATGAAAAGAATGGTGAATGAAAAAAAAAATTTAAAAAGAAGATTACTTCATCATCATCAGTGGAATCGGGAGTTCGAATGAATCACTTTGGTCAATTTCATCTACATCTTGCGTATCTGTAATCAGAAATGGTTATGATATTTAACAATATTTAATTTATTTCATGATATTATTAGTATTTTAAAAAGAAAACATACCTGAATCTGAAGTATTCCCTAAAATGTCAGGTGTTATGACAATATCTTCATATGCTTCTGGGAGTTGATTTCCAACGAATCAAGTCATCTCCAACTTTCTATCCACATTTTTCCACCCGAAATCTGTTGGTGACATCTCAGTGACGATTCGAAAGTGGACATTCCTCCATAAGCATGCGATGTATTGCGTTGCCGTAGCTCTGATTGGCATGGGGGCAAGTTACAAGCGTCATAATAACACTGCGCGTGATAGCCGTCATTTAATGATGTTTCCTCTGAAATTTCAATTTCAGTGTAGGTGCTGCTTGATTTTCTTCAAATCGGCTTGGTTAGGCGATATTTCAAAATCACCATGCATTTTTTTAATGTTTCTGATGTAAATTTTATTAATTTTTCATGTATTTCTTGACCACACTCTTTTATCACTATTATCACTCATTGTAGTAATACATATAAAACTTACTGCATTTAATTCACTAAACTTTTTGAAAATACAATAAACAAACATTATACATCTAAGAGCACAAACGCGTTGTTGTGATCAGCTGGAATAACATCATGGCGGCAGAAAGTAGTGTGGGGAAGGTGCGAGAGAGTGAGAAATAGAGAAAAAGTGAGAAGGGGAGAAAGGCGCGGAGTAGGAAATACATTATTCTCAGCACCTGCACGTACTACACTTGTTTGATGAAATTAGCTTTTTCGGCTTGCGAAAATAGTCAGATTATATTATTTCCGTGATCCTTACATGATTTCCATTAAAATTTTAAAAAATTCAACCGCGCTCGAATATGTCCCGATGAAGTTTTTTTTTGCAACTTTATCACTCGCTCATTTTCTTATGTCGCGCTAAAATCGTCAGAATATTGAAATGTACACTTTTCTGCAGGTAATTAACTTACCTTGTCTTAATCTGACGAGCTCGAGTTACTTTAAGGATTGATTTTTTTTACAAATCTGATCGGCTGCCCTAGACGCATCCCCCTATATTTAAGGTTCATAACAGGTTGATAGTTCATAACAGGGTACAAACTTTCTTCCTTTATAGTATTCTGCCGAGCTTGCATAAATTCCAAAATCCCCGCTTGGGCTCCCTTACTATTAGAACAAATCCGAACCAACGAATCTTTTGACAGATTTGTCATCTGGTCTGACAAATGTTATTTTTCAAGTGTTTCATTGCTATTTGTTTTATTATAATAAGTTTTTTTTCTTATCTATGTCTGTTAAAGGAATAGTCAATGTTCTGTGTATCATAGACTTTTATGCTGCAAGTTTATAAGATACATGGCGTATTGAGTATTGTGGTGTAGTGGAATTAGTGAAAAAATGTTTTCTGTAAATGTCAGAGAAAAAACTATTGTTTATTTACGAAGCCTAGGTCATGCCAGTTTAATAATAAAAATAATAAGTCTAACATAGTAAATTTTTTCATTAATTATTTTTTAAAGTGTTCAATATTACATTTGTTCGAGCTTTCATGAGCAATTAATTAGTTACGAAAAATTTCTTAAATTTATTTTAAAAAAAAAAAGCTAAAAAATTTATAAAGATACAATCATGTGCTAGTATGACTTATGAACCGAGGATTACATACCACGCTTATAAGGAAAATGAAAAAAATATATATATACCATAATTTTGTTTTATTTTGCCATATAATCTCCTTTTAAAGATATGAAAGTAATATTAAGTTTGGTGTTCCATAAGGCTCAATATTAGAATCAATACTTTTGTGATATATCAATGACATATCCTCATGTCTACCAGAAGGTAAGTTGGTACCATTTGTGGACAATACCACTGTTTTTAAGAATACCGATGACTGATGGAACATCCAGCTTAGAATGTATAAAGCACAAAGCTCTGTGAACAAATGATTTACATCAAACTTGGTATGAATGACGCTAAAACTCAAAAAGATTGGTTTTCTCTACGACCTTTACAACTCCCGGATAGTTTCGTGTATTACTTGGGGATTTGCATTGACGCAAATTTGACTTGGAACGAGCACTGCATCAAGTTGACATGAAAACTAAGTCAAATTACTTTTGTTTTCAGAAACTTTAGATACAAGAAAAAACCAACTCAACCGAGAGGTTTAAAGCACTTTTGTGGGGCTGCAGTTGGCCAGAAAGGAAAACTCTTTTTTTTTAGTCTAGCTTTCGAGAAATTTTATTCCCTTCATCAGGACTTCTACAAAAAAGAAAATAATTTTCCTTAATTCTATTCTTTTTAAAGAAAAACGACCAACCAAAATGCGTATATTGGAAAAGCCAGGTTTTGTTCAACAGATACAGTCATTAGCACTTAACACTAATATCACATAATATGAAAAGAAATATTTTAAAAGGCCAAAAGTCTCTAATTTAATTAAGAAACTGATTTTTAACACATGGACATCGTTGAAACGCCATTTTAAATTCATGAATGAAACTGACACTTGACAGTTGACGCCAAAAGCCCGTTTTAATAGGTAAATTTACACTGCCCAAGAACAGGTAATCGTTCTGGGAGGGGAGGTAACAGTTCTTTAAAAGTATTATATTATTAAGCAGAAAAACGATAAAAAATGGAAATTATGACTCAAATTAGTCATAATCACCAAAGCGTAATGCAGTTTAGATATCAAGAAAGGCGAATTCCGCACCCAGTTGGACAAGTGTGATAGTAACATTCAGAACAGGGAATAAAAGTATCGGACTGAGAAGATTGAACAGTGGGAAACCGATTTCCATTGATTTCTAGTTGTAGTAAGTAACTATATATTATGCTGAAGTTTTATAAAAATTTTTCTACTAACGAACGGATTGAAAACCCGAAAAACACCATATATATATATATATATATATATATATATATATATATATATATATATATATATATATATATATATATATATATACGCGAGGATGGTTCGATGGTTCGATAAGTTCTCGGCCTAAAACAGAGAGGGCTCTAGTAGAATCAAATAACTATAATATTTTGTATGCATTAACCTTGAGATAACGCTCTGCAAAGTTTCAGATGTTTGCGTTCAGTTGCTTCTTTGTGGCGATCGAGTGAACACTTAAGGTTCGATATTTTGTGAAAGATGGATAAAATTGAAGTTCGAGCGGATATAAAGTACTTTGTTTTAAAGGGCTTAACTCCTACGGACATTAAAAATGAGTTCGATTCTACTTTAAAGGATTCTTCTCCTTCGTTTTCGATAGTAAAAAAATGGGCTGCAGAATTTAATCGTGGTTGTACATCAATTCAGGATGATTAGCGGTCGGGAAGCCCAAAAACTGCTACAACTGACGAAATTGTCACAAAAATTCAAAATGTCATACTTCATGGCCGCCGACTAAAAATATGAGAGCTTGCTGGTATAGCAAACATCTCGATAGATCGTGTTCACTACATTTTACATGATGTTCTTGGCATGAAAAAGCTTTCTGGGCGATGGGTGCCGCGTTTGTTAACAGTCAACCAAAAACGCCTTCGAATGAACACTTCACAAAAGTGTTTAAACTTATTCAGACGCAAATCTGCTGAGTTTCTTCGACGTTTTATAACTGTAGATGAAACCTGGATTTACCATGACACGTCAGAGACAGAGCAGCAGTCTAAACAGTGGGTGGGGGCAGGTGAAAGTGGGCCAAAAAAAGCAAAAACGGTTCTGTCTGCAGGAAAAGTCTTAGCAACAGTTTTTTTGGATTCACATGTCGTGATGCTTATAGATTATTTAGAACAAGGCAAGACCATCACCAGGGAGTATTACGCTTTACTACTGGACCGTTTACAGCATGTGATTAAGGCTAAACGTCCACATCTTGCCAAAAAAGTGCTCTTTCATCAGGATAACGCGCCTGCACACAAATCTATGGTTGTTGCTGCAAAACTTCACGACCTACGTTTCGAAGTGCTTCCACATGCGCCATATTGGCCGGATCTGGCTCCCAGCGATTACTTTCTCTTCTCAAACTTTAAAAAATGGCTGGCTGGAAGAAAATTCCCTTCAAATGACGAGGTCAGAATAGCGACAACCGCTTATTTTGCAGAATTGGACAAATCGCATTATACTACGGGTAATAAAATGTTAGAACATCGTTGGTCTAAATGTATTGAAGTACAAGGGGACTATGTTGAAAAATAAATAAAAACATTTTCAAAAATCTTTTGTTTTCTTTATCGAACAGTCCTCGTATATATTAATTTATTTATTTCTTCTTAAACCATATAATAATATTAATTCTTTAATTTCTTGGGTATGGGGTTTTACTTCATTTGTGCCATCAAAAGCTATTTAACGGTTAACCTGTCATGGCAGACTTTTTCAAAAAAAAAAATATTTTACTTTTAAATCAAGTATTGTTTACAAACCTACACAACTAGACAGACTTCAGTTGAACATTATTTTAAAATATTAAATTTAATTACGTCACTAACGATAAAATACACTAAATCTAAATAATTAAAATTACACTTCAACATCTTTATAAATCTAAATATACGTACCTCGAGACTTCCTGTTCAATCACTTACTGCTATTTCCTGGAATTTATTTATTTATAAAGAATATCTGAAAAGTCTACAAAAATGTGTAGCGGATGTGGATTAATTTAGGTGATTATACATAGATAAGTTATAAGTTCTGACAATTGTTAAAAAATATTTTCAGCGGATTAAAATTGTGGTAAATCTGGCTAAAACTGCTTATGTCTTGTTAGTCATTTACGACATGTTGTCCTCTTATTTTATGAATCATTTCCTTCACTAGAAGTTTATGATAGTTTTTATCTTGCGTTAAAATTTTACAACCAGATTCACGAAGAATATTTAAGATTTAAACCCGATCTATTTGCCATGAAATTTAAATCTTATAGTCGGCCAATTTTGTTTTGCTTATGATATTGTCATAATTTATATTAGACATGTCAACAAATATACGCTTATATAGATATATTAAGGATAAGAATCTCGCAATGTAGCCTTGAAATAATTAGGAGAAATTTGCTTGACTTACTATTGCCTTTGTCAATTTAAGACTTCAGCTGTTAATTTAGGGTGGTTTTATATTTAAACGATGTTAGTGAACCCGGCTGTTAGTATTTACAAAATCAAACTCATGTTTAAGACTAGTTTCTTGTTTGTGTAGAGCCGTAGATGCATTCTTTGTATATTTGTGTCCATTTAGTCTAGTGTCTATGTACAGGGTGAGTCAACGATTGGATGAAGTAGGTTTGTGCCTTTTCGGTGAAATTAACAAAGAAACTATATTTATTGTTTGATACAGATTATTTTTACGCAGATTTTAAAAATATTTAGGACTCTACAGGGTGAGCCAAAAAACTAGGACAGCTTAAAGTTGTATTTTTTTAAATAGAACACCCTATATACGAATCATATTTTCGATTTAGCTTATAATTTTAAATGTTTTTATTAAGGGTTTACTATAACAAAACTTTATAGTTTCTGAGATAATTAAGTTTAAAGAAAAAAAGTCACATTTTTAAGCATCAATTCAATCCTAAATAACGTTTTCAATTTTGTGACAAATATATTCAAATTTGGAATTTAGCAAGGCCAAGGACAAGTTAACATAATTTTTACCTAATATTTACAATAAAAGCTACAGGGTGTTGAACACATCGGCTCAAATTTGAACAAGTTTAAATGAATAAATATCTTTTTTTTTAAATGGTACACCCTGTATATTTTCATGTTATTTAATAGAGTAATAAAAACCCTAAAAGTTTTGTTCAATATATCCTATACCTATTTATAATAGTTTTTGAGATATTTCAGTTTTTTTTATTTTCCATACTTTTTTACAGAAATAGTCTTCATTATCATAGTAGCCATGTAAAATAATAAAAAGAAACTACAGAAACAAACAGAATGTGGTTAAATATGATGAAATACATTATTCGTTATACTACAACGGCAATAGTTTAATTAAACATAATGTGAAAAAATTAACACAACAATAACGACAAGGCAAATACATATTTACTTTTATACTAAATTGAAACAAAAAAATTACCTATTAAATACTGAGATTAATTATTTCTTTTTAATAAGTGTTCGAATAAACGATCCTCTTGTGCAATGCACAAATTTAGTCTTTTTTGCAGATTTTCTCGGACCCTGGACAAAATTAGTGGCGTTATTGTTCTACAGGTATCCCTAATCCTGTTTCGCATATCTTTCACTGTTGTTGGTGGATTAACATACACCTTATTTTTAATATAACCCCATAGGAAGAAATATAATGGGGTGATGTCGCAAGACCTTGGTGGCCACTCAATGAAACCCCCACGTCCAATCCATTTTTGCGGATATCGTTGGTCCAAAAACGCACGAACTTCACGATGATAATGCGGAGGCGCACCATCGTGCTGGAACCACATACTGTCGAGCTCATCCCTATCGAGACCTTGAAGCAGTTGGGGTAGTTCTTCTTGTAGAAAGTTCAGGTAACTATGGCCATTTAGTGGTTCATTAAAAAAGTGGGGTCCAATCATTCGATTATGATGAATACCACACCAAACATTTAATGACCAGAGGTTTTGATGTTGCACCTCTCTAATCCAAAATGGGTTTTCTGTGGCATAATAATGCATGTTGCGTCTATTTACGGCACCGTTACTTCTAAAAGTAGCTTCATCACTAAACATTACCTTGCATAATAAATTTGGATTTAATTGAATCTCCGCATTTATTGTACGACAAAAGTTTACACGACTTTCAAAATCCTGTCCATGCAATTCTTGGTGTAATTCCATGTGATATGGATGATACCTATATTTCTTGGTAGTACAATTAGCGGTGGATTGTGATGTTTTACATAATGCTGCTAACTGACGGCTACCAATATAAGGATTTTCCTGAACATTTAACAATACTTGTAGTTCTTTTTCTTCATTAGTTACTGGTTTGTTGACCACTTTACGTTTTGGATAATCAACAGTACCAGAAGAATCAAATCTTTGCATTAAGTTTTGAAAAGTATGGGTATTAGGCTGGCGTCGATCAGGATACTTCATTTTGTAAATTCTTTGAGCAAGAAGGCAATTTTTTTGAGCTTTTCCAATGGTATAAATCATATCTATTAACTCATTCTTTGGAAAATTCATTTTACAATATAAGATGAATGCAAAAAAAAAAACTACACTACATAAAAACCAAAAGAAGTGATTGCGGTTATAAATTTGACACACAGAAAAATGTTCTTTTACATTGTTTTTGCCATGGCTACTATTATAATGAAGACTATTTCTGTAAAAAAGTATGGAAAATAAGAAAAACTGAAATATCTCAAAAACTATTATAAATAGGTATAGGATATATTGAACAAAACTTTTAGGGTTTTTATTACTCTATTAAATAACATGAAAATATACAGGGTGTACCACTAAAAAAAAAGATATTTATTCATTTAAACTTGTTCAAATTTGAGCCGATGTGTTCAACACCCTGTAGCTTTTATTGCAAATAATAGATAAAAATTATGTTAACTTGTCCTTGGCCTTGCTAAATTCCAAATTTGAATATATTTGTCACAAAATTGAAAACGTTATTTAGGATTGAATTGATGCTTGAAAATGTGACTTTTTTTCTTTAAACTTGATTATCTCAGAAACTATAAAGTTTGGTTATAGGAGACCCTTAATAAAAAAGATTTAAAATTATAAGCTAAATCGAAAATACGATTCGTATATAGGGTGTTCTATTAAAAAAAATACAACTTTATGCTATCCTAGTTTTTTGGCTCACCCTGTAGAGTCCTAAATATTTTTAAAATCTGCGTAAAAATAAACTGTATCAAACAATAAATATAGTTTTTAGGTAAATTTCACTGAAAAGGCACAAACCTACTTCATCCAATCGTTGACTCACCCTGTATTGGATCGTCATTACTATGTATTTTTTTGGACAATTCATACATGGTATAAAGTAAATTATATTTGATCTTTTTTTAGAAGTGACTTTACATTATAAAGGAGTAAAGAGTGAGGATAAACAGTTTTGAACTCTGTGGCTGATACATTAATATTATGTTTATTCAAAATATATTTGATTTTTTCGTATAATTCTTGAACGTAAGGCGTTGCGATATATTTTGTGAAATTATTTTTTATCGGGAAGGTTGTAGAGGACGATTTTTTGAAGTAAAAATCTATACCCAAGAAATTAAAGAATTAGTATATACAGGTCTGGAAAATCCAGAACAGAAACTCGACGTTTCCTAAGTATGATAAAGAAAATACTATATTATTCAGCAAATCAGAATGAGACAGAAGATAAGCATCGTAAGCATCGACATACGTGTAAATTACCAGTTTGGCCCTCGGATGAGGGGTAATACAATGCTGGCGCGGTGAGAGCGGGCGGCAGCATACGCCACGCCTTAGCACAACAAAAGGATTCCAAGTTATTTGCTTTCATTCAGGCTGTCGCAGTGTAAGTACCGAATATTGGTATTTCAGTGTTTCGCGCCAAATTTGTTTGTAATTGAAATGGTAGTTTATTCCACGGAACAAAAAGTACAGGTTATTAAGTGGTATTATTCTGGTAAAAGTATACATGAGAAAATCGGCAGATTTGCATTTACGTACGAAAATCATCCTATTCCTTCAAAATCTAGAATTTCGGAAATATATATATATATATATATATATATATATATATATATATATATATATATATATATATATATATTAAAGAGATAAGTTTTCGTCCGTGTAATTTTAAAATAAAATAAGAAATTTTCGGCTATGCAGACCTAAAGACCGTTGACAAATATTACTCTCATGTTAAAAAGTGCGGAGATCTCCAAGATAATGGAAAAGCTCCGGGCCCGAAAAATGACCACAGCATTATTTTGTTCTAGTATGGGATTCATCAGGCCATTGCGTTCGGTACAAATCATCATTAATTTGGTTGCCGAAGCCGAATAATGTGACCTCTACCATGAAGTAGCAAGTTTCGTGTATTGAGTTTTGATATATTCCTTTTCTAATTTACCATCGCGTCATCACATGGCGGTTTTATACAACATTTTTGTATTAAGAAAATAGTGTAATTGAAAAGATTCAAATTTTCTAATAAAAAAATCATAAAATAAAAACTTTTTGCACCTAATGCAGCCTTTACTGATAACAATGTGTACTTGCTTGTCTCAATTATAATCTGTATTACTTTTAGATACAAACTACGTTCTCAAAAATAGTAATTTTGGGACGTTACCTTATACAGGGTCAAAAACAAACTTTGCATCACATGTGACCAAATGGTAATAGCCCTATTTGGATTTTGTAGAAAAACACACATTGAATATGGCGATACTTTAAACAAAATATGTCTGGGATGAAGCATTGTCAAGGCGAAGAAGTTTTATGTAGGTTGCGTTGAGATTTATTTTGCAACAGTGGTGCAATTTTCAAAAAATGGACAAAAAATCTAAATTATCTTATACGGTTGAAATTCTGCACATGGGCTAAAAATTGCATTTAGAGAAACTTTTTCTAATAACTCTTGAGACATAACCCCAATTTCGAATTTTTTTAGAAAAAAATTAAAATTTGACAGATGATGCTAATCACGTGACTACTCTTTTTTTTTGATAATTTTCATCTCGCTCGAAGAAGTCAAATTTCGAATAAAGCTATTAATAAAAAAAATCCGATGTGATACTGACTTTACTGGTCACACTGTATATATATATATATATATATATATATATATATATATATATATATATATATATATATTAAAGTAAAATACGAACAGTAAATGCAAACTTCTCTCCATCTTATCCTTTCTGTGTTAGAGGTTGCACAGTTAGAACAAATTGTTATAAAACGCAATTTATCCTATTCCACCACCATCGAGATGATGGCCTACCTGTACCACCATAATGTGGATATATCCATTGCTATTGCATTTCACACAGATAACAACACAGACAATAACTATCTCTTTCTATGCTATATCTAAAATAATAAATCGCTCTTCCTTGTTTTACTTGACAGGTTAATCGAGTATATTCAATAAAAAAGACCAGAGCTCCGATTCTGTAAGCATATTTTTTGACATTCTCTTTCCTTATCTCTTTTAGGACAGTGATATACTTATGTGTTAATACAGACTGAACAAAGATAGAAGATCCTTATTATGACATCCTCTTTCCCTTTACTCTTATAGAATCGCAGCCCTGGTCTTTTTTATTGAATATACTCAATTACCCTGTCAAGTAAAACAAGGAAGAGCGATTTATTGTTTAAGATATAGTATAGAAAGAGATAGTTATTGTCTAAACCTGTTAGTTATAAAATCGCAGCCCAGGATAATTGTTTCTGTAAAACAATATTTAACTTGAATTTCTACTTTTAGTTTCCTCAAAATTATAATTTTTCTGTTTAAAGCAACTCCAATAAAGAAAATTTTTTTAACTTCTTTGGAACAGCGTAAATATGTAACAATTTTATTATTTTTAGATAAAAAGCATGAAATGTCAGTTCGTATAAATAAATGAAAATGATTTTTCTATGACTGTTTACATATTTTATTTTTTACAATAAAACTGTTATTTAGCAAAATAACTAAAATGTGAAATATGCGCCAAAAACAAATCCAGACTAATTTTTTTTTGAAATATCTGTTTTAGAAACATCCTTTTTCGGACGTAGAGTATAAGAAGTTCACGAAAAAAAGTATTAAGGCATTTATTTTTAAAAAATTTATATCATGAATTAATATAGTATATTGTTTAATGTAAGGTATCGAAATGTCCACATAATCTATGGCAAAGTAAGATAGTTTCATTATTTAAAAATAGCTTCGATTAGGTCTTTGTTAAAATTATTTTCTCCTCGATGCTTTTAGGGAACTGATATGTTAGGTATTTATATAGGGTTAACAACATTCATAATAATGTTGACATTTCCTTCATAAAAACGCAGCTTTAATTTAAATAAAGTAAATCATTATGTACTAAACCATTTTAATATAAAAAAATTAAACTTTAAAGGGGATAGTGTTAAAGCAGTTTATATTTAATTGTAAACAAAACAATATTTATGAAGATACTTGAAATATAAAGAAGCTTGTAAATACAAGAGAATTCTTACATTAATACAATCATTTTTAATCTAAATATATACATAAAGATTTACTAGCAACTTTTAATTTTTACACTAGGTCAAACTTTCCATTTCTTAACTGTTTGCGGATCTGGAATTGACCTTTCCTAGAGTTGAATTTTTGATATGGTAATCAATCGCAGCTTCTCACTACTTTGACAAAGGATTTTCATGACACAAATTTCCTATCTGAGCTAAAATTAAGAATTTTTGTTTTATTAATTAATAATATATTCAAACAAAAGGTTATTATTTTATTTTTAGACAAAACAAATACATAAAAGTAAAATTTATGTAATTTCCAAACATCCTTAATAATATTGAAAAATTTCTTATTATATGCAATCATTTATTTCTATTTTAATATGGCATATTGATTTTTAAACGTATAATCATTTTAAATTTTAACACCATACCAGTTTCGATGTTCAGCTTTATATGTCAGTGGAACATTAACTTTATGGTAAAACGATATTGTTGTTGGTTAATGCACACCTAATTCAGGACTTTTTTTGTAGAGCCAGTGTATGTTATTAAGTTCAAGTTTAGTTGCTGTTTACATCAAACAGTGCTTCGTAGTTATTTTCAGGAAGTTTATTTGTAAGAACCACAACACAAACTTTTTGCTCATCTTCTTGTATAAAACAATTTCCAGCAAAATGCTTTGAACAGAGTTACTTATCTGATGTATAAAAGAATTATGATCATGACCAATTTGTTTTAGCTCTTGAATTTGAAGATTCTTTTCTCTTAGAAAACAAAAATATTGATAGCATTTAATAATTATCATATATCATATTCATAAGATTAAACTTGTTACCCTTAGATTTACAATTTGATTCTAAGGTAAAATTTTATATAATTATTATTGAATGCTTTATAAATTACCAAATAAATAAATTCCAATTTACCAGATGAGGTATTTGCACGTCTTACGATGAAGAATCACATTTTTTAAAATACAAAAAAAAAACCTTAAAGTTCACATTCCTGTTTGAAATTTTCAGAAAAACGTTACCTAAAATGTGATAAAATCCATAAAACAGCAATATCGAAAATAAATTTTTGTCAAAATGAACAGTATTCAGTCAATGTCAAAATACACTTTCACCAATATCATAAAAACTTAGGGAATTCATTATTGCCAAAGCAATTATTTGCACCAAATGGCACGGAGCACGGTGGGGTCATTTTTTTATAAGAGAGATATGGAACACGAGCAGTCCAGTTTTATATCTCAAGTTCGTGCATGGACGTTAGTACACTGTCAAATTTTTAGATTCTTCCTAGTCATAGTTTTCCCACAATCGATCGATAAATTTCCCGGAGAATCACCCTATATATGAATATATATATATATATATATATATATATATATATATATATATATATATATATATATATATATATATATATATATATATATATATATATAAATAGATAAGTTTTTGTCCGTGTGATTTAAAATAAAATAAAATTAAATCTTGGCTAAGCGGACGTGAAATTTGTCAATCCACATCATTCCCGTGTTAAAAAGTGCGGAGCACTCCAAAGTATGGAAAAATTTCGGGTCCGAAAGATGTCGACAGCGCTATTTCGTCCTAATATGGGACTCGTCAGGCCACCGCATTCGGTACAAACCATTATCTCGCATTTGCATCCTATAAAGCTGAATTTAAAATCAAAAACAGCAAACTAGACGACAATGGCGACATCTCGATGGTTCACTTGATAACACAAGAACCACACAAATTAACAAAATTTATAAAAACCGCCAAGTGGTGGAGCGACGATGAATTAAAACAGAAATTTATACAAGCGTGTACACGAAACGCGCTATCCAAATATATATATATATATATATATATATATATATATATATATATATATATATATATATATATCTGTCTGTGTGTGTGTGCACGACGACCTACTGAGATCGATTTTTCGAAAAATAGACTTTTTAAAATCTTTAAAATGTGGCAGTTTACAAATATCAATGGGAGCCATTCGTTAAAAATATTCCCCCGTTGGTAAAATTATAGATGTGGCTTGTAGGTGGTGGTTGGTAACTGGAACGGTTCTGTGTGTAGGGCGCCATCGTGTTGGCAAAAAAAAATTGCTTGTCTTCCGCCCAAGGTAAATTGCTTCAATATTGATTATCTAATTTTTCTTTAACATTTAAGTATCTTTCTCCTACAAAAGTTAATACATAATTTAAAATGGGGGCATAAATTGCTTTGTACTATTATATCAGATACGAAATCAGCAGTCAGCTGAGTGGAGAACCAAAGCGATCAAAAACCCAAAAGTCGGCCGGCAAGATTATAGCGTCCGTATTCGGGAATGCGCATGATAGAAAATTCATCGACTATGTTGAAAAGGGAAACAACCATCAATAGCGAATATCATGGGGAGTTACTGATGTATTTAAAGGAAGAAATTGCAAAGAAATGACCCCAAGTGAAGAAGAAAAAAGTGCTCTTTCACCAAGACACAAGTTTATCGCAATGATGGCAAAATTACATGAATTTCAGATCCATCGTGTTTTCTAGATTTGGCACGCAATGACTATTATTTGTTCGAAAAACGGAAAGAGATATGGCTGCAATGAAGAGTTGATCGCCGAAAATGAAGCGTATTTCGAAGGATTGGACAAATCGCGATGTGGGGTTTCAGCACTCGCATTCTGGAGTCGTTTACTTACTGGAAGTTTTCAGATGTTGAAAATGAACGATTGTATTTCTAGAAGGAATATTTTTTATTCAAAAATCCCTCAAAATCTTGGACTGATTTTGTCATTTTCTTTGGTAATTAAATGTTGTTCATCATTCCGAATTTCTTATATTTTTAAATATGTAGCGGTTATTTTTTAACTTCGTTTATCAAAAAAAAAGTTTACCCTTTATTCAATTTCAAAATGTAATTTTAATTTAATTTTTTTTATACATTTTTATGTTATAGGTAATATTTAATTTTACGCGTATTATAACAGTTTAAAGTATAACTTTTATTAAAAGATAAACTGTATCTTCTACGCTTTATTATACATACATTCATAACAATTATTATGCTAATATCATGTTATTTGTAACAAACATGTAATTAATCAATAAAAAAAACGGTAAATTGAGCATTTGATTTTATTATTAACGTAAAAGGGAAACCCAGCAATGCTTTTACTTAAAAATTATGAATAAAAAATGTACGTCAGTTCTCGTATTCACTTTCACAGTACTTATGACTTTTTTCTTTCGCTTTAGATATAAGTACTTTCGTTACAATCTTATTAATAATTTATTTTAAAAAAGAACTAAACCTACTGCAAAAAATTGCACTAAAAAAATAAATAACATATTGTTACGATTTAATATTATTTCCATTAGTCACTCAAAAGTGGCAGGAGCGTTACAGAGTCCGAATGGCATAACATTAAAATGATACAGACCAGCACTAGTGGAAAAAGCAGTATTTTCCTTATCTGTATCTTGAATGCCTACTTGCCAATATCTACTTCTTAGATCCAGTGTGCAGAGCCATTGTGCTCCAGCCAAAGTTGTCAAAGTATCGTCAATTCTAGAAAGTGGTCAGCTATCATTCTTAGTAGACAACAAAACTTCCTCATTCAGAATTTTGTCTGCTTCCTATCGTTTGGCTCTTGGGAATTTTCTAGGCGACTAGCGTATTGGTTGTACACTTCTAGTATTTATTTCATGCTGGATTATGTTCGTTCCTAATGGTACTACCATCTTTTGCTTCAAAAACATCATTATGCTTCCTTATAAACTTCTTGGCTTCTTCCATCCCTGGTGGCGAAAGATATTTCCAGTTTAATCTGGAGCTGCTCTATGAGTCCATTATATGAGGATTTTGATGTAGCTTTGCCAGATTATTCACATTTTAACATCTATGAGCTCGAATTACAACAGTACAGACTTTTCGGTATTTTATTGAAAGGAGATAGATGCACTCTAGTTATGATAATGCTACAATCGTTAAACCGGCTAAATATTGAACACTGCATTTAGAAGGCAAACCTTTTTTGATATATAAGATTGAACTTAACATGCTGCCAGATTATTTTAAATGTTACCTTCAAAAGCGATTTAATTTTCATGATTATAATGTGAGGTCTAGTCAAAATTATAAATTTCAGGGGTAGAAATATCAGCATTACAAAAAAAATTGTTTTTTGATGGAGTGCGCTTATATAATGTTCTTTCTGAAGCAGGCGCCTGACTTGCAAATATTTAACAAAAAACTTTTTAAGCATTTAAGAAATATTTAATGGTGTATATTTTTAGTTTTTGTTTTTTGTGTGATTTTTCGTGCCTCTGTGTGTTTGTGGAAATTAGTTTTTAAGAAATTGATTATGAGTTTCATATCCTTGTATATTTTTATAAGGAATTTAACTAGAGTATTGCTAAATAAATTTTAATATTATTATGATTTTCAAGCCAGACAACTTCGCACTCGCTGCTGGGAATATTGACTCATAACAGGTATACAAAAATACTAAAACTCTGTGGGGACCTTTTCCAAGTTATCGAGTCCTAGATGACGTGGTCAGCTGTACTTCCTACAAAATTTCGGACGGTCCGCGAGGTTGCAAACAGAACTACTTTCTGAAAATTTATTATCAGATGTATAAGCCAAATGGCTTGCAATCTCTCTAGGGATTGTTGACTCATACCAGGTATACATAGACACCAAAAGTATGAAGCTCTGTGGGAACATTTTCCATGTTATCGGGTCCTAGGTGGAATGATTTTCTGTAGTTCCTACAAATTTTCGGATGGTCCGCGCGGTTGCAAGGAGAATTACTTTCTGAATCGGTTTATACAGATGCTCACTAAGGCCCAGTCCCTTGATGTTCTTCAGGAGGTTCTTTGGAATCACTCCAGTTGTTGATGGTATTATGGGAATCGTGTGGACGCTGTTCATTGCCCACTGTCTGCGCATTTGCACTTCCAGATCTCTGTATTTGGCAATCTTCTCATTGTATTTTGATTTTAGGTTGTTGTTAGGTATAACAATGTCAGTCAGTGCAGTTCACCTAGAAATTTTATCTGTTAGTAAAATATATGGTCTATTATGAGCAACTGTTTGATCTGTTAGAACCATTCAATCCTAATCTAAACTCGTTGTTCTCAAGAATAAGCTCCGGGTTGTACTTGTAGTAAGACATTTTTCCTACCTGCAATAGATTTAACTTATCTGATAACTCTTGGTGGAATATCTTTGCGGCTGAGTCATGTCTTCCATATACTCTGCTACGGCAAACACTTGGCATCATCCAGTCATGAGCTGGACTGTCTCTGATGTTAGATAGCCACATCTACATAGATCGTTTTCTATTGAGAGACCTCTGATGATGACATTCCGATAGTTTTTCGCCGGAATAACCTGGTCTTGGATAGCTAACAAAAAACCCTCCATTTCGGGAGACATTTGTCCTAAAATCAACCAGTAGTTCGACGCTGAGTTGTCGACGTTATCCTGATTGACTTCATTTGGATGCCTGTAGCGGCGTTAAATTATCTGCCGCACATATTGCTCGATCTAGAGTGGAAAAGCCCGATAACCTGTGGAAATAAAAACTTAAGTTTATTAATTGTTGTTCGAGCTGCTTACCAATATCCACCAATCGTCTTCCTCCTTGATGTCTTCGAAGCATTGTACGCTCAATAGCACTCCAAAGGTGGTGTTTGTGTGCTTTTGTAAAGAATGTTCTTATTTTTTTTTACAACTCCAAAAGAGTAGCTCAGCGCAGAGCATGCGTACGTGTTAAGCGCCTTATACAAATTTCTACTACTTAAACTAGTTCGTAATACCTGCCTTGCCCTCCTGACAAATTTGTTGGTTAGTTCGGTCTTCATGGTGCGATGGTTAATTCTTTTAGCCTGTTTCATACCTAGATATTTGTATGTTTGGTCTGCTTCCATTGCAGCTATAATTTCACCAGTCTGCATCTCAAATGCCGGTTGTATCTTTCCTTTAGTGATGTTCAAAATACGGCACTTGTCAAGTCCAAACAGCATCCCGATATCCCCGGAGAACTGCTCTACAATTTTAAGCATTTGTTTCACCTGGTTTCTGATAACAGCCATCAGTTTAAGATCACCCATGTATAGAAGATGATTTTCATTGTTATTTCTAATACTAAAGTCGTATCTGTTGGAGTTCAAATAACGTGAAAGTAGGTTTCTTGCAAGGCAGAACCACAATAAGCTTAGTGAATCACTCCAAAATATTCCCCTTCGTATTGGGATTGTATTCGTTTCGATGGTATCATTGGATGACACTTGTAATTAGATCCTGTTCCGTATACATTCTCAATATAGTTGTAAGCCACTCATGTGGCACTCCGTAGAAGACCACATAAGCAGCAAAGAGGTTTCTTCGGTTGGTACCGGCCTAGTTTCATGTGAGTTAAAAATCGATTGCTTCTTGCATTCCATTGCTCCCCTGGTGCATTCTTTCTGTTGAGTTGCGATGATTTTATTCACAATATGCATAGATGCGTTGTGTCAAGCTAGAGATGATTACCTTATATAGTGTGGGATTGCAGATGATTGGCCTATACTTAGCTGGGTCATGTGTGCTATGTTGGTCCTTTCGCAAAAGATACGTAATACCTTCTATCAGAAACAATGGCGTTTTTACTGGGTTAAGAAAAACATCATCAATTAGATTAGCCAGTTGATGGTGCATACACCAGAACTTTAATAGTTCTGGACCCCTGTCGAGATCTGGAGCTTTCCAGTTATGGAATTCCTTGATTATTCCTAAAATTTCCTCAGTAGTAAATGACTCAAACTGCATCTGGCTGTATTCTTAGCAGATTTGGTGTTCTTCATCGATCCAGCTAGCTGCGATGTTACAATTGCCAGGTGTGGAAAGTTGATTTCCCCAGAGCTCTTCTACCTGCTCTCTGTCGGAATATCTATTATCTGCTATGCTGTGTGGATAGTTTAGTTTACGATAGAAAGTCTTTTTTAATCATTGGAATAGCACATTGTCTCGTTTTCGGTTATTGCTGATCTTGTATCTCTTTAACCGTCCTTGCAGTAGCACGAGCTTTTGTTTCAGTGTGTCGAGGCATTGCTGAGCCGTACTATTCGCTGGATCATCTTACGAATGGTACCGGGATCGATTCATTATTTCTTCAGCTCGTCTTTGAAGTTTACTTATTCTTATGTCTCTAATATACTCCATCAGCTGTCCGATATCTTTTCTAAGATTTTCAATTTTGTTATTTAGACGTATCTTTAATGGTGGTGTATTGGGTTCCGTTCTTGCTGATCTGAACTCTATTGTAGTTTTAATTTCTAAAGTTCTAGCTTTAGCAGTCGTAGCACAATAGATTGTCGTGTGTAAGGACTTCAGAGTATAATTTTATAGATGCTGTTAACCTCTTTCTAAACACAAATTACTTTCAGTGCGAAAACACCTTTAACAAACAACTCGATGGATGTGCTATGGAATCACCAATTTCATCTACCATTGTTCAGTTAGTAATGGAATATTTAAAGGAAAAAATTTGAGAAAAATTAAATTTTAATATAATATTTTTCAGACGGTTTGTCGATGATTGCATAGCAGTCGTGCTACAGTATAAAATCAATAAAATTCTCCAGAAGTTTAACAATTTCAACGAAAAATTACAATTCACGGCCGAAACAGAAAATAATAATAAAATTAATTTTCTAGATATGACACTTATACGCACAAAAAACAAAATTTTAACTGAATGGTACACCAAACCAACTTCACCGAAATAATTAATAAACGAACATACAAGTTTTATAATAACGTAATAACAAAAAACATAGAACATAAACAGCAAAAACATGTAGCATTACCTTACGCTAGTGAGCTGTTAGAAAAAATAAAATACATTTTAAAAAAGCATGATATTATCGTACGTCAAAGATCTCATAATAAATTAAATACGGTGTTCACTAATTTAAAAATTAAAACTCGTCCCATGAATAAATCAAATGTAGTATATTTGATCTCTTGCACAAATTGTGCCAAAAAATACATAGGCATGACGAACCAATTACGAAAGAACAGATTGAATGGCCATAAATATACGAAAAATGCCTCAACAGCGTTAAACAAACACACTTTTGATTATAACAGGAACCAAAATTAAAAACAAAGTTATGAATGACCAAAAATTGCAAATAAAGGAAATAATAGAAATTAAAAAAGATAAAAACACTGTTAACGACAGAACAGATATAGGAAATTTGAGCCACATTTACACCAGCCTAATTTAAACGAAAATATTAAATATTCGATCCTATCATAAACATTAAAAATTGAATATCCTCTTAAACATAAAATTAAATGTATGTATTTTTTTCGGTTTTTTTGGTGTATTGTAAAAAATAAAAAATAAAACACATTCGCATTCCATGTATCCTCAGTACCTAAATAGACGATATAAAAGTTGCATTTCATTATTAATTAATAAACAAAATGTCAAGGTGTGTACTGGTAAAATTAAATAATTTTTAAAAGTTTTAAAAATTTGAATAGTGTCTTAAAGTGTTTGTTTTTTAAAATTGTAGGTATGTTCTTGTATGAATGTTTTTAATTATATAAAAAATATTTTTAGGAAGGTATATAAACAAAAAGATATTTGAAAATGTTTTAATAAAGGGCGAAACGTCAATTGTTTGGATTTTTTGTTAAATAAAGACACTAAACCCAAGAAAAGACAAAATAATATATATATATATATATATATATATATATATATATATATATATATATATATATATATATATATATATATATATATATATATATATATATATATATACAGGGGCGGATCCAGCCTCTCTCTTTGGGGCGAGGAGGCGGTGATATCACAAAAGTTCAGTATAGTAAGCGAAAGCAAGTTGTTGACAGAGGGGGGGACACCGGAAACATTCCCATTTCTAGTGTAAAAGGCAGGATCGGGTCTAGTTTTCTGAATTTGAAACTCTTGGAGAAGGGGGGGATGATACCAGCAACATACACATTCCTAGTATAAGAGGCAGAATCGGGTCTATTTTCCTGAAGTCAAAGCTCTTGAGGGGGGGCTATCGCAAGAAAAACAAGTTGTCAACGGAGGAGGGGGGGGGATTGCCAGCAGCATACACATTCCTAATATAAAGGCAGAATCGGTCCTATTTTCCTGAAGTCTGAGATTTTGGAATTGGGGGCGCGATCGCAAGCATACACATTCCTATACTCTATTCAGGAAGTAGAGAGAGTAATAAAACTGTTACCGAAACCTTCAACGTACCTGCTCCAGTGCCACAGGTAACTGAGGACTGTCGTAAATTTAATTATATTTAAGAATTATAAGCTTTTATAAATTTACTGCAACAATAAAATTTCTGATAGTTCAATTTAATTTTTGTCAGTGAGCAAAGTACATCTTACAGTGTGTCCTTATTGATTTATCTTGTTTGCGCTTGTTTTAATATATATTTTGAGATTAGTAAGATACCCAAAAGATATGGCTTCCGCCTCTATATTTATTCCAAAATCATTAAACCAAGGCATTTTTTCTTCAACGAAAAACTTTATTACGATGAATGTTTATGATGCCTCAAGATATCAATAGCTAGATAATAATGTTAAAACTCTGTGAAGATGTGTTGCAACATGACAGCAGTTGGAAAATCTACTATGTACCGAATACCGAAGGAGAAAAAAACTACTAGAATTGTTAGTACTCCCAAGCCACATTCCATCACAGGCAGACGAAAAACCTCGTTGGAAGAAGAGATGAAAACTGCAATAAAAGGAGTTGCACATGCATTTTATTATGAGATGCAGATCCCAACCGTAGACAAAATTCTAACTAAAATCAATGAAGATCGGGATTTATCTGAAACTAAAAGAACTGAGCTCTGGAAATTGATCAGAGAACTTAATTTTTGCTGGGAAAAACCAGATAGGAAATCTGTTCTTATAGATCGTCTGGAACCTGTCCGTTGGAGAAGGAAATATCTCTCTCAAGTAAAAGGTAGAGTTGCTAGAAATAACACAACTTACAAAATTAGTAATTAAACTGAATTTTTGAAAGATTTTTTTTGAATAAAGTTACTGCGGAAAATTGGGAAAAATCCTTATAATAAAAGAATAAAACAAAATGTGAAAACTCGATCTCATGATCGGTGAGATAAAGGAACCAATTATAATTAATTTAAGCAAAGATAGCTTCACTGACTTTGATTACGAATTAGATACGTAATGTTTACCAGGGTAAACACAATTTTTAATTTAAATTTTTGTTTTTGTTGTATTTTATTGTTTAACGTTGTTTAAATATATTTTTATTTCTTTATATATTGTAATTCTGCAGATGGTTTAAAAAATAAATAAACTTAAAAGTCAAATGTCCTAAAAATGTTTTTAATTAATAATAAAATGACCGATAGACCCAAAAAAATTTTAATATTATATGTACGAATTAATTTTTTTATATATGTTTAACTTCTTGTATTTTTGACAATGGGTATTTTGTAAATATTTAACTTATAACTTAGAATTTTTTGAGAGAATTAGGCTACGTTTTAGTCTGAATGTGCCTAAAATGGTTTCAATGCTAAAATTAAAAATAATACAAATACAGTTGTGATTTGTGTTAAATATGTCAAAATTATCTATATTTTGTAATGTATATGAATTATTAAGAAACCATAGAAAGTAAAAGAATATTATAAAAACTTTTTATGTTAAGTTTATTACTGAAATAATATTCTATACCATAAGTACTTAATGATAAAATAAACCTCCTTCCGACGCCTATAATAAGGATTAAAATGTTTTTTAACACTTCACACTTCCAAATATCTATTGTTATCCAACCCATTATTATAGACCGGTATTTTTGATTATAAAATTTCTAACCCATTCTTATGAAAAATATGTGTCTAACAGATTTTGCCAAAGACACTAAACTAAAAAACACAGGTAGTTTGCGAAGAAAAAAAGGGTAAAAAATGATTTATTACTCTCTCTAGTTCTTGAATAAACTATAGCATAAGAGGCAAAATCGGGTCTATTTTGCTGAACTCAAAGCTCTTGGGGGGGCCCACCGCTCCCCCCCCCCCTCCTTGGATCCGTGCCTATATATGTATATATATATATATATATATATATATATATATATATATATATATATATATATATATATATATATATATATATATATATATATATATATATATTTATATATATATGTTATGAACTGTTATTCAATATGAAAAATAAATTTTAATAACTAAATTTTATTATTTCATCTGCTGTTTCTAATGACCACATAATAGGTTCATCAAATATTATCAAGTTATATTTAAGAGTGTAGGATTGTTAAATTATTTCGATATAAAATGGTTTTCCTAATTAACTAATTTTTTCTTTTTATTACAATTTTTTGAAGTTTTACTTCTTTATAATAATTTATACAATTCTATTCTTATGCTTATATTTCTTCCTGGAAAGGTACAGTCATCGATTTCATCAAGTAATATAACGTTGCTGCATTAAAAGAATATAATATTGCTCATGCAACCGCTACATTGTGCAATGTTATCAGCAAGTTTAACATTCCACATGATTGCACAATCTATATTAATATTGTAGAGAAAGGAAGAAGAAAAGTTCTTATTATGTTTAACGAATGTAGTTCATATTCAAATTTAATAAAAAATTGTTGTTATGGCTTCATTCCAATAAACAGCGGGGACGTAAATAATAGATCCAAACAGTTCTTTACGAGTATTTCGTTACAGGCCTGAAGAAATAATGCACTTTTATAACGAAAATTTACAAGATAGAGCTTGCTAAAAATAACAAATGTTTGCGATGACTAATTAACTGACTCACTCTCCCACTCATTACAAACGATAGGGTACTTCCCAATGAAATTTTATCGATGGACTCTGCCAGTCATTCTTGAATAGAATTATGTCTCACGCCTACAAGTTTGTGGGCGAGGGGGATATGGGGAGTAATAGTTCACACCATGTTAAATGATTAGTCACCCTTTACCTGGGAATCGTAAGTTTAGGATATGAATGGTCAAGTTTTTGGTAAAATACATACTGGTTATAGTTAATTCTCTTAACTGCAACAAACGTTAAAAATATCAAGAAAACACTAAAGAATACGAAAAATATTTCCAGAAACCTTGTTTCGCTTTGACGTGGCAATTCTCCAAAAATTTCATTGCTTGGTCACGTACGGTCACGAACTTGAGATATAAAACGGGACTGCTCGTGTTCCATACCTCCCTTATAAAAAAAAAATGACCCCACCGTGCTCCGTGCCATTTGGTGCAAATAATTGCTTTGGCAACAATGAATTCCCTAAGTTTTTATGATCTTGGTGAAAGTGTATTTTGACATTGACTGAATACTTTTCATTTTGACAAAAATTTATTTTTGATTTTGCTGTTTTATGGATTTTATCACATTTTATGTAACGTTTTCCTGAAAATTGCAAACAGGAATGTGAACTTTAAGGTTTTTTTTTGTATTTTAAAAAATGCGATTCTTCACCGTAAGACGTGCAAATACCTCATCTGGTAAATTGGAATTTATTTATTTGATAATTTATAAAGCATTCAATAACAATTATATAAAATTTTACCTTGGAATCAAATTGTAAATCTAAAGGTAACAAGTTTAATCTTATGGATATGATATATGATAATTATTAAATGCTATCAATATTTTAGTTTTCTAAGAGAAAAGAACTTTCAAATTCAAGAGCTGAAGCAAATTGGTCATGATCATAATTCTTTTATACATCAGATAAGTAACTCTGTTCAGAGCATTTTTCTGGAAATTGTTTTATACAAGAAGATGAGCAAAAAGTTTGTGTTGTGCTTCTTACAAATAAACTGCCTGAAAAAAACTACGAAGCACTGTTTGATGTAAACAGCTTGAAGCAACTAAACTTGGACTTAATAACATACACTGGCTCTACAAAAAAAAACTCCTGAATTAGGTGTGCATTAACCAACAACAATATCGTTTTAGCATAAAGTTAATGTTCCACTGACATATAAAGCTGAATATCGAAACTGGTATGGTATTAAAATTTAAAATGATTATACGTTTAAAAACCAATATGCCATATTAAAATGGAAATAAATGATTGCATGTAATATGAAATTTTTCAATATTATTAAGGATGTTTGGAAATTACATAAATTTTACTTTTATGTATTTGTTGTGTCTAAAAATAAAGTAATAACCTTTTGTTTGAATATGTTATTAATTAATAAAACAAAAATTCTTGATTTTAGCTCAGATAGGAAATTTGTGTCATGAAAATCCTTTGTCAAAGTAGTGAGAAGCTGCGATTGATTACCATTTCAAAAATTCAACTCTAAAAAAGGTCAATTCCAGATCCTTAAACAGTAAAGTAAATTGAAAGTTTGACCTAGTGTAAAAATTAAAAGTTGCTAGTAAATCTTTATGTATATATTTAGATTAAAAATGATTGTATTAATGTAAGAATTCTCTTGTATTTACAAGCTTCTTTATATTTAAAGTGTCTTAATAAATATTGTTTTGTTTACAATTAAATATAAACTGCTTTAACACTATCCCCTTTAGACTTTAATTTTTTTTTATAAAAATGGTTTAGTACATAATGTTACTTTACTTCATTTAAATTAAAGCTCCGTTTTTATGAAAGAAATGTCAACATTATTATGAATGTTGTTAACCCAATATAAATACCTAACATATCAGTTCCCTAAAAGCGTCGAGGAGAAAATAATTTTAACAAAGACCTAATCGAAGTTATTTTTAAATGATGAAACTATCTGACTTTGCAATAGATTATGTGGACATTTTGATACCTTACATTAAACAATATACTATATTAATTCATGATATAAAATTTTTAAAAATAAATGCCTTAATACTTTTTTTCGTTAACTTCTTATACTCTACGTCTGAATAAGGATGTTTCTAAAACAGATATTTCAAAAAAAAAAATTAGTCTCGATTTGTTTTTGGCGCATATCATTTTAGCTATTTTGCTAAATAACAATTTTATTGTAAAAAATTAAATATGTAAACAGTCATAGAAAAAGCATTTTCCTTTATTTATAAAAACTGACATTTCATGCTTGTTATCTAAAAATAATAAAATTGTTACATATTTACGCTGTTCCAAATAAGTTAAAAAAATTTGCTTTATTGGACTTGCTTTAAACAGAAAAATTATAATTTTGAGGAAACTAAAAGTAAAAATTCAAGTTAAATATTGTTTTACAGAAACAATTATCGTGGGCTGCGATTCTATAAGAGGAAAGGGAAAGAGAATGTCATAATAAGGATCTTCTATCTTTTTTCAGTCTGTATTAACACATAAGTTCTAAAAGAGATAAGGAAAGAGAATGTCAAAAAATATGCTTACAGAATCGGAGCTCTGGTCTTTTTTTGAATATACTCGATTAACCTGTCAAGTAAAACAAGAAAGAGCGATTTATTGTATTAGATATACTCTAGAAAAAGATAGTTATTGTCTAAACCTGTTAGTTAGAATAATAGAATTGACATTCATACACGACACATTCACGCCAATGTAAGAAACTAGCAGGGAATTCAATGTTGCCATACAAATCATTGCACCGAATGGCGACCAATAAGGGGGGGTCAAAAATTATTTTCATGAGCAGTCCAGTTTTATATCTCAAGTTCGTGCGTACGGTAGTCGTAAAATTTTAGTAGGAGTTTTTTGTGGTACTGCCGAACTTAACATAACATCGTGTTGTCTGGGAATATTAGAATTTTTTGAGTGGAGTAATGGGATTATTTTAACGAAACTGTTCTTTTACAAAGATACATTATAAATAAAAAATTCATTTAAAGAAAAAAATTGGTTTAAAATTGATAGATTGGTTAATACTCATACTCATACCTATCAAACATAATATAGAATAGAATATAATAGAATATAATAGAATACAATAGAATAGAATAGAATAGAATAGAATAGAATGAATATCTTTATTATATTTAAATAAAAACTCGATTAAATTACTATTTTGCTACTTATGGTTAATTTTACAAGGTGTTTTCCTTCGAACATACCCCTGTAGAATTAGCATAACGTCACAACCAGGACCCGATTGTTTGAAGGTGAAAAACGTAATAAAATTTTTATTTATATTTGAAAAAGTGCTGATAAACAGTAGACATTTCAATTCTTGGTACACACGTACCGATTTTATACTATCCTTTTCTAATTGCATTTTTTAAACGAGTATTATATGATAATCGGTACATCAATTCTAGAACACATAAAAGTGTGAGTTTATGGTTGCCTAAATTATTATTATTATTATGTTAAGGCTTACCCAAGCGCAGATGTCTATTCAGACCATAATCCTCTAATAGCACAAGTACACATTAAATTAAAACGACTATTGCACAAAAGAAAAACCAATCAAATAGATGTGAGTCGCCTATGTAACCCAGAAATCAAACGGGAGTTACAAATAAATATTAACAACAATCTAATTATACTGTGCGCAAATGGCGAATATCAAAACATAGAGAGCACAGATGACAAATGGCGGGGCTTAAAAACGGCGTTGATGACACCCGCAAGGACTATTCTGACTAAACAAAAATCAAAACAAAAGCAAGAATGGATGACTAATAAGATCCTTCAGCTAATGGATGACCGAAGAACTCTCAAAGGCAAGTGTGAACAAAGCTATAAACAAATACAAAAAGTCATCAAAACTGAAATCAGAATAGCCAAAGCCAAATTTCTATAAAAAGAAATGTGAGGAAATAGAGCATCTACAGATGAAACATAACATTTTTAATAACATAAAAAAGTGAAAGAACTTGCGGGCACACAAAAACGCAAACAACCCAACACATTATATAACACAAACGGAACAATAATAACATAACTGGAAGAAAAATTGGAGGTATGGAAGAACTATGTTAATGAACTTTTTACAGATGAAAGACATGAACATAATCTAAACAGCATACAAGAGGATGAAGGCCCAGATATAACCAAAGAGGAAGTAATGTATGCACTAAGAAGAATGAGGGATGGAAAGGCTCCGGGTCCAGACGAACTACCGATGGAAGTCCTCAAGCTCATAGAGGAAGAGTGGTGGAGCTTTTTAATCATATCTACAAAACAGGAATAATACCACAGGAATGGCTTTTATCCACATTTGTAACTATTCCAAAAAAGGGAAAAGCAAAACAATGCACCGACTATCGCACAATAAGCTTGATGAATCACATACTGACAACATTTCTAAAAGTTATACACACTAGAATACATAAAAAACTGGAAATAGATATTAGCGATACCCAATTTGGATTTCGAAATGGACTCGAAACGAGAGAAGCGTTATTTGCACTGAATGTCATGTCTCAAAGATGCCTTGATATAAATCAGGATGTATATATGTGCTTCATAGACTACAATAAGGCCTTTGACAAAGTGAGACATGACCACCTTATTAGTCTATTGACGGAAAAAAACCTCGATAAAAGAGACATCAGAATTATATCGAATATTTATTACAATCAGAAAGCAGTAGTGCGAGTGAAGCATGAGACGACTGAAGAAGTCGAAATAAAAAGAGGAGTAAGAGAAGGGTGTATACTTTCACCGACATTGTTCAATCTTTACTCTGAGGACATAATGAATAGAGCACTTATTAACCAATTCGTTGGTATTAAAATAAATAGAATTTTAATAAACAACCTCAGATACGCCGATGACACAGTACTTATCGCAGAAACACTCGAGGATCTCCAGACCTTAGTCAATAGAGTAGCAACAGTCAGTGAAGAATATGGACTGTCACTAAACATAAGAAAAACAAAATGCATGTTAATATCCAAATCAACCCAAAATGTCCCAGATATACGCATACAGGGTCAAAATATAGAACACGTCAGAAAATACAACTATTTAGGCACCGTCATCAATGAAAACAACGATAGCTCTGAAGAAATCAAAATCCGGATAGAGAAAGCAAGAGCCGTATTCACGAAAATGAAGAGAGTGTTCTGTGGCAGAGACCTGAGTCTTGAATTAAAGGTTCGTCTGGCAAGATGTTACGTACTGTCAGTTTTGTTTTATGGAATGGAGGCATGGACGCTTAAAAAGATCGATATTAACAAGTTGGAAGCCTTTGAATTGTGGATGTACCGCAGAATGTTAAGAATATCATGGATGGAGAAAATCACGAACGCTGAAGTACTGAGAAGAATGAATAAAGAAAAGGAGGTCATACTTAAAATTAAAAAACGAAAATTGCAATACCTGGGACACGTTACGAGAGGAGAAAGATATCAACTACTGAGAACTATTATGCAGGGAAAAATTATGGGAAAGAGATCTGTAGGAAGAAGACGAAACCCTTGGTTAAAAAATCTAAGAGAATTGTATAATTGCAGCAATAACCAGCTGTTTAGGTCAGCAGTCTCGAAAATACGTATAGCTCTGATGATCGCCAACCTTCGGAACGAAGACGGCACCTAAAGAAGAAAAGAAGAAATTATTATTATTGTTATTTTCAATATGCAAACAACATCTAATAATATTTACCAATAAAAACAAGTTTTTAAATCCTCTTTTTGTTAATATTAATTGCAAACTACGCATTTATAGTAATTTCTAACACTTAAAAACACTAAAAAGAGTCACGATAAGCAATTAAACTGTCAGAAAAGATAAGAAAACATGTTTATGGCTATCAAACATCAAAAAAGCCTCTTCCCCACCGACCATAAACAGTCTTCAAAGAAATCTATTGTTGTTTAAATCTATAGGGTACGGTCGAAGATGTTTTAAATATAGCGAACATCATGGTATATATCTTTTTTATTTTTCGCAAAATTTCTATACTTGACTAGAAAAAATTAAATTTTTAACATTTTTAAAAAAAATTAATATTATATTAAAATTCTATTTATAACTAACAAAAATTTCATTAAATACATATAATTCCGAAAATAATACCACCCAAAAAAATTACATCTTTACATTGTTAGAAGCTCAAACACCTACTCGGAATAGAATATTCCTATAACTAATTTTGTTTCTCTACCCAGAAAAGCAAAATTGACCGAAAGTAAAAAAATTTCATAACACTGGTAAAACCGGAATTTTAATAAAAGGATATTCAGGTAAAATAATATACAAGTAATTTTTGTTCACGTTGGATCATTTAAATAGTGAAGCTTCTAACATTGTATATACGTCTTTTTTAGATGTCAATAACTTAAAAAATGATTAGCCTTTTACATGGAACACCGCTTACGTATATTACAATGTAGCCGTTTTTTATAAAGTATGCCGTATATCTATTTTCACCCGTTTTCGAGAGATTTACACTTTTTACTTTGAAAATCATTTCTTGATTTACCTTTAATTATTGTAGTCTTATGGTCGGTTTATACTTCAAAAAATTACACAGGCTTATCAAAAAAAAAGTGGATGCCTATTTGACCAGACCATTTTATTCTTATATAATTAGATGCCCTGAATCCAAATCTTAGGTTCAACAACCTCTCTCATGTCAGGTTCAAGGTCACTTCAAGGTCAAACGGAATAAAATTTACTAAATAAATCTGAAAAAGTAGGTACGAAAGTTTTTGAGATTGCTAAATGCGATTCGTTATTTGTTTAATCCCCCAAGGTCCGCCAGAGGTAATTTCAGTGTCAGATTGAGAACAATCTACTAAATAGATCTGTAGAAGAAGATATATAGAATGGAGCAAGTTTTCAAGGTGATACTCCAGCTTCTAAAACCCAAGGAACTTGGAAGGGATAGGAAAACTACGAAAATAAACTAAATGCGTAAAAAAGTGTTCCACCATGCAGAAAATAAATGTCATAAATTGACATCGACTGGCTATGTGGAGCAAGCGCAAAAAGAAATTTCGTAGTAAATTTGTTGCATGAAGTTGGCAATGAGAACCGAAAACCAGAGCAGGGTTTGCGACACGATCGGCGTCCCGGCGTATTCTTTATGTTTAATGCGGTTGTTTGCCATCGTCTTCGACGCGTATTTTCTTTGTTGTGTGGTGCAGTATCATTAGTTAAATTTCGGAATTTATATTTGTGTATGTTGTCAAGACATTTGTATAGACTTTAATTTATAACAATGTATCAGTGTATGGTATTGTTTTGTAAATCGCGTGGTTCGATCCCGGAAATTCATTATTTTCGATAAGTACCTACGTTTTTTGTATTACATCAATATGTAAGATTATACTGAAGATCTTTTAATAGATCGACGATTTTAAAGTTTTGTTTGCGCTAGTGTGTAGTTTCTATCATTTTTTCATTTCATTTTTTTGATCAGAAATTAATTATTTTAAAGTTTAGAACGTACATGGAAAACACTTTACTTAATAATAACATAAAAGAGGAGTAACATATAGTTAATCTCTATGGCCAGATCCTTTTTAACATTGTAGATAAGATAAGATTTTATTTAGAATTATGTTTAAATTTATTTTAAGGCAGTGTTTATTTCATTAGTCGTTTTTTAACCTGAACTTTAAATTGTAATTTTTTAATATAACAACATAAATAAGAGGTTTCTCAAATCTCTCGACCTACTGCGCAAGTGCAGCATAGCCACATTGAGGGGAGTACAGAGTTACATGAGGAACTAAATTTAGTTTAGGGTATTCTCCTTCCTTTTACCCCTTCCAACTTCCTTGCTAAAACCACATATCCCTCGCGCAGCTAGATCGATATCCGTTACACCACAGCTGGGCTAGCGAAACGGGTTTTTATGTATATGACACAAACCCCAAACTCTCATTCATGCTGTGCCTGGGGTATGAGGTTTTCGGAAAGCTTGGGTTTTATTTCATACACTCATACATCCTAGTTTTTCGTCTCTGTCTGCTGCGTAACGGGCCTTGATCTCGCTGCGCGTGGGATATGTGGTTATGAGAGCTCATGTTTTGGCATATTTATAAAAACTTGGTACGGTCGCCTGTCTACTGTGTAATAGATATCAATCTAGCTGTGCTTGGGTTTTGTAAGTTTGGGAGCTTGGGTTTTGGATTACTATTTCATAATAACCAACTCGGCTTGCATATCTGCTGTGTAAGGGACATCAGTCTTGCTGTGCGTGGCGTAACGGTTATTAGTCTAGCTGAGCATGGGTTCTCTTCTTTTACAGATTTATTTAGTGGATTTTTTCTATCTCTACCTGTAAATTACCTTGAAATGGCCTCTGGCTAACCTTGAAATATTAAACAAATCACAAATTCAGATTCAGCGCCCCCAAAAGTCTACATATCTTCTTTTACAAATTTATTTAATAGATTTTTCTTAATTTGATCTTTAAATGACTCTAAAATGACCTCTGACTAACCTTGGAGGATTAAATAAAGCACGAATTTGGATTCAACAACCCCAAAAACCTGCATATCTTCTGTTTCAGATTTATTTAGTAAATTTTTCTCAATTTGACCTTGAAGTAATCTCTGACTGGCCTTAGGGGATTTAACAAACCAGAAACTCGGATTCAGCGACCCCAAAAACCATGATTTTTTTTCCGATTTATTTAATGGATTTTTGTCAATTTGTCCTTGTAATGACCCTAAAATGACCTCTAATCGACCTTGGGGAATTAATCAAATTACAAATTCGGATTCAGCGACCTCAAAAATATATGTATCTACTTTTTCAGATTTATTTAGTAAGTTTTAATCCTTTGACCTTAAAATTACCTTGAGTCTGACGTGACAGAGGTAAGCGGACCTCAAATTTGGATCCAAGGCGTCTAATTACATAAGAATAAAATAGTCCGGTCAAATATGCATCCACTTTTTTTTTACGCTAAGAATTTCCTTTTTTTTTCTGTTCATAGTTCCAACTAAAAATGAACAATTATTAATTATCAACTAAAAAGTTGGTAAAAGACCGGAAACATTCTCGGGTGCAAGTATCTGGTACACTGACGGTTCAAAAACTAGTGAGGGTACTGGAGCTGGGATATATGGGTTACAACAGAGGAAGGAACTTGGGAAATACCCAACAGTATTCCAGGCAGAAATATACGCAATCTTACGGTGCGTAGACGAGATAAACAGGAGAGCTTACAAAAGGAAGCAAATCCTCATTTACACAGACAGCCAGGCAGCCCTAAGGGCCCTCAAGGGCCAAAAGGTATCATCAAGGCTGGTTTGGGAATGTCAGAGTGAGCTGGAAATTCTGGCAAAAGACAACAGATTTATGTTAAAGTGGGTACCAGGACACGAAGGCATACATGGAAATGAAAAAGCTGACGAGCTAGCTAGAGCAGGGTCAGCATCTCAATACATTGGTCCAGAACCGGCCTTTGGGGTACCACAGTGCGCGGCCTGAGAAGCAGTCAAAGAATGGATCAAAAGAGAACATAACAACCACTGGATGAACAGACAGGGTTTAAACCACAGCAAGCTATTTATTGGGAATCCGGACCCGAAACTGGCAAGGAAACTACTACAAATGAGTAGAAACCAATTAAGGACTATTACGAGTATAATGACGGGACACATGGCCATCAAAGTACATCTGAATGGAATGAATCTATATAACGGAAACCTCGGCTGCAGACTATGTGGACAAGCCGAGGAAACGGTGAAGCATATCATATGTGACTGTGAGTCACTGGTGAGATTTAGACAACAAACTTTAGGGTCAGTAAGATTGGAACCGAGAGAAATACTCACTCACTCCTTAGCAGGACTGTACAGATTGAGCCAGGGGGCTAGGTTGACAGAGTGGCTGTACTGTCTAGGGTGAGCACGATAGGCCTACTCTGGCCGCAGTGCATCCGGTTTTAGGACGGACCCGGGAATATAATAAAAAAAAAAAAGTTGGTGAATTTTCAACCTTTTAAAAAGTCGGTTTAACTCGTGTCCGCTTTCGAATGTTATCGACTGTCGGAAAATTTGACAAGTGCATAAAAATATAAAAAATAACAAAAACAAATAAAACTTAATCAAAATTTGTGATAAAATAGTTGAAACACTTTAGAATAAAATTAGGTAAGCAACCACAATCGAAAAGCAAATAAAATTTTTGCAAAAAAAGTTGAGCAGACTTCTAAAAATGCGTTAAAAAATGAAAAATAAGTATAAATTTTTATATGAAATTGAAATTTTTGAAGTCGGTGTCAAACTAATACCTGACAAAATGTAATTCGCATAAACAGTTTTAAAAAAAAAAAACTTTATTTATAATTTCTTTCCTACCATAATTTGTATATATTAGTAGTTATTTAATTCATTTAGAAATAATTTGGCGCCGACTTCAAAAACTTCAATTTCATATAAAAACTTATAGTTATTTTTCACTTTTCAGCGCACTATTAGAAGTCGGTTCAACTTTGTTTAAAAAAGCTTTATTTTTAAATTTTTAGTTTTGAATTAATTATGATATACATAAATTATTTGAACTAAATACTAATCGCGATTAGTGTACCTCGCAATGACTCGAAAGTGGCAAAAATGTACCCATTTTATCCAAAGTTGTAAATCATCCTAAAATGAACCACTAAAAACTCTGATTCTTAGAATTCTCCAAATACCAGTGAAATTGTGTCAAACAAATGTGTCTGTCATAGTACATCCGCTATCTTAAATTTCAAATTAATTCTGGATTAGTAATATAGACCCCAAAACCTTCCGATATCGATATTTAAAGAACTTGAGATGTAAATTTATTAGCCCGATACATTTTATACTGCATATTGAATTTGTATACGCCCGAAGAACCCCGCAATCAGAAAATGCAACATTTTCAGTCCCTCATACTGTACCTTATCAACCAAATAGTTGTAAAAAATTAACCTCATATTCATAATATTCGACCCCGAAAACCCCCTAATATCAAATCTGAAAAATGCTAATAAGGTAAAAATTTCAACCCACAATATTGGTTCCGCCATGTTGAATTTCAAATAATCTAAATCTAAACCCTTCAAAGCCCCCTAGTACCAATTTTGGATGAAATCCAGAAATTTAAAATTTCTAAACTCTCATATTGCATCTGAAATATTCGATTTTCTTAAAATAATTTTATATCCACTATTTATATCCTTGGAACAAAATCTAAAAATGTAAAATTTTTAGTCCGCTATATTGGATTGGCCATATTGAATCTTGAAAAAATATTTTTAAATTCATAATTTCCGCCGTCAAGAACCCCCTACATTAGTTTTGGAGAAAACCGAAAAATATAAAAATTTTAAGACGCCATATTAACTCCGCCAGATGAAGTTTTTCAAAAAATATTTTAAATTCGTATTTAACACTAACAAAAATCCCCCAATATTGATTTTAGAAAAAAATCGAGAGACGTAGAATCTTTAATTCGCCATCTTGGATCCGTTACATTTATTTTTTTTTTAATAATTTCAGATTCGTAATGTGAAATCCCAAAAACTCCTCCATATCAATTTAAAAAATAAATAGGACACAATTAATTATTTATTCGCTATATTGAATAAGCCTTATTGAAATTTTTAACCGACTTCTAAAAGAAGGAGAGTAGTGAACATAACCCGATTCTCTCAATCCCCCCACTCCTCGACCTTGACCTTGACCTTGCTTCACCCCTCTTTGGCCCCGCCCACATGTCCTTGTCATTGACCTTGAAAGTGCACGTGTGCTTTGGCCTTGGCCTTGTGTTCAAGGTTGTGTGTGTGACCTTGACCTTGACCTTGGTCGAGACGACCTTGACTTTGTTGAAGGTCATCTTGGGTGTGTGACCTTGAAGATATGTTACGTGGTTGGGGGTGACCTTGAATGGTTTTATATAATGTATGGGGCAGTTTCATTCATCAGTTGGCTCTGACTTGTATAGGTAGTACATGTGTTAATATTTGACAAATCATGGCATATGTTTGTGAAAATTGCGGTTCTAAGTTTACTAAGAGTTATAATATGAGACGTCATAAAAGAGAATCGTGTGCGGCGAGATTTAATGAAGTGCCTGGAGGAAAACGGCTCCGAATTGAAGAGTATACATCGACGATTCCGGTAATTAATTGCGCTACATGTAATGTAGATGTTCCAATAAATCATATGTCAGCGCATAAACGAACACAACAACATAAAAATAATTCATGTTTGCCGGTATGTCATGGTGTGCAACTCGTTCAATGTGCCTTCAAAAGAAGAATTGCAACCTATCGGGTTAGCAGTGATATGGAGCATTCCGATTACGTAATGTTCTTTGCAGACATTAAATCCAAGGTGGTGGAACTTGTTAATAATTTATTGCGTGTGCATCATGCTTTAAAAGTTAACATGACAGCTGTTGGCGAGTACATGCTTCCGTCACAAGAAATATTCAGTGAAAAATCCTTCAACACTGCTAATCAAATAATTAGTGTAGAAAGTGATTTGGATGCCGTTTACCATTCTTTCACCGAATCAATAAAAACGCAGGCGACAGAGTTCCAGGAGAAAGATTCAGGTATGGAAAAATCAAAACCCGATATATTAAACTGATTTTTATATATTATTTTTCTTGTTATAGGATGGGCTCTTGTGCGAATTTTATACTTGGAAGTTGGTATCAACAAGTATATGCCTATGGGTGGCTCATCATACATCAAGTTGCCGTGTTCTATTGAAAAGAAAGGAGCTGTCGTCAATGTGATTAACCAGGACGAATTTTGCTTTGCGTGGGCTGTAACATCAGCATTGTTTCCTCCAACAGCAGAGCCTTCACAGAAGACATCCTACCCCCATTTTTCTAGAGTGCTAAATGTAACAGGTATGGATTTTCCAGTAAAATTACGTGACATTAAAAAATTTGAGGAAATGAACAACATATCAATTAACGTATACGGTCTGGAATCTAAATATGAAAATAATGAAATAATACATGAAGTTATTGGTCCACTGAGGTATGCGTCAAAAAAGTTGGATAGGCATGTAAATTTATTGTTAATTACAAAAGACTGTAGTAGTAAAGATGGCGGTGAACATTTTTGCGATACGACTTGTTCAAAGAGTCATTATTGTTGGATTCGGGATTTATCACGTTTAGTTTCAAGTCAAATTAGTTGTCAACAACATAAAATATATTTCTGTGATGGTTGCCTCATTTATTTTAGTACACCGTCAGCTTTAACTTTACATCAAAGCTACGATTGTAACCACATTTTCACGCAAACACCCTCAGTGGATTTAAAAATCGATAAATTTGGAAAGAGTGTGCCGGAAAATATTTTAAAATTCGAGGGTATAGAAAAGCAAATGCGCGTTCCATTCGTGGTTTATGCAGATTTCGAATCTGTTTTAAAACCCATTGAAACGGTACAACCAAACCCACAAAATTCTTACACTGTAAAAAGTTTTAAACATGAACCATATTCTTTTGCTTATTTAATTAAATGCTCTTTTGACGACTCACTTTCGAAATTTGAGCTATTTCGGGGGAATAATGCAGCTCAAGTCTTTGTGGATCGTATCGAGTGTGATTTAAGGGCTCTATACAACACATATTTAAAAGACATTAAGCCTATGAAACCGTTAACGCCTGAAGAAAAAAGGGAGTTTAATGATGCTAAAATATGTGGTATATGTGAAGGCCCTTTTGAAGAGGGTGAGATTAAAGTACGAGACCACTGTCACATAACTGGTGCAAAAAGATTTGGTGCTGCACATTCCGTTTGTAATTTAAATTATAAATTACCCTCTTTTATCCCTATCATATTTCATAACTTAAGCGGCTACGACAGCCATTTATTTATAAAAGAGTTATGTAAATATGGGGATAAAATTGGTGTTTTGGCTCAAAGTAAGGAAAAGTACATATCATTTACCAAAAGCATTTATGTGCACGATTATTTTGATAGTAAATGTGGAAAAGTCAAGAGGAAATATTTAAAGTTGCGATTTATTGATAGTTTTAAATTTCTGTCAACGTCTTTGGAAAATTTAGGCAGCGGTTTAAACGACGACGATTTTATTGAAACGCGGAAACATTTTTCAAATATCAACCAATTTAATTTGATGCGTCAAAAGGGTGTTTTTCCCTATAGCTTTATTGACTCTATAGAAAAAATGGAAAATACATGTCTTCCAAGTAAAGATGAATTTTATGATAATTTACGGGAAGAACATATTAGCGATGAAAGCTATAGAAGAGCAAAAGAAGTATGGCGCTTGTTTGGGTGTAAAACTTTGGGGGACTATTCGGACGTGTATTTAAAATCAGATGTGTTGCTATTGTGTGATGTTTTTGAGCAATTTCGGAATAATTGCTTAAAATTCGATAAACTTGATCCAGCACATTACTATACCCTTCCAAGTTTATCATTTGATTGTATGCTACGTATGACTAAGGTAGAGTTAGAGCTCTTAACTGATATAGACATGATACATTTTTTTAAGAAAGGTATACGCGGCGGCATAAGCCAGTGTACAGAAAGGAAGCACATCGCTAATAATATTTTTTTACCAGACTATGACCCAACAAAACCTTCTTCATTTATAACATACCTTGATGCTACAAATCTATATGGTCATAGTATGTCACAAGCATTACCATATGGTGGTTTTCGATGGTTAAGCGAGCGCGAAATTCTGGATTTAAATATTATGGCTGTTGGTGATGATAGTTTACATGGCTACGTTTTGGAAGTGGATGTGCATTATCCGACTGAGTTGCATGATGCACATTCTGATCTTCCATTTCTAGTAGAAAATATCATACCGCCAACAGAAAACGCTAAATTACCGAAATTAATTCCCAATTTACAAGATAAAAAAAAATACATTGTACACTATAGAACTTTAAAACAAGCCATCGCCAACGGCTTAGTGGTAATGCAAACCCATCGAGTATTACAGTTTGAGCAATCAAAATGGCTAAAATCGTATATTGATTTTAATGCCAATTTACGTAACAAGGCCACCACAAAATTTGCGAAGGACACTTTTAAATTAAAAAATAACGCGATATTTGGTAAAACTATGGAAAATGTGGAAAATCGAAAGGATATAAAATTAGTAACACATTGGGAGAACAGTGTAGGCAGAAATGGAGCTAGAGCACTAATATCCCGCCCCAATTTCAATAGTAGCTCGATATTTACCGAGAACTTTGTTGCTATACATATGAATAAAGTTAAAATATTGTACAATAAACCAATTTATATCGGTTTTTCCATATTAGATATATCAAAGACTGTAATATACGATTTTTATTATAATTTTATTAAATCCAAGTTTGGCGATGATGCTTCGTTACTTTACACCGATACTGACTCGCTTATATTAAAAGTGTATACGGAAAACTTTTATCAAACTATATCAGAAAACCCCGAAAAATTCGATACATCAAATTACCCCGAAATTAATAATTTCAACATAATTAAAAGTAATTCTGTAGTTGGTAGAATGAAAGATGAGTTTCCTGGTGATCCGATAATAAGTTTTTATGGTACCGGCGCGAAGGCTTATTATGTAAAGTCCATTAATAATGAATTAAAAAAAGCCAAAGGTATCAAAAAATGTGTTATCGAGAAAGACCTTCATCAGGAAGACTACCAAAGAATTGTTGAACGGGGTGGTTTGATATTAAGAAAGATGAAGACATTTAGAAGTGAATTACATAACATTTATACCAACATAATAAATAAAGTAGCATTGTCACATAGCGATGATAAACGTTATGTAATTCCCAGTTCAACCAAAACTCTACCTTGGGGGCATGCAGACATAGATTTTTACAAAACAGACCCGGAAGAAAACTTAGCAAATTTAGTCACCGTGTTGGAATCATTTCTAAGTCAGGACAGCACGTAATCTGGAAAATCCATATTTCATTATTTGTATTGTTTTTATTATTTCTATTAAACATACAACATTAATATGTAACGATAGTATTGTAATTTTTTTTTTTTTTTTTTTTTTTTTTTTTTTAAATAAAAAACATGTATTCATTGATTGATTGCTTTTTTATTGAACCTTTATTTTAAAATTATAAATATAATGAAGTGTCGACAAATAACAAACTGTAAAAGTTATTGTTGAAAAATTTGTCTAATAGTAAATTAAACGCACAGGTCTACGAGTAAATGTTTAATGTGAAACAGGTTTGCTGACAAGATCCTCCATAGTCTTTTCAATTTTCAACATTCTAGAGTTAAGTTCATCACGCAGTTCGTCTTGCCTAAGTTCATATATTGCAATAACAGTATCATCAATGTATCCTCTAAGTTCTTGACCGGTTTCAATTAATTTCTTGCGTACGTAACCTTCAAGTTGGTTTCTGAATATATCTTTAATAACAATTGTTGAGTCATGTAAAGCTTTCTGCGTATCTTGCACACACTGAGCAAGGTTATTATCAACATAATTTCGTGTGGTCGCATCGTCTCCTTCAAGAGGTTCTGCTAAATAGCACAATCTTTTGCTTCCCATGTCGTAATCTCCATTAGGTGTAAGTTTAAAACCTATTCCTGAAGGACCTCGCATAAAGTTAAAATCCTTAAATTTTCTTTTGCGACCGAACTTATCAATAGTGTTTACTTCTGACATTGTTATGTGAGACTGATTTGAAACCATTAGATTTCACCCTAATATATGGTTCTATTTCATTAATAAACGGACTCTGCAGAAAAATATGGATTGCAAAACGTATTTTAGGTGATGTTTAATAAATACACATACAGATTCATTTTACTATTGTTTTATTGAAAAAAAATTAAAATATAACAAAAGATTGAGTTTACTTTTTATTATTAAAAAAAATAAAAAAAATAACAAACAAAAAAATTAAAAATTAAGAAATAAAATACATGTTAATTTCTTCTGTACAGGTAAGCTTCTTCTATGACCCAATTTCTTCTCTGGATGGCACGTTCATTAATGTCCTTGTTTTTAAAATAACCTTGACAGGACCAAAAAAAAAATCCTTGAAAATTACAACCTCGAAAACGACCCTGACATTGACGGGTACTTTGACCTTGGCCTTGGCCTCGCATCTAACAAGTTTAGTACTATATTTATATGCTTCTTTAAAATAACCTTGACAGGGACAAAAAAAAATCCATGAAAATTACAGCCCTGAAAACGACCCTGGTATTGCCGGTTACGTCGGCCTTGGCCTTGGCCTTGCATCTGACAAGTTTAAATATTATACTTAATGCATCGAACAAAAGGAATAAAGGCGGTGTAGTGGGGGAAATGGGCATAAAAGCAGACTTGCTGGCTCGAGCTCTTCACAGTTCGTCAGAACAGCAAACAGTACAGTGCTAAGAAAAAGTTAATTGTGTGAGTTGGAATATCGAAAATGTCTAGTGTACGGTCTCTTTTAGATGCTCTTGACGTGAGCTGCGGTTCACAGCAAGGCATGCTGGATAATATGAGTGGTTTAGAGGTGCTAAGTCCGGGGGTGTTCGAGAACTGGAATGGCGTGGAGCATGAAGATGCCGAAGACCGAGCCCTCAACGATGGTCGCGACGAGGAGTTGGTTCAGTCGGCAGCGCAATTCCTGGAATGCTGGACGGAGGAGAAAGAGCCAAAAATTAATGTGATTAGTGATGTGGTTGTGCGAAAAGCATCGCGGCCTAGGGAATCTTCTCCGAAAGCGTCGAAACTGCAAAAGCTCTTGACTATGCGGAAGTCGGAAATCGCCGATAAAAAAACATTTTATTCGGCGATTAAAGGTGTGGGACAAGGGAAGAAGAAAAAGTTTAACTTTAAGCGTCCCTCCACCCCTGTTCCATTACCCGACTTCCTAAAAACAGCACCGCAAGAGCCACTGTCAGTAGAAGTGGAAGTCATAGAAGGCCCCGATGGACCAACACCACCAACGCCACCAACACCGGCCAGCGTCGAGAATGTAATAGTGTCGGAGGTGAAGTCTTCCCCAGCGCCAGCACCACTGTCGCCGATATTGGGGTGCCGGAAACCCATGAAGAAGCGGTTTAAGCGGTGTTTTGAAGGCGATGAAGTTTCCGCTGCTTCGTCGTCGTCGTCGTCGTCATCGTCTTCACCAAATAAAACCGCGTCTTCTTCCGAGCCATCACAACCGGAGTGGGTCGAAGACTTCACCAACTCTCAGAAGACCAAATTGACTGACATTTATGCCATGAAAAAACGGTTAGTGAATGAAGTGAACGAGTGTGCCAGTGACATTATAGAACTTGAAAAACAATTAGAGATAAAAAAGGTGAAATCTGCGCGGTTAAAAAGACAATTAGAGGACTTTAATAAATTATGTAGTAGGTGTTAGGTAGTTGTAGATATTAGCTTTTAATTTATAGTATTAAGTTTGTAAATATATATATATATATATATATATATTGTAGTTAATAAAAAAGTGTTTGATCAAATTTTTTATATTTTATAATGAGAATAAAAATGACTTGAAAATTTATTTTTGTGTGTTATTTCATATAGGCCCTGTCCCACATAATATTAGGTAATAAAAAAAAAAAAAAAAGTGAATAATCCACTAAAACTACGCAATAGCAATAGTTGTAAATATTTTCTGATAATATTTACAAGTATGCTAAAACATGGTTCGGTTTATGAAGTTAAGGTTCTGTCGCCAGAACTTCTAATACTTTGTATCTCAATATTGTATGTTTTTATGAAAAAAACATAAAATATTGGTTACAAAGTATTATAACCAACTAAAACTACGATCAAATTATTTTGTGGTCCTGAAAAGGACCGTTTGGTTTTAAAACATGCGACTCTTTTATTGAGTTGTGGAGTCGCACGGCCCGTCATCATCATCAGCGGGGGTGGCGGTGCTGTCCTCTGTGTATTCGATGATGAACCGCCAAAGTTCATCCCATCTAGGATCGTTCGGCTCCCACTCCAAACAATTCTCTGTGGTAGAATCTACCACAGGGCATTGGATGGGTTGTTGTTGTTGTTGTTGTTGTTGTTGTTGTTGTTGTTGTTGAGTCCCTGACATGTTGAACTAAAATGATTGTAATAAGTATTGATGGTCGTATATATAGAGACAAATTAATGGTGGGGGGTGAAAACAAATGTCATATTACGTATTGAGACCAAAAGTTGTTTGTGGTCTCAAATACGAACGAACGATTTAGCTGGGTTCCACCAGCACTTAAAGTTTTAATACTTTGTATCTAATATTGTATATTCTATACATACAATATTAGTAACAAAGTACTAATATGTACTAAAACTACGATCAAAGTATTTTGTGGTCCTGAAAAGGACCGTTGTTGTGTGCCCTTAAAAAGGGCCAGGGAGAGTGTGGGGCTTATGGTGCCCCATCCTCGCTGGTCGACCACCAGCTTGACGAATCGCAGGGGCCTTGTGGGTCGTCGGGTGTTGGTGATGCTGGAATTTCCAGCACCGCATCTTCCGTCGAGTCCGGCTCTGGCTGCGGCGACGGAGTTTCGAGTCTTTGTAAGACCCAATCACCCGCGTCGTCTAATTCCACTAGACCCGGATCATGGTCATATACTAGCGGAATCGGCTCATCCAAGTCGTCCCAACGTAGGACGTCAATTTCAAAATCCACCTCGTCGTCGTCGTCGAAGACTTGCAGGTCTCCAACGTTGTCGGCTACGGTGTCATCACTAAAGATGGATGAGCCTCGGCTGGCGGGTCTTTCTTCCTCCATGTTTATCGTATGAGGGTTGATGAATATATGACTGTGTAACTGACCCAGTCTCATATATATAGAACTACCCCCACCCCACCAACGGATTCTAAATGTTATGTATTGGTGAGAGCTTATAGAATTATTGATTTTTTTCAAAAACTTTAAATAAGGAATTAGATTTGTTTAGACAATAAGACTTATTCTTAATATTTTGTGAAGAATACATTACAAAAAAAAAAATAATAGAAACCTTGTTTGAACTGTTAACATTTTCATAGGTTCTCAAGCATATAACTTGGCACTTAAGCTACGAGACAAATCGTCGTTAAACGAATATCTCGCCCCATAAGTGACGATTACTAAACTACGATCAAAATATAATGTGGTCCTGAAAAGGACCGTTTTTGTGGCCCTAAAAGGGCCTGGGGGGAGGGTGGGGTGCCTACCGTGGAGTAATACCCAACGATATTAACACCGACCTAGGTGCAGCCCTTGGTCTTCTCATTGGCGGCACCGTCGTCGTCGCTGGTAGTGTCGGCGCTGCAGGCGGTGCCGAAGGTGCCGCTCCTGGTGCGGTACCCCCGCACTCCTCACACTTGCATATCTTGCCGGGCACGAATGGCCTGACAATGCCAATGATCCTTTTTGGTATATCTTCCATCTTGCCGATCGAATGTGTAATGATGAAATAATTCTAATACCGGCCTCTATATACATTCAAAAAGTTGGAGGGGGTAAGGTGGAGTGCATATATGCATTATATAAGTTTGAGAATAATATGATTTTATAACTCACCGTATCTCTGTTATGGATACAAACTACCCCCCTCCACTTTTCTAGCATATAGTACTAGACTTTCTCTACATTTTTTTCAAATAAATTTTTTTGATATTTCTAACCATTACTTTCCTACATACGTAGCGCGTTAGCGCGGAGCAGGCACACTAAAAAAAAAAAAAAAAAAAAAAAAAAAAAAAAAAAAAAAAACCCTCCCCTACAACTTCCGCATACTCCCGTTCGGCGCTCTAGCCTCCTAACTCGAGAATTTCAATTTTTTCATCTAAATTTTTTGTCACTTTTAAGATTTTCCAAATTTTTTTTTCACCATTGTATTCTACTCAAAATTCTAGGTAATTAAAGTGCTTTTATTTTTTCTCTATCTTGAACGGTTCCCGAGCTACAGCGCTTTAAAAAATCCAAATTACTAACTTACTATAACCCTTTTCTTAAAATTTCATCTTTCCGAATTTTGAAAAGTACTACCATATGTAGAAAAAAATTCTCTTTCTAATTTCCTAATATCATTTTGCTCCAAAACTTCAACTTTGGCGCGCATTCACCATTTTTCAATTTTTTTTTTGAAAAAAATTTTTTTTACGTTTTTACTATCGAGAAAAATGCTTGCTTATAGTACTCGATTTCCTCTATAATTTTTTCTTATAACTTTTTCCCCTATTCCTAACCGTTACTTTCCTACAAATTTTCTAAATCGTTGTTTTCATATTGCTGCCCTAAAAATTTTTTCTTGTGTTATTTAAGCTCTTTTTTCCACTTAATAAACCACCATTTTCTAAATTCCCGTACTCTTTTCTTAAAGAGCGGGCTTTTCCGCCAGCTTTTTTTTGGTTGGGTTTCAAATAAATATAAAACTACTACTTCACTCATTACAAATTTATTGATTCAAGAACATTATTTTGTGTTACATATAATAGATACATTAAAATATAGATTTATTGGTCACCGAACCGTTTAATACATTATAACTAAAAAATGAGTCGTGAATAACTAATGCGTACACTTTAGTGTCTTTGGGGAATTTATTCTTTCTCGTTTGGAACTCCAATTTTACATCCACTGTCGATGAGTTAATCGCCTCTGGTTGATGACTGCAATTGATAATAAAAACGGGGTTTTTCATATATTCCGCGAACGTTATCATCGGATCGTTTATCTCGCGCCCGTAGTAACTGCTTTGGAAGTTTTCGTAATTGTAATAGGCTGCTGCGTACAGTTTCTTGGCGAAATCTAAATTCCATCTTTCGTATGGATAAACGGTTGAATTCAGATACAGTCTAATGTCGCATACGTCGGCGTGGGTAAACTGGGTTGCGTTTTTTTCTTTCTTGTCGCAATTATTGCTGTCTTGAAACCCGACGATTATATAGCGCGGTCTTTCCAGACTTGTACTCGTTCTCAAGGCCCACACGTCGGAAGATGTTTGCCTTAAAGCTGGTAATTCGTACAGATCCCATTTACGATATGCCATTTGAATACTGGCATTGTTTCCTCCTTTATTAATGCGAGACAGTATTTTCAATTTTTGCTTGTCGTCTGGAATGATGTGACGAATTTTCCATTCGATTTTGTCGATACTAATTTCTGCCTCTACTTCGCCGACGTAACAATTGGTAAAAGTGCGAGCTATAATCATAATAAGCTCTTGTTTTACGTTGAAAACACCTTTTGCGTAATCTTCGGCGAATCCCATAAGATATTTTAAGGGTAATTTCCCGGAGAATACGTTACTTGCCGTGTCTACGATATCTTGGTTTGCTTCGTCGAGACCCCATCCGCACGTCATGAGAGATCTTTGTTGCAAACTTCCGAATGAAACCATGGTTTTTAATGTCGTCGTAACTCCAGGTTTACGAACCACGGCGACCTGTTCACCTCCCATCTCGTAGCGAATTTCATCGAACAAAAATGCGAGGGCATTATTTGATAAAAAACATCTTTTCGTTGCGTCTATGGGTTTAAATTTTCCTTCGATATATATGTAACTTTCGGCGATATCAAGTATAATATCTTGAAAATTAATGGGGATACGGACTTCATCCGAATTGTTGAATGATGGAGATCCGTATGGTTTATACGTATGCTCTTCTAGACTAATAATGGAATTGTCCAAGATGGGCTCGGAGAAAACCTCTATTTTATCGCTGGTGGTGGAAATCATTTTCGCACTTTAAGACCGATTGATTTTAAAAATTTATAGTCTTCGGCAGATAACTGTTGAGATGTTTGTGATCTAACGTCTGGACGACGACTAACCTTGACGTTAACTCTTCTTTTACTTTTATTATGTTTCGGCGGTTCCCCCATCTTAGTCGACAGCACACACAATTGACGATTGAAGCAAAAACCCATTTTTATGAAAGTTTCTTCAGTTCCAATTTCACGATTATTTTCTCGCCTTGAAAATTGATTAGATCACCGCTATCGTCCAAGATGCGAAGAGTAATGTTGTCGATAAACTGACGTCCTGCCGGCATTAACGGCATATAAATATTATTTTGTGGTTCTTTACTGATTTTGTAACCGGGCTCCACGTCGATATCGAATTCGAACAAGGTATGACCTTCCACCGAATTCATATATGCTCCGGAAATTATATTACAATCTACGCGTATGATGCGTACTTTCATTATTTCCACCATCTCGGTTGATTCGTGCTTTTTGTCTCTTTTTAACACTGTATGATTAAATCCTAACATTTTACCGATACTCGCCTCTCCCCGGAAATCTATAGTATATTGGGATTTCAGTTCACATTTCAGCGTATTATTATTAGCGACCAAGTAAAAGATTCCATCGTTCTTTTCTTCAGTTGAAAGCCTCAAAGCCTCCAACATAGCTTTACCTATCTCATCTATTTCATAGGCCCCAGGTGGAATCTGCAATTGTATCGGCTCGGTGGTGTAACCCTCCTTCATGTAGGCAAACTTATTGTTGCTTTCGTCCACATTAAAAATTGAATTGTATGTGTAAAATCCCAGCAATGCCAGACCATATTTGTTTTCTCTATTTAATTCGACTGGTGGATAAAAATCGGCGCTTAAGACGCTCGAGTGTCCTGTTAGTGTGAACGTATAAGACATGACTAACCATTAAAACATCACACATCTCGGTTTTATTCTTAGCGGCAACATTTAAAAAGATTCATCGTCACACCTTTTCTCACTGCATTAGATAGTGATGTTTTTATGCTATTTTCTGCTTTTATGCGCACATCGCTGATTTTGCAATAACAACAAAATATTTTTCTAGCCGTAAGATCCTCATCAGTCATAACCTCGTTTAAATTGCTGCTGCTGCTGCTGAAATAATGTTTGCAACCGCACTGATATTTTAATATATCGATATCGCTTTTAAGGTGCTCCGGCAACTTTTCCCAAACGAATGGAATTTCATTTGGGGCTAATGCAATCATTACTTCCTTGGGCATGTTTTCTAACTGTTTCACGGTCATTTTCCTTAATCCACCGGCTAGATGAAATGCTTTCAGTGATTGCAACATTTTAGTATAGTTATTGCGATCCATTTGCGGTGTTAATGGTGACGATGATGATGATGACATCTTTTACGCTGATGATTCGACAAGAAACTTTAAGCACAAATGTCCACACCAGACTGTTCCAAAATCCTGCTGACGGTCGTATGTATAGTAAATAATTTTTGATGGTTCCGATCCCGTTTGTAGATATCGTACCAATTCGATCGGTGGGGGTAAATCGCCGAAGCTGTCATAATATGTTACTTTAGAATTATTTTTTCTATAAGCTACCCAATGAGTCCCTGCACCACGCGTACTATCCAAATTCACTATTGCTGCTTCGTAACGTCGAGGACCTTGTCTAGGTAATAAATCCCTCATATAAACGCCTCGAAAGTGTCCTATTCTTTTCTTTTTGGCATATTTTTCTATATCGATGTTAGATAGTGGTCTTCGAGGTAGGGATTCAATTAGTTTTTTGATCTACGATTTAAAAATAATCCCATACCTTTACGATATGGCTTTAGAAACAAACCATTTCCTTTCGATTTTAAATACAGGCCGGCACCGGTCTTATCTTCGCTGCTTTTTTTTACTGCTTTTATGGCGCGCACAATTCCCGCTGCCCCACCGGCTAATGAACCCAAAGCTGATAACCCGGCAAAAATTGGTATTAATGGTAATATTCCACCAGTTTTAGGAATCGGTATTATTCTCGGTGTACGAACCTTCCTTTTGCCACCTGCCGCTTTTACCGATCTACGTGCTGCCGACAGAGCTATTTTAGATGCATTCATGACATTTTTTTCCAACACATTTTTACTTCCGGCTTTTAATAATTCCCTTCGAACTGCTTGTCGAATAGCTGTTCCGAAACTGGCTTTCCGAACATGTCGATTTTTATTAACACCTTTCCTTTTTGTATGACGCGTGCCTTTACTAGATGTTTTTTTTGTTGATAATGATGATGATGGTACACCCATACCAAAACGTTGTTTTCCTTTCATAATGTTTGTAACTAACCAAGCTGCTGTTTTTTCACCTAAACTGGAATCTTTCGATTTTACTCTATTCCAAGCACTTTGTTCGAGCTCGTAATCCGCTCGATGTCTCGCACTTATGTTGTCTTTATTATGTAAATAGGCTAAATCGTGTTTTTTGCATGCGGCATCCAAAGGATTAATGCCTGGATCACCTCTTGTTACACGTTTTATTACTTTTGTTCCGGGTCCGCAATATTGATAACCAGGAATGTGTACCTCGAATGGTAATTTATTTATTAACGAATTCACAATACCGTATCCAGTTTTGTTGGAAACGTGAGACCGTCCACTTCGTTTGACGCTCGGCATCTGAATGACAGTTTTTGTGAAAAATTGCCTATAAAATATCAAATTTTCCTAAGATGCGCGTTATCGATCTTAAACAAAAACTTCCTATTGACAATCTCGATGAAAAAGTCGGACTTGGATTTGAAAAGAAGATAATGAAGAGACACGGTCCTCTACTTCCTTCCTCTATTCGCGGCCTGTTAATTGGTCCATCCAATTGTGGAAAAACTAATGTCATGATTTCGCTGCTTACACACCCCCTTGGGCTACGTTTCGAAAATGTCTATATTTACTCGAAATCTCTGTATCAACCGAAATATGAGTATTTAAGGAAAATTTTAGCGCCCATCAAAGGTTTAGGCTACTATGCCTTTAGTGATTCCAGTAATATTGTGGTACCGTCCGATGCAAAACCAAACTCTATATTTATCTTTGATGATGTTATATGTGAAAAACAAGATGTTATAAGATCGTACTTTAGCATGGGACGTCATAAAAATATCGACTCCTTTTACCTAGCGCAAACATATTCGCGAGTGCCTAAACAGCTTGTGCGAGACAACGCCAATTTTATTATTATGTTTAAACAAGATGAGTTGAATATGAAACACATATTTTCCGACCACGTTTCACCGGATCTAACTTTTACTCAATTTCAAGAAATGTGCTCAAAATGTTGGGATAATAAGTATGGATTTTTAGTAATTGATAAAGACAGTGATGTGAAATCGGGAAGATACCGCAAAGGATTTGATAGCTATATATTACTGTAATAATAAGGGAAAATGCTCATTTGATTGTTGAAACGTCCTTTGTTAACATCATGAATAACGCGATCGACTTAAAACGTAAACTAGTGGAAGCTACCAATGCCGTCAGAAAAAAATTTAAACAAATTAAAGCGGCTAAAGAGTTTAATGTTGTGGAATTGGAAAAGTTTTACGAACCCATTTCTAAGCCGTTGACAACTATATCTGATGTGGTTAAGCAACGTCAGCAGCAGCAGCAGCAGCAGCAACAACAACAGCAACAACATTATCCAGCTACAAAGTCACATAGTCTCAGTACATCAGTGCAGTCGACTCAAATATCAGGTTTTCCCCAACCTACACATTCCTTTCAAACCTCCACACCTATTCAGCAGCAGCAGCAGCAGCATCGCATTTCAAAAGAAGATATTAGCCAATCGGTGTTTGATACACCCTCGACATCAACTAATACATCTCTCGCATCCGCTGACACCACAACTTCCGATACTTTAAACGCACACCTGAAAGGATTACGTTCGAAACCATCTCTATACGATACTGTATATGGTGTACGTTTTGGTTCAAAAACAGATAACAAAAATTTTATTGGTAATTTAGAGGTGCGTTTTCGAAATGGAAATATTGTCTTATACAAAAAAGGGAAAAATATTGCAGAATATGGTGGATCACCGGCACTTTATGATTTGTTATTTCTTAAAACACCCCCAAGTGTAGGCAAGGAACAACAACAATTAAGTGATAATGTACTTTCAACGTACAAGGAAATTTTGGAATCAACGAATGCTGTCTACAACAATTTTAAAAAAAGTGATGGTTTACGGGAGACCAGATGGAACAAATATTTACGAATTATTAAACCTCTGATAATGGGCACAAAATTAGGTGGTACTATTACAAGAAAAAATCTCTCGGAAAAACTACAGTTACCCACAAAAAAGAAATTATCTTCGAAAAAATTTCAATATGTCTACTGGAACAAAGCTAAAGAGTTGGTGGATCGTTTACGTTTGTTGTGGAGTTCCAAAATGGCCGGTCACACTGGACACGAAAATGAAATTATGTCAATCATAGAGGAATTACGAGAAGAAGATATAATATATTAAGCTCAATATTTAATGATATTATTCAGTTCTTCCTTCGATCTGAAACCTTTAGTATTACTAATAATATGGAGCCCAGTCTAGAAAAAATCAAGATTGTTAATGAACTACATAGAACGGCTAGAAAAAATTTTGTAAGACGGCGCACGATAATAAAAGGATACAGAGATTTGTGGCAAATTGATTTGGCTGAAATGCAACAGTATGCTGATGAAAACGATGGTTATCGTTATATTTTAGTCTGTATAAATTGTTACTCGAAATTTGTCTATACCAAAGCCATAAAAAACAAGACTGGTATAGAAGTTACTAATGCGATGAAAAGCATCATTGAAGAGGCATCATATACACCAACAAATCTGCAAAGTGATCAAGGAAAGGAGTTCTATAATACAAACTTTCAAGCCCTGATGAAAAAATATAATATAAATCATTATTCCACTTACAGCACAAAGAAAGCTGCAATTGTTGAGCGAGTCATAAGGACTTTAAAAAATAATTTATATAAACAATTCTCGACAAGAGGATCTTACAAATGGATACATATATTATCGGCAGTAACAAAAACCTATAACCATTCGAAACATCGCACCATTGGAATGAAGCCTGCAGACGTGCAAGAAAAAACACATATTAAAGCATATGATTATTTAAAAATTGTACCTAAAAAATTTAAGTTTTCCATGGGTGACATTGTGCGTATTAGCAAGTACAAAAGCTTATTCGAGAAAGGATATACGCCCTCTTGGTCAACCGAATTGTTTAAAGTTGTAAAAGTTAACGTTACAAATCCACCTACTTACTTGTTGGAATCGTTAGAAGGTCAGCCTATAAGAGGGTGTTTTTACGAATCAGAACTACAAAAAACAAGCAGTCCTGACGTTTATCTAGTAGAAAAGGTCCTTAGACAACGCAAGAAAAATCACATCGAACAATTATTTGTCAAATGGCTAGGATTTCCCAACCACTTCAACTCTTGGATAGATAAAGCTAATATTGTTTAAATAACATATTGTATGACTATATTTTTTATTTAAAATGTAAAATAAATAAACAATATATTGTAAAATAAAGTTTTTTATTTCAATCTTCATTATTAAAAACAATGACAATAAAACATCATACACATAAATAACATTTCAATATTCTTGGAGGGAAGGTCCAATTCACCGACGACTACGACGTTATCTTCAAGGCTATGCCACTCGGAGTGCGTTCTCCTATTCTTTAACCTGCTTTTTTTAGATTTTTTTTGAAGTCGAGTCGTACGACAGTGCACTTAATGAGTCATTTAAAGGCTGATGATAGAGTATTTTCTGCATAACTTCAATTTTTGTTTTAAGCTCACTATTATTTTTGTATATCATGGGGAGGACATCCTTGTTAAATATGTCACATATTACAGCTGCAAAATTGTAAAACTTTCTATTAACAAAGTGTTTTGTCACAGCATCGTCATCATCTTTAGGCTCGCCTAAGTTGGTTATGATTTTTCCACCCATATCATACTGCCCATCCGCTGTAAGTTTAAAACCAATCCCTTGTGGCCCAGATAATATATGATATTTTTCATTATATTTCTGACGACCAAATTTATCAATTGTGTTGTTTCCTCGACTCATTTTCAATCTTTACTAAACTATTTTATTTTTATTTGCCCTACTTATATTAAATATTTCAGCTGAGAAAAAGAAACACTGACTATGATCTACTGGGTTGGTATGTTTATAAAAGAAATAAAATAAAACTGTGATTGTAATAGATATTTATTTACAGTTATTTAATTGCACAAATACAAAAATTATAAAAAATTAGTTTTCCATGTCTTCGTTTTCGTTGCTCAAAATTCTATCCCATCCGACACTATTTCGATCGTCAACGTCTTGGGCTGTTGCTGTTGCAGAAACCAATTCATATTTTGCAGCAAGCTCACCTGGTAAATGTGGAATATTGACGAGGTATTCTTTTAATTCTTCTTCAACCATTTCAGCACAAAATGTATCCATGTCTATGGAACCATATAAAAATTTGTCGCACAAGTGTGCCCCAGCCATAAAATTGATTGTATCCCTGATCTCGTTCTTATATTGATCTTTGGTTACATCAATATGCGAACAATCATTTACGCTATCTAACATATCGTGAGCCCTATTTCTTAATTCTCTCCCCAACCAAAATATGTATCTATCTACACATTCGTTGGCGGTCGTCGTCGTCGTCGTCGCATCAGCAGACATCTTTAACAGAAATAATGAACACGTGTAAGTATTCTGACATGTGCAACTATATTTTAAATTTAATTACATCCTTTTTTTCAAACAATTTACATACAATTTACTCCAATGAGCCAAAACGTAATAATGTTCGAGTATTGTTTCCAAAAACTCTAGTGCCCTGCCCCAAATAAGTTAGAGTGTATTTATCTTTAGTTTTACTCATAATATCTACAATATCGTCAGATAGTGTTTCGGCCACACGTTTTGGTAAAAAAGTCTCAAATGTGCTATTATCACCGTCATCGTGTAAAGCCACTAAAAGAGTTTTACCAAATCGTGTAGTCATTGAAACCATCTTTACAATTTTATACTTTTTGCCTACAATCATTTCGGTAACCTTTTTTTTCTCTAAAACCTCGAAATCTTTGCTAAACATTTCATTAATTTCATCTAGAGTTTCTTTTGCAATACTCATTATTGAAAAAATGGTATATAAATCCAAAAATTACCGTGAATATAAAAGCACTTTCAGAACACTACACGAACACAATATTTGATGTTTATGCCACTGATATCTGCGACTGTTTGAAGTCACTTCTTCTCCCACGAACCTTTATAGCGAGGTTTCAAGGTCGAATTGTAACAATGGTGGGGGTAGCTTAACGATAGAAATAGTGGGAGGAGTATTCAAGGTCAAATGACGTCACACATTTAAATTGGTATAAGGATAACTTCAAGGACAAAATATAATGAAACAAATAACTACATTTTATGTACTTTATTCATTGATTTTTTTCTGCCATTCTTCTATGCGTTTAACATTATCACCTAAACCTAATTTCCTTAATTTGTTCAATAATAAGTGTTTGTTTTTATTTCTAAGAAAATTCTTACAAACTATACTAGCTAAAAGACACACTTCGGCATGGTCCATATACTTAAAAAATACACTAAAGTCCTGAGCCTCCGAATCTTGCATTTCATATGCGTAAAATTCCGAACAGGCTGCAGAAATTAGAAATTCCTCGTACATTTCTCGCACTAAACTTTCCATATTAACTACTACTACGTTAAACTTAAGTCCTACACTCTAATTTCATCTAACACAACCGGATCTGCAATGAACCTAATCAGTTTTTCCAAACAGTCACTAAACCCCAACTTTTTTATCTCACGAACAAAGTCTTGTAAATTTATTGTTTTGCTGCAATATTTACGACATGCATTCGCAGCCTTTTCATATTCATAAGCCAAATCACAATAGCGCGACGCCCATTCTGCTCGACTTTTCATTGCATCATTGAAATAATTATTAGCCGTTTCAGTGAACTCATCGCCCAATTTTTTTACTGTCTCTTGCAAAGCACTATTCATATTATTCACTCATTTTTACATTCACGACACTTTTTTATTGCTGGTGGTGGCCCATCTATATGATGACGATATATTTGTTCATAGTGAATGTAACAGGGTAAGCTTAACTGTAGTTCCTTGTTACACCGATATGACGCTGGCAGCTTATCCCAAATTTGCCGTAAACTCAGCGTATCAACGCAAGTTTTTAAATATTCGAGAGGAAAAAATGCTAGATCCTTCTCTTCAAAATCACACAAACTTTTTAAATTACTCTGATATAAACAAATTACTCTGCCGACTTGCTCTATAATTTTTTCTTTAGATAGTTCCGTATCTGACATTTCACACTGAATGAATGCAAGTAGACTCACACAATTTATAGAACAATTTGCAAGGTCAAAAACATTTCAAGATCATCCCACACTATTACAATGCACAAATAACTACTTCAAGGTCACACACCCAAGATGACCTTCAACAAAGTCAAGGTCGTCTCGACCAAGGTCAAGGTCAAGGTCACACACACAACCTTGAACACAAGGACAAGGCCAAAGCACACGTGCACTTTCAAGGTCAATGACAAGGACATGTGGGCGGGGCCAAAGAGGGGTGAAGCAAGGTCAAGGTCAAGGTCGAGGAGTGGGGGGATTGAGAGAATCGGGTTATGTTCACTACTAAGGAGGTTCTCAATTCGTCGACTATGTATGTTTTTTTTATGTATGTAAACCGATTGCTCCGGAAGGGCGGCACCGATTTTAATGAAATTTTTTACGTTATGTTCAAGAAGTTGCTGCGGTGGTCCCATATTTTTTTGGACGAAATTAGTGCAGTAAATTCCAAGATGGAGCTGACAATATGTCGGCCAAAAAAAATAATTTTGCCCGATTTTCTCCAAAATTGGTACAGGGAAATTTTTGGGGTCGTACACAACGAATCTGAAATTATTTTTAAAAAATTCAATATGGCGGATCCAATATAGCGGACAAAAAAATTTAATTTTGTCATATTTTCCCCAAAATTGGTGTGGTGAAATTTTTCGGGTCACACATAACGAATCCAAAATATTTTTTAAAAATTCAATATGGCGGATCTAATATGGCGGACAAAAAATCAATTTTGTCGGATTTTCTCCAAAATTGGTAAGGGGAAGTTTTCGGGGTCGCACATAACGAATCTGCAATTATTTTTAAAAAATCCAATATGGCGTATCCAATATGGCGAATAAAAAATTAATTTTGTCCGATTTTGTTCAAAATTGATATGGGGGAGTTTTCGGGATCACCCATTACGAATCTGGAACTATTTTTAAAAAAAATAAATATGGTGGATCCAAGATGGCGGATTCAAAATTCCACACCTCTCCATTTTGTCTAAAATCAGTATTGAGGGATTTTTGTTAGTGCCAATTACGACTTTAGAATATTCAATCTGGCGAATTCAATATGGCGTCCTGAAAATTTTAGATTTTTCGATTTTCTCCAAAACTGATACAGGGGTTCTTGAGGGTGTAAATTATGAATTTAAAAGTATTTTTTCAGGATTAAATATGACGAATCCAATATAGCAAACTAAAGATTTTATATTTTCCGACTTTGTTCAAAGGTGTGACTAAATCGTTTTATGGGGTTTTTGCGGTATTATATTTTGAATATAAAGTTAACTTTTTACAACTATTAAGTTAATAAGATACAATATGAAGGACTGAAAATTTTACATTTTTCGATTTTGTCGAAAATTGATATTGCGGGGTTCTTGGGGAGTATACAAACTCAACATCATGCAATATAACATATATCGGGCTAAGAAATCTAAGTCTTAAGTACTTTAGATATCGATATTGGAAGGTTTTGGAATCTATATTACCAATCTAAAATTAATTTGAAATTTAAGATAGTGGATTTACTATGACAGAGTAATTGTTTGACACAATTTCACTGGTATTTGGAGAACTCTAAGAATCAAAGAATTTTTAGTGGGTCATTTTAGGGTGATTTACAACTTTGGATAAAATGGGTAATTTTTTGCCACCTTAGAGTCATTGCGAGGTATACTAATCTCGATTAGCACTTAGTTCAAATAATTTATAAATATCATAATGAATTCAAAACTAAAAATCGAAAACTAAAATTTTTATAAAAAAAATTGAACCAACTTCGCGCTGAAAAGTGAAAAATAACTAATTTTTTATATCAAATTGAAATTTTTGAAGTCGGCGCCAAATTATTTCGAAATGAAATAAAAAACTACTAATATATACTAATTATAGTAAGAAAGTTCACATTTTATCAGATATTAGTTTGGCGATGGCTTAAAAAATTTCAATTACATATAAAAATTTAGTTATTTTTAACTTTTTAGCGCACTTTTAGCAGTCGGTTCAATTTTTTTTTATAAACATTTTTTAAAAATAATTTCAGATTGGTTATGTGCGACCCGAAAACTTCCCCACATGAATTTTTGAGAAAATCGGACAAAATTAAATTTTTTTTGTCGGCTATATTAGGTCCGCCACATTGATTTTTTTAAAATAATTTCAGACTCATTTTGTACGATCCCGAAAATTCCCCTATAGCAATTTTGGAGAAAATCGGACAAAATTTTTTCTTTGGCCGCCATATTGTCAGCACCATCTGTCAGCAACTTCCTGAACATAACATAAAAAATTTCATTCAAATCGGTGCCGCCGTTCCGGAGTAATCGGTGTACATACTTTTAAAAAAATACATAGTCGACGAATTGACAACCTCATTTTTTTAGAAGTCGGTTAAAAATTTACGTTTTACTTTTAAGCTAGAATATTTATAGGCATGTTGATTGGTCATCTTTAATTTTTACTAACTGGTAAATTTTGAAGCATGAACCACGCATTTTTATTTCGTAGTGGAAGTGTTAGTTTAGTGGAATTTCTTTTAATTTCGAAATTATCAATCAGTTAATGTCACATCAATGTCATTATATTGTTACACAAATTTGAAATTGTGCTGTTATCACATCAAAAGGTTTCATATCACTATAAAAACAGATTATTAAATATATTTTCATATATTTTCTTGTAAAAAACTATAATTTATAGATGAGATCTGTTCTGTTCTTACATTATTATCATTGTTCGCTAGTTGCTATGTAAATTTTTATTGTTGTTGACCTGTTGTCTCTAAAACACCCTCTCTGTGTTTTTAAAGACTTGTTAATATAGCTCTACCACTTCTTAATTTGATAAATTCGTCATTTTTAACATGTAAAATTCCCGATGAATTAAAAATATCGACTATTGTTCCGGTTCCTAAAGTAAATAATTCTCACAAGGCTGTTGATTTTCGACTTGTTAACATGCTTAGTTGTGTTGAAAAAATAATGGAAAAAATAGTGATGAAACAACTGTTAGAATTCATAGAAGCCAAAAAAATTATAAATAGTATGCAATCTGGTTTTCGGGGTAAGCATAGCTGTGAAACTGCAGTGAAGTATGTACTTAATGACTGGAAACACAATTTCGATCAAAATCTTATTACGGGTGCTGTATTCTTGTAATTGAGGAGGACCTTTGAGACTTTAGATAGGGAAAAACTACTTAAAAATTTAGAAAGCGTCGGTATAAGGGGTGAAGTGTTGAAATTTATGAATAATTACTTAATTAAAAGAAAACAGAGATTGAAATTGAATGACGTTGTATCTGACGAGATTGAGAGCAGCATGGGTGATCCACAGGGTAGTGTGCTAGGTCCATTATTATTTCTTATATGTATTGACGATCTAGTGAATACATTTGGTGATTGTTGTATACATCTTTTTGCAGATGATGTTCTTTTATATTTTGCATGTTCTGATCGTATTCAATTGGTTAACACACTTAACTCTACATTACAAAATTTATATTGGTGACGTTCTTGAAACTTAAAATAAATATGGAAAAAAACAAATTTATGATAATCTGCAATAAGAATGATTACAGGACTTTTTCTCGTGAAGATCCTATTATTAAAGTAGTCAATGAACCAATTGAAATGGTGGAAAAGTTTAAATATTTAGGAGTAATCATAGATAGACAACTTAAATTTAAAGAACATGCGAATAACTTAATAAAAATAATCTCTTATAAAATAAGCTATATTCAAAAATGTTCCAATTTTTTGACAAGGGGGACTAAAATAATCCTGTTTAACACTCTGGTATTGCTGCACTTTGTTTATTGCTCCACAATTTTGTTCCTTCTTAATCAAAATGAAAAGGCAAGATTTCAAAAATTGCAAAATAGAGCCATGAGAGTTATACTCTCAGGTACAAGAAGAACATCAATTAACTATCTGTTGAGGGAAATGCAATGGTTGTCGGTGGAGGACTTCTTTCAATATCAAACATTGATCTTTATTTTTAAAATCAAATCGGGTAGTTCTCCTGAATATTTACAAAATCATATTAATTATAATAGAAATATACATGCATATGACACTAGATCAGTAGTGAACATAACCCGATTCGCTCGATCCCCCCACTCCTCGACCTTGACCTTGACCTTGCTTCACCCCTCTTTGGCCCCGCCCACATGTCCTTGTCATTGACCTTGAAAGTGCACGTGTGCTTTGGCCTTGGCCTTGTGTTCAAGGTTGTGTGTGTGTGTGACCTTGACCTTGACCTTGGTCGAGACGACCTTGACTTTGTTGAAGGTCATCTTGGGTGTGTGACCTTGAAGTAGTTATTTGTGCATTGTAATAGTGTGGGATGATCTTGAAATGATTTTGACCTTGCAAATTGTTCTATAAATTGTGTGAGTCTACTTGCATTCATTCAGTGTGAAATGTCAGATACGGAACTATCTAAAGAAAAAATTATAGAGCAAGTCGGCAGAGTAATTTGTTTATATCAGAGTAATTTAAAAAGTTTGTGTGATTTTGAAGAGAAGGATCTAGCATTTTTTCCTCTCGAATATTTAAAAACTTGCGTTGATACGCTGAGTTTACGGCAAATTTGGGATAAGCTGCCAGCGTCATATCGGTGTAACAAGGAACTACAGTTAAGCTTACCCTGTTACATTCACTATGAACAAATATATCGTCATCATATAGATGGGCCACCACCAGCAATAAAAAAGTGTCGTGAATGTAAAAATGAGTGAATAATATGAATAGTGCTTTGCAAGAGACAGTAAAAAAATTGGGCGATGAGTTCACTGAAACGGCTAATAATTATTTCAATGATGCAATGAAAAGTCGAGCAGAATGGGCGTCGCGCTATTGTGATTTGGCTTATGAATATGAAAAGGCTGCGAATGCATGTCGTAAATATTGCAGCAAAACAATAAATTTACAAGACTTTGTTCGTGAGATAAAAAAGTTGGGGTTTAGTGACTGTTTGGAAAAACTGATTAGGTTCATTGCAGATCCGGTTGTGTTAGATGAAATTAGAGTGTAGGACTTAAGTTTAACGTATTAGTAGTTAATATGGAAAGTTTAGTGCGAGAAATGTACGAGGAATTTCTAATTTCTGCAGCCTGTTCGGAATTTTACGCATATGAAATGCAAGATTCGGAGGCTCAGGACTTTAGTGTATTTTTTAAGTATATGGACCATGCCGAAGTGTGCCTTTTAGCTAGTATAGTTTGTAAGAATTTTCTAAGAGATAAAAACAAACAATTATTATTGAACAAATTAAGGAAATTAGGTTTAAGTGATAATGTTAAACGCATAGAAGAATGGCAGAAAAAAATCAATGAATAAAGTACATAAAATGTAGTTATTTGTTTCATTATATTTTGTCCTTGAAGTTATCCTTATACCAATTTAAATGTGTGACGTCATTTGACCTTGAATACTCCTCCCACTATTTCTATCGTTAAGCTACCCCCACCATTGTTACAATTCGACCTTGAAACCCCGCTATAAAGGTTCGTGGGAGAAGAAGTGACTTCAAACAGTCGCAGATATCAGTGGCATAAACATCAAATATTGTGTTCGTGTAGTGTTCTGAAAGTGCTTTTATATTCACGGTAATTTTTGGATTTATATACCATTTTTTTCAATAATGAGTATTGCAAAAGAAACTCTAGATGAAATTAATGAAATGTTTAGCAAAGATTTCGAGGTTTTAGAGAAAAAAAAGGTTACCGAAATGATTGTAGGCAAAGTGTATAAAATTGTAAAGATGGTTTCAATGACTACACGATTTGGTAAAACTCTTTTAGTGGCTTTACACGATGACGGTGATAATAGCACATTTGAGACTTTTTTACCAAAACGTGTGGCCGAAACACTATCTGACGATATTGTAGATATTATGAGTAAAACTAAAGATAAATACACTCTAACTTATTTGGGGCAGGGCACTAGAGTTTTTGGAAACAATACTCGAACATTATTACGTTTTGGCTCATTGGAGTAAATTGTATGTAAATTGTTTGAAAAAAAGGATGTAATTAAATTTAAAATATAGTTGCACATGTCAGAATACTTACGCGTGTTCATTATTTCTGTTAAAGATGTCTGCTGATGCGACGACGACGACGACGACCGCCAACGAATGTGTAGATAGATACATATTTTGGTTGGGGAGAGAATTAAGAAATAGGGCTCACGATATGTTAGATAGCGTAAATGATTGGTCGCATATTGATGTAACCAAAGATCAATATAAGAACGAGATCAGGGATACAATCAATTTTATGGCTGGGGCACACTTGTGCGACAAATTTTTATATGGTTCCATAGACATGGATACATTTTGTGCTGAAATGGCTGAAGAAGAATTAAAAGAATACCTCGTCAATATTCCACATTTACCAGGTGAGCTTGCTGCAAAATATGAATTGGTTTCTGCAACAGCAACAGCCCAAGACGTTGACGATCGAAATAGTGTCGGATGGGATAGAATTTTGAGCAACGAAAACGAAGACATGGAAAATTAATTTTTTATAATTTTTGTATTTGTGCAATTAAATAACTGTAAATAAATATCTGTTACAATCACAGTTTTATTTTATTTCTTTTATAAACATACCAACCCAGTAGATCATAGTCAGTGTTTCTTTTTCTCAGCTGAAATATTTAATATAAGTAGGGCAAATAAAAATAAAATAGTTTAGTAAAGATTGAAAATGAGTCGAGGAAACAACACAATTGATAAATTTGGTCGTCAGAAATATAATGAAAAATATCATATATTATCTGGGCCACAAGGGATTGGTTTTAAACTTACAGCGGATGGGCAGTATGATATGGGTGGAAAAATCATAACCAACTTAGGCGAACCTAAAGATGATGACGATGCTGTGACAAAACACTTTGTTAATAGAAAGTTTTACAATTTTGCAGTTGTAATATGTGACATATTTAACAAGGATGTCCTCCCCATGATATACAAAAATAATAGTGAGCTTAAAACAAAAATTGAAGTTATGCAGAAAATACTCTATCATCAGCCTTTAAATGACTCATTAAGCGCACTGTCGTACGACTCGACTTCAAAAAAAATCTAAAAAAAGCAGGTTAAAGAATAGGAGAACGCACTCCGAGTGGCATAGCCTTGAAGATAACGTCGTAGTCGTCAGTGAATTGGACCTTCCTTCCAAGAATATTGAAATGTTATTTATGTGTATGATGTTTTATTGTCATTGTTTTTAATAATGAAGATTGAAATAAAAAACTTTATTTTACAATATATTGTTTATTTATTTTACATTTCAAATAAAAAATATAGTCATACAATATGTTATTTAAACAATATTAGCTTTATCTATCCAAGAGTTGAAGTGGTTGGGAAATCCTAGCCATTTGACAAATAATTGTTCGATGTGATTTTTCTTGCGTTGTCTAAGGACCTTTTCTACTAGATAAACGTCAGGACTGCTTGTTTTTTGTAGTTCTGATTCGTAAAAACACCCTCTTATAGGCTGACCTTCTAACGATTCCAACAAGTAAGTAGGTGGATTTGTAACGTTAACTTTTACAACTTTAAACAATTCGGTTGACCAAGAGGGCGTATATCCTTTCTCGAATAAGCTTTTGTACTTGCTAATACGCACAATGTCACCCATGGAAAACTTAAATTTTTTAGGTACAATTTTTAAATAATCATATGCTTTAATATGTGTTTTTTCTTGCACGTCTGCAGGCTTCATTCCAATGGTGCGATGTTTCGAATGGTTATAGGTTTTTGTTACTGCCGATAATATATGTATCCATTTGTAAGATCCTCTTGTCGAGAATTGTTTATATAAATTATTTTTTAAAGTCCTTATGACTCGCTCAACAATTGCAGCTTTCTTTGTGCTGTATGTGGAATAATGATTTATATTATATTTTTTCATCAGGGCTTGAAAGTTTGTATTATAGAACTCCTTTCCTTGATCACTTTGCAGATTTGTTGGTGTATATGATGCCTCTTCAATGATGCTTTTCATCGCATTAGTAACTTCTATACCAGTCTTGTTTTTTATGGCTTTGGTATAGACAAATTTCGAGTAACAATTTATACAGACCAAAATATAACGATAACCATCGTTTTCATCAGCATACTGTTGCATTTCAGCCAAATCAATTTGCCACAAATCTCTGTATCCTTTTATTATCGTGCGCCGTCTTACAAAATTTTTTCTAGCCATTCTATGTAGTTCATTAACAATCTTGATTTTTTCTAGACTGGGCTCCATATTATTAGTAATACTAAAGGTTTCAGATCGAAGGAAGAACTGAATAATATCATTAAATATTGAGCTTAATATATTATATCTTCTTCTCGTAATTCCTCTATGATTGACATAATTTCATTTTCGTGTCCAGTGTGACCGGCCATTTTGGAACTCCACAACAAACGTAAACGATCCACCAACTCTTTAGCTTTGTTCCAGTAGACATATTGAAATTTTTTCGAAGATAATTTCTTTTTTGTGGGTAACTGTAGTTTTTCCGAGAGATTTTTTCTTGTAATAGTACCACCTAATTTTGTGCCCATTATCAGAGGTTTAATAATTCGTAAATATTTGTTCCATCTGGTCTCCCGTAAACCATCACTTTTTTTAAAATTGTTGTAGACAGCACTCGTTGATTCCAAAATTTCCTTGTACGTTGAAAGTACATTATCACTTAATTGTTGTTGTTCCTTGCCTACACTTGGGGGTGTTTTAAGAAATAACAAATCATAAAGTGCCGGTGATCCACCATATTCTGCAATATTTTTCCCTTTTTTGTATAAGACAATATTTCCATTTCGAAAACGCACCTCTATATTACCAATAAAATTTTTGTTATCTGTTTTTGAACCAAAACGTACACCATATACAGTATCGTATAGAGATGGTTTCGAACGTAATCCTTTCAGGTGTGCGTTTAAAGTATCGGAAGTTGTGGTGTCAGCGGATGCGAGAGATGTATTAGTTGAAGTTGAGGGTGTATCAAACACCGATTGGCTAATATCTTCTTTTGAAATGCGATGCTGCTGCTGCTGCTGCTGAATAGGTGTGGAGGTTTGAAAGGAATGTGTAGGTTGGGGAAAACCTGATATTTGAGTCGACTGCACTGATGTACTGAGACTATGTGACTTTGTAGCTGGATAATGTTGTTGCTGTTGTTGTTGCTGCTGCTGCTGCTGCTGCTGACGTTGCTTAACCACATCAGATATAGTTGTCAACGGCTTAGAAATGGGTTCGTAAAACTTTTCCAATTCCACAACATTAAACTCTTTAGCCGCTTTAATTTGTTTAAATTTTTTTCTGACGGCATTGGTAGCTTCCACTAGTTTACGTTTTAAGTCGATCGCGTTATTCATGATGTTAACAAAGGACGTTTCAACAATCAAATGAGCATTTTCCCTTATTATTACAGTAATATATAGCTATCAAATCCTTTGCGGTATCTTCCCGATTTCACATCACTGTCTTTATCAATTACTAAAAATCCATACTTATTATCCCAACATTTTGAGCACATTTCTTGAAATTGAGTAAAAGTTAGATCCGGTGAAACGTGGTCGGAAAATATGTGTTTCATATTCAACTCATCTTGTTTAAACATAATAATAAAATTGGCGTTGTCTCGCACAAGCTGTTTAGGCACTCGCGAATATGTTTGCGCTAGGTAAAAGGAGTCGATATTTTTATGACGTCCCATGCTAAAGTACGATCTTATAACATCTTGTTTTTCACATATAACATCATCAAAGATAAATATAGAGTTTGGTTTTGCATCGGACGGTACCACAATATTACTGGAATCACTAAAGGCATAGTAGCCTAAACCTTTGATGGGCGCTAAAATTTTCCTTAAATACTCATATTTCGGTTGATACAGAGATTTCGAGTAAATATAGACATTTTCGAAACGTAGCCCAAGGGGGTGTGTAAGCAGCGAAATCATGACATTAGTTTTTCCACAATTGGATGGACCAATTAACAGGCCGCGAATAGAGGAAGGAAGTAGAGGACCGTGTCTCTTCATTATCTTCTTTTCAAATCCAAGTCCGACTTTTTCATCGAGATTGTCAATTGGAAGTTTTTGTTTAAGATCGATAACGCGCATCTTAGGAAAATTTGATATTTTATAGGCAATTTTTCACAAAAACTGTCATTCAGATGCCGAGCGTCAAACGAAGTGGACGGTCTCACGTTTCCAACAAAACTGGATACGGTATTGTGAATTCGTTAATAAATAAATTACCATTCGAGGTACACATTCCTGGTTATCAATATTGCGGACCCGGAACAAAAGTAATAAAACGTGTAACAAGAGGTGATCCAGGCATTAATCCTTTGGATGCCGCATGCAAAAAACACGATTTAGCCTATTTACATAATAAAGACAACATAAGTGCGAGACATCGAGCGGATTACGAGCTCGAACAAAGTGCTTGGAATAGAGTAAAATCGAAAGATTCCAGTTTAGATGAAAAAACAGCAGCTTGGTTAGTTACAAACATTATGAAAGGAAAACAACGTTTTGGTATGGGTGTACCATCATCATTATCAACAAAAAAAACATCTAGTAAAGGCACGCGTCATACAAAAAGGAAAGGTGTTAATAAAAATCGACATGTTCGGAAAGCCAGTTTCGGAACAGCTATTCGACAAGCAGTTAAAAGCCGGAAGTAAAAATGTGTTGGAAAAAAATGTCATGAATGCATCTAAAATAGCTCTGTCGGCAGCACGTAGATCGGTAAAAGCGGCAGGTGGCAAAAGGAAGGTTCGTACATCGAGAATAATACCGATTCCTAAAACTGGTGGAATATTACCATTAATACCAATTTTTGCCGGGTTATCAGCTTTGGGTTCATTAGCCGGTGGGGCAGCGGGAATTGTGCGCGCCATAAAAGCAGTAAAAAAAAGCAGCGAAGATAAAACCGGTGCCGGCCTGTATTTAAAATCGAAAGGAAATGGTTTGTTTCTAAAGCCATATCGTAAAGGTATGGGATTATTTTTAAATCGTAGATCAAAAAACTAATTGAATCCCTACCTCGAAGACCACTATCTAACATCGATATAGAAAAATATGCCAAAAAGAAAAGAATAGGACACTTTCGAGGCATTTATATGAGGGATTTATTACCTAGACAAGGTCCTCGACGTTACGAAGCAGCAATAGTGAATTTGGATAGTACGCGTGGTGCAGGGACTCATTGGGTAGCTTATAAAAAAAATAATTCTAAAGTAACATATTATGACAGCTTCGGCGATTTACCCCCACCGATCGAATTGGTACGATATCTACAAACGGGATCGGAACCATCAAAAATTATTTACTATACATACGATCGTCAGCAGGATTTTGGAACAGTCTGGTGTGGACATTTTTGCTTAAAGTTTCTTGTCGAATCATCAGCGTAAAAGATGTCATCATCATCATCGTCACCATTAACACCGCAAATGGATCGCAATAACTATACTAAAATGTTGCAATCACTGAAAGCATTTCATCTAGCCGGTGGATTAAGGAAAATGACCGTGAAACAGTTAGAAAACATGCCCAAGGAAGTAATGATTGCATTAGCCCCAAATGAAATTCCATTCGTTTGGGAAAAGTTGCCGGAGCACCTTAAAAGCGATATCGATATATTAAAATATCAGTGCGGTTGCAAACATTATTTCAGCAGCAGCAGCAGCAATTTAAACGAGGTTATGACTGATGAGGATCTTACGGCTAGAAAAATATTTTGTTGTTATTGCAAAATCAGCGATGTGCGCATAAAAGCAGAAAATAGCATAAAAACATCACTATCTAATGCAGTGAGAAAAGGTGTGACGATGAATCTTTTTAAATGTTGCCGCTAAGAATAAAACCGAGATGTGTGATGTTTTAATGGTTAGTCATGTCTTATACGTTCACACTAACAGGACACTCGAGCGTCTTAAGCGCCGATTTTTATCCACCAGTCGAATTAAATAGAGAAAACAAATATGGTCTGGCATTGCTGGGATTTTACACATACAATTCAATTTTTAATGTGGACGAAAGCAACAATAAGTTTGCCTACATGAAGGAGGGTTACACCACCGAGCCGATACAATTGCAGATTCCACCTGGGGCCTATGAAATAGATGAGATAGGTAAAGCTATGTTGGAGGCTTTGAGGATTTCAACTGAAGAAAAGAACGATGGAATCTTTTACTTGGTTGCTAATAATAATACGCTGAAATGTGAACTGAAATCCCAATATACTATAGATTTCCGGGGAGAGGCGAGTATCGGTAAAATGTTAGGATTTAATCATACAGTGTTAAAAAGAGACAAAAAGCACGAATCAACCGAGATGGTGGAAATAATGAAAGTACGCATCATACGCGTAGATTGTAATATAATTTCCGGAGCATATATGAATTCGGTGGAAGGTCATACCTTGTTCGAATTCGATATCGACGTGGAGCCCGGTTACAAAATCAGTAAAGAACCACAAAATAATATTTATATGCCGTTAATGCCGGCAGGACGTCAGTTTATCGACAACATTACTCTTCGCATCTTGGACGATAGCGGTGATCTAATCAATTTTCAAGGCGAGAAAATAATCGTGAAATTGGAACTGAAGAAACTTTCATAGAAATGGGTTTTTGCTTCAATCGTCAATTGTGTGTGCTGTCGACTAAGATGGGGGAACCGCCGAAACATAATAAAAGTAAAAGAAGAGTTAACGTCAAGGTTAGTCGTCGTCCAGACGTTAGATCACAAACATCTCAACAGTTATCTGCCGAAGACTATAAATTTTTAAAATCAATCGGTCTTAAAGTGCGAAAATGATTTCCACCACCAGCGATAAAATAGAGGTTTTCTCCGAGCCCATCTTGGACAATTCCATTATTAGTCTAGAAGAGCATACGTATAAACCATACGGATCTCCATCATTCAACAATTCGGATGAAGTCCGTATCCCCATTAATTTTCAAGATATTATACTGGATATCGCCGAAAGTTACATATATATCGAAGGAAAATTTAAACCCATAGACGCAACGAAAAGATGTTTTTTATCAAATAATGCCCTCGCATTTTTGTTCGATGAAATTCGCTACGAGATGGGAGGTGAACAGGTCGCCGTGGTTCGTAAACCTGGAGTTACGACGACATTAAAAACCATGGTTTCATTCGGAAGTTTGCAACAAAGATCTCTCATGACGTGCGGATGGGGTCTCGACGAAGCAAACCAAGATATCGTAGACACGGCAAGTAACGTATTCTCCGGGAAATTACCCTTAAAATATCTTATGGGATTCGCCGAAGATTACGCAAAAGGTGTTTTCAACGTAAAACAAGAGCTTATTATGATTATAGCTCGCACTTTTACCAATTGTTACGTCGGCGAAGTAGAGGCAGAAATTAGTATCGACAAAATCGAATGGAAAATTCGTCACATCATTCCAGACGACAAGCAAAAATTGAAAATACTGTCTCGCATTAATAAAGGAGAAAACAACGCCAGTATTCAAATGGCATATCGTAAATGGGATCTGTACGAATTACCAGCTTTAAGGCAAACATCTTCCGACGTGTGGGCCTTGAGAACGAGTACAAGTCTGGAAAGACCGCGCTATATAATCGTCGGGTTTCAAAACAGCAATAATTGCGACAAGAAAGAAAAAAACGCAACCCAGTTTACCCACGCCGACGTATGCGACATTAGACTGTATCTGAATTCAACCGTTTATCCATACGAAAGATGGAATTTAGATTTCGCCAAGAAACTGTACGCAGCAGCCTATTACAATTACGAAAACTTCCAAAGCAGCTACTACGGGCGCGAGATAAACGATCCGATGATAACGTTCGCGGAATATATGAAAAACCCCGTTTTTATTATCAATTGCAGTCATCAACCAGAGGCGATTAACTCATCGACAGTGGATGTAAAATTGGAGTTCCAAACGAGAAAGAATAAATTCCCCAAAGACACTAAAGTGTACGCATTAGTTATTCACGACTCATTTTTTAGTTATAATGTATTAAACGGTTCGGTGACCAATAAATCTATATTTTAATGTATCTATTATATGTAACACAAAATAATGTTCTTGAAACAATAAATTTGTAATGAGTGAAGTAGTAGTTTTATATTTATTTGAAACCCAACCAAAAAAAAAAAAGCTGGCGGAAAAGCCCGCTCTTTAAGAAAAGAGTACGGGAATTTAGAAAATGGTAAGTGGAAAAAAGAGCTTAAATAACACAAGAAAAAATTTTTAAGGCAAAATATGAAAACAACGATTTAGAAAATTTGTAGGAAAGTAACGGTTAGGAATAGGGAAAAAAGTTATAAGAAAAAATAATAGAGGAAATCGAGTACTATAAGCAAGCATTTTTCTCGATAGTAAAAACGTAAAAAAAATTTTTTTCAAAAAAAAATTGAAAAATGGTGAATGCGCGCCAAAGTTGAAGTTTTGGAGCAAAATGATATTAGGAAATTAGAAAGAGAATTTTTTTCTACATATGGTAGTACTTTTCAAAATTCGGAAAGATGAAATTTTAAGAAAAGGGTTATAGTAAGTTAGTAATTTGGATTTTTTAAAGCGCTGTAGCTCGGGAACCGTTCAAGATAGAAAAAAAATAAAAGCACTTTGATAGCCCAAAATTTTGAGGAGAATGCGATGGTGTAAAAACAATTATAATTTTTTTTTTTTTTGAAAATGCTGAATACGCGCTAAAGTTGAAGATTTAGAGAAAAACGGTATTGGGAAATCAAAGAGAGAACTTTTTTCTACATATTGTAGTATTTTTGAAAATTCGAAAAAATGAAATTTGAAAAAAAGGGTTATAGAAAGTTAGTAATTTGAATTCTTTAAAGCGCTGTAGCTCGGGAACCGTTCAAGATAGAGAAAAAATAAAAGCACTTTAATTACCTAGAATTTTGAGTAGAATACAATGGTGAAAAAAAAATTTGGAAAATCTTAAAAATGACAAAAAATTTGGACGAAAAAATTGAAATTCTCGAGTTAGGAGGCTAGGGCCGCCGAACGGGAGTATGTGGAAGTTGTAGGGGGAGGTTTTTTTTTTTTTTCTAAGTCAAAATATATGCATAATTTGCATTTTTTGTAAATATGTAGCAAAGTAATGGTTAGAAATATCAAAAAAATTTATTTGAAAAAAATGTAGAGAAAGTCTAGTACTATATGCTAGAAAAGTGAAGGGGGGTAGTTTGTGTCCATACCAGAGATACGGTGAGTTATAAAATCATATTATTCTCAAACTTATATAATGCATATATGCACTCCACCTTACCCCCTCCAACTTTTTGAATGTATATAGAGGCCGGTATTAGAATTATTTCATCATTACACATTCGATCGGCAAGATGGAAGATATACCAAAAAGGATCATTGGCATTGTCAGGCCATTCGTGCCCGGCAAGATATGCAAGTGTGAGGAGTGCGGGGGTACCGCACCAGGAGCCGCACCTTCGGCACCGCCTGCAACGCCGACACCACCAGCGACGACGACGGTGCCGCCAATGAGAAGACCAAGGGCTGCACCTAGGTCGGTGTTAATATCGTTGGGTATTACTCCACGGTAGGCACCCCACTCTCCCCCCAGGCCCTTTTAGGGCCACAAAAACGGTCCTTTTCAGGACCACATTATATTTTGATCGTAGTTTAGTAATCGTCACTTATGGGGCGAGATATTCGTTTAACGACGATTTGTCTCGTAGCTTAAGTGCCAAGTTATATGCTTGAGAACCTATGAAAATGTTAACAGTTCAAACAAGGTTTCTATTATTTTTTTTTGTAATGTATTCTTCACAAAATATTAAGAATAAGTCTTATTGTCTAAACAAATCTAATTCCTTATTTAAAGTTTTTGAAAAAATCAATAATTCTATAAGCTCTCACCAATACATAACATTTAGAATCCGTTGGTGGGGTGGGGGTAGTTCTATATATATGAGACTGGGCCAGTTACACAGTCATATATTCATCAACCCTCATACGATGAACATGGAGGAAGAAAGACCCGCCAGCCGAGGCTCATCCATCTTTAGTGATGACACCGTAGCCGACAACGTTGGAGACCTGCAAGTCTTCGACGACGACGACGAGGTGGATTTTGAAATTGACGTCCTACGTTGGGACGACTTGGATGAGCCGATTCCGCTAGTATATGACCATGATCCGGGTCTAGTGGAATTAGACGATGCGGGCGATTGGGTCTTACAAAGACTCGAAACTCCGTCGCCGCAGCCAGAGCCGGACTCGACGGAAGATGCGGTGCTGGAAATTCCAGCATCACCAACACCCGACGACCCACAAGGCCCCTGCGATTCGTCAAGCTGGTGGTCGACCAGCGAGGATGGGGCACCATAAGCCCCACACTCTCCCTGGCCCTTTTTAAGGGCACACAACAACGGTCCTTTTCAGGACCACAAAATACTTTGATCGTAGTTTTAGTACATATTAGTACTTTGTTACTAATATTGTATGTATAGAATATACAATATTAGATACAAAGTATTAAAACTTTAAGTGCTGGTGGAACCCAGCTAAATCGTTCGTTCGTATTTGAGACCACAAACAACTTTTGGTCTCAATACGTAATACGACATTTGTTTTCACCCCCCACCATTAATTTGTCTCTATATATACGACCGCCAATACTTATTACAATCATTTTAGTTCAACATGTCAGCGACTCAACAACAACAACAACAACAACCCATCCAATGCCCTGTGGTAGATTCTACCACAGAGAATTGTTTGGAGTGGGAGCCGAACGATCCTAGATGGGATGAACTTTGGCGGTTCATCATCGAATATACAGAGGACAACACCACCACCCCCCGCTGATGATAACGGGCCGTGCGACTCCACAACTCAATAAAAGAGTCGCATGTTTTACAACCAAACGGTCCTTTTCAGGACCACAAAATAATTTGATCGTAGTTTTAGTTGGTTATAATAATTTGTAACCAATATTTTATGTTTTTTTCATAAAAACATACAATATTGAGATACAAAGTATTAGAAGTTCTGGCGACAGAACCTTAACTTCATAAACCGAACCATGTTTTAGCATACTTGTAAATATTATCAGAAAATATTTACAACTATTGCTATTGCGTAGTTTTAGTGGATTATTCACTCTTTTTTTTATTACCTAATATTATGTGGGACAGGGCCTATATGAAATAACACACAAAAATAAATTTTCAAGTCATTTTTATTCTCATTATAAAATATAAAAAATTTGATCAAACACTTTTTTATTAACTACAATATATATATATATATATATATATATATATATATATATATATATATATATATATATATATATATATATATATATATATATTTACAAACTTAATACTATAAATTAAAAGCTAATATCTACAACTACCTAACACCTACTACATAATTTATTAAAGTCCTCTAATTGTCTTTTTAACCGCGCAGATTTCACCTTTTTTATCTCTAATTGTTTTTCAAGTTCTATAATGTCACTGTCACACTCGTCCACTTCTGTCACTAAGCGTTTTTTCATTTCGTAAATGTCTGTCAATTTGGTCTTCTGAGAGTTGGTGAAGTCTTCGACCCACTCCGGTTGTGATGGCTCGGAATATATTAACGAAGGAGACGCGGTTTTATTTGGTGAAGACGATGACGACGACGACGACGACGACGAAGCAGCGGAAACTTCATCGCCTTCAAAACAACGCTTAAACCGCTTCTTCATGGGTTTCCGGCACCCCAATATCGGCGACAGTGGCGCTGGCGCTGGGGAAGACTTCACCTCCGACACTATTTCATTCTCTACGCTGGCCGGTGTTGGTGGCGTTGGTGGTGTTGGTCCATCGGGGCCTTCTATGACTTCCACTTCTACTGACAATGGCTCTTGCGGTGCTGTTTTTAGGAAGTCGGGTAATATAACAGGGGTGGAGGGACGCTTAAAGTTAAACTTTTTCTTCTTCCCTTGTCCCACACCTTTAATCGCCGAATAAAATGTTTTTTTATCGGCGATTTCCGACTTCCGCATAGTCAAGAGCTTTTTCAGTTTCGAAGCTTTCGGAGAAGATTCCCTAGGCCGCGATGCTTTTCGCACAACCACATCACTAATCACATTTATCTTTGGCTCCTTCTCCTCCGTCCAGCATTCCAGGAATTGCGCTGCCGACTGAACTAACTCTTCGTCGCGACCATCGTTGAGGGCTCGGTCTTCGGCATCTTCATGCTCCACGCCATTCCAGTTCTCGAACACCCCCGGACTTAACACTTCCAAACCACTCATGTTATCCAGCATGCCTTGCTGTGAACCGCAGCTCACGTCAAGAGCATCTAAAAGAGACCGTACACTAGACATTTTCGATATTCAAACTCCCACAATTAACTTTTTCTTAGCACTGTACTGTTTGCTGTTCTGACGAACTGTGAAGAGCTCGAGCCAGCAAGTCTGCTTTTTTGTCAGATGCAAGGCCAAGGCCAAGGCCGACGTAACCGGCAATACCAGGGTCGTTTTCAGGGCTGTAATTTTCATGGATTTTTTTTTTGTCCCTGTCAAGGTTATTTTAAAGAAGCATATAAATATAGTACTAAACTTGTTAGATGCGAGGCCAAGGCCAAGGTCAAAGTACCCGTCAATGTCAGGGTCGTTTTCGAGGTTGTAATTTTCAAGGATTTTTTTTTTTTTTTTGGTCCTGTCAAGGTTATATTAAAAAGTAATACATAATTAGAGTACCGCGATTGAAAAGTACAACATATTCAAACATCATGTTGCCAACTGATGAACAACCTAGTGAAGCAGCCAAAAGATACAGTCATATACCAAAAGCTTTTTATTTAACTTGTCATCATTGTAAAAGACTAGGTATCTGCTGGCGAAATGATCTTACGTACGACTTCAACTACATTGACCTTTTCAGGGTTAAATTTGTACAATGCGGCTTTTGTGGACTAGTTTACTACCAGTTCAAGGACATTAATGAACGTGCCATCCAGAGAAGAAATTGGGTCATAGAAGAAGCTTACCTGTACAGAAGAAATTAACATGTATTTTATTTCTTAATTTTTAATTTTTTTGTTTGTTATTTTTTTTATTTTTTTTTAATAATAAAAAGTAAACTCAATCTTTTGTTATATTTTAATTTTTTTTTCAATAAAACAATAGTAAAATGAATCTGTAAGTGTATTTATTAAACATCACCTAAAATACGTTTTGCAATCCATATTTTTCTGCAGAGTCCGTTTATTAATGAAATAGAACCATATATTAGGGTGAAATCTAATGGTTTCAAATCAGTCTCACATAACAATGTCAGAAGTAAACACTATTGATAAGTTCGGTCGCAAAAGAAAATTTAAGGATTTTAACTTTATGCGAGGTCCTTCAGGAATAGGTTTTAAACTTACACCTAATGGAGATTACGACATGGGAAGCAAAAGATTGTGCTATTTAGCAGAACCTCTTTAAGGAGACGATGCGACCACACGAAATTATGTTGATAATAACCTTGCTCAGTGTGTGCAAGATACGCAGAAAGCTTTACATGACTCAACAATTGTTATTAAAGATATATTCAGAAACCAACTTGAAGGTTACGTACGCAAGAAATTAATTGAAACCGGTCAAGAACTTAGAGGATACATTGATGATACTGTTATTGCAATATATGAACTTAGGCAAGACGAACTGCGTGATGAACTTAACTCTAGAATGTTGAAAATTGAAAAGACTATGGAGGATCTTGTCAGCAAACCTGTTTCACATTAAACATTTACTCGTAGACCTGTGCGTTTAATTTACTATTAGACAAATTTTTCAACAATAACTTTTACAGTTTGTTATTTGTCGACACTTCATTATATTTATAATTTTAAAATAAAGGTTCAATAAAAAAGCAATCAAGTAATGAATACATGTTTTTTATTTAAAAAAAAAAAAAAAAAATTACAATACTATCGTTACATATTAATGTTGTATGTTTAATAGAAATAATAAAAACAATACAAATAATGAAATATGGATTTTCCAGATTACGTGCTGTCCTGACTTAGAAATGATTCCAACACGGTGACTAAATTTGCTAAGTTTTCTTCCGGGTCTGTTTTGTAAAAATCTATGTCTGCATGCCCCCAAGGTAGAGTTTTGGTTGAACTGGGAATTACATAACGTTTATCATCGCTATGTGACAATGCTACTTTATTTATTATGTTGGTATAAATGTTATGTAATTTACTTCTAAATGTCTTCATCTTTCTTAATATCAAACCACCCCGTTCAACAATTCTTTGGTAGTCTTCCTGATGAAGGTCTTTCTCGATAACACATTTTTTGATACCTTTGGCTTTTTTTAATTCATTATTAATGGACTTTACATAATAAGCCTTCGCGCCGGTACCATAAAAACTTATTATCGGATCACCAGGAAACTCATCTTTCATTCTACCAACTACAGAATTACTTTTAATTATGTTGAAATTATTAATTTCGGGGTAATTTGATGTATCGAATTTTTCGGGGTTTTCTGATATAGTTTGATAAAAGTTTTCCGTATACACTTTTAATATAAGCGAGTCAGTATCGGTGTAAAGTAACGAAGCATCATCGCCAAACTTGGATTTAATAAAATTATAATAAAAATCGTATATTACAGTCTTTGATATATCTAATATGGAAAAACCGATATAAATTGGTTTATTGTACAATATTTTAACTTTATTCATATGTATAGCAACAAAGTTCTCGGTAAATATCGAGCTACTATTGAAATTGGGGCGGGATATTAGTGCTCTAGCTCCATTTCTGCCTACACTGTTCTCCCAATGTGTTACTAATTTTATATCCTTTCGATTTTCCACATTTTCCATAGTTTTACCAAATATCGCGTTATTTTTTAATTTAAAAGTGTCCTTCGCAAATTTTGTGGTGGCCTTGTTACGTAAATTGGTATTAAAATCAATATACGATTTTAGCCATTTTGATTGCTCAAACTGTAATACTCGATGGGTTTGCATTACCACTAAGCCGTTGGCGATGGCTTGTTTTAAAGTTCTATAGTGTACAATGTATTTTTTTTTATCTTGTAAATTAGGAATTAATTTCGGTAATTTAGCGTTTTCTGTTGGCGGTATGATATTTTCTACTAGAAATGGAAGATCAGAATGTGCATTATGCAACTCAGTCGGATAATGCACATCCACTTCCAAAACGTAGCCATGTAAACTATCATCACCAACAGCCATAATATTTAAATCCAGAATTTCGCGCTCGCTTAACCATCGAAAACCACCATATGGTAATGCTTGTGACATACTATGACCATATAGATTTGTAGCATCAAGGTATGTTATAAATGAAGAAGGTTTTGTTGGGTCATAGTCTGGTAAAAAAATATTATTAGCGATGTGCTTCCTTTCTGTACACTGGCTTATGCCGCCGCGTATACCTTTCTTAAAAAAATGTATCATGTCTATATCAGTTAAGAGCTCTAACTCTACCTTAGTCATACGTAGCATACAATCAAATGATAAACTTGGAAGGGTATAGTAATGTGCTGGATCAAGTTTATCGAATTTTAAACAATTATTCCGAAATTGCTCAAAAACATCACACAATAGCAACACATCTGATTTTAAATACACGTCCGAATAGTCCCCCAAAGTTTTACACCCAAACAAGCGCCATACTTCTTTTGCTCTTCTATAGCTTTCATCGCTAATATGTTCTTCCCGTAAATTATCATAAAATTCATCTTTACTTGGAAGACATGTATTTTCCATTTTTTCTATAGAGTCAATAAAGCTATAGGGAAAGACACCCTTTTGACGCATCAAATTAAATTGGTTGATATTTGAAAAATGTTTCCGCGTTTCAATAAAATCGTCGTCGTTTAAACCGCTGCCTAAATTTTCCAAAGACGTTGACAGAAATTTAAAACTATCAATAAATCGCAACTTTAAATATTTCCTCTTGACTTTTCCACATTCACTATCAAAATAATCGTGCACATAAATGCTTTTGGTAAATGATATGTACTTTTCCTTACTTTGAGCCAAAACACCAATTTTATCCCCATATTTACATAACTCTTTTATAAATAAATGGCTGTCGTAGCCGCTTAAGTTATGAAATATGATAGGGATAAAAGAGGGTAATTTATAATTTAAATTACAAACGGAATGTGCAGCACCAAATCTTTTTGCACCAGTTATGTGACAGTGGTCTCGTACTTTAATCTCACCCTCTTCAAAAGGGCCTTCACATATACCACATATTTTAGCATCATTAAACTCCCTTTTTTCTTCAGGCGTTAACGGTTTCATAGGCTTAATGTCTTTTAAATATGTGTTGTATAGAGCCCTTAAATCACACTCGATACGATCCACAAAGACTTGAGCTGCATTATTCCCCCGAAATAGCTCAAATTTCGAAAGTGAGTCGTCAAAAGAGCATTTAATTAAATAAGCAAAAGAATATGGTTCATGTTTAAAACTTTTTACAGTGTAAGAATTTTGTGGGTTTGGTTGTACCTTTTCAATGGGTTTTAAAACAGATTCGAAATCTGCATAAACCACGAATGGAACGCGCATTTGCTTTTCTATACCCTCGAATTTTAAAATATTTTCCGGCACACTCTTTCCAAATTTATCGATTTTTAAATCCACTGAGGGTGTTTGCGTGAAAATGTGGTTACAATCGTAGCTTTGATGTAAAGTTAAAGCTGACGGTGTACTAAAATAAATGAGGCAACCATCACAGAAATATATTTTATGTTGTTGACAACTAATTTGACTTGAAACTAAACGTGATAAATCCCGAATCCAACAATAATGACTCTTTGAACAAGTCGTATCACAAAAATGTTCACCGCCATCTTTACTACTACAGTCTTTTGTAATTAACAATAAATTTACATGCCTATCCAACTTTTTTGACGCATACCTCAGTGGACCAATAACTTCATGTATTACTTCATTATTTTCATATTTAGATTCCAGACCGTATACGTTAATTGATATGTTGTTCATTTCCTCAAATTTTTTAATGTCACGTAATTTTACTGGAAAATCCATACCTGTTACATTTAGCACTCTAGAAAAATGGGGGTAGGATGTCTTCTGTGAAGTCTCTGCTGTTGGAGGAAACAATGCTGATGTTACAGCCCACGCAAAGCAAAATTCGTCCTGGTTAATCACATTGACGACAGCTCCTTTCTTTTCAATAGAACACGGCAACTTGATGTATGATGAGCCACCCATAGGCATATACTTGTTGATACCAACTTCCAAGTATAAAATTCGCACAAGAGCCCATCCTATAACAAGAAAAATAATATATAAAAATCAGTTTAATATATCGGGTTTTGATTTTTCCATACCTGAATCTTTCTCCTGGAACTCTGTCGCCTGCGTTTTTATTAATTCGGTGAAAGAATGGTAAACGGCATCCAAATCACTTTCTACACTAATTATTTGATTAGCAGTGTTGAAGGATTTTTCACTGAATATTTCTTGTGATGGAAGCATGTACTCGCCAACAGCTGTCATGTTAACTTTTAAAGCATGATGCACACGCAATAAATTATTAACAAGTTCCACCACCTTGGATTTAATGTCTGCAAAGAACATTACGTAATCGGAATGCTCCATATCACTGCTAACCCGATAGGTTGCAATTCTCCTTTTGAAGGCACATTGAACGAGTTGCACACCATGACATACCGGCAAACATGAATTATTTTTATGTTGTTGTGTTCGTTTATGCACCGACATATGATTTATTGGAACATCTACATTACATGTAGCGCAATTAATTAGCGGAATCGTCGATGTATACTCTTCAATTCGGAGCCGTTTTCCTCCAGGCACTTCATTAAATCTCGCCGCACACGATTCTCTTTGATGACGTCTCATATTATAAATATTAGTAAACTTAGAACCGCAATTTTCACAAACATGCCATGATTTGTCAAATATTAACACATGTACTACCTATACAAGTCAGAGCCAACTGATGAATGAAACTGCCCCATACCTTATATAAAACCATTCAAGGTCACCCCCAGCCACGTAACATATCTTCAAGGTCACACACCCAAGATGACCTTCAACAAAGTCAAGGTCGGCTCGACCAAGGTCAAGGTCAAGGTCACACACACAACCTTGAACACAAGGCCAAGGCCAAAGCACACGTGCACTTTCAAGGTCAATGACAAGGACATGTGGGCGGGGCCAAAGAGGGGTGAAGCAAGGTCAAGGTCAAGGTCGAGGAGTGGGGGGATCGAGCGAATCGGGTTATGTTCACTACTTAGGAAGGAAGACTTATATTCTCTAATATTAAAGAAACAAACACAAACCTCTGTATTACTTAAGGGTCTAAACAGTTTTAATCAATTGCCCACAAATATTAAATGTTTAAAATCTCTAAATAAGTTTAAGTGGTGTCTGAAGCAGTATTTTTTTAATAGATCAATCCTTGAGACATGAACTTTCTTTGTTTTTTTTTTTTAGATTTGTATTAGTTTAGTTTAGTGTGTCATTTCTGCAAAGCTTGACGATGTTTGATTGTTGTTTGTAATTTTAAAATATGAATTTAGTTGTTAAAATTTATGTGTAATTATATTAGTCTATGACTAAATAAAGGATTTATATATAAATTAATCGGACTAATCCTAAGCCTCGATAAAGTGTGAAGGGGGCTACGATAAGTTTCAATACGCAATAAAATATTTAAATCGATTATCTCAGAAACGACTGCTCGAAGATGTCAGGGAATAAGAATTTTTAATAGGAAATTTAATATACCGAGGAATAAAAAAAGTTATGAAGTTTTAAATGTATGTTAAGTGCTGTTGATGGCGCCCTCTATTATATACATCGAAACTGTAATCAGATCTTAACTGCTCATCTTAAATATACTCAAAATAATAAATTTAGTACAAAACAAATTATTCTTAATACAAATATTTACCAGTGGAGGCTGGTGCATTAGAAAAGAAGGGGTTGCAATTTCAGTGGTACATTAAAGAGATAGATGTATGTACGAGGTGTATTCAGAAAATAACGCGTTTGGAGAGTCAAAATTTTTTATTTTATTTATTTATTTACAATAACTGCCCTACAGGTCTTGAGACCCAATTACGAGGCAGTGACTACACAAATAATACGTATACGAACAATTTTAAATTAGCATCAAACGACAATATATATATATATATATATATATATATATATATATATATATATATATATATATATATATATATATATATATATATATATATATATATATATATATATATATATATATATATATTTATATATATATATATATATATATATATATATATATATATATATATATATATATATATATATATATATATATATATATATATATATATATATACAGGGTGTCCAAGATAAGGATCCTAACCATGGGGATCTCGGAAACAGTTGGAGATACGAGGTCGGTTAAATTAGAGAAAAGTTGCGCAATTTAGTGCTAAATTAAACGCAATTTAAAAATTTTAAAAATTCAAAATACTTCCGGAGATTTCCGGAAAAAAACGAATTTTGGCAAAATCGTTTTTAATTTTTGTAGGCTTTATTTAAAGAGATATCAAAAAATAAAAGGTAGATTCTTCTTGCCACTTTTTATTTTTTATAATTTGGTCTAAACAAAATTTAAATCCGACGTTTCGTTTCTGAGATACCATCATGAACTTTCATTTTTTATATGGAACAAAAAAAAGTATCCCATGTATTTGATAGCATTTTTTATTACAAATTCAACGGTGTATCACACTTGCATATCAAGTGTGTAGTTCATTGGCTTTTATAAAACTGATATACCTTTCTCTCTCGCTCTCATGGAGCTCTTATGGAAAGTACTTGAACTACGTATTCGATATGCAAGGGTGATACATCGTTGAATTTGTAATAAAAAATGCTATCAAATACATGGAATACTTTTTTTTGTTCCATATAAAAAATGAAAGTTCATGATGGTATCTCAGAAACGAAACGTCGGATTTAAATTTTGTTTAGACCATATTATAAAAAATAAAAAGTGGCAATGAGAATCTACCTTTTATTTTCTGATATCTCTTTAAATAAAGCCTGCAAAAATTAAAAACGATTTTGCCAAATTTCGTTTTTTTCCGGAAATCTCCGGAAGTGTTTGAAATTTTTAAATTTTTTTAACTGCGTTTAATTTAGCACTAAATTGCGCAACTTTTCTCTAATTTAACCGACCTCGTATCTCCAACTGTTTCCGAGATCCCCATGCTTAGGATCCTTATCTTGGACACCCTGTATATATATATATATATATATATATATATATATATATATATATACATATATACTAGCGACCCGCCCCGGCTTCGCACGGGTGCAATGCTGATACTAAATACACTACAGAAAAACTGTGACTATTTATTTTATTTTTACAACAATTATTACATCGGCCTCATACGCGCTATTTATAGGCACGCTGCCGCCGCCCCGGTCGGCCAGTACCGCCGCAAGCGCTACTTCCCGCAATTTTAAATCTGTAATATCTTCGAAAATATTCATTTAAATCTTGTGCTGTAAAGGACCATATAGATCTATATTAAATCAACAATGTATTTAAGCTATTTAATTGGATAAGGATTAATGCTGTATTGGTTAAAATCGCTTCAAAATTTGCCATTATTTGTCGTAAAAAGTAAATGACAAAAAAATGTTATTGTGGGATATCCATGAGAGATAGACATATACCATCGCGGAGTTTTCTGTAGACCTTTTCAATGTGTACAAATAATTAGTACATTATTTTGATAAATCTCGTAGGGTTCAGCCTGCGTTTGCAATGTAAGCGGAAAAAAATATGATAATTAACGACATCACATTAGAAACCTCCAAAATAACAGTATTTCTCCACTATTTAATGGATGTTATTATACATATAAACCTTCCTCTTGAATCACTCTATCTATTGAAAAAAACCGCATCAAAATCCGGTGCGTAGTTTTAAAGATTTAAGCATACAAAGGGACATAGGGACAGAGAAAGCGACTTTGTTTTATACTATGTAGTGATAGTGATATATATATATATATATATATATATATATATATATATATATATATATATATATATATATATATATATATATATATATGTTTAAATACAAATAGAAATTTAACTAAAATAATTAATTCTAACATTAAATGTATAATACAATGTTATGCTATCTACTTTCGTATACAAAGGTGAACATACAAATCAATTAAGGATGAGAAAGAGAGAAAAGAAAGAAATGCCAAGGTCAATGTGCCAAAATTCGGCAGACAGTTCCTAGAGATGAGCTGAATATATCAAAGCTATTACTCTTGTTGTAAGTGTCGCACATGGTATATAGAGGCGAAAATTTAAGCACGTTAGTTCTGGGAGTTCTGAGATAAAATACGTTAAAATTTCGGCCATTTATACGAGGGATACTTAAGTTTATCCTAGCTAAAATATTAGGACAGTCAATAAAATTGTTAAGTACCTTATAAAGAATTGTTAGTAAGAAAACTTCCCGCCATACTTTTAAAGATGAAAAGTTGAATTTCTGAAGCAATAGTTCATGTGAAAAACCTTGCTTAGGATAAACCCCAAAACTCTTAAGATTGAGGTATTTCAAAAACCTTCTTTGCACCCTCTCCAAAGTATTGACGTGGGTATTGTAGCCTGGAGACCACACAACTGATGCGTATTCTAGTTTAGACCGCACATATGAAAAATACAGTAATTTAATGACGTCAGTATTATTAAAATCGCGAGTACAACGCAAGATAAACCCAAAAACCTTTGAGGCTTCAGAAACGATATTATTCATATAAAAAGAAAATGAAAGCTTGGGATCATAAGTGACTCCGCGATCTTTAAAAAGATCTGCCCGTGGGAGTAGGACGGTATTCAACGAATATTCATATCGAAATGAAGAAAATTTCGAAGTGAAAGTCATAACATTACACTTTTCCATGTTGAGCTGCAAATAATTTTCGGAACATCAATTGCTAACCTGTTCCAGGTTCGATTGAAGCTCTACACAATCCTGTAAGCAATTTATCCTCCTATATAGCTTAATATCATCGGCATATAATAAAATATCCGTGTCAACAAACAATGTCATTAATAAAAATATTAAAAAATAAAGGTCCCAGTACTGATCCTTGCGGCACACCAGAATTTGAAATATATTTCACTGAGCGAGAACCGCGAATTTCAACATACTGAATACGATTATGGATATATGATTTAAATAACGTTATTAGTGAATCTGAAAATCCAAATGATGACAATTTCTTAAGTAAGATGGAGTGGTCCAAACGATCAAATGCCTTTGTGAAGTCCAAATAAACAACATTCATCTGACAACCATGATCAATAGCCTCAGCTATATCCTGAGTCATAATCATGAGATTAGTTGTCGTCGATCTACCCTTAAAGAAGCCATGTTGAGATGGAGTAATTAAATTTTTAGTTAATGGAAAAATAGAATCATGAAGTAAAAATTCAAATATTTTAGAAAAATTGCATATAATAGACACCGGTCTATAATTACAAACTTCAGATCTATCCTCTTTCTTAAAAACAGGACAAACCTTGGAAGATTTCTATATGGAAGAAAAACTGTTTAATTTTAAACATCTATTATATAGTATTTTAAGTGGTTTGGCTAGGACGAATCTGCAGTCTCGTATTAAAAAAGCTGGGATTAAATCCGGGCCAGTAGTAAATTTAGGTTTAAGCTTCTTTATATATTGGTATACATACCCCTGAAGTATGATAAAATTTCAGCTGTATTCATTGTTTATTTTGTCTTTGGCAGCCGCTAAGGTTAGACGTGTTTTTAAAAACTCGGCGTTTTTCTTTTGTTAAAAGAAATAGATCAAAGAATTAGTAACAAATTATTGCGTAAAAAATGAAATAAAGTGTAACAAAGTGTGTAAAATGTTAACAAAGGCAAATGGTGAAGATGTTGAAGACGCCTCACTGCGTTCATCGATTTTCATGGCATAGTGCATCATGAATTTTTGCCACGAGGTCAAGCGGTCAATCAGGAGTACTACCTATAAGTTCAACGCCGTTTGCGTGAAGCAATTCGAAAAAAACGCCCTGATTTGTGGAAAAACAATTCATGGCTTTTGCATCACGATAATGCACCTGCTCACACTTCATTGCTTGTTCGTGAATTTTTGGCTAAAAACAACACTGTAACGACGCTCCAACGTCTATATTGGTTTTTTTTTTCCTATTTCCAAAAATAAAGAGAACCTTAAAGGGTCGTCATTTTACAAGCATAGATGACATTAAAAACGCATTGCTGAATGAGTTTAAGGCTATCCCAAAGATCGAGTTTGAAAAGTGTTTCGAAGATTGGATGAAGCGCTGGTACCAGTGCATAAAATCTAATGAGGACTATTTTGAAGGCGACAACAGTAATTTAGACGAATGAATAAATTTTTTTTTTTCAAAAAACGAAAAATTCTGTTATTTTCTGAATACACCTCGTATATATAAAACCTGCCATAGAGCATTTTTAATTTCATAACCACAAAGCAACGTATGTTTATATAAATACCCGGATCAAACGTCCTAGTTGTATTTTTTTGAAAGACACGGTTGTTCTATTTTTAATTTCGGAGTAGGCCTTCCAAGCCTTTTTATATTTACAAAAACGTTTAAAAAAGTTATCATTTTGACAATCCGTATTTCGGAAACTCTCAAGTTTTGGATTAAAGTAACTTGGGCTAGATCTCCATATTTTAGTCTAGCGTTATGTGCAGAACTTTTAAAAATTTCCTGTATATATTCTTTGGCTTACTTTTTTATTTCATTATACTTAGAACTTGTGGCAAAAGATGTTAAACTTTTTTTACATATTCATAAAACGCATAGCAAAGACGTAAAACAAAATTATAGGAAATTATCTTTTACGTACGTTTAAAGGGAGAACATAATAACTTCACGGTAACCAGGTAGCAGCGTTTTCGTTAATTCGAAAATTTGCGATAATTATATACTTAACGAGACCCATAAATACGAACAAACTAGTTTTAAGAAATGACTGCATTTAAAAAATCAAGAAATCATTGAAAACAGGTTGAGGAGCGTATTGAACAGTGGCGTGGCACATACATTTTTCAACAATTTTTTTTCTGCGACTTAGGGAAAATTATTCTTTGTTTTTTTTTTTAAATCGCCATAAATTATTTTTATTTATCATTTATAAAGTTGATTGAAAGATAATTTGAGTATTTCGTGAACCTAGAATCATCCTCCTTAAGAGTTAAACAAAAACAAATTCGCTTGTTTCTCGTCTATGGTCGGTTGAGGTCCGGCTTTTTAACGTCCGATGAATATAATAAACTTCTAAAAATTGTAGAATTACTCTTGGAATCGCGGCTCTGTAAATATGGATTGTCAGTAAGTGTTGTAAAGGATCAAAAATCCATTATGATTTTTAATTAATTAACATTTATTAACTTTAAATAAATTCTACTAAATGGAGGAATTTGAGCCACTCTGTATAAGAATTTGGACCGTTGCAATGTATATCTTATGTCTATCCAAAAATAGTCCCATTAATTAACATTTATTAACTTTAAATAAATTCTACTAAATAGGGGAATTTGAGCCACTCTTTATAAGAATTTTGACCGTTGCAATGTATATCTTATGTCCATCCAAAAATAGTCACATATTATGGAAAAATAAATCCATTAACATACTTAAATTTAAACATAATTTTATTACTTTTGGGATAGTTTCTAAAAAAACAAAATAAACTCAGTCAATTTATGTGACAAAGTATCCACACGGTTCTACCCTCTCAAAGATTTTAATATAGATCTTTCAAAGTAATTTAATAGTTTTATCATCCACTTCGTTAAAGGTCTAAGGTTAAGCGCTAGAGATATATCCAACATGTGGCCGACCCGTAATTGAGCTTTCTTTTTCTTAATCTGAGCAAATTGTGCCATCATAAGAACACAAAGGAATATTTAAGTAAAATCACTAAAATGCAATATCAGTATTTGTTATTATATACAAAGCTCGCGTCTGTTACCCATTATTACCCCCTTTCGAGGAAAATACGAATAAGAAAATGTGGATATGGATAAAACCTATGGGTTTTTTTATGGATACAAGGTGGACTTTTATTATAAGTGTAGAATAGTTACCAATTACATTTATAAAGGGTGTTTTTTTATAGAGGTATAAAACTTTAAGTTGGCAACACTTTTTTAACTGGCGGCCATTTTGTCAGCTGTCAAGTGATTTATGTTTAGTTTGGTTTGGCATTTCAACATGAATAGACTGACGCCTGAACAACGCTTCCAAATTGTGCAAATTTATCTTGAAAATCATGATTCTGTTCGAAATACGTATCGCGCACCACGTCCATTTTACGGTCAACATAATCGCCCATCAGAGCAATTAATTCGATTAACTATGGAACGTTTTCGCACCACGTTTACTCTAAATGATAATATGCGATAATATGAGACGTCGTACAGTGCGTACAGAAGAAGTCATTGCTGCTGTAGAGCGTAGCGTAGAGGAAGACCCGAATCAGTCTATCCGCCATCGTGGTTTGCGTGCTTACAAAATCCAACTCGTGCCAGAATTGAAGCCACACGATTACCTGGCAAGGCGTAAATTCGGTGAATGGGCCCGAAACAAGATTGCCGTTGATCCCTATTTTCATAAGCGAATTTTGTTTAGCGATGAAGCTCACTTTTGTTTGAATGGATACGTCAATAAACAAAACTGCCATATTTGGAGTGATGATAATCCTCAAGTGTATGTTGAGACACCGTTACATCCAGAAAAACTGACTGGTGTGCTTTATGGGCTAGTGGAATCATTGGTCCGTACTTCTTTAAAAACGATGCTGGTCAGAACGTTACAGTCAATGGTGACCGCTATAGAGCCATGATTACTGACTTTTTCGTTCATCAATTGAACAACCATGATGTGCAGGAGCTGTGGTTTCAACAAGACGGCGCAACATGTCACACAGCTCGTGCCACAATTGATTTATTGAAGGAAACGTTTGGTAACCGCATAGTTTCACGTTTCGGACCCGTGAATTGGCCTCCAAGATCGTGCGACTTAACGCCGCTAGACTATTTTCTGTGGAGATATGTGAAGTCGCTAGTCTACGCCGATAAGCCCGAAACGATTGATCACTTGGAGGACAACATTTGCCGCGTTATTGCCGATATACGGCCACAAATGTTGGAAAAAGTCATCGAAAATTGGACCTCCAGATTAGAGTACGTCCGAGCCAGCCGTGGCGGTCATATAATGCCAGAAGGTTATCTTTCGAATAAAGTAAATTTCATGTCAATTTAAAAAATTCATCTTTGTTTTATTCCATTTAAAAGTTCTATACCTCTATAAAAAACACCCTTTATAAAATAATTATTAGATTTGAGGTCGAGTCTATTTTAATATTAAAAATTCGACGCATGGATGACTTATACCATCTAAGAACCAGGGGACAAAAAACTTACAGACGCTTGGAAACGAACACTATCCTTTGCGGGCGGGGACGCATCGAGAAATTACGTTCTATTGGTGGAAAAGAACGCATGTCGAAACCAGCGCAACTAAACCGAAGGAGGTTCCAAGGGTTGTAAGTTGAGTATGATTTTCAAAAATTAATTAACTTTAGTTACAATTTAGAATCCATCTAAGTCAGTTTGGCGTGGGTTTTAATGTTTTACCAGTGTAAGAAGGTTCTTTGCTGTCTTTTCTGCTGTTTATGTCTTATATTTTTTAAATCTTCCAGATAGTATTACTAATAGAAAGGGGAATTTAATTTTATTCTCTATCAGGGAAGGGAGTCCACCGTTCCTTTTATTTTTAATTAAACAGTTTAACTAGGGATTTTCTTTTACTTCTAATAGTTTTTATCCGGACTTATCAAAAGTTGATTAATACTATCAGTTCAAATTTGGGAATATTTCACCAAGGGGAATATCAGAACCACCAATAGAGCTTGTAATTTTAAATCTTTTTTTATTAATTGTATTCCAAATTTACTTTTAGGTTCCTGAGTTTTAAATACCGTTTTATCTTTTTTCATTTGTTAAATAGAGTTAAGTGTTTTGAGAAACTGGTCTTTTTTTATTGATAAAAACCTTCTTGTGGGTAATCACACGGGCATACAATTGAGTACCAAGAAGCATCAGAATAATCCTGCTCTGGCCAGCTAGAGAGCAGTTTTTTTGACACTTGAATCTGTGTTTCTAGTATTGGTAAGCTATAAATAACGGTAGTCTTTTAGAACTAAAACGTCAAGAAAATCGACCAGACTACAGAAGTACCTTTGACCCAGTGGATTCTTTTAATCTTTTTTTAAGTTTATAGGATGGTCACAAAATAATATGGGCAGTAATAAATTGTGACTGGAACGGCCACACGTTACCTAAAACAATCCGTTTGCAATAGTTCACAATTGAATACTGTCACAGCGTTATTCATTAAAAAATGGAAAGAACTGTAAAATAATGGAAAAGCTCCGGGCCCGAAAAATTACGACAGTGCTGTTTCGTCCTCGTGTAGACTCATCAAGACATTCTATCTGATATAAGTCGTCTATCGATCTTTGATCTTTATATAGTTATAAGTCAGGTCAACCTTTTGACTCCAATTAGTTCCAATTTCACTTCGTTCGTTCAAATGAATGGAATTTGTCGTTAACAGATCTTGTGGATTGTGAATGCGGGAGTACCTTATTCACTATTTTCAAGTAGAGAAAATAGCGGGTAAAACACAACAGCCCCATCTGGACGGATCACAAGAGCAACATCCACTGATCAATGTGGTACAAAACTGCCATGCGGTGGCGCGGCAGTAAAAGCAACAATAGATATCTATTGTTGTAATAACAAAGTATGAGTACTTGAATTTGCTCAACTGTAACAGTATTTGATTGTAGACTCCTGCGAAATGAATATTTTGGGGTAGCGTATTGCCATTCCGTCTACAATCAAACTGTTGTCCCATATTAATTGCTATTTTAAATATAAATAAATGTCCCAGTGTTAAAGGTAATCTGAAGTTTAATCAATCCTCTTGGTTGTTGCAGTTTTAGTACCAAATAACCACTGGTTATTTAGGGTTCATCAATACCAACAAACACAAATTCATGACTGCTGTCTAACTGGTCAGATGACTGGACGCTCTCACAATGGCATGCTCATGAACTTAAACAAACGAAGTTTCTCAAAACACTTAAATCTATTAACAAAAATAAATAGGAAACGCCACTATTTACAATGAGAAACTTATAATAATGATGAAGAATACTAGAATAATTGCTCCTGTTGGCTGTTCTAATAAAAAGGAAGATGTTACAAACCCAATTTTGAAAATAAAACGTCTAAACAGGTTTCTAAAATATTAAACAAAAAAGGATAAAAACTCGAAAAACAGCTATTTATATTACTTAAAAAAACAGTATATTCCCTTAATTAATAACTGGGACATATTGGGATAGAGGGGAATGAAATAGTAGACAAGCTCGCGAGAAAAGGGGCAGAGATACCTTTTCTGGGCCAGAACCTTTCTATGGAATCAGTAGCAACGTAATGCTGGAAGAACCAAAGATAGAAGAAGAAAGCAGGAGATCTAATGATTGGACGAAGTTGCAAGGATTGAGACAAGCGAAGATACTTCTGGGGAACTACGATCAGGAGATATTCAAAGAATGCATAAGCTTGAGTAAAAGCCAGCTCAGAGTTCTGACAGGGATCCTGAAGGTGCATTGCCACCTGAGGAGACACCTCAAGAAACTGGGACTGGTAGAAAGACAAGAGTGCAAATTCTGTGAAGAGGACGACGAAACCTCTATTCATATCCTTGCAGAGTGCAGCGCTCTAGAAAACCCTAGAATACGGTTCTTGAGAGCACACCAAATCAAAGAAGGGGAGCTACCCACCTTGAAGCCGGCCAACATCCTAAGATTCTTGAGGGAAATGGGACTAGAGGACCTGCTCTTGCCGATAAGGTAACTCTTACGACTGGGCAGCAGTAGGGGGCACAACAGATCTACCAGGTCACAGTGAACAGACCCCCAACTCTACACACACACATACATTCCCTTAACTTCCCAGATTAAATGAAAAAACTAGAACAAAATCTTTATTACCAGCGGTTATACACGACACGTAACCTTACCGACTCTATCGAATCTCAGATCATAACTGAAGTTTATTATTTCTTCAAAGGCCAAACTTGTTTCCTGCTGGTACCTGCCTATCTCGCCCCGTATAACCCTGTAACCGTAAATTTCGTTCCCTAAAGTTCGAGTAGTTTCAATCTTCTCGTCCTCAGAGGGCGTTAACTATTCTATACCAAATACTTAATTTCCGAATTTGCCTCTGAGCGTCTTAATCTTATTTTTTATATAAAAAAAAACACTTAATCAAACTAATCTATGTCTTTTTATAACTAAAAGTAAACAATAACTCATGTTAAAAAAATTATTCACTCTTCTTAGCTGTTTTGGAAGTAAATATCTAACTCGTTTTGTCTTGTGAATAGAAAAAAAAGCTATTATTTGATTTTTTTCCATGTTGTCAAACAATATATTACATTATACTGAGTTTGATTATTCTTGTGTTTCCTAATAATGGGAAAATCGTGCAATATTTTAATACATTAAACTTGTCATAACCACATGTTTAGATTACCCTCGGCACTTATCTATTCGGTTTTAATTACATAATCAAGGTAAATTTTCTTCAACAGATTTATTTATAGATATTAAAGGAGGGTACAATCTTTTTAGTTTATATCGTCATAAATTGGATGGGTTCATATATTTTTAAGAAAACATTTAAATGTCTCAGAAGTGATAAAACTGAGTTTAGGTTTAATCACGATAATTGATTTTTTTTCCTTTGGACTTCTTTGGGTGGTAATATAAATACTGTCTCAGTTCCCATTGTTAATATTCATTTACAGGTGATTATTTAATTGTTCCTTTTAGTTGAATATACTTCACGTTAAACAGTATAAAATAATTAATATTTGTTCCATTATACAACGTCAATATCAATCATATTCCTATACGGATTCCATGTTGTATTAACGGTTTTAATTACCGATTCTCAATTAATTTTTTCCCCTAACTTTAGAGATCTTTGACTATTTTTTGATTCTTGCCAGAGGTCAACGCATCTCGCCATTATTATTCAGTATTTTTTCGTACTCATCTCCAAGAATATAGACCTATCTGTGCATTTTCCTGGTTTATTGGATTATTTTTACCCTTCAGGAAATGTGAAGTTTCGTTTCCATCTAGATTTATATATTTTAAGATTTGTGTAAATCTGCGATTTAACATTTATTGGTGAGGTTTCACCAAACCTTCCGATTAAACTAAAAGCTCCAGCTGCCTCACTTGCCTTCTCTTTTACCGGGATAGAAGGGAATGGGTAAAGGTCAGATGAATGAAAAATAATTAAGTTTTTATTTTATCACGGGCTGCTTCTCGGGAATGAGCTAATTTGGAAGAGATCATCAAGTGACAATCATCCTTGACTCTTAGTTAATTATGATTTTCTTTTTACTTCACATTTTCGGAATATTAGTTTATTTATCTCTTTTTTATCAACGAAATTAAGTTTATTTCTCAAAAATAAATAACGAATTATCATTAAAGTTTCCATTAATTCTGATAATAATAACGTCCAGTGATTATTATTATGATTTTTAAGCAGAGCGCATTCCCTCCATGGAATATTGACTCATGCTAGGTATACAGATACCAAAAGTATGGAACTCTGTGGGGACCTTTTCCATGTTATCGAGTCCTAGGTGACGTGGTCTACTGTATTTCCCAGACGATTTATGACGGTCTGCGTGGTTACAAAGAGAACTGCTGTCTGAATCGGCTTATACAGATGCTCACTAAGGCCCAGTCCCATGACGTTCTGCAGAAGGTCCTTTGGTATCACTCCAGTTGTTGATAAAATTGTGAAAATCGTTTCGATGCTATTCACTGCCCATTGTCTTCCAATTTGCATTTGCAGATCTCTGTTTTTGGCGATCTTCTCGTTGTATTTTGACCTTAGGTTGTTGTTGTTAGGTATAGCAATGTCAATTAGTAAAGTACGTCTAGACATTTATCTTTTAATATAATGTCTGGTTTGTTCTGAGCAACTGTCTGATCTGTTAGAACCATTCGGCCAAAATATAGCTTGAACTCCTTGTTCTCAAGAATAGGCCCCGGGTTGTATTTGTAGTAAGGCACTTTTCTTACATGCAATAGATTTAACTTATCTGCTAACTCTTGGTGAAGTGTCTAGGCGGCTGAGTCGTGTCTTTCTTTATCCTCCATTGTAGCAAATGCTTGGCATCCTCCAGTTACATACTGGACTGTCTCTGATGTTCGACAGCCATATCTACATTGGTCGTTTTCTATTAAGAGATCTCTGATAATGACTTTACAAGAGGATGAAGGCCCAGATATAACCAAAGAGGAAGTAATGTATGCACTAAGAAGAATGAGGGATGGAAAGGCTCCGGGTCCAGACGAACTACCGATGGAAGTCCTCAAGCTCATAGAGGAAGAGTCGATTTATGCATTGGTGGAGCTTTTTAATCATATCTACAAAACAGGAATAATACCACAGGAATGGCTTTTATCCACATTTGTAACTATTACAAAAAAAAGGGAGAAGCAAAACAATGCACCGACTATCGCACAATAAGCCTGATGAATCACATACTGAAAACATTTCTAGAAGTTATACACACTAGAATACATAAAAAAACTGGAAATAGATATTAGCGATACCCAATTTGGATTTCGAAATGGACTCGGAACGAGAGAAGCGTTATTTGCACTAAATGTCATGTCTCAAAGATGCCTTAAATCAGGATGTATATATGTGCTTCATAGACTACAATAAGGCCTTTGACAAAGTGAGACATGATCACCTTATCAGTCTATTGACGGAAAAGAACCTCGATAAAAGAGACATCAGAATTATATCGAATATTTATTACAATCAGAAAGCAGTAGTGCAAGTGGAGCATGAGACGACTGAAGAAGTCGAAATAAAAAGAGGAGTGAGACAAGGGTGTATACTTTCACCGACCTTGTTCAATATTTACTCTGAGGACATAATGAATAGAGCACTTATTGACCAATTCGTTGGTATTAAAATAAATGGAATTTTAATAAACAACCTCAGATACGCCGATGACACATTACCTATCGCAGAAACACTCGAGGATCTCCAGACCTTAGTCAATAGACTAGCAACAGTCAGTGAAGAATATGGACTGTCACTAAACATAAGAAAAACAAAATGCAAGTTAATATCCAAATCAACCCAAAATGTCCCAGATATACGCATACAGGGTCAAAATATAGAACACGTCAGAAAATACAACTATTTAGGCACCGTCATCAATGTAAACAACGATAGCTCTGAAGAAATCAAAATCCGGATAGAGAAAGCAAGAGCCGTATTCACGAAAATGAAGAGAGTGTTCTGTGGCAGAGACCTGAGTCTTGAATTAAAGGTTCGTCTGGCAAGATGTTACGTACTGTCAGTTTTGTTTTATGGAATGGAGGCATGGACGCTTAAAAAGATCGATATGAACAAGTTGGAAGCCTTTGAATTGTGGATGTACCGCAGAATGCTAAGAATATCATGGATGGAGAAAATCACAAACGCTGAAGTACTGAGGAGAATGAATAAAGAAAAGGAGGTCATACTTAGAATTAAAAAACGAAAATTACAATACCTGGGACACGTTACGAGAGGAGAAAGATATCAACTACTGAGAACTATTATGCAGGGAAAAATTATGGGAAAGAGATCTGTAGGAAGAAGACGAAACTCTTGGTTAAAAAATCTAAAAGAATGGTATAATTGCAGCAATAACCAGCTGTTTAGGTCGGCAGTCTCGAAAATACGTATAGCTCTGATGATCGCCAACCTTCGGAACGAAGACGGTACCTAAAGAAGAAGAAGATAATGACTTTCCGATAGTTTTTCGTCGGAATAACTTTGCCTTGGATAGCTAACAAGAAGCCCTCCGTTTCCGAAAACATCTGTCCTGAAATCAACCAGTAGTTCGACGCTGAGTTGTCAACATTGTCCTGATTGACCTCATGTGGGTGCCCTCCATGAAGTGGTTTCCGTAGCTAGGCTTGTAACTTCTCTTGATCTGTTTGGGGGTGAGAAGCAATAACCTGTTCCCTCAGCTCTAGCGGCGTTGAATCGTCCACCTCGCATATTATGTTTGGAAGAGTCCGCTAACCTGTGGAAATATGAGAATAAATTTATTATTTGTTGATCGACCTGCTTACTAATATTCATCAATGCTCTTCCTCCTTGATATCATCCTTCCACGGTGGTGTTTGTGTGCATTTGTTAAGAGTGTTCTTAGTTTTCTTTGCAGGTTTTCGATGTCCATTCTGTTCCATTTTACAATTCCAAAAGAGTAGCTAAGTGCAGATTATGCGTACGTATTGAGCGCCTTAAACAAATTTTTTCTATTTAAACTAGTTCGTAATACCCGCCTTACCCTCCTGAAAAATTCGGTAATCAGTTCGGCCTTCATAGTGCGATGGTCAATTTTCTTAGTCTGTTTCATACCTAGGTATTTGTATGTTTGTTCTGCTTCCATTGCAGCTGTAGTTTCGCCGTTCTGCATTTCAAATGCTCCAGATTGTATCTTACCTCTAACGATCTTCAAAATTCAGCACTTGTCAAGTCCAAACTGCATTTCGATATCCCCGGAGAACTTCTTTACAATTTTAAGCATTTGTTCCAGCTGGTTTCTGGTAGCAGCCATCAGTTTAAGATCATCCATGTATATAAGATGATTCACTCTTACTACCTAAACTAACCTGATCCCAGAAAATTTAGGGAAATAAACTGAAGGAAAACCTTTATCTCAAAGTTACGTAAAGTAAATTTCTTGGTTTTTCATTCCTATAGGCTTGGAACATCCGAATATGAAAATATACCAAACTTTTATTCGTTTATACAAAATGGTTCTAGTAACTTGAACAATAAGTTAGAGCTTACAATCGGTTCACTCATTATAACAAAAAAATGATATATTGAATCGTAAAACCAATCAAGCTTTTGACAGGAAATTTAGAATAAATGCTGTTATGAGTCATTTATACCCGTAAGTAAGTAAAACGAAATTAGACGTTTTATAGTAACATCAGTAATTTAATAAAGAAGAGGACACGGGCCCAAAAATGTATGATGCTCTTAAAGCACGTAACCTTCTTAAAACAACAATTCAAAATTAAAATAAAAAATAACAAAAGACAAGAAGAGTAATATCATATATATTATTGTGAAAACCAACATCTCACCATTATTTGCCGACAAAACTTGGTTAAATAGGAATTCAAATTTTGTAGAAAGCATGACAAACAGGACATCAGTGGGAAAGATACCCGTGGATCCCACTGATGAGTCCACCACCAGTATCGGGACGAAACATCCATACATTATCGGTGGTCGAAAATCAGATCGCTAGTCATATATCCTTTCCATCAGGGGCATGACTATTTGCGACAGTATATAAAACAAACACAAAATATTCCATAAAATCATCACAAAAAAAATGCAAAAACTTAAAAATTGACGTTTGAGCAACTAAGCAAAACATAAAAATTTATTTAAATAATTTTACCTATTTTAACAAACAGTCAAAAAGATGTTATCCTAAGTTAATACCATACCAGAAAAATAGCATAAATGAAAAATTGATAAAAACAATAATTACTATATTTATCATCAACATAGTAGTAACTAATAATTTGGAATAACTAATTATACCTTCGCACCAAAACAACATTTGAAATAATAATATACTAGTGAATTGTGAAATTGTATAATTGCAGCTGGTATATATAATTACGTTTATATAGGTATTGGAGTAATCAACTGAAAACTCCTTAAATTATAAGGACAGGCAAACTTTTTTTTTGAGTAGAAGAAATCCTGCATAGACGCCTCCATGAAGTGTGGAGGTGGTTCCGGATGCTTACCGGCTAAAACCCCATCTAGACTGAGGACTCCACGATTCTATGGTCTTTATTAATTGTGACAAGTCCACAAGCCGCAAAGACTCGCAGTGAAAGCCCTTTGGGTTGCTGGGCCAATGGGCCTTTAAAAACCTCTGGTCATTACGACATTAGTGATTCCCCTCTAAGTACCAGTGCACCCATTGCTTCGCACTCTCTTACATTTCGCGTTCAATGTAAGATTGATGTCTTACTAGTATTTTATTAATATAGAATTGTCTCTTACGTATGCTGTAATTGTAAAATGTAATACTCCTGGCTCCCGCGCGTCCTTTGTTGCTACGCCCAGTGAGACATGCCCGGCCTGACTCTTGTCTCTATGTCTCTATGTCCCCTCCTTCTTCCTTAGCTGATTCTTGCATCTTGTTTCTGAATAGTTCCTTGGTCCTTGTAACCTAGAGCTGTTGTCTAAGTCTTTTATACTTCCTGCCGTCCACTTCGAGATCGTAGTCTACTGCTTGCCTGATGAGCGCATTGTCATTTGTCTCTGCTTTTGAGAAAACTTTGATAGCCTTCTGTCTCAAGACTTCAGTGGCACACTTGGTTCTGGTTAGGAATCAAAGGGATCACCTTACATCACTATTGTCGTTTCGGTACAGTTGTACTGAATTTACTATATATTTAAAAAAATTTCGGGAAACCGTACAAAATGTCATGGCCTTATTCTTTTCAGTCATTATCACTTTCAGTTCTATTATTTTTATAGCTTCAAAATAACTTCAACACGGCAACTAACTCTCTTTATTTAAAAAAAAAATTGATTTTATCACTTTAATCACTGATAATCGGATATAAGGAATACGGCTCATATTTTATCTGCATAATATTTTCATATTAGAATCAAGTAGATCCGATTATTTAAATAATTCAGTGAACAGCAGAGCTAAAAAATACTGTTATTTTAACCATAATTTTTAGCTTTGTTCTCTGTTAGTAAATCATTTTTTTTTCGAGGAGGGGAAATCTTGCATAGACACCAACACGAAGTGCGAAGGTAGTGCCGCATTCCTACCGGCTGAAACCCCCCTGGACTGAAGGTTCCTACCATTCTACTTCGACTGACTGTAATGAAGCTGCAGTCTACAAAAGCGCTCTGTGAGTGTCCATTGGTTTCCGGACCGTAGCATTTTTAAACCTGCGGTCATCACACATTAGTGTTTCCACTCCGAGTGCCGGAGCACCCATTGCATCACACTCTCTTACATTTTACATACAATGTAAGGTTGGTCTCACGTCTCGTCAGTATGCATACGTTAGTCATATTTTTCCCTAAGATTGGTATTGTTGACCTGAGCGCTTATTGCTCCCTAATACTATACGTTGGTGCCTTTAAGGATTCCTCCGTCGGGTTCTCCATCTAAGATCTTCTAACTTTTCTGTCCAGGATCTTTCTTCTCACTTCTCTCTTCTTTCTTCTCTTCTTGTTTCTTTCTTCCTGTTTCCTAATAACCAAAGCTGGTGTCTTGGTCTCTTGTATTTCCTTCGATCAACTTCTCGGTTAAAACTCATTGCCTGTCTGATAACTGGATTGTTATATGTCTCTGTCTTTAGAAAGATTTTTGCAGCCTTTTGTCTGAGAACTTCCCTTAGAGAAGGGCATCGCATTTCCCGACATATTTGTTCGTTCCTGACGAACTACGGGGCATTTAAGGCCATTCTCAGTACTATGCTTTCCGGAGCTTCTAATCTTTTTAGTAAATCATTCAAGAAAATTGAATCCTTTAAACAATCTAAAGGGCGTATTGATATGATTTTTATCCTTGGAGAAAGTCATCAAAATTGTTTGTTGGCTTCTCGAGTCAATGCTCAAAGGTTTCCTTAAAGAATCCATTCTTAACCAGCTGTTGTTGTGAGAATTAAACTAGTTTCGGCAAAGTGGAAATATCAGTTATAAAAAACCTGTTATAAGAAAACCTGTCCCTGAGGATGAAGAACATGTTTTTACTGTACTTGGTTCAGTGATGGAAAATCCCAATATTAGTCAGAATCATATATCCGAAAATACTAACATTAGACAAGCAAGTGTTTCAAGGATTCTGAACAAATACACATTTCATCCTTATAAAATGTTAACTTTTGAAACAGGTCGATTGGAAGAGAGGAACTTCAAAATTGGCCCCCGAGATCTCCGGACTTTACTCCACAAGATTTCTTTTTATGGGATACATGAAAGGAATTGTCTACAATGCGCCCCCGACAATACCACAAGATATGAAAATACGCATAAGAGACAGTTTTCAAACTGTAACCACACAAATGTTGTCCAGAGTTAGCAGTAGTTTCGAAAAAAGAATATGTAAGTATTTTGAAATAGATGGTCGACATTTTGAACATCTACTGTAAATATTTTGCTTCTCTTTTATGCTATAGCAAATATGTTATGACCATTATTGCTGTTATTGCCTGTTGGATGACTATAAATCGCGTTTCGAGTTTCTGAACATTTGTAAAGATATTCCTAATTATTATTCTTTTAGTTGTAAATTACCTGTCGTTTGCAAATGCCATAGGTAACTAGATACATTAGAACATCTATTCAAAAAGCACAAAATGGTGCAGAAAACGATTATTTGGAGTATTGTGTGAAAAAGCGAAGACTTAGCTATAGAACACTCGTATACCATTCCATTGGTATTTAAAAGGTACATTTTCTGGTAAGTTAGAAGTAAAGCGTTTTATTTAAATTAATCAAGTTATAGCCACTTAAAGTTCTTATTTGATTGGTTTTAATTTTTAGACACACATGGGATATAAAATATGATTTATTGTTATATTTCACTGTAAATTTCTAGTACATAACTAGAATACTTCTTAAGTATTTGAAACATGAAAACTGGGTTAGATTTTGTCAAAATCCAAATTATTTAAAAACCCTTAAGGTTTAGGTATTATAATCCATGCGAATCAACATACCTCTGTTCGTTCGTTTGGTTCTTTGTAAAAACTTGCAGACTTTTCGGCAAAATACCATTGGCATCTTCTGTGCTTGCTGGTTATAGATCAAAAACCACTTTATTTCAAAAGATAGAGCACTAAGTTTCAAACCAAAAAAAATTCAAATTTCCTAAAGATCAAGATGCGATTCAGATATTTTCAATGCTGCTTCAATTAGCAAATTACGGAAAAAAGTTATTTTTTCTAATCGACCATGGTTGTTGTGCCCTCTGGCCGCTTTTACCCTAAATATTTTTTCCAGAAGCTGAAGTTATCCTTTTTTGATCACCCGGTATTAGCTGCCTCAAATTTAATAGAGGGTATTCTCAAAAATAAACTAAAGAAAAAGACTGTCATTAATATATCACACAACAAAAGAAAACAACAACAAATTAAAACAATAAGTTATGTAGGCAATACCTCTAACAAAATTAAAAATATATTAAGAAAACAGAATATTAATATTGGCTTCAAAACGAATAATACCCTTGTCAATATATTAAAAATAATGGAGATAAGACCGCAAGAATGCGGAGCTTATAAATTAAATTTTTCATGCCAAAAAAGTTATAAAGGGTTTTCCAATAAGAGGTGTCATTTTGAAAAGCCCGCTATTTCGGTAGATGTCACTTTTGAAGCTGTAAGTTTTTGACGTTTGACAAGTAGAAACTACGCCATAAATAAAGATGGAACGATACACGCTTCAACAACGCATTGAAATTATTAAAATTCACTATAAAAATGGTGAAAATTTGGCAGAGACGGTTCGTAAAACTCGAACATTTTTGGGTCGTCATGAAGCACCTTGTCGGAGCGCAATAAAGAAATTGGTGAAAAAATTCCTCGTCGTTCTGTGGAATTAGGGATTCCACAAACGTCATTACACCGTATTTTGCATAAAGATTTGGGTCTTAAGGCTTATAAAGTTCAGTTAACGCAAGAACTCAAGCCGGCCGATCATCAACAACGTCGTGCCTTTGCTGATTGGGTTCTTGAAATGCATGAAAATGATCCGGAATTCCATCGAAAAATCATCTTCAGTGATGAGGCCCATTTCCACCTCGGTGGCTTCGTCAACAAACAAAATGTCTCATCTGGGGCTCGGAAAACCCAAAAGTTATTGTTGAAAAGCCTCTCTATCCTGAACGTGTGACTGTTTGGTGCGGTTTATGGTCCGGCGGGGTCATTGGACCTTACTTTTTCGAAAATGAGGCTGGAGCAACAGTTACGGTGAATGGATTGCGCTATCGAGAGATGATTAATGATTTTTTATGGCCGGAATTGGATGGTATTTATCTGGACCACGTTTACTTTCAACAAGACGGCGCTACGTGCCACACAAGCAACGAAACCATTGATCTTTTACGGGAAAAGTTTCCGGGCCGTGTTATCTCTCGAAGAGGTGATCACAATTGGCCACCGAGATCTTGTGATGTGACACCTTGCGATTTCTTCCTTTTAGGGCCACGTGAAAGACAAGGTCTACGCCAACAGCCCAGCGTCGATTCAAGACCTCAAAGATGGAATTCGTGAGGCTATCGAGGACATAGGGCAGCCACTTTGCGATTTGGTTATGGAAAATTTCATGAAAAGGATATGGTCCTGTAGGCATGGTCGTGGTGGTCATTTGGCTGATGTTATTTTCCATCATTAACGGCATACCTTCCTCTTTATAATGTTATAAATATCCGATCATTTATCTTAAAAAATGGCATTTTTCTTTGAATATCAAAATAACACCTCTTATTGGAAAACCCATCTCAAAACCACAGCTTTGATGAAAACTTAAAAATATTACTTATCGAAAGTAAAAGCTAAAAGTTGATTTTATTGGAATCATTAAAGATTAACAAAAATAAGAATACAGATAAAATTTTGAATGACCAATTAAATGTTAATAATTTACCATCGTTAAATTTATTTAATAATACTAATTTGCAAACCTTGAATTTTTAAATAGATACTTGAACACCTTTAGTATTATTTATTTCTTAAATTTGTTTGTCATTGCCAATTCTGACATCTCATGAAGAAGCAGTGCAAAGAAACAAGTTGTGCGTATTTAAAATATAATTTTAAATTTAAAAAAAGTGAAGTTTGGTTTCCTTTCATATTATATACGTTATATTTATGATGAACATTTTTTAAATATAAATATATTTTGTCACAAATTTTAATCATCTGAAAAGAAATTCTAGATAGCTATTGAATTAGATAATTATTTTGATTAAGTGAGAGATAGGAAAATGAAATTTTTAAAAAATTCTCTATATATCCCCCATTTCGAAGTAGTTAAACACGATTCTGTACAGGGTGAGTCAACGATTGGATGAAGTAGGTTTGTGCCTTTTCGGTGAAATTTACAAAGAAACTATATTTATTGTTTGATACAGTTTATTTTTACGCAGATTTTAAAAATATTTAGGACTCTACAGGGTGAGCCAAAAAACTAGGACAGCATAAAGTTTAATTTTTTAAATAGAACACCCTATATACGAATCGTATTTTCGATTTAGCTTATAATTTTAAATCTTTTTTATTACGAGTTTACTATAACAAAACTTTATAGTTTCTGAGATAATTAAGTTTAAAGAAAAAAAGTCACATTTTCAAGCATCAATTCAATCCTAAATAACGTTTTCAATTTTGTGACAAATATATTCAAATTTAGAATTTAGCAAAGCCAAGGACAAGTTAACATAATTTTTACCTAATATTTGCAATAAAAGCTACAGGGTGTTGAACACATCGGCTCAAATTTGAACAAGTTTAAATGAATAAATATCTTTTTTTTTAATGGTACAACCTGTATATTTTCATGTTATTTAATAGAGTAATAAAAACCCTAAAAGTTTTGTTCAATATATCCTATACCTATTTATAATAGTTTTTGAGATATTTCAGTTTTTCTTATTTTCCATACTTTTTTACAGAAATAGTCTTCATTATCATAGTAGCCATGACAAAAACAATGTAAAAGAACATTTTTCTGTGTGTCAAATTTATAACCGCAATCGCTTCTTTTGGTTTTTATGTAGTGTAGTTTGGTTTTTTTTTTGCATTCATCTTATATTGTAAAATGAATTTTCCAAAGAATGAGTTAATAGATATGATTTATACAATAGGAGAGGCTCAAAAAAATTGCCTTCTTGCTCAAAGAATTTACAAAATGAAGTATCCTGATCGACGCCAGCCTAATACCCATACTTTTCAAAACTTAATGCAAAGATTTGATTCTTCTGGTACTGTTGATTATCCAAAACGTAAAGTGGTCAACAAACCAGTAACTAATGAAGAAAAAGAACTACAAGTATTGTTAAATGTTCAGGAAAATCCTTATATTGGTAGCCGTCAGTTAGCAGCATTATGTGAAACATCACAATCCACCGCTAATCGTATTACCAAGAAATATAGGTATCATCCATATCACATGGAATTACACCAGGACAGGATTTTGAAAGTCGTGTAAACTTTTGTCGTACAATAAATGCGGAGATTCAAATAAATCCAAATTTATTATGCAAGGTATTGTTTAGTGATGAAGCTACTTTTAGAAGTAACGGTGTCGTAAATAGACGCAACATGCATTATTATGCCACAGAAAACCCATTTTGGATTAGAGAGGTGCAACATCAAAACCACTGGTCATTAAATGTTTGGTGTGGTATTCATCATAATCGAATTATTGGACCCCACTTTTTTAATGAACCACTAAATGGCCATAGTTACCTGAACTTTCTACAAGAAGAACTACACCAACTGCTTCAAGGTCTCGATAGGGATGAGCTCGACAGTATGTGGTTCCAGCACGATGGTGCGCCTCCGCATTACCATCGTGAAGTTCGTGCGTTTTTGGACCAACGATATCCGCAAAAATGGATTGGACGTGGGGGTTTCATTGAGTGGCCACCAAGGTCTTGCGACATCACCCCATTAGATTTCTTCCTATGGGGTTATATTAAAAATAAGGTGTATGTTAATCCACCAACAAGAGTGGAAGATATGCGAAACAGGATTAGGGATACCTGTAGAACAATAACGCCACTAATTTTGTCCAGGGTCCGAGAAAATCTGCAAAAAAGACTAAATTTGTGCATTGCACAAAAGGGTCGTTTATTCGAACACTTATTAAAAAGAAATAATTAATCTCAGTATTTAATAGGTAATTTTTTTGTTTCAATTTAGTATAAAAGTAAATATGTATTTGCCTTGTCGTTATTGTTGTGTTAATTTTTTCACATTATGTTCAATTAAACAATTGCCGTTGTAATATAATGAATAATGTATTTCATCATATTTAACCACATTCTGTTTGTTTCTGTAGTTTCTTTTTATTATTTTACATGGCTACTATGATAATGAAGACTATTTCTGTAAAAAAGTATGGAAAATAAGAAAAACTGAAATATCTCAAAAACTATTATAAATAGGTATAGGATATATTGAACAAAACTTTTAGGGTTTTTATTACTCTATTAAATAACATGAAAATATACAGGGTGTACCATTTAAAAAAAAAAGATATTTATTCATTTAAACTTGTTGAAATTTGAGCCGATGTGTTCAACACCCTGTAGCTTTTATTGCAAATATTAGGTAAAAATTATGTTAACTTGTCCTTGGCCTTGCTAAATTCCAAATTTGAATATATTTGTCACAAAATTGAAAACGTTATTTAGGATTGAATTGATGCTTGAAAATGTGACTTTTTTTCTTTAAACTTAATTATCTCAGAAACTATAAAGTTTTGTTATAGTAAACCTTTAATAAAAAATATTTAAAATTATAAGCTAAATCGAAAATACGATTCGTGTATAGGGTGTTCTATTTAAAAAAATACAACTTTATGCTGTCCTAGTTTTTTGGCTCACCCTGTAGAGTCCTAAATATTTTTAAAATCTGCGTAAAAATAAACTGTATCAAACAATAAATATAGTTTCTTTGTTAATTTCACCGAAAAGGCACCAACCTACTTCATCCAATCGTTGACTCACCCTGTACAGGGTTTCCTCATTTCGACAGTTTTAGGGGATATTGGAGTTATTAACAAAGATAGAGTGTTGGGACTTTCATTTTAGTATTTTACTTTTTAACGAAACAAAAGATTCCGGTGTCAAATTTGTCATGACTCTCTTAGTTTTTAATCTGCAGGGTGATTTTGAAAATCTTCTTTTTTTGGCACATCTCGTTTTAGATTTAGGAACTTGAATTGAAAATTTCAACAAATATGAATTAAAATGGAAATTCTCAACAAATGTCTAGTTAAAAAACTTATTATTTATTTAAATTTAAAAAATAAATAATTTTTAGTTAATTTAGGACACATGTTTTGTAACTTTCTATTGTCTAAATTAAATTTGAATTGAATGATAAAAATATTTTGTTACTGTTAAATATTAAGCAAATGGATTTTTACCATTAATTGCATTTTAACTCTAGAATCTTAATCACCTAATCTTTATAGTATGTTTATATCATCAAGAGGTATAATATATTTGAATTTTATAATTTTTCACTTAGTTCCTTTTGAGATATTTATTGTCTAATATGGGACCGTTCAAGTATTACGTAAGCAAAAAAGGGGGGTGGGGATCTTTGTGTTGCTTATTTTTGATAACATGGAGGACAGGGGGGTTTAAATGGCATTACGTCAGCAATTTTATTTATTTAAATACTTTACTTAAATTTTTTCATATTTATTAGATTTAATTATTTTAATTTATTGTATTTTGCGGTATTCGTCGCCGTTCCTCAAATTGCTAGAGAAAAGTGAATCTAAAAAAAATAATTATATTATACTAGTTATAGCTGCATAAGTGATTCATCAACAGTAAAAGGATATTTTGGTCTTTAGGCAACAACCACCTATAAAGCTGCTGAAAATAGAAAAAATGTACAGCCTGCAGTAAAGAAAAATATCAAACATAGTAGACACAAGAGAAAAATGAAAAGATAGAAAATGAGAAAAAATCGTCGAGAGCAAAGCCTTCTTAGGAAGCTATGAAAAAGAAGATTGAACTTCTGGAAAAAACCTAAATGTTTCGTATTCTGCTAGAGATACTATGCCCAGCCATGCTGCAGTTGAAAGATAGATCATTAAGTCCCGGGAAGGATTAAAAACTGTAAAACGCAGTGGCTCAAAAGAAACACAGAGATTGTATGAAAAGAAAGTTAGAAGATATTTACCATGAAAATCCAGATATTAAAAAAAAACTATCTATGAGGGATTCGGCTGGACGTCCTAGCCTAGAAAATGATCAACCATCACTATTAAAAACTACAGCGGATATTGTTTTATTTGGAAGTGCAGCAGACGATAGGAGACGATTGGAAATTATTCGAAGTGTGAAAACTTTTGATGAACTTACACAAGAATTACAGAGAATCGGATTTGACACTAGACGAAGTGCGACATACCTCTGTTTACTTCCTAGGAAATCTAACTCCACAGAGGGACGAAGACATTTATCGACGGTTCCTGTTAGGATCGCACAAGTACAGGGTGAGTCAACGATTGGATGAAGTAGGTTTGTGCCTTTTCGGTGAAATTTACGAAGAAACTAAATTTATTGTTTGATACAGTTTATTTTTACGCAGATTTTAAAAATATTTAGGACTCTACAGAGTGAGCCAAAAAACTAGGATAGCATAAAGTTGTATTTTTTTAAATAGAACACCCTATATACGAATCGTATTTTCGATTTAGCTTATAATTTTAAATCTTTTTTATTAAGGGTTTACTATAACAAAACTTTATAGTTTCTGAGATAATTAAGTTTAAAGAAAAAAAGTCACATTTTCAAGCATCAATTCAATCCTAAATAACATTTTCAATTTTGTGACAAATATATTCAAATTTGGAATTTAGCAAGGCCAAGGACAAGTTAACATAATTTTTACCTAATATTTGCAATAAAAGCTACAGGGTGTTGAACACATCGGCTCAAATTTGAACAAGTTTAAATGAATAAATATCTTTTTTTTTAAATGGTACACCCTGTATGTTTTCATGTTATTTAATAGAGTTATAAAAACCCTAAAAGTTTTGTTCAATATATCCTCTACCTATTTATAATAGTTTTTGAGATATTTCAGTTTTTCTTATTTTCCATACTTTTTTACAGAAATAGTCTTCATTATCATAGTAGCCATGGCAAAAACAATGTAAAAGAACATTTTTCTGTGTGTCAAATTTATAACCGCAATCAATTCTTTTGGTTTTTATGTAGTGTAGTTTGGTTTTTTTTGCATTCATCTTATATTGTAAAATGAATTTTCCAAAGAATGAGTTAATAGATATGATTTATACAATAGGGGAGGCTCAAAAAAATTGCCTTCTTGCTTAAAGAATTTACAAAATGAAGTATTCTGATCGACGCCAGCCTAATACCCATACTTTTCAAAACTTAATGCAAAGATTTGATTCTTCTGGTATTGTTGATTATCCAAAACGTAAAGTGGTCAACAAACCAGTAACTAATGAAGAAAAAGAACTACAAGTATTGTTAAATGTTCAGGAAAATCCTTATATTGGTAGCCGTCAGCATTATGTGAAACATCACAATCCACCGCTAATCGTACTACCAAGAAATATAGGTATCATCCATATCACATGGAATTACACCAAGAATTGCATGGACAGGATTTTGAAAGTCGTGTAAACTTTTGTCGTACAATAAATGCGGAGATTCAATTAAATCCAAATTTATTATGCAAGGTAATATTTAGTGATGAAGCTACTTTTAGAAGTAATGGTGCCGTAAATAGACGCAACATGCATTATTATGCCACAGAAAACCCATTTTGGATTAGAGAGGTGCAACATCAAAACCACTGGTCATTAAATGTTTGGTGTGGTATTCATCATAATCGAATTATTGGACCCCACTTTTTTAATCAACCACTAAATGGCCATAGTTACCTGAACATTCTACAAGAAGAACTACCCCAACTGCTTCAAGGTCTCGATAGGGATGAGCTCGACAGTATGTGGTTCCAGCACGATGGTGCGCCTCCGCATTACCATCGTGAAGTTCGTGCGTTTTTGGACCAACGATATCCGCAAAAATGGATTGGACGTGGGGGTTTCATTGAGTGGCCACCAAGATCTTGCGACATCACCCCATTAGATTTCTTCCTATGGGGTTATATTAAAAATAAGGTGTATGTTAATCCACCAACAACAGTGGAAGATATGCGAAACAGGATTAGGGATACCTGTAGAACAATAACGCCACTAATTTTGTCCAGGGTCCGAGAAAATCTGCAAAAAAGACTAAATTTGTGCATTGCACAAGAGGGTCGTTTATTCGAACACTTATTAAAAAGAAATAATTAATCTCAGTATTTAATAGGTAATTTTTTTGTTTCAATTTAGTATAAAATTAAATATGTATTTGCCTTGTCGTTATTGTTGTGTTAATTTTTTCACATTATGTTTAATTAAACTATTGCCGTTGTAATATAACGAATAATGTATTTCATCATATTTAACCACATTCTGTTTGTTTCTGTAGTTTCTTTTTATTATTTTACATGGCTACTATGATAATAAAGACTATTTCTGTAAAAAAGTATGGAAAATAAGAAAAACTGAAATATCTCAAAAACTATTATAAATAGGTATAGGATATATTGAACAAAACTTTTAGGGTTTTTATTACTCTATTAAATAACATGAAAATATACAGGGTGTACCATTTAAAAAAAAAGATATTTATTCATTTAAACTTGTTCAAATTTGAGCCGATGTGTTCAACACCCTGTAGCTTTTATTGCAAATATTAGGTAAAAATTATGTTAATTTGTCCTTGACCTTGCTAAATTCCAAATTTGAATATATTTGTCACAAAATTGAAAACGTTATTTAGGATTGAATTGATGCTTGAAAATGTGACTTTTTTTTTAAACTTAATTATCTCAGAAACTATAAAGTTTTGTTATAGTAAACTCTTAATAAAAAAGATTTAAAATTATAAGCTAAATCGAAAATACGATTCGTATATAGGGTGTTCTATTTAAAAAAATACAACTTTATGCTGTCCTAGTTTTTTGGCTCACCCTGTAGAGTCCTAAATATTTTTAAAATCTGCGCAAAAATAAACTGTATCAAACAATAAATATAGTTTCTTTGTTAATTTCGCCGAAAAGGCACAAACCTACTTCATCCAATCGTTGACTCACCCTGTACATATAATATGACCTAGTTCTGACGACATGCCAATTCTACTGGCGAATTCTTTGGTTTCTGTAATATACTCCAGTCATTTGGTAGTTTTACCTGGAAAGTTTTCCGGGAGTTTTGAAAATTGGTAATTTTGTAGATTTTGATGTGCTCTTTTTGAATTTCGTATCTCTGCCGCTTGCGCCGCCATATTGGAAAAATGGCGCCTAATAACAGTTTTTTTACAATATCTCCTTTCCGACGCATTTTACGATAAAAATATATATATACAAAATTAAACTAGAGAAAATTTCGTGCAATTTATGTATTTACAATTTTTTTTTTGTAAAATCAATAGTTTTTGGCGTACAAGCGCCGCGAAGTACATTTCAATATGCGTTTTGGAAAAAAACTCATTTCCACACCACCTTGAGGTATAGTAAGCGGCGCGTTTTTCTTTTCGTGGTGTCCCCTGTAGGCCTAATCCACATGTGATGCACACTTTCGAAATTTAGCGCAATCTCCTTCGCTTTGCTGTTCCTGATGAACCAGGCGTTGCGAGTTCGTCTTGGGCACCGATCGAGACGTCGCAGATCGAAATTTCATCCGCATCATTTGCGATGGATATAGCCACAATAAATCTGAAACGGATGGCATAACTACTTCCGAAGCCGCACGAATGCTACCAAGGTTTTGAATCTTTATTGTTTTTAAGCCCGTGTCGTTTTTTTCACAAATGTTTTTAATGCAATGGTACCTAAACTACCAACGACTCTTGCAGACGGCATTTGCTTTAATCGTGGAATAATTTGATCAGGAGCGATAGCAGTTGTAGGTGTTACACAATGGATACCTCCCATGGCATGGAAAGTGTTATTACCATTTAATGTCTGCGTATTGAAATCAGCGTTATCAAAAACAAATTGAGAAAATGCGTTATCATCGATATTCAACGGTGCGCGCATAATAGCTGAAACTTCGAACAACATTGCTTCGGTGTATGAAGAGTAAAATCCAAGTGATGATAATACATCTATTAATTGCCGAGATCCATACTTATGAAATAAAAATGCAGCTAGTCCGATCTGTAATGATGATATAAAAGATTTCGGTCTTGCTGCTGCAATTATAGAATGGGCGATAGCAATGTTTTTTTCTTCCATTTTTCAAAAGATGCTCGTTTGTTTCTTAAAATCACTCCATCTAGGAAAACGCGTAAAGCTTCAGGTATATCTGACTCAGAGTCTTGAAAAAAATTATCTGATGGAGGATAATGTTTTGTCTCATAATCCGTAGAGCGAATATCCTCTATAATAATTTCTGCTGCTGTTTTTACAATACGCTGACGTTCTTCTGCATTGTCATTACTTTTTGGATTGTACCAGGCTTTCGTTAATAGCTTAAACCCTGTATTTCGGAAACAAACCACCGGAGCCTTATTGGCAGTGACGGCAATTAAAATATCATCACTGTATTTTTTGAGGAGTTGTGCTTTCACTATTTTTATGTGTGAATCATCTTCAATTTTGGCTATCAATTCGTCCAGAGAAAACTGACACTCATCGGAATTCTACTCAAGATAAGAATAAATGAACTACATCGCAGTATCGATCTCATTTGCATACGGACCTTTTTTATATCTTCAGCTGGTGGTGCTTGATACAATTTTTTCATACAGGAATTGTAATTCTGTGCATCGGCTGCGACCAAATCATTCACATGCTCAAGACGCTCAACAATTGCTTGACCCCAATCATCATTACGAGCTTTAGCAAGTTCTGAAATACTATATTTCATTGATAATTTCCGCACACTATTCACAACATTACGTTTGCACAACCGTGTCTGTTTTTGTTTTGCTAAAAACTCTGCCGTTATCTCATCAGCGCATAAAAAACAATGATCTTTGAATGAGAATGTTGGGTGCGAGGATCGCAGTAGTGGCTGAGGTGTCGTGACATCGCTTCCTCTACGCAATGATGCAACGATTAACTTTTCATTATTATATCGTTTTCGACATTCATCATGAACCACTATCGATTTTAATCCCCCCAAAAGTTCAACTTTATTGTCTTTTCTTTTAACACTTGACTTACGAAAAGTCTCCAATCCTTTTTCCTTCACTTCAATTGTTTCACTTTCGAATAATGGATTATTACAAATAAAACAATTTACTTTATCAGAAGCCATGGCTCTATAAACACAAATAACACTGTAAGACGATAGACGTATACTGATGACTCAGACTAAACTAAATACTTCTCTTGAGTTCTACCAATAGATGTTTCGTTTAAGGTCGAGAGAGGGATCCGACACAAAGGCAACGCATTACCCTTATACCTGTTTTTTTAATACTTGCGACAATAGTAAAATATTTTGGAGAAATATACTAAAAAAACGTGGTGGTGTAGATGAATAATACTTTGCGGCGCTCGTACGCCAAAACTATTGATTTTACAAAAAAAATTGTTAATACATAAATTGTAGGAAATTTTCTCCAGTTTAATTTTGTATATATATATTTTTGTCATAAAATGCGTCGGAAAGGAGATATTGTAAAAAAACTGTTATTAGGCGCCATCTTTCCAATATGGCGGCGCGAGCGGCAGACATACGAGGTGGCAAAGTCGAAATTCGGAAAGAGTACATCGAAATCTATAAAATTACCAATTTCCCAAACTCCCGGAAAACTTTCCAAGTAACCCCCTTTTTTTTTGACCAAATGACTGGGCTAATATACGTGTAAATAAATAAAAGTTGTCCTAAACTTGATCGATGATGTAGCGCTAAAAATAAACAAGTGTCGTCGTAACCTTCCATCGCTTAACCCACCATCTAACTGATCAAACGCCTACCTATCTTATGGGGATCCACGCACCACGTCTCGCGGACTACCAATCAGCATACCGTACGCTACTGGAATTCAATATTATAAAAAATGATGTAAATCAATCTAAAATTTAAATAATATATAAATTCATATATCAATCGTGCAGCAGACTAGAAGAGGTGTAGTAACAGTTAATTAGGCTTCTTGAAAACAATTGTAATTTGTAAGAAATAACAGAGTTTTAAGAACGAGACGTTTTAATAATTGGTCATGTTCAAGTATAAATAAAAGAAAAACATTCAGAACTTGTTTATGAATCAGTCAGCAGTGTTAATGAACATATTGTTTGTGTTATTTTGTGAAAAGTAAACTAAAATGAGTTTTAATATAATTGTGCTTCAAGTACTTGGACTGTTTATTTTATGTAAGTAATTCAATATTTTTTTTAGTCGTTTAATTAATTTTTATTTGTTTTATATGAATATATATCTCTACATCTGCATCCATAAATACCAATTGCGTTTGAACTAGAGGAATTTGGGGAAATTCGTAGTATACTATAGATTGTCAATTAGGCAGTTATAAAATCTAAGTGCACGCCAGTGCACCAGCAAGTGTCTGTTGTCTCATGATGTATATCTATGTCTATTTACACAAATCCTCTTAAAACCTTTTTATTATCCCTATAAAACCGCTTTCTGTTAAGCTACCAATGTAACAATTTTATATGTAGTTAACATGTATCCCACTATAAACATAAACATGAAATATGAGCCAAGTTCTCTTCCAACACGTGGTGTAGCCACCAAATAATTTGGGATCTAAAACACTGCCAAGTTCTAATTTCAAACGCATAGTCGAAAGCAGTACTTTATATCTCTTTGTTCATTTATTAAGGCGTCATCGTCTGAGGCAAGGTTTTTTACTCTAATGAGACCAGGCTCGCCCCCCCCCCCCCCAAGAGCTTTGAGTTCAGGAAAATATACCCGATTTTACCTCTTATACTATAGTTAATTCAAGGACTAGAGAGAGTAATAAATCATTTTTTACCCTTTTTCCTTCGCAAACTACCTGTGTTCTTTAGTTCGGTGTCTTTGGCAAAAATCTGTTAGATATATATATTTTTCCTAGGAATGGGTTAGAAACTTTATAATCAAAATTACCGGTCTATAATAATGAACTATTTGGGTTGGATAACAATAGACATTTGGAAGTTTAAAAAAGGATTTTAAACCTTGCCGTAGGCGTCGGAAAGAGGTTTATTTTATCACTAAGTATTTATGGCATAGAATATTATTTCGGTAATAAATTTAAAATAAAAAGTTTTTATATTATTATTTTATTTCTTATGATTTCTTAATAATTCACATACAGTACAAAATACAGATAATTTTAACATATTTAACACAAATCACAACTGTATTTTTATTATTTTTAATTTTGGCATAAAAACCGTTTTAGGCACATTCAGACTAAAACGTAGCCTTATTCTTTCAAAAAATTCGAAGTTACAATTTAAATACTTACAAAATACTTATTGTTAAAAAGAAAAGAAATTAAACATATATAAAAAAATAAATTTGTCCATATAATATTAATTTTTTTTTGGGGGCTATCGGTCATTTTATTATTAATTATAAACATTTTTAGGAAATTTGACGTTTCAGTTTATTTATTTCTTAAACACTATAAAGGGATTCAAATGTAATTAATTTCTATATGTTACAGTTAAAATTAGAACTACTTATTTTTATTTCTATTGCACTGGCATCTTAATTTAATTTTCTTTATTATATGAAATATCCAATAGGCTTAAAAAAATAAAATAAACGTGTTAATTCTACACGCTTAAGAAAAAGACAAATATAATAATAAAATAATAAAGAAATTACGGCTAATTGGAATTAACAATATATAAAATTAGAGAATGGGACACACTAAAATAAAAATATATAAAAAAAAATTAAAAAAATATATAAAAAACATTAAACAATAAAATACAACAAATCAAATTATGTTTACACTGGTAAACATTACGTATCTAATTCGTAATTAAATTCAGTGAAGCTATCTTCGCTCAATTAATTGAGTTTCCACATTTTATTTTATTCTTTTATTATATGGATTTTTCCCAATTTTCCGCAGTAAATTTGTTCAAAAAAATCTTTCAAAAGTTCAGTTAAATTACTAATTTTGTACATTGTATTATTTCTAGCAACTCTGCCTTTTACTTGAGAGAGATATTTCCTTCTCCAGCGGACAGTTTCCGGACGATCTAAGAAAAAACAGATTTCCTATCTGGTTTTTTCTATCAAAAATTAAGTTCTCTGAGCAATTTCTAGAGCTCAGTTCTTTTAATTTCAGATAAATCCCGATCTTCATTGATTTTAGTAAAAATTTTGTTGACGGTTGGGATCTGCTTCTCATAATAAAATGTATGTACAACTCCTTTTATTGCAGTTTTCATCTCTTCTTCCAACGAGGTTTTTCATCTGCCTGTGATCGAATGGGGGAGTACGAAACATTCCAGTCGTTTTTTCTCATTCAGTATTCGGTACATAGTAGATTTTCCTGTCATGTTGGAACACATCTCAACAGAGCTTTTAACATTATTATCTAGATATTGATATCTTAGGGCATCAAAAGCATTCATGGTAATAAGTTTTTCATTGAGGAAAAATGTCTTGTTTTAACGATTTTGGAATAAATATAGAAGTGGAGGCCATATTTTTTCGGTATCTTACTAATCTCAAATAATATATGAAAACAAGCACAAAAACTAAGGACACACTGTAAGGTGTACTTTTCTCACTGACAGAAATAAAAATAAACTATCGGAAATTTTATTATTGCAGTAAATTTATAAAAGCTTATAATATTTAAATATAATTAGATTTACGGCAGTCCTCCGTTACCTACGGTACTGGAGCAAGTACGTAGGGGATTTCGGTAACAGGTTTATTACTCTCTCTAATTCTCCCAAGAGCTCTGTGTTCAGGAAAATAGAACCGATTCTGCCTTTTATATTAGGAATGTGTATGCTGCTGACACTCCCTCCCCGTTGACAACTTATTTATCTTGCGATAGCCGCCCCCTCAATAGCTTTGAATTCAGGAAAATAGACCCGATTCTGCCTCTTACACTAGGAATGTGTATGTTGCTGGCATCCCCTCCTCTCCAAGAGCTTCAAATTCAGAAAAATAGGCACGACTTTGCCATTTACACTTGAAATGGGAATGTCTCCGGTGTTCCCCCCCCCCCCCGTCGACAACTTGCTTTCGCTTGACATAATGTACTTTTGTGATGTCACCACCCCCCCCCCCCCAAACAGACAGGCTGGATCCGCCTCTGAATGAGACACTCATACGATCAGTACTATTTACAATTCTATAATCATATTGATGGTTTAGGGCATAGATTCTCTATGGAGGTTGATTATGACAACCATTTTTTAAGGTAAAAATGAACTCAACCGAAATTTGAGTTCACAAAACAAAAGATAAATTTTATTCAGAAAAATTAGATTAATTTATTGTAATAGAACAAACACTAGTTATTTTATACTGTTTAATGTGAAGTATATTCTGCTAAAATGAGTAATTAAAAAACACTCTGTTGATAAATTTTATGCGTGGGAACGAGGTAGTATATATTTTTATTACCACCCAAGAAAGTCTAAAGGAATAATAAATCAATTATCGTGCTTGGACCTGAACCCAGGCAATTTATGCCGACCTAAACTAAAAAGATTGTGCCCTCTTTTAATATTTATAAATAAATCTGTCGAAGAAATCCTACTCTGGTTATGTAATGAAAACCGAAAAGATAAGTGCCGTGGGAGGTCTTAACATGTGGTATCTGCAAAATACCGATAAGTTCGATATTTACTTCCAAAATAGCCAAGAAGTGTAAATAGTTTTTTTCAACAGAAGTTATCAATTACTTTTAGTTAGAGAAAGACATAGGTTAGTTTGATTAACTTTTCTTTTATATAAAAAATAAGATTAAGGAGCTCAAAGATCAATTTGGGAATTAAGTATCCGGTATAGAATAGCTAACGCCCTCTGGGGACGAGAAGACCGAAACTAATCGAACTGTAGGGAATGAAATTGAGGGTTACAGGGTTGCACGGGGTAAATAGGAAGGTAGCAGCGAGGTACAAGTTTGGCCTTTTAAGAGATAATAAACTTCAATTGCGATCTGGGATTCGTTAGAGTTGGTAGACGGTTTTGAGAACAGTTTCTTAGAAAATTGCGTGTCGTGTATATACGGCGGTAATGAGGATATTCTTTGTTTTTAATTCTTTTATTTCTTTTGCGGAATTTAAGAGAATATCCTGTTTTTATTTCACTTGATAAAAGAGCGACTTTAACTAAACTGTCCTCGAAAGCCGATCTGGATCCTTTTGGTAGATACCGGAAGATTCCCTAATTTTCTAGAAGAATTTCCAAATTATATAGTGTAATAAAAAATAAAATAAAAGAATAATCCGGCGATTTCTAGATCTTCTATCATAAACATTCCATATTAAAAATAAGGAAATAGAATTCTCTAGAAAGTTCGAGACCTTCTTTCATATATGTCTCCTGAAGAAATTAACAAAGATAAAATTAATTAAATAAATTATGAACTCGTAGAAAACAAACCTTAAACCCTACAAACTACAAGCTACAAACACAAACTGATACTATGAAATGTAAAACGCTATAAAGTTCGTTACATTGCCCCCTTCCAAGCCTTGATCGTCCCGATCAACCTTCTTGATCTTGATAATGGGCCAATCTGTCAAGATGCACGACTTTCTGAAGTCGGAACACCAGATCGTTTAGTCGGGTCACTACGTTGTACGGACCTTCCCATGACTTTTGAAGCTTTAGTGAACGCCCTTTAGTTCTTTTCGGATTGTAAAACCAGACTTTTTTACCAACCATGAATCCACCAGTTATGGCTTTGGCGTCATAGCGGGTCTTGATTCTGTCGCTTTCTATTTGTAATCGTATCTGTAACTTTCCAAGAATGACCTGGAAGACTTTCTTCCCCCGGTGTCGCGGTCCCTCTCGACATACCTTCTCGAGGATGACCTGTAGAACGTTCTTCTTCCGTAGCCCCTTTCGCGATCACGGTTGCTCTCGTCACGTTCTCAACGGCCGCCGCGAGTACTCCTATGTCTTCCGGAATGGTCCTTTCTTCTATCGCCTCCACCAGCAGTAATTTCCGGGCAATCTCTGTAAAAGTGACCATTGTATCCGCACTGCTAACAACGTATGTTATTCGAATAATACCGGCAACACTGACCCCTTCTTCTCAGTCTGTCATAAGTCACTCGAATATGACAACCGCATACTTCAACTCTATCGCAAGCCTTGACGGCAACTGTAGCATTTTTTATCTTTGTAAACAGCAAAATCAAAACAGAGAATACTGTTACTTAACCAGAATTCTTAAGTTCACCATAAGGAGCAAAGACTCTCTCCAAGTCGCTTCTTCGAACATCATCACCTATATTAGCAATATAAATCCGATAGCTAGCAAGGCCTCTATCAGGAACAGTATTGCGAGTACAGTGGCTTTGTAGATGGCCCTCTTGGCCACATTTCCAACAACGAATTCTATTTCTGCTACCAAAGGTTGTATTTTTGTCGTCATGTATTTTGTGTCATTAAATGTTAACATAAGTGTTAGTGAGAAAACCCGTAAAAGAAGATATCTGAATTATCCACTCCAAATAAACTGACAAACTTAATTTGGCATGTACATCAGATACAACTCCCCATTACCTAGCTATTTAAATCCCTTTATCTTATTTATTCAAATGATAGATGCTTTAAACGATGATTCGAATCGTACGAGACAAAATTTCAAACACTCAACATCGCATGTTTCACCCTGAAAGATTCACAAAATATTTAACATATGTCATTACTATTTACAAAAGTCAAGGTCTTAGTCTCGTTAACGCTCTCCTTGACATTCGATCGTCAATATGTTCCTGTAGCTAGGCTTATATAACGCTGTCCACAGTTGAAATCAAACCTATTATTCGTTTAATAAACTTTGATTCTACATAAGAAAATACAATACGAGGGATACAAGAAAAAATATCTGCATAGCCGTTATAAAAACAACTGACTGTGCGTTGCCTAGAAACGTTCAATAGTATCAAACTCCTTGTGTGTAAAATTTAATTTCAATTCATTCATTATTTTGGGCCTTATGAAATATTTTTCAACGAAAACTAAGTTTCTTGTAATTGAAGCATCAAGTATTTAACAAATACTAAACATATTTATGAAAATGAGATTCCTTCTTTTAAATAAAATTCAAAACTTTAAAAGTGTAGATAGTAATACAATTTATTATGACCAATATATAAAAACATAAAAGTTATAAAGCTAATAAAACACCATCCAAATATAAGAGAAACACTAAACCAAAAGTAGGACAAGAAATAAAATAATATATTTTCACTTTACAAAATTAATTGATATCCCATTGACAACAAAATTGTGAAAAGTGAACCAAACTATCTTTCAATGCTTCCAAAAATTTTAAATCTAGAACCAAATACCCATCTGTCAGACAACAACAACATTCAGACGCGACAATTACATGGCACAGCAATTAAATTAAGCTTTTAAGTAATATTGTTGCCAAACTTAGAACTATTGGTATTTTTTAGACTTTAAGAAGGCTTTCGACACTATAAACCATTCATTACTGTTGGATAAAATGAATAATTACGGAATTAGAGGATTAGCCTTAAGCTGGATCAAATTTTTTCTGGTTGATAACTTGGTTTAAAATATGTTTAGATCTGTTTTGAAACACATTTGAAATGACGTCACTATTTCCGATCGCCCGAATACGATAATGGCAAAATGCGCATGTTCACTGATTTTGTTATAATTGTTTCAAAACAGGTGCAAACAATTTAGATGTGACGTCACGACGGCGAGAAAACAGCTCAGAATCCAATCTGGGCGGGAAAACAAATAAATTTAAATCCAGGATGATTGTGGTGCACGCTGGTGTGCCTCAAGGCAGTGTTTTGGGTCCCATTTTGCTTCTTATATACATTAATGACCTACCATTTTTTAATGGTAAAAAACATTTCTGCGATAGTTAAAGGCCAAAGCAAGGATGTTTTGAATGAAGCTGCGATTAAATGTGTAAGGTAAATATCAACCTGGTCGGAATAGAATAGTCTGGTATCAAACCCCATAAAATCTAATTTTATTGTTTTTACTCCTATACGAGTTAAATGTAATTCTGATTTCCCAGTTGAGTATCAAGGAAATAGAGTTATTGTAAAGAAAACAACTAAGTTTTTTATGATCACTATTGATCAACACTTGTCTTGGGATGCTCATATTGATTTACTATGCAACAAGTTGGCTTCCCGAAACTTAGAGATCAGATCCACATGGATGTATTGAAAACATTTTATTATCGCTGTGTTTACTCAATACTGTCAATATGTCATTCAATTAATTTAAAAGCACAAGCAGATCTGTGTCTTGTCCAAGAATTATCATTGTTTTGTCATCTGCGGCGACTTCAATTACTGTATTTATTTTGAGGGTATCAGCATCTTCTGTTGCCTGTTTTCATTTGAATCCTGCTGTTTCAAATTCTTATGTTAATATTTCTATTAACTTATTTTTTAACCGACTTCTAAAAGAAGGAGGTTCTCCTTTGGTCGACTATATATTTTTTTTATGTATGTACACCAATTACTTCGGAACGGCTGCACCGATTTAAATGAAATTTTTTACGTTATGTTCAAGAAGTTGCTGCGGTGATCCCATATTTTTTTGAATGAAATTGGTGCAGTTAAATCCAAGATGGCGCTGACAATATGGCGGCCAAAAAAATTAATTTTGTCCGATTTTCTCCAAAATTGGTATAGGGGAATTTTCGGGGTCATACACAACGAATCTGAAAATATTTTTTTAAAATTCAGTATGGCGGATCCAATATGGCGGACAAAAATTTATATTGTCCGATTTTCTCCAAAATTGGTATGGGGGAGTTTTCGGGGTTGCACAATTCGGATTTAAAATATTTTTAAAAAATTCAATATGGCGGACAAAAAAATCAATTTTGTCCGATTTTCTCCAAAATTGGTACAGTTGAGTTTTCGGGGTCGCACATGACGAATCTAAAATTATTTTTAAAAAATTCAATATGACGGCCAATATGGCTTCCTAAAAATTTTACATTTTTCGATTTTTTCAAAAATTGCTATATTTCTTCAAAATATAGTATATTTCTCCACTACACTACTCCTTTAAACTAAAAATAATGTTAACGGTATAGCAGCTGCTCGCTCGATGCTCCGAAATGAACTGAGACCCCTCTACTAGTGGAAGCCGGCCTGTTCCAAAATGCAAATATTGGAGTCAAGTAATTAAGGAAATGCCTCTCAGAGGGAGGGGGGCAGCTGCAAGAGCCAGGGTTGTCAGCATTACTCGGAATAATAATGAAAAATTTTGAGTTGAATTTATAATTTTTTTACTCATTGTAGTAAACATTGATATAAAATTATTATAATTTCAATAAAAACAAAAAAAAGCCATTTTCCAGTTTTTTCGATTTTTCGGCAATTTTTTTTATCGTACTACATATATTTTTCTTCCATTTATTGAAAGTAGAAGTAAAAACGAAAAAAGTAAGCCTAGTCCGAACTCTGTTGGACAGTTAATTTTAAGAGAAAATGCCAATGAAATTTTCACTTTTTTGTTTTAAAGTTAATAGACCAGGGCTTATCTATTTTTAGGGGGATGTGAAATGGAACATGGAGATTTTTGCATGAGAGCCTTCAGAATAACCTGAATAACGATAATTTTGATATGCGTAGTTTCAAAAAGTTGGGCAACATTGTTTTTATTAATAAAAATATAAAATTAATGCAAAAAAAAACGGGTTTTGCAAATTTCTCTCGTGTAACTTTGAAGGTATTTATTTTAGAGGAAAGTGGAAAAAGAAAAAAAGTTTCGTAATTAAATTTTCCATAAGATAGGTTAGTCGAAAATCTCAAAATGTATTTCCCTTATTGCAAAATAGCAATAATTAAAAAAAAAGGTTTTTAATCAATTTTTTTCGACCATTTAAATTTCTCTAAGGACCTTCATATTAGAGCAAAGAAAACTTTATACCATGATAAAATAACGCACTAAAATTCGTTAGGATTGAGTCTATAGTTTTTCCACAATAATTTAACAATCAGATTTCGTTTACAAAAATTGATCATTTTCAAGTTTGTCCGAGTCCAAGATATCATGTTAACGTATTTAAATTTATTTTCAGCATATAGTAGGGAACTCAAGTTTTCCAACGCTTTTTTCAGAATCAAAATCGGATGATTTGGACGCCTTCAGGAATTGTTTAAAAACGTTGTTGATATTTTTGCTTATAAACAAATAGATTATCTCGGCGGATTTTCATTGGATTTTTTTCTGCAATACATGATTTGAAAGTACTTGGAAAGACGCTTCTTTTCGTGAAAAAAAATATCAAATCCGTCAATTGGTTTCCGAGATGCAAACTGTCAAAGTTGACAGCCTGTTACGGTGAATCTATAAACAATACCAACCTGATTCTTGAACCAAAAACTTTGCCTTGCTGAGCTCTTTTTTGATACAAATATTTAAATGTTTATGTTACCGGAAACTTTAATAAAAAAATTTAAAAAAATTTCACCCACGGGCGTGAAAAACGAATAAAAAGATAGGTGGGGAACTCTCATTTTAAAATTGAATTCGAAGATTCAAAATACATATCTGAAAAAAAATTTCATTTTCTCGGCTTCTAATGGAGCGATTTTGATAATTTTTTTAAACCGATGTACCTCGAATAATTGGACTCAAATATCATAATGCCATGTGCCCATCATGCATTCATATTGTTATAAACAAATGACGTTATTTATACATCACACTTACAGCATACTGCACCCTATAGTATTAGACTTTCCAAGCGAATCTTTGTTTATTAATATAATTAAGCATACTATAACTATATATATTTACTTTAATTATCAAAATTGTTTAAGCAATTATTGTTTAAACAAATTGAAAAAAAAATTTAGTTTTAAATTACTTTATTCCTAAAATACAGAAGGCTCTCATGCAAAAATCTTCATGTTCCATTTCACATCCACGAAACCGCGGTATTTTACAGATAAGCCCTGGTCTATAAATAAAACCGCCGCGGTTGAATATTTTTGCACAAAACAAATCATCAAAAGGTACACTTTCTCCAAGTTTGAATTTAATCGAATCATTTTTGTGGAAGAGAAAAACAAAAAAACGGTTTTTTTCATTTTTCGCAGAAAATTTTGAGGTTAGGGTAAAAATGGTTTCTACAAAAGTCGTAGTTCCTTTTGTTGACTACTACTATGTTTAATTTTTTTCGATAAAATGCGTTATTTGACCGGAAATCGCAAAAAACTGTTTTTCACCCCTAAAAATGACCCCCATTTCACCCCAGTGGGTCGCCGGTGGTTCGGATTATTTTCCTTCATTGGTTATGATGTTACCTACAATATTCCGCTATCAGTTTGCTGTAACAAATTGATTTTTTTTCTTACCCCTGCTATACAGGGTGAGTCAACGATTGGATGAAGTAGGTTTGTGCCTTTTCGGTGAAATTAACAAAGAAACTATATTTATTGTTTGATACAGTTTATTTTTACGCAGATTTTAAAAATATTTAGGACTTTACAGGGTGAGCCAAAAAACTAGGACAACATAAAGTTGTATTTTTTTAAATAGAACACCCTATATACGAATCGTATTTTCGATTTAGCTTATAATTTTAAATCTTTTTTATTAAGGGTTTACTATAACAAAACTTTATAGTTTCTGAGATAATGAAGTTTAAAGAAAAAAAGTCACATTTTCAAGCATCAATTCAATCCTAAATAACGTTTTCAATTTTGTGACAAATATATTCAAATTTGGAATTTAGCAAGGCCGAGGACAAGTTAACATAATTTTTATCTAATATTTGCAATAAAAGCTACAGGGTGTTGAAGACATCGGCTCAAATTTGAACAAGTTTAAATGAATAAATATCTTTTTTTTTAAGTGGTACACCCTGTTATTTTCATGTTATTTAATAGAGTAATAAAAACCCTAAAAGTTTTGTTCAATATATTCTATACCTATTTATAATAGTTTTTGAGGTATTTCAGTTTTTCTTATTTTCCATACTTTTTTACAGAAATAGTCTTCATTATCATAGTAGCCATGGCAAAAACAATGTAAAAGAACATTTTTCTGTGTGTCAAATTTATAACCGCAATCGCTTCTTTTGGTTTTTATGTAGTGTAGTTTGGTTTTTTTTTGCATTCATCTTATATTGTAAAATGAATTTTCCAAAGAATGAGTTAATAGATATGATTTATACAATAGGAGAGGCTCAAAAAAATTGCCTTCTTGCTCAAAGAATTTACAAAATGAAGTATCCTGATCGACGCCAGCCTAATACCCATACTTTTCAAAACTTAATGCAAAGATTTGATTCTTCTGGTACTGTTGATTATCCAAAACGTAAAGTGGTCAACAAACCAGTAACTAATGAAGAAAAAGAACTACAAGTATTGTTAAATGTTCAGGAAAATCCTTATATTGGTAGCCGTCAATTAGCAGCATTATGTGAAACATCACAATCCACCGCTAATCGTACTACCAAGAAATATAGGTATCATCCATATCACATGGAATTACACCAAGAATTGTATGGACAGGATTTTGAAAGTCGTGTAAACTTTTGTCGTACCATAAATGCGGAGATTCAATTAAATCCAAATTTATTATGCAAGGTAATGTTTAGTGATGAAGCTACTTTTAGAAGTAACGGTGCCGTAAATAGACGCAACATGCATTATTATGCCACAGAAAACCCATTTTGGATTAGAGAGGTGCAACATTAAAACCACTGGTCATTAAATGTTTGGTGTGGTATTCATCATAATCGAATTATTGGACCCCACTTTTTTAATGAACCACTAAATGGCCATAGTTACCTGAACTTTCTACAAGAAGAACTACCCCAACTGCTTCAAGGTCTCGATAGGGATGAGCTCGACAGTATGTGGTTCCAGCTCGATGGTGCGCCTCCGCATTACCATCGTGAAGTTCGTGCGTTTTTGGACCAACGATATCCGCAAAAATGGAATGGACGTGGGGGTTTCATTGAGTGGCCACCAAGGTCTTGCGACATCACCCTATTACATTTCTTCCTATGGGGTTATATTAAAAATAAGGTGTATGTTAATCCACCAACAACAGTGGAAGATATGCGAAACATGATTAGGGATACCTGTAGAACAATAACGCCACTAATTTTGTCCAGGGTCCGAGAAAATCTGCAAAAAAGACTAAATTTGTGCATTGCACAAGAGGGTCGTTTATTCGAACACTTATTAAAAAGAAATAATTAATCTCAGTATTTAATAGGTAATTTTTTTGTTTCAATTTAGTATAAAAGTAAATATGTATTTGCCTTGTCGTTATTGTTGTGTTAATTTTTTCACATTATGTTTAATTAAACTATTGCCGTTGTAATATAACGAATAATGTATTTCATCATATTTAACCACATTCTGTTTGTTTCTGTAGTTTCTTTTTATTATTTTACATGGCTACTATGATAATGAAGACTATTTCTGTAAAAAAGTATGGAAAATAAGAAAAACTGAAATATCTCAAAAACTATTATAAATAGGTATAGGATATATTGAACAAAACTTTTAGGGTTTTTATTACTCTATTAAATAACATGAAAATATACAGGGTGTACCATTTAAAAAAAAGATATTTATTCATTTAAATTTGTTCAAATTTGAGCGGATGTGTTCAACACCCTGTAACTTTTATTGCAAATATTAGGTAAAAATTATGTTAACTCGTCCTTGGCCTTGCTAAATTCCAAATTTGAATATATTTGTCACAAAATTGAAAACGTTATTTAGGATTGAATTGATGCTTGAAAATGTGACTTTTTTTCTTTAAACTTAATTATCTCCGAAACTATAAAGTTTTGTTATAGTAAACCCTTAATAAAAAAGATTTAAAATTATAAGCTAAATCGAAAATACGATTCGTATATAGGGTGTTCTATTTAAAAAAATACAACTTTATGCTGTCCTAGTTTTTTGGCTCACCCTGTAGAGTCCTAAATATTTTTAAAATCTGCGTAAAAATGAACTGTATCAAACAATAAATATAGGTTCTTTGTTAATTTCACTGAAAAGGCACAAACCAACTTCATCCAATCGTTGACTCACCCTGTACAGCTACTCAACCTGACCTATTTCTGTTTGATCAGATTTGAGATGGATGACAATATTGACAGATGCGATTATTTAAATGAAAGTTGCATAACCCCGGACGACATTTACAAACTATCGTTTCAAAATACGTATATAAAATTCTTGCGACATTGTTACAAGCTTTTTGGTAGAAGTTGATATAGTTTTTTATTATAAAAAACTATTTTTAACAGTGATAATCAGTTTATTTATGATCCATTCGTGAAATAACAACTAATTAATATTTGTAAAATAGGTTTTTAAACATATTTACATAAAATTTTAATTCTTTTCATAGTTTTTCGATTGCTTATTTAAAATTTTTGGATTTTTTGCGAGAATCCCTAGATTCTTGACGTAAAAAACTTTTATCTTTAAAATCATGTGATTAAATATGCAAACGGTATTTCCCAAACACCCCGTACAATTAAGAAATAAGTGTACTATTCTCCTTTACCTGTATGACATTTAAAGAAACTTTATTTTTTTCTACCTGTCTAGAAGTCCACATAAAACAATGCAAAATTTCGCAGGAAAACAAATTAAATAACCGGTTCAATTATATATGTTATATTATTAAGTTTGTTTGTTAATATGTTAATAACTATGTTTTCAATAAATGTATTCGAAAAAACCAAAATGAGCTGTACTTGGAAGAACAGATTTTTTTATGGTAGCAATTTTGCCATTTATATTTTATTCATAAGAATCGAACACTGTATTTATCTTTATTGATAAATTGTATCAATCATGTCTGCGACATATTATTTTTGATTATACTTCCACACGCACTTTTTTACTGATTTAGTTAAAACTGAATTGCAATCCAGAGTAACAAGGAAGATACCTGAAGTGTCTGGATCCAATTTTAATGAATCTTCAACTTGTTGTAGAGGGTACAAAAATAAGAGACACGTATTTTTTTTTATCTGCGGAGATTCATTTTAACGGGGTGAAAACCGTCCCTAAAATTCAGCCCTAAAAACAATATTTTTGAAATATCTCGGTATCAAAGTGAGATATATATGTATATATATATATATATATATATATATATATATATATATATATATATATATATATATAAAAACAATTTCGAGTTGCATCAACGAACTCTCAAACTACACTGACTAATACTATGAAATATAAAACGCTACAAAATTCGTTACATTAGAAAATATACCTAAAACCCTACAAACTACGAACACAAACTAATATAATGAAATGTACTACGCTATAAAGTTCGTAACATTGCCCCCTTCCAAGCCTTGATCGTCCCGATCAACCTTCTTGATCTTGATAATGGGCGAAATTATCCAGATGCACGACTTGCATCTTCGTATGAGGGCTTTTCCGAATTCAGTATGTTAGATCGTTTAGTCGAGTCACTATATTGTACGGAAGTTCCCATGACTTCTGAAGCTTTGGTGAACGCCTTCTGTTTCATTTACGATTGTACAACGACACCTTTTCACCAACCATGAACCCAGCAGTATCGGCTTTGACGTCATAGCGGATCTTCGTTCTGTCGCTTTCTATTTGTAATCATCTCTGTACCCTTCCAAGAATGGCCTGGAAGACGTTCTTCTTCCGGAGTCTCTTTCACCGTCGCGGTCCCTCTCAACGTACCTTCTCGAGGATGACCTGTAGAACGTTTTTTTTCCATAACCCCATTCGCGGTCACGGTCCCTCTCGTCACCTTGTCCTCGGTCGCCGCGAGTACTCCTTCTATGTCTTCCGGAATAATCCTTTCTTCTATCATCTCCACCAACAGTAATTTCCGGGCAATCTCTGTAAAAGTGACCCTTGTCTCCGCACTGATAACAATGCATAATATTCGAATGGTACCGGCTACCCTGACCCCTTCTTCTCGGTCTGGCATATGTTACTCAAATGCGACAATCGCATACTTCAACTCCATCGCAAGTCTTGACAGCAACTGCAGCATTTCTTTTATCTTTGTAAACAGCAAATCCAAAACAGGGAATACTATTACTTAACCAGACTTCGTTAAGTTCACCATAAGGAGCAAAGACTTTCTCCAAGTCGCTTCTTCGAACATCATCACCTATATTAGCAATAAGACGCCGATAGCCATGAGGACCTCTGTCAGGAATAATATTGCAAGTACACTGGCTTTGTAGATGCTCCCCTTGACCACACTTCCAACAACGAATTGTATTTCTGCTATGAAAGGTTGTATTTTTGTTATCTTATCTATCTATCTATCAACTCCCTCATTAGCCTCATGAAAGTTTTCTCGTTGATTTTGAGATAATTCCGGGAAACATTGACTCTTCTTATGATTCGTTCTTGGTTCCTTGATGTCTGTTTGGCTGTTTCAAGCTGAAGGGCATAAGCAAGAACCTCGGAAATTCTCTTCAGTCTGGCCATTCTTAGTGACTTGTTTCTGGGTCGCGTAAACCTGCAATAAAACTATTCACTGCTAACTCTTGCTTTATTTCTTCCGGATATATTGGGTAGGTCAAATTTATTAGCCTCATTATATCGGCCTCATACTCTTGCAGACTTTCGTTGTATTTTTGTTTTCTTCCTTGGAGTTGGGCCTTATAAACTTCTTGGAGGTGGGCTTCCCTATAACGCATCTCCAGAAAAGTAACAATAAACTCGTAATCATTCTGTTTTTCTTCAGGAATGTTACGTAGCACTTGTCTTCTCAGGTGAACTCCAATTATTACCGGTGGCGGTGGTCTCGAATTGACGTACGTAGGTAAGCCAAGGTACTTTGCCGTCGAAGATAGGTGGCTTCATCACACTTGTTTTCAGAAACACCATCTACCTTTATTATACCTGTACTGGCTGCCGTCTCTATTTGCAAATATAACTGTTCCACCTGTTTCTGGATTCCTGTCACTTCATGTTGTATTTCAACATGTACGTCTTCTCTAATTTCGCTAATCTTATGTTGCATTTCTTGTTCTATGCGCTTCATATCTTCTTGATTTTTTGTGATGTCTTCTTTCATTTCTTGTTTCATATCTTCTTGACTTGTCTTCAGTTCCTGTCTCATATCCTCCAGACTTGTTTTTAGTTCCTGTTTTATACTTTTTTGATTTTTGTTAATGTCTTCTCGGCATGTTTTTAGTGTCATCAATTCTTGTTCCATGTCGTCTTGATTTTTCGTCATATCTTCTTTCAATTCTTGTTTCGTGTTTTCTTGGCTTATCTTCAGTGTCATTAATTCTTGTTTCATATCATCTTGACTTGTCTTTAATTCTTGTTTCATATCGTCTTGATTTGTCGTCATATCTTCTTTCAATTCTTTGTTTTCATGTCTTGAATCATCATCAGTATTTGATTTAAACTAGCTTGAAGTTGTTCTTCCATTTTTGCTTTCTGTTTTCTAATTTTCACTGGCATACACTTTCAGTTTACTTTTTTCTAATTTTATAACCTGGACTAACCTCTTCTGGATTTGATCCACTTCCGACACCAATTTGTTCCGGACGGCCGATCTTCAAACACACACTGTATTATTGAACACACTATTATTTCAAAATATTTTTATTGTCAGCCTTACTTTTGATACTTGTCAAACAATTTCAAGTTGCATCAACGAACTCTCAAACTACACTAACTAATACCAAAGATTATTATAACGTTAGCTATAATAATCTTTGCTAATACTATGAAATATAAAACGCTACAAAGTTCGTTACATTAGACAATATACCTAAAACCCTACAAACTACGAACACAAACTAATATTATGAAATGTACTACGCTATAAAGCTCGTAACAATATATATATATATATATATATATATATATATATATATATATATATATATATATATATATATATATATATATGCTCGGACTCGTCGAATTCTATTTTGAGCTAAGAGCTTTTTGGCATGATGCCGAAAATACATACAATATAGAAGCTCTGAGTCAGGAAAACGACAGCGTTGTTTCGTTTTCATTGGAACTCATCAGATCGTTCCATTTGGTACAATCCGTCACTTCACATTCATGTCCCATCTACCATATTTAAACGAAGAAAATAGCAGACAAGACACGAACAACGCTATTCGTTGATTTGCGTTCATGTGGAAACTACTAGAGGCTTCACCAAAATCTCATTTGGCATTTTCGGTGCTTGTTATTGTTGAAGATCAACTGTTGATCCTCAACCGACAAGTACCATTAACCTACTGCGCAAATGCGGAATAATTAGTTTTCGGGGACTACATGCTAAATAGAATTCATTATATTATATTTTCTTTCCAGTTACTCCCTCTAACTTCATTCACTCAATTACAATAACACAATATTTTGACAGTTATAGGTATGTACATTTTGGATTCGGTGATGTTTATTGTTGATAACAGGGATCTTTTTGAAGGTGCATCTATTAAGCATGACTACATTACTAGAAATAAAACAAATCTGCTTTCTGATAAATATAACTTTAGTTTTTTGCAGAAAAATGTCGAGTTTTCTATAATAAAAGTTTTTAATTCTTTACCTGAAAATGTACATTTACTACCGAGAAATAGATTAAAGTGTGTCCTGAAAATATTTTTATGTAAAAAAGCCTTCTATACATTGAAGGAGTTTTATGAGTGTGATAAAGGCAGTATTGTCTCGAATTAGAATTTTTGTTATTGGCTGTATTATTGAATTTTAAATGTATGTAAGTGTACTTGTTATTTAATTTTTGTATATTGCACTTTATCTTGAGTTTTAGTTGTTCTGTTTTTACTACATTAACTTGATATAATTATTCAAGAAAGATATTTAAAACTGTATAATTATTGTTGAGGTTTTTTCTTTTTCATTTTTTTCTTTTTTTATCTACAGCTGAGAGTGAACTATAATTTTTATTATGATGTTTATTACAGTAATGATATTTTTTGACATTGTTCCATGCCCTTATGGGTTTTTTGTAAGTAATACTTATTGGAATAAATAAAGACTTATCTATCTATCTATCTATCAATCAAAACAGTAGAATAGAGTAAAACTTGTGATGATCGAGAGAACGAGTAAAATATATTATTTCACAAGTGCCATTCACTCTACCAATATTTAGTATTCTACTTTCATTATGCCAAAATATTTACATTTGCTACCCCTTTACTGTACTAATGTAAACTAGACTTAAAGAATTTAAAGTGTCTTATTAGAGTAAGCCTAAAGTTTTATTATTTTTTCAGGTACCATTCCCGGAGTACATTTGACCAAAAAAGGTATGAATTTTTTTTTAATTTTAATCTGATCTTAATAAAATTTTTCAACGCGCAGCTAAAATAATACGATTCTTTCTTTAAGTAGAATTTCGACAATACTTTTGAAATTTTAACTCCGAAAGAGTTGTTATCTATAAATCTACTAAAGCTGGAGATAACAGTGACTCCCAAATTTTTGAAATTCAAAATAAGAAAATCAATTTTCTCAAGTGACATAGAAAAAGGAATAGCAAAAAATAATGATAAATTTAAAAAAAAAATTAAGTTAAAATTACTGGATACTTGGCTGCTGTAATTCACGGTGAAGAACTCTATTTTCTAGGCAGTCCTTAACATACCTAGGCGTAAAACTAATTAGTTAATCATTCTTCTTGAGATATTGTATTCCATGCAACTTGAATTTCATCACAAAGTATCTCCAAAGTTCTATTGAATAAGGATCTGGCGATTTTAATGATCAAAGCAAAAAGACATTTTTAACCGACTTCTAAAAAATGGATGTTTTCAATTCGATCGCTATACGAGGTCTGTTCAAAAATTATCGCGAATTTTGTGTTTTTTCAAAAATTATTTATTTATTCATGAATATCTATTTTATCCCCTTCAAAGTAATCCCCATTGGATATTATACACTTGTGCCAATGTTTTTTCAAATCCTCGAGGCGCTTCAAAAAATCATTCTTTGTGATCTTGTTCAGCTCCTCCTTCGATGCCGTCTTTATCTCTTCAGTCGTAGCGTAGCGTCGTCCTTTCATGGGCCTCTTCAATTTCGGGAACAAGAAAAAGTCACAGAGGGCCAGGTTTGGGAAATACAGTGACTGCGGCATCATTAGTGTATTGTTTTTGGCCAAAAAATTCGCGCACAAGCAACGATGTGTGAGTAGGGGCGTTATCATGGTGCAAAAACCAATTTCTGTTCTTTCACAAATCCGGGCGTTTCTGGCGGATTACTTCGCGCAAATTGCGCATAACTTGCAGGTAATATTCCTTATTGACCGTTTTACCCTCTGGCAAGAACTCATGATGCACCACGCCCCTGCAATCGAAGAAAACTGTAAGCAAAACCTTCACATTCGGCCGAACTTGGCGCGCTTTTTTCACATCTTCTCGACCCTCTGAAAACATTTTGTACCACCGATAAACGGTGCTTTGGTCCAAGGTAGCTTCACCATATGCCACAGTCAACATTCGGAATGCGTCCGCGCACTTAATTTTGTTTTTCAAACAAAATTTGATACAGATCCTTTGATCCATTTTTCGGAATAGGTAAAAATCGAAGACGAGCCAAAACAGATCCAAGCAAAACAGCTGTCAAAAATTAACTGAACATTCAAAACGCCATAAAAAAATCGAATATTGAATATATGTAACCAGCGGAAATTCAAAATTCGCGATCCTTTTTGAACAGACCTCGTATATGTTTTCATGTATGTATATCACGGATTTCTAAAAATAAATGGATGACAGGTGGTAATGGAGCTGTCAAACGAAAAATGTCCGGAGTATGCTCTGCGCCATTTTGGGTAAAAGTGACGTTTTGGCACGTCAAATTAACCGTCAAAAGTCAAAAAATAGTGTCATTGTTGTTATTATTGTGAAATAATCTTTGTTTTTCCTTGGATTAAATTTATTTTAAATAACTTAATAACCAAGTAATATGCACCAAGCCATCAGTCAAATATTTAGGTGTAAATATAGACCACAAAATTATCTTCAATTGGTACTTTGGAACTGTTAAACAAAAAATGTATACAAAGGGCCAAATACCTTAAGAGTCTAATATACAAAGAAAAAGGCATATCAAGAAAAACAACTCATATATATACAAAGCAATGTACTGACTTTAAAAGGAATACATACCTCCTATATACAGTAATTGCAGGAAGCCAGCACTCATAAAACTTGAAACGGTAGAAACCACTGCTCTATGTAGTATTACTAAAATCCATCGTCCTAGCTATCCACCAATCAATTATTGTATGAATTCACTAAACATCTAGCCGATTATTGCAAGACTTCTTGTCCTGACAAGTAAGTTTGAAAGAAAACCTGAAACTTGACCGGTGATAGAGGAACTGTGTACGACCAGGGGCCGGAACCATAGGCCAGCCCGAAGACCCCCCATTAATGATACTATTCAACCTTTAATATACTTTTTTTATTAGTTTGTGAAGATTTGTAGGGGCTTGAAGACCAAACGTGATAAATAAGCTTTTTTATTCTGAAGGACCTCGTTTGTTGGCTTGTAGGGTTCAAATTTATATGTCCTAATAAATTATAATCAATAATATTTATTTAGTTGTAGTGTAGTATAGTATTTAACACAGTCTAAGGAAGTAAAATGTTGCATTTAACATTATTTGAATATAAAATTAAATGTTATTTATTTAAATAAAAGTTTTAAATATCTTACAAATTGTTCCTTCTCAAATTTTTTATAAGTTGTGTTGATGAAAACAATTATGTTACACTTAACTGTTTCAAAGTAAGATACTCGACCGTTTGAGGATATAGGGACACACGTGTTTATGTTAAATTCATAATTAGAACTAGCTGTAGAAAAACAATTTTTAAACAGCACGCTTATACTATTGAGATATGAACAGAATTTAATGTAATAATTTTGTATGTCTATAATCTCAAATTTACTTGAAATTTTGAAACATTCAACTTTCTAAGGAAATTTTAATTAGAAAATGCTGAAAATAACGGGGTACTACCTAATTAACATTTCAACTGATTTTTCAAAAAATAAATCGTTTTGAAGAAACGGTTCGTCAACATATTGCTTTTTTTTAATGACAACCAAAAATATAATAAAAATTTTTAATTTATTTTTACGACCGACCAATAGTATGACAGACGTCCTCACATAATCAATTGACACAAATTGGATAAGTTGGGTAAGGTTATAACGTAATACTGTCATTTTATCTCTTTCTACCATTCGTTTCGTTCAACTACTTATGTCGATGAAATTTCGGAAAGGTATGCAAATTGTTTCAAACCTTGTCAGTGGGAGGTAAAAGATTACGTTTAGTCGTTATAATTTTTCAGTGGCGACAGCGTATGTACTGTTATTATAACTTCACCTTACCCAAAATGGCGCATAGCATGGTCCGGACATTTTCTGTTTATTTGACGATCAGTACATATACTTTATAAGTGCGTGATGTATATCGATTACTCAAGAACGGCGGCACCGATTTGAATGAAGTTTTTTACTTTATATTCAGGACGTTGTTGTGGTGGTTCCATATCATTATAGATGAAATTGGTGCAGTAAAATCCAAGATGGCGCCGATAATATGACAAACAAAAAAATGTTAGTTGATCTAATAGGGCGTCCTAAAAATTTTACATCTCTCGGTTTTCTCTAAAATTGATATAGGAGGGTTCTTTGGGGTATAAATTACAAATATAAAATCATTTTAAAAGATTCAATATGGCGAATCCAATATGGTGGAGTAAAATTTTACATTTTTTGATTTTGTTCAAAATTATTTTAAGAAAATTTAGTATGTTAGATGCAATATGACGATCTAAAAATTTTATATTTTCGGATTTTGTCCAAAATTGATACTAAGGGGTTTTCGAGGGTATAGATTTAGATTCAATGAAGAGATTAAAATTATTATTTTGAAATTCAATATGGCGGATCCAACATGTCAGGTGGAAAATTTTACTTTTTTCATATTTTTTCAAATTTGGTATTAGGGAGAGTTCGGGGTACTGAAGTTAATTTATTACATCTTAATATGGCAATACAATATGGAGAACTAAAAATTTAAAATTTTTCCGACTTTGTCCAAAATTGATATTGGGGCGAGGGAAAGGGGGGCGTATACACCCTCAATATGCAGGATAAAATATGTCAGAGTACATTTCAGATCCTTTAAAGATCTGTAATGGTAGGTTTTACGAACCTATATTACTAATCCAAAATTATTTAAAATTCACGTTAGCGGATTGACTACGGGAGATTAAATATTTGTACGACACAAGTGCATTCAAAATTGGTATTTGGAGAATTCTCAGAATCAAAGAATTTTTAATTGTGAATTTTAACGTGGTGTACAACTTTGGATAAAATGGGAACAACATTGGAATCTTTCCGAGGTACATTAACCTCTCTTACTACTTATGGATATCATAACGAATTTAGAACCAAAAATCGAAAAATAAAATTTCTAAAAAAATTTGAATCGACTTCTAAAAATACACTAAAAGCGAAAAATAACACTATAAATTTTTATATGAAATTGATATTTTTGAAGTCGGCGCCAAATACTTGACAATATGTGATTTTCATAAAAAGATTAAAAAATACTTTATTTGTAATTGCTTTCTTATCATATTGTATATATATATATATATATATATATATATATATATATATATATATATATATATATATATATATTGTATATATATATATATATATATATATATATATATATATATATATATATATATATATATATATTTGTATATATATACAGGCGCGGATACAAGGGAGGGGCGGTGGGGGCGATCGCCCTCCCCCCCCCCAAGAGCTTTGAGTTCAGAAAAATAGACCCGACTTGGCCCCTTATACTATAGTATATTCAAGAACTAGAGAGAGTAACAAATCATTTTTACCCTTTTTTTCTTCGCAAACTACCTGTGTTCTTTAGTCCGGTATCTTTGGCAAAATCTGTTAGACACATATATTTTTCATACGAATGGGTTAGAGATTTTATAATCAAAAATACTGCTCTATAATAATGGCCTATTTGGGTTGGATAAAAATAGATATTTGGATGTGTGAAGGATTTTAATCCTTGTCATAGGCGCCAGAACGAGGTTTATTTTATCACTAAGTATTTATGGCATAGAACATTATTTCGGTAATAAACACAAAATAAAAAGTTTTTATAATATCATTTTATTTCTTATGATTTCTTATTAATTCACATACATCAGAAAATATAGATAATTTTGACATATTTAACACAAATCACAACTGCATTTTTATTATTTTCAATTTTGGCGTAGAAACCGTTTTAGACACATCCAGACTAAAACGTAGCCTTTTTTTTTCAAAAAATTTTAAGTTATAATTTAAATACTTACAAAATGCCCATTGTCAAAAATACAAGAAGTTAAACATATATAAAATAATAAATTCATCCATATAATATTAAATTTTTTTTGGGTCTATAGGTCATTTTATTATTAATTAAAAACATTTTTAGGACATTTGACGTTTCAGTTTATTTATTTTTTAAACCATTTGTAGAATTACAATTAAACACTAAAAAGGGATTCAAATGTAAATAATTTTTATATGTTACAGAAAATTTAAGTAATAAATTGTGTTTACGCTGGTAAACTTACGTATTTAATTCGTAATCAAAATCAGTGAAGCTATTTTTAGTCAAATTAATTATAATTGGTTCAACTATCTTACCGATCATGAGATCGAGTTTCCACATTTTCTTTTATTCTTATATTACATGGATTTTTCCAAATTTTCTGCAGTAATTTTATTCAAAAAAATCTTTCAAATGTTCAGTTAAATTAATAATTTTGTAAGTTGTGTAACGGACATTTTCTGGACGATCCATAAGAACAGATTTCCTATCTGGTTTTTCCCAGGAAAAATTAAGTTCTCTGAGTAATTTCCAGAGCTCAGTTCTTTTAATTTCAGGTAAATCCCGATCTTCATTGTTTAGTTTGTCGACGGTTGGGATTTGCTTCTCATAATAAAATGTATGTATAATTCCTTTTATTGCAGTTTACATTTCTTCTTCCAACGAGGTTTTTCGTCGACCTGTGATCGAATGTGGCTTGGTAGTATTAACAATTCCAGTTGTTTTTTTCTCCTTCAGTATTCGGTACATAGTAGATGTCATGTTCGAAAACATCTTAACAAAGCTTTCAACATTATTATCTAGATATTTATATCTTAAGGCATCATAAACGTTCATCGTAAAAAGTTTTTTGTTGAGGAAAAAATGTTTAACGATTTTGGAATAAATATAAATGTAGAAACTATATCTTCTGAGTATCTCACTAATCTCAAATAATATATAAAAACAAGCACAAACAAGATAAATCACTGAGGACAAACTCTAAGGTGTACTTTGCTCACTGACAGAAATTAAATCTATCAGAAATTTTATTGTTACAGTAAATTTATAAAAGTTTATAATATTTAAATATAATTAGTAATAGTTTTATTACTCTCCCTAGTTCTTAAATAGAGTATAGGAATATGTATGCTTGCAATCACCCCTCCCCTTCCGATAAGCTTTGAGTGCAGGAATTAGGAATATGTATGTTGCTAGCACTCCCTCTCTCGTTGATAACTTGTTTTTCTTGCGATAGCCTTCCCCAAGAGTTCTGAGTTCAGGAAAATAGACCCGTTTCTGCCTCTTATACTAGGAATGTGTATACTTTTCGCGTTCTCCCCCCTGTCGGCAACTTGTTTCTTCTTGTGATCGCCCTCCCCCCTCTCCACAAGCTTCAAATTCAGAAAAATAGACCCGACTTTGCCTTTTACACTAGAAATGAAAATGTTGCTGGTGTCCCCCCCCCCCCCCGTCGACAACTTGCTTTCGCTTGCTATATTGTACTTTTGTGACCGCCCCCCCCCCCCCAAAGAGAGAGGCTGGATCCGCCCTGTATATATATATATATATATATATATATATATATATATATATATATATATATATATATATATATATATATATATATATATATATTCATTTAGAAATATTTTGGCGCCGACTTGAAAAAATTCAATTTCATATAAAAATTTATATTGTTATTTTTCGCTTTTTAGCACCTTTTTGGAAAAGAATGATATATGTTCAGTGGCGTAGCTAGATCGGACGGTGCCTAGCAAGAGTTACTTTGGCGGATTGTGTCTTGAGAAACATCGCAGTACGTTACAAGTATCTAATTTTTTTACTTTGGTATAAAAAAAATTATACCAACTTGCTTTAAATTTATTTTATCAATATTTTAATCGTAAATTTTATAATTATTATATTTTATTTCCACTTTACTTTATGTAATATTTATGGTCGCATAATAATAAAAATTAAATTCAAATTAAGTATTTCATATTTTTTAATCATAAAAAGTATACAAAAATCAGGCCTTAATTTTTTTTAACAAAAAGTCATAATCTCTCAACTTGGGTTAATCCTCAATCTTACATATGCTACAGGAAATATCAGCTTTCACTCAGGACATACTAGTACGTCCCACGGCATATCCAAATAGGTAATTATTGGGATGGCAATCCTAGTGTAATGGGTTTGTTTAATTTGGTTAATATTGCTAAAAATAAAAAATAACCAGAAAAAATTAGCCCAAGGTAACCGGAAACCCATGACAACCCAATACCCAATAAATCACCCATTTTGGACATAACCTAGTACGTACTAATAAATATTAAGAACTGCATTTCCTATAACGTAATACATATTAGAAATGCTTTTTACGGTTCTTAATACTTGCATAAACGTCAATTACTTTATCAAAGTCGATTTCTTTTGAGCATTTATTTTCTATGCTTAGAATAGCCAGACTACATAAACGTTTCCGACTAATATTATTCCTTAAAAAAATTCTTAATTAGGTTCAGTTTGGAAAATGATCGCTCAGCAGAAGCGTTAAAAATATTAATAGTGCGATACACACATTGAGAAAATTTGGTAAACTGGTGTGATTTTTACAAAACATAAAATCACCAGCTCATGTATTGTTGATAATTCTTTTAAATTTTCACGAAAAGTCATCGTTGTATTTATTTCGCAAAATTTCAGCCTGCTTATGTAAACAGTAGCGATGGTCATAAATGAGGGATCAAAGAATTTAGATCTATTAACAACATTTTGAGAGTCGATTTTTTAACTGACAAAACGCAATATCCAAAATATTAATAAATGTAATTTTTTTGATTTTTTCTTCTTCTGTGAATTTTGTATCGGAGAAGAGTTCATCAAAAATTTTTTTGGAATTTTTTGTCGCTTTTCAGTAAAAAAAAAAAAGCTTTAATACTCCAATTTGCTACTAAATCCGAAGTTCCACATCGAATTTGTCATATTTGTGATTTAGTTTACAAAGTTCTTCGTAAGCATTTTTAAATAAATTGGGAACCTGCACAATATTAGACTTTTTACTTTGAAGAACTTTAGAAACTATGTTCATAGAATGAAGAATTTTGGGAAACAATCCAATAAGAAATAAAAATTCAAAATTTTCAAACTTTTTTTAAGTACGATTGCTTCGAATTTTTCTTCGTTATTTTTACTTTTTAACGAAATTTATGTTAAATCATTTAAAATATTTTTAAAATTATGCGTCCAATGGATCATTCCTAGAAGACCATCTAGTAGAATCCAATCTTTTTGATGTAAGTTTACCTACTGGCGATTCTTTAAGTAACTCCCACTATTTAAAACTATTCGAAAAAGAATTGTATGAGCAACCAACAATATCGAAACATTTTTTTGCCTCTGGGACCCCATTAACAGCATCATTTATAACTATATTTAAGTTATTAGCAGCACAAAGAACGTAGTAACCTTCATATTGAATCTGACACTTTAATTAAATTTTCTTAAAATGAATTTAAATCCGTTATTTACACCCTAAAAAACCAGTACCAATTTTGAATAAAATCGAAAAATGTAAAATTTTTAGTCCGCCATTTTGGATATTTTAAAAATGCTTTTAAATTCGTAATTTAACCCTCAAGAACACTCCTATACCAATTTTGGAGTAAATCGGAAGATGTAAAATTTTTAGACACCATATCCACCATATTGAATTTTTCAAAAATTATTTTAAATTCGTAATTATCACATCCAAAAATACCCCTTTACCGATTTTGAACAAAATCGAGATATATAAAATGTTTAATCCGTCATATGGGATCCACCATATTTAATTTTTTTAAATATATTCATATTCGTTATGTGCGATCCCGAAAACTCCCCCATACGAATTTGGGAGAAAATCGGAAAAATATAATTTTTTTTCCGCCATATTGGATCTGCCATACTAAATTTTTAAAAAATAATTTCAGAATCTTTATGTGCGACCCCGAAAACTTCCTTAACCAATTTCGGAGAAAATCGTTCACCATATTTTCAGCGCCATCTTGAAAACTAAAACTATTGAACCAATTTTCACCAAAATACCATGGAACCACCGCAACAACTTCCTGAACATAACGTGAAATATCAGTGCCGCCGCACTTTTCACTTTTTCGTTTCAAAATCGTAAATCTCCGAGGGAAATAAAAAGTTAAAGTTGCATTAATGTAGATTACAGGAAAAATAAGGAGCATGTTACCCTCTTTCATAGAATTAATGTGAAGCCCCTATAAATGATTTTTTTTGAAAAAATGTATTTTTCATATAATATCGCAACATAGACGTTTGCACTTACCTAATATCACAATATTTATTTTCAAAATCTACAGATAAAAAAATTTTTAAGAGTAAATTATAGTAATTTGAAGATGTGCGTCCAAAATTATATTATTTTGTTTTGCATGTTAGGTATTTTAAGTTAATAAACGAAGTTTTTTGCAAACAAAGTGGTAAAAAATGAAAATAAACTCTGTTCAAAAAATTATTTTGTCAGAAATATATGTCTTAATGTATGGAATCAACCAGTTGGACCACACCATAATACCAAAAGAACATAAAACTTCACAGATTTAAGTCTGGAGCAACTGAGACTCTGAAGCCCATATTCTTAAGTTCCAAAACCTAAAGCCAAGCACCCTAATCTAAAATTACACCCTAAACACATTAACTATGGTTTAGAGGAGTCTTAACGGTAAAGTTTAAATTATCCTAAATTCATAAGCACATATTCATTAAATCTGTGCAATATAACCTAGGTTAATGGACCCGAAACCTATAAAACCTAAATACATGATTCACCTGGGGCACAATTAATCTGCAGATGTTGAAAATGTTGTGATATTAGTGATAAAATACAAAAGTTTCAAAACATAAACAGTAGATATCTATAGTGTTTTTCTATTTTATTTAATGAGATAAAGTCCTCTTACGACCTATTTAGAAAACTGAAAATATTTTATCTTATAATAATTCATCTTGGCCATCTTACTTAAGCATATTTTTTTCCGAAAACTCAATGACCAATATTTTTCGCAATACATCTCGTTCTATTTCCTTTGTAAAGTTATGCCGATTGCACACAAAGCCAGAACAGTAAGTCATTCTAGTGGGACATGCCAGCAGTGTTGCCAGCCCTACAGTTTTAACGGTAAATCCACCATTTTTCAATGAAAGCTACCATTCTACCTGTTTTCATAAGTGTTCTTATGTTTTTTGAATCATCATTTGGGTTATAATTTATTTAAAGCAATTATAAAAAACAATTATTATTGCATAATATTATTATTGCATTAAAAACAGAATCTAAAGGCGTCGCTACACTGCACATGTAAACCCGTTGTTATTCTATTCTTGATTACCAGTGCAATAAAAAAGAACGTTATTGTCTTAAAAAGTTAGACTGGCGTTCTATCTAATGTCCTGTCTCGATTACTGACTTGCAATGTTACCAACCCTATCGTTTAAGTAAGTCCGTTGTTTTTCTATCCTTGTTTACCAGTGCACAATAAAAAAGAACAGATAAAATCTAACTTTTCACATATAGAACAGATTTGGTATATAGAGGGGGTTGTCAATTATTATTTTCAATTCTCCTTTTTCACTCAAAAACAAAAAAAAACTAATAGTGATAGTAATGTAAGTCGGCAAGTTAATTTAAAAAATTAGTAAGACCGATTCATATTCATATTAGTTTTCTTAAGTTTAGCGAGATATGTTGGCAAGTTAATTTAAAAAATTAGTAAGACCGATTCATATTCATATTAGTTTTCTTAAGTCTAGCGAGATATATTGGCAACGCTGCTGGCTTGAGACAATTGCGCTGTGCTAATATTACTATGCACATGGAAAAAATACTAGCCTGGCTCGGCTACTGGCTTGTTAGCGTATCTAAGCGTTAGTTCTATTTCTTATTGCTATATGCCTCATCTTTTTTGTTCTGTTTTGTTACTGATATATTTCAGGTATGCTATTTTCTTTTCATTTGCAAGTTTTTTGATCTCTTCTATGAACCATTGTACTACTTAAATAAGTAAATAAGTTCACAAAAATATTTTAAATACAAACACTTTTATTGGGAGTTCCTTTTTCCATGTCACTTAGCATATTAAAAAAAAAATATATATATATATATATATATATATATATATATATATATATATATATATATATATATATATATATATATATATATATATATATATATATATATATATATATATATTATAAAATGTAATTTTTAACTCATTTTCCAGAATGTGGAAAACTAAAAGATAAAAGCCAAATTCCGTGGACCGTAGGCATTTATTTGGAAAATGAGAAAGATAACTTAGAACTGGTATGTCTGGGTTCAATTGTAAATGGAAATAAAGTTATAACAGGTGCGTATAGATCTTATAATTATATTATTCTTAATCATTGATGTACCGATAAAGTTGCCGTATCCACGCAAATGTGTGAATTTCTTTATAATTGGCTGATTAACATTTCTAGCTGCCCAATGTGTTTGCGAAAGCCTTTCAAACCAAATAAGGAAAGAACATATTTTCGTGTCCAAACAATTGAAGAAAAAAATGACTGTAGATTCGAATACTATAAGAGTAAGTATTATTAACATATTATGGAATAGATGTTGGTTTAAGGAAAAATACTTTGACCTAAGTATATCTGTCTGTATATTCATAATTTTTTTCTTTTCCATAATTCCAAAAAAGATTCTTAAACTGAGGTATATGGCTTTATATTGATCCGGGAATAAATCAGGTCGTTGGTTCGGTTCCTTATGAAAACTGACAGATGTTTCGACAAAATCTCATTTGACATCTTCTGTATTTACTGTTTTAAGGTATAATGAAGGAGTTGGGTAATTTTTGTGTTTTTAAGTCAGGCTATGTCTTTTGACTTTTGTGCTTTCAGACGAATTTTGTCACATCGGTGATGTTGATCAGTAACAGAATTAGTTGCTTGTGCTTGATGCATGCTTTAACTCGTAGAGATACACAAAAACCTTGCTATCAGGCAGCTAAACTAGAGTCAGCAACTCCGGGGAATCTACTGAGAATGTTTTCCTTGCAGAGTCCATTTATATGAGATATTGTCCATCTTTTTCATCCTGTTTAATATCTAAGAGAAAATAATTGAATTTTACAGCAAGATTGATCAAGTCAGAATATGGGTTTATTATTAATTCTTCAATACTATTAACACCATTCATCATCAATCAGCCCAATCTTGTCCACTGTTAGCCTCTCGTAAGTTTCGCCACTTATTTCTGTTCCGTGCCGCTTGCATCCAGTTTGATTCTATGCGCCTCCATCTGGTAGGCGGGTGGCCTCTTCCTCGGTAAGCCTCCTGTCTTGGTCTCCATTCCAAGATTTTTCTCGCCCTTGTCCGTGTTCCTAGCGACATGTCCAGCCCAGTTCCACTTTCTCTGATGTTAACTCCCAGGATAGATGGCCAATTGTGTCACTCTCAATTTATTTACGCTTTTCTTTGTTAGTGTTAGCGTCTCTCCTCCATATGTCAAAACGGGGAGGATACACTGGTCAAACACCTTTCTCTTCAAGCAAACAGGGATGTTCGATTTAAGTATATTTTTCAGTTTTCCAAAAGCTGACCAGCCCAGCTATTCTTCTTAGTATTTCGCATGTTTGGTTATCTCGGCCTAAACGGATTTCATGTCCTAAGTATTTGTAGGTGGTGACTTGTTCGATCTTGTGGTCTCCTACTGAGATATTGTCGTTTAGTACAAGGTTGGTCATAAATTTAGTTTTCTCACAATTTATTTTTAGACCAACATCACTAGACAGTCTGTAAAGCTTTTCCAACATTCTTGCTGCTTTATCCATGCTGTCCGATATGAGGACAATGTCGGAATCTTAGGTGGTTAAGGTCCTCCCCGTTTATGTTTACTCCCATATTTCCTTCAAAAGAAATCTGCTTGTACATGTATTCCAAGACAGTGGTAAACAATTTCGGTGAGATTGTATCTCCTTGCCGAACTCCACGTTCTATTCTGAAGGTATTTGTGTCTTTGTGGAGTCTGACACAGGCTATGACTGTATCGTATATGTTCTTGATCAACGAAATGTAGCGTTGGTCGATTCGACTGTCTACAAGCGCCCTCAGCATTTTATATTGATCTATGGTATCAAATGCTTTTTCATAATCAATAAATATAAGAATAAGTGGCTTATTGTATTCTATGCACTTTTCTATCAGGGATTTAAGAATTTGTAGGTGGTCATTCGTTCCATAACCGGAGCGAAACCCAGCCTGTTCGCAAGGTTGATAACTATCTTATTTATTTGTGAGTCGATTTGTTATTATCTTTAGGAGTAACTTAAACATGTGTGAGAGCAAACTGATTGGGCGATAGTTTTTTAGATCTGAAATGTCTCCTTTCTTATGCATTATTACAATAAGAGCCTTATGCCACGTGGAGGGAGTTATGCCCTTTGTCAGGCACACGTTAAATAACTTCTGTAAAATGCGGGTTAATATTGGTCCCCCTTCTTTTATGGCTTCAATTACCACTTCATCTTCCCCAGGCGCCTTGTTTTTCTTCATGCCAGCAATAGCATTTGCCATTTCATCTTCTGTGATGTCTGGTATATCTTCGGATCCGACATTTCGGATTTCTGGTATTGGTGGGCGATCTTTGCTGTCCACGTTGCTTTTATACAGTTCGGAGTAAAAATCTTCTGCTATCTTCAGCAGTTCCTTCACCATTACGGTCTTTGCACACCGCATTGGGATTTTCCTATCAGGTGTATTTATATTGTTATTAATAAGAACTTAGTTCGGGGGAACTTGGTCTAACTATGTAAATTCGTTTCCAGGATCTCACTCAAAGAAGTAATGACTCTAGATATTTCTACGTAATCATCTAAAAACGTTTATTCCACTCTGTTTTGATTTTAAGTATTTGATACAAAAACAGGATTTGTTAGTGAGGTTCCACTGAAACCACCCGATCAGAATGAATTCTTTAGCCACCTCAACTATTTTTTTTTTAACCAGGGTTCGATGTCTAAGACATGGTGTCTTAAATTTAGAAACAATTTTCCAAATTAAAATAAAGATAATCTTCTTGTTTTTATCTATACGAGTCTAGGGAGTGAGCTAAGCTAAGCTTTGAAGTGAGGTAACGTTCTGTTACTGGTCTAGGGAGCAAGTCAAGTTAAATATTTAAAAAAACTATACATTTTTTTGTATAACGGGTCTTTAGAGTGAGTTATGCTCGGCTTTGGGAGTGCAGTTAAATAATTTTAAGATTGAAGTATATGCAAATAGCTATCAAATTTATTAAATTGGACCTGAAACTTAATAAAACTATTGACAAAGATAATTGGAATATTGTTAACGACGAGACCAAAAAACTGAGAAACATTATACATCGCCTTTTTAATATTACACTATTTTTATCCCAGGAAAACCTTGCTTTCCATTGTCATTGTAAAGACGTTTAAACGGAGAACAGAGGAAATCTCTTAGAATTGGTGAAACTGATGATCCAGTACAAAAAAAGCATTGATTAAAACTTGAAGAGTCTACCAGTGAATGAAAGAGAGTACCTGGTTATTTGTCAAAAGGGATGTATGTATGTATGTGCGTAGAGTTAGGGGTCTGTACACTGCGACTTAGTAGATCTATTGTGCCCCCCTACTGCTGCCCAGTTGTAAGAATTACCTTATCTGCTAGAGCAGGTCCTCCAGTCCTATTTTCCTCAGGAATCTCAGGATGTTGGACGGCATCAAGGTGGGTAGCTCCCTTTCTTAGATTTGGTGTGCTCCCAAGAATCGTTTCCTAGGGTTTTCTAGAGTGCTGCACTCTGCAAGGATATGAATAGAGGTTTCGTCCTGTTCCTCACAGAATCTACACTCCTCTCTTTCTACTAGTCCGAGTTTCTTGAGATGTCCCTTCAGGTGGCAATGCCCCCTTCAGGACCCCTGTCAGAAATCTGAGCTGGTTTTTACTCAAGCTTATGCATTCTTTGAATCTCTTCTGGTGATAGTTCCCAAGAAGTATCTTCGCTTGTCTCAATCCTTGCAGCTCCGTCCAATAATTGGATCTCCTGCTTTCTTCTATCTTTAGTTCTTCCAACATTACGCTACTACTGATTCCACAGAAAGGCTCTGGCCCCAGAAAAGGTATCTCATCCCCTTTCCTCGCGAGCCTGTCTACTATTTCATTCCCCTCTATCCCTATATGTTCTGGTACCCACATGAGGGTGACTTTATTCTTCTTCTTCTTTCTCAGCCCATTGAAGTCCACTCCTGGACATAAGCCTTTCCGATGATCCTCCACTGGGATCTATCTCTCACCTTCTGGAGCCAGTCTTTTCCAGCAAACTGTCTTATATCATCTACCCATCTGCGTTGTGGCCTGCCACGATTTCGTTTCGTTTCTCGCGATCGCCATTGCAGTAATTTACTCGTCCACCTATCGGGCTGTTGTCTAGATATGTGCCTCGCCCATTGTCACTTTAGTCGTGATATGCGTTCAATGACGTCAACTACTTTGGTTCTTGATCTTATTACTTGATTTCGTATTTTAGCCCTTAACGAGATTCCTAACATTTGTCTCTCCATGGAGCGTTGAGTGACTCGGAGCCTATCAGCGTTTTGTTTGGTTAGTGTTATCGTTTCCATGCTGTAAGTAGCAACAGGCAAGACACACGTGTTATACACTTTCCGTTTAAGGTTGATTGGTGTGTTTCTATCTCTTAATACGTACTACAATTTTCCAAAGGTAGCCCATGTCAGCCCTATTCTCCTCTCCTTGTTATTTCCGCCGTGTGATTTTCTTTGCCTAGTTTCATGACGTGGCCTAAATAGATGTACTCTTGGACATTCTCTATGATTTCATTTTGAATCTCTATTTGTACATTTGCGTCAGGGCTCATTAACTTAGTTTTCCCCAAGTTCATCTTAAGTCCCACTTTTTTCGCCTCTTTATTGAAATCTTGACGCATTTGTTTTAGCTCTTCTGGGTTGCTAGACATGACAACAACATCGTCGGCGAAACGAAGATGACTAAGATAAGAACCGTCGACTCTCAAACCTTGCTCATCCCAATTTAGTTTTTTAAAGACATCTTCCGAAGCTAGCGTAAATAGTTTCGGAGAGATGACGTCTCCCTGACGCACACCTCTCATAACGTTTATTTTTTCGGTTTTTGTGTCTTCGTCGGTTTTAACCTGTATAGTTGCATTTTTATATATGTTCTGTATGATAGTGGTATACCTGGAGTCAATTCTAGCATTATTAAGTGATTTCAAGATCGCCCATGTTTCTATAGAGCCAAAGAGCTTGTGAAAATCTACAAATGCCAGGTGTATAGGAATGTTATATTCCTCGGTTTTTTCTAGGACTGTGCGTAGGGCTTGGATATGATCTATCGTACTAAATCCACATCGAAAGCCGGCTTGCTCCACAGGCTGGTAATAATCAAGTTTTATTATTCCTACTCAAATCATTCAGATCCTCTAGGCATTCCCAGACCATCTTGGAACTGATAACTTGAGAGCGCAATGCACTGACGGCTGCTTGACTATGTCAAAAAGGATAAAAAATTAATTTATTTTTAGTTTATACTTCAGATATAAAAAAGGCCCTCTTCCACTTCTCACTTTTTGACTCTCGGAGTAGGTGCAACTTTAAACTATTGCTACATCAACAAATTTGAAATAATTGAGTTGAAAACTGCTGCATACAATAGTTTAACCATCTTCCTATGAGTTTCTCCTTAAATAATTCGTTAATGTTAATAAACAATTCCGCAGCGATTTTTTGAAAAAAAAATCTCTATCTCAGCTTCTAATGGTCGTACACCATTGTTTTTTCAAAATGTGCGTCAAAATCTCAGCTATCGCGTCCACTTATCGGCATTTCGATATTAATACTTGTTGAAAAGTTATTCTATTTGTCTATACCAAAAAAACGAACCCCAATTTTATTTATCTGTTTCAACAATTTAAAATCAACAATTCATTTCGTTCTTTTTTGTTATTGATAGTATAAGTCTCACCCCACATCTTTATGGACTCCCGAAAATACATAAGCAAGACATGTCTTAACGACCTATCACGAGTTCCCGGAACTCTCCGACTTCTGAACTTGCCAAATTTCTCCTCTCAATTCTGAGACCATTACAAGGAAATACATCGTCCTGGATTAAGAACTAGCAACATTTCGTAGAAATTAGGCGTGAAATAGAAGTACAACCGGAAGACCATTTTATTAGTTTTGATGAAGAAAGCCTATACACCAACGTTCCACTACCGAGTCACTAAAAATTATAAGAAAAAAATTTGAAGAAGACCAGACGTTAGCAGAAAGAACATTTTTACCACCGCACGCCATTATGCACTTGTTGGAAAGTTGTTTGACTAATTCGTATTTTCAAGAAAAGGAAAAATTCTACATCCAGGATGATGGACTACCGATGGGATCTTCACCATCACCGGTGGTCGCAAATATTTTCATGGAATGGTTCGAGACGTTTGCAATTAAATCCACAAATAAGAAACCAAAGTTATGGCTCAGATACGTAAACGATACTTTTATTATTTGGAGTGGAGACGACGAAGAACTTCGAAACTTCCTTTTTCATCTCAACAATATCAGCTCAACTATTAAACTCACCACGGAGAAAGAAGTAGAAAATAAATTACAATTCTCAGATCTCTTGATTGAAAGAAATGGCAGACAAATTCGAACTTCGGTTTACAAAAAAGCCACGCACACAAGACAATACCTTAATTATTCATCTAATCACTCCAACAACACCAAACAAAGAATTATAAGAAATCTCGTAGATAGAGCCTTAACTCTCTGCAACTCCAACGAGAACTTGATGAAAGAGATAGATTACATTGAAAATGATCTGACAGCCAACGGATATCCAGTATATCTAGTGGATAAATTTCTAGAACAATGCAGAAATAAGACAATATCGACAACGAATGAAGAACGAAAACCAATTTTGAACTTCCCCTATGTTAAAGGCATATCAGAAAAATTTAGAAAGATAGGAAAACCATATAAAATCAACGTTGTTTTCAATTTAAATAACTGTCTGAGAAGTCGGCTCACTAGGGTCCCTTTGAATATCAAGAACTGTGTATATCAGACACCATGTGAATGTGGCAATTCCTACGTTAACGAAACAAAGAGACCTCTTGACATAAGGAGCAAAGAACACCAAAAATGCACATCTCGAGGAGAAACAGAAAAATCTGGTGCCGCCAACCATGCCTGGACTCATGGACACCACATAGAATGGTCTAAAGCTAAAATACTACACCGAGAACAACATTGGAGAAAACGGAAATTCAAAGAAGCCGCGGTTATACATCAGAACCCGAGTTGTTTTAGTAAACCATCTTTAGATATAAGGGAAATGTGGAAACCACTTCTTAATAATTGTAAACTATCAGTCACACTCCACTGCATTTACTTTTAGTATAAATAGTCATGTAGCTAAGGGATTTATTTAGTTTGACTTGAAAACGGCTAGAGATAACTACTAGCCGAAACGTCGTGATATTCAACAAAAAATAAAGACAATGGAAGTCCAACAGATATCTACTACTTCGCAAGAAACATCGTTGTAGTAGGGGAGCCCAAGAGGCTAAATGAGTAGTTACTCGAGCGTTGTCGGGACCTATTGGATTGTGAAGATTAGATGCTAAATAGAAAAAAAGTTTATATGATATATGCCCCAATACCGGTGGGGAAAGCGAGTATAAATTTTCAAAAATGTAAAAAAAAAAACAGTCACAAAGACATACTCAAGCGCGTCAGATATTAACAATGTATACGCGCAACCTGTTTCTGGTAACGGAGGGATGTTAATCTGACGGCTTGCTAGATGAGGGTGGCTACATGAAGGGGTGGAAAAAATTAAAAAAAAAAGTTATTCGAGCGCGTCAGATATTCAATGAGAATGTTAAGTGAACCCTTAAAGATGTCATATTAGAAAGACTGACGATTTTGACGCAACTAGAACTCATAGCCGATTTTTGAAAGTGTATATAAAAAAACCTGACCTTGAAATACTCGAGCGCGTCAGATTTATATACAGTCGGTTCAGCATGATATCCTTATCGTATAGACCTATAATCTGACAATTGTGTGGAGGAATTTTTTAAATCTGACAGTTTAATTTTTTTTTTATTACTAAACGGAATAATTTCAATGAACAGCAAATAATATATAATGTCATAGAAAAATATATACATGTACAATTTTATCATGTATCTTCATCATCATCAGTGAAATCGTCTTCAGATTGGAAGTTCGAATCACTATGGTCATTTTCATCTACATCTTGCGTATCTGTAATCAGAAATGGTTATGATATTTAACAATATTTAACCAAGTCATCTCCAACTTTCCATCCACATTTTTCCACCCGAAATCTGTTGGTGACATCTCAGTGACCATTCGAAAGTGACCGTTCCTCCATAAGCATGCGATGTATTGCGTTAATAATAATAATTGTTGCCATAACTCTGATTGGCATGGGGGCAAGTTACAAGCGTCATAATTGTGCACGTTTAATGAGAAGGGCTGTGATGGGTCTGATACTTTGTAGCTTATTGAATATTTCTATCCTAGCTCGGTTGACATCGGCCAATTTTTTTAAACCATAGAAATGGCAGATAAAAGATTCCATACTGTTTAGTAATTCTTCAATATTAGAAGCTTCACATCCTCAGTTTGCAAATGCTTTCTGAAAAGCTACAGATCCCATTAAAATATCGAAAGGCTTTTTTTACCTCGTCTGTAAAAAGCAGGGTTGTAATCACATCCTGTGAGCGCATGCAGAGCTGGTAGTGAAACTAGTGAACCTAACTTCATAAAAAGAGCGGAAATGTTAATATATCGGAGTGTATTACCGACTCCAAGATCAATCTAGATCTTCACCGATGCTTGAAGATGTTCCATATTGGCCAACATGATGACAACAATATCAGTATCAGAAGTTCTGATGGTAACTGTAGATTCTTCATTTATTTGACAAGTCAAAAATACAATTTTTGTATCCGCTTCTTCATGATCAGGACACGACAGTTCATGATCGATCTTACGCGTTACTTGATTGTCAGTAACAGAAGTAGTGTGGGGACGGTGCGAGACACTGAGAAATAGAGAAATACATTATTCTCAGCACCTGCACGTACTACACTTGATTGATGAAATTAGCTTTTTCGGCTTGCGGGAATCGTCAGATTATATTATTTATAAAATTCAACTGCGCTCGAATATGTCCAGGTGACAAAAAGCAACAGTACGTCTCGAAAACGAACTATCCGATGTCTTTGAAGTCGGAAAAGGAGTTCGACAGGGATGCATACTGTCACCGACATTGTTTAACATATATTCTGAAAATCTCTTTAGAGAAGCCTTGGATGAATCGGAAGACGGCATTACAGTAAATGGTAAACCTATCAATAATATTAGATACGCGGATGACACCGTTCTGTTGGCAGATAGCGCAAATGGTCTCCAAAGAATAATAGATAATGTTGTGGAAGCATGCAGCGAATATGGATTAAAACTAAACTGTAAAAAGACCAAAATAATGATCATTAGTAAGAACATCGACACTAACGCCCAATTTACTGTAAACGATACAACACTAGAAAGAGTAGAGAAAATATCCTACCTGGGATGCAATATCGGTGATACATGGGATCATAGTTACGAAATAAGGACCCGTATTGAAAAAGCCAGAAGCGCTTTTGGTCGCCACAGAAGAGTCCTTTGCAACCTCTCTCTAAATATCAATATACGCATAAGAATTCTCAGATGCTACGTCTTTACCGTTCTCCTCTACGGGGTAGAAAGCTGGAGTCTTACAGAAGCTGCCATCAAACGCTTGGAGGCATTTGAAATGTGGTGCTATCGCCGCATCTTACGAGTGTCATACACACACCACACAACTAACATCACGATTCTCGAGAGGCTCGGAAAAGACAGGGAAATTATCACCACTATAAAGAACAGGAAACTGGCTTACTTCGGCCACATTATGCGTAATGATAAGTATCGATTACTAAGATTAATTCTACAGGGCAAGATCGAGGGCAAGAGAGGCCCTGGACGTAGACGTATATCCTGGCTGGCCAATCTTAGAAAATGGACTGGCCTAACATCAACTGACCTATTCCGAACTGCAGTGAATAGGATAAGATGGGCTAACGTGGTCGCCAACATCATAAGAAGATAGGCACCTTAAGAAGAAGAAGACGTTTTTTTTTGCAAATTTGTCACTCGCTCATTTTCTTATGTCACGCTAAAACCGTCAGAATATTGAAATGTATACTTTTCTGCATGTAATTAACTTACCTTGTCTTAATCTGATGAGCTCGAGTTACTTTAAGGATCGATTTTTTTTACTAATCTGATCGGCTGCCCTAGACGTACCCCCCTATATTTAAGGTTCATAACAGGTTGGTAGTTCATAACATAGTACAAACTTTCTTCGTTTACAGTATTCTGCCGAGCTTGCATAAATCCCAAAATCCCCGCTTGGGCTCCCCTACTATTGTCTATGACCTTCAAACAAACATAAGTCTCAAACTTTCATTTGCGTACCCGCAGACCGCTGTACGACCTCTAGATCGCTATAGTTATAAACGAATTCACTGTGCAAAAAGCTATTAAATATTTTTACTTGAAATTTTGCAAATTTGTTGTATGCAACCAGAGGCTCTTTTAGTTGCAATATAAAGTTAATGCAATATATTTTCTATAGTGTACAAACAATTGAAAAAAAAACAACCATTTTAGCAGGTTTTTTTGCAATAACTAACGAACAAATTATCTGATTGGGATGGGCTCATTTTGTAGATATTTTCAATGCACACAATTTTTTTTTGAAACTTTTTTACTGAAAAACAATAGCAACAATTAAAAAATGTTCTCCAAAAAAATGAGACATAAGATATTACATAATTACTATTACCATTCTGAAGGTTTTTACGTAATCAGAAGTCTACTAACAGTTAATTTCAAAGTCACTTCATATGAGGCTAACTCCGCCGGCCTAAGAACGTGTCATTTAAAAAAATCTCAATCAAAACAAGACTTAATGGACATCAAAATATTTTAGGTAAACACAAAAAATGTCATCAACCGGAAAGACTACGAAGGATTTTTGTTAAATCCCACGGCAGATTTGGCAATTTTAAAAATAGAAGATTCTCATTCGATGGATAGTCCCGTATGTATAGACTGGACCGACCTTGACACCCTCGTACAGGTAATTTTCATATCTTAATCCCACCGTTGTTAGCTAAATGTTTAAATTAAATTTCATCCACATTGAAACCCGAAATGATTTCCTCTAAAACCCCTATTGATCTGTTCTTGTACAGGGTGAGTCAACGATTGGATGAAGTAAGTTTGCGCCTTTTCGGTGAAATTTACAAAGAAACTATATTTATTGTTTGATACAGTTTATTTTTACGCAGATTTCAAAAATATTTAGGACTCTACAGGGTGAGCCAAAAAACTAGGACAGCATAAAGTTGTATTTTTTTAAATAGAACACCCTATATACGAATCGTATTTTCGATTTAGCTTATAGTTTTAAATCTTTTTTATTAAGGGTTTACTATAACAAAACTTTATAGTTTCTGAGATACTTAAGTTTAAAAAAAAAGTCACATTTTCAAGCATCAATTCAATCCTAAATAACGTTTTCAATTTTGTGACAAATATATTCAAATTTGGAATTTAGCAAGGCCAAGGACAAGTTAACATAATTTTTACCTAATATTTGCAATAAAAGCTACAGGGTGTTGAACACATCGGCTCAAATTTGAACAAGTTTAAATGAATAAATATATTTTTTTTAAATGGTACACCCTGTATATTTTCATGTTATTTAATAGAGTAATAAAAACCCTAAAAGTTTTGTTCAATATATCCTATACCTATTTATAATAGTTTTTGAGATATTTCAGTTTTTCTTATTTTCCATACTTTTTACAGAAATAGTCTTCATTATCATAGTAGCCATGGCAAAAACAATGTAAAAGAACATTTTTCTGTATGTCAAATTTATAACCGCAATCGCTTCTTTTGGTTTTTATGTAGTGTAGTTTGTTTTTCTTTGCATTCATCTTATATTGTAAAATGAATTTTTCAAAGAATGAGTTAATAGATATGATTTATACAATAGGAGAGGCTCAAAAAAATTGCCTTCTTGCTCAAACAATTTACAAAATGAAGTATCCTGATCGACGCCAGCCTAATACCCATACTTTTCAAAACTTAATGCCAAGATTTGATTCTTCTGGTACTGTTGATTATCCAAAACGTAAAGTGGTCAACAAACCAGTAACTAATGAAGAAAAAGAACTACAAGTATTGTTAAATGTTCAGGAAAATCCTTATAATGGTAGCCGTCAGTTAGCAGCATTATGTGAAACATCACAATCCGCCGCTAATCGTACTACCAAGAAATATAGGTATCATCCATATCACATGGAATTACACCAAGAATTGCATGGACAGGATTTTGAAAGTCGTGTAAACTTTTGTCGTACAATAAATGCGGAGATTCTATTAAATCCAAATTTATTATACAAGGTAATGTTTAGTGATGAAGCTACTTTTAGAAGTAACGGTGCCGTAAATAGACGCAACATGCATTATTATGCCACAGAAAACCCATTTTGGATTAGAAAGGTGCAACATCAAAACCACTGGTCATTAAATGTTTGGTGTGGTATTCATCATAATCGAATTATTGGACCCCACTTTTTTAATGAACCACTAAATGGCCATAGTTACCTGAACTTTCCACAAGAAGAACTACCCCAACTGCTTCAAGGTCTCGATAGGGATGAGCTCGACAGTATGTGGTTCCAGCACGATCGTGCGCCTCCGCATTACCATCGTGAAGTTCGTGCGTTTTTGGACCAACGATATCCGCAAAAATGGATTGGACGTGGACGACATCACCCCATTAGATTTCTTCCTATGGGGTTATATTAAAAATAAGGTGTATGTTAATCCACCAACAACAGTGGAAGATATGCGAAACAGGATTAGGGATACCTGTAGAACAATAACGCCACTAATTTTGTCCAGGGTCCGAGAAAATCTACAAAAAAGACTAAATTTGTGCATTGCACAAGAGGGTCGTTTATTCGAACACTTATTAAAAAGAAATACTTAATCTCAGTATTTAATAGGTAATTTTTTTGCTTCAATTTAGTATAAAAGTAAATATGTATTTGCCTTGTCGTTATTGTTGTGTTAATTTTTTCACACTATGTTTAATTAAACTATTGCCGTTGTAATATAACGAATAATGTATTTCATTATATTTAACCACATTCTGTTTGTTTCTGTAGTTTCTTTTTATTATTTTACATGGCTAATATGATAATGAATATCCATTAACTCATTCTTTGGAAAATTCATTTTACAATATAAGGTGAATGCAAAAAAAACCAAACTACACTACATAAAAACCAAAAGAAGCGATTGCTGTTATAAATTTGACAAACAGAAAAATGTTCTTTTACATTGTTTTTGTCATGGCTACTATGATAATGAAGACTATTTCTGTAAAAAAGTATGGAAAATAAGAGAAACTGAAATATCTCAAAAACTATTATAAATAGGTATAGGATATATTGAACAAAACTTTTAGGGTTTTTATTACTCTATTAAATAACATGAAAATATACAGGGTGTACCATTTAAAAAAAAAAGATATTTATTCATTTAAACTTGTTCAAATTTGAGCCGATGTGTTCAACACCCTGTAGCTTTTAACTTAATTATCTCAGAAACTATAAAGTTTTGTTATAGTAAACCCTCAATAAAAAAGATTTAAAATTATAAGCTAAATCGAAAATACGATTCGTATATAGGGTGTTCTATTTAAAAAAATACAACTTTATGCTGTCCTAGTTTTTTGGCTCACCCTGTAGAGTCCTAAATATTTTTAAAATCTGCGTAAAAATAAACTGTATCAAACAATAAATATAGTTTCTTTGTAAATTTCACCGAAAAGGCATAAACCTACTTCATCCAATCGTTGACTCACCCTGTATATATGATATCTTCATGTGAGAAAACTTTTTAGAATGACAGACCTGGAATAATTCCAATATGGGATCAACAACTAAAAACTATGGATGCAACATTTATGGACTACGATTCTTGTACTCTGTCAACATCTGGAGATTTTGCCAGTATTTTGGGTCATGACAAGAACTGCTTTCAAGTTCGCGGTAAGTATCAAAAGTCATAAAATTTTGCAGCCGATGAAGAGACATGGTTTCAATATTCTTTTTTTAAATTTTGACTTCTGATTACGAATATGAAGAGTAGATTCGTGAAAAATCGTTAGATAAATTGTCATAAACAAAGAAATTGTTGATAATTAAAAAATCACTTTTTTTGTAAAATAAAAAACATTTTCGTGTTCCTCGGCCGATTCTAAGCAATTTTTTTATCCGATCCATAGTTTTTGAGTTAAAAATTGTTAAACATTTAAAAAATAAAATTTTTTGCTACTTTTCAACATGAATAACTTTTGATTAAATAAAATTTTTATAAAAAAATTGAACCGACTTCTAAAAGTGCGATAAAAAGCGAAAAATAAATATAAATTTTAATATGAAATTAAAATTTTTGAAGTCGATGTCAAACTAATACGTGACAAAATGTGATTCGCATCAACAGATTAAAAATACTTTATTTGTAATTACTTTCTTACCATAATTTGTATATATTAGTAGTTATTTGTTTCATCTAGAAATAATTTGGCGCCGACTTCAAAAATTTCAATTTCATATAAAAATTTATAGTTTGTTTTCCTTTTTAGCGCAAGTCGGTTCAATTTTTTTTATAAAAATTTTATATTTCGATTTTTAGTTTTGATTATGATATCCATAAATTATGAAGTATCTATCGAATTTAGTGTCCCTCCAAGGTGGCAAAAAGGTTCCCATTTTATCCAGAGTTGTAAATCACCTTAAAATGAATCACTAAAAATTCTTTGATTCTTAAAGTTCTCCAAATACTTGTGAAATTGTGTCAAATAAATATTTAATCTGTCATAGTAAATCCACCATCTTTAATTTCAAATAAATTTTAGATTGGAATATAGGCCCCAAAACCTTCCAATATTGATATTTAAAGAACTTGAGACGTAAATATTTCAGACCGATATATTTTATACTGCACATTAAGTTTGTATACGCCCTAAGAACCCCGCAATAAAATCAAATCCCAAAAAATGCGAATAAGGTAAAATTTTTAACCCACCATATTGGATCTGCCATATTGAATTTCAAAAAAATAATTTAAGGTCTTAATATAATCTAAACCTAAACCCTTTAAGGCCCCCTATTGCCAATTTTGGATGAAATCCAAAAATTTTAAACTTCTAGACCGTCATATTGCATCTGGCCTATTAGATTTCTTAAAATAATTTTATATTCGCTATTTATATCCTCAAAAACAACCTTTGAACAAAATCGTAAAATGTAAAATTTTTAGTCCACTATATTGAATCCGGAAAAAGTTCATAATTTACACCCTCAAGAACCCGCTATATCAGTTTTGAAGAAAATTGAAAAATGTAAAGTTTTTAGGACGCCATATTGAATCCGCTAGATTGAGTTTTTCAAAAAATATTTTAAATTCGTAATTAACACTAACAAAAATCCCCCAGTACTGATTTTAGATAAAATCAAGAGATGTAGAATCTTTAATCCGTCATCTTGGACCCACCATATTTATTTTTTTTTTAATAATTTCAGATGTGCGATCCTAGGAACTCCCCATATCGATTTTTTAAAAAATCGGACAATTAATTTTTATCTGCCATATTGGATACGCCATATTGAATTTTTTAGAAACAATTTTAGATTCGTTATGTGCGACCCCTAAAACTCCCCCATACCAATTTTGGAGAAAATCGGACAAAATTGATTTTCTCGTCCGCCATAATAATTTTAGATTCATTATGTGCTACCCCGAAAACTCTCCTGGTATCAATTTTGGAGAAAATTGGACAAAAATTGATTTTTTGTCCGCAATATTGAATTTTTTAAAAATATTTTGGATTCATTATGTAAGACCTCGAAAACTTCCTCACGTCAATTTTGGAGAAAATCGGACAAAATTACATTTTTTTGTCCGCCATATTGATTTTTTAAACATAATTTCAGATTTGTTGTGTACGACCTCGAAAATTCCCCCATATCAATTTTGGAAAAAATCGACCAAAATTAATTTTTATGACCGCCATATTGTCAGCGCCATCTTGAATTTGGCTGCACCAATTTCATCCAAAAAAATATGGGACCACCGCAGTAACTTCTTGAACATAACGTAAAAAAGTTCATTCAAATCGGTGCCGCCGTTCCGGAGTAATCGGTGTATATACAGAAAAAAAAATACATAGTCGATGAATTGAGAACCTCCTTCTTTTAGAAGTCGCTTAAAAATGTGGAAAAATGAGATTGTTTTAAATGTTTAACAAGTTTTAAATGCGTCCGACGGAAAAATCACAAGAGACACTTTTTCCTTAGAATCGACCAAGGAACACGAAAATAGTTTATATTTTACAAAAAAACAAATTTTTTAATTACTAACAATTTTTTTATTTATAACAAATTACCTAATCATTTTATGGGAATCCACTCTCGATATGAGCAATCAAGGAGTCAAAATACATAAAAAAAAATTTGGTTGAGCCATGTCTTTTTATTGGCTACGAAAACCCACTGGACTCCCGGACTAGTTCCAGTTCCTGAATCCACTTTCTGGTACGAAGAGTGCATCACTTTACTGAGAAAATCTATATTTTAGTTTCAGACTTAGTTCCTGAATCCATCGGTGCAGGAATATACATCAAAAACCCCAGAGACGACAAATGGTACCTTGAAGGGGTAGTAAGCGCGAAAGAAACATCTAAAAATGAAGTGTTTATGGCTGCTACATCTGTGAGGCATTATTTGTCCTGGTTATCGCGCGTGTGCTTTGGAAAATAATTATTTTAGTGTTAAATATATTCTGGGTGATATTAAATTATAGTTTAGCATAAAACCGATCTTCGCTTCCTCGTTAACCTTATCTTTGTAAGGTTGGACTTTTGAACTCGGGTACTCCATAAGGTACAATAAATAAGAGAGAGATAGAATCAGTATAATGAGTTTTTTGTAAATAAATTTGTTATTGTAAGGTAACGTTCCAAGTATAAGAACACTGACGTTAGCGAAATTAGTTTAAACAAGTTTTTCTTAATTAAAACGCACGCCTGGCCAGTCTGCAAGTATTCTAATGGTATTAACTTTATTCATAGTAAATGTAATATACAGGGCGGAAACTTTAATTGGAGTAAATTCGAAAACCAAAAAGCAAACGATTTTTTTGGGAAAATCAAAAGATGTTTATTCGAGTGTATTTCCAATATTTAGAGATGTTAAGACTACCGTAACACCACTTTTCAAGAAGCTTTCAGAAAGTGAACATAAAAATACAGGTCTATACTTTAAGTAATAAATAAGGTTATTTGGTGGTTACTTCACAATAAAACGTCATACGGGTCATTTTTATACTTGGAAATATTTTTAAAAATCACAGCTTGTCTACGATTTTACATTTACTGACAAAAAATAAATTATTTTTGCATTTTATTGTTGTTTCTAATTACCTTTACTTAACCTTCCAACTACTTAAAATTTAAACTTTAGTTTAACTAAAAATTTTAAAACAATAAGAGTTGTGACGAGTGGTGTAGTGAAGCGCTGGGGCCCCGGGCTTAGGAGGCCCCGCTCACCCAAAAAAATCTTTACAATTCAATTTAATCAATCTCCAATAAACTAGCTACTTTACAGTCCATTTAACGCAGGGTGTCAGGAATTATTTATTATAAATGGACATGTATGCAACGCAGGGCGTTTAGATTTATAATAAATGTACAGGATGAGTCAACGATTGGATGAAGTAAGTTTGTACCTTTTCGGTGAAATTTACAAAGAAACTATATTTATTGTTTGATACAATTTATTTTTACGCAGATTTTAAAAATATTTAGGACTCTACAGGGTAATCCAAAAAACTAGGACAGCATAAAGTTGTATTTTTTTAAATAGAAGACCCTATATACGAATCGTATTTTCGATTTAGCTTATAATTTTAAATCTTTTTTATCAAGGGTTTACTGTAACAAAACTTTATAGTTTCTGAGATAATTATGTTTAAAGAAAAAAAGTCACATTTTCAAGCATCAATTCAATCCTAAATAACGTTTTCAATTTTGTGATAAATATATTCAAATTTGGAATTTAGCAAGGACAAGGACAAATTAACATAATTTTTACCTAATATTTGCAATAAAAGCTACAGGGTGTTGAACACATCGGCTCAAATTTGAACAAGTTTAAATGAATAAATATCTTTTTTTTTAAATGGTACACCCTGTATATTTTCATGTTATTGAATAGAATAATAAAAACCCTAAAAGTTTTGTTCAATATATCCTATACCTATTTATAATAGTTTTTGAGATATTTCAGTTTTTATAATTTTCCATACTTTTTTACAGAAATAGTCTTCATTATCATAGTAGCCATGGCAAAAACAATGTAAAAGAACATTTTTCTGTGTGTCAAATTTATAACCGCAATCGCTTCTTTTGGTTTTTATGTAGTGTAGTTTGGTTTTTTTTGCATTCATCTTATATTGTAAAATGAATTTTCCAAAGAATGAGTTAATAGATATGATTTATACAATAGGAGAGGCTCAAAAAAATTGCCTGCTTGCTCAAAGAATTTACAAAATGAAGTATCCTGATCGACGCCAGCCTAATATCCATACTTTTCAAAACTTAATGCAAAGATTTGATTCTTCTGGTACTGTTGATTATCCAAAACGTAAAGTGGTCAACAAACCAGTAACTAATGAAGAAAAAGAACTACAAGTATTGTTAAATGTTCAGGAAAATCCTTATATTGGTAGCCGTCAGTTAGTAGCATTATGTGAAACATCACAATCCACCGCTAATCGTACTACCAAGAAATATAGGTATCATCCATATCACATGGAATTACACCAAGAATTGCATGGACAGGATTTTGAAAGTCGTGTAAACTTTTGTCGTACAATAAATGCGGAGATTCAATTAAATCCAAATTTATTATGCAAGGTAATGTTTAATGATGAAGCTACTTTTAGAAGTAACGGTGCCGTAAATAGACGCAACATGCATTATTATGCCACAGAAAACCCATTTTGGATTAGAGAGGTGCAACATCAAAACCACTGGTCATTAAATGTTTGGTGTGGTATTCATCATAATCGAATTATTGGACCCCATTTTTTTAATGAACCACTAAATGGCCATAGTTACCTGAACTTTCTACAAGAAGAACTACCCTAACTGCTTCAAGATCTCGATAGGGATGAGCTCGACAGTATGTGGTTTCAGCACGATGGTGCGCCTCCGCATTACCATCGTGAAGTTCGTGCGTTTTTGGACCAACAATATCCGCAAAAATGGATTGGACGTGGGGGTTTCATTGAGTGGCCACCAAGGTCTTGCGACATCACCCCATTAGATTTCTTCCTATGGGATTATATTAAAAATAAGGTGTATGTTAATCCACCAACAACAGTGGAAGATATGCGAAACAGGATTAGGGATACCTGTAGAACAATAACGCCACTAATTTTGTCCAAGGTCCGAGAAAATCTGCAAAAAAGACTAAATTTGTGCATTGCACAAGAGGGTCGTTTATTCGAACACTTATTAAAAAGAAATAATTAATCTCAGTATTTAATAGGTAATTTTTTTGTTTCAATTTAGTATAAAAGTAAATATGTATTTGCCTTGTCGTTATTGTTGTGTTAATTTTTTCACATTATGTTTAATTAAACTATTGCCGTTGTAATATAACGAATAATGTATTTCATCATATTTAACCACATTCTGTTTGTTTCTGTAGTTTCTTTTTATTATTTTACATGGCTACTATGATAATGAAGACTATTTCTGTAAAAAAGTATGGAAAATAAGAGAAACTGAAATATCTCAAAAACTATTATAAATAGGTATAGGATATATTGAACAAAACTTTTAGGGTTTTTATTACTCTATTAAATAACATGAAAATATACAGGGTGTACCATTTAGAAAAAAAAAGATATTTATTCATTTAAACTTGTTCAAATTTGAGCCGATGTGTTCAACACCCTGTAGCTTTTATTGCAAATATTAGGTAAAAATTATGTTAACTTGTCCTTGGCCTTGCTAAATTCCAAATTTGAATATATTTGTCACAAAATTGAAAACGTTATTTAGGATTGAATTCATGCTTGAAAATGTGACTTTTTTTCTTTAAACTTAATTATCTCAGAAACTATAAAGTTTTGTTATAGTAAACCCTTAATAAAAAAGATTTAAAATTATAAGCTAAATCGAAAGTACGATTCGTATATAGGGTGTTCTATTTAAAAAAATAAAATTTTATGCTGTCCTAGTTTTTTGGCTCACCCTGTAGAGTCCTAAATATTTTTAAAATCTGCGTAAAAATAAACTGTATCAAACAATAAATATAGTTTCTTTGTAAATTTCACCGAAAAGGCACAAACTTACTTCATCCAATCGTTGACTCACCCTGTACATATAGTTACGAACTTTATAGCGTTTTATATTTCATAGTATTAGTTTGTAGGGTTTTAGGTTTATTTTCTACGAGTTCATAATTTATTTAATTAATTTTACCTTTGTTAATTTCTTCAGGAGACGTCTATGAAAGGAGGTCTGGAACTTTTTAAAGAATTCGATTTCCTTATTTTTAACATGGAACGCCTATGATAAAAAGGTCTAGAAATCGCCGGATTATTCCTTTTTCTTATTTTTATTACATCGTGTAATATGGAAATCCTTCTAGAAAATTAGGGAAAATTCCGGTATCGACCAAAACGGTATATAAAGGGTCCAGATCGGCTTTCGTAGACAGCATAGAATGAGAATTTATCGACGCAACTTGAATTAGTTTGACAAGTGTCACAATTAAAGTTGATAATAAAAAGCTTTCGAAATAATAGGGTTTGTTCAATAATACAGTGTGTGTTCAAAGATCGGCCGTTCGCAACAAATTGGTGTCAGAAGTGGATCAAATCCAGAATTCAGATTATAAAATTTTAAAAAATATTAAATTGAAATTGAATGCCAGTAGAAACTAGAAAGTAAAAAGCAAAAATGGGAGAACAACTTCAAGGTAGTTTAAATCAGATACTGATGATGATACAAGACATAAAAAGAAGCCAAGAAGATATGAAGAAAAGCCAAGAAGAGATGAAACAAGAATTAAAAGAAGATATGACGAAAAATCAAGACGACATAAAACAAGAATTAAAGACAAGTCAAGATGGTATGAAACACGAACTGATTACACCGAGATGATATGAAACAAGAATTAAAGACAAGCCAAGATAATACGAAGCAAGAATTGATAACACTGAAAACAAGCCAGGAAAACATGAACCAAGAACTGAGAGAGGACATTAAGAAAAATCAAAAAAGCATAAAACAAGAACTAAGAACAAGCCTAGAGGACATGGAGATAGGAACTTAATGTGACAGAATTTGATCATAGATTCTTGCAAATATATTGTGGTAGCGTTAACCATTTCATCTATAATCATTTTTTCTGCCTCATATTAATTAGTAACTATTTTGATAACCTATAATTAAATTTTACAATAATAAAGACACTCTGGAAATCTGGACGTTCATCTTCTCTCTTGCAACTTTAGTACCAAACAACTACGGTTATTTAAGCTTACCACAACCATAACTCAGAACTTCAGGACTCAGACAAGGCTGCCCAGTAGTTGGTCAGATGACATCTCTTGTTTTGTACCTCTCGCAACAGCGCGCCCGTGAGTTAATTTGCGTGAAGGTTTTTGATTAAAGTTAAACAAAAGAAGTTTCTCAAAACACTTAGTCTATTAACAAAAATAAATAGAAAAAACGAACTATTTGCAATGAGAAAGTTAAAACTAATAACAATTACGAAAAAACAACATAATTGCTCTTCTTGGCTGCTCTTTTAACCAAAAACGTAAAACCCAATGTTGAAAAAAACACGTTTAAATAGCTTAATAAAATATTAAACAAAAAAAGAAATAAAACGCGAAAAAAACTGCTATTTGTATTACTTAATCAAACCGTATGAAAATCGCGAAATGCCCGACTAAAATAACACACGATATTCCCTTAACATCCCAAGTTAAATGAAAAACAAATCAAACAAAGAAAACCTTCATTGCCGACAAATTTACGTAATTTATTACGACACTGGTTTTAAAGAGTGGTACCAACCATCGTACCTGACTTCCAGATTGAACTGAAGTTTAGTATTCCTTAAAAGAGCGTTCTCGTAGCTTACCTCCTCGACACCCCTCTGTTTCCCGTTTGTACCCATATTACCCGATGGAACCCTGTAAATGTCAATTTGATTTCCTTAAAGTTCGAAGGTTTCGATCGTTACGTACTAAGGGAGTTAGTTATTCTATACCGGATGTTTGAATCCCGATTTGGCCTCTGAGCGTCTTAATCTTAATTTTTATATAAACACTGTTAATAAAACTATTCTATTTCTTTCTATAACTAAAGGAATAAGATAATATAACGTCTGTGAAAAAACCTGAGTGCCCTTTTATTTATATTGCTGGTATTTAATCATTCTTTCTTGCAATCAGGAAAAACAGTCGCTTTCACAGGTCAAACGTTATATTACAGTATAATGAGTTTATTTGATTATTCTTGTGTTTCCTAATAATGGAAAAATCGTTCAATATTTTAAGACATTTTAACGGTATTTGCATATACCATATGTTATAAACCTCCCTTATCTTTCGGTTTTATTTACATAACCAGGGCAGGATTACTTCGACAGATTTATAGGCAAATCTTAGAGAGGGTCTTTTAGTTAGTCATCATAAATTGACTGAGTTTATAGATTTTTAAGAAAATATTTAAACGACAAAGATAATAAAAGTTGAGCTCGATAACTGATTTATTTTTCTTTAGACTTTCTTGGGTAGTAATAAAAAATATATACTACCCTATTCCTACGGGAAACTATTCACAGAGTGATTATTTAATTACTCGTTTTAACAGAATATAGTTCACATTGCACGATGTAAAATAATTAATATTTGTTCCATTACATTAAAACAAGTCAAGAAGATATCTTCTTCTTCTTCTTCTACCTTCTATAATAGGTTCCTGACCTGTTCCTTCTTCGATTTTCCTCATTCTGGACTTAAATTATCGCTCCACCTTTTCCGTGGTCGACCTCTACTGCGTGTACCACTAGGCGATTTATCTCGTGCGATCCTTACCAGTCTATCCTCTGTCATTCGGCTTATGTGTTTGTTCCATTGTGTCTTACGCTGTAGGACCCACTCATTAATGCAGTCTGTGTTGCATGATTGCCTAATGTTATCGCTTCTTTCTCTGTCTAGTAGCGTTTTTCCTGTTATTCGTCGAAGTATTCTCATTTCTGTAGTCTCCAATAGTTGTTTCGTTTTTGTCGTCTCTGGCCGTGTTTCTGAGGTGTATGTCATAATAGGTCTAATTGTCGTTTTGTAGATCCGAACCTTTGTTTCTTGTTGTAAGTGTTTGTTTCGCCAGATCACGTCGTTGAGACAACCCGCCACTTTATTTGCTTTGGCCACCTGCCCTCTTACTTCATCTTCGATGTTGCCATAACTAGTTATGTCGATTCCTAGATATTTGAAACTCATTTTTTGTTGTATTATTTGACCGTCTAGTTCTGGTTTGCATCGGAGGGGTTCTTTTGAGGTTGTCATACATTTAGTTTTTTCGGCTGAGATAAGCATATTATATTTTCTTCCCGTAAGATTAAAGATATTTAATTTCGGCACATATCACAGCGTCATCAGCGTAACAGAGAATTTTTATTTCTGTATCACTCATTTTATATCCTCTACCAAGTCGCACCTCCTTTATTATTTCGTCCATTATCATGTTAAACAACAAAGGACTAAGCGAGTCTCCCTGTCTAATACCGCTGTTGACTGGTATGGGTGTTGATAATTTACCGTTAGTGCGAATCTGAACTTTATTGTTGGCGTATATGTTTTCGATGGTCTGAATTATATTGATAGGAATATTTCTCTTATATAACAGGTGGATTACGTCATCTAGCTTTATGCGATCGAATGCTTTTGTTAGATCTATAAAGCATAAAAATGTTGGTTTATTGTATTCTAGAGATTTTTCGACTATCTGTCGTAGAATAAATACTGCATCCACGCAAGACCTTCCTGATCTAAATCCCTGCTGTTCGTCTTCCAGTGTTGTAACCGAATTAATTTTATTTTTGATTACTTTCGTAACGAGTTTCAGAGTTGTGTCCAGTAGATTAATACCCCTGTAGTTCCCTGGTTCTTGTTTGTCACCTTTCTTAAACATAAGCATCATTGTGCTGGTTCTCCACCTATCTGGTACTTTGTATTGTGTCAGGATTTTTCGAATGAAGCTTGTGAGTTCCTGTGTTAGTCGCTGTCCTCCGTATTTCAACAATTTGTTATGAATTCCGTCTTGTCCGGGAGACTTTCTATTTTTTAAGGATTTTATAGCTTTCTCTACTTCTTGAATGGTAACTTCCACATTATTCCTTATTGCTGGTATGTTGTTTTTTCCAATGATAGCATCTCCCTCAAATAATTTTGTTAGGTAGTCTATCCATTTCTCCTCTGATATTTTGTTTGTTTCGGAGAGTTCAGATACTTCTTTGCGCTGTTGTCTTATCAGTCGCCACATTTGTTTTTGTACACTATAGAAGTCTCCTTCCATTCTTTTAGAGAACTGCTCCCAATGTTCACTTTTTAGTTGCCTGACTAGTAGATTAGTTTCGTTACGAATTAGTTTGTACCTATTGTATGCTTCCGGCGTTTTTGATGTTCTATATGCTAAATATGCTTTTCTTTTTTCGTTACACTTATCTTTAACTTCTTTACGGAACCATGGAGTTTTATTAGGATTTTTGTTGTTGATTGTAATTGTATGTGTGCCCAATGATTCATTTGAAGCATCTTCTATCTTCAAGAAGATATGAAACAAGAAATGAAAGAAGACATGACTCGCATAGATCAAGAAATGCAACAAAAGATGAGCAAAATTAGAGAAGACGTACATTGCGAAGTACAACATGAGGTAGCAGGAATCCAGAAACAGATTCAACAATTACATTTGCAAATCGAGAAGGTAGCTTGTACAGGTATAATAAAGGTAGATGGTGTTCCTGCAACTAGCGTAATGAAACCACCTACCTTCGAAAGCAAAGTACCTTGGCTTACCTATGTCCGTCAGTTCGAAGCCGCCGCCACCGGCAATAATTGAAGTTCACCGGAAAAGACATGTGCTCTTGTTCTAGTACTACGAGGTAAAGCTATGGAGGTTCTACGTAACATTCCTGAAGAGAAACAGAATGATTACGAATTTATTGTTACTTTTCTGTAGATGCGCTATGGTGAAGGCAACCTCCAAGAAGTTTATAAGGTCCAACTCCAAGGAAGAAGACAAAAATACAACGAAAGTCTGCAAGAATATGAGGCCGATATAATGAGGCTAAGAAATTTGACCTACCCAACATACCCAGAAGAAATAACACAAGAGTTAACAGTGAATAGTTTTATTGAAGGTGTACGCGACCCAGAAACAGGTCAGACACTAAGAATAGCCGGACTAAAGAAAATTTCTGAGGCTCTTGCTTATGCCCTCCAGTTTGGGATAGGCAAACAGACGTCAAGGAACCAAGAACGAATCATAAGAAGAGTCAGTGTTTCCCGGTATTATCGCAAGATCAACGAGAAAACTTTCATGAGGCTTATGAGAGAGTTGCAAGAATTTTTGAACGAAGGGAAAACACAAGATAACAATAATACAACCTTTCGTAGCAGACCTAGAATTCGTTGTTGGAAGTATGGTCAAGAGGGGCATCTACAAAGCCAGTGTACTCGCATTCCTCTTTCTGATAGAGGCCCTGATGACTGTCGGCTTCATATTGCTAATATAGGTGATGATGTTCGAAGAAGAGACTTGGAGAAAGTTTTTGCTCCTTATGCTGAACTTAAAGAAGTCTGGTTAAGTAATAGTAATCCCTGTTTTGGATTTGCTATTTACAAAGATAAAAAAAATGTTGCAGTTGCTGTCAAGGCTTGCGATGGAGTTTAAGTACACGGTTGTCGCATTAGAGTAACTTATGCCAGACCGAGAAGAAGGGGTCAGGGTCGCCGGTACCATCCAAATAATATGCGTTGTTACCAGTGCGAATACAACGGTCCCTATTACAGAGATTGTCCCGAAATTATTGCTGGTAGAGGCGATAGAAGGAAGGATCATTATGGAGACCGTAGAGACCGAGACGAGAGGGACGTGACCGCGAAAGAGGTTACAGAAGAAGAACGTTCTACAGGTCATCCTTGAGAGGGTACATCGAGAGAGACTGTGACCGCGGAAGGGACTGTAGAAGAAGGTCATCCTCGGAAAGATACAGAAACGATTGTAAATAAAAAGCGACGGAATGAAGACCTTTTATGATCTCAAAGCCAATACTGGAAGATTCATGGTTGGTGAAAAGAGTGGTTGTACAATCCGAAAAAAATCAAGGGACATTCACCAAAGCTTCAAAAGTCATGGGAGAGTCCGTACAACGTAATGATCTGACTAAACGATCTGGTGTACCGAATTCAGAAAAGCACTGATGCGAAAATGAAAGTCATGCATCTTGACAATATATTAAGAAATCACTTTAAGACTCACTAATTAAACCCCTTGAACACAAGGCCTCTGTAACAGTCTGTATTAGTATATATACTCACGGTGTGCAAGAAGCAATTTTAATTCAAAGTAAAATGTCGACGAAATCAGTCTCAACAGAGACTTGGGTAATAATTTTTAGCCCTCAAAAGTTTCTTGTTTGAAATCGTAGCTGGTCGTTTACCCGAGATATATATGTTTGAAATTTTCTCCATTTAAAAAGCAGGGTAAAATTATTCTCATTTTTCCCATTTAAAAAACATTGTAAATGAAATAAAAGAGATTACTCACAATTCAATTGTTGTAGAACTGACAGTTTTGGAGCTTTTTGGATACTTAACAAAAGGAATTACGCGTCTTTTGAAGACGCTGTTTCTGCTTTTTCACCGTTCAGAAAGCTCCAAAACTCGATCCTTAACAGGCAGATAAAGTTGCGAAAAACTTTGAAAAATTGAGTTCATTTCAGATTTAAATGTTTGTCAAATCTCGAGATTTAGAGCTTTTTAGATGTTCAAAAAAAAAATTCTGTGTATTTTTAAAACGCGTAATTTCTTTTTTTAAACGTCAAAAAAACTCTAAGTCTCAAGATTCGACAATTATTTAAAGTTGAAATAAACGTAATTACCATTTAAATTTTTTATACTTTATTTGTTTATAGAATCGTGAGTACTAGAACTTTTCGGACGTTTAAGAAATATAAAGAAGCATCTTCAAGACACGCGCAATTTTTTTTTGAACGTCTAAAAGGTGCTAAAAATCGCGATTCTAAAGGCGCCCTTGCATTACAATGCTTTTTAAATGGAGAAAGCAGCACAATGACACACGTAAGAATTAGCATCTTTAGCTACACTATTTACAGAATAAGAAAGAACTAAAAAACTTGATAAGTCTACTCATAGAAGAGTTTGCAAATAAAAAAAAACCAAACGTTTCACAATTTCGTAATAACATGATTTGTATGTGGGGCCCTATTGAGATTTCGCGGGGGGAGGGGGGGTAGCTTTCAGCTACGCCACTGGTTGTGAATTTTACAGATTATATGTTCCCTTAAAGATACACTCATGAGCAAAAGTATTGCGTATTTTTTTACCTTTAGGAGCTGTGAAAAGGTTCTGTTTATTTCTCGATATTTTTTCCTATAACTTATATACCATAGGTTCCCACCTCAGACGATAACCTCTCCAAGTAGACGCTGAATCTTTTCAAGGGGACGGCAGCGGATCCAGAGGCAACTGATGGGGCTTTAAAGTGGGCCGTGGAGTAATGTGGAATTTAATAATACATATTTTGAATTTGTTCATCTCATTTTTGGTATCAAGTAAAGACAACAACAAAGAGTTCTAATAAAACTTTCACCGCAACTGCATCACCTGTTGTGTCTAAAGGTAGAAGTTAAAATCAATAACTAAAATACTTAACAACATGGCTGACGAGTTTTTTAGAGTTTGCACTCAAAAACTGGACACTTTAAATCAGAAACTTGATTTACTTAAAAATGACGTATCTAAAAATAGATCCTTCCATGTAAACTGTGGCGTGAGGACCAATACCTCACAAAAGGCAATTTAAACGCCAGGTAGAAGTTAAAAAAAAGCAACCAAAGGATCACCTCCTGGAGGAGATGGTACAACACGTGAAGCTGGTAGTGTAATGGAGCAATCACAAATGCTCATCTACATAAATATATCGATCTGACAAAGGAAGTGATAAACGATAAAATGGATAAAACCTTGTCAAACTTTGAGAAAAACAATTAAATTGATAAAGCATTTAAACCTTTTTGAAACTTCCCCCAGCCAATAATAAGCTATCAAAGGGCTCGTAAACATTAAATAGATAAGTTGTTGATTGTAGCAATAGGAATAAATCTCAAAAAAAAAATATTTTTTAACATTTCTTTGTGTATTATTTGTTAAGAAAATAAAAAAGGCATAAATTCACCAAGTTCTCATCAAGGTAGGTGTCGAATAAGCGACGCTGCCGATTTGCATCGGGATAATGTGTTTTATCGCTTGGATGTAACAGCAAAAGAAAGTAAAATTACTTCATAACAATTTTCTGGAAATCCGGTGATAATCTTCACTTCTGACACCAGTTGTTACAATTTTCTCTCTCTTATATTCGCTCATTGGATTCAGATAATACACAATACTTCCCACTAATAAATAAGTACTCTTTAATACAGTGGGGTTGCTAGTCCTCCATCGGGCGCCTCCCCAGGTGGCGGATAGGGGAATGCCTCCCAGATATGGGTGGTACCGGGGAAATGAAATACCCGAGGTGGATCAAAACTAGCATTGAGCAGTGGCAGCTGGCTGCCTCAAAACTGATCATGAGCAAGGGTTCAGAGGATTTCACTGGTCATGATTCAGACAGCAAACGGCGGAGTGGTACCCAAAAAAAGGCGTCTGCACAGCGATGAGGAAGGCAAGGGGAAACCACCTCATCATATTTCCCTAGTAATCGTAATGGCTGAAGAAAATGACGATTTACAACGTACTAATCATGGTTCTCGGAGACCAAGATTCGGCAGGGGAAGTGAGAACAAGGACGGCAGGGTTTCCCAAGCCGTAATCCAGCGAAATCCCTGTCTACTGGAAATATACAAAACAAATCTTAAAATTGCAACATGGAACGTAAGAGGCATGTATGAACCTAGAAAACTGAGAAACATTCAACGAGAAATATCGAGACTTAAGATCGACATATTGGGTATAAGCGACACAAGATGGGTCAGTTCTGGAGAACTTAAGTCGGAAAACGGAAGAATCTATTACTCAGCAGCGACACTCAACACAGATATGAAGTCGCTATTATTTTTAGTGACAAAGTAGCAAAATCAGTAATAGGATTCATTCCGGTATCCGAAAGAATTATAATGCTATAGCTGATGACAACCTACGGCAAATTAAATCTATTACAGATTTATGCACCGACTGCTGATAAAATGGAAGACGAAATAGAAAACTTTTATAATGAGCTCCAACAGACACTACGCCTCACAAAATGTAGAGACATTACTGTTGTAATGGGGGATTTTAACGCAAAAATCGGCCAGGGTAAATGTGATTCCATTGTCGGGCCATACGGCCTTGGAGTGCGCAATGATAGAGGAGATCGTCTTATAGAATTCTGTCAAGAGCATAATCTAGTAGTAACAAATACCTTTTTTAAGCTACCTAAACGTCGTCTCTATACATGGAAGTCACCAGCTGATAAGGACAACAACATAGTTAGAAACCAGATTACGTCTTGATAAAAAACAGATATCGAAACGCAGTACATTCAGTAAAGGCGTACCCAGGTGCGGATGTATTTTCGGACCACAATCCCCTTATCGCTAAATTCCAACTTAAATTAAAAAGGATACAAATAAATCATAACATCAAAAAACTAAATATACAAAAATTCAAATCAGAAGAAACGAAAGAAAAGCTGAGACAAGACATCAACACAAACTTAGAAAGAAGACAAAGCAAGCATGGGTTAAACGATGACAACGTTGAACAGTGGCAGTTCGATATCAACAGTTGCAAATTCAAATAAGAAGAAAAATAAGAGCAGCAAAAGAAGAGTACCTTTCTGGAAAATGCAAGGAATTCAACTTGCATAAAAAAAGTCAAAGAACTGGCTGGAATAGAAAAGAGAAAAACCTCAAACGTATTGCTAGACAAAGAGGGAAACATTATTATGGAAACACAACAAAAATTATGCAGGTGGAAAGAATACATAGAAAAACTATTTGAAGATCAAAGACACGAAAATTCTTCTATAAACAGTCTGAGCGGTGACATAGGGCCTGAAATTACTAAAGCAGAGGTCATTTATGCATTAAGGTCGATAAAAACTAATAAAGCTGTTGGTCCAGATGAAATGACAGGTGAGTTGTTGAAGCTGATAAATGACAAAAATTTAGATTTATTGGTGAGATTATTTAATACAATTTACACGACAGGAACTATCCCCGAGAAATGTTAACATCAACATTCATATGTTTACCAAAGAAAGCAAATTGAAAAGAATGCAGTGACTATCGAACAATCAGTCTCATATCACATACTTTGAAAATCCTTTTAAAAATTGTACACGCTAGAATACATTCCAAATTGGACCTGGATATTAGTGATACACAGTTTGGATTCCGGAACGGGGTGGGTACAAGAGAAGCATTATTTGCTTTTAATGTGCTTACTCAAAGATGCTTAGATATCAATCAGGACCTCTAGGTCTGCTTCATAGATTACAACAAAGCTTTTGATAGGGTCAAAAATGACAAACTGATAGAGATTCTCAGAAGCAAAAATTTGGATGAAAGGGATTAAGGTTGATATCAAATCTGTATTACAATCAGCGAGCGGCAATAAGATTTGGACAGGAAATATCCGGAGATGTGGAAATACAAAGGGGAGTTAGACAAGGGTGTATATTGTCACCTTTACTATTTAACGCTTATTCTGAAGAGGTCATATTGGAAAGTCTTGAATCTGAAACAGCAGGGATAAAAGTAAATGGAGTTTTAATCAACAATATTAGGTATGCAGATGACACCGTAATAATAGCTGATAGTTTGAAAGACCTAGAAAAGATAATGAATAAAATATTAAAAGTTAGTGGAGAATATGGACTCTCTCTTAACACAAAAAAGAGACCAAGTTCATGATAATTAGTAAAAACAACACCAATAATAATGAAACCCTAATGGTAGGAGGCCAGCACATAGAAAGAGTTAAGAAGTACACTTACTTGAGAACCCTAATAACAGAAAATAATGACTATATCGTCGAAATAAAAACCAGAATCGAGAAAGCACGTGCCAACTTTATTAGAATGAAAAAGGTTATCTGCAGCAAAGATCTAACGTTAGCCCTGAAAATACGACTGACTAAATGTTACGTATACAGTGTTTTATATTATGGAATGGAAGCATGGACACTGAATCGAGAGGCAATGAGAAGACTTAACTCTTGAAATGTGGACCTATAAGAAGAATTCAGAGGATTTCGTAGGTGGATCGAGTTACAAACGCCGAAGTTTTGAGAAGAATGGGGAAAGAAAAGGAAGTTGAGATAACAGTAAAACAGAGAAAACTGACACATTATGCAAGGAGAAAAGTACAGCATCTTACGGCTCATAATCCAAGGCAAAATAAGTGGCAGAAGAGGCGTGGGACGACGACGAATTTCATGGCTAAAAAACCTAAGGGAATAGTTTGGATGCAGTTTAAAACAACTATTTAGAGCAACTGCCTCAAAAATTAAAATAGCTATTTTGATTGCCAACCTCCGCAATGGAGAAGACACTTGAAGAAGAATACAGTGGCGGCTTTTCCTTAGGTTTGCAGGTTTGCGCAACCTCCAAAAAAATTGTAAATTAAAATAAAACATACTTATAAATTTAAGTAAATATATTTTTTTAATTTCTACTTCTAATTTAATAATAAAATTTAAATCAATTTCTTACCTATATTATACGCGAACAGCGATCAATTATTAAAATAATTTAACTTACTTTGCCTAAATATCATTAATAATTTTTCTGTGTTAAAGTATTACGGCTTGAAATGTCATCGCTTTGCTGATGTACAATTTTAATGCAATCCAAGCTAATCCATTGGAGCGTATACGAAGTTGCCTAGCTAAGAGGTGGAGATATCCCTCTACTAGAAAAATTTCTCTTATGCAACCCACTGGACGAGTATTAGAACTTTTGCTTCCAGTCGTGCATGACGCTGCCAGTATCAAGTAAAGGTTTCTTTTTTAAGCAGCGGTTAAACCATTGCTTTAGTTCAGGTTAGGGTACAACCGTGGTGTCTATTGTGCAGGTATTTCTATGCATAATGTCTACTGTACCGATATTTCAATTTTTCTGAGAGTGACTATGTTTTTACTTTGATCAAGATATTTTTTTACGTTTTATAGGGATTAAAAATATTTGGCGAGAAAAAAACCCAAAAAATTAAGTGCTCTGTCCCAAATTGTGTAGAGAAATACAGTGGCCGATTTCGATTTCCGAATTCAAATGATTGTGTTGGTGTTATACGTTTTTAAGTAGGAGAATCTAGAAAAGCAATTAAATATAATGCGGTTCCTGCTCTCTATCTTCCTATACGTGTAAGTAAAACCAAGTGAGCACCTTTTTTATTTTCTAGAAAACATGAGCGGCTCGTCGAATGGGGGGCAAGCAGTTACAAAAAAATCTATAAATATTCTGCTTACGTGCATTGTTATGCACATCAATTAAATTTGGTAACGTCAAACGTATTATATATATATATGGTTTGGTTTGGATGCAGTTCAAAACAACTATTTAGAGCAACTGCCTCAAAAATTAAAATAGCTATTATGATTGCCAACCTCCGCAATGGAGAAGGCACTTGAAGAAGAACGTCAAACGCTGCATCCTCCAATAAAAATGTCCACATATTTCACAAGGGATGTATTATTTTTTTTTAAATAATCCTTAAAGAAACGAACAAATCGTACCTGGTCCGGCCCCAACAAGATGCAATTTTAATTCTAGAGTTGTTTGTACCGTATTCGAATAAAAAGATAGCATCCCAGAGACAATGGAAGAAGTCTTAGATGACAGTATGTCAAAATTCTCAAAAGCAAAAGTTTCTTTTCATGCTTAAAATTATTTTACAAAATAATGCCTCAAGTTGACTTATTTGGTAAGTGTCAAACAAGGCAAATTGATGCTGTTACCGCAAATAAAAACATATCATCATTTAAATCAAAATTAACATAAATTAGAAATAATATTACCTCAAACGACGTTGAGCCATTTCATCTACTTCAAAATGACATAAGTACAATGATTCCGCGGAGTTTTCTCGGGAAGCAAAAAAGTTTGTGATATAATTATTTATCGAGCAAAAGAACGATTTAGCTTGGCAGGTTTTACACATATCTATGTTTTTAATGTACCATTGGAATTGCAACCCCTGTTTTTTTAATGCACCAGCTCACACTGCTTTAATAACTACTTAACCCTTTGTCATTCAAATACAAACTAAAATAACTATGCTTATCATATCCCTATTTATATACCTATCGAATCTACTAGAATATATGGGGACACATGTCAAAAATTCTATTAGAAACATAACAAATTATGATGACTCATCGATGTAAGATTTCTTTTATTATTTTTAATAACGATGATTCATCGATATAACATTTTTATAAGGGCGCATCAAAATAGTATTTCTTCTAGGATGCATCAAAAAATTGTCCTAGTCCTTCATTACCGCAACGATCATCAAAAGCTATAATGGATTATGCTCACTAGGTGAATGTCTGTAAGTAGACTTCCACTTCCCTTCATACATTGCGGCGCGTACGTTATAATTGATGAAATGCTATTTATTAATAGCATTAAAAAGCAATAAAAACATTATATTTTCGCATTGAAATTAATCCCAGCTTGTGGTACTTGACTTGAACTATCAATTGTTGGACGCAAGATTTGAATATATTTATTTAATCAAAAGTTTTTCCCTTTCTTAATCTGAGTATCTATATATATATATATATATATATATATATATATATATATATATATATATATATATATATATATATATATATATATATATATATATATGTGTATATATATATATATATATATATATATATATATATAAATGAATCCCTTTTCCCTTGGTCACGCCATAACTTGAGAACGACTTTACTGATTTCCTTAATTTTTTTTTTAAAGTTTTCTAATATTTTGTAGAAGGTTCTTACGAAATGAAAATTTAAGAAAATTGCGCATAAAATTGGAAAAGTAAAGAAAATTGCGCATAAAATAGGAAAATTTAACGAAAAGTTGACGACTATTTAAATTTCAAGCCTATGATGACAGTTCTTGCGTTTGACAGTTCGCGAGCCCTAAAAAAATATAGCCGACGGAGAGCTTTGTGTGGACTGTAGATTAAATTAAAATAGACGGTTTGAGCTGTAGGGAAAGATTTCCTATGAAAAATTTAGATTTTTTGGCATTTAGTGTCAACAGAGGTAAAGACAAGTAAGGTCAACATAGAGTAAGAATAAATATATACAAAGAGACTATAAACACAAATCACACAGTATAAGTTTGGTTTGCAATTGACAATTCGCGCGCCGTATATCGTTTAACAACTGCATCGATCGCGGGTATCTATCGATCAAAATTTTTTTTATTGATTTCTTAGTGCATAGTCCATTCGATCGGAACATTTATCCAGTTTTCAGTTTGTTCAGTGAGTTTTTTTGAAAAGAGGGTCTACAATGCCACCAATTAGATATACCAACATAGATCGCAGAACTCGCAATTCTGCAAGTCAAAGATATATACGAGCAAGTCAAACTGACGAGCAACACGAAGCGCGAAATGAAGTTGAACGGAATCGATGGAATGGAAATCAACAACGTACAAATGTCGCGTTTAATCCCCATCGAGCTACATTCAATTATAATGTGGCAATCGATTACAGTTCAGAGAAAATCGTTGCTATTGAACGAATGACCGTGGTGTGTCCACAATGCAAGGCATTTAAGTTTAAAAATGAACCCCTTTATTGTGTTGCGCCAATGGCAAAGTCAAAATTGACGCCATTGGTATCGCCACCAGAGCCACTACATTCATTGGTTTCCGGAAATGGGCCAGATTCTATACATTTTTTGACTCATATCCAGCAGTACAATAATTACTTTCAAATGACGTCATTTGGTGCAACAAAAGTTATTCGAGATAATTTTATGCCTACTTTCATGTGGCTGGTGCAAAATGCGTTGGTATCCTTCAATTAACACGGTGTAAAGTACGTTGGTAGATCTAAATTGCCAAAAGCAACAAGAAATGAGTGTGTTTACAAAGGTTATTGGGGGAATCGCAATGCTGCCATCGTATTTTGCCAGCCACATGGCAGTACAAACACTTCGCTATACAGTTACTTATATTACACCTATTTACTCTTGCAGATTCAGGGTCAAATATATCATCGAACAGGTTCCTTATTGCGAGCTCCGGATAGTAACTACAAATTTTTGCAAATTTATTTTATGGGTGATGCAGCAAGACAAGTCGATCAGCGTGGTGCACACAACAATTAGGTGAAAAGACAAATTGTGGAACAACTCTAAACATTTTTCCACCAACACAACGAATTGGTTGCATTATTCAAGACTGCATTAGACCGCATGCCATCTGATAACCACAAAATTATAATCAGGGCCGATAAGACGCCTGCAGGACAACACGCAAGACGTTTTAATGCGCCAACAATTGATGATCTTATTTTGGCAAGGTGAAGATGGGTATCATTTTTCAAACAAGATGATAAATCCAATTACAGGTAAGTAACTAACCTTCTTTTACTAATCTTCCTTATACACAACGTTACTTTATCTTATTAACACATAAATTTATTTACAGGCGCCAAAACTAACAAAAAAATTAGTTCAATGAATTATTATTTATACAGACTGATGGTTCGGGAAAATGAGGACAATCACATCTTAAAATGTCGGCGTCTATTTCATCAATATGCTGTGGATATGCACGTCAAAGTTGAAACTGAGCTATTGACATTTATCAGGTTGAACCAGACAAAACTCCGTTCCGAGGAACACATTCATCTTCGGGATGTCATCAATACTGCCGGAAACGCACAAAATGTCGGCAAAATGACTATTCTCCCAACAACATACGTCCGCGACATATGCATGAATATGCCCAAGATGCTATGTCGTATGTACGTCATTATGGTACACCAGATTTGTTTATCACGTTCACGTGCAATCCGTAGTTTACAGAAATTCGACAAGAATTATTTTCTGGCCAATCACCTAGATAAAGAAATAGATAAATAAATATATACATAAATAGATAATAGATACATTTATTCCAGTTCGAATTGAATATTCATAGTTAAGACAGGACAACGTCTGTCGGGTCAGCTAGAATAAATAGAATATAGAATATAGATAGATAAAAGATGAAAAGATAAATATATAGATAAATAAATAGATAAATAAATATATTGATAAATAGAGAATAGATACATTTATTCCAGTTCGAATTGAATATTCATAGTTAAGACAGGACAACGTCTGTCGGGTCAGCTAGTTTTATATAATTCTTCTCAGGTGGTATAAAGTTCAGGAATGTTTCCACTTAAAGAGATTAAATAGATAGTGAACAAGATTACAGTGTAGGAAAAAAACAACTTTATTGTGAACGGCAATAAAATTATAATTTCAGCGACTCTGAACTAATATGGCACTCAAGAATAATTTACTGATCTAGAGAAATTTCGAACTTCCTATATCACATGATTGATGTCATTTTAACGTCATTTATCTATCAAATCGGAATTCTTTCAGTACTTTGAGTAAGCAAGGTTTGCCAAAAACGGATAGGTCGTCAATGTCATGTCACACCTCCAACATAAAAAAATAATGCTAGAAAACGAGGAAGCCGAAGGCTGTATTTTCAAGAAATGTAAGCGCAAATGCCCTATATTATATAGAACTATTATAATAACGATATGTACCGCACTGTTCGTTCTTATCGTTTGGATGATATTCTTCTACAAAGATCCTACACTCGATGGCAAAAATGATAAATAATCGTGAAATGTAAGAAAAAGTTTTACGCAAAAATTGGCAGCTTAGAAATAAAATTGATGACTCGAGCCTGAGCAACATTTGTATTTAGAAGACTAAATCTTAAGAACTAAAATCGAAAAATACGTAGTGAAAGAGAACATTATGACAAACACGAACAAGTATTTATTAAAGATTTATTTAAGAACTCAATATTATTTTATATTGTCGTATTGACTGACGTCTGCTGCTTTGAGGCCTTCAACTATCTATCTATTTACTTACTTCTATTTTATTTAACAGTTCCTTCTTAGAATGTAGAAATTATGTGAAAAAACTCTGCCCCTCTGGCTTCAACCAATTTTACAAATTCATTCAAAAAGTCAATAATATTTCTGTGACCTTGACTGGCATTATAATGAATCAATTTCATTAAGTAGTATCATTACTACAGGTTTTATCATCTTGCAGATTAGGAGCTTTGACGGTGTCTTTGAAGTTGTTTATATACATGTTTTCATAGGTTCATATACAAAAAAACCTAAAATTTTTTAATAAGGAATATGGGACCACATTTTAAAATTATTGTGAAGTATACAGAGTGACATAAAAAAAGTTTCACACCAAAGTTGTCAAAGTTTAAATGAAATACAGTATACAGTGTGACCAGCAAAGTTGGCATCATATGGGATTTTTTTATTTGAGCTTTATTTGAAATATGACTTTGGAATCAGTTTCGGCTTCGATCGAGATGGAAATTAACCAGAAAAATAGTAGTCACGTGATTAGCCTTATCTGTAAAATTTTAATTTTTTTCCAAAAAAAAAATCAAAAGTGGGGTTATATCTCAAAATATAGAAAAAAGTTATTAGAAAATGCAATTTATAGCCCATATGCAAAATTTCAGCTGTATAAGATAATTTAGATTTCTTGTCCATTTTTTGTAAATTGCACCACTGCACACAGATGAAATTTATGCAATATATGGCTAAAACTGATAAAAATTAAGTTACTCTGATTAAAAAGTAATAATCTATTTTATCAACACGACATATAACTCCACCTATTGTCGATTAATAAAACTTTTTAGACTTTTTATTTTATTACCTACAAGTTCGATTTAAATAGTGATTGTTCGAGGGAATAATTGATCACAGTTTTGAGTGATATCGTTCAAATCACGTTTGATAATTGTTTGTGAATAATAAGCTGAAAGTATTATGGTGAAAATAAAATTATATCATCAACATGTATCAAAAGATAAGTCTTATTGGTAAAATATAAACACGGATCCTTTTTAGAACGCTGAAAACCTATTTCTAGTAGACATTCATTAAATAAAGAATTCCAACATTTAGGTGATTGTCGAAGACCATATAAAGCTTTTTGTAATTCACAAACTAGGTTTTTATTTTTAATATTAAGCCCTTCAGGCGGTAACATATAAACAGGGTTTTTCAGGGTTCCGTTAAGGAATGCTGATTTTACATCTAACTGTACAACATGTAAATCAAACTCTACATATAAAGATAACAACACTCTAATGCTTGCCATTCTTGCCACTGGCGCATAAATGTCATCTTCAATCACAGTCTGTTTAAAACCACGAGCTACTAAACGAGCCTTTTTCTTAACACTCCCGTTCACTAATTTTTGGGTAAAAAGCCCCCTTGAGTCAATAGTTTCTACACCTTCTGGTGGAATTACTAAATTCCATGTCTTATTTTCCTCTAATGCACTTAACTCTTCTTTCACAGCTTCCTTCCATCCTTTATTTATAGCCTCCTCAAATGTCTTTGACATTTCAGCTATTAAATTTCCTGCTGAAAGTGCTGCAAATAAATTATCATCATGATTTACTTCATAATCTTGTAAATATGTTGGTAACTTTTTCTTCCTTATACTCCTTCTGGTTCCATGTTCGAAATTTGGATTTTCCTCTTGGTTTTCCTTATTATTTTTTGTCTCACTCTTTTCATTTTCTTTCTGTTGCTTTTCTTGCAACTTATTCCTGTTATTATCTGATATTTCATTGTCACTCTCACTAGTATTTATAGGTATCATTTCATGGTTGTTTTTGAACTTCGTTTCCTCAAAAATCACATTCCTTCCATGAATAATCTTCCTTTCATGTTCGTTCCACAACCTATATCCATTATCACTATAACCAACCATTATTAATTTCTCAGATCTGGGTTCCAATTTAGATTTTCTCACTTCTTTTGGTATTAAATTATTTGCTTTACATCCAAATAACTTTATTTTATCAAAATTTGGTTTTCATTATACCATATTTCAGCTGGTGTCTTTTTATTCTCCAAAGCTCTTGTTTCTAATCTGTTTAACAAATATACACCTGTTCTTACTGCTTCACCCCACATTTCCTTATTTAATTTTGCATCATAAATTAAGCATCTTGCTTTTTCTAAGAGGGTACGATTATAGCGTTCTGCTATCCCATTTTGCTCTGGATTGTAAGCAACTGTATACTGAATTCTTATTCCTTTTTGTAAACAAAAATCTTTGAAAGAGTTTGAGGTATATTCCCCACCATTATCACATCTTAATTTTTCTATTTTGGTATTAAATTTTGCACCAACCATTGCAACATAACTTTTAAATTTTGACAATGCCTCACTCTTATTGCTAAGTAAGTATGCCACACAAAAATGAGAATAGTGATCAATAAAAGTAATAATATATGATTTACCATCATGAGTAGTTGGTGTTATTGGCCCACATATATCTGTTGATATAATTTCTAAAATTATTTTGCTTTTCTTTCCAGGGGTATACTCTCAAAAGGTATTCTTGTTTGCTTTGCTTTGATACACACTTCACAAAAGCCTGATGCCGGGTACTTAGCTGAATGTTCCATTTTTCTATGTATTAACATTTTATCTTCTTCACTTGTCAAATTTAAACTGTCTTTATTTAAATTAAAACCAACATAATATAAGTTTTCATATTTGTGTCCTTCTAACACACACACCTTATTTTTCATTATTTTTACTTTTCCATTTCCAAAAATTACTTCTAATCTACTTTCTTCCAATTTTCTTACCGACAGTAAGTTGTATACTAGATTTTCACATAGCCATGCATCTTTTATCGTTATTTTTCTTCCTGAGTCTGTTTCTAATTTTAGATTTCCCTGTTGAGTTACCATTATTACCTGACCTTGTTTTGCTGCATTTATCTTTATCTCTATATCCTTCGTGTTCTGTAAATATTCTTTAAAATTCTTTCCTATCAAATGATTTGTGGCCCCACTGTCTATGACAAAATTAATGTAATTTTCTTTCTTTTCTGATAAACAATTTTCTACTGATATAAATGAGATTTCTTCAGCATTTTCCTCTTGTGGTTCAGTATTATGGGCATTTTGCCTTTGACTAAAGTTTCCTCTATTACCACCTCTACTAAACTTATTTTGGGGACAATCTGCTCTTTTATGACCTACTTTGTCACACAAATGGCATTTAAAAGGAAAATTTGTACTTCCACTTTCATTTCGATAACTATTATTCTCTGTACGATAATTGTAATTGCCTCTCTATCCTCCTCGTTTCCAATTTCCATTTCCTCTTTTATATTTTGAGAAAAATACAGAGTTTCTGGTGTTTTCTTCCTCTTTTAAATTGTTCTGTCTTGCTTCTTCCATTAACAGTTTATTTTTCACAAAATTTATATTTACTGATTGCTGATTTTGACAAAACATTATGTCTATCGCTGTTGTAACATTTTGAAAATTCTCTGGCATAGCCGATAAAAGCTGAAGTATGAGTTCACCATCATCAACCTTTCCTCCTGCAGCTTTCAATTCACTTATAGTGTTGTCAAATTCTGTGAAAAAATTATTTAAAGGTGTCCCTTCTAAATATTTTAATCCTCTCAACTTTTTCTGTAACATAACCTGCGTTGAAATACCCTTTTTTGAATATGTATTTTCCAACGTTGTCATTATATCCTGTGCACTATTTTTCCCTTTTATCGATTCTAAAATATTGTCCGACAAGCTTTGAACTATTATGGTTCTTGCTTTAACATCATTTTTCTTCCATGCATTATATTCAGTAACTTGATTTTCATTCGGCTTTTGAGTGCTTAAAACATCCAAGACTCCTTGCTGTTCCAATAATAGTTTTACTCTGTATACCCAATTTGAATATTCAGTACCGTCGAATGGCTTTACATAAAATAGACTTTGCTTTTCCGCCATCTTGGTTTTCCTATAAATCCTGTCCTGTCTAAACCTTGATTGCAAATTCCACAATTTTTCCGGTTTGTTTTCCTTTTATTCCTTTTCACTTTGCTCTGGGCCCATAACCTATGGTTACGCAGTTAAATAATACTCAGTTGTACTGCTCTAACACAAAATAATATTTATTCTTATTATAAACTTTCCACAATACCTAACCAGAAATATGATTCCTCTTGTCTTCTTAACTGAACTAAAAAAAAAATACATTTTTGTACTACACTGCTTCCCGTTTTATCTACATTACCGACATGTTATAACTGGCGCCATCTATCCACTAAACATACAAATAGTACTTTGAATAGCTGAAGACATTACAGAAATGTTTTTACAATACTCCCCCACAATTATGTAATGGTCTTAATGATCATTTTAATTTTCCTGAAAAATAGCAAGTTTATTTTCATTTCCATTTATTTTAACCACATTCATACAATCTCTAAAATATTTAAATTTTGGATTGGAAAGAGGTTTCGTTAAGATATCAGCCTGCTGTTTTTCTGTAGGAACATAATTTAAAATAATTTGTCTTTCATTCACACATTCACGAACAAAATGATGCCTTACATCAATATGTTTGGTTCTTTTTGTTTCCATCTATCCACTAAACATACAAATAGTACTTTGAATAGCTGAAGACATTACAGAAATGTTTTTACAATAGTAAACAGATCACTTTCAGAGCAAAATATAGGTATTAAAATAAATGGCATCGAAATAAACAACTTGAGATATGCCGATGACACGGTTGTAATTGCAGAAACTTCAGAGGATCTTCAGATACTAATTAACAGAATAGTAGAAAATGCAGTGAAGAATATGGATTATTACTTAACATCAGTAAAACAAAAATAATGGTGGTATCTAAATCACCACAAAACTTCCCTGATATAACCGTGCATGATCAAAGAATTGAACGTGTGAGAAAATTTAATTACTGTTATCAACGAAAATAACGATAGCTCTGAAGAAATCAGAATCAGAGTGGAAAAAGCTAGAGCTACGTTTATTAAAATGAAGGTGTTCTGCGGACGAGATTTAAGCCTTAACTAACTTAAAATTCGCCTTGTGAGATGTTACGTGCTGTCAGTTCTTTGCTACGGAATGGAAGCGTGGACATTGAAAAAGATTGATACCAAGAGGATGGAAGCATTTGAGATGTGGATGTACCGTAGAATATTAAGAATATCGTGGACAGAGAGAGTAACAAATCTGGAGATTTTGCGAAGAATGCGGAAAGAGAAAGAATTTGTACTTACTATTAAAGAACGCAAACTGCAATACTTGGGACATGTTATGAGGGGAGATAAATACCAGTTGCTACAATTGATAATCCAGGGAAAAATAATAGGCAAAAGATCCATAGGAAGAAGGCATTCATGGTTAAAGAACTTAAGAGAATGGTACAATTGCAGCAACTGCCAACTGTTTAGATCTGCAGTATTAAAGATACGCATAGCTTTGATAATAGCGAAACTTCGGAACGAGGACGGCACCTAAAGAAGATATGAATTGTAAAAATATTCGTTATCACTTTTTAGGCAGTTCCCCGCAAAGCATAACAATTAGCCGGAGAAAATTATTGAGTTTTTATTTAATGGGTAAAGCTAACAACAAGGAGGCTGGATTTCAATGCCTAGTTACAAAAATTCGAAAGATAATACATTGTGAAGACGAAATACCAAATGATATCAAACAAGAATTATATCGGTTTATTCATCAATATAAAAAAGTGGCAAGGTGTTTCAATATCTAAGAAACAGTTCGAAACTAAATATAGTAACCGGCTAGATACATCCATCAATTTTCATTCGCAAAAAAGAAAAAGAAACTCAAGTGATTCTGTGGGACGGTCGCAAAAAGACTTCGTGGAATGCAGTGATAGGTCAAAATGACGGAAACTCAAGAATTAAGAAGTAGTAACGGATCAATGGAGTTGACGTATGCCGCTGAAATGAAGCACAAATCAGAAGGTAATGTTCAAACTGCCAAAGTCTTAGCTGACATTGTTAAAAGTCCTGATTCTATGAAAGATTACATTAAGAAAAATGATGTTAAGATTGCTAGGCTAACAGAAGATAAAGCTCTTTCTTTAATTGCTAATTCTAAGCTTACTAAATATCAGTATATTATTAGAAGTAATATCCTAGAAGAAAATTGTCCGCTCTATCCTAATAACATTGTAATAACTGAGAGTTCAGCAGAGGTGTCTGTTCAGGATCTTGTCGATCATACATTAAAAAGGTTGGCTATATCTCTTAGTGATGTGCTATCTACAGTAGAAGAAAGTAAATTAGAGGACTTGTGGCTCATAAGTAAATGGGGCTGTGATGGCACTTCCAGACAGGCTGAATATAAGCAGTTATTTGAAAATACAGATGTATCTGATGCTTCCATTTTTATTTCATCTTTAATACCTATACAAATAATTTCTGGAAACCCCAGTGATACGCATGAAATAATTTGGTAAAATCAACGTTCGTCACCGCGGTATTGCACACCCATAAAGTTAGAATTTGTACATGAAACTACTGAAATACTACAAAACTAGGCAAAGTATATTGAAGGGCAAATTAAAACTTTAAAAAGTACAAACCTGATAGTTAATGAGAAAAATGTGTCTGTTGAACACTATTTAGTTATGACGAAGGTAGACGGAAAACCAATAAACGCAATCACACATACCGCTTCTGCTCAAAGATGTAATTTATATGGAGTTACAGCAAAGGATTTCAATAAACTAAACTATTGCTTAATTAAACCAATTATAGATGATGATGAAAGATTGTTACTAGGTCTGTCATCACTACATTGCTAGATCCGTTTTTTTGAATGGATGTTAAATTTGTCGTTCAAATTGAAATTGTATAAGTGGCAAGCGAGAGGAATAGAAGATAAATCTAAAGTAGAATTACAGAAAAAAAAAGAGTCCAACATTAATTTAAAGCTAAACTGGGAATGTTGATTGATCAGTCTAAACATGGCTACGGGAGTTCCAATGATGGGAATTCGGGGCGACGATTTTTTAGCAATTACGAAACATCTGCAGAAATCACTGGCATAAGCAACTATGGATAATATTAATGACAATGTCTAGTGGGCTGCCAATAAATGAGGAAAAATTTGTGACAGAATTTGATTATAGACTCTTGCCGATGACATATTGAGGTAGCGTTAATTATCTTATCTATAATCATTTTTGTCCCATATTAATTAGTAACTATTTTAATAACCTACAATTAAAATTTCACAGTAATAAAGACACTCTGGAAGTCTGGTCGTTCAACTTCTCTCTTGCAGCTTTAGTACCAAACACTACGGTTATTAAAGCTTACCACAACCATGACTCAGATCTTCAGGACTCAGGAAATGCTGCTAATTAGTTGGTCAGAAGACATCTCTTGTTTTGTAGGTCTCGCAACAGCGCGCCCGCAAGATAATTCGCGTGAAGGTTTTAATTAAATTGTATAAAACAAGTTTCTCAAAACACTTATATCTATTTAACAAAAATAAATAGAATAAAAACGAACTATTTACAATGAGAAACTTAAGACTAATAACAATTACAAAAACTATCATAATTGCTCTTCTCTCAAACAAAGATAACCTTCTTTCCCGACGATTATACTCGTGACGTAATTATTCTACGGCACTGGTACTACGGTACCATTTTACCCGACATTCAGATTGTGACTAAAATTTACTATTCCTTAAAGGAGTGTATTCGAATCTTACACCCCCTCTCCCTTCGTTTCCAGTTTGTACCCAAATTACAAGATGGAACCCGGTAAACGACAGTTTCTTCCCTTAAAGTTCGAAGATTTGGGAGTTTTCTTACTGAGGGCGTTAGCTGTACTATACCGGATGTTTGATTCCCGAATTGGCATCTGTGAGCATCTTAATAATAATTTTTATATAAACACAATTAATAAAACTATTCTATTTCTTCCTATAACTATAAGAATATATGTTAAAGACTGTAAGAAAAAAACTATTCACTTTTCTTGGCTGTTTTGGCAATAAACATCTTAACTAGTTATTTCTTGTGAATAGAAAAAACAGTGATTACTCAGTATTCTTTTTACAAATGGCCAAACGATATATTTCTATTATAGTGAGTTTATTTGATCATTCTTTTGTTTCCTAATAATGGGAAAATCGTTCAATAATTTAAAACATTTTAACGATATTCCACATACCATATGTTAAAACTGCCCTTATCACATCTGGTTTTATATACTTAACCAGGGCAGGATTACTTAGACGGATTTATAGGCAATTCTAAGAGAGGGTCTTTTACATCTTTATAAATTAACTAACTTTATGTATTTTTTTAAGAAAACATTTAAATGACAAACATCATAAAAGTTAAGCGATAACTGATTTATTTATCCTTTAGACTTTCGTGGATAGTGATAAAAAATATAACTACCCTATTCCCACGGGATATCTATTCACAGAGTGATTATTTAATTATTTATTTTAACAAAATATAGTTGACATTGAACAATGAAAATAATTAACATTTGTTCCATTACAAATTCAAAATGTATGCTCTGAAAACGGCTGTCATATATTTAAAATGGTATTCATGCTATAATATCCCGACTACCATTCACAGAATGGATATGGATATATTATAACACAGAATGCAGTATTTCCCAACCAAGAATAAAGATATTAAGAAATACCGTGAAGATTTTACCCGAAAATTTTCCAGAAAACAAACAATGGAAGATTTATTTCACCAACTTTTAATATTTTCAAATCCTCATATTACAAGTCTCAGAAAACTACCACAAAGACAAGTAAAGTCCAGCATTAATATTAAGAAAATGGTTTATTTGAAAAGACTCAAATTTTCTAATAAAAAAATTATAATATAAAAATTAAACGCATTTAAAATTTATTTTCCACCTAATGCAAACTTTACTGATGACACTGTGTACTTGTGTGTCTTAATTATAATGTGTTTTACTCTTAGACACAAACTACCTTTTCAAAAATAGTTATTTTATGAAGTTACCTTATACAAGGTCAAAAATAAATGAACTTTGCATCATATGTGACCAAATTTTAATAGCCCTATTTGGATTTTGTAGAAAAACACACATTTAATATGGCGCTAATTTAAACAAAATATGTCTGGAATGACGCATTGTCAAAACTAAGAAGTTTTACGTAGGTTGCGTTGAGTCTTATTTTGCAACAGTGGTGCAATATACAAAAAATAGGCAAAAAATATAAATTATCTTAGCTGAAATTTTGCATATGGGTTAAAAATTGCATTTAGAAAAACTTTTTCTGATAACTCTTTTCGATATTTTGAGATATAACCCCACTTCGGAATATATATATATATATATATATATATATATATATATATATATATATATATATATATATATATTCTGAGCAGTTCTCAGAGAGTAACGAGACGAACCGCACTTGAAAATGCCAAATGAAATTTTGGCGAAACGTCGTGAAAACGATTTTTTGAACGAACGGATTGAAACTCGGAATAACCAAACTATTCATTCTACCATCCGTGAAAACCTACGATATAACATATATATATATATATATATATATATATATATATATATATATATATATATATATATATATATATGTATACGTGTACTTCATTCATATACGGAGCTGCATATAGTTGTACGTTTGCTGAATGTGATTTCAGCACTACAACGGCATGATGTGGAAATATTTACTGCTATTGCATCTCACACGGAGGAATCCCTGAAAGCCGCATATATATACGCCATCCGGCGGGAGGTCGGTGAAGCCGCGTTCAGTATCTGCATGCTTCCTTCCGATCTGTCCTTTGCACATCCAGGTGCATGTCGGTACCCTGATGCGTCTACTAGAGACGAAACATGTACCTCTGCCGTATCACTGTGGCGGGGAGGGTAAGTTTTGACTTTCTTCTCGGTATGGTGGTACAGGTAGGCCATCATATCGATGGTGGTGGAATAGGATAAATTGCGTTCTATAACAATTTATTATAACTGTGCAACCTCTAACACAGAAAGGATATGATGGAGAGAAGTTTGCATTTACTGTTCGCATATATATATATATATATATATATATATATATATATATATATATATATATATATATATATATATATATATATATATATATATATATATAATTTTGGAAGGAGTTTATCGGGTTGCGGTCTGTAGGATAAGAATAATTAACTCATTTTTCTTTTAATACTCAATATTTCGACATTTATTTTATGCCTTCTTCAGGAGTAAAAACTAAAAATCAAACACACAACAGGTAGTTCACAAACAGTTAAACAAAACTGATATGTAATTAAAATACTTACAAATTAGAGTTTCCTTCTAAGAAATCAACCCTAAATACACTCAACATCGTACGAAGTGTAAAACATCAATAAAACATTTAGGTTTGTATATTTATACAGTGATACATCATTATTATTAACGAGACGAAAAAGGGTTCTTTCTGATAACAAAAAATTTTTTCTTTTAAGGTAGTATATACAGTTTAGATTAAATTTAAAATATTACAGTAGATGTTGCTAAGTTAGTTAGTATCAGATTTATAGTTTATGGTGTTTTTTGTTTTTTTAATATGATACATTTCCAGGAATAGACGACTTTTATAATTGTTTTGATGTTCTAAAATTTTTATGTTGTTATAATCAAAGTGATGACCTGTATTCAAATAGTGTCCAACTACAGCACACGTGTTTTTTCCCTATCGGCAATCGCTTTTGTGTTGGGTAACCCGCTGTTTGAGCCACTGTCCAGTTTGACCCACGTAACAACCCTGGCAACCCAAACATGACATCTTATAAATTACATTATTGTTCATTAACAGCGGAGTAGTGGGAATAGGGGGCTCCTAGTTGACCCCCCCACCACTTTTTTGATTGGTCAGCCAAGAATGACCTTGTTTCTGATTGGCTGCCCAAGTTCGCCCCCTATTCCGATTGGTTACGTAAACTCCACCTGTTTTTTCTTTAGCTCCGCCCATCAAAATTTTTCTCTGCAACACCATCATGTATGCACTTCAGTTCGAACAGCGAACCGGTGTAGACGTCTTCTATGGAGCCGAATTGTCTTAGAATTTAAATTTAAATAATGGGTACGATTGAAACATTTTCAGATTTTGAGAAGGCCACAGACTGAATAGACGCGATGTAGAATCGAGAAACTCTATGAAAATTTGTGTTTTCGGGGTGGAATTGTTAAAAGACTCGCGAAAATGAATGCAATTTAAGATTTTCGTAAGAAAATCAGGGAACTTGCGCATTGAACCAGGGTGTACAAGGAAGATTACGTAATCTAAAGTTATGCTCTTGTCTTTGAACTTTGCATATTTGGTAATATCCCTGCATAGGGTTGAAAACAGCAGGACATAAATAAGATATTCAAAGTGCAGGATGTATAGTCCATAGGTCAAATATTATAAAGACATTGTGAATTAAAACAGCATTTATAGCTGTCTTTTGTATGGGTCAGGATTAAAAAAGTTTTAAAAATTTTGTGTGGCCATTTTTTTATTTTTTTTTTAGGGTGAAATTGGCCCGTTTCAAATTTTCGATTATCAGGAATACAGAAGTTAATGAAGATATATCAGAACCTGACATTGATGGTATGCTGTTACTATCCTTAGTGGTGGAAGCCCTACATCGATATGTTACGTTCTCCTTCTTACTCTTCTTCTTTCTTTAGCTCCGCCCCTCATCTTTTTTCAATCCATCGCTACTACATATGCACTTTAGTTTGAATAGCGAAGCCGTGCGGACGTCTCTTATGTGGCGGTGAACTGTCTTGGAATGGAAATTTAATTAATGGATTTCAGATCTTGAGAAGACCACAGACTGAATAAGTGCGGTACAAAATCGGAAAACTATGAGTTTTTGTATCTTTTTGGTGTGAAATGGTTAAAAAACTCACGAAAATGAATGTCATTTAAGGAAATTAGGGAACTTGCACCTTGGACCAGCATGTACAAGAAAGATTTCGTGACCTATTGTTATACTCTTGTCTCTGAACTTGGCATATTTGGGACTATCCCTGTGTAGGGTTCCAGACAAAAGAATATAAACAAGGTATTCAAAGTGCAGGATATATAGGCCATAGGTCAAATATTATAAATACATTATGAATTAAAACAACATTTATCTGGCTGTTTTCTACGGGTGACTGAAAAAGTGTTAAAAAATTTGTGTGGTCTTTTTTTTAGGGTAACATTAAAGTGTTTAAAATTGTTTTAAATTTTCGATTATTAAGAGTACAGAAATTAGTGAAGGTATATCAGAAAAAGATATAGATTGTATTCTGCAACTCTTCTTAGTCGTGGAAGTCCTATATCGATTGGTTACGTAAACTACACCTTTTTTCTTTGGCTCTACCCCTCGTCTTTTTTCTCTTTAACACTATTATGTAAGCACTTCAGTTCGAACAGCGAAGCCGTGCAGACATATTTTTGAGAGCTGAATGGTCTTGGAATTTAAATTTAATTAATGTATTTTAGATCATAATAATACCACAGACTGAATAAGTACGGTGTAAAATCGGAAAACTACGAATTTTTGTGTCTTTTCTGGGTGAAATTGTTAGAAAACTCGCGAAAATTAAGATTTTCGTAAGTAAATTAGGATACTTGCACCAGGGTGTACAAGGAAGATTATATAAACTAAAGTAATATCCCTGCATAGGGTTAAAAACAAAAGTAATATCCCTGCATAGGGTTAAAAACAAAAGAACATAAACAAGATATTCAAAGTGCAATTTGAATATTCTATAGGCCAAATATTAAAAGACATTGTGAATATAAACAATATTTATGGAATTTTTAGCGTAAAATAAAGGCTGTTTCAATTTTTCGATTATCAGGAGTACAGAAGTTAGTTAAGGTTTATTCCAACGAGATATTGATGGTTTCGTGCGACTATTCATAATAGTGAAAGTGCAGGTTTGCCTCCTATATTGATTGGTTACATAAACTACACCTGTTATTTATTTAGCTCCGCCCCTCATCTCGTTCCTCTCCAGCATCGTTATGCATGCACTTTACTTTGAGCAGCGAAGCCGTTCGGTCTTAGGCAGGCTATCGAGTAGGTATATAGAGACTTTTCGAAACAACGTTATAAATAATGTACGATAATTCGAAAAAATTTAATAATTTCCTAATCGGAACGAAATTTTGGGGTTAGATTTTTATGTATGTGGGCGATCATTGTTGAAATATTACAGGCTTAAATTGCAAACTCTTCGTGTAAGGGTAACTACCCTCAATTTATTATGTGGTTTTCCGATTCTTTTTAGTAGTGTTCTATTTTAAGGGTGTGCGAAGACGTTAAATCAGTAAATAACGATTGGGGTAGTTTCAACCCCTAATTTTATTTTTTGAACTGTGCGATAGGGAGTTAACCTTTTCGATTGATTCTCTGGGGTTGAACAGAGAGGTTCTTCAGCCATCGTGGTTGGTGGTTTTAAAGATGATCATTATATTCCTAGAGGGTAGTTTTTGTGTATAACTGAAAAGAGTTGCGGGCTGCACTGAGAGAATTTAAGTGTGTGCGTTAGGAGGCATTTTCACCCAACCACTTGATAGTAACAATAATTTTGGGTTGGGGTAGTTTTCACCCCTATTTTTGATGCCGTATTGTGAGCTTATTACTTGATGCCTTTTAACGAAGTTTTGGGGTTAGATTCCTATGTATGTGCGCGATCATTGTTGAGATATTACAGGCTTAAATTGCAAACCCTTCGTGTAAGGGTGACTACCCCCAATTTAGTATGTGGTTTTCCGATTCTTTTTAGTAGTGTTCTATTTTAAGGGTATACGGAGACGTTAAATCAGTAAATAACGATTGGGGTAGTTTCAACCCTTAATTTTATTTTTTGAACTGTGCGACAGGGAGTGAACCTTTTCGACTGATTCTCTGGAGTTGAACAGAGAGATTCTTCAGCCATCGTAGTTGGAGGTTTTGAAGATGATCATTATATTCCTAGAGGGTAGTTTTTGTGTATAACTGAAAAGAGTTGCGGGCTGCACTGAGAGAATTTAAGTGTGTGCGTTAGGGGACATTTTCACCCAACCACTTAATAGTAACAAGAATTTTGGGTTGGGGTAGTTTTTACCCCTATTTTTGATGCCGTATTTTGAGCTTATTACTTGATGCCTTTTAACGAAGTTTTGGGTTTAGATTCCTATGTATGTGGGCGATCATTGTTGAAATATTACAGGCTTAAATTGCAAACCCTTCGTGTAAGGGTAACTACCCCCAATTTAGTATGTGGTTTTCCGATTCTTTTTAGTAGTGTTCTATTTTAAGCGTGTGCGGAGACGTTAAATCAGTGAATAACGATTGGGGTAGTTTCAACCCTTAATTTTATTTTTTGAACTGTGCGACAGGGAGTGAACCTTTTCTATTGATTCTCTGGGGTTGAACAGAGAGGTTCTTCAGCCATCGTGCTTGGAGGTTTTGAAGATGATCATTATATTCCTAGAGGGTAGTTTTTGTGTATAACTGAAAATAGTTGCGGGCTGCACTGAGAGAATTTAAGTGTGTGCATTAGGAGGCATTTTCACCTAACCACTTAATAGTAACAAGAATTTTGGGTTGGGGTAGTTTTCACCCCTATTTTTGATGCCGTATTTTGAGCTTATTACTTGATGCCTTTTAACGAAGTTTTGGGGTTAGATTCCTATGTATGTGGGCGATCATTGTTGAAATATTACAGGCTTAAATTGCAAACCCTTCGTGTAAGGGTAACTACCCCCAATTTAGTATGTGGTTTTCCGATTCTTTTTAGTAGTGTTCTGTTTTAAGGGTGTGCGGAGAAGTTAAATCAACAAATAACGATTGAAGTAGTTTCAACCTCTAATTTTAATTTTTGAACTGCGCGACAACGAGTGGACCTTTTGGTCGAAACTCTGAGATTAAACAGAGAGGTTCTATAGCCATCGTGGTTGGAACAGCAAGCAGAGCTACAGCAACAGAGCTACAGCAAGCAGAGCTACAGCAGGCGGAGCGACAGCAGGCAGAGCTACAGCAAACAGAACGACAGCAGGCAGAGCTACAGCAAGCAGAACGACAGCAAGCAGAACGACCGCAGGCAGAGCTACAGCAAGCAGAGCGAGAGCAGGCGGAGCGACAGCAGGCAGAGCTACAGCAAGCAGAACGACAGCAGGCAGAACGACAGCAGTCAGAGCGACAGCTGGCGGCAAATAAGAGTGAATTAGATAAATTTATTCGCATGAAATCTAAGCCGAGTTTAAATAAGAGTGACACAAGATGCGCGGCATCTAGATTTAAATCAATGGTGTTCTCTTATTTCAACTTGGATAGTATATGTAATAATTTATCTAATTCGACTTTAAAAGACGTTAAAAATTGTATACAAAGATAAGGCGATCTTCTTTTAAATTTGGGAAATATATTTTTTTTTTAAAAATCCATGTTTTTCTTCAAATTAAAAAGTGAATCCAAAAGTTAATTCAAAAGTAAATCCAAAAGTTTTCTAAATTGCGCGAGCTGAAAAAATTGCTAATTATTCTATGTCATTGGGTCTTGATAGATCGAAATTGTATTTATTTAAAAGCGACACGGCCCTAATCGATTCCATTTTAAAATGACTCTCCTTTGCACGCACTGCTTAAGAGAATTTAAAAGAAAACAAAATATTGTACGCCACCTTCGAGAAAATGTTGTTAATAACGAAAACACCTTTAACTTGGAAGATTATATAATTAATCGTAAGTATTTTTTTATAACATATTTAGCTATAATTTTTCTTTTAATTGTACTTTTTAATATTAATAAAGTTTTACAGAGAAATTAAAAAATAATAATTGTTTCAGTTGATGAACTACTTTCAAGACCTCAAATGCGATATTGCCAAGATTGTGAAGTAAATGTCAAATCTAATTCCTGGAGCACACACTTGAGGACAAATATTCATAAAAACAGGAGCTGCATAAAATATGGAAATGGAATTGACATTATCAGGAGTGCATTTAAATGTCGAATAGCTTCCTACAGAATATATTCGCAGAATTATCACATCGACATCAAAAAGTTTCAGCAAGATGTTGGTAATAAAGTGCAAACATTAATACGCCAGAGCCAACAAGAATTTACATGTGCTAAAGTAAATTTGGAGTTATTTGGGATATATTATTCTCCAACTTTAACCTCTACTTCAATTAAGTCATTTAATACACCGTTCTTCATTGTAACCCATACAACTGATCTACAACAGCTTTACGATGATTTATTCAAGATTATTGAAACCAAAGCAGATGAATTGCCGGAAAGAGACTCAGGTAATTATTATTTAATCTCAAGAGCTAAGTTTTCTTAATATCACTTGTACATCTCTAACAAATATTATTCAGAACTAATTTTTTAATTCCTATTACAGGGTGGGCTCTACAAAGAATTCTGCATTTGGAAGTCAACATCAATAAGTACAACCCATTGAATGCCTCCTCCTACATTAAGATGCATCACTTTTCTAAATCAATAGTGAATGTGATGAATGAGGACAATTGCTGTTTCGCCTGGGCAGTGGTTTCAGCAGCATACCAGCCAACCGGTAATCCTCGAAAGACCTCATCATATCCAGACTTCAGAGACGCTTTCGATTTTACAGGTATTGAATTTCCAGTAAAATTATTAGATATAAAAAAGTTTGAGGAAAAAAATAATTTGTCCATAAATGTATATGGAGTTGAAAAATTTTTAAGGGATAATAAAAAGGTATATGAGATTGTCGGTCCTTTACATTATAATAATGAAAAGAAAAAATTACATATTAATTTGCTTTTAATAAGTTCTGATGATGGAAATAACCACTACTGTTGGATAAAGGATTTAGGTTGCTTGGTATCCAAACAATTATCAAAAAAGAAAATAAAAAAATACTTATGTGATGGATGCCTTCAATATTTTGGAACATATGAAAAACTTAACACACATTTAGAACGTGATTGTAGTTTTGTTCGAATTGAGCTTCCTTCAGATAATTTGATTTTGGATAAATTTGGCAATTATATTCCTGCAAATATATTAAAGTTTCAAAATATTCAGAAACAGTATAAAGCTCCTTTTGTTATTTATGCCGATTTTGAATGTTATTTGAAAAACATTGAGTGCCAACAATCTACACCTGATTCGACAACCTCATATACTATTAAAACTGCTGAACATATACCCTATTCATTTGCTTATTATATTAAATCATCATTTGATGAGAATGTTGTGTGTCTTAAACTTTATAGAGGTACAGATTGTGCTATAAAATTTATTGAATACATTGAAAATGATGTAAAAGAAATTTATAAAAAATATTTAAAATATCAAGTACCATTGAAAGATTTATCATCTGTGGAACAGATTGAATATGAAAATTCTAGCATTTGTTATGTATGTGAAAAACCTTTTTCAAAAGGAAATTTCATAAAGTGTAGGGATCATTGTCATATTACAGGTAAATATCGAGGAGCCGCCCACTCAATATGTAATTTGCATTTTAAACCTCCAAAATATATACCAATAGTATTGCATAATTTAAAAAACTATGATTCTCACCTATTTATTAAATCGCTTTGCTATAATAAAGAAAATATTAGTGTTATAGCTCAAAATAAAGAAAAGTATATTTCTTTTAGTAAGGAAATTTTCGTTGATGTGTCAGAAAAGCGGAAACCAGTTGCTTTGCGACTACGCTTTATAGATTCTTTTCAATTTCTCCCAGAGTCTTTAGAGTCACTATCACAAACTCTACAAGATTCACAATGTTTTGAAATTAAAAAGTTTTTCTCAAATGCTGATGAATTTCGATACATTAGACAAAAAGGGGTATTTCCATACTCTTACATAGATTCCAACGAAAAATTAAATGAGAAATCTCTACCATTGATTGATAAATTTTATAATAACTTAACCGATGAAAATATCTCTCCTCAAGACTACAATCGTGCTGTAGAAGTGTGGAATCTATTTAAGTGTTCTACAATAGGGGCTTATTCCGATATTTACTTAAAATCAGATGTTTTACTTTTGGCTGATGTTTTTGAAAATTATAGATCCACATGTATTAAAACCTATAAGTTAGATCCTGTTAATTATGTCACTAGCCCTTCTATGTGCTGGGATGCAATGATGAAATTAACTAATGTAGAATTAGAATTATTAACGGAACCAGATATGCTTCATTTTTTCAAAAAAGGTGTTCGTGGTGGGGTTAGTACTTGTTCCAAACGCAAATCTGAAGCAAATAATCCATTCTTAGAAAATTTTAATCCTGAAAGACCTACAACATATATCGCTTACTTAGACGCCACAAATTTGTATGGTTATGCTATGAAACAATATTTGCCTGAAAAAAATTTTGCTTGGGTACCTAAGCTCGAAATAGAAACTTTAAATATATCCGAACTTTCAGATACATCATCTATAGGATACATATTTGAAGTTGATTTAGAATATCCAAATTATTTACATGATAGTCATAATGATTTCCCATTTTGTCCTGAACAATATACACCACCAATTTCAAACCACTCCAAATTAATTCCAAACTTACATAATAAATATAACTATATCATTCACTACCGATATCTGAAACAATGTCTACAATTTGGACTCAAAATCATAAAAATACACAGAGCAGTTAAGTTTACACAATCACCATGGTTAGCGGAATATATAGATTTAAATACAAATTTACGAAATTTATCTAAAAATAAATTTGATAAAAATTGTTATAAATTGGCAAATAATTCAATTTTCGGTAAAACCATGGAAAATGTTGATAGGCGAGCAGATATTAAATTAGTATCTCAATGGGAAAGACAGGGTAATAAATTTAGTGCCGAAAAACTTATTTCTAAACCTCAATTAAAGGATTTTAAAATTTTCTCTGAAAATCTAGTTGCTCTTCAACTTCAACAGGTTTGCATTGAATACAATAAACCAATTTATGTTGGGATGAGTATTCTGGATATTGCAAAAACTGTAATGTATAATTTTTATTATGGGTATTTAAAAGTAAAATATGGTAATAATTTAAATTTATTATATACGGATACTGATTCCTTAATTCTTGAAGTTCAGACCCAAAACTTTTATGAAGATATGAAGCTAAATCTGGATAAATTTGATACTTCTAATTTTTCTGAACAAAATATTCATTGCATGCCTATTACAACATCAGTTGTTGGTAAATTTAAAGATGAGTACAAAGGGATTCCCATTGAAAGTTTTTATGGAACTGGTGCTAAAGCATATTGTATAAAATCCAAAAATAGTGTAGATAAAAAAGCAAAAGGCGTTAGTAGATCATGTATAAAAAATCAATTAACATTATCAGATTATAAAGATGTTGTTGAGAAAGGTGACAAAATATTCTGCACCATGTATGTATTCAAGTCAGATATGCATAATATATACACTAATTTGTTAAATAAATTGGCATTAACAACTCATGATGATAAAAGATATTGTATACCAAATTCCACAAAAACTCTTGCATGGGGACATAAGGATATTTTGGAAACAGATTTTTTTGATAAAGATATGAAAATGATGTATGATACTCTAACTTTTTTAAGTTCTGGAAACGAAAATGGATCTAAAAATAAAAAACCGCGATTAGAATTAACTACTCCTAGTAATTTTTCATCTTTAAAAAGACATCATTTTATATGATGATAAATTATGTAAGTCGTTTTTGAAGCTTTAAAAGTTGGAGGGGGAACTGAATCCAAAAACATATATATTGTATAGAAATACCATTATTTGTTAGTAATATTACAACAATGACTGCTGCATCTTTAATAGTTTTAGTTTCCCTTGTTGGAAATGTGATATATGTAAATTACATTCCTAATACAGTTAGGGCTGATATATGTATAAATGCCCTCAAAAATGAAACCGACTGCTACAAACAGATGAAAATGACATATCTTGTTGGAAATTCACACTTTTTTACCTATAATGTAACTGATTCTGCTTTGTGTGAAAATACATACATAAAAATTAAATATTCCATGACAAACAAACCATTACAATATTCAGATTGGATTCCTTTCAATAATAAAAAAGAAGAATCTTGTCATTGTGTCTGTTGTTATATATTTGTTATTATATTTACAGCAGCAATATTTATTTGTACATGTTTACTTTTATTGTATTTCATGAAAAAATATCTATAAAAATATTTAATAAATGTTAAAAAAATAATATAAATTTTGTTTTTTATTGATTCTCGTTAGTATAAAGACATTTAAAGTTTATCCCCTCCTCTTAAATGGAGAGGGAAAATAAGTTTACCCCTCCACTTGAGAGGAGAGGGAAAATGTATAAAATTTAGGAGCAAACGGATTGATAGTTAGTTTTTTGAGAGCAAGCAGATAGCCAGTTAGTTTTTGAAATACATCATTTAAAATGTTCAGTAATCAGAGTAAAAATATATTTGAAAATTCACCATTAAAAAAGAAAATAAAAAAAACAATTATAAATTCTACAAAATATAATTTAAATAATTCTAACTCTAAATATGCTGCGATTGGTTTGTGGGTGGAAAGTGATTTTCTACCATGCATTGAACTTGGTGGTAAAAATGGTCAGTCTGTGATATTAAATGAAGATGATTGGAAGAACTTATTGCAATATCAAGGAGTTATAACAAATTATATGTTTTCACCAAATGTTTTCAATGAACCGATATATTTGCAAAATTTATCTATTCATTTTGAAAAGATTGGTGAATTACCAATAGTGAAGATTGTGAAAAGCTGTGATTTTATTTACTATGGAAATGAAACTGTGTGCAGACTATGGGAACAAATTCCACTTATAGAATATAGACTAAATGTTTTACAAAAACAAAACTTTCGACGTTATTTCAACGTTTTTAGAAATAACAATTTTTACGACGGAGATTCTTTTGACAAAATATATAATGTCCTTTCTCCAAAACAAAATCTAAATAGTGAAAATGTGTGCTCCATGCTGGAACTGCTGTTGAATCATCCCGAAGAACTAGAACAAAAATTAAAGTCTAAGCACTATTATGAAGAAGACAGTATCTGTTGATGAATCAAGAAACCAAATTCATCTGATGGTTGCTTGGAACTTCGCCTACAGAAAAGCTCGTATGACTTCTGAAGAGTTTATAAATCAAAAACATTTTAGAAGAAGGATTAAATTGACTGAAGAAATTTTAAATCCCATATTAGACTCTGATTATAGGAATATTGTATTTAAAAAAATGTTTATGTAATAAGCTTATTTTTAAATAAAACAAATATATATAAAAAATCATTTTTTTTTATTACAAACATCAATTATTATTACAGCATTAATTACTATTACATCACATCTCTCTTGAAGATCCAAGAGTTATAAGATTTATCTAATCCTAACCATTTTACAAATACTTTGTTTCCTTTCTTTCTTAACACTTTTTCCACCAGATATACATTTGGGTGTCTTACTTTTTGAAGTTCTTCTTCATAGAAACCTCCTTGAATATCTATCCCATTTCCATCTTGAATCAAATACGTTGTTGGATTAGTAAGCTGGATTTTTTTTATTTGAAAAATTTCGTTTGACCAGTTGGGCGTGTAACCTTTAGAAAATTGTTCGCGAATCTTGCTTATTCGTACTCTATCACTAACACGAAATTTTGGTGATCTGGGATCCACAGTTTTCCTATGAGTATAAGCTGATTTCAAGATTTCCATTTCATTCTTTTTGTTAACTTCGTTTGGTTTTTTTCCGATTGTTGAATGCTTAGTATTATTGTATTCTGTAATTATTTCTTTAAGAAAGCTGATCCATTTATAATTACCTAGTAAACTAAACTTTTTCCACATTTTGTTTTTTATCGTTCTATTTACTCTCTCTACAATACTAGCTTTCATATTAGAAAATGTGTTGTAATGATTAATTTTGAACTGCTCCATAAGTTTCTGAAAGTCTTGATTAAAGAATTCTTTACCCTGATCAGTATTCAGATTTGTTGGGGGAGTTTTTAAAGTTAATAGAATTTTTTTCATTGCAGCTGCTACATCTTTACCAGTTTTGGATTTTACAGGTTCTGCCCATACAAATTTAGAAAACACATTTATTACCATTAAAATATATCTTAAACCCCTATTAAATTTCGCATATGGCTGCATTTCTATCAGATCAGCTTGAAATAGATCATTAAGCTCTTTTACAATTGTTCGTCTCCTTCTATATCGCCTTCTCGCCGGTTTATGTAATTCATTTACAACGTCTTGCTTAATTTTACTCATTATTAATTTATACCTTACTCTCGAAAATAAATCCCACAAATAACTTTACCTCCTTCTAAACCGTTTATAAAAGCCCTTTATCGCTGATGTTGTAAAATATAAAAAAATCATCTCAGTTTTTTTTAGTAAGTTCTTTAATTTTATTTTCCATTGCTTCAAATGATTTTTTATTTTCATTTATAATTTCTTTTATTGACGAATTTATTTGGGTGATGTTGTTAGTAAGATCAGAAATTTTTACATTAAATTTATTTTCCATTGTTTCAAATGATGTGTTATTTTCATTTCTAATTTCTTTTATTGACGAATTTATTTGGGTGATGTTGTTATTAAGATCAGACATTTTTACATTAAATTTAGTTTCCAAAAGAACATTTGATAACGTATAATCTTTTTTGAAACCACCTAATGTTGAATTCATTTCTTCTCTTGCATAATTCATTGTATCATTAAATTCTTTTCTAGAAACTTCAGCAGCTCTTTGAACTAATTCGTTTAAAGATTTTATTTCTTTTGTTAATTTATCTTCTAGATTTTTTATATCTTTTCCTAATTGAAATTCTGCATTTGTAATATCTAATGTCATTTTCACAATTTTTTTTTCTATATTTTTTATGTCTGACGCTGTCTTTTCAGCTTTGTGTAGTATATCTGTATAAGATGTTTCAAGTTCTTTTATGAGTAAAGAAGTCTCCTCGATTTTTGAACTAATATTTTTAATTTTAATTAATACATCCTTTTTAGAAACTTCTATTATAGCTTGCACTACTTCTAGTAAGGATTCTAATTCTTTTTGTAATTTCTCATCGATTGCCTTTGTAAAATTTCCCTCGTCAAAAGACGTTTCAGATTTGGTTTTCAGATTGTTTAATTGCTTTAGTATATCCTCGATTTTTTCATTATCTTTTGTAATTTGATCTTTGAATTTTGTTTCAATTTTTTCATTTTCGTTTTGAAAATCCTCCTTCAATTTGTCTTCTAAATATTGTAAATTTGATTTATATGCATTGATTTTAATTTCAAATTCTTTAATTTGTTCTTTAAATTCATTAACTTTGTCGGTATCTTTTTTGTGAATTAGGAAATGAGTGTTCATTGATTTTTCAAGATTTTGTGTATTTTTATCCATAACGTCATGTATTTTCTTAAAATTCCTTACTTCTTCTGCTACTCTATCATTAAGCAAATTAGTAAAATTTTGAAACTTTGATGTAATTTCCTTGGAAATACTGTTCTTGACATTGTCAATTGCTGAAGTATCCTTAATTATTGATTTAATTGATGTAATTTCATTTTTTATTTCATTTTCAAAATCATCAACTTTATCATATTTTAACTTCACTACGTCAAAGTCATTTGCATATTTAGAAACTTTCTGAGAAAATTTTTCTACTACCTCATCATTTCCATCAACAGTATTTTTCAAATTAATTATCTTGTCATTATATTCAGGAATAACTTTATCCTCAAATAACTTAATCTTTTTTGCAATATTTTGTATATTGTTATCATATTCATTTATTCTCTTATTTAAATTATTAACATCGCTTTTCAACCTGGGATCTAAATTTTGAATTAATTTGTTTTCAATATATTTGACATCGCTTTTAAAAATTTTTATTATTTTCTCTTCAACATTTGATAATATTTTATTTTCTAATGATAATAATGTGTTTAGAGCAGATTTTTTTGAAATATGACGACCAAATTTATCGATGGTCATTTTAGAAATGTTTAAAAGTATCTATTATGTCCTTTTATATAATAATATTCGCTTCTCTTAGTTCTTCAATAATGGAAATAATTTCATTGTTATGACCAGTGTGTCCCGCAAGCATGGATGCTACCAATAGTCGAAGTCTCTCAACAAGTTCGTTTACATTATCCCAATATATGTAATCTGTATTAGGTTTATTAACTTTTAAAGTTATACCAAATCCGGTTTTTTTTGAAGACACTCGACTTTCTCTATATGGAGCTTTGCGTCTTTCAAAAAATCCCTGGACTGCTTGTTGAGATTCGGGATTTAGAGTTTTAGTTTTTGTAATTCCTTTGCTTTGCAAATAAGGTCCTATTATAGAAATATATTTATGTGATCCATTCCCCTGCACCTGCTCATTTGGATCATTATTTCTACGGTATGCATTGGTTCTTTTTAAAATATCCATATAATTTTCCAAATCTTGTTTTTTATACCCTATTGGTTCTTTTTTAAATAATAACTCATATAAACCTGGTGTACCTGTATAGGTTATTCCTTCAATTTTGATGTTTTTACCAATAATTTCGACAGGTTTTTGAGTTAAACCCAAAAAGAATTTCTCGGTTTCCAAATCATGAACTATTCCATATTGGTGATCAAACTCATGTTCAACATCTTTTACACCGCTATCAATATATTGGCGAGGTAATTCATCAAATCCTAATAAATATTCTTTATATAAATCTGTATCAACAAATGTTCTAACTGTTTGCCGTGTTTGTTCCAGTATATCTGAAAGATTTCCTATTGTGGAGTGTGAACCTGAAGAAGGGTTTGTTTCTGCAATAATACTTGTTGTATAGATGGCATTTGACTTGCTGAAGCTAAACTCGCGTCCCAGTCAATAATCGATGGTATTTCTGTTGGAAGGAGTGGAGTTTTTCCCGTCTTTCTTTTTTCTGGTGTTGATGTTCCATATTGTAATTTTCTCTTTGGTGTTAGTGTTTGAATTGATCTTTTCTGTGGTGTTTCATAAATTTTTTTAATTGGTGTGTGTAGCTCTTCCTTTATTTCAACAGGTTCAATTTTACCAATCGTTGAAATTAATTCTTGTAAGGGTTGAGTTATCGGTTTATATGTTTCCTCCAATTTAGTTTGCGCCTCAAATTCCGCATTTTTTAAACTCTGATATTTTTGTTTAACAGCTTTTCTTGATTTAACTAGCTCTCTTGCTAAACGTTCATCCATGATTGGTATAATTTACCATCAAACGTTTATTTTTATAAGTAAATATATGAATCAAATCCTTTTCGATATCGGCCAGATTTCACATTAGAGTCTTTGTCTATTACTAAAAATCCAAATTTATCTTTCCAACATATTAAGCACAACTCATTAAATTGGTTTAATGACATATCAACATTAACATGATCATCATAAATATGTTTTAAGTTTGTTCGATCTTGTTGAAATATAACAATTAAATTTGCATTGTCACGAATTAATTGTTTCGGAATAGAAGAATATGTTTGACATAAATAAAAACAATCAGTATTTTTGTGTCTTCCGAAACAAAAATAGTCCTTTACAACATTCTGATTACAACACACTATATCATCAAATATTATTATAGAGTTTGGTTTAACTTGTTTTGGTGAAACAATTGTTTCTTCATTTTCAGATTCATAGTATCCAATTTTTTTCAAAGGTTTAAAAAGTGTTCTCAAATATTTATACTTTGGTTGATATAAGGATTTTGAATAAACATACAGATTTTCAAATCGCAAACCATTCAGATCTTCAATCAAACTAATAATAACATTGGTTTTGCCACAGCCTGACGGGCCAATAATTAACCCTCTTTTACTATTTCCCTCAAACAGTTTTCCATGTTTTCTAAAACCATTCACTGAACTTTCATGATCCTTAATTGTTATAGAGTATGGTTGTTTCTCAACTCTCATTTTATATATAAAACAAACTATTAATATTCAGTATTGTGATGTAACTGGTTAGTTATCACTAGGATTGCAACTATATATAATGTTTCCATCACATAATAAACGAATCATTTACAAGACAAACAGCAAAAGGAAAGGAAGTGGTTTAGTAAACTCATTAATAAATAAATTACCCTTTGAATTGCATATTCCTGGTTATAATTTTTGTGGACCTGGAACAAAATTGGAAAAACGATTGTCAAGAGGTGATAAAGGTATAAATTTATTGGATGAGGCTTGTAAAGAACACGATATTGCTTACTCACAATCAAATGATATAAAAAGAAGGCATTTAGCTGATAAAGTATTAGCTGACAAAGCTTTATCAAGGTTCAAAGCTAAAGATTCTAGTTTTGGGGAAAAAACTGCTGCACTAGGAATTACTGGTGCTATGAAAATTAAAAGAAAATTAGGTATGGGACTTCGAACGAGAAGAAAGTTCAAGCGAAAAACTCGAAAAGGACGAGGACTATCATTATCTCAGGTAATTTCAAAAGCTAGAAAAGGAATTAAGGGGAAACGTTTTAAAGACCTAAATGAAAGTATTCAAACTGCTTTAAAAGCTATTAAAAAAACTGGTAAAGTGTTACCTCCAAAGAAAAGGGTAATTCCAATCCCAAAGACTGGTGGATTTCTTCCACTTATACCTTTATTTGCTGGTTTGTCTGCTCTTGGTGCTCTTGGAGGAGGGGCTGCAGGTATTGCTAAAGCAGTAAATGATGCAAAAGCAGCCAAAGCGAAATTAGAAGAATCTAAACGACACAATCAAATGATGGAGTCCATTTCGGTAGGAAAAAAAGGAAGTGGACTTTATTTAAAACCCTATAAAACAGGATGTGGATTATACTTGAAACCTTATTCAAAAAACTGTTAAAACATATACCTCGAAAAGCACTTACAAATTACGATCTACTTAAATACGCTAAATATTTACAAATTCCCAACTTTCGTGGTATTTTTATGAGGGATAAATTACCAAAAAAGATAAAGTTAATTGAAAGTGCAATTGTCAATCTAGATAATCACAGTGGTGCTGGTACTCACTGGATAGCATATACAAAAAAAGGAAAAAACATAATATATTTTGATAGTTATGGTAATTTGCGACCCCCTTCTGAATTAATTAAATATTTTTATAGCGACCAAAATAATAATATTGTTAATTATAATTATAACAGTTATCAAAACTTTAACAAAACAAATTGTGGTCAATTGTGTCTAAAATTTCTTTATAACCATATGTAACACCTAATTTTAGTTTATTATTAAACATATTTTTAAAGTAAAATGTCATATAGTTTTGTTCTTAGCGGCAATTCCGCTATTTTAACATCAGAGTTACATCCTCCAATATATCTAGATGAAGATGTTGAATATGTTATCGGTCTTGTAAATTTCGAAACATTTAATGCAATTCCCAATATTGATGTTGGGAATAATGTATTAATTCATAATGAAAATTTAGAAATAGCCATACCCCCAGGTAGCTACGAATTAGAAGACATAACGGATTTTTTAAAAAAACACTTGGATGAGGATAAAATTAGTTTTAATCTTCATGCAAATAATAATACTTTACGTACACATCTTAAATGTTCAGCCCCCATAACTTTTCGTGAAGGAACTATTGGTAAATTATTAGGGTTTAAAAATGGGCGATTGGAAGCCAACATTGAACATATATCAGATTTCCCCGCAGAAATAATTAAAGTAAATTCAATAAATATAGACTGCAGTATTGCAGAGGGATCATATTTAAACGGGAAACCTGTTCATATAATACACCAATTTTTCCCGAGCGTTGCTCCAGGATTCAAAATAATTGAGTCACCTCAAAACGTCATATATTTCCCAGTCACCGTTAAAGTAATTGATAAAATAGCCATTAAAATAATAGATCAGGAAGGTGATTTGGTTAATTTTAGAGAAGAAACCATAACCATCAGACTACATCTTAAAAAAGTAGATTAAAGATGGTAATATTATATAACAATAAATCTGCAAACTTTACTAGAAAATTTAATAATAAAAACATTAATAAGACAAGAAAGAAACCAACTTCCTTTAGTAGGAAATCAAACTTCCAAAGGTTAACACCTTCTAATAGAAAATTTCTTCAAAGTTTGGGTTTTAAACTTAAATAAAAATGGATTATTTAAATGTAAGAGAAAATGTATTGGTTGATGAATCAATATTAAGCTGGGAAATTCTTTCTTTCGATCCTTTTAATCCTACAAAACTCGGACCAAATGATGAAATCAGAATTGCTTTGCAACAAACAGGAAAATATCCTTTACCTTGCAAAAGTGAAATTTATGTGGAATTGCAAGTAACTAAAGAAGATGATTCCCCTTTAGCTAATACTGTTTTAATTAATAATGCTCCGGCATTTTTATTTAAAGAATTACGCTATATTTTAAATGGTGTTACTATTGACTCCGTTCGGGATATTGGTATAACTTCAACTCTTAAGGGATATATTTCATTTAATCAAAATGAAAGTGCTAAATTGGAAAATGCCGGTTGGTATCCGAAAACAAAATCTAAAGAAAAAATTATGACTGATGACAAAGGTAATGTTTCATTATGTATACCATTAAAGATGTATTCAGGATTTTTTGAAGATTATAATAAGATTATTCTTAATTCACAACAAGAACTTATTCTAATAAGAAGTAATGATGATACAAATGCATTATTATCCAGTAATGAAGATGAAAAACCCAAAGTTAAAATTACCAAGTTGTGTTGGAGAGTTCCTCATCTTACTGTAGCGATTCCGCAAGAATTAGCACTTACCAAAATTATTGACAAAAATAGTGATATACTAATAACCTTCCGAAGCTGGGAATTAGTTGAATATCCAGAGTTATTGGAAACTACGAGGCACAACTGGCCCGTAAAAACATCTACAAAAGTCGAAACGCCACGTCATGTTCTAATTGCTTTTCAGAAAAATAGACGTGGTAATCTAAAAATGGATATGAGTAAATTTGATCATTGTAATTTAAGAAATATGAATGTCTTTTTAAATTCAGAAAGATATCCTTACAATGATCTTCAACTTGACTTTGAAAATAATAAATTTGCTACTCTGTATGAAATGTTTACAGACTTTCGTCAAGGGTATTATAACTCTCCAGTGGAACCAATTTTTAATCCGAAAGAATTTAAAGAAAATGCTCCTATAGTTTACATTAATTGTTCACATCAAAGAGATTTACTACAAACAGGTCCAGTAACCATGAGAATTGAATTTGAAACCAAGGAAAAAATTCCCCCTAAAACAGCGGCATATTGTGTTATAATTCATGATAAAGTTTTCAGTTACAATCCATTAACAAAAATTGTGAAACAGTTGTAATACAATTTCCTTAAGATAAAATACTCTTTTTAAACAAATCGCTACTTATGCTTAAGAGCGCACGCGTCAATTTTGATATTTATTAACGTAGCCAAACCAGAATTCTTCATTTATATAATGTCTTACGAGATTTCAGTTCGAGTATTAGATTTTCAACTTCAGTTGCAGAAATTAAAAAAACAAATAAGTGAATATCAATTAAAAGTAGAAATGATCAAGAAATTCAAATATTTGAAAATATGAAACTTATTCTAGATCTTCAAGGATTCAAAATTGAAAATAATAAATTTATTGTAAAGGAATTAGCAGCGTACGATGGGCAAAAGACAAGTCATTTTATTTTCAAAGCTCCATTTCCGATGGGTCATTTACCATCCTATTTACACAAACAAGCTCTGTGGTTAATAAAAAATTACCATTGCATTGAATGGTGTGAAGGATTTACACCATTACACAAATGTGGAGATATCATAAGAGATTTAAGCGCTAAGGTGGACTATGTTTATGTAAAAGGGGATGAAAAGGCAGATTTCGTAAAGAAGTATTCCATGAAACCAGTTATCGAGATTGATGAACAACCCACCCTAAAGAAAATGGATCCTTGCTGCTTTTATCATCAAAAAATACCATGTGTATGTGCATTATCAAATGTTTATTACCTTTACAACAATTTTTTTATGTAATAAAAGACTTGATTACAAATTATGTGTTTTATTTTCTAACATTGTTTTAATACATGAAATATTATTATTTAATCCTAGTTCTTGAAGTTTACATATTAAAATATCTATATTTTTATTTTTTAAATATTCGCTACAACATTTAGCTGCTAGTAAACATAATTCCGCATGTTCCATATAATTTAAAAACAATATAATATTCTGCGCTTCACTTTCTTGACCTTCATATGCATAAAACTCGGAACAGGCTGCGGACATCAAAAACTCTTCATACATTTCTCTTATTAATAATTCCATAATAAATCCTACACTAAAACCTCCCTGTTTCTCAATATCTCTTTATCTCTCTCTTCCTCTTCCACAATTTCTTTTAATATATCAGGATCTTTTATATAATCCTTCAATATCCTTAAAAAGTAACTGAATCCTATTTTCTTTATTTCATGAAAGAACTTCGGCAAATTTTGGGTTTTTCTATAATTTAAACAGGCTTCTGCAGCTAATTGGTATTGGAAGGCAGTCTCATAATATACCTGTGCCCACTCGGGGTGTGTTTTCCTTAGCATTGCATTCTTTAATTCGGAATTTTGAAGTTTAGTAAACTGTTTACCTAATTTGATTATTTCATTTTGCAAATCACTGTTCATAACTACCACTTATTTTTAATTTAACACTGTTCTTTATTAGTGGTGAATCTTCTATATAAGCTTAAGACTAGTTGTAAATGAATGTAGCTCGCTCAGATTCAGTCCTTTAAAATACCAGCTCCCCTCCAACTACTGTGGTGGTTAGGAAGGAGGTAGGAGGTGGAGCAAAAAGAGGCGGAGTTTATGAAACCGATCGGAATAGGGGGCGAACTTGGGCAGCCAATCAGAAACAAGGTCATTCTTGGCTGACCAATCAAAAAAGTGGTGGGGGGGTCAACTAGAAGCCCCCTATTCCCACTACTCAGCGGTGTTTTGTCTTTAACTTTAGAGAATAAGTTACCGGTTTTTATTATGTTGTAATTAGCTATTCTAATCTCAGGAAAACTTTTAAACAGTGACGTAATGGATTGTGTAAGTTTGTCAAAGTATGGTAACTTTTTATATTTATATTGTATTGGCGAATCTTCAATTGGGCCCTGGTATATATTGGAGTTGTATATGAGTTTGTTGAAGATGTGTCTGGTATTACTGATACTTACCAACTTAGCAACATCTACTGTAATATTTTAAATTTAATCTAAACTGTATATACTACCTTAAAAGAAAAATTTTTTGTTATCAGAAAGAACCCTTTTTCGTCTCGTTAATAATAATGATGTATCACTGTATAAATATACAAACCTAAATGTTTTATTGATGTTTTACACTTCGTACGATGTTGAGTGTGTTTAGGGTTGATTTCTTAGAAGGAAACTCTAATTTGTAAGTATTTTAATTACATATTAGTTTTGTTTAACTGTTTGTGAACTACCTGTTGTGTGTTTGATTTTTAGTTTTTAATCCTGAAGAAGGCATAAAATAAATGTCGAAATATTGAGTATTAAAAGAAAAATGAGTTAATTATTCTTATCCTACAGACCGCAACCCGATTAACCCCTTCCAAAATTATTAAGGTACGGTCGATAACAAAAAAGAAAAACAATATATATATATATATATATATATATATATATATATATATATATATATATATATATATATATATATATAGATAAGTTTTTGTCCGTGTAATTTAAAATAAAATAGAATCAAATATTGGCGAAGCGGACGTGAAAATTTGTCAATCTACATGATTGTCGTGTTAAAAAGTGCGGAGCACTCCAAAATATGGGAAAACTCCGGGTCCGACAGATGGCGACGATGTTTTTTGATTTTAAATTCAACTTTATAGGATGCAAAGGCGAGATGATGGTTTGTACCGAATGCGGTGGCCTGACGAGTCCCATATTAGGACGAAACAGCGCTATCGCCATCTGTCGGAGCCGGAGTTTTTCCATATTTTGGAGTGCTCCGCACTTTTTAACACGAGAATCATGTAGATTGACAAATTTTCACGTCCGCTTCGCCAATATTTGATTCTATTTTATTTTATTTTATATATATATATATATATATATATATATATATATATATATATATATATATATATATATATATATATATATATATATATACAGGGTGTCCAAGATAAGGATCCTAAGCATGGGGATCTCGGAAACAGTTGGAGATACGAGGTCGGTTAAATTAGAGAAAAGTTGCGCAATTTAGTGCTAAATTAAACGCAGTTAAAAAAATTTAAAAATTTCAAACACTTCCGGAGATTTCCGGAAAAAAACGAAATTTGGCAAAATCGTTTTTAATTTTTGCAGGCTTTATTTAAAGAGATATCCGAAAATAAAAGGTAGATTCTCATTGCCACTTTTTATTTTTTATAATTTGGTCTAAACAAAATTTAAATCCGACGTTTCGTTTCTGAGATACCATCATGAACTTTCATTTTTTATATGGAACAAAAAAAAGTATCCCATGTATTTGATAGCATTTTTTATTACAAATTCAACGGTGTATCACACTTGCATATCAAGTGTGTAGTTCATTGGCTTTTATAAAACTGATATACCTTTCTCTCTCGCTCTCACGGAGCTCTTATGGAAAGTACTTGAACTACGTATTCGATATGCAAGGGTGATACACCGTTGAATTTGTAATAAAAAATGCTATCAAATAAATGGAATACTTTTTTTTGTTCCATATAAAAAATGAAAGTTCATGATGGTATCTCAGAAATGAAACGTCGGATTTAAATTTTGTTTAGACCAAATTATAAAAAATAGAAAGTGGCAATGAGAATCTACCTTTTATTTTCTAATATCTCTTTAAATAAAGCCTGCAAAAATTAAAAACGATTTTGCCAAATCTCATTTTTTTCCGGAAATCTCCGGAACTGTTTGAAATTTTTAAATTTTTTTAACTGCGTTTAATTTAGCACTAAATTGCGCAACATTTCTCTAATTTAACCGACCTCGTATCTCCAACTGTTTCCGAGATCCCCATGCTTAGGATCCTTATCTTGGACACCCTGTATATATATATATATATATATATATATATATATATATATATATATATATATATATATATATATATATATATATATATATGCATAGTTTTTCAGTTATTTTTGAAAAACTAAAAAAGTGCCATTTTCATCCCGTTCTCAAAAATGCATCCCTGAATTTAGTATCACTTTCTGATTTTATCATATTTCAGTACGTATTCAATCATCAAAATGCTATTACTAATTTGTTCTTTACAAAAAGTTATAGTCACTTGCCGATTGTGTTGCTGTCACTCACGGCGCTGCGCTGTCTATCTCCTTCATTAATGGCGCTGTTGCCTCGGACGCAAAACACATATCCTTTCGAAATTGTCAAACGATTAAACATTTTATAGGCTTTAAAAAAATGCAATTCTTATCTCCCCTAAAATTGCAAGTTAACAAATTGATATTTTACCACTTATTTATCAAACTGCACCATACTATTAGCATTGTCTCTGATAAACATCCATGGTAGCTCAGACATACGAACGTCCATTCGTATTTCTCCGTTTTCAACCCCTTTTGCACCACCGTCTCCATAAAACCAGAAAAAAAAGCACAAAAAGAACAGACAAACTTTATCTCTTTATTATATTTTTACAAGTTAGAAACCTAAATACATATTTACAACAATATTGATATAAAATAAATATCTCAGGTATTATAAAAATCGTGTTCACTGAAAAAGACACAATTTAAAAAAAAAACTAAATCCGAGATTTAAAAGTAGACTATCTCAGCCGAATGATAAAATCTGAAATTTTCTTGATCTACAATGGCTAAAAATTAAATTAATTTCCCACGTTTCTCCCACAATTGCACTCTTGTCAAATTATAAGTGATCAAGAACATAGTAACTCTACTTTTTCGAAATATTCTAGAAGAATCTGCGTATCGGACTCTCGATGAAATACTTTTTACTCTTGGTGAATTGTTTGGCAAAAGCAATGTAATTCTTTTCGTTCTGTTTGTATTCGGAAACGTAAAGGCCCAATACGTTGTGTTTGACGCGTTCTCTGGCGGCATTACAAAACGAACTGGCAAGGATCATGTCGTAGTCGCTGAATTGGAGCCCTATACAGTACGCTCTCGATGCTCTTGCTGAAAGAAAATTAAAATTTGAGTTAATCTATAATATTATGTAAAGAAAAAGGGAGTTTTTCTTCGTTATGGATAACCGGAAAACCTACTTAACCAATCAGAACCAAATTTTAACCTGTTTTTCTCGATATAACTGGGAAGGTTTAAAGATATATTTTATCTTGAAAAGCCACTAACTTCCATTAAAAAGTAGTAATATGTTCGATTTCCTCAAAGTGGATTTTTCGCTATTTTTGAGGTTATGTAAGACAGCAAGTTCAAAATTTATCGTTAAACTCAGATATAAGAGAAATTAATATTACTTTATATAGACTACGGATCCTATAGAAGAAAGTTGGATCACGTTTAAAAAGAGATCGGGCGTTTTCGAAGATTATTATCTCTCTTTCCAATGGTGGAGCTAAGCACGATACTCCAAACGTCCTTCGATATCCCTGTCACCTGACCGAAATTAGAAAGAGAGGTACTACTTCAAAATGTTCTATCTCGTTTTAAGCGTGAACCAACTTTCTTCTATAGGATCCGCACTCTATATTAAGTAATATTAATTTCTCTTCCGTCTGTGGTAAAACTATACAGGGTGCGGTGTCAAAATTCGGGCAAAATTCAATTTGAAATTTCCGACGTGCCATATATCATCAGTAATTATTTTTCAGGCGCGTTGCGATTCTCAGTGACGTAAATCTAAATTCTCAGACTGTCTTCCCTTAGAAATGAATTGTGGGGCATAATTAGGTATATTGGCATCAATTTAACTATTTACTGTTGTAGAATTCTATCTACAAGATTCTAAAATAAATCATAAAAATAAAATAAACATCTAAAGACCGTTGAAATTCCGAGAAATAACTGCACTTTCGGAAGACCCGACGGAGTGCCGAGAAATTATAAATAGCACCCGATGCCGCGATTCGTTAGCAGAATCTGGTCGTTTTTTGAAGAGCACAGATATCTCAATTTTTTTTTACACACTCGCACACGAGTATCTAAGTCTTTTGAAGCATTTACTCAGGCGAAACGTGAGATTCTCTGCCGTTGCTGATTAGTCTGGCACTTGCACCACGTCAGAGAAAGGCACGGGGAATCTTCAATAGGTGGGCCACTCGTCGGTAATCTCGCAAGAGATTATTGTCAGTTTCCTTTCCAGAAGAAAAAATTTAACGGTTCAACACGCGAGTAGGGAGTTTTAAATTTCCTAGAGGTTTTCCTGGAGCGCCCCTTTCGGCATCAAGAGGATCATTAAGCTGTTTACGCTAGTGCAACGAGGGAGGCCGCTCTGCTTACGACGGCTTAAGAAGAGAGTTTCTTGGTTGTCTTAATAAGACGATCAAGAATTCGATTCAAGAAAGAAGATAAGAAGATTGCGGTACTAGAAAGGCCAGGAAACCTTGTCTGTTAGGCGGAAATTCGTTAGAGGCGAACTCTAGTAGCTGATATCAGTTCAGTGCTAGGGGAGGAACCTCAAAGTAAAATCTCCAGTTAAATAAAAACCGTGAAACGCGAATTTTAGTAAAATTCTAGCGCCATCGGAAAAAATAAGCTTTTCTAAAAAAGAAAAAAACCTTTCCACGTCGATTTTTTTATTCTTGCGGAAACTATTTTAAATTAATATATAGAGTATTCACGCGCCTACTTTTACGACTATAATAATTTGCGGAACTAAAATTGCGTAAAGGAAACCTGATAGCGACACACCCGATTTAGACATACCCGATTGCGACTTAAATAATTTTCTATTAAGAGAAAATTAGTGATAACCTGATAGTGACATCGTTAAAACAGATCTAAGAACACTAAACGTGCCTTAGTTTGCGTTTAACACTAAAACAAAAATTTTTGAGAAAATTGAATTTTCGAAAATTTATTAAGAGTCCCAATACTACATTTAATTTCGACACAAAACTTAAGAGCCCCAGTCAAAAAATTTTTCTACTGCAAAAAGTCCTATAAGAGCTCACGTCTAATAAAAAATAAAGTAAATATTGGCCAAGTTCTCATTCAACCCAAATTCCATATACTTAATTTTTCCATATATTAAGTATACTAAAGCCCAGCCCTCCGTGATTTTTGTATTTTTTATACAAAACATTCTAATTAAGAGGAAAAACAAGTTTATTTAAAAAATGTCCAATCCCTTCTCTCACAGTTCCTTCCGGTCTGATGAGGCGGGTGGCATTTCAGGCTGTCCGGGTGGTTTTGATGGGACCTCCGCGGCCCCTCGTGGGGTCGCGCCAGACCTAACAGGATTCCATACTCTTAATGAATCTGATATGACCCAAATAAATCAAAATGTTCAATTATATCCCAACACTTCAATTTCTCCAATGGAACAATTTTTAAATGACATCCAAGCTTCACTTCAAGGTGGGGGCCACTTAATGCAGGGACAAACGCATACCACAAATGACAAAAATCCTGATACGCAAGTCATTCACAGCTCGTATACGTCGTTCGCGTTCGATCGAAATGTACCTCGTGGCGTTCTCGCGGAAAATCCGATCTCCACTATTAATATATACGACATTACATTTAAGGTTATGTCTCAAATAACTGATGAAAATGCCAAATAAAAAACGGTTTTTTGAATTTTTGAAGGTATTCCACCAAAAAAATCGTTATTCCATTCGAAAAAAACAAAAAAAAAACACAGAAAAATCATTATTTTAAAGCTGGCCAAAAATGTTGACCTAAAAAAATTTCCCTTAGATTAATTTTTGCTGGAAAAAACTGAAAAAAATAATGGTTGTTTACAACAAAAAAATACACCTCTGAAGTTTTTCAGATTTTTTTGGTGCAAAATTGCGTCCGTAAAAAATAAAGTCGAAAAAAGTCGACATAACCTCTTCAGACCGTTATAGAGCCTATAGAGGGCTGAAAATTTGCACAGAAGCATCTTTTAACATTGTTCATTGAACGCCCTACTGGTTATAGTGAATCGCTTAGGGGCAGATTTGACCATCTTATACCGCTATAAACTTTCAGTAAGAAATAAACTCATCTCTCGTGTTTAAATAGTTGCCTATATGTATTCTCCTTTCAAACATGTATATATATATATATATATATATATATATATATATATATATATATATATATATATAAACAGCTTATTTCCTACAAATACAAGTCTGGTCCTCTCTCCATACGCGTTTCGAGCACCTCATTGTCTCGTTAGTGAAGCTGTACCGAACAACATTCGCAGGAAACGACTGCTATCATCATCATCATCATCATCATCATCGTGTAGCCGTTATTGTCCGCTGCTGAAGATAGACCTCCTTTAAGTTTCTCTCGGTTCTGGGCCGTCATTATCCAGTTCGCAGCAATTCTCTTTATATCATCACCCTAGCGTGTTGGTGGTCTGCCTCTATTACGTTTGTCTTCTCGTGGCTGCCATTCCGATATTCTTTTAATCCACCTGTCATTTGATGTTCTCACCATATGACCTGCCCATCTCCATTTCTTTCTAGTTATGTGTTCAACTATGTCTTTTACTTTGGTTCTTTGTCTGATGGCATTATTGGGTATTCTGTCTCTTTTAGTGATTCCAAGCATGGCTCTCTCCACGGCTCTTTGGCCTACTCTTAGATTTTCTGACTTTTTTGTTAACGTCAACGTTTCTGCTCCATATGTTACTACCGGTAACACACATTGTTCATATACTTTTCTCTTCAGACACGGGTATATCACTTTTAAATACCTCTCGTAATTTGCCAAAAGCAGCCCAACCCAAACCTATTCTACGCAGTTTCTCGTGTGTTTAATTGTTTTTTCCAATTTGTATTTCGTGCCCGAGGTATTTGTACATATGCGTCTCTTTTATCTCGGAGTTGCTTGTTCTGATGTTTTGTGCAAGCACTAGATTTGTCATTACTTGAGTTTTACTTGCATATATTCGGAGACTGACTTTTAATGAGGCCTGTACTATTTCCTCAAGCATCTGTTTTGCATCGCCGATGTTATCTGTGATAAGAAGGATGTCATCTGCGAACCTAAGGTGTGTTAGCCTTTCGTCATCGATATTGATACCTCTATTCTCCCAGAGCAGTGATTTCATTGCGTATTCGAGGAGGAATGTGAAAAGTTTAGGCGAAATGGTGTCCCCTTGTCGAACTCCTCTGCTCACTTTAATTTTACCTGTTGTTTCGTGTAGTTTTACAGTTGTGGTGGCATTACTCTATATGTATTCTATAAGCTTTGTAGATCTATAATCTATTCTACACTGTTCCAGTGCTGCTATTATTGATGTTAGTTCTATTGTGTCGAACGCTTTATGAAAATCTATAAATACCAAGGCTAAGGGTCTATTGTATTCCACAGACTTTTCTATCAGTACTTTAATTGCTTGAAGATGGTCATTTGTTCCGTAACTTTTCCTAAAGCCGGAATTTTCTCTTGATTGACAAAAGATAATTTACCTTCCAGACGTTTGGCAATGATTCTCGTAAATAGCGTATACAAGTGACACAGAAGGCTTATCGGTCTACAGTTCTCAAGTTCGGTGATATCTCCTTTTTTATGGATAAGTATCATTATGGCGTTGTTCCACTGCGACGGGATTATTCCATTTTCAAGGCATATATTAAATAAATCTTTAATCCGTTTTAGTAGCGTTTCTCCTCCAAGTTTTACAGCCTCCATCACTGTGCCGTCCTCGCCCGGAGCTTTGTTATTTTTCATTTCCCTCAACGAGTTTCTGATCTCCTCTAGAGTTATTTCCGAGATATCCTCTAATCCTTGGGTTAATTATCTTGTTGCAGAGATGTTGATTGTTGCGTATTTGTTAATGATTACTTGTATATAGTTCAGTGTAGAAGTTTTCTGTTATTCTTAGCAGTTTTTCTCTATTTGTTGTTGCTACTCCTTGGTTGTATTTTAGTTTAAAAATCTCTCTTTTTCCATTTGATTGGTTTCTCCTCAGCACCTTCATATTTTTGTTCTCTTCTATAGTTTTCCTTATCCTTTCTGTATTGAATTTTCTTACAGCTTTCCTGATTTATTTAGATATTATTTTGTTCAACTGCGTCAGGTCTTTAAAGTTACTGTTGTTTTGTTTTAACATTTCTCTCCGTAAGGATATCATATTTTTTGTATTTTGGGTGAGCTTCTGTTGTTTTTCGTTATTTTGTTTCCAGTGTTGCTTTTCCGCTTCCTTAATGGCTCTAATTATATCACTATTTATAGTTTCAATATCAGGTTGGTTGTTCAAAGTCATCTCTTCTAAAACGACTGCTAGATAAATTATAAATTCCGAGAATTTCGTACTACGCCGATGATTGTATAGTTGTCAGTTCGACTGGCGATATTTTTCAGTCTAACATCGAAATCAGCAGTTTTTTAATATCTTGCCGACATGTTTCGGAATTTATATTTTATATAGCACTTGTCTCCTGCGAATGTTGCTCTCGGTTCGATACAGCTCCATTGACGAGACCATAAGGTGGTCGAAACGCGTATGAAAATAAGATCAGAGTGATATTTGCAGGAAGTAAACTGTTTGTATATATTATTTTTTTTCTCTGCTTGAAAGGAAAATACATATAGGCAACCAGGAAAACGCCAACATGTTAAAATAAAAAATTTTCTGTCGACCCAAAGTGGTTACAGGGTCTGTCCAAAAAGTAAATTTAGTGAATCGATTAAAAACAACAAGTCAACAGGTTTCAAAATAGGCTGCTCCTGTATAGATGCATCGCTTTCAACGAGCTCTCCAGGCAGCGAAGGCGTCACGGTAGACCTCCTCCGAAATGTCCTTTAAAACATTGGTGCAAGCTTCTTTGATTTGGTAAACTCTCCCGAAATGATGTCCTTTCATGAAAGTCTTCTCGCGCGGAAACAAAAAGAAGTCTGGGGGAGCCACGTCAGCACTGTAGGGCGACTGAGGAATCATTGAATGAGCTAGGAAGCGAGCCATGAGTAACGCGGTATGGACTGGCGCTTAATCGGGTCGGACGCGATGAACCCCCCCTTTGAATCTCTTGAGCACTTCTACGTAGAATTTAGTGTTGACGGTTGTACCATATGATATAAACTCATGGTGGATGAGCCCCCGATATCAAAGAACACAATAAGCACGGTCTGGACCTTTCTCATTCTCGATTTCTTGGGACAAGGGGACGCCGAGGTGTGCCACTAGGGAATTTTGCCTTGTTAGAGTACAAAAATGTTCTCATATTTTCGTCAGTGATTGTTAGTTTTACTAACTAATGTTGGCAGCAACCCTCTATATTTATGTATAGTAGAGTGGTTGTACTAACCAATTGTTTTTGGGTGGTTGCTAATAATGATAACAACCCCTTATAATTGCTATTCTATAGATTATTAATTTTTTTCTTATTTTGTGAAAAATTTTTGGGTTGATGCTGTGTAAATGTTAGGGCATCCAATGGTAATGGAATTAATTTATTTATTTATTGGTCTTTTCATGAGACTGCCATCGGCTCTTTTGACTGTTACTACTCAAATGGTTTGGTCAGCTGACGGGTAGACTTCTGTTATTCTGACAAGTGGCCATCTGCTAGGATTATAGTCTTGATCTTTTACTATTACTAAGTCTCCTAAGGTTGGAGATTCTTGATGTGTCTTCCATTTGTATCGGCGTTGAAGTTGTTGTAGATATTCAGTACTCCAGCGCTTCCAAAGGTCTTTCTTGATCTTTTGAATCAACTTTCATCTTTCAAATAGGTTTGAAGTAATTGGTGTGGTAATTGGAGCTGAAGGTCCTACTATTTCTCTTCCAATCAGAAAATGACCTGGAGTTAGTGATGTTACATCATCGGGATCGTTCGTTAACGAACATAATGGCCTGGAGTTTAAACATGATTCAATTTGATACATTAACGTAGTTATTTCTTCGTAGGTTAGCGGTGTATCACTAATTATTCGCTTTATATGGTATTTTATTGGCTTAACAACTGCTCCCCGTAGCCCGCCAAAGTGAGGTGCAACTAGCGGAATAAAATGCTATTGAGTTCCAATGGTTGCAAGCTCATCTTGAGCGTTGGAGTTTTCCAAAGGTCGCTGGTTCACAGCCGGCACGAAAGACCAATGTTAGTTTTACTAATGTTGGCAGCAACCCTCTATATTTATGTATAATAGAGTGGTGTTGTACTAATTGTTTTTGTGGTAGTTGCTAATAATGATAACAACCCCTTATAATTGTTACTCCATAGGTTGAAATAGATAATGTGGTGAGTAAAACCCTTTTGGTTTAATACTGATTTATTATCGAAACTTGCGATGTATATATACAAATTAAATCTCTAACCTATTTTCCTAACGTAATAGTATTTACAATAAAATTGTCGAATAAGTAAAACAATTAATATGATTATTTTAGCAATTATTGACCCAGTTTGCCAACGTGCTGATTTGGCGATATGTGTTGAAATACTGGGTCGTAATATTTTTATATTTTATGTAAGACTAAAAAATATGTATAATCTTAGATTAAACAGTGATGATTATTGATGGCCGTCCAGCACAAGCTTCATCGCTAACCTCTTTCTTTACTGCCTTCTATAAAGGTCTTGTGCCACCACTAGACTTGATGTTCCGACAAACAATCATCACCAAAGATCGTCTTTCCACTGTGCACTTGCCGATTTTCATTCAAAACTTGATGACAATGCTTTGTTCCAAAAAACGCTGCACTACGGCTCGCACGGAAGACGAAAACGAGTTTCACGGAAAAAACCTTGCCCACCTTCGAATGAAACGATTCAGTAGATGTTTCGTAGAAATTCAATTTTGAAAAAATGGCATTTTATCCACACACAAAAATTTCTTTAAAACATCGTTTAATTCATTCTTATATCAGAAGTCATAAAATGTAAGTTCGTTTTTTTTATAAGTTCACATAGGGGACTCACTCACTGAGGAGTTTCACACAGATGTGTTTCGAGAATTCAGCAAAAGGTACTATATAAAAGAGCTTTGTTGACTTCTAAAATTTCAATAAATATTTTTTAACTTGTCCACAAAGAGCAAACGCAGTGCAGAAGACTTGTTACATTAGGCAACCTTTAAAATAGGTTTGTATTTGTAATCTTGAAATGAGACGTAACTTACATTCAGTTTTATTTTTATACAAGCTAGTCAACGGCCAGATTGTTTGTCCTCAGCTTTTGGGCGAGCTAAATTTTAGTTCCACGATTGACGAGCAGGCATGGTGTATACTTTCATTTGAGCATACCTAGGACTAATGTATATTGTATGTCGCCAATATATCGAATATGGTCTGTGTTTAATAGGGTGTCGCAATCGTGTGATATGGCAGACGCACTCGAAATTTTCTTCTTGCTGGTCTGTGCAAATTTTCTGACGCAATTTCATTTCACACATCCACTTCTTTTCTTTTGTAAAATTTTTGTGTATAACTGACAAATTTTTGAATTATTTTCAGATCTCCTCTAAATTCAACATATTTTCTTCCGATCACTCCATATTCACTTATGAACAACTTTTAATCAATTAATGTCAAGTGCTAAATAAATTTCATTTGATTAACAAAAAATACGAAAATTTCGTGTCTTCAGTCTTGCTCCAAAGCAATTTTTTTCGAAAAAGCGTGTCATAAACCCGTCCCACTAGATAAAAAAATCCTTTGAGTTCGCACCAAAAAACTGACAGAAAATGGATCGTTGCGAGTATCGCTCGAGCTACTCGAAAACAATAGAACTATAAAAAAATTGACCTCTTGTGACCTAAATGCATTTATTACCTCCTTTGAAACCTGCCAACGATGGCCCTTGATAAAAATGCAAAATCCAAAGGAGTTTCGCTGGAAATTCATAGCATACTCGTCACGCGCTCGTTTTGCCATATTTATACCCATCTTCAGAATCACCGCCTTTGAAAAATGCCTCCACAGCGAACGCGTGATACTCTCCCAATCACTGGGGCATCGCGACTAGTAAATCCGCCCGATTCGTGAATCGATCTATTTTGCAAATTACATAAATAATAAATTTAGAACAAATAAAAGCGTTAAGCCACCAGGAAAAAATTTAACGTCAAATACTAACCTAAAACAGCCGTCATGGCGTAACAGTCGATCATAACGTCACCCAATCTCCTTAAGTCTATGTGCCTATTAATACATTCCAAGCCATCTTTCGTCAATATTACCTCCGTGGCGAATTGCAATCTTTTTACACAATACCTAAAAAAACAACAAAAAATCATCAAAAAAAAAACGTTATACAGTATGGCACAAAAAAAAAAACGTGTTTTGAACTTCGACACAGATGATACTTACTCTAGATGCTTTACGGACGCAAATAAGGAAGGATGTAGGAACCCATCCAATCCCAAATCAAGCTTGGGATCATCCTCGTTATTCCTCCTTTGAGTCCATATCCTGCTTAGGATGTACGTACCGTGAAAGAAAGGATTACGCAGTTTCTTAATTTTTTCTTGTAATTGGACCTAGAGAAATACGAAAATGTGACATTATTATAAAGGGTGATTCTCCGGGAACTTTATCGATCGATTGTGGGAAAACTATAGTTAGGAAGAATTTGAAAATTTGACAGTGTACTAAAGCGCATGGGGGACAGCCGGCTAAAATATGGCGGCAGTTCCAGTTATATCGGAAGTAGATGTCAACTTGCTTATTTTAAATAGAACACCCTATATATTATTGAATTTTTGATTTATACGTGAAATTCTAGACATATTTCATGTATAATGTTCTATACTTAAGTCTCACCGTTTTGGACATATTTAAATTTTCATGTCAAAAATGACGTCTACGGACCAAAACTTAACTATAAATTTTTCCTATAAGGAAATCTCTATTATTTATTTTGGGTTAGTTTTCTTGTAGACGAAGATCGACTTTAGTAGTCATTTTATGATATTTTGAAAATTATTACTAGAGAGTGGTCAAAAAAGAAAAATAAAAATTATATTTAAAAAATCGTCAAATCGTCAATTTTTTCAAATAGAAAGCAGCTATTTTTTATAATTTTATCATATTAAGCATTAAAAATAAGGGAAACTTTGTATAAGGTTGTCTATTTCAAAAATTTGTAGTTTTCAAAATATTGGCAATTTAACATTTTTCTATTGTAAAAAGATACACGGCTTTTAAGTTTTGTTATTAGTTGGTCATGACGGCGAGGCGTGGCGAAAATAAAACAATCGAACCCGACAAAATTGTCACTATTTCTTGCTATTTGACATTCATTAATAATAATCATGCCGAGGCGCTTAAATTACACACACGAAGATTATGTTGGTGTAATATTGTGTGTGGGTATCCTTTGTAGCTTGCTACTTTACTGTACAGGGTGAGTCAACGATTGGATGAAGTAAGTTTGTGCCTTTTCGGTGAAATTTACAAAGAAACTATATTTATTGTTTGATACAGTTTATTTTTACGCAGATTTTAAAAATATTTAGGACTCTACAGAGTGAGCCAAAAAACTAGGACAGCATAAAGTTTTATTTTTTTAAATAGAACACCCTATATACGAATCGTATTTTCGATTTAGCCTATAATTTTAAATCTTTTTTATTAAGGATTTACTATAACAAAACTTTATAGTTTCTGAGATAATTAAGTTTAAAGAAAAAAAAGTCACATTTGCAAGCATCAATTCAATCCTAAATAACGTTTTCAATTTTGTGACAAATATATTCAAATTTGGAATTTAGCAAGGCCAAGGACAAGTTAACATAACTTTTACCTAATATTTGCAATAAAAGCTACAGGGTGTTGAACACATCGGCTCAAATTTGAAATAGTCTTCATTATCATAGTAGCCTTGTAAAATAATAAAAAGAAACTACAGAAACAAACAGAATGTGGTTAAATATGATGAAATACATTATTCGTTATATTACAACGGCAATAGTTTAATTAAACATAATGTGAAAAAATTAACACAACAATATCGACAAGGCAAATACATATTTACTTTTATACTAAATTGAAATAAAAAAATTACCTATTAAATACTGAGATTAATTATTTCTTTTTAATAAGTGTTCGAATAAACGACCCTCTTATGCAATGCACAAATTTAGTCTTTTTTGCAGATTTTCTCGGATCCTGGACAAAATTAGTGGCGTTATTGTTCTACAGATATCCCTAATCCTGTTTCGCATATCTTCCACTGTTGTTGGTGTATTAACATACACCTTATTTTTAATATAACCCCATAGGAAGAAATCTAATGGGGTGATGTCGCAAGACCTTGGTGGCCACTCAATGAAACCCCCACGTCCAATCCATTTTTGCGGATATCGTTGGTCCAAAAACGCACGAACTTCACGATGGTAATGTGGAGGCGCACCATCGTGCTGGAACCACATACTGTCGAGCTCATCCCTATCGAGACCTTGAAGCCGTTGGGGTAGTTCTTCTTGTAGAAAGTTCAGGTAACTATGGCCATTTAGTGGTTCATTAAAAAAGTGGGGTCCAATAATTCGATTATGATGAATACCACACCAAACATTTAATGACCAGTGGTTTTGATGTTGCACCTCTCTAATCCAAAATGGGTTTTCTGTGGCATAATAATGCATGTTGCGTCTATTTACGGCACCGTTACTTCTAAAAGTAGCTTCATCACGAAACATTACCTTGCATAATAAATTTGGATTTAATTGAATCTCCGCATTTATTGTACGACAAAAGTTTACACGACTTTCAAAATCCTGTCCACGCAATTCTTGGTGTAATTCCATGTGATATGGATGATACCTATATTTCTTGGTAATACGATTTGCGGTGGATTGTGATGTTTCACATAATGCTGCTAACTGACGGCTACCAATATAAGGATTTTCCTGAACATTTAACAATACTTGTAGTTCTTTTTCTTCATTAGTTACTGGTTTGTTGACCACTTTACGTTTTGGATAATCAAAAGTACCAGAAGAATCAAATCTTTGCATTAAGTTTTGAAAAGTATGGGTATTAGGCTGGCGTCGATCAGGATACTTCATTTTGTAAATTCTTTGAGCAAGAAGGCAATTTTTTTGAGCCTCTCCTATTGTATAAATCATATCTATTAACTCATTCTTTGGAAAATTCATTTTACAATATAAGATGAATGCAAAAAAAACCAAACTACACTACATAAAAACCAAAAGAAGCGATTGCGGTTATAAATTTGACACACAGAAAAATGTTCTTTTACATTGTTTTTGCCATGGCTACTATGATAATGAAGACTACTTCTGTAAAAAAGTATGGAAAATTAAAAAAACCGAAATATCTCAAAAACTATTATAAATAGGTATAGGATATATTGAACAAAACTTTTAGGGTTTTTATTACTCTATTAAATAACATGAAAATATACAGGGTGTACCATTTAAAAAAAAAGATATTTATTCATTTAAACTTGTTCAAATTTGAGCCGATGTGTTCAACACCCTGTAGCTTTTATTGCAAATATTAGGTAAAAATTATGTTAACTTGTCCTTGGCCTTGCTAAATTCCAAATTTGAATATATTTGTCACAAAATTGAAAACGTTATTTAGGATTGAATTGATGCTTGAAAATGTGACTTTTTTTCTTTAAACTTAATTATCTCAGAAACTATAAAGTTTTGTTATAGTAAACCCTTAATAAAAAAGATTTAAAATTATAAGCTAAATCGAAAATACAATTCGTATATAGGGTGTTCTATTTAAAAAAATACAACTTTATGCTGTCCTAGTTTTTTGGCTCACCCTGTAGAGTCCTAAATATTTTTAAAATCTGCGTAAAAATAAACTGTATCAAACAATAAATATAGTTTCTTTGTTAATTTCACCGAAAAGGCACAAACCTACTTCATCCAATCGTTGACTCACCCTATATATGGATAGTTTATAAAAATATTGTATGCCTACAGCTTGTAAATCCGATATTCAAGTGGATTATGAACTGATTTTGAACGGGTCCTTAGCCTTAGTTTTAGATTAACTGTAGCTTTAGTTAGTTTATTTACTTTATTAGTTTATTTACTTTATTCTATTAGCTTATTTATCTATGTTTGAATTTCCTGTAACGGGGCAGTTGGCCTATTGGAAATAAATAGCAATTTATTTATTATTTATTTATTTATTTATTTAAAATTTGATGCAAATTTCTTGTTCATATATCTTTCCGTCATTTTCAGCGATAACAAAATCCGACAAAAATAAAAAAGATACTGTAAACAAAAATATTATATGCGCGAACTAACACGACCAATTGGTAGATACGGTTATCGGCGATTTCGTGAGGGGTCACTGGTTACACTCTTAACCTACGGAGGTCGCTCGAACGTTATGACGAGAAGTTATAATCGCTGGTCGGATACTTTTGAGACACACCTCATACATACAGTCTTAAGTTAAATCTACATATTAAATGAATTTTTTTATTGTCTTTTGTATTATTGGGGAGAGAACTTTTCTAGTACCCCTCGTATATTGCTATTAATTTACGGTTTGTATAGTTTTTACACGTAATCTCTCATGCCATATCTGTTAAACCACCCTATATATTTACTTACTCCGGCATACTGTAGACCCGTTAAAGCAATGAAAATTCTCTGGTTGTCATTCGTCTCGTGCAACGTCAAATAATTGATGGAATCTTCATGAGCCTTACGTGCCCAGTGATCCTTCCGAGTAGCCTGTAGTCCTAAAAGGTCCAGACACGTCGTCGAGGTATTGTAGGCCACTTCCGATGAGACAACCTGTAAAAAAATAATTTTTTGACACCAGCTGACAAGAATTTTTCTTCTAAGTAATACACGAATATAATATGTGCCTTTCTTGATATAGAAGGGGCTTTTGACAACATTCCACAGGAGGCAGTCAAAAGAACAACGTAGTCCAAATGGATAGCGCAACTTTTCGCCACTAGATTAGCAGAGAAGAGATAGGACAGGACACTATCGCCCTCTGTACTGCCAGAGGATATCCTCAGGGGGGAGCAGCTTCTCCACTTATGTGAAGCTTAATTGTAGATCGACTCCTCTGTGATCCGACTGACCTCGGCATATCTTGTCAGGGCTATGCTGATGACGTGGTTGTGATTCGAGAATACCTCTATGACCTAGTCCAGAGAGAGCTTGAACACACTAAGGAATGACGCCAGATGATGGGACTAAATAACAACCCCACCAAAACCACCTTAGTAGCCATTACAAGGAAAAGAAACCTCAATCTGAAAACCATCAAAATTGATGGACACGTTATACTTCATACTTTATTCACCTTTAAGATCAATTTACATTGCCATTTAGGTACATCACATATCCAAATATATTTACACTTAAGTACATCACATATCCAAAATATACATTAAAATAATACTAGCAAGAAGAGGTCAAAGAATTAAAAACTAGTTACAAGAATAAATAATAAAAATGGGGACATACAACTTCGGCAACACACCTTCAATTTAGAGAAGTTTAAAAAATTTATCCTTACAAGCTATTGTCACTATTAGCGAACAAAGTCAACCATTATTCACCTTTAACATCAATTAAGGTTGATGTAGAGGACGTCATATGATCAGATATAAAGGGTGTTTTTTATAGAGGTATAAAACTTTAAGTTGGCAACACTTTTTAACTGGCGGCCATTTTGTCAGCTGTCAAGTGATTTATGTTTAGTTTGGTTTGGCATTTCAACATGAATAGACTGACGCCTGAACAACGCTTCCAAATTGTGCAAATTTATTTTGAAAATCATGGTTCTGTTCGAAATACGTATCGCGCACTACGTCCATTTTACGGTCAACATAATCGTCCATCAGAGCAAGTAATTCGATTAACTATGGAACGTTTTCGCACCACGTTTACTCTAAATGATAATACGCATCCACAGAGATGTCGTACAGTGCGTACAGAAGAAGTCATTGCTGCTGTAGAGCGTAGCGTAAAGGAAGACCCGAATCAGTCTATCCGCCATCGTGCACAGGAATTAGATATGTGTCCATTCACTTTATGGAAGATTTTGCGGAAAGATCTTGGTTTGCATGCTTAAAAAATCCAACTCGTGCAAGAATTGAAGCCACACGATCACCTAGCAAGGCGTAGATTCGGTGAATGGGTCCAAAACAAGATTGCCGTTGATCCCGATTTTCATAAGCGAATTTTGTTTAGCGATGAAGCTCACTTTTGTTTGAATGGATACGTCAATAAACAAAACTGCCGTATTTGGAGTGATGATAATCCTCAAGTGTATGTTGAGACACCGTTACATCCAGAAAAACTGACTGTTTGGTGTGATTTATAGGCTGGTGGAATCATTGGTCCGTACTTCTTTAAAAATGATGCTGGTCAGAACGTTACAGTCAATGGTGACCACTATAAAGCCATGATTACTGACTTTTTCGTTCCTCAATTGAACAACCATGATGTGCAGGAGCTGTGGTTTCAACAAGACGGCGCAACATGTCACACAGCTCGTGCCACAATTGATTTATTGAAGGAAACGTTTGGTAACCGCATAGTTTCACGTTTCGGACCCGTGAATTGGCCTCCAAGATCGTGCGACTTAACGCCCCTAGACTATTTTCTGTGGGGATATGTGAAGTCGCTAGTCTACGCCGATAAGCCCGAAACGATTGATCACTTGGAAGACAACATTCGCCGCGTTATTGCCGATATACGGCCACAAATGTTGGAAAAAGTCATCGAAAATTAGACCTCCAGATTAGACTACGTCCGAGCCAGCCGTGGCGGTCATATGCCAGAAGTCATATTTAAATTATAATGCCAGAAGGTTATCATTCGAATAAAGTAAATTTCATGTCAATTTAAAAAATTCATCTTTGTTTTATTCCATTTAAAATTCTATACCTCTATAAAAAAACACCCTTTATATCAAAATTATACAATATACATGAAACACTAGCTATACTTCTTAAAAATTAAAAGCTAGTTACCTATAATAAAACAAAGAATAAAAACGAAACACATAATTTAAGTCAACCATCGTATCACTTCAAGAATCCTCAAAATATTCCGCTAGTGAGTAGAAGCCCTTCCCAATTAAATATTTTCTTAATTTATTCTTAAAGATATTGTAGTTATTGGCTGACTTGATAATTTGAGGAAGTTTGTTGTATATACGGATAGGGTGATAATTGACAGATCTTTCAAAGTGAGTCGTATTGTGCGAGATGTAAAATGGAACATTTGCATTTCGGGTGTTGTACTGATGGTAAGTCGAACTCGTTTCAAAACGTTTAATGTTGCTTTTAACGTAAAGACAACACTCAAAAACATATACACATACAAACGTTAGTATTTTATGATTCTTAAAAATATCCCTACATGATTCTCTCCTTTTTAAATTAAATATAAGTCTAATAATTCTCTTCTGTATTAGAAATACTCCATCTGTATTTGATGCAGCTCCCTAGAGAATCACATGGTAAGACATCGCCGAGTATACCAAAGCATAGTATACCTGCAACAATTTAGTAAGTGATAAGTCACGTCGTAGAGTTAAAAGAGCAAAATAGGCCCTATTAAGTTTATTGACAACCTCTCCGATATGCAATTCCCACGTAGTACCGCTATCCACTGTCAGCCCCAAAAACTTGCTATAGGAGGTACACGAAATTCCTGGAATTGCTAAGTTATTCTTGTTAAAATATGCACATTTAGTTTTATCTACATTTAATATGAGTCCGTTTTTTTCACACCACCTAGACATGTCACTAACAACCTGTTTAATGGATGCTCCAAGTTCTTCAGGAGTTGCTTCTGATAGAGCTATTGAGGTATCATCCGCATAGTTTACCAACAAACCCCTAGTTATATAAGAAGGCAAATTATTTATAAACAGAGTAAAAATTAGTGGCCCTAGTACAGAACCCTGAGCAACACCCATATCAACATCATACTCACTGAACTTACAGTCATTTAAAAGAACAAACAGTTTTCGATCAGACAAAAAACTAATAATCCAATCAAGCACACTTACCCTTATACCTAAGTTGAAAAGATTATATCTAATAAAACTGATATTAATGCTATCAAAAGCCTTTGAGAGATCAAAGAAAACAGCAGCGACATGACGCCTACCATCCATTTCCCTTTCCAAATAGCCCACAAACTCTGTCGCCGCCGTCTCCATTGACCTATCAGACTGAAATCCATGTTGACTCTTAGTAATCAGTTTATACTTGAAAAGATAATTCCTTAGCCTATCATGCATTACACACTCGAACACTTTAAAAAATACGCTCAAGATACTTATTGGTCGATAATCATCAGCTAAGTGTCTATCACCGTTCTTAAAAACAGCCAATGTTTTGCTCAGCTTTAGACTATCTGGAAAAATGCCATCCACAATCGACTGGTTTATTAAAGCATATAGCGGTTCATTTGTGAATTTTGCAATCGTTTTGACAACTCTTACTGGCACATCATCCGATCCACAGGAGTATGTGTTGTTTAGATTATTAATAATTTTACCAATTTATTAAGTGGAAGTCGGAGATTAAATATCTGGGACTGACCCTAGATAATAAACTTCTCTGAAACAAACATGGAAAAGAAGTAATCAACAAGGCTACGAAAGCCTTGATGGTCTGTAGAAACTTTGTGGGAAGAAGCTGGTGCACAGACCCAAAAATCCTGCAGTGAATATACACTGCAATAGTGAGACCAATCATCACATATGGGTAAGTGATTTGGAGTTAAAGAACCAATCTGGCCAATACGAAAGCTAACCTCTCGAAAATTCAAAGACTGACCTGTGCGTGGGCAGTGGAAATCTGCCCAACGGACACCATGGAAGTAATCCTAACCCTTACACCTCTACATATACTTGTGTAGAATATGACGAAAAGGACAATTTAAAGGATGATGAGCGATGAGGTCGTAAAACGAAGGCCCAATCTCTCACACAGAATTCAACAAATCTGGAACTTGCCCCATGATGATGATGAAAGAAGAAGAGGTTCAACTTTGTGAAAAACTTCAACACAAAGTTTAGTCGCAAAAGTGAATGGGACAGAAACACCATTGAAAATTTTAACAAGAAATCCATCAAGTGGTACACATGTGGCTCCAAAGCAACGGAAGGAACTGGAATAAGAGTGTATGGACCCAACACCAGACACTACGAAAGCTTGGGTAAGTTACCAAGCATTTTCCAGGCAAAAATACATGCCGTTACAAAGTAAATTCACTTTAGCAAAGAAAAAAAAAATCGCGGGCAGGAGATTATCATCATGTCGGATAGTCAAGCAGCCATCAGTGCGCTAAGCTCTTAAATAACCACCTGATGATGGTCTGAGAATACCTAGAAGAATCAAATAAATAAGAATAATAAGGTCATCTTCCTGTGGGTACCGGGACACACCGGTGTAGAAGGGAATGAAATAGTACACAGGCTCGCAAGAAAAGGGACCGAGACACCATTTCTGGCACCCGAGCCTTTCAGTGGAATCAGTAGCAGAGTAATGCTGGAAGAACTAAAAAGAGAAGCAGAGAGCATGAGATCCAATTACTGGACGGAGCTGCAATGGAACTACGACCAAAAGAGAGTCAAGGAGTGCATAAGCCTAAGTAAGAACCAACTCAGAGTTCTGACAGGAATCCTGATGATAAGACAAGATAAGATAATTTATTAGTAATAATATACAAATAGTACTTTTTCAAGTCAAATAAATAAAATATTAAAATTTTGCGTGTAAAGCAGCAAGTACTGGACTATACTAACTCAATTGTTAATTATTATCATTAATACAAATAAAAAATTACACAATATTAATTTTTTCTTAAGAAGAAAGTTTGGGTAATAAAGCTACCCTAAAAAAAAGCAAAGAGAAGCTGACAATAGACAAAGACAACATTACAGGCTAAAATTGAATTCTCCTCGAACGAAAAAAACGCATTCAGCACAAGGTAGCTCTTGATTTGTTTTTTGTACTGATTAAAGTTAAAAACTTCAATTCTAGCTGGCACGCAGTTGTAGAACTTTATTGCTAAATATCTTCATACCTTCTTGGTTCTGGACCTCTCAAGCCGGCCAAAGTCCGGTACAAGATTGTTGTTATTTCTTGTTGGATACTTCGTGTGATCTGTATAGATGAAGAGTTTGTTTAACGTACAACAAACACTGCATAATGTACACACAAGGTAGAGTTAAAATTTTAAATTCTTAAATGAATTTCGACAGTCTTCTCGATAACCAAGCCCAGAGACAATACGATTGCATTTTCTTTGTTGCCCAAATGCCATAACAGTATGACAAGAATGACCCCAGGAAAGAATAGCATAAGCCAAAAGAGAATGAAAGTTACTGTAATATGCTGTTAGAAGAGTTTCTTTGGAAGTTACCCGTACAAAACTCCTGAACAGGAACAGTTATAATAATAATAATAATATCCTCTATCTGCCAACAAAATTATGATCATATAACAAAGCAACGTCAAGAGAGAGAAATGTTTAATATTAAGAATTGTAAATATAGCGATCTAACTACAGTTAATATAAAAACTAATCGATATTTCGATAGGAACTTTACACAAAGGAAAACAAAAGGAGAAAAAGACAGATACAAGATAATTTAAAAAAGTAGTAATAAGAGAGTCAATTTAAACTGAACAAAGTTTTACAGTTTGCAAAATAAGATATTCCAATTTAAAAGTAATAAAATTTTTACACACAAAACAAATGCATGAGAAAAAACCCACTAAACAAAAAATATTAAGTTAAAAATATTGACATTACAAAAACTATTCATTAAAATTGAAAGAGTAAAAGCACCTATCAGACAGCCATTCATTTACGCGTCTCTTAAAGCAATTAATCGACTCGGTAAGCCAGATTTCTCTTGGTAACATCCTTACGGCTTTAATCGCCATATAGTATGGTCCTCTCTCATGGAAGGTGGAGTTATGTAAAGGTACCCTTAGGTCATTCGCCCCTCTGGCAGTCATAACCATGTTTCCCCCATAAAGCTGTCTATTTAGCGGAAATAATTCCGTATTCCTTCTGACAAACATGACTAAAGATCTAAAGTATAATGAGGGAACAGTAAGCAACTTAAACTGAGTAAAAAATGGTCGACATGAAGCTCTTGGATGTAGATTGGATGCATCTTATGCGTTTTTGAATTTTAAATATATTAATAGCCTTTCTTGATGATCCCCAAAAGGAAACAATATAAGAGGCAAGAGATTGTATTTGTCCAAGGTAGAAAAGCCTAACAGTCTCTGCAGTGATGGCGTCACGAAGCCTTCGGACTACACCACGCAAACTGCTAAGTTTAGCCCCAAGAGCTGAGATATAATGTTCCCAGTTTAAAGAGGGGTCCAAATGAACACCCAAGAATTTAACCTGTTCCAAAGTAGGTATAGATCTACCCCCAAACCACACAAGCAGTGACTCAGACCTTGTTGCATGCTTTGAAAAAAAGAATGAGGCCAGTTTTATCTACGTTTAGAGTGAGGCCGTTATCAGAACACCACTGCTGTATTTTCAATGCAGAATTTGTGCACTTTCGAGACAGTCCCGCCATAGAAGCGTCCGCCAGAATCACTGATGTGTCATCAGCAAACTGGCAAACGCTATCCGCGGCCAATCCATCCCCCAGATTGTTTACATATATTAAGAATAATATGGGTCTCAGAATAGAACCCTGAGGTACCCCCTGCAACAATTTAGTACTATCTGAAAAGTAACGATGATTATTTTTAGCAAAGCAGACTGTTTGCTGCCTATCCGATAAGTAGGATTGCAGCAAACTGGCAGCAACACCTCTGACCCCATACGCACCAAGCTTTGTCAAAAGCAAGTTATGATCCACAGTTGTCGGGATAGTTTTTTTGAGAGATTAACAAGGTGGTGCTCCCAGGTTAATCCTGCATCGAGGTGTACCTCCAGAAATTTGGCTTCCATTACATATTGAGTTAGAAACGGCTGTACAATTTCACTGTTATTCCTTAGAGTAAAATTAATACTTTGTGATTTGGAGTTGTTCAAAGATAGGCGATAATCTAGAAACCATTGAAATAGTTTGGCAATCAAGATTGTCAATCTCTAAAAGGTGATAGCTTATGTAAAAGGTTGTGTCGTCAGCAAACCAAACAGTATTCACTCCCTTACCCTTACAGTATGCCAGGTCATTTATATAGATGAGGAATAAGATACCGACCCTTGAGGTACACTATACCTTAGGGATTGTTTTTTAAAATTACACTGGTCAAAGTGAACATACTGATCACGACCCGAGATATGAATTAAGTAGCTGAATAGCATCAGCCTAAAAATTGTAGAAAGGTAGTTTTTAAAAGAATGCTATGTGTGACACAATCGAAAGCCTTTGTGAGGTCTAAAAAGATGCAAGAGTGTCAAGATATTTTTCTATGCACTCTAAAACATTACTAGTGAAGTGATCAATCGCTAAAGTTGTGGTCTTGTTCTTTCGGAATCCAAACTGGTTCAAGGCAAATGATTTATTTGACTCAAAGTGATCATTAGCTTGATTTTTCAAAATTCGTTCATAAACTTTTGACAAGATCGGTAACAAAGATGTGGGGCAATAATTGTTGCAGTCAATAGAGCCGTTATTCTTGAAGAGGGGTACCACCTTCGCAGTTTTGAAAACTTTAGGAAATGTACTGCAAGCTATAGATTGATTTATCAATATTGTTAGGGGCTGAACTATTATATCTTTAATTTTTTTAATATTTTTTGTGTTAATCCCGTCAATATCTTTGCTATTATTATTTTTTATTTCTGATATAGCCTTATCAACCTCACTAAAACTAACTGATTGAAATTTAATGGGCGGGATGTTTCCCAGTGGCATAGATTTTAGGTAGTCTTCAAAAGATTGCTGAGAACTTTCAAGTTTATTTATCACACCTCCTCAGTTGAACAAAAATGGTTATTAAAATTATTTGTATTTAGTTTTCAATTAGAGTCAGTTATTTGCTTTAATTTTTGCAAGCCTAATTGATTTTCTGTAATTTTTCCTATATTTAATTATGCTACTCTTTGACATGGTAATAGGATTTCTTTTATTTAATGCTATCGTAAACTGGAGTCTATAAAGCACCTCTTTTAAGTTATCATTGAACCAGTTTAATCTTTTATTGGGATAATTGTTATTGAATAGTCTAGATTTTGCTGGAAAAGAGACATTTATGCAATGTGCTAAATTAAAGTTGTATTTGATGGGCATTGCCACCAGAAGGGGCGCCTTAAAAATCTCGGATTGGCAGAAAGTGAAGAGTGCAGATTAGGCAAAGAGGAGGAGGATGAAACCTCTATTCACATCCTCTCAGAGTGCAACGCTTTAGAAAACCCTAGAATGCGGTTCTTGAGAGCACACCACATAAAAGAAGGGAAGTTATCCACTTTAAAGCCGTCTGAAATCAATATTTTAAAAGTTACTACGCTGTAAAACTTTTACTTTGCAATTTATTAACTATGTTGGCCTATTCCAACATACCATAAAACGGCCGTTAGGCAGAAACTTACCTTAGTTATGGCACTTTCTATAGTAACATCTTGGTTTTCGTACCAATCCTGAAGACCTGCTGTCAAATATGTCACACTTTCAGTGGCGTAGAGATTCATGGCAATCTGTTAAAAAAATAGAAACTGTTACATATAAAGGGTAGTGGAAATGATTTAATTATGAAAATAATTTAATAGGAAAATACATTTTGACAGGAACAAGGACATTCATCGATTCTCAAAATTCGCAGCAATCCGCTTAAAAATCAGGGGCAATGGTTTAGATTACCAAAACAGGTACTAAATTTTGGTAATAATGCTCAAACATTTTAACTAATTTATTGAATTGAGCATTTTTTAAAGAGTGTCAACTTCGAAAATATGACGTCATCGAGTTTTTTTGAAACGCAACTCCGTGTATATTATTACATTTTTGAAATGTATGGAAAATTCCAAGCATATTTCATGCGACATACCCTCCACTAAATTAAATCGTTATCTAAATATTAGCGATTAAAAATAGGTGCATTATACGAGTACTTTTTGTGTTGCCCCGGTATTTTTTTATTGCGAATTTGGCGACAAGTTCTAGTAACCTATGAAAGGTGATGTTATCCATAGCCTACTAAGTACTAGGCACCCTACTGAAACTAAAAAATACCATGACAATGCAAAAAGTATTCGTACAATAGTCAATTTTTAATGGTCAATATCTCGATAACAGTTAAATTCAGGTGTAGAGTACGCACAGTTCCAATTAAAAATGATCGATGACATAATATCTTCTGTCCAGGAATATTTCTTAAATACGAGGGTAATCCCAAAAGTAAGGCGTATTTTTGTAGAAATACAGGCAACATTGCATTTTTGTAGATACTGTGACAATTTTTGTATGCCCATGTTATCTCAGCTCGCCGCCATGTGCTTGTAGAAGTGTTAAACCTCCTCTTTCATCTTGTCGTTGGAACTGAATCGCCTTCCGGTCAAATGTTCTTTCAACTTAGGAAAAAGATTGTAGTCAATGGGTGCCAAGTCCAGACTATAGGGGGGTAGGGGATGATGTTCCATTTAAACTGATGTAGGAGGGCGACAGTTGGATGGGTGACATGTAAGCGAACGTCGCCGTTGAGAATGGTTCCGCCTGTTCTGAATTGCCCGTCTGAGGTTGACAGTACCTGTCAGCGCTTATTGTGGTCCCAGCAGGCATAAAGTCGACCAACAATACCCCTTCCTTACAGTTGCCATGACTTTACCGTCAGAATGTGTTAGAATTTTCGCGGCCATGGCAAAGAGGAATACCATCACTCTCGTGCTTGCTGTTTCGTCTCAGGTGTAAAGTGAAACGCCCAGGTCGTCACCCGTGACAATCGAGTTCAAAAAGTTATCTTTTTCGTCTTCGTCTTCGTCTACATAGCGGCAAAGAAATTCGCAGAATCAACTTTTTGCCATTTGTGGTCTACAGTCAGCATTCGTGGTACTGTCGTCGAAACTTGTATAATCACCCTATAAATATATCTTTGATAAGATGCTAAAAGATGGCGCCACCGGCATTCGGAAAAAGCCAGAACAAGTGGTGATTTTGGAGAACGGCGCATCGGATAATGAAAGCGTGAGTTTTAAACTTTTATTTTGAAGAAGTTTTGTTTAATTGTTTTATTATTGTTTAAAAGTGAATCAATAAAAAGTTACGACTGGGTGGGAGTGTTTAACTTCACTAATATTCCTATAAGTGAGTCTAATTGTTAGCTTGAGCTAGCTGGCGCCCAAGAACAAGAAATTAAAGGAAAATCGTAGACATGGCGGCCCGAACGTGGGGCATCTGAGTGCTTTCGTGCAAGAAGCTGATTGTGACTGTTTTATGATAGGACTGTAAAAATATATACCTAACTGACAATTGTTATTATGGAGCGCAACTTCGATAAACAAAATATTAATCCATTTGTGAAACAAGAGGTGAAAAGCGAAGAGCAAGATTTTAGTTTCTTCGAAGAAACTTGGGATCAAGGTAGGACTGTTTCAAATCCGCAAGAGAGCACCAGTGAGCATTTGGATAAATGCACAAACCCATTTTCCCCATTTTATCAAAAAGTTCATGACTTTGACTTGTTGACGAGTACACTAATTTCAAAAAATAATATTGTAGACACACAACAGACTACTAGGGTATTACAGGAGGTAACTCATTCCCAGATAAATAAAAATTCTGATAATCATTGTTGCTCATCTTTGGACTCCTTAAAGTCTCTAACTGATGCCTTTACCGAGGCACTTAAGACTCTAGCACAACATAATCGTTCAGTCTCAGCATCTGTCTTACCTTTTATCTTTCATGGTTATGATTATGAAGATCCAGTTAAATTTGTAAGTCAACTTAATCTATATTTTATTCAAAATAATATAACTAATGATAGTTCTAAAGTCGAACTAGCCATGACTCGATTAGACGGTGAGGCTTTGCTGTGGGTGGATCCATATAGATATTTAAGCTTAACTTTTAATATCTTTGTAGATAGGTTTTTGAGTAAATTTAATTCGAGTCATGCTATTGCACACGCAATGACTAAGTTATATGGAGAGCAGCAAAAGAATAAAGAATCGGTAGAAGTTTTTATTACTAAAAAAGCAGCTCTTTTTCAAAGATTATTGCCTGATACTCCAGAAAACAATAGAGCCTCGATAATTTTAAATTTGCTCAAGCCTGAAATTAGAGCTAATCTTCGATTTCCAAATGAATTTTTAAGTATCGAAGAGCTGATAAAGGTAGCATCTCAGATTGAGTACGATTTAAACGAAATAAAAAGTGATTTGACCTATGTAGCACCACCTTTACGAGGTACAAATAAAAATAATGCAAAATGGGATAAACCATCTACTCCGTGTAGATATTGTCAAGAAATGCATTTTCATCGTGATTGCCCAATAAATCCCTACAATCAGGGAAATGTATAGGGTTCTGCTGATTTGCAGATGATAAATCAGCAGAACAAAACCAAATATATATAAACAAAAAAGATATTACCATTCCAGTCTTACCTATTAATGTTATATATAGTATGACTTACTTACCTAGATTAAGTTTAGATTTAAATGATCAAAATAGGAATGCTTTATTAGATTCAGGGTCTTCTGTAAATATAATCCGATCAGATGTTCTTGAATCCGAATTTTTAAAAAATAATTTAATAAAAATTTCAGGGGAAATTAATGGCTTGTAATCAAAATTCAGCCAAAACACTTGGTGCTGTAAATTTGGATTTCTGTATTAAAGATACCCATTTTAGTGGATTATTCTATATAGTTCCAAACTTATCAGAATATATTGTTTTAGGAGCTCCTTTCCTTGAACAAAATAAAGTTATTTTAGATTATCCTCGCCGCTGCCTTTATGTGGGTCATTCTCCAAGAAAAACAATTTATTGGTCCAATTTTGCTCCACCTTGTTCTGATGTTAGTTTATTACCGAGTGATTTGAAATTACCGGAGGTATATAATAAAAAACTTAGTGAATTATTCTTAGAATTTGTTGATTTGTTTACCAGTCCAGGTATTCAATCAACCACTAATACTACTAAACATATCATTCGTTTAAGAGAAAATAAAGTAGTCCAACAAAGACCTTACCCACTCTCACCGAAATTTAAAAATATTTTGGAAGATCAGATTAATGAGATGTTACAAACTGGTGTAATTGAACCCAGTGATTCAGAATATTCGTCTCCTATAGTTTTGGTTGAAAAAAAAGATTCCAATCCTCGATTTTGCATAGATTTTCGTGCGCTTAACGATATTACCCTGGATGAACCATCAAATTTACCTCGAATTTGTGATACAATGAAAACTTTCGGAGACGCCAAGGTCTTTTCGGTATTTGATCTAAAAAATGGCTATTGGCAAATACCTCTTTCAACGGAATCAAAAAAATATACGGCGTTTAGTACTCATGATGGTGCATTATACCATTTTAATGTTATGCCATTTGGGCTAAAAAATGCGCCAGGGACATTCCAAAGGCTAATGACGCACGAAGTTTTATCCGGTTATCTAAATAAGTTCGTCTTAGTATACTTGGACGATATTGTGGTTTTCAGTCCAGATATTAACACTCACTTAACACATCTGAGACTTATTTTGGAACGGTTAAGGATTCATCACCTTCAATTATCCCCTTCTAAATGTCAAATTGCCCTACAGGAAATTAATTATCTAGGTCACCGAATATGTCAAGACACTAATACACCACAATCTAAACATATCGAAGCTATTATGAATTTCCCTATTCCAAAAACGAAAAAACAACTGCAGTCGTTCCTCGGAACATGCAATTGGCTACGTGAGTATGTCCCAAATATGGCAGAGCTAAGTCTTCCGCTTGTACCCTTACTTCGAAAAAATCATAGGTTTAAGTGGTCTAAAGAACAGGATGAGGCATTCAAGAACATAAGACGGTTAGTAGCCAAACCTTTAATTTTACATAGACCTGATTATAATAAAGATTTTATTTTACAGACAGACTCAAGTGATAGGGGAATGGGATGTGTTTTGTATCAGATGGGGCCTGATAATTCGAAATATATTATTTCGTATGGTAGTGCTACATTTTCAAAAACCGAATTAAATTATCATATTAATGAAAAAGAATGTTTATCTGTTGTATGGGCCATTAAAAGGTACAGGCATTACTTAGAGGAAAAACCGTTTGTCTTAAGAACGGATAATCGTTCCTTACTTTGGCTTAATAAAAATAAGGAAATTAAATCCAAGTTAACTCGTTGGTCTCTTCTTTTGCAAGAGTTTTCTTTTACTATCGAACATATATCGGGAAAAGATAATGAGTTACCTGATTTGTTATCTAGAAACCCGTCCGATTCTATGCGTAACACTTCTTATACAGACGATCTGAACAATGATATTGACCATAGACTATGTATACCCACTAATTTGACCAAGACAGACTTAACTGAGCCCCTTCAAGTCAATCAAATCAGAACCTCTTCAGACCTATATCAAACTGTAATCAATGGACAGAAAAGCTCTCAGCAAATTCAATTCCAAATTACCAAGTGGCATCGTATAAGGACTGAAGGACCCAGTTCGCGTCGTGATGAATCATTTTATCGCAATTACGTAGTTCGTGATGGTAACCTTTGGAAATTGCATTCAACGGGCGAAAAACTATACGTATCTCAAGACTGTGTGTCGCATGTAATCTATCAGTATCATGACCAGCCTGATGCTGCTCATCCGGGAAGAGACGAGACTGTTCGATCAATATCGCAAAAATATTACTGGAAAAACTTGCAGAAATCGGTTGAACGTTATATAAGTGCTTGTGTTATATGTGCTATCGTTCGTACGCGGACTCAACCCCATGCAACTTTAGAACTTCATACTCCTACTCAACCTTGGCAAATGTTAAGCATCGATATCCTTGGACCTTATCCACCATCATATAAAGGTCACCAATATATTCTAGCAGTGGAAGATGTTTTTACCCGATGGGTGGAAGCGCGATCTTATCGACAAGTCAATTCCAAGAATGTACTTGACTTCTTGGAAACAGAAATCTTTAGCCGTTATGGAATACCTGAGACTATTATTTCTGATAACGGTCCTCAATTTGTAAGCCATCAGTACATTGATATGTGTAACCAAAGAAATATTAAGGTTTTTCATACTGCAATTTACCATGCTAGAGCTAACCCAGTTGAACGACGAAATCAAGAGCTCAAAAAGGTTTTAAGAGTTTTAATGGCTGACAAACCAAAACGTCAGTGGCAGAAATACCTAAGTCAGGCCTTATTTGTCATACGAACCCGGAAAAATGCTGCTAGCAACACTACACCTAGTAGAGCACTTCTTGGTTATGATTTACCCAAGCCGGGTGATTGGCAACTACCTAAGCAACTTAATGTAAAGTATGATGCTGCTTCTAAAACCAGACAAGAACGAAACGAGGAAATCATGGTTCAGCAAGACAAATATCAAGAAAAATACTGTACTCCGCAATCCCGAAAATGCCCTCAGCTACGTGTTGGCGATAAAGTATGGGTAAAGGATAATCGACAGGGTAAGCATCCGTTTGACCCAGTGTGGTCAGGCCCATATTCGATTGTTGGAACTAAGAGTACAGTAATATACGATATTCAACGCGATAATCAAATCCTTCCTATTCATATTGATGATCTCAGACCGGTTCAACCTCCAAATGGTAGACCAAATCTTGATGAAGTGGAACTTCAAGAAGCCAATGAGTCTGGAGATGAAGAAGCGGGTCCCTTGAGTTTCGGGTCAATAAGTGAAGAAAATATGGATATCTTCTCACATGTGTCAGTGCCACTAGACACAAATGTACCTAGTGGTGATTCCGAGTGGTTGGAAAAACACCGAGGGAATCCAGAAGAACCTGTCCAAATTAATTCACCTGTTAGTACTCTAAATAAGAAGGAAAATGTTTTACCTAATGTTCGAAAAACTAAGCGCGTTAGAAAGAAAAAGTTATGTTCGTGTTGTACATGAAAGAAAATGTATTTAAATATGTATAGTTTTCTATTAGGAAATTATGTAAGTTGTACTTGTGTTATCGGAAATATTACCAGTGATTGTAATACTACCTTTAGATATAAATTATATATTTATATTTGTTTATATTGTATTTCCACGATGCGCCATTCTTCAAAGGGGGGCGTGTCGTCGAAACTTGTATAATCACCCTATAAATATATCTTTGATAAGATGCTAAAAGATGGCGCCACCGGCATTCGGAAAAAGCCAGAACAAGTGGTGATTTTGGAGAACGGCGCATCGAATAATGAAAGCGTGAGTTTTAAACTTTTATTTTGAAGAAGTTTTGTTTAATTGTTTTATTATTGTTTAAAAGTGAATCAATAAAAAGTTACGACTGGGTGGGAGTGTTTAACTTCACTAATATTCCTATAAGTGAGTCTAATTGTTAGCTTGAGCTAGCTGGCGCCCAAGAACAAGAAATTAAAGGAAAATCGTAGACAGTACCACCACCAGTAACCATATCTTTGGCACGATAAATGTTTCATCTAATTCCTGAAATGGCAAATTAATCTTGTTTTGTAAAATTTAATTCTATAATAAGGGTTTTATTTTATGGTTTCAAGCCAAATGGCTTCGCGCTCCCTAGATGACGTGGTCTGCTGTATTTCCTACGAAATTTCGGACGGTTCGCGCGGTTGCAAGAACTGCTATTTGAATCGGTTTATACAGATGTTCACTAAGGCCCAGTCCCTTGATGTTCTGCAGGAGGTTCTTTAGTATCACTCCAGTTGTTGATAGTATTATAGGAATCGTGTGAACGCTGTTCATTGCCAATTGTCTTCGGATTTGCACCTCCAGATCTCTGTATTTGGCCGATCCTATTTTTTTTTATTGTATTTTGGCCTTACGTTGTTATTGTTAGGTACAACAAAGTCGATTAGTGTGGTTCACCTAGAAAATTTATCTGTTAGTATAATGTCTGGTCTATTATTAGCAACTGTCTGATCCGTTAGAACCGTTCGATCCCAATATAACTTGAACTGGTTGTTCTCAAGAATAGGCTCTGGATTGTATTTGTAATAAGGCATCCTTCCTACCTACATTGGGTTTAACTTATCTGCTAACTCTTGGTGGAGTACCTTGGCGGCTGAGTCGTGTTTTTTCTTATACTCGGTTAAGGTAAAAACTTGGCATCTTCCAGTTATGTGCTGGATTATCCCTAATATCCATATCTACATTGATCATTTTCTATTGAGGGATCTCTAATGACGAACTTCCGATAATTCTTCGTCGGAATAACCTGGTCTTGGATAGATAATAAAAAGCCCTCCATTTCTGGAAACATCTGTCCTGAAATCAACCAGTAGTTCGACGCTGAGTTGTCTACATTGTCCTGATTGACCTCATTTGAATGCCGTCCATGAAGTTTTTCTGTAGCCAGGTTTGCAACTTCTCTTTGTCTGTTTGGTAGTGAGAAACAATAACCTATTCCCTCAGCTGTAGCGGTATTGAATCGTCTGCCTCGCATATTGCTCGATGTAGCGTAGAAGAGTCCGCTAACCTATGGAAATATGAACATAAGTTTATTATTTGTTGATCGAGCTGCTTACCAATAATCACCAATCCTCTTCCTCCTTGATGTCTTGGAAGCATTGTACGTTCAATAGCACTCCGAGGGTGATGTTTTTGTGCTTTTGTTAGGAGTGTGCTTTTTTTTACAGGTTGTGGATGTCGATCCTGCTCCATTTTACAATTACAAAATAATAGCTAAGTGCAGAGCAAACGTACGTGCTGAACGCCTTGAACAAATTTCTACTATTTAAATTAGTTCGTAATACCCGCCTTACCGTCCTGACAAATTCGATTGTCAATTCGGCTTTCATAGTGCGATGGTTAATTCTTTTAGCCTGTTTTATACCTAGGTATTTGTATGTTTGTTCTGCTTGCATTGCAGTTACAGTTTCACCAGTCTGCATCTCAAATGCTCCTGGTTGTATCTTATCTTTAACGATGTTCAAAATACGGCACTTGTCAAGTCCAAATTGCATTCCGATATCCCCGGAGAACTCCTCTATAATTTTAAACATTTGTTCCAGCTAGTTTCTGGTAGTAGCCATCAGTTTAAGATCATCCATGTGTAGAAGATGATTCACTCTTACTATCTCTTCGTCGTTATTTCTAATACTAAAGCCGTATCTGGTGGAGTTCAAACGGCGTGATAGCAGGTTCATTGGAAAGCAGAACCACATGGGCTAAGTAAATCGCCCTACAATATTCCCCTTCATATTGGAATTGGGTTGGTTTCGATGGTGTCACTGGATGGCACTTATAATTGTATCCTAATTCTCCAGGTAGACATGATGCGTTCTAAAAAGGAAACAAAATGATTGTCGACCCTATACATTCTCAATATAGTTGTGAGCCACTCATGTGGCACTGAGTCAAAGGCCTTCTTATAATCCACGTAGGCAGCAAAGAGATTTCTTCGGTTGGTACAGGCTTGGTTACATACGACAGGGTCAACAATCAACTGTTCCTTGCATCCCAATGCTCCCCTCGTGCATCCTTTCTGTTGAGTTGCAATGATGTTATTTTGCTCACAATCTGCATAGATGCGTTGGGTCAAGCAGGAAGTGATCATCTTATACAGTGTGGGGAGACCAGTGATTGGCCTATACTTAGCTGGGTCATGGAAAGAGATACTTGCTGAGTTAAGAAAAACATCATTAATAAGATTAGCCAGTTGATAGTGCATACACCAGACCTTCTTGAGCCAGTAGTTCTGGATCCCGTCGATACCTGGGGCTTTCCAGTTATGGATTCCTTGATTATTCTTGAGATTTCCTCAGTGGTAAGTGGCTCAAACTGCATCTGGCTGTAGTCTTAGCAGATTTGGTATTCGTCATTGATCCAGCCGGCTGCGATGTTACAATGGCGGGTGTGGAAAGTATAATTCTATAATAAGAGTTTTATTATTAATGGCATTATTTGACGGAACACTAGGAACTGGTGCTTCGGAAATTCTCAGGAACCAAAACGAAGAGATTATCCAAAGTGATCCACCAATCTTCACATATGATTTGCTCAACCTTTGCAAATGTCTCGTCGGAAACTGATGATCCCGCTCCTTTGTTCGTCACGAATTTCAGTACGATCGTCAGTTTTTGACACTTGGCGATAGCGTCCAACAGGAACATCATTCTCAACGGCTGTTAAGCCAAGACTGAGCGTCTCAGCGAGACGCACACATGCCCATTTGGTTGTGGGAGAAGCAACAATCACAACAATGGTACTAACAGCCGCACGAGCAGTTTTTCTGCGTCCACAATGCTTCAGAAATCTTACTTTTGAAATTACCCTCGTATTATTACACAACAATAAATCTACATAACAGGACAAATGGTAAATAAAAAGAGTAAAATAGGCTTAATTAACCAGGTGGAATTCATTTTTCACATTTAAGTTTTTGTAGAATTTATATTAATTTTAATTAACAAATTACCACACCTCTCCTAATTTCGATCTGACAGCATCAGTGGCGTGCAGATCCAAATCATCAGTCGACTCGTCCACGAGACTCTGATACAGGTTATTTAGCATATTTTTCGTCAATGTTATACAAGCCGCACCGCTGGCCAGTCTGAAGTCGCTTACGATTGAGGTTAGGATTGTTTCGCCTTGATCTACCACGCCAATTACGTTTTCTATAAAAGAGAAAAAATTCATATATGTTTTTTTATGGATAATGAACGATAACGATAGCAAAAAGTAGTGAAAAAAATGAGCTGCAAAATTTTATAGTTAAAGCCTCCTTTATACTTGGAGCCAGGCTAGGCGAATGAAGAAAAGCGTCAACATGTAAGCAGCCCTATTTGCCTAATTCATTGGTTCCCAACCTTTTCTGAACCACCGTTACCTTTTGTAAAAAAAAAATATAAATTCAGCGCCCCCTCACTCATAGTAGTTGTTGTGCCTAATATTAATAGAATATAATAGAATATATTACCGTAAACAATACACAAGAGTTCAGTGCGTCGTCATAAATTATATAATACTAGCGACCCGCCCCGGCTTCGCACGGGTGCAATGCTGATACTAAATACACTACAGAAAAACTGTGACTATTTATTTTATTTTTACAATTATTACATCGGCCTCCGACGTGCTATTTATAGGCACGCTGCCGCCGCCCCGGTCGGCCAGTACCGCCGCAAGCGCTACTTCCCGCAATTTTAAATCTGTAATATCTTCGAAAATATTCATTGAAATCTTGTGCTGTAAAGGACCATATAGATCTATATTAAATCAACAATGTATTTAAGCTATTTAATTGGATAAGGATTAATGCTGTATTGGTTAAAATCGCTTCAAAATTTGCCATTATTTGTCGTAAAAAGTAAATGACAAAAAAATGTTATTGTGGGATATCCATGAGAGATAGACATATACCATCGCGGAGTTTTCTGTAGACCTTTTCAATGTGTACAAATAATTAGTACATTATTTTGATAAATCTCGTAGGGTTCAGCCTGCGTTTGCAATGTAAGCGGAAAAAAATATGATAATTAACGACATCACATTAGAAACCTCAAAAATAACAGTATTTCTCCACTATTTAATGGATGTTATTATACATATAAACCTTCCTCTTGAATCACTCTATCTATTGAAAAAACCCGCATCAAAATCCGGTGCGTAGTTTTAAAGATTTAAGCATACAAAGGGACATAGGGACAGAGAAAGCGACTTTGTTTTATACTATGTAGTGATACAAATACTCATATATCTGCAAAAATAACAACCACACTATTGATCACGAACAAACATAAAAGTATTAATTAAAAACAAAATTAATTTATACAAATATAATACAGTGCCATATGAAAAAATTATACAATCGGTCCAGCGAAAAATACCCATGCATCATCAATCTATGAACATATCAAAGACAGTCTTGAGACGGAAAACAAAACAATATCTTCTAATCCAAGCCATATGTCACAAAAAATCTGACATTATAGGTAGAACAAGATAGAAAGAGACAAACGAGTCATTTCGTCTTATGAATACAGACTTTCTTTTGATTTCAATCAAAACAGTATTTTATTGACAGTCATCGGTCAGAGTTTTAATTACGTTGTATTTTTGAAAAATGTTGATCATTCAAGTGAATTTAAAACAGAAAATTGTATTATATAAAAGCTATTAATTATTGTTTTATAATGTATTACCGGTAAGTATGTATTATTTTTATTAAAAAACTAAACCCGGTCATATTAATATTTATAACCTTCAAATCTGTCATCGGTGTTTAAATAACACACGTGCCCAGTTTTAAAATATTTTTTGCACTGCTTAATTCAGTTGTAATATTCAGGCATTAAAAATTAGAATAAAGTAATGAAATTCGATTTGGCCTTGTAGATAATGCGTGGTGAAACTCTTCACAGGCAAGCGTAACAGCTTGTACTTAATTTGTGTGAGTTTTCCGAGTCGGATAAAGGAAAAAAATAATTTTAGTTTAGGAAATAAACATTTTCAATTAGGTATCATTATTTTTAGAGAGTAAACACTACCCTTAGCATTTCAAGGAAAATCCTATATGTCATGTAAAAAAGAAAAGAAAACAATCCAATTATTTCCTCTACTGGGAAAAATTGAATTCTTATCACATAAGGCGTAAAAAAATGGGGTCATGTGTCACAGCTAATCCGTCTCTGCAGCTGTAAATAATTCACAACACTTTCTTGGACAGCAGTTTGAAGTGTCTTACCTGGTAAACACCATATTAAAAAAAATTGGAAATATACCTGGTGGTTGAATAATTATGTGTAAAAAAACTTGATTCCATTCCATACAGTATCAAAATAGAAATAGCAAGCTCAAGGTTATTAACTCAAGCAAAATAATATAAAAAAAACTTTTTGAATATGCCTTAAATAAAAGGCGAAACGTCAAAACACGTATGAACCTGACCCCAAGAATACAAAAAAAAAACATATTGATAAATATAATAAATGGTTCAAGAAAAACAGGAAAAAAGTATATATATATATATATATATATATATATATATATATATATATATATATATATATATATATATATATGAAGTAAAATGCGAACAGTAAATGCAAACTTCCCTCCATCATATCCTTTTTGTGTTAGAGGTTGCACAGTTAGAATAAATTGGTATAAAACGCAATTCATCCCATTCCACCACCATCGAGATGATGGCCTACCTGTACCACCATACCGAGAAGAAAGTCAAAACTTACCCTCCCCGCCACAATGATACGGCAGAGATACATGTTTCGTCTCTACTAGACTCATCAGGGTACCGACATGCACCTGGCTGTGCAAAGGACAGATCGGAAGGAAGCATGCAAATACTAAACGCGGCTTCTCCAACCTCCCGCCGGATGGCGTATATATGTTTATGCGGATTTCACGGATTCCTCCGTGTGAGATGCAATAGCAGTGGATATATCCACATTATGCCGTTGTAGTACTGAAATCACATTCAGCAAACGTACAACTATATGCAGCTCCGCGTATGAATGAAGTAAAATGCGAACAGTAAATGCAAACTTCCCTCCATCATATCCTTTTTGTGTTAGAGGTTGCACAGTTAGAATAAATTGGTATAAAACGCAATTCATCCCATTCCACCACCATCGAGATGATGGCCTACCTGTACCACCATACCGAGAAGAAAGTCAAAACTTACCCTCCCCGCCAGTAGAGACGAAACATGTATCTCTGCCGTATCATTGTGGCGGGGAGGGTAAGTTTTGACTTTCTTCTCGGTATGGTGGTACAGGTAGGCCATCATCTCGATGGTGGTGGAATGGGATGAATTGCGTTTTATACCAATTTATTCTAACTGTGCAACCTCTAACACAAAAAGGATATGATGGAGGGAAGTTTGCATTTACTGTTCGCATTTTACTTCATTCATACGCGGAGCTGCATATAGTTGTACGTTTGCTGAATGTGATTTCAGTACTACAACGGCATAATGTGGATATATCCACTGCTATTGCATCTCACACGGAGGAATCCGTGAAATCCGCATAAACATATATATATATATATATATATATATATATATATATATATATATATATATATATATATATATATATATATATATATATTTATTTATTTTCTTGATTCTTGAACCATAGATTATATCATTTTTCTTAATTTTGTATTTTCTTGGGTTTAGGTTCTATAATTAATAAAACACAAAACGATTGACGTTTCGCCCTTTATTCAAGGCATTTTCAAAATTTATTCCTTGACATTTTGCTGTTCTGTTTCTAACGTTTCTAACATTTAGAAACAGAACAGCAAAATGTCAAGGAATAAATTTAGAAAATGCCTTGAATAAAGGGCGAAACGTCAATCGTTTTGTGTTTTATTAATTATAGAACCTAAACCCAAGAAAATACAAAATTACGAAAAATGATATATATATATATATATATATATATATATATATATATATATATATATATATATATATATATATATAATAAATCAATTTCTAACATATGAAAACATAAAGTACGAAAAATCCTTCAATTATTCTAAACAAAAAAATAAAAAAAACTATCTAAGCTAATTTCGACTATCGAAACAAATAACACAAACCATATTAACACTGATAAGTGGTTACATAACATTTCTGACACACAAATTCCTAATGAAATTGGTGAAGTTTTAGCCCTGGGAAATAAGTTCTCTCTTCAAATAAGTCATAAAAACGAATTACCGATTAAGGAATACATTGACATCAAAGATTCAATCCGAGCTAATATAGTCAATGCTATGACAAATCATAAAATAAAAACCAGACACAAGAATATTAAATCTAATCAGTTTCAACAAAAAATCCAAAAACAACTTAAAAAAACAAACTATTTATCCGTGACAATCCTCAAATAACGATTCTGAAACCTGACAAAAGCAACAAAACAGTTATAATGAACACCACTGATTATAATAAGAAAATGGACGATTTATTAAAAGATTCAAGAACATACAAAAAGTTACGACACGACCCAACCAACATATTTCAAAATAAAAATAACCAATTAATCAAGAAACTTTTGTCTAAAAAACTCATAACAGATACAGAAGCAAAAAATTTAACAATACGCAATGGGGTTTCACCAAAAATATATGGTTTACTCAAACTACATAAACCTGGTGTTCCTCTAAGACCAATAATATGGAGTATACAATCACCATTTTACAAATTATCGAAACATCTTTGCAGCTGCTTATCGAATATAACTCGAAAAAACAATTATTATATAAAAGACTCTTTTACTTTTAAAAAATTTATTAACCAAACAAGTATTCCAAACAACTATAAATTGATCTCACTAGATGTCGTCTCGTTATATACAAATATTCCCAATGACCTACTAACAGATATAATAAAAGCAAAGTGGGATAACTTTAAAAGCTTTACCACTTTAAACTTAGAGACCTTCACTGAAGCCATAAATTTGACACTAACCAATAATTACTTTCAATATCAAGATACATACTATCAGCAGCTTGATGGTTGCGCAATGGGAATATCATCTACAGTAGCACAGTTGGTCATGGAATATCTGGAAGAAAATGTCATAGAAAAACTTAATATACCGATTCAATTTTTCAAGAGGTACGTTGACGACTGTCTAGCAGCTGTCCCCGAAAATTAAATAGACACCATACTAAATGCATTCAACAATTTCCACCAAAAGATGCAATTTACATCAGAAGTCGAACCAAATGGAAAAATAAATTTCCTTGGCCTCACACTAGTTCGAAATTATGAAAATAAAAAGATTGAGACGACGTGGTACACAAAAGATACATGGTCGGGACGCCACCTTAACTATCAATCACGTCATCCGAAATCCCAAAAGATCAGCGTAATAATAGGTTTGGCTGATAGAGCTTTAACCCTAACTTCTCCGAAATATCGTCAAGAAGCTTTAAAGAAAGTCAGACAAATCCTGAGTGATAATAATTTCCCTGAAAAACTCACAAACAGAATAATAAAACAACGAACCTACAAACTGTATAATAAGAACGCCCTTACACAAAATAATAATAATAACAACCCAAAAACATATGTTGCAATACCATACATAAATTCATTGTTAGAAAAAGTTACATATATCCTCAAACATTTTACAAAGCTAAAAAGTAAGGTGACCCATAAAAAGAAATCTAACATTATCTATTCCGTACCGTGTCTAAATTGTCCACAAAAATATATTGGAATGACAACACAATATCTAGACAGCAGATTGAACGGATATAAATACACAAAAAACGCAACGACAGCATTACACAAACACGAGACAAATTTTAAACATGAATTTGATTTTTCAAACACAAAGATTCTAACCCAGGAAAGAAACCACCATAAACTTCAAATAGACGAAATGCTACATATAAAAAAAGGAAAACAAGCAATCAATGACAAACAAGATATCAAAAACCTGAGCCAAATATATTTTAACCTAATAAACTAAACCACCTATTGTAGCCCTTATTGTTTGCAATACACTGTATAGTCAATATCGATAAAATTTATTTATAAATCAGAAAAAAACTGGTGAAAAGGTTTCCAAATTAAAAAAAAAATACTAAGTTGATAGTAACTGAAGGAATCGTCAAATACTTCACTGAGAAACGTGGCCAAGGTAAATTGACGTGCGTATCTGGGATTAATTTGTAATTTTTAATTTTAATTACACATTATTTTATAAATTGATATTTTTCATTAATATTGTACCGTTTTGAGTGTTAATTCAAAGTCTTGTGAGTGTACATTTGTGACCATGTTAGTTATATTTTGTTTTTATTTTAGAATACACTTTTGAAAAAGCCCACTATGTTGGCCGAAACGTCAAGCACAGAATAGTAGTATTAATTTTTGAAACCTAATCCAAAGAAGTTACCATACATTTATATATATATATATATATATATATATATATATATATATATATATATATATATATATATATATATATATATATATATATATATATATATATATATATATATATATATATATATATATATATATATATATATATATTTTCTTGATTCTTGAACCATAGATTATATCATTTTTCTTAATTTTGTATTTTCTTGGGTTTAGGTTCTATAATTAATAAAACACAAAACGATTGACGTTTCGCCCTTTATTCAAGGCATTTTCAAAATTTATTCCTAAAAAAATATATAATTAAAATTCATCAATATAAAAAACATATTTTACATTTTGGAAAACAAACGAGACACTTAAAAACAGTAGTCAAAAACTTTAAAACATTTTAAAAATATTTAATTTCACCAGTACATACCTTGACATTTTGCTGTTCTGTTTCTAAATAAACTTTAAATTTTCATCGTTTACTGAGGATACGTGGAATGCGAATGTGTTTTATTTTTTTAAATATTTTTTATATTTTACAATGTATATAAAAAAACAAATAAGGTATATGTTTGGTTTTATGTTTAAGAGGATATTCTATTTTTGATTCTTATTTGACCGGATCGAATACTTAATAGGTTTGTTTAAATTAGGTTTGCGTAAATGTGGCTCAAATTTCCTATATCTGTTCTGTCATTAACAGTGTTTTTATCTTTTTTAATTTCAATCATTTCCTTTATCTGTAATTTTTGGTAATTCATATCTTTGTTTTTTATAATGGTACTGTTATAATCAAAAGTACGTTTATCGTCCTGTGTGTGTTAGTTTATGCGTTTGCGTATGTGTCATATCTAGAAAATTTATTTTATTATTATTCCAATAACCGAATATATAGCCTCTATTGAGTCTGTTATTAGCAATGAGTCAGACGACAAGAAGGACACAATTAGAGCTGAAGTAACAAATGTTTTAACTAATCATAAAATAAAAATAAGACATCAAACAATAAAAAGTAACAGTCTCCAAAAAAAGTTAAAAAAGAAATTAAATCGAACAAAAAAAATTATCAAAGGCAATCCTAAAATCATTATTTTAAGGCCTGATAAAAGCAATAAAACATTAGTTATGAACAAGGCAGATTACGAGACAAAAATGAACAACTTACTAAAGGACGAAAATACATATAAAAATATTAAAAGTGATCCAACGAACTTATATCAAAAAAAAAATAATACTTTCATAAAAAAAATTGCTCAATGTAAAAGAACTAACTGAAAAAGATGCAAAAAGGCTAACCATTCACAATGCTATTCCGCCAAAAATATACGGCCTACCAAAATTACATAAACAAATTATACCACTAAGACCTATTGTTTCTTGTATACAATCGCCATTCTATAGTTTATCAAAATTCTTATCAGATTGCATTTCAAATATTACAGGCAAAAACGATTTTTTTATTAAAGATTCATTCGCCTTTAAAAAATTTATTGATAAAGTAAACCTACCTGAAAATTACAGACTCATTTCGCTAGATGTTATATCTTTGTATACAAACATACCAAATCAACTTGTCCACACTATTTTAGCAGAAAAATGGGAAATTTTAAAAAAACATACAACGCTATCAAAAAATAATTTTATGGATGCTGTTGCCCTCGTTCTTAATACAAATTATTTTCAGTATGAAAATACCTTTTATAAACAACTCGACAATTTCATCTACCATTGCTCAGCTAGTAATGGAATATTTAGAGGAAAAAGTCTTAGAAAAATTAAATTTTAATATAATATTTTTCAAACGTTTTGTCGATGATTGCATAGCAGCCGTACCACAAAATAAAATAAATGAAATTCTCCAAGAGTTTAACAGTTTCAACGAAAAATTACAGTTCACATCCGAAACGGAGAATAATGATAAAATAAATTTTCTAGATATGACACTTATACGCAGAAAAAACAAAATTTTAACTGAATGGTACACCAAACCAACTTGGTCAGGTAGATATCTAAACTATTTCTCTAATCATTCAAAAACTCAAAAAAACAGCGTTATAATCGGTCTATCTGATCGTGCTATCTCCCTAACATCTCCAGAATTCCGACCAAAAATACTTCAAAAAGTAAAAGAGACACTAATAAATAATAATTTCAACGAAAAGACTATCACCAAAATAATTGATAAACGAACATATAAGTTTTATAACAACGTAAAAACAAAAAACATAGAACATAAACAGCAGAAATATGTGGCATTACCGTACACTAGTGAGCTGTCAGAAAAAATAAAATACATTTTAAAAAAGCATGATATTATCGTATGCCACAGGTCACATAATAAATTAAATACATTATTCACAAATTTAAAAAGTAAAACTCCTCTAATGAATAAATCAAATATAATATATTCGATCCCTTGCACAAATTGTCCCAAAAAATATATAGGCATGACGAGCCAATTACTGAAGAACAGATTAAATGGCCATAAATATACAAAGAACGCCTCAACAGCGTTAAACAAACACACACAGGACGAAAAACACACTTTTGATTATAACAGTACCATTATAAAAAACAAAGATATGAATTACCAAAAATTACAGATAAAGGAAATGATTGAAATTAAAAAAGATAAAAACACTGTTAATGACAGAACAGATATAGGAAATTTGAGCCACATTTACGCAAACCTAATTTAAACAAACCTATTAAGTATTGGATCCGGTCAAATAAGAATCAAAAATAGAATATCCTCTTAAACATAAAACCAAACATATACCTTATTTGTTTTTTTATATACATTGTAAAATATAAAAAATATTTAAAAAAATAAAACACATTCGCATTCCGCGTATCCTCAGTAAACGATGAAAATTTAAAGTTTATTTAGAAACAGAACAGCAAAATGTCAAGGTATGTACTGGTGAAATTAAATATTTTTAAAATGTTTTAAAGTTTTTGACTACTGTTTTTAAGTGTCTTGTTTGTTTTCCAAAATGTAAAATATGTTTTTTATATTGATGTATTTTAATTATATATTTTTTTAGGAATAAATTTTGAAAATGCCTTGAATAAAGGGCGAAACGTCAATCGTTTTGTGTTTTATTAATTATAGAACCTAAACCCAAGAAAATACAAAATTAAGAAAAATGATATAATCTATGGTTCAAGAATCAAGAAAATAAATATATATATATATATATATATATATATATATATATATATATATATATATATATATATATATATATATATATATATATATATATATAAATGTATGGTAACTTCTTTGGATTAGGTTTCAAAAATTAATACTACTATTCTGTGCTTGACGTTTCGGCCAACATAGTGGGCTTTTTCAAAAGTGTATTCTAAAATAAAAACAAAATATAACTAACATGGTCACAAATGTACACTCACAAGACTTTGAATTAACACTCAAAACGGTACAATATTAATGAAAAATATCAATTTATAAAATAATGTGTAATTAAAATTAAAAATTACAAATTAATCCCAGATACGCACGTCAATTTACCTTGGCCACGTTTCTCAGTGAAGTATTTGACGATTCCTTCAGTTACTATCAACTTAGTATTTTTTTTTAATTTGGAAACCTTTTCACCAGTTTTTTTCTGATTTATAAATAAATTTTATCGATATTGACTATACAGTGTATTGCAAACAATAAGGGCTACAATAGGTGGTTTAGTTTATTAGGTTAAAATATATTTGGCTCAGGTTTTTGATATCTTGTTTGTCATTGATTGCTTGTTTTCCTTTTTTTATATGTAGCATTTCGTCTATTTGAAGTTTATGGTGGTTTCTTTCCTGGGTTAGAATCTTTGTGTTTGAAAAATCAAATTCATGTTTAAAATTTGTCTCGTGTTTGTGTAATGCTGTCGTTGCGTTTTTTGTGTATTTATATATATATATATATATATATATATATATATATATATATATATATATATATATATATATCAAAGGTTTTCGGGTATCCCGTAAGTGATAAGTCCCTCTCAGGACTGTAAGGCAACTGACGTTTCGGTGAAATCTCATTCACCATTTTCAAAGTTCACTGTACGGCGTCTACGAGCGAACTGACGCCTACGACTCGGATGCTGTCGGTCCCGTGTGTACGTGGGGTGCGTTCGTTGGCCAATTAGGCTGCGAGACTTGCTGCGCATCATCCGCCCTGTTGCCAGTGTTGGGGATCGCCTGGCCGAGTTGAAATCTGTTTCGTTACTACCTATTACTGGTTGATGTTTTGTAAGCAAATTTTTCCAAGTATTAGGCAATCGCTGGCTATCATCTCTGCTATTTAAGTTGTTGCGCCTCTTTGCAATTGCGATAGCTTCCTTCATAACTCTTGTGGACAAGTTTTTCACATCTCGATAGCATTTTTTGTTCCTGAGAAATTTATCTTATGTCCTGTATTCAACCAGTGTTGGGCCAGTACAGAAGAAGTTGTTTTTTGTTTGACAGCGTTTATAAGTTCGTGTCTTCTGGCTCTTATTTTATGCTTGGTTTGGCCTATGTAAGATGAGCTGCACTCTCCGCATGGAATTTCGTACAGTCCCTGGTTTTCTAGAGGGATTCTTTCTTTAGGTGTTGGCAAGAGATCTTTTACTTTATGGTCTGTGGTGAAAATGGTTTCAATGTTGTGTCTCGAGAATTTAGGCAATTTTGTCTGTGGTGCCTCGGACATAAGAAACAAAAACTTTGGGACTATTCTCTTGGTTTTCGCGATTTTTCGGGCTCAAGCGTTTGTTTTTCAAAGCCTTATCTATATGTATCTTTTTTATAACCGTTTTTTGTAAGGGCGTCTTGCAGTGTGGTAATTTTCTTAATCCGCGATCAAAACGCATGTGATTTCACTACTGCAAATAATTGGGCGGGATGGTGATGTGAAATGGCGTTGAGGTATCTGTTGGTGTAAGTGGGCTTTCTGTAGACAGTGTGCGAAAGTAAACCATCCTCTTTTCTTTTCAGTAGGATATCTAGAAAAGGTAGTTTTCTTTCCTGTTCTGTCTCCATGGTGAATTTGATTCTTGGGTGTATACTATTTATGTGATTTAGAAAATTTTTGAGATTTTCTGCTCCATGTTGCCAGATAACGAATGTGTCATCTACGTAACGCAGCCACAGTCGTGGTTTCTGTGAGGAAGTCTCTAAAGCTTTTGATTCGAAGTCTTCCATAAATAAGTTAGCGAGTGCAGGAGATAGTGGCGATCTCATAGGGGCTCTCTTGACTTGTTTGTTTATATATATATATATATATATATATATATATATATATATATATATATATATATATATATATATATGTATGTATATATAAGTTAAGTTAAAAAAGTTATTACAAAGATAATTAAAAAAGAGGAAAATATTAACTACTTACCGGCTGGTACCTGTACATTATCAAAAACAATTTCGGCAATTTCCGTATCCGCAGGCTCAAATTTTTTCCAGCTGACACCCGAAGAGTCCTTTTCCACCAAAAATACCGAGAGACATACATCTTTTAAAGGACCTCTCTGCTTAACGCTGGTAGTGGCGAAAACTACGAGGTAATCCGCTGAGATTCCATTAATCACAAACGATTTTTTCCCATTTAAAATCTAGAAAAACGCAAAAGAATATACCAAGTGTTTCAAGAATGTATGCTAATGATTTTAAGGGAAAAAAAGTTCTTATCAATATACCGTTTTTGAGAAAAAAGGTATTCATTTTTTTTCTCTGAGACCACTTAGATGTTTTATGGGATTTTAGTAGATACTAATCACGCCTAAAAAGACAAACATTTTTTGTTTCTGCTCGTGGCGTCCGTCCTAGCATGTCCATAAATATTTTTTAATAAAAAGATAGTACGCCACTGATTTTTTCCGAAATAAATATTATTGTCATAATTACGCTTTATCCTTTAGTACACTTTCTTCGTCCGACGAACTGTTTCCGATAAAAAAATAATAAAAAATCAAATATACTCAAAATACTGAGAGAACTCGTGGATTCGACAGACAATGACACAAACCTGACATCGATAATATTTTGTTCCTATTTACTTCTTCTTTAACAATTCTTACCCAGTGTTTCTGATCATCAGATAAGTTTGCTTTAGTTTGGATACTATTCATATTAACCAACTTAGGTTCAGTCATACAAAAAGCTGCTAATTTCTCTCCTTTCATAATAGGATGCAAGTATTTCTTTTTTAAGGTGTCATCGGCATACCTTACTAGAGTTTGAACACCTAAAAATGTAAATTATACTTAATTTAAGTCAATGCCACAAGTACCAATTTTTAGGCGGCCTAAATTTTGGGATTAATTAAGGTTAAACTTATAAAATTTGAAGTTCAGTCATAACGAGTATATCATTAAGTCGATAAAATTTTGAACTCTGTATATCTTTTAGGTTATAAATTAGAAAGAAGCTTCGATCAAACCCTATATATTTAAACAACAATAGATTTGTTTGAAAGATGTTTATGAGCGGTGGGGACAGGCGCGGATCCAGGGGGCGGTGATCCCCCCCCCAAGAGCCTTGAGTTTAGGAAAATAGATCCGATTTTGCCTCTTATACTATAGTTTATTCAAGAACTAGAGATAGTAATAAATCATTTTTTACCCTTTTTTTTCGCAAACTCCCTGTGTTCTTTAGTCCGGTGTCTTTGGCAAAATCTGTTAGACACATATTTTTCATAGGAATGGGTTAGAAATTTTATAATCAAAAATACCGGTCTACAATAATGGACTATATGGGTTGGATAACAATAGATATTTGGATGTGTGAAGTGTTAAAAAGAATTTTAATCCTTGTCATAGACGTCGGAAGGAGGTTTATTTTATCACCAAGTATTTATGGCATAGAATATTATTTCGGTAATAAACTTAAAATAAAAAGGTTATATAATATTATTTTATTTCTTATGATTTCTTAATAATTCACATACATTAGAAAATATAGATAATTTTGACATATTTAGCACAAATCATAATTGTATTTTTATTATTTGTAATTTTGGCATAGAAACCGTTTTAGTCACATTCAGATTAAAACGTAGCTTTTTCTCTCAAAAAATTCTAAGTTATAATTTAAATACTTACAAAATATCTATTGTCAAAAATACAAGAAGTTAAACATATATAAAAAAAATAAACTCGTCCATATAATATTAAAATCCTTTAAGGCTGTTGGTCACTTTATTATTAATTAAAAACATTTTTAGGACATTTGACGTTTCAGTTTATTTATTTCTTAAACCATCTGCAGAATTACAATTAAACACTAAACAGGGATTCAAATGTAATTAATTTTTATATGTTACAGAAAATTTAAATAATAAATTGTGTTTACACTGGTAAACACTTCGTATCTAATTCGTAATCAAAGTCAGTGAAGCTATCTTCACTCAAATTAATTGTAATTGGTTCCTTTATCTCACCGATGGAGTTTCCACATTTTCTTTTATTTATTTATTTATTTATTGATACTCTTACAAACACCTAAACATAACATGCTATAAGGTAATTATAAGTAAGAGAAATTTTACAGACTTAACTAACACAGAACAAAGACAGCACAGACAAGAACCTGAATAAACCTAAAGGTCACTGCATAAGTTGCAATAGCAATTTCTTGGTACAATTAAAAAAGTCAATATCATTATTCTTATATAGTATGTTGCACTCAGTTAACATTAAATTCATTGGAGAACGACTACCAATGGAGACATGAAAGAATTTTTCCTTTTGTATCCTTAATCCTATCTTTGGTACATGAAGAGGTATATAATTAATCAAAGAACAATTGTTAAATTTTATATTATTGATAATACAATAAACAAATATCACAGATTGAATTTGCCTTCTTTTCTGAAGAGTTTGAAATTTAAAGCTTTCTAACATACTGCTATAAGAGATCAGATATGGATATAAGTTATTTTTCCTAACATATAAATATCTCAAGAACCTTTTTTGAACACGCTCAATAGCATCACAATGCACATTTGCACTAGGAGACCATATATTAGATGCATATTCTAGATGAGGACGAACAAGTGCATTATACAATTTTATTATTATATTATGGTTCTTAAACTGACTTGTATTTCTAATCACAAAACCAAGCACCCTAAAAGCCTTATTAATAATATTGCGGTAGTGGGTATTAAATTTCAAATTAGACTGGAAGTGCACCCCCAAATCCCTACATTCAGTCTTTTTTTGTAGTTTTGCTCCATCAATAAAGTAATTAAAATTAATAGGATTTATTTTATTTGTATAAGACATAAAGAAGCATTTATTAGTATTAAAAAACATTTTATTTAATTGAAACCATTCTGTTACTGAATTTAAGTCTGCTTGCAGTGCACTACAATCATTACTGTTTGTTACTTTCTTAAATATTTTAAAGTCATCCGCAAATAAGAGACCATCAGAATGTTTAACACTATTAGGTAAATCATTTATAAACATTAAAAATAACAGTGGGCCCAGGTTGCTACCCTGCGGTACACCAGATGTTGACATAAAAGCCTGAGAAAATGACCCTCCCACTCTCACCATGTGCGGCCTACACGAAAGATAACTTTCATGAAGAGGTAAGCATTCCTAGAAAAGCCAAACTCGACAAGCTTAGCCAGCAACACCCGATGCACACACACCTTATCAAATGCCTTTGCACAATCAATATACACTGTACCCAACTGCTTCCCGCCATCAATAGCCTCCGAGGCATGATTTGTAAACACACATAAATTTGTTACTGTGGACTTTCCACTTACAAATCCATGTTGTTGTTCTACTATTTTATGAGTGATGTTGGTCACAATGTCAGCTCAAATATCTTAGCAAGTGAATTAAGTATTCTAATTGGTCTATAATTTTCAACATTTGTTTGTTTACCATCTTTAAATATGGGAGAAATAATTGCTGTTTTTAGTTTATTGGGAAAAATTTTTGTTTTTAGGGTAACTTGAAAAATATGAGCAATAGGGGCTGCTAAAAAGTCTCAGCAGCCTTTATAGATATATGAGGGAATATTATCCTCTCCTATGCTTTTTTTGGTTTTAGTTTATACTTTTCTTTACAGTCTCCTCTGATATTAAAGAAAATTCCAAGTCTCCCCATCTATTAATATCTATAGGGTCGCCGTTGGACACTGATGACAACTCAAACACTGAACAAATTCTTTTATTATATGGATTTTTCACAATTTTCTGCAGTAACTTTATTTCAAAAAATCTTTCAAAAGTTCAGTTAAATTACTAATTTTGTAAGTTGTGTTATTTCTACCAACTCTATCTTTTACTTGAGAGAGATATTTCCTTCTCCAACGGACATTTTCCGGACGATCTATAAGAACAAATTTCCTATCTGGTTTTTCCTAGCAAAAATTAAGTTCTCTGAGCAATTCCAGAGTTCAGTTCTTTTAATTTCAGGAAAATTCCGATCTTCATTGATTTTAGTTAGAACTTTGTCGACTGTTGGGATCTGCTTCTCATAATAAAATGTATGTACAACTCCTTTTATTGCAGTTTATATCTCTATATCTCAGGTTTTCCGTCGGTCTGTGATCGAATGTGGCATGGGAATACTAACAATTCCAGTCGTTTTTTTTTCTCCTTCAGTATTCGGTACCTAGTAGATTTTCCAACCCCTGTCATATTGGAACACATCTCAACAGAGCTTTTAACATTATTATCTAGATATTGATATCTTAAGGCATCATAAACATTCATTGTAATAAGTTTTTCGTTGAGGAAAAAATGCCTTGGTTTAACGATTTTGGAATAAATATAGATGTGGAAGCCATATCTTTTGGGTATCTCACTAACCTCAAATAATATATGAAAACAAGCACAAACAAGATAAATCACTAAGGCCACACTATAAGGTGTACTTTGCTCACTGACAGAAATTAAATTGAACTATCAGAAATTTTATTGGTGCAGTAATTCGCTTGCCATACTGTACTTTTGTGATATCACCGCCCCCCCCCCCCCAAAGAGAAAGGCTGGATCCGCCCCTGGGTAGGGGAGAGGCTTTTTTCATGTTTGACAGACATAAACATGTTTACTTATCTTTTCTTCCAATTTAATTGCTTGACGTGACTCTTTCACTGTTTTTAAGTGTTAGAAATTACTATAAATGCGTAGTTTGCATTTAATATTAACAAAAAGACGATTTAAAAACTTATCTTTATTGGTAAATATTGTTAGATTTTATTTGTATATTGAAAATAACAATAATAATAATTTAGGCAACCATAAATTCATACTTTTATGTATTCTAGAATTGACGTACCGATTATCATATGATACTCGTTTAAAAAATGCAATTAGAAAAGGATAGCATAAAATCGGTATGTGTGTACCAAGAAATGAAATATCTACTGTTTATCAACACTTTTTCAAATATAAATAAAAATATTATTACGTTATTCAGCGTTCAAACAACCGGGCCCTAGTTCTGACGTTATGCTAATTCTACAGGGGTATGTTCGAAGGAGAGAAGCCAAAAGGCTTCAAAATAATTCATGTAAATAGTACCTGGCATGAAGCCGTTGTTTCAATTGACGATTTTTAAAGTATTTATCCAAAGTTAATGTTTCGCCAATAATATAGAACTTACCTAACATTTCATGATGTAACAGACTTTCCCGCAATTTATGTTCTGAAAAGGTTTCCAAGAACCTCATTACTTGCATTGGGGAACATTCACGACCATCTAAGAACTGCGATGCTTGGAGACCAATTACATGGTAATCAGAGAGGTTCTGTCTAAAATTTTGTAATTATGTTTATGAAAAATAAGTACAGTTAATGAAGTAACACAGAAAAATGGAGTTACTAAAGGTTAGAATCGCGCGGCGGGCAATCACAATCAGGCAGATTAAGGAAGATAGGATGTTTAAGAGAAGGACTAAAGAATTATTTATTTCGGTAATTTTTCGTAACGGTGGAAACACCGAATTTTTCGATGATTTTTCTACACGAATATGTTTTTTATTTGCCGATCTTGCGTGATTTTTCAAATATAAAAATTTCCACTTTTCCCTGTCACTTTAGTGTATATTCCAACCTATCCTATGACAATTTGCCACTTTCACTAAAACACATATGAACTGTCGTACATTTTTCTTAAAGATGTATACAATATTTTGCCTAAATATAGCGAAAACTTGAAAAATCAAACCGTGAAACAAGATGCTAACAAAACAGGTGTCAAGATAAAAACCGCTATAGACGTAAAAAAAATTAATATTACTTAATATAGACTGCGGATCTTATAGTAGAAAATTGACTCACACTTTAGAAGAGATAGAGCGTTTTCGAGTAGTACCTGTTTTTTTAATGGTGAAGCTAAGCACGATACTCCAAACGTCATTGGTCACCTGACCGAAATTAGAAAGAGAAGTACTAATTTTCGAAAACGCTCTATTTCTTTTTAAGCGTGAGCCAACGTTATTCTATAGGATCCGCAGTTTATATTTTAAAGTATATATTCATCTATTCAATTGTACATTACAGGATGACCCAAATAGTACAACAATTAAAAAAATATAAACAACATATAAATAATTTAACAAGTTAAGTATGTCAGAACGATCTCCACCTTTGAACAAAGATGTTACAAAAACGGGCCTCCACACCAAAGGAAAGACTCCTAAACCGAGAGAACATATAAGATATTAAGTAATATTAATTTCCATTAGTCTTTTAATACCGCGAAACGCCGCGCGTTGTTGTCAAATGGTTTCCCATAAAATTGTACAGGTTTTGTTTAGACTCTTCATTTCCCATTCAAACAGAATCTGGATAACAAATATAAACTAATCACCGTTAGAGGCTTTAAAGTTGTGTGCAAGAAAGGGACTTATATGAAATAGTTTGTTTGCCAAACGATCTGTTTATGTTTGGTATCCCAATTCTGCACGTTTACCCACATTTTACGCTACAATACTGGAATAACCACAATTAATTGCCTTTAAACCACCAAGTTTTTCACCCTAAAAAATTTTAAATCTATGTCAGCGTGGCAACACTGCATCATATGTTTCAACCTAAATCGTAGGCATGCTCACAGTATCAAATGACAAGCCAACGATTTTCCTACGTTTTATCAAAAATTTGCGGTTTTGTGTAAATTGTGTTAAAAAATGATTAAATATTATGTGTTTGTGAATTTTACTAGAAAAGTCCAAAATATAAAGGAAGTGAACGGAAAATTCAAATTAAATGAGTAAAAATTCAATATTTATTTTCACAAAACCACGTGAGATATGTGAAAAAAACAACATATTCGTATCCTGTGATCAAAAAATAGGAGAATGTAAAAAAATCATCGAAAAATTCGGTGTTTCCACCGTTTCCAATAATTATCTTTTTCACTTATAATTCTGAAACAAGGCGCCAATCCATGCATTGAAAGGGTCTAACTTCACCAAAAGCAAATCAAGATTCACAGCGATGATGATTTTTTTTTCGATATTCATCGAATTGTATACCTTTACAGGGTTTCTGAAGCTCAACCAATTGAACAATAATACTAGCTTAAGGTTCTTGCTAAACTCTGTGAACCAACCCAAATTTGTAATACTAAGAGAAGTTGTCTTGACAGCAAACTGACAAACTGTGAGTTATGCAAGTCAAGAATTTTTGATGCACACTTATCAGATCACAAGTGACAAATAGTATCATTCAATATCCAGGTAGGTTGTGTTCAGAGCTGTGTCGGACGAAGATTATTTAATGCACATAATAAGGAAAATTTCAAGCATATGATTGATAACGAAACATGGGAGACAGTGTACAGTCTGCCAGAGCAGTCTATAACACAGTTTTTAACCACTGCTTTCCATTTAAAACAATTAATAATAAAGTAAAAAAGAAACAAGCAAAAGACAAAAAATGCAAACACTTTAGAATGCAAACGTCAACTGGATGCACTACTTGTCATGTGTAAAAAGGACTCTAAATACAGAGAAATATACAGGACAGATCAATACTTCAAAAGAATCAGTCAAAACGACAATAAGTCTAAATGCATTTGGCAGATAGTGGGAGAAATAACCGGTAAATGTTCAAAACACTGTCAGATTGAAAGAGATCTTCAAATTATTTCAAATAATTTTAACAAATTTTTCCTTGAAGGCGCCCCAAAATTGGTTACTGACTTGCCTCAAGAAAATAGATCCTGCAATATTGAAAATAATTTAAATTTTATATTTCTCTCACATACAACAACAAAAGAAATTTTTAAAATTATAAAATCTTTAAAAAACAAAAAAAGCTGTGGGTATGATGAGATTTCAAATAATTTAATAAAAAAATGTGTCAATCACATAGTCGAAAACTTGAGCTATGTAATCAATAATTCTTTTAGGCATGGCATTTTTCCAGACAATTTAAAAATGGCACTGGTTAAACCTCTATTTAAAAAGAGGGATAGTACAGATTTCCATAATTATAGACCCAAAAACCTATTACCATCCTTCTCTAAGATTTTTGAAATTGCTATGGGTTCCAGACTACTCAAATTTTTTAATTCAAAAAACTTACTAAGCCCAACAAAACATGGTTACTTAAAAGGTAGATCTGTGAGCACGGCTGTATATGATTTCATTAAGAAAATTATAGAAAGCTTTGAGAACAAGGACTTATCGCTGGAGACATTTTTAGACTTATCAAAAGCATTTGACAGTTTAAATCATAAGTTTCTGCTTCAGAAACGTGAGGGGACCTGCTCGTGATTGGGTTCGTTCATATCTAGAAAACAGAAGTCAGAAAATTGTAGTGAATTTTGATGGGGTTCAGTATTTTTCAGACGTTGACTTTTTAACCAAGGGCATCCCACAGGGAAGCATTATGGGACCACTACTGTTTATTTTTTATATTAACGACCTGACATCTACAATTATGGGTGAAAGGTGATATCTTGTAAACTTTGCTGATGATACAAATATCTTAACCACTAGCAGATCTCATGAAAATTACTGATGAACACATTATCAAGGCTAAAAAATGGTTTACGGAGAACAAATTAATACTGAACACTGAAAAGACCCACTACATTTGTTTTTCAACAAAGCAAAACAATCAGACACTTCCTGAGTCAGTTGAATTTGTGACTGAGAGCATCACACTAGAGGAAGATACAAAATTCCTTGGAATCCATATTAATCGTAATCTAGATTGGACAAAACATATATCAGAGGTATGCAATAAGATAAACACAGCTTCATACTCCTTACGAGTACTATCAAAATATTTAACCAAGGAAAACTTAAAAACTGTATATTTTGCAAATGTATATTCAACTCTTCACTATTGATTGATGTTCTGGGATGAGAGCAGTGCATCAGAAAGGGCTTTTAAAAGTTCTTTGGATTCCTGCAGGAGAAAATTGAAAACCTTAGGTATATTAACTTTAGCAGCAATTTTTATTTACAAATGCCTACTGTTTCTCTTTCAAAACAAAGACAAGTTGAAGAAACATGAAGTTAAACACTGCTTTGCCACTAGATATATAGGATATAATGTCCCACAGCATTGACTTAGTGTGGCAAAAAAAAGGGCCTGGTTCCTTGACAATTAAATTTTTTAATGCTCTACCAATCGGGATAAAGTTGGATGAGAATTTCAAAAGTTTTAAGAAAACTGTTTTTGATTTATTGGTTCGTATTGAACCATATACACAGAATGAGTTCTTTGGATCTTTTAAATGAATTTTAAGTGTCACGTCTGATAATAGGATGTTATGTGAATGTTACTTCATTTTAATATTATGTGAATGTTACTTCATTTTAATATTTATGTAAATGTCTAGATTTAGTGTTTTAACTTAGCTATTGTATTGTATTTTAACTTTGATGCCATTCGTTCAAGTTTTTGGTTTTTCATCAGTACCATAAAACTTTTTATTGAATAAAGAGATATTTGATTGACTGATTGAAAGAAGAAGAAAGAAACGACCCGAATTGTGGAAGAACAAGTTATGAGTTCTTCACTAAACAACGCGCTGGCCCATTCTACATTGTCTATCAAAACGTTTCTAGCCAAGTAAAACAGTCCAGAGTTAGAACATTCAACTTATTTGCCTCATCTTGTATCATGATTTTCATTTATTCCCCAAGGTCAAATCTGTATTAAAAGGCGCAAGATTTCAGTCTGTTGAAGCTGTGAAAGAAAAAGCGACAAGCATCTTAAAAGAGCTCACAGAAGAAGACTCCCAGCACTGTTTTGAATAATGGAAAATGCACATGGAGCGTTGCAGAGATAGAGGAGGGGTGTATATTGAAGCTGATAAGAACAAAATATGTATAAATTTAAAAATAAAAGGTTTTACAGCAATAGTCTCATTATTTTATAGCCACACCACTTATGCGCCGCCTTTTGGTGCCTACACATAAATGTGCCATGGGGACGAAAGCTTTTTGTTTATATTTATATAGACAAAATAGGCTATTCATTTATAGTCAAAAAGGGTATTTAAAACAAAATTTGTTCATATAATATGTTATTGTAGCTTGTAGATCTTGTTTTGAACCTCCGATCACTGTAAGAAAAATTAAAAAATATATATCCTGTCAAAAGTTATTAACGTCCAAAAATAGCATCATACATAAAAATTAGTAAGAGACTTTTATATTTAAAATCACTCAAAGAATGAGATCTAATGCAAAAATCCAATTTTTGACTGTTTAAACAATTATTTGTTTATAAAAATTGTATTCTCACTTAGGCCTAAAAAATCATGTTCAGTGGCAAAAAATATATAAAAAAACTTTGATGGGTCCATCTAAATTAAGAAAACAATTGGGACCCCTCTGGCTGCATTGTAAAACTTGAATAAAACTTCTAAATAATTTGAACTATGGCGTCTAAAGCAAATCAAAAAAAAAATGTCAACATATTATATTCAATAACAACTGTAATAATCAATCACCAAAGTAATACAGACCAAGCAACCAATCAAATATTTAGGAATAAATATAGACACTAAAATAGTACCAAGCAATACACAAACCTCTTCTGGAATATATGAACCTTATGTACAATAACTACAAAAAGCCATCACTGAATAACAATAGCTCTATGTCATATCACAAAAATTCACGACATAAACCATCCAATTAATGATCAAAAGGCATCTATCAACGATACTGACAAAACTCATATTCAACCAATAAATAAACATGTATAGCTGAATAAAGATCTGTAGAGACTTAAAGATTAAATGTACTATAAATAAACTTCTTAAGCTGAAGAACCTCAGCAGGTAGCTTATCAGGTTCATAGATATGTATTCCAAAAAAAAAAATCAACAATTATAAGAAATTTTTAGGTTTTTAGACAAGCAAAATCTAAATGCATCGGCAGTTTCGATATATACCTAATAGACGAACAGACGATAACAAAATATTACTTACCTAAAATTTTTGTTTGATAATGTATCCACATTAATCATATGCCTTTGCTTTAATAAAGTGTCTAAATTTTTAGTCTCTGTTTCAGCATTTTTAACTTCATCCATATCCAACTGTGGAAATGCCAGTACTTCTGTGTCAAATAAACCTAAAAACAGTACACAATAAGGATGATAATTATCCTGAAGACCATCCGATGATATAAATAGTATATCATGCAGATAAATTAAAAATCCTTTCAGTAATATTTACTCGTGCTCTCATATCACGAACTTAGAGCGATATAAAATTATATCTATTTCTAAGGCAACATCAAAATAATAAAAATTCTTACCTAAAAGTAAATTTTTAACAAACGGTTCTCTCTGAGGCTTTTTCGGCCTCGTTTTTTTGGTTATTTTAGTCAGTGTTTCGAATTGTTTCAGCTCCTTTTCATGATGTTCTTCGGTGGGTTTTTGGACAGGTTGCACAGAAGTTGAATAAAGTCTTAAAAGGGTTTTTTTGAGTAAGTGTTGGTTTACAGGAAGCCGACTTAGTTTTAAAGTAATCATGATTAACGTTATATATAAAGAAAGTCTTAAATAATTTTAAAACTAAATATTTTATTAGGGAAAAAATTACACCGACTACGACTTCTAACCTCAAACCAAACTATTTGACAAACAGTTAACCTCAAAACTCTTGACAGTCAAGCATAGATGTATAAAGATATAGACCGTGGATCCTATACACGCATATGTAAAGTAACTGTAAGTGCGAAATCCGCCATATTGGGGTAAGTTCATTTATAATAACAGTGAATACGCAGTCGCCGTAGGAAAATTATACGGGCTAGATATAATCTCTAATTGACAAGGGTAAAAGCAATTCGCATAGGTTTCCGAATTTGGATCGACATAAGTAGTTGAAAGAAATGAACAGTAGAAAGAAATTAAGAGTGAGTCCACACGATACGAAAAATTTCGGCGTAGGCGTATTACGCCCATTTATGTTAAAAATGTCTCGTCCACACGGGGAACTTTTATCGTGCAGTCGTGCAGTCGTAAAGTGTTGTGTATGTTTTTTTTTGTGGTAACCTAACTTTTTTCTGATTTTTTTGATAATATTTATTTATGTATAAATTAAAATGAAAGAAAATAAAAAAAATAATTGCAGCAATGTTGTTATGTAGAAAAAAAAAACTAAAGAAAAAATTACAAAAGATAAGGATATTATTAATGTATTCTTTCAGATGACATTATGACCAACATCACTCATAAAATAGTAGAACAACAACATTGATTTGTAAGTGGAAAGTCCACAGTAACAAATTTATGTGTGTTTACAAATCATGCCTCGGAGGCTATTGATGGCGGGAAGCAGTTGGATACAGTGTATATCGATTGTGCAAAGGCATTTGATAAGGTGGACCATCGGGTGTTGCTGGCTAAGCTTGTCGAGTTTGGCTTTTCTAGGAATGCTTACCTCTTCATGAAAAGTTATCTTTCGTGTAGGCCGCACATGGTGAGAGTGGGAGGGTCATTTTCTCAGGCTTTTATGGCAACATCGGGTGTACCGCAGGGTAGCAACCTAGGCCCACTGTTGTTTTTAATGTTTATAAATGATTTACCTAATAGTGTTAAACATTCTGATGGTCTCTTATTTACGGATGACTTTAAAATATTTAAGAAAGTAACAAACAGTAATGATTGTAGTGCACTGCAAGCAGACTTAAATTCAGTAACAGAATGGTTTCAATTAAATAAAATGTTTTTAAATACTAATAAATGCTTCTTTATGTCTTATACAAATAAAATAAATCCTATTAATTTTAATTACTTTATTGATGGAGCAAAACTACAAAAAAAGACTGAATGTAGGGATTTGGGGGTGCACTTCCAGTCTAATTTGAAATTTAATACCCACTACCGCAATATTATTAATAAGGCTCTTAGGGTGCGTGGTTTTGTGATTAGAAATACAAGTCAGTTTAATAACCATAATATAATAATAAAATTGTATAATGCACTTGTTCATCCTCTTCTAGAATATGGATCTAATATATGGTCTCCTAGTGCAAATGTGCATTGTGATGCTGTTGAGCGTGTTCAAAAAGGGTTTTTGAGATATTTATATGTTAGGAAAAATAACTTATATCCATATCTGATCTCTTATAGCAGTATGTTAGAAAGCTTTAAATTTCAAACTCTTCAGAAAAGAAGGCAAATTCAATCTGTGATATTTGTTTATTGTATTATCAATAATATAAAATTTAACAATTGTTCTTTGATTAATTATATACCTCTTCATGTACCAAAGATAGGATTAAGGATACAAAAGGAAAAATTCTTTCATGTCTCCATTGGTAGTCGTTCTCCAATGAATTTAATGTTAACTGAGTGCAACATACTATATAAGAATAATGATATTGACTTTTTTAATTGTACCAAGAAATTGCTATTGCAACTTATGCAGTGACCTTTAGGTTTATTGAGGTTCTTGTCTGTGCTGTCTTTGTTCTGTGTTAGTTAAGTCTGTAAAATTTCTCTTACTTATAATTACCTTGTAGCATGTTATGTTTAGGTGTTTGTAAGAGTATCAATAAATAAATAAATAAATAAATAAACGGAAAAGTCGTAGCTACTAGGTCCTGTCTGTTTTTGAGAGAAACATTGTAGAAAGGCTTGGACATACTAATGATTTAATTCAAGAAATGCGAGAAAATAATCCTGATTTTTTAAAAATATTTTCCTGTTACTCTTGGTGAGTTTGAAAAGCTGTTGTTGGGCCAATGATTAGGAAACACGCTATGGAAATGTGTACAGCTGTACCCTTATTACTAGGTTTGAAAAAACATTGTGATATTTAGCTGATGAAATGAGCATGTGAAAGCAACAGTGCGAATTCCGAGTCGGTAAACAGTGTTTTTGAAATTAATCATGTTACTTGTGCGATAATATGAGACTCTTTAAAACAAGTTTTATTTCCGAAGTTTGCCACTTCTACCTGGTAAAGAATTGCCAAGGAGTTCAAAGACGAGAGTTTCAATATAAAGTGTCATTTTAACAATCGTTTTAATAATTACAAATGTTTATAGTTTTTAGAAGAATACATTACGTATGACACTAACTGGATTTCTGTTATTAAATTTCCATCAATGTTAATTTTTACTTTTTAATTGTTTATAATAGGTTTATATAAAATTTGCTAAGGGTAGGGTTACCAGACGACAGGAATTTTCCTGACATGTCTCAAATTTTAGCCCCTTGTTAGGAAGAAACAGGAAAAAACTGCAATTGTCAGTATTTTTTTGAAATTAAAAGAGGAAAATATAAGTAATGAAAAAATATTTATTAATCATTCTAGTGAGAAAAAATAAATTGATTAAACATTAACAAAATGAGTGAATTGTTAATTTAGTATATTAATAAATTTAGTTTCATACTTTTTGTTGCTTGATGTTTCTTTTGGCAATTGCTGGACTTTTATAACCATTTCATGATATTCTTCACATGATATGTTCTTTGGGTTAGATTGTGTTTAGAGTAGAACCTTAACAGAAGACATTGTTGTAAACCAACTATTACTACAAATTATTAATTATTAAATTACTATATATATTTTTAAGTTACTCTTATGGATTAATAGATAATTATAGTCTAATATTTAATACTCCCTTAAGAAACAGTTATATCTTAAGTAAATTTATAGGCTCAAACAAAAGCATTCCTTAATCTCCGAAACTCTAAAACTTTACTTTTTACAGAGACCATTAGTTTTGTTCATATTGTCATCGTCCCATAAATACACACTTTTTCATTTCAGTAATCATGTAAATAAATAGTTATAAGTTATATTTGTTAGTACGCCTATGACTGTAATATATATACATTAGATACAGGATAGAATATAACTAGGACATGAACATTGAGACGAGAGGAACTAAAATCAAAAAACTACAATAGTAACATTAAATTAGTAAGTAAGAACAAAAACTGTTGTTACCTCGTGATTTAGTGAACATTATAATAAAATATTAAAAAAGTAATATTAGAAGATTTATTTGAATTCATCGAAACCAGTGATAAACTAAAAGCAGAACTAGCAAAGTTATAACATTGGTGGCAGCGAAAGGCAAAGCTTATAACAATATAGATAGTCTATGTCTCTCCTTAGTCCACTACGCTCTCATTAATGAGAAGACTCACTCGATATTGGCATTTGATGCTTTGATTGCAAAAATTTTGAAAATCTCACTGCCTTAACATACAACATTCAGATAAAATGTCCGGATATTTACAGAAACATTAGGGATATTGTCAGGGAATCTCATTATTTGATCTGGTAACCATAGCTAAGGGGATGTCTGTGGATTAGCGTCTCGATATCAGAGATTGTCGTTGAATAGAAATTGTATTATATAATGGCCTTTATTTCATAAGCTTTAATTTATATAACGAACACCTGTGATATTGCAATTGTTATAAAATTAATAAAAAAAAATGAACAAAAATCGTTTTTTTTTTGAGGACCAAGCAGTAATGATCTTCGGTAACAAGCATTTTTAATAAATTAAAACAATTTAACATAATTCATAAATATCCATTATTTCAAAACTCGCTAAATAAAATAAAACAAAGTTTAAAAAAAAACATAGGTTATGTTTTCATACAAAATATTGAAAATAAACAGTTTCCACCATTTTTAAAGCAGTCTGCTGAAAAGTTCAACATCATTTGGCGTAATGACCTTGGAAAAGGCGGATTTAGGCGAGAAATCTTCGGTCTTTGTCTTTTTTTAAATCTAACAAATCACAATGCTTGAAATTTGGCATATGTCTTATTACGCTACGCTGACGCCCAGATTTTTCTTATCGTGTGGACTCACTCTAATTGGTAATATTATGTTTTAATCTCACCGGACTGATCCAATTCGTGTTAATTGATTATAATCTTTGGATGTCTACGATACTATTGGTCGGTCGTAAAAATAAATAGATTCAAAAATTTTATTATATTTTTGGTTGTTAAAAATAACTCGTCATTAAAAAAAGCAATATGTTGACGAACCGTTTTTCAAAACGTTATATTTTTGGAAAAAACAATTGACATGTTAATTAGGTTGTACCCTATTATTTTTAGTATTTTCTAATTTTTAATTAAAATATCCTAAGAAAGTTATATTTCCGAAATTTCAGGTAAATTTGAGATTATAGACGTACAAGATTATTACACGAGATTCTATTCATATCTCAATAGTATGAGCTTGATATTTAAAAGTGCTTTTCTACGGCTAGTTCTGATTATGGATTTAACATAAACACTTATGTCCATATGTCCATAACAGTCAAGTATCTTACTTTTAAACAGTCATGTCTAACAAAATTGTTTGTTGTGGGTTCATTGCAAGGCAGAATCACAATGGGCTTAGTGAATCGCCTTGAAATATTCCCCTTCGTATTGGGATTGTATTAATTTCGATGATATGGCTGAATGGCACTGGCAATTGGATCCTAGTTCTCCAGGTAGACATGATGCGTTCTAAGAAGGAAACAAATGATTATCGACCCTATACATTCTCAATATAGTTTTAAGTCATTCAAGTGGCACTAAGTCGAAGGCCTTCTTAAACTCCACGTAGGCAACAAAGAGGTTCCTTTGGTTAGTAGAGGCTTGGTTACATATGACAGAGTCAACAATCAATTGTTCTTTGCATCCCATTGCTCCCCTGGTGCATCCTCTCTGTTGAGTTGCGATGATGTTATTTTTTTCACAATATGGATAGATGCGTTGGGTCAAGCAGGAGGAAATTACCTTGTATAGTGTGGAAGGTAGGTGATTGGTCTATAATTAGCTGGGTCATGTGTGTTATGTTGGTCCTTTGGTAAGAAATACGTAATACCTTCTGTCAGAAACAATGGCATTTTTGCTGGATTTAAAAAAAAATCATAAATAAGATTAGCTAGTTGATGATGTGCACACCAAAACTTCTTGAGCCAGTAGTTTTGGACCCGATCGAGACCTGGAGATTTCCAGTTATGGAATTCCTTGATTATTGTATTGTAGTAAATGGCTCAAACTGCATCTGGCTGTAGTCTTGACAGATTTTATTGTTCTTCTTTGATGCAGCCGGCTGCGATGTTACAATTGACGGGTGTAGAAAGTTGGTTTCCCCAGAACTCTTCTACCTGCTCTCTATTGGGATATCTATTATCTGCCATATTAGGTGGAGAGTTTAGCTTACGGTAGAAAGTCTTTTCTGATCGTTGGAACAACGCATTGTCTCGTTTCCGGTTATTGCTGGTCTTGTATCTCTTTATCGGTCCTGCAACAGCAGAGAGTATCTGTTTCAGCCTGTCGAGGCATTGTTGAGCCGTACCATTCGCTAGATCGTATTGCGAATGGTACCAGGCTCAATTCATTATTTCTTCAACTAGTCTTTGAAGTTTACTTGTTCTCATGCTCTTAATATACTTATGTTTTTTCGAAGATTTTAGATTTTGTTATTTAGACGTCTTTCCCATTGTGGAGTGTTGGGTAACAACAGTTTTTCTTCTTACTTACTAATTTAATGTCACTATTGTAATTTTTTAATTTTACTTCGCCTCGTCTCTATGTTCATGTCCTAGTTATATTCTGTTTCTGTATCTAAATTATTATTTTACAGTCATAGGCGTACTAACAAATATAACATAACTATTTATTTACATGATTACTGAAACGAAAAAGTGTGTATTTATGGGACGATGACAATATGAACAAAGCTAATGGTCTCTGTAAAAAGTAAAGTTTTAGAGTTTCGGAGATTAAGGCATGCTTTTCTTTGAGCCTATTAGAATATAAACTTACTTAAGATATAACTTCTCCTTAAGAGAGTATTAAATATTAGACTATAATCATTTATTCATCAATAAGAGTATCTTAGAAAATATTTATATATAGTAATTTAATAATTAATAAGTTGTAGTAATAGTTATTTTACAACAGTATATTCTGTCAAGGTTCTACTCTAGACACTATTTAACTTAAAGAACATGTCATGTGAAGAATGTCATGAAATGGTTATAAAAGACCAGCAATTGCCAAAAGAAACATCAAACAATAAAAAAAACGAATCTAAATTTATTAATATACTAAATTAACAATTGACTCATTCTGTTAACGTTTAATTAATTTATTTTTTCTTACTAGAATGATTAATAAATATTTTTTTATTACTTATATTTTCCTCTTTGAATTTCAAAAAATGACTGACAATTGCAGTTTTTTCCCGTTTCTCTAACAGGGGGCTAAAGTTTCAGACTTGTCTGAAAAATTCCTGTCGTCTGGTAACCCTACCCTTCGCAAACTTTATATAAACCTATTATAAATAATTAAAAAGGAAAAATTAACATTGATGGAAATTTAATAACAGAAATCCAGTTCGTATCATATGTATCAAATTCTTTATTGGTGTTATATACACTTAAAATGGTGTAGAAGTGGTAAACTTTAGAAATAAAACTTCTTTTAAAGAGTCCCGTATTACCACACAAGTAACCTGAATAATTTGAGAAACACTGTTTACCGACTCGGAATTCACACTGTTGCTTTCACATGCCGATTTCATCAGCTAAATATCACAATGTTATTTCCAACGTAGTAATAAGCTGTACACATTTCCATATTGTGTTTCCTAATTATTTGCCCAACAACAGCGAAGAGCTCTTCAAATTCACCAATAGTAACAGGAAAATATTTTTTAAAAATCAGGATCATTTTCTCACATTTCTTGAATTAAATTATTAGTATGTCCAAGCCTTTCTCCAATGTTTTCCTCAAATACAGACCCGACCCAGTAGCGACGACTTTCCTGTTTTTTTAATAAAGAATATATCAATATTCTCCTTACATTTTGTAACTTTTTTTCTAGATTAATATATTTCCGCGTTTAATGTTTTATTTTGCTTCATTTTAATTTTTAGATAAAATGTAAACAAAAATCCTGATAGAGCTTAGGTTAAGACAAAAAAAACCGTATGACGCGTAACGAAATGTCCCGTGTGGACGATACATTTTTAACACAAAAGCGCGTAATACACCTACGCTAAAATTTTTCTTGTCGTGTGGACTCACCCTCAATTGCAAGTTAGGGATGTTGATTTAACAGGTTGATATATATCTTATCGATATCGACATATCGGTCAGTTTCTATTATTAGTTGGCAATATTCGTTATACAATTTTTAGAAGACTTTGTAAGAACCCTCCCTCTTTTATGTGTTTTCGTATTAATCCTCTACATTGCTGACCACAACTTAATTAATTGTTTATGCAACCTTTTTAGATGCAAATAAACAAAGCTGCAATTTTTTAAATATTATATCGATTCTCATATTCAGAGTATCGTTTTTCTTGCAACAACTCTATCGAAAGCTCCTTTTAGGTTAAGTAGAGGGATATTTTGTGTGTTAAGTTTTTGAATAGTTTTCTAAACAAAAGAAGAAAAGTTGTTTTTGTTTTGATGGGGACTCCATTTTGATTATAATTATAATTTAAGGTAGGTTACAAAGTCTGGATTTATAACATACTGTTTTTTGATTTTAAAAACGCAATCGATATTTTTTTATCATATAGGCAAAGATCATTTTCAATCCTCTTTTATATAGGTATGGATTGGGTATTGTGTAAGCAATACAGATGCACACCATTTTATAAATCATCATATTTAATATGGCAACTAATTTTTGCAATTAATTTTTGAATAATTGATTCATACTTCTAATATTTAACAACTAACACTAATGGTTGGTTTGTACTTCCAAAAATTAACAATTAACTGACGCGTCAGTTGATTTGAGAGATTTTTGAAGCCATAGGTGAAACACACAAGCTTGTACTAATTTACAACTAAGAATTTATATTAACGATATTCTCTGGCAAGTTAAATGGTACATTTTACTCTTATCTTTTGTTGTCCAAACTAAAAATTTACAGTTAACAATTAAGAAGTTAACAAAACATTCAACGTCTTATTTTAATTCTTATGGTTGATTCGTACAAAAGTTAACAACTAACACTAAGGATTTTCACTAAACGAACACATTATATATACAGAATAAAAAAGCATTGTTCGTGTTTCAAAATTTAACAAATAGTAAAAATTAAGGATTACCAATCAATATACCTCATTGATATTTTTACTTAAAAGTAAAACAAATTTTTCGCTTTCCAATTGTGATTATTAATTATTTTTATTCTAGAGTGTTTCAATCATTTTTTGATACATTTTTTCTCGGTTTTATTTGTTTATGTTATTTTTTCTATTTTGACACTTTTGCTTCACAATATAAATAAATATTTCCCTTGACAAGGGAATTTTCCCTGATGGTTTATGCACAGCTCTGGGGCCCTATCCTCGAACTGGGGAACGTGAAGTGAACGGTGAAAAGGTAGCGAACGCGTATTCTTGAAATGTTCATCACTCATATCCTCGTTCGCCCTGTGGAAGGTAAGCGAGCGGTGAAACATGCGTAAATGAAATGTCAGCCGCTAAATGACATATTTAACGCACGGATTTCAAAAAATTAAATAGAATTAAAAATTTTTATTTTATTTTTGGTTCTTCAGAATAACTCGTATTAAAAAAAATAATATGTTGACGAACCGTTTCTTTAAGACGTTTTATTTTCTGAATAAACAGTTGAAACGTTAATTAGGTGGTACCCCGATATTTTCAATATTTTCAAATTTTTAATAAAATATCCTTAGAAAGTTGAATATGTCTCTCAAATATTAAGTAAATTTGAGATTACAGACATATAAAATTATTACAGGAGATTCTGTTCCTAACTCAATTGTATGAGCGTGCTATTTAAAAATGTTTTTCTAGGGCCAGTTCTGCTTATGGATTTAACATAAATACTTGTGTCCATAACAGCCGAATATCTTAGTTTTAAACAGTTAAGTCTAACATAATTCTTTTCAAGACACAACTTATAATAAATTTGAGAAATCACAATTTGTAAGCTATCTGAAACTTTTATTTAAATAAGTAACAAATTTTATATTTAAATTATGTTAACTACAGCACTTAACTTAATTAGACTGTGTTAAACACTATACAACACTACAATTAAATAAATATGATTATAATTTATCGAGACATATAAATATGAACCCCACAGACCAACGAATGAGGTCCTTCAGCATAAAAACCTTATTTATGGTGCATAAAATAATATATATATATATATATATATATATATATATATATATATATATATATATATATATATATATATATATATATATATTTATTTAAAGTTGAATTTGAGATCCGCCAGTATCTTTAATGGACGTCTTCTGTCTGGCCTTTGGTTTCGGTCCCTGATCATAAACAGTTTCACTATCATTGTTGCGGACGCAAACGTTCTTTAAAATCTTTTTTCACCAAGGGCTTTAGTATGAGTATACCTAGCTCGTCAATATAAAATTTGTATACACTTCGACCTGTCAATATCCATAGACGTTTTTTTAAAATATATTAATTTTTGAATTGCTCTCTTGTCCTGTCCGTAAACATTCTTTGAGATCTTTTTTCACAAAGGGCTTTAGTGTGAGTATACCTAGCTCGTCAATATAAAATTTCTATACACTTCGACCTGTGAATGTCCATAGACGATTTTTTTAAAAATATATTAATTTTTGGACAGCTCTTTTGTCCTGTCCGCAAGCGTTCTTTGAAATCTTTTTCACAAAGGGCTTTAGTATGAGTATACCTAGCTCGTCAATAAAAAATTTGTATACACTTTGACCTGTGAATGTCCATAGACGATTTTTTAAATATATTAATTTTTGAATTGCTCTCTTGTCCTGTCTGCAAACGTTCTTTGAAATCCTTTCACATGAAGGGCTTTAGTATAGGTATACCTAGCTCGTCAATATAAAATTTGTATACACTTCGACATATCAATATCCATAGACGATTTTTTAAAATATATTAATTTTTGAATTGCTCTCTTGTCCTGTCCGCAAACATTCTTTGAGATCTTTTGTCAAAAAGGGCTTTAGTAAGAGTATACCTAGCTCGTCAATATAAAATTTGTATACACTTCGATCTGTGAATGTCCATAGACGATCTTTTTAATATATTAATTTTTGAATTGCTTTCTTGTCCTGTCCGCAAGCGTTCTTTGAAATCTTTTTTCACAAAGGGCTTTAGTATGAGTATACCTAGCTGGTCAATATAAAATTTGTATACACTTCGACCTGTAAATGTCCATAGACGATTTTTTTAATATTTTAATTTTTGAATTGCTCTCTTGTCCTGTCCGCAAGCGTACTTTGAAATATTTTTTCACAGAGAGCTTTTGTGTAAGTATACCTAGCTCGTCAATAAAAAATTTGTATACACTTCGATCTGTGAATGTCCACAGACGATTTTTTTAAATTTTGAATTACTCTCTTGTCCTGTCCGCAAGCGTTCTTTGAAATCTTTTTTCACAAAGGGCTTTGGTGTAAGTATGCCTAGCTTTTCAATATAAAAATTGTATACACTTCGACCTGTCGTCCATAAACGATTTTTTTTTATTATATTAATTTTTGGATTGCTCTCTTGTCCTATCCGCAAGCGTTCTTTGAAATCTTTTTTCACAGAGGGCTTTAGTGTAAGTATACCTAGCTCATCAATATAAAAATTGTATACACTTCGACCTGTCAATGTCCATAAACGATTTTTTTTATTATGTTAATTTTTTGATTGCTCTCTTGTCCTGTCCGCAAGCGTTCTTTGAAATCTTTTTTCACAGAGGACTTTAGTGTAAGTATACCTAGCTCGTCAATATAAAAATTGTATACACTTCGACCTGTCAATGTCCATAAACGATTTTTTTTATTATGTTAATTTTTGGATTGCTCTATTGTCCTGTCCGCAAGCGTTCTTTGAAATATTTTTTCACACAGGGCTTTAGTATAAGTATACCTAGCTCGTCAATAAAAAATTAGTATACACTTCGACCTGTCAATGTCCATATACGATTTTTTTAGTATGTTAACTTTTGAATAGCTCTCTTTTCCTGTCCGCAAGCGTTTTTTGAAATCTTTTTTCACGACGTGCTTTAGTATAACTATACCTAGCTCGTCAATAAAAAATTTGTATACACTTCGACCTGTGAATGTCCATGACGATTTTTTTATTATATTAATTTTTGGGTTGCTCTCTTGCGCTGTCCGCAAGCGTTCTTTGAAATCTTTTTTCACAGAGGACTTTAATATAAAAATACTTGGCTCGTCAATACAAAATTTTTATACACTTTCACTTGTGAATACATATAAACGATTTTTTAGCTTTATTATGTATTTTTAGTCCCGTCCGCAATTATTTATTTTTCTTTTATTAGGGGCTCTAGTAAAAATATACTTTGCCCGTCAATATACAATTTATATGCAGTTTTGCATGTGAACTCCCATAGAAAATTTTTTCACTATATAACGTTGGTTATATGTATCCTGAGCTATGTCGGTTTTAAATTTTTTTTGCACATAATGTTGCCATATCAACCGGTCCAGCCAGTGATTAACAAATTTGCTTATATTTTTATTTGTGATCTCTCATAGACGATATTTTTAAAATTATTTTATTAAATTGTAACCTTCAAGTGAATCCAAATATAATATCCGAGTTTTATAAACATTTCAGCTAGAAAAAAAGAGAATAATTAATTTTTTAAAATATTTTACATTATTTTCTTCTTTTAATATGAATTTTTAACAATTTTTCTCTAATTTTTGAAATTATTTTTTACTGTGTACAAAATTCGTTCGCGTGAACGTTCCAAACTTCAGCCGCTTTAAAACAATAGGGTTTGCCACATTGGTGAGCCCTTTGCGAATTCAAGCAGCCTCGTTAGTTGAACTTGCCTGACTGCTTCCGGTAACAAAATTTTATCTCCGAAATATCTGTCTCAGACCGTTGAGTGCTTGGCACTCTCTGAGGACATGGTCAACAGTTTCATCCTCCTCCAAACACCATCTGCACGTCGAGTCGTCTTCGACACCGATTCTATGAAGATGGCCTCTGAGGTGACAATGTCCTGTCAACAATCCCACTACAATTCGCAGCTCTTTCCTTCCCAAGGAGATAAGCTCCTTAGTACGCCGTGCATTAGGCCCGTTATATGTTCTTTAGCACACCTCATTCCAGGAGATCCCCTCCACGATTCAATAAATTTGCTTTCCAGCAACGATTCTTATTCCCTTTTGCCAATAGCAATTGGGACAGGTAATATTGGTTGGGGTCCATACGGTTCAGTCGCCGAACTCAACTTTGCCGGACGGTCTGCTTCCTCATTCCCGCGTATGCCTGAGTGACCCGGGACCCATACGAGTCTCACTGTGCAGCCGTTCCTTGTCCTACCATTCAGTACGTCCTTGCACTCAGACACCAGTCGCGAAGTTACGAAACTGGACTTCAGTGCCAATATTGCAGTCTTACTGTCTGAGCATATATTTATTACTCTATTCCTGTCTATGTCCCTCTCACAGAGATGAGCACACTGCAGAATAGCATAAATTTCCGCTGTGAAAATTGTCGCACATTGTCCGAGAGGGTAGTACTCGCTGACTCCTGTGCTCCTACCGAATACTCCGGGTCCAGCTCTTTCATCCTTTCGAGATCCATCAGTATATCACCAGGATCCATTTTTCGGAAGATTTTGCTTTCCCTCCCAATCCTCTCTACTTGGCAGAAATATCTCCATGGAAAGGTTGGATTTTAAAAGCGGCGTCATGTAATCTGTCCGCATGGGGAATGATGGACATCTCTCCACCGCGCTTTTCCAGACACCTGAGTAGTCGCCCATTCCAATTCCAACATGTCCCAGGCAACTGAGATGATAAACACTCTTCAGGGCCTCGTTCTCTATGTATAAGTAAAGATAAGGCAGGTTCACCAGGACTTCCAGAGCCCTGGTGGGAGCAGTCCTCATCGCACTCAATATTCCCACACAAGCCATTCTCTGAACTTTGTCAAGTTGAAGAATGTGTTTGCGCTTTGTTGTACTACGCCACCATACAATAGTGGCGTACGTTATCATGGGGCCGATCACCATAGTGTATATCCAAAATAGCACTTTAGGTGTCAGTCCCCATGTACATCCAAAGGCTCGTTTACAAGCCCAGAAAGCACATAAGGCTTCCTTTGTTCGAGCCTCAATATAATCATTCCAGCTCAGTTGTGAGTCCAGAATTACTCCCAAGTATTTAACTGTCCCCCTAAGTTGAAGAGTCCTTTCCACCAATGTAATTGTGGGAAGTCTCCCCATTTTCCTCTTTTTTGTAAGGAGGACCATCTTGGCCTTGTCCGGGTTTATTCCGAACCCTTCCCTGCGGCACCATAGTTCCGCGATCCGGAGGGCCCGCATCATTGGCCCCTCCAGGTCCCAGACATCTCAACCAGGGCACAAAATGACTAGGTCATCAGCATAGGCCTGTGAATACAAACGAGCATCATTCAGTTGGAAAGGCATAACTTGTTAAATAAGAACCAGTTTGGTTTCCAGAGTGGATAGGGACACTACTGGTACGGATTTTAATTTTCTTGAGAGCCTATATTTTTAGCTGAATCAGGGGGATATGGCCGCGGCAGTGTTTTGCGACTTTTCCAAGGTATTTGATTGCGTTGATCGCGGAATATTGTTGCAAAAACTATCTTGTTATGGGTTTAGGAGCTGCGTTTTGACTTGACTTGGGTCCTATCTAGTAAATAGGAGGCGGGTGGTTGGTGGACGACACAGTATTTCATTTGTTCGAACCACGGAGTATTGGGTTCCCAAGGATCAGTGCTTGTCTCATTATTTTTTCTTAGGTATATCAATGATCTAGCTTCCATCAGCATTAATGGATCCTTTACATTATTTGCTAATGATACTACAATACTGTGGCTTGAAACATGTGAGGCTATTTTGGGAGAGGCGATAAGTAATGATGTTAACGTTATAAGGGAATGGAGCGACGCAAACAAGCTTACTTTTAACATGAACAAAACCAATCTCATGACATGGGGTTGTTTCTCCAAATCTCCCACTAAATGGTGAAACTATAGAGAATAGGGACTGCGCTAAATATTTGATAGTTTTTATTGATTGTAAGTTAAAATGTAACCCACATATTTTTGTGCTGAGAAAAAAATTGGCCTCTGCTTGCTATGCCATCAGATTGATTCGCAATAAACTAGGAACAAAAACGGCAAATAATTTTATTAAAAATAATTGGCTAAAAATCAAATAATTTTTTTGCACAAATTTTTTAGAAACTTAGAAATTATTTGCCGTTTTTGTTCCGAGTTCATTGCGAACAATCTGATTTTATATTATGATACGCAGTGACGGCTGGTGCATTAAAAAAGTAGGGGTTGCAATTTTAATGATACACTAAAACCATAGATAGAAGCTATCATAGGCACCGGTGGATGAAAAAATAAAAGTTTTTAAAAATTGAATTAGTATATATATATATATATATATATATATATATATATATATATATATATATATATAAATCCTTTATTTAGTCATAGACTAATATATAATTACACACATATCTTAACAACCAAATTCATATTTTAGAATTACAAACAACAATCAAACATCGTCAAGCTTTGCAGAAATGACACACTAAACTAAACTAACACAAATCTAAAAAAAAACAAAGAAAGTTCATGTCTCAAGGATTGACCCTATTAAAAAAATACTGCTTGAGACACCGCTTAAACTTATTTAGAGATTTTAAACATTTAATATTTGTGGGCAATTGATTAAAACTGTTTAGACCCTTAAAGAATACAGAGGTTTGTGTTTGTTTCTTTAATACTGGAGGAATATAAAAGTCTTCCTTCGATCTAGTGTCATATGCATGTATATTTCTATTATAATTAATATGATTTTGTAAATATACAGGAGAACTACCCGATCTGATTTTAAAAATAAAGATCAATATTTGTAATTGAAAGAAGTCCTCCACCGACAACCGTTGCATTTCCCTCAACATGTAATTAATTGATGTTCTTCTTGTACCTGAGAGTATAACTCTCATGGCTCTATTTTGCAATTTTTTAAATCTTGCCTTTTCATTTTGATTAAGAAGGAACAAAATTGTGGAGCAATAAACAAAGTGCGGCAATACCAGAGTGTTAAACAAGATTGTTTTAGTCCACCTTGTTAAATAATTAGAACATCTTTGAATATAGCTAATTTTATAAAAGATTATTTTTATTAAGTTATTCGCATGTTCTTTAAATTTAAGTTGTCTATCTATGATTACTCCTAAATATTTAAACTTTTCCACCATTTCAATTGTTTCATTGCCTACTTTAATAATAGGATCTTCAAGAGAAAAAGTTCTGTAATGATTCCATTGCAGATTATCATAAATTTGTTTTTTTCCACATTTATTTTTAATTGGTTACAAGAACACCACCAATATAAATTTTGTAATGTAGAGTTAAGTGTGTCAACCAATTGAATACCATCTGAACATGCAAAATATAAAAGAACATCATCTGCAAAAAGATCACCAGCTGTATTCACTATATCGTCAATATATATAAGAAATAGTAATGGACCTAGTACACTACCCTCTGGAACACCCATGCTGCTTTCAATCTCGTCAGATACCACGTCATTCAATTTCAGTCTTTGTTTTCTATTAATTAAGTAATTATTCATAAATTCCAACACTTCACCCCTTATACCGACACTTTCTAATTTTTTAAGTAAGCTTTCCCTATCTAAAATCTCAAAGGCTCTTCTCAAATCAAAGAATACAGCACCCGTAATAAGATTTTAATCGAAACTATGTTTCCAGTCATTAAGGACATACTGCACTGCAGTTTCACAGCTATGCTTACCCCGAAAACCAGATTGCATAATATTTATAATTTTTTTGGCTTCTATAATTTCTAACAGTTGTTTCATCACTACTTTTTCTATGATTTTTTCAACACAACTAAGCATGTTAACAGGTCGCAAATCAACAGCCCTGTGAGAATTATTTACTTTAGGAACCGAAACTATAGTCGATATTTTTAATTCATCGGGAATTTTATATGCTAAAAATGACGAATTTATCAAATTAAGAAGTGGTAGAGCTATGTTATCAAAACAACTCTTTAAAAACTCAACATTAATATCATCTGATCCATTTTTATTTGGTAGGTCAAAAACAACCTCGTTAAGTTCCTTAACAGTAACAAGCTTAAAGTTCTCCAAATACACGCTCCCGTGTCTAGGTAAAATTGGAAAATCTGGTCCAGATTTATCTATGTCCCTGACTATTGCTCCAATACTGGTAATATAAAAGCAGTTCAATGAACTTGCCATATCATTTGGATCTGAAATTATTTCATCATCAATTTTCAGTTGCAAATAACTGTTAGTTTTACCTTCATTAGGAAGCAAAGTTTTTAAAATATTCCACAATGCACGGGAATTACTTTTATTTTCGGTTATTCTATCTTTATAATATTCTCTTTTTTCCTGGCGCATAACTTTCACAGCAATATTTCTTTTTTGTTTGTAGATTTTCAAATCCTCAGATGTTCCAGAGCTGACATACCGCTTATAACTAACATCTCTGGCATTTGTAGCAGCCTTAACTCTGTCATTCCACCATTCCTTGTATTTTAGATATATTTTAACAGTTCTTTGTGGTGCAACATCATTAAAAATATTCTTCAAAATTGAGTAAAAGTACTGGTATTTGAGGTTAATATCAACTATTTTATAGTTCCAGTTTATCAAGGATAATTTATTATTTATAGTACTATAATTAATATTTCTACCTCTACTTCTTATTTCAATAGGTTTTTGCAAGATTGCAGCTGTTAAGTAAAGGAAAGAAAGCAGTGTATTTTAAACATAAAGAAGTTAGTAAATTTTAAAAATATAGCAGTCAAAACAAAATGCATGTAAAACTTACTGTGTGAATTATTTATTAAGAAAATCCATACGTCGATATTTGGCATTAGTAAACTTATCAATAACCCGCTGATTGAAATCAATTTACTTTTAATAAGATCCCTTTCTTTAGGAAGCATTGCCAAAACAGCAAGTCTTTCTTGGCTCATAGTATTTCGTAAAAACGTTTTTTTTTTCCGTTTGAGGATAGAAAAGCACCGTTCTGCTTCAGCCGATGACATCGGAATAATAATTAGAAGTTTTAGAACTTCACTAAATGTCTCACTTGCTTGATATTTTGCGAAAGATAGTCATAAAGTACAAAAGTACAAGAAGTCCCGAAATTGATCGAAATCCTTCAGTTTCATATATGACGGTCAGTTCTGTACGGAGTTTTTATCCGATAAAAAAGGGGTAAATTTAAATTTTAATCGTATCCTTAAATTTTTGTTCGGGAAAACATGTACTCCATTCGACATACTGTTCCGAAAAAAAAGACTGGCTGCTACCAAGTGACCTGTAAAGCTAAATCGTTTTTATGCTTGACAAATCATTATATTACAAACTTCTTTTGCTTCCCGAGAAAACTCCGCGGAATCATCGAGCTTACGTCGTTTTGAAGTAGATGGAGATGGTTCAACATCGTTTGAGGTAATATTTCAAGTTTCTGTTAATTTTGATTCAAATGATAATATATTTTTATTCGAGATAAAATTTTTATAAAAAAAATTGAGCCGACTTCTAAAAGTGCGCTAAAAAGTGAAATATAACTAGAAATTTTTATATGAAATTGAACTTTTTGAAGTCAGCACCAAACTAATACCTGACAAAATGTGATTTGCATAAACAGATTAAAAATACTTTATTTGTAATTGCTTTCTTACCATAATTTGTATATATTAGTAGTTATTTATTTCATTTACAAATAATTTGGCGCCGACTTCAAAAAGTTCAATTTCATATAAAAATTTATAGTTATTTTTCACTTTTTAGCGCACTTTTAGAAGTCGGTTCAATTTTTTTATAAAAATTTTATTTTTCTATTTTTAGTTTTAGAATTTATTGTGATATCCATAAAGTATTTGAACTAAGTACTAATCGAGATTAGTGTACCTCGCAATGACTCCAAGGTGGCAGAAAAATATCCAAAGTCGTAAATCGCCCTAAAATGAACCACTAAAAATTCTCTTAGAGTGTTCCAAATAGCAGTAAAATTGCGTCAAACAAATATTTAGTCTGTCACAGTAAATCCACTATCTTAAATTACAAATTAATTTTAGATTGGTAATATAGGCCCCAAAACCTTCCAATATCGATGTTTAAAGAACCTGAGATGTAAATTTCTTAGCTCGATATATTTTATACTGCATATTGAGTTTGTATACGCCTCAAGAACCCCACAATATCAGTTTTAGACAAAATCGGAATATGTAAAATTTTCTGTCCCTCATATTGTATCTTATCAACCTAATCGTTGTAAAAAATTAACTTCATATTCGTAATACACGACCCCGAAAACCCTCTAATACCATATCTGAAAAAATACGAATGAGGTAAAATTTTCAACCCACTATATTGCATCCGCTATATTGAATTTCAAAAAAAATAATTTTAAGTCTTAATCTAATCTAAATTTAAACTCTTCAAAGCCCCCTAGTACCAATTTTAGATGAAATCCGGAAATTTAAAATTTCTAGACTTATATTCGCTATTTACATCCTCAAAAACGATTCAGTCCCTCCCACCTTTGAAGAAAATCGAAAAATGTAAAATTTTTAATCCGCTATCTTGGATTTACCATATTGAATCCCGAAAAAATATCTTTAAATTCATAATTTACAACCTCAAGAATCCCCTATATCAGTTTGGGAGAAAATCGGACAAAATTGATTTTTTTGTCCGCCATATTGGATCCGCCGTATTGAATTCCTTAAAAATATTTTAGATCCATTATGTGCGAAAACTTCTCCACACCAATTTTGGAGAAAATCATACAAAATTAAATTTTTTTGTCCGCCATATTGAATTTTTTTAAAATAATTTCAGATTCGTTGTGTACGACCCCAAAAATTCCCTCATACCAATTTTGGAGAAAATCAAACAAAATTAATTTTTTTGGCCGCCATATTGTCAGCGCCATCTTGGATATTACTGCACCAATTTCGTCCAAAAAAATACGGGACCACCGCAGCAACTTCCTGAATATAACGTAAAAAATTTCATTCAAATCGGTGCCGCCGTTCCGGAGTAATCGGTGTATATACATAAAAAATACATACATACTCGACAAATTGAGAACCTCCTTCTTTTAGAAGTCGGTTAATAACAGCGCCAATTTGTCTTGTTTCAAACTTACCAAATAACAAATCAACTTGACCCGTTATTTTGTAAAATAAGTTTAACCATGAAAGGAAACTCTTGCTTTTAAGAATTTTGACATATCTTGACGATTGGTCTTTAAAATGCTGTCTCTAGAATTAAAATTACATCTTGTTGGGGCCGAACGAGGCAAGCGTTTGTTAACAATTAGATCTAGTTTTGAGGTTTTTTACTAATATTTGAAAAAAAGAACAAATGCCTTGTAAATTGGAAAAAAATATGCGGACATTTTTATTGGCGGATGCAGCGTTTAACATTACCAAATTTAATTGATATGCATAACAATGCACGTGAGCCATTCCTTAATTCCATAGTATTCTAGTTTTATTGTCCAAAATTTCTATCGCCCTAAAATACCTGCTCGAAATTTGTTATGAGCTCGCGCTCTATAAGAATTAAATTAAGAAGCGTTCAACTTTTAGTTGTAAATTACTAATTTTTTATTATTTTTATTTTAAGTTGAGACTATGAACAGATGAAAATAAAGTGTATTATTTAACTTGCAAGTGAAATAAATTCTTAGTCAGTTAATGTTCGGAAGTATGAATCAACCCTATAAAGAGCTAAGAATGAGGATCTGTCCACACAATAAGAAAAATTTGAGCGTAGGCATATTACGCGCTTTTGTTAAAAATGTATCATCCACACGGGATATTTCATTACGCGGTCTTAAGGGGTGTGTTTTTTTTTGTCTTAACCTAACTTTTATCCGGATTTTTGTGTATATTTGATCTAAAAATTAAAGTGAAGCAAAATAAAACATTAATTGCGGCAGTATTTTAATCTAGAAAAAAAAGTTACCAAATGTAAGGAGATTATTGTACAGGGTGAGTCAACGATTGGATGAAGTAAGTTTGTGCCTTTTCGGTGAAATTTACAAAGAAACCATATTTATTGTTTGATACAGTTTATTTTTACGCAGATTTTAAAAATATTTAGGACTCTACAGGGTGAGCCAAAAAACTAGGACAGTATAAAGTTGTATTTTTTTAAATAGAACACCCTATATACGAATCGTATTTTCGATTTAGCTTATAATTTTAAATCTTTTTTATTAAGAGTTTACTATAACAAAACTTTATAGTTTCTGAGATAATTAAGTTTAAAGAAAAAAAGTCACATTTTCAAGCATCAATTCAATCCTAAATAACGTTTTCAATTTTGTGACAAATATATTTAAATTTGGAATTTAGCAAGGCCAAGGACAATAAAAGCTACAGGGTGTTGAACACATCGGCTCAAATTTGAACAAGTTTAAATGAATAAATATCTTTTTTTTAAAATGGTATATTTTCATGTTATTTAATAGAGTAATAAAAACCCTAAAAGTTTTGTTCAATATATCCTATACCTATTTATAATAGTTTTTGAGATATTTCAGTTTTTCTTATTTTCCATACTTTTTTTACAGAAATAGTCTTCATTATCATAGTAGCCATGGCAAAAACAATGTAAAAGAACATTTTTCTGTGTGTCAAATTTATAACCGCAATCGCTTCTTTTGGTTTTTATGTAGTGTAGTTTGGTTTTTTTGCATTCATCTTATATTGTAAAATGAATTTTCCAAAGAATGAGTTAATAGATATGATTTATACAATAGGAGAGGCTCAAAAAAATTGCCTTCTTGCTCAAAGAATTTACAAAATGAAGTATCCTGATCGACGCCAGCCTAATACCCATACTTTTCAAAACTTAATGCAAAGATTTGATTCTTCTGGTACTGTTGATTATCCAAAACGTAAAGTGGTCAACAAACCAGTAACTAATGAAGAAAAAGAACTACAAGTATTGTTAAATGTTCAGGAAAATCCTTATATTGGTAGCCGTCAGTTAGCAGCATTATGTGAAACATCACAATCCACCGCTAATCGTACTACCCAGAAATATAGGTATCATCCATATCACATGGAATTACACCAAGAATTGCATGGACAGGATTTTGAAAGTCGTGTAAACTTTTGTCGTACAATAAATGCGGAGATTCAATTAAATCCAAATTTATTATGCAAGGTAATGTTTAGTGATGAAGCTACTTTTAGAAGTAACGGTGCCGTAAATAGACGCAACATGCATTATTATGCCACAGAAAACCCATTTTGGATTAGAGAGGTGCAACATCAAAACCACTGGTCATTAAATGTTTGGTGTGGTATTCATCATAATCGAATTATTGGACCCCACTTTTTTAATGAACCACTAAATGGCCATAGTTACCTGAACTTTCTACAAGAAGAACTACCCCAACTGCTTCAAGGTCTTCATAGGGATGAGCTCGACAGTATGTGGTTCCAGCACGATGGTGCGCCTCCGCATTACCATCGTGAAGTTCGTGCGTTTTTGGACCAACGATTTCCGCAAAAATGGATTGGACGTGGGGGTTTCATTGAGTGGCCACCAAGGTCTTGCGACATCACCCCATTAGATTTCTTCCTATGGGGTTGTATTAAAAATAAGGTGTATGTTAATCCACCAACAACAGTGGAAGATATGCGAAACAGGATTAGGGATACCTGTAGAACAATAGCGCCACTAATTTTGTCCAGGGTCCGAGAAAATCTGCAAAAAAGACTAAATTTGTGCATTGCACAAGAGGGTCGTTTATTCGAACACTTATTAAAAAGAAATAATTAATCTCAGTATTTAATAGGTAATTTTTTTGTTTCAATTTATTATAAAAGTAAATATGTATTTGCCTTGTCGTTATTGTTGTGTTAATTTTTTCACATTATGTTTAATTAAACTATTGCCGTTGTAATATAACGAATAATATATTTCATCATATTTAACCACATTCTGTTTGTTTCTGTAGTTTCTTTTTATTATTTTACATGGCTACTATGATAATGAAGACTATTTCTGTAAAAAAGTGTGGAAAATAAGAAAAACTGAAATATCTCAAAAACTATTATAAATAGGTATAGGATATATTGAACAAAACTTTTAGGGTTTTTATTACTCTATTAAATAACATGAAAATATACAGGGTGTACCATTTAAAAAAATATATATTTATTCATTTAAACTTGTTCAAATTTGAGCCGATGTGTTCAACACCCTGTAGCTTTTATTGCAAATATTAGGTAAAAATTATGTTAACTTGTCCTTGGCCTTGCTAAATTCCAAATTTGAATATATTTGTCATAAAATTGAAAACGTTATTTGGGATTGAATTGATGCTTGAAAATGTGACTTTTTTTCTTTAAACTTAATTATCTCAGAAACTATAAAGTTTTGTTATAGTAAAGCCTTAATAAAAAAGATTTAAAATTATAAGCTAAATCGAAAATACGATTCGTATATAGGGTGTTCTATTTAAAAAAATACAACTTTATGCTGTCCTAGTTTTTTGGCTCACCCTGTAGAGTCCTAAATATTTTTAAAATCTGCGTAAAAAAAAACTGTATCAAACAATAAATATAGTTTCTTTGTAAATTTCACCGAAAAGGCACAAACCTACTTCATCCAATCGTTGACTCACCCTGTATATTAAAAAAAAAAAACAGGAAAGTCGTCTCTACTTGGTCTCCGGTCTGTATTTGAGGAAAACATTGGAGAAAGGCTTGGAAATATTAATAATTTAATTCAAGAAATGTGAAAAAATGATCCTGATTTTTAAAAAATATTTTCCTGTTACTGTTGGTAAATTTGAAGAACTCATCGCTGTTGTTGGGCCAATAATTAGGAAACACGATAAGGAAATGTGTACAGCTATACCCTTATTACTAGGTTGGAAATGACATTGTGATATTTAACTGATGAAATCAGCATGTGAAAGCAACAGTGCAAATTCCGAGTCGGTGAACAGTGTTTCTGAAATAATTCAGGTTACTTGTGCAGTAATATGGGATTCTTTAAAAGAAGTTTTATTTCCAAAGTTTACCACTCCTACCTGGTAAAGAATTGCCAAGGAGTTCCAAGATGAGAATTTCAAGATAATAGTGTAATTTTAACAATCGTTTTAATAATTACAATTGTTTGTACCTGAATTTCTGTTATTAAATTTCCATCAATGTTAATTTTTACTTTTTAATTGTTTAAAATAGGTTTAAATAAAGTTTGCTAAGGGTAGGGTTACCAAACGACAGGAATTTTCCTGACGTCTGAAATTTTAGCTCCCTGTATTAGGGAAACAGAAAAAAACTGCAATTGTCAGTATTTTTTTGAAATTAAAAGAGGAAAATATAAGTAATAAAAAAATATTTATTAATCATTCTAGTAAGAAAAAATAAATTAATTAAACGTTAACAAAATGAGTGAATTGTTAATTTAGTATATTAATAAATTTAGTTTGGTACTTTTTATTGCTTGATGTTTCTTTTGGCAATTGCTGGTCTTTTATAACCATTTCATGACATTCTTCACACGATATGTTTTTTAAGTTAAATTGTGTCTAGAGTAGAACCTTAACAGAATATATTGTTGTAAGCCAACTATTACTACAAATTATTAATTATTAAATTACTATATATAAATATTTTTTTTAAGTTATCCTTATGGATTAATTGAAAATTATAGTCTAATATTCAATAGTCTCTTAAGAAAAAGTTATATCTTAAGTAAATTTATATTCAAATAGGCTCAAACAAAAGCATCTCCGAAAACTTATAAACTTTACTTTTTACAGAGACCATTAGCTTTGTTCATATTGTCATCGTCCCATAAATACACACCTTTTCATTTCAGTAATCATGTAAATAAATAGTTATTTTATATTTGTTAGTACACCTATGGCTGACAAATAATAATTTAGATACAGAAATAGAATATAACTAGGACATGAACATAGAGACTAAAATTAAAAACTACAATAATGACAATAAATTAGTAAGTAAGAAGAAAAACTGTTGTTACCTCATGATTTAGTGAACATTTTTAATAAAATATTAAAAGTAATATTAGAAGATTTATTTGAATTCATCGAAACCAGTGATAAACCAAAAGCAGAACCAGCAAAAGTTGGTGGCAGCGAAAGCAAAGCTTATAACAATATAGACAACCTATTTTTCTCTTTAGTCCACTACGCTCCCATTAATGAGAACACTCGCTCGATATTCGCATTTGGTGCTTCGATTGCAAATACTTTGAAAATCTCACTGCCTTAATAAAGGGTGTTTTTTATAGAGGTATAGAACTTTAAGTTGGCAACACTTTTTTAACTGGCGGCCATTTTGTCAGCTGTCCAGTGATTTATGTTTAGTTTGGTTTGGCATTTCAACATGAATAGCCTGAACAACGCTTCCAAATTGTGCAAATTTATTTTGAAAATCATGGTTCTGTTCGAAATACGTATCGCGCATTACGTCCATTTTACGGTCAACATAATCGTCCATCAGTGCAATTAATTCGATTAACTATGGAACGTTTTCGCACCACGTTTACTCTAAATGATAATACGCATCCACAGAGATGTCGTACAGTGCGTACAGAAGAAGTCATTGCTACTGTAGAGCGTAGCGTAGAGGAAGACCCGAATCAGTCTATCCGCCATCGTGCACAGGAATTGGATATGTGTCCATTCACTTTATGGAAGATCACCTAGCAAGGCGTAGATTCGGTGAATGGGCCCAAAACAAGATTGCCGTTGATCCCGATTTTCATAAGCGAATTTTGTTTAGCGATGAAGCTCACTTTTGTTTGAATGAATACGTCAATAAACAAAACTGCCGTATTTGGAGTGATGATAATCCTCAAGTGTATGTTGAGACACCGTTACATCCAGAAAAACTGACTGTTTGGTGTGCTTTATGGGCTGGTGGAATCATTGGTCCGTACTTCTTTAAAAACGATGCTGGTCAGAACGTTACAGTCAATGGTGACCGCTATAGAGCCATGATTACTGACTTTTTCGTTCATCAATTGAACAACCATGATGTGCAGGAGCTGTGGTTTCAACAAGACGGCGCAACATGTCACACAGCTCGTGCCACAATTGAATTATTGAAGGAAACGTTTGGTAACCGCATAGTTTCACGTTTCGGTCCCATGATTTGGCCTCCAAGATCCTGCGACTTAACGCCGCTAGACTATTTTCTGTATAGATATGTGAAGTCGATAAGCCCGAAACGATTGATCCCTTGGAGGACAAAATTCGCCGCGTTATTGCCGATATACGGCCACAAATGTTGGAAAAAGTCATCGAAAATTGGACCTCCAGATTAGACTACGTCCGAGCCAGCCGGGGCGGTCATATGCCAGAAGTCATATTTAAATTATAATGCCAGAAGGTTATCTTTCGAATAAAGTAAATTTCATGTCAGTTTAAAAAATTCATCTTTGTTTTATTCCATTTAAAAGTTCTATACCTCTATAAAAAAAAACACCCTTTATATCACATACAACATTTAGATAAAATATCCAGATATTTACTGAAAAGTCAGGGATATTGTCAGGAAATCTCATTATTTGATCTGGTAACCATAGCTAAGGGCATATCTGTGGATTAGCACTTCGATAGAGATTTTCGTTGGATAGAAATTTTATTATATAACGGCCTTTATAAAATTAATAAAAAAATGAACAAGAACTGTTTTTTTTTTTGAAAGACCAAGCAGTAATGATCTTCGGCAACAAGCATTTTTAATAAATTAAAACAATTTAACATAGTTCATAAATATCCATTATCTCAAAACTCACAAAATAATATATATATATATATATATATATATATATATATATATATATATATATATATATATATATATATATATATATATAATAAATAAAACAACAACAAACTTCTGAAAAAAAAAAACATAGGTTATGTTCATACGAAATATTAAAAATAAACAGTTTCCGCCATATTTAAAGCAGTCCACTCAAAAATTAAACATTATTTTGCCTAACGACCTTGGAAAAGGTGGATTTAGGCGGGAAATCTTCGGTCTTTGTCTTTTTTTTAAATTTAACGAATCACAATGCTTGAAATTTGACATACGTCTTATTACGCTACGTTTACGCCCATATTTTTCTTATCGTGTGGACACACTCTCAATGAAACTATAAACATATGCTGGAAAAGTTTCGTTTCGATTTTGTAAGGTCTATTTTCAAGAAGCCAATTTTTCTGGTGTTGTCTTTAAGCACAAACGTGACATATAAAACTGGACTGCTCGTGAAAATAATTTTTCACCCCCCCCCCCCCTTATTGGTCACCATTCGGTGCAATGATTTGTATGGCAACATTGAATTCCCTGCTAGTTTCTTACAATGGCGTGAATGTGTCGTGTATGAATGTCAAATCTATTATTCTGACAGGTTTAGACAATAACTATCTCTTTCTATATTATATCTAAAACAATAAATCGCTCTTCCTTGTTTTACTTGACAGGTTAATTGTGTATATTCAATAAAAAAGACCAGAATTCTGTAAATCACTATTTAACTTGAATTTCTACTTTTAGTTTCCTCAAAATTATAATTTTTCTGTTTAAAGCAACTCCAATAAAGCTAATTTTTTTAACTTCGTTGGAATAGCGTAAATATGTAACAATTTTATTATTTTTAGATAAAAAGCATGAAATATCAGTTCGTATAAATAAATGAAAATGTTTTTTTCTGACTGTTTACATATTTTATTTTTTACAATAAAACTGTTATTTAGCAAAATACCTAAAATGTAAAATATGCGCCAAAAACAAATCGAGACTAATTTCTTTTTTAATATCTGTTTTAGAAAAGATTGTTGAAATCAGTGGGTATTTTTGTAAATAACTAGTATAATCAACATCCTTATTTGGACGTAGAGTATAAGAAGTTAACGAAAAAAAGTATTAAGGCATTTATTTTTAAAGATTTTATATCATGAATTAATATAGTATATTGTTTAATGTAAGGTATCGAAATGTCCACATAATCTATTGCAAAGTAAGATAGTTTCATCATTTAAAAATAGCTTCGATTAGGTCTTTGCTAAAATTATTTTCTCCTCGATGTTTTTAGGGAACTGATATGTTAGGTATTTATATAGGGTTAACAATATTCATATTAATGTTGACATTTCCTTCATAATAACGGAGCTTTAATTTAAAGGGAGTAAAGTAACATGTACTAAACCATTTTTATAAAAAGAAAATTAAACTCTAAAGGGGATAGTGTTAAAGCAGTTTATATTTAATTGTAAACAAAACAATATTTATTAAGACACTTTATATATAAAAAAGCTTGTAAATACAAGAGAATTCTTACATTAATACAATCATTTTTAATCTAAATATACACATAAAGATTTACTAGCAACTTTAAATTTTTACACTGGGTCAAACTTTCCATTTACTTAACTGTTTGAGGATCTGGAATTGACCTTTCCTAGAGTTGAATTTTTGAAATGGTAATCAATCGCAGCTTCTCACTACTTTGACAAAGGATTTTCATGACACAAATTTTCTATCTGAGCGAAAATCAAGAATTTTTGTTTTATTAATTAATAACATATTCAAACAAAAGGTTGTTATTTTATTTTTAGACAAAACAAATACATAAAAATAAAATTTATATTATTTCCAAACATGCTTAATAATATTAAAAAATTTCATATTATATGCAATCATTTATTTCTATTTTAATATGGCATATTAGTCTTTAAACGTATAATCATTTTAAATTTTAACACCATACCAGTTTCGATATTCGGCTTTATATGTCAGTGGAACATTAACTTTATGGTAAAACGATATTGTTGTTGGTTAATGCACACCTAATTCAGGACTTTTTTTGTTGAGCCAGTGTATGTTATTAAGTCCAAGTTTAGTTGCTTCAAGATGTTTACATCAAACAGTGCTTCATAGTTTCTTTCAGGCAGTTTATTTGTAAGAAGCCCAGAACAAACTTTAGGCTCATCTTTTATAAAACTATTTCCAGAAAAATGCTCTGAACATAGTTACTCATCTGGTGTATAAAAGAATTATGGTCATGACCAATTTGCTTCAGCCCTTGAATTTGAAGATTCTTTTCTCATAGAAAACTAAAATATTGATAGCATTTAAAAATTATCATACATCATATCCATAAGATTAAACTTGTTTAGATTTACAATTTGATTCTAAGGTAAAATTTTATATAATTATTATTGAATGCTTTATAACTTACCAATTAAATAAATTCCAAGTTACCAGATGAGGTATTTGCATTTCTTACGATGAAAAATCACATTTTTTAAAATACCAGAAAAAACCTTAAAGTTCACATCCCTGTTTGAAATTTTCAGTAAAACGTTCCATAAAATGTAATAAAATGCATAAAACAGCAAAATCAAAAATAAATTATTGTCAAAATGAAAAGTATCCAGTCAATGTCAAAAATACACTTTCACCAATATAATAAAAACTTAGGGAATTCATTGTTGCCAAGGCAATTATTTGCACGTAATGGCACGGAGCATGGTGGCGTCATTTTTATTATAAGGGGGGTATTATGTATGATCAGTCCAGTTTTATATATCAAGTTCGTGTCTTTAAGACTCTTTTTTATAATCCTGGTACTTAAATATATCAATTAAGTCATAGGGTAGGGCTCTTGTTAATATACCAGACATAAAAAAACTGAAATTTGTCTTGTGTAGTCCAGGGATTAGGGACCATTATAAATTTGTTAAAAAAAAAAGGTTTAAATTAATTAAATTTTATATTTTTAATTTATATTTTCTCTGTTTTTAGGAGTAAACATACGGAAATTACTTGTTAACCTTTTGTGAACATGGGGGGCAATATAATGCCTATAAATACTAACAATAGCGGCACACAAACAATAACCCACTACTTCGACAACATCAGTTCATTAACGGAAGATGATGAATGGTATTCTCCATCTTTTTATAACTGTAACACCTCATGGCAGTTGATGATTGAAAAAACCTTTAAGGGCGACACTCCATATTTAGCATTATATCTTCACAAAGTTGACGATCCTTACGAATGCATATTTTCTTATGAAGTTACTTTTAATATGACACTTTTATCTTATAATGAGAAAAATACTGTTTTTGAACCGTTTAGCGGAAGGTCACCAAGATCCCGTATTGTATTTGGGACGCGAAGTGGTGAATCTTTGTTGTGGGGTTGGAAGTACTTTATTTCTTGGAACAATCTTTTAAATCCAAATTTAGGTTATATAGGAGATGATGATGATGAAGATTACTTAGAGATAAAAGTAAACATGACAGTGGTAAGAATAATGAACCACCATGATGATTGTGAATGTCCGGCATGTTAAAAATGTTATAGTTTTAGTAAATTTATATTTTTAATATAGGTTCTGTCTTAGATTTGATAGTTTATAAGCCTGTAAGACAATAAAGAATAGTTTTGTTAATAAGATTGTTTGTCTTTCAACAATAAAGCATATATTTGACTTAACCCAATAAAATTACAATAAATGCACAAATATCGCGAGTTTTCTAAAATAAATGCTTTAATTGCTACGCCCTATTTTATGGAGGCGCTGCATTAACGAGCATTTGGCGTCAAAAACCGAACAAAAAGGAGAAATGCAAACTATACAAGTAATCATCGAAATTATTTTTGTGGTATACCTGGGTAACCGTACTATTATATAAAATGTTTATAAAAAAATTGAACCGACTTCTAAAAGTGCGCTAAAAAGTGAAAAATAACCATAAATTTTTATATGAAATTGGAACTTTTTGAAGTCGGCGCCAAACTAATACTTGACAAAATGTGATTTGCATAAACAGATTTAAAATACTTTTTTTGTAATTGCTTTCTTACCATAATTTGTATATATTAGTAGTTGTTTATTTCATTTACAAATAATTTGGCGCCGACTTCAAAAAGTTCAATTTCATATAAAAATTTATGGTTATTTTTCACTTTTTAGCGCACTTTTAGAAGTCGGTTCAATTTGTTTATAAAAATTTTATTTTTCTATTTTTAGTTTTAGAATTCTTCGCAATGACTCCAAAGTGGCAAAAAAGTACAAATTTTATCCAAAGTTGTAAATCACCCTAAAATGACCCACTAAAAATTCTTTAGTTCTTAAAGTTTTCTAAATACCAATCAAATTGGGTCAAATGAATATTTAGCCTGTCATAGAAAATCCACTATCTTAAATTTCAAATTAATTTTAGATTGGTAATATAGGCCCCAACATCTTCCAATATCGATATTTAAAGAAAATAAATTAATTTTTTATCCACCATATTAGATACGCCATTTTTAAATAATTTTAGATTCGTCATGTGTGACCCCGAAAACTCTCCCGTACCAATTTTGGAGAAAATCGGACAAAAAAATTTTTTTTGGCGGCCATATTGGATTCGCCAAATTGAATTTTTTAAAAATTATTTTAGATTCGTCATATGCGACCCCCAAAAATCCCTCATACCAATTTTGGAGAAAATCGGACAAAATTAATTTTTTTGTCGGCCATATTGGATCCGCCATATTGAATTTTTTAAAAATTATTTTAGATTCGTCATATGCGACCCCGAAAACTCCCCTGTACCAATTTTGGAGAAAATCGGACAAAATTGATTTTTTCGTCCGCCATATTGAATTTTTTAAAAATAATATTAAATTCGTTATGTGGCACCTCGAAAACTCCCCCATACCAATTTTGAAGAAAATCGGACTAAATTAAATTTTTTTGTCCGCCATTTTGAATTTTTGAAAAATAATTTCAGATTCGTTGGATACAACCCCGAAAATTCCTCCATACCAAATTTGGAGAAAATCGGACAAAATTATTTTTTTTGGCCGCCATATTGTAAGCGCCATCTTGGATTTTACTGCACCAATTTCATCTAAAAAAATATGGGACCACCGCAGCAACTTCCTTTACATAACGTAAAAAATTTCATTCAAATCGGTGGAGCCGTTCCGGAGTAATCGGTGTACATACATAAAAAAAAATACATAGGCGACGAATTGAGAACCTTCTTTTAGAAGTCGGTTAAAAATTATGATAAAGTGGCCCCTCTCCGCCTCTACGCTCCGCACAGTTAATTGCAATCCAAGCTTCGTTCAATACGCACGCATTCGTTCTTGATGGATCTTTTTTAGACTTGTGTTTGGTGTTTGGTATTTTGTAAAGTAAATATTAAAAAAAAAAAATTTTGTGATGGAATCGAAAAAACAAGGTATGTATTTAATATTAATATATATTATTTAAAAATCATAATAGTCAAAACATTTTCCACATGTTTCCACCTCTTAAAAAAACCGCTTTGAGTTCCATTGTTTTTTTTTTCAATAATTTTGGTTATTTTTTACTTACATATTTTTTTTCTTATAAGTACAGATTTGACATCAAATGTTATTGAGGTATATCAGAAAACGCTATACATGTTTTTGAAACAAAGCACATCCAGAACACTTGAAGATAAGGTATCATTTGTGGAACATAAGCTCGGCGAAATGAAGAAATGTCCCCAAAACTTGTACCATACCTTAAATCACGATTTAAAACATTTTAATAGTGATTTGAAGAAGAAATGGATATCATCTAACTATATTGAAGAAAGGTTTTTGAAAAAAAAAACGAGAAATGGCTTAATACATCAATATCAGTACATAATTGGGCCACGAATTCTACGGGACGCCCAAGGAAGCATTTCCAAGAATTACATGATCATAGTAAACGACGAAATACAAAAGAACTCCGCAAACAGGTACCTGTTGAGAAGCTTACCTATGCAGCCAGCGTACGTCAACGAATGTCTGGAAATGCCTAGGCCTCTAAACTTATAATAGATGCAACTTCAACACCAACAAGAGCCAAACGTTACAGGCAGGTAATAAATACTAGTCAGAAACTGAAAGTAAAAAATTACACACCTGAGCAAGCTTTGCAAATCTTTGTTGAAGGTGACTTTACAAGGCGGCAGTGGGAGTTGTTACACGATTCCAATAAGGGTATATTTTCTTGTTATACTCTAATTAGAGAAGCAAAGATATTCTGCTATCCAACACCAGTCAATCCGTTGTTACGGAGGCGAGTGTTGAAGTTGTGCTTCAGGACCTACTTGATCACACAGTAAAGAGACTTTGTCTTTATCTTGAGGATGTTCTTCAAAGCTGCGATGCAGAAGAATTAGAAAACCTAGAACTTATAACAAAATGGGGCTGTAATGGTTCTCATCAAATTCCTTATCAACAAAAGTGGGTAAACTAATGCCAGATATGAAATCGGAGCACCTGAAAACATATAAGACGATACCCATTACGTTTTTTAAATATTGCTCCCCTCACCCTAAGTCAGCGCCCCTTCACCCGATTGGTAAAATAATGCCAGATATAAAATCGGAGCACCTAGAAACATATAAAACGATACCCAGTACGTTGTTTTAATATTACTCCCCTCTCCCACCCCTTCCTAAGTCAGCGCCCCTTCACCCGATTGGTAAAATAATGCCAGAAATGAAATCGGAGCACCTAAAAACATATAAAACGATAACAATTACGCTTTTTTGATATTACTCCTCTCCCCCCTCCTCACTCTAAGTCAGCCCCCTTTCACCCGATTAGTAAAATAATGCCAGAAATCAACTAAGGGCCCTCAAAAATCCCCGAATATTGATTTTGACACGTCTAGAATCAAAAACAACGACGTTATTAATTTTGTCCGGTTTTTAAGGCTAAATGCTCGTTAGTGCGCTGGGCAGATGGAAGTAGTGAAATTCTAATGTATGTATTTGGTAGATGCACTGGGCAGATAGTAGTTATGCAATTCCAATTTGTAAGTATATGCTAGTTAATTATTTCAATCGCAAGTTTATCGTTGAAAATTGTGGTTCTTGGATTTAGACCCTGTCAAATTGGAATTATTATCCGACGTTTCCCCTTTGATTGCACGAGGCACCTTCAGGGATCTTTACTCCACGAGAAAGTAAGACAACACTGTCCATAGGAGGTTCATTTATGACATTTTATTGAGGAGTTGGATTAGTATGTTTATTAATAGAACGTCTTATATCTTCAGCGCAATATCCGTTGCCTCTCAGAGCATCAGTCATTTTTTCTGTTTCTGATTTCAGTGATTGTTCGTCACATATTGAAAGTGCTTTGTGTACCAAAGAATTTATGACGGATTGTTTTTGAGAAGGATGATGGTGTGACGTTGCAATGAGATATTAATTTGTATATGTTGGTTTTCTGTACACAGAATGTCCTAATTTGCCATTCTCTTTCCTTTGTACTAGTACATCAAGAAAGGAAAGGGCACCGTTTGATTTAGTTTTCATAGTGAATTTTATGCTAGGGTGTTATTGATTTAGATGATCCAGGAAATTATGGAGGTTATCTGCTCTGCGGCCAAACTACGAACGTATCATCTACATATCTGCACAACACTTTAGAAGAGCAGAAAACATGGCGTTTTCTTCGAGGGACTAGAACATTTTCTCTTAATAAGGGAGAGCGGGACGATGTCCTAGAGTACTTACTACTGCTTTGAACTTCTTTATAACCTCTTTTCTTACCATTAAAACACTTATAGCCTTTTTAGATTAAGTTTTATTAAAATTATATACGAGCGGCACTAGTTAAAAAAAGATATCAACAATAATTTAACTTAATTAGGGAGCAACTATCATTTTCTTCTATATTATCTTTTACAAAATTGACAAAACGCTCACTTTCTTACGGGTTACTACGTTTTATAGTCTGCATTTCTCTTACCCATACGTTGCGGCTACGCAGGGCGAGCTAAAAGTTTGGTTTACCCTATTTTAAACCCCATATTGACTGTTTGCTAGACTACAAAACACACTTTACTGGCACTGTCTAAGTACTTTTTGAACTAACTCTTTCTAAGATTGAAATCACACTGTCGAACTAACTTGTCTAAGCTTGAAATTACACTGCCTCTTGCAATAAATTCGGGCTGTATTTATATAACCTAGTGACGTCGCAATTTACGGGACTTTTTTCTGTGTACGTGCCTTGGCTAGCTGATTTTTGCAAAAAAACATACATAAATCACTATTTTTTTAATTAAAATCTGGCAGCTTAAGAATTTGCTTTATAGTTGGAACGTGACTTTTGGCCAGAAATCTCGGCGAAAAACAACAATAAATAATATTTCGTAATTAATTACTGACAGAAGTTAATTGCTAGCTAGAGAATTTCGTGAAGGAATGTGTAAACAATTTGATCGCCTACCAACCTAAATTTGTGTACTTAGAATCTCACGAATGCAACATAAGCAAAAGAACACCTGCGGATCACGCGACTTCTATTGACGTCAAAGGCACAGGATTCGGAGACTCCACACCGGAATGTTTTAAATTCTTTTATTTTTATATTTTATTCGAATTTAGTAAAGAATTGAAACAAGAAGTGCGCATCTGTGATAAAATTTGCACACCTCCCAAATAGCACACTTCAGTCCACTGGATATCCACCGTTTATCCAAAGCTGGACATACTGGGTATCCATGGGATGTCCAGAATTTGTCCCCCAACATCCTATGGATATCCACTGGACTATACGTTTGTCCCACTCATGGACGTCTTTTTGGATTCCATATGTTGTCCAGGTATGGATCATTTTTGGATATTAATAGGACTAATTTTGGATGTCCATATAATGTACATTCTTGACCCGATTGTGGACATATTATCTGATGGTATTGTGCTTTTTGGATTAATAGGTCATAATCTATTGTTCCCTCTTCTTGACGTTCCGCTAACATGAATGGTAGATATTTTCAGAATTTGCTTAGGGTCCGAGAGCTTACAGTACCTAATTAAACTGCACTTCTGAAGACACAGACCACTCATGTCATCAAAACGTCGATAACAAGTAACCATAGATGGCCCTATTAGTTCCAAAAACTAAACAGATATAAATTACATGAGCGAACCAGGTAACAGGAACTGGATCCAGATATTACACTTATTGATTACAATTGTCAAGTTTTTAATACAACACTATATAAGAATATAAAATTTTATAATTAGTCGAATTGCAAGTGCTACAAAATATAGCTTCAATTGATTTAAATTGTTCAAGCTATAGAAGAATCACTATGAATAAGGTATCTGGTTCCATAGTAATAGGTACAATTTCAATTGGGTAATAGAAAATATACCAATTATTTAAATAAAGACTTTTTATTGTTACAATGATTATTTTTTTCTACATTTATTTCTGTCATTTATTGTCTTCAACCATTCTCTAATCTCGTCTTCGGCTATTTTTTATCGGCCCCCCATTCTTCTACCGCAGCTAAAAATTAATAAGATTTAATGTTAAATGATGCAGTATTTTATGGTTTTGTAGGAATTTAAATATCTCTCTCTCTCTCTCTCTCTCTATATATATATATATATATATATATATATATATATATATATATATATATATATATATATATAAAACCAAATGCATCGTTATTGCTTAGAGTGCTTAAACCAACAGACCAGAAAGAAAATTTTAACACACTTTTTGTCTGGGTATTATCAGAACAAGAGGATCTAGAGTTCAACGTGTGAAATCTGACACCCAATTTGTTATTATTTACGAGTATGACAAGTAAAGCAGAGAGATTTTGTTCATCAAATTTTTATATTTAAGTGGTAACTTACCTACAAATAGTGAACTTTTAAAAAGCACTTTACTGTTCCATCATATGTCTAATTCTTGGAAAGGCTATCTGTCATTGTTACAATAAATTATCTTTTAATAAGTTCATAGGTATACTTTCCTCCAATTTTCGCAAATTGTAAAACCTAAAATTATATTACATTATTGAGATAATTAAACGTTAATTCCACATATGCTAACCTAAGAATATTTTTGACTTTAAGAATCAAAGTAAAAAAATATATATAAAATAATCCTGTAAATTAAGTTTCTTTTAATCAATAGACTCATACACATAAAGAAACATTACTCGAATAAGTTTCAGCTTTTATTTCAGGAGAAGTGTAATAAACTTACTGCATCTTTAAAGTTTAAATTTTCCTGAAGATCTTATGTGACTTGAGGCAGCTGATTATTTTCTTAAGTAAAAGGATAGTTGAACTCCTGCAGAAAATTCTTTGTAGATACTTGTTGTTTTTTCCCTATTTAAGATTACCTGAATATCCTCTCTAATTTGGTACAAATTGGCTTTCACATAGGAATTTTATTTGGACTAATCTGTGGAAAATTCATCTAAAAAATAATTAAATTTAAATTATGTCTAAACCTAGAGTCGAACTGTCAAAACTTTATTATATATTTTTTAACAATTATACTGCACAAAAATACACATCAATGTAAACTTTTACTAGCAATTAATCCAAAATAGTCATAAAAAAATTGATATAATTATTCAAATTTGCTATAGCTTTTATTCCATAACAAATTTTGTTAACATTTATTAATGCCAGCAATCTTATTAGACTGATTACTCAATACTGACTTTGTCAGAGAGAATTTTCTCTAAAATTTACAATTTTATTATTACACAAATTTACAACTCTATCTGTGCTCCATTTTAACCAACAAGATACAAAATTCATTGGTCTATCAAAATATTTGCACTTATTTGTAGTAATTTCCATTTAAATAAGTGATTGTATGAAAAAGTATAGCTACAAAAGCTATATTTTAACATACGTGTTTTGATACTGAATATTTTGTTCACTTTCAAATTTGTGCGAGTTTGATACTAGATTATCAGCTTTTCGTCGGGCATGTCTGTAGTTTCGTTCGGTAATTTTTGGTATAATTAAATTAAAAATAACTATACTTACCTTTAACGGTGGCATCTTCTTCAAATAAAAAGCACACTTGATTTTAGCTCAACTAAAACTCCAAAGGTCTTTTTTAGCTCGACGTCAACACAATAATGAGCACAAAATATCTGAAGGGATATTTTCTGATCATGACGGGCCGGCGGCTTAAGAAATTACAATTCTACAGGCCGATATTACAGTATCCAATTTTACCGACAACCCGAAATTTAATTAATGGACGTCTGGTGGACTTACACTGGACATCCAGATATGGACGTCCATATAGATTACAGGTCATCACATCTACTGGACATTCATAAACGGTCCATGGACATACAGGACATTATATGTACCTATTCTGGATATCCAATGGAAATCTTGTGCTATCTGGGCTATGACAGAAAAATTTGATCTTAGGTAAAGAAAAATAATTTGATTTTAATAATTTAAATTTAATAAAGTTTTTTTTCTATTGTTGAATTGTAAAGTAAATACTTGTACTATTTTTTATTTCGATTTATTTATTTATTTTATTTTTAAATAAAATAGATTTTAATCCGACTTTTCCTTTGTAACTTAGATACATTTTTGCTTGTGAAGAATTTTTAATATTTTTAATTTATTAACTTCTTTGAAAAATAAAATTAGTCCCGGGGCATCACACTTCCATGAAGATGTTAGCTACTACAGGTGATAGCGGAGATCCCATGGCCGCTCCCGAAGTCTGCTTGTAGAAAGTTCCTTGGAAAAATAAAATAAGTGAAAATCCGACATGCTTTAATTAATTCTAGTAGGTTGAAGTCCGTGTTGTTATTTCGTAATATGCCCGATATTATGGAAACTGAATCATCTATAAGAACATTTGTGTACAGGGATTCTACATCAAAACTGACCAATATGTCTCCGGACTCTAATTGGATGGTTTTTAATCTTTGGACAAAGTGTTCAGAATTTTTAACAAAAAATTCGGTTTTTGCTGTAAAGGGATGTAAAAGTTTGGCCAGATATTTACCTATTTTGTAGGTTGGTGAGGCTATTGCGCTAACGATTGGACGTAAAGGTACATCATCTAAATCAATAACGTCATACCATAAAATTCGCTATGGGAACTGAATCAAATGATGCCCTTCCCTTTCTTGATGTACTAGTATAAAGGAAAGAGAATGCCATATTAGGACATTCTGCGTATAGAAAACCAACCCATACAAATCGATATCTCAATGCAACGTCACAACATCATTCTTCTCAAAAACAATCCGTCATAAACTCTTTAGTACTTAGAGCATTTTCAATATGTCATGAACAATCACTGAAATCAGAAAAACTGACTAATGCTCTGAGAGGCAACGGATATTGCACTGAAGATATAAGTCGTTCTATTAATAAATATAATAACCCAACATTCGAACAATTTTCAACACGTGTAAGTTACAATGTACATCACACGTGGAAATCGATTTTAACACTGGGTCACGGTTCGCTGAGCACCAGTCGGATATGAATACCCGGCTGTTACTCCTCGATAATCATTCAGTGTTCTAATCTCGTGGAGTAAAGATCCCTGAAGATGCAATCGTAGGTAAAACGTCGGATAATAATTCCAATTTGACAGGGTGCGTGCACGTTCCCCAGTTCGAGATACGGCCCCTGGTTTTGTGCAACCAGGCAAACACATTCACATAATTTAAGAACCTAAAACTTTTTTCTGATAATGTCAACACACGCGTTATAAAATCAAATCTGACGTATAATTTGGAAGTGAAATTTTGACCTCAAATTCGAAAAGGATATAATTAAAATAATAGCAAACAAATAATCAATTTATTTTATCATCATTAAATTAAAGCGTTTAAACAAAATATTTATATTTCTTTATGCGCGTGGTATAATTTTTGATTAAATGTTGGTGCAATCGTACTCGCGTCAAGAATTTTATTTTCTGGTTAGATAAAATAATTTATTTAAAGTTGAAAAACCTCCAAAACAATCTGAAGCATCCCAAGAATAAATGGTTAATATTTTTGTATCTTTTAAGGTAAGAAGAAAAGCTCTTTTCTTTTTTTTTCTCTGTGGTTGGAAGGGAGTTTTTTTACCAAATCCTTTAAATATTTATTATTATTGCATAATTTGAAATCTTAAACATTTAAACTGACCTTTTAATTGTTAATTTAGAGGGGAGACACAATTATGATAAATTCAGTAAATCGTACTTTTTAAAATATTTTTTTTTTGTAGTTGATGATGTGTACTTAGGTGCATATCACTCGACAGACACAAAATTGTTTATGGAAATTGGTCCAATAGTTTAAAACTCTAAGGGTTCAAACTTACATATAAAACTGGACATTGTGGTTTCCTCATCGTAGAAATAATAAGGTCAGAAAATTATGTGTAAATAGTACATTATTGACATAAAAGATTATGTTTTTAATAATAATGAGTTAATTGATATGAGCCAATAGGCAGATTGTCTCCAATCAAGAGCAGTTATTCAACAAAACTGGGAAGCTTTTGTCATTTAATTTCATGTTAAATTAAAAACTTAATGTAGAAAATCAGTTTGTTATTGTTTGTTTTTTTAGACAAAGAAAGGATTGATCTTGTGAAGACTGAAACAAAATGGCTTTTAATGTATTGCGAAATGTAGGAAAATTTGGAAAATTTTTAAGATTTAAGCCTTATGTCAGTAGTTCAGCGAGGATTTTATCTGTAGGACAACCAGCTTTAAATAAAAAAGAGTAAGTAGGATTTTTTATTGTAAGGATATTCTCATAATGCCTCACCTGAAAAATGCCTGAATAAAAAATTTTTCGAGCTACAACAGAAAACACCCTAAACAGCAAAAAACAAATATTTTAATGTCCAAAACATGTCTGACTTTGATATTATAAACTTGTAGATGCCCTTTTAGATCTAACTGATGTCAGTAGTCTTATTTCCAGAACCACTAATTAGGAGATGATGGCATTTGCTTACCTGTAGCAATGTAGACAAATGTGTCAAAATGATTATTTTCAATTAAATCAAATATTTGTTTAAAGTGTTTGAAAAGAAAAAGTTCTTGTAAGAGAAAAGACTACAAATCTAACAAATAGAAATTATATATACAGTGTGTCCACAGATTTTTGATTTTTCGAAAAAAGTTATTCTTAGTAAAAAGTGATCAGTCATAATATACAGGGTGTACATTCAAAAATATAGAATTTATCTTATCATTTATTTAGATAGATTAAGTGAAATCTAGGATAACGACTTTTTTTTTTTAATTCGACAGTTACCGCCTATTTTGAAGTTGTAAAACACGATTCTAGCCTTGAATTTTCAACAGTTTTCCTCTATTTCCCGGAAAACACAAAAAATACCTCACAAGGTCTTTTTTATTTCTAAAGAAAACATCAAACTTTCATATTTATTTTGAATGGTACTTTTGCAGAAATTTTGGTAAACAAATTTAGAAAAACTTTTATATTCAACAAAAAAGCAAAAATATGCTTCGTAGATGTTATCAATATTACTGAAAACGCCAAATGTCCGCTGCAATGTTGCCAGATGTAAAATACTTTCGTGGTGCAAATTTTTGTTTTAAAAAAACTATAAAATTTATCTATATCAGTCAACCAGATAGTTTAATTTTTATAATGTAAAAACAAGTGTAAAATTAATCTTTACCTACAAAAGTTTTTGGTTAATTGAGGTTTAGCTTGATTTTAGTTAGTTTGAGAAACTGGAATTTACCTGAACTAACCTAGGTATATTAATTTAAAAAATGTTATTGTCCAGCAGAGAACACGTGGAAGCAGGGCACTCTCTGTCAGGGAAGGATATTGGGAAAGGGCTGGGATATTAGGAAAGCGGGTGGTTTAGTATCATTTGCAAAAAATAAAATAGTAAAATTATAAGACCCAGGTGAATAAAAATGAATTAGAATTATAAGCTCATCATGCCTAATATAAAAGTACATGAGGGGAACAGACAAGAGCAAATATGGTCTTTAAAACATTTAATATTTGAAGGCATAATAAAAAAAATCTAAAAAGGGAAAAATGATTCCAAGACTCGAAACTTAAATTCCTCTCCAAGGACTCTCAACCCTGCTATGCTTGTTGATGGTACAGTGAAGTTTCTTGGTGTCTTCTTGGATGCTGGTTTGACCTGGGGCGAGCATGTTCACGACTTGGTTGTAAATTGTTAAGAATTAAATAAATAAAAAAATGTTTATTGACGGACCAGCCATTTACAAAGGAAAAAAATCAATACATAAGTATTATGTAAAAAAATCTGTAGTAGCACACGCATGAAAAGAAACATACAACAAAACATCGAACAAATAATGAAATAATTAGGCAAATACAAAAATATATGAACTTAAAGATATACAATATAGATAAAATAAGGTATAATATAATCAACACAACACAAAAGTTAAAACAAAGAGGCATAGGATAGGTGGGCAAATATAAAATATATATACTAAAACAAGTTACCATCTATAAATAAAATGATGATAAGCCATAGTTTAGTCTATGATAAGGAACACCAAACAGATTGAATTCTCTCAAAACTCTCTGTGGAACATTCATGTCTATCATAGCTAATAATTCAAGACAATCTATTAATCCATGCAAAATTTTATAAAAAGTGCGCGTATCGATATATGTTCTCCTTTTCCTAAGAGGTATCAAATTAATGGACTTAAGTATGTCTTAATATATCCCCATTTTGAAACCCACAAATCTAATGAATCTCTTTTGCACTCTTTCAATCTGTTGAATATCTGCCCATAGTAAGGAGACCATACCTGGCAAGCATATTCCAAGACTGACCTAACATAGGAACAAAATAATGTTCTAAAGCAAGCAATATTATTAAAATCATGCAAGGTTCTTTAAATAAAGCCCAGTAATTTTAATGCTTTCTTAGTAATATAATTCACATGAAAGATAACACTTAAATTGCTGTCAAAATATACTCCTTTTTTTCTTCGAGCGCTTTTTTAGTTTCAAGTGATAGATTATCAGTCGAGTAATCATACCGAATAACATGTTTAATGTGATAGAATCTCAAGACAGAACATTTACTTTCAATTCAGTTGTATACCATTTAAATTGCACCATTCACTCACAGCATTCAAATTTTCGTGAAGTCTCATACATTCTTCCACGTCCTTGACTATTCAAAAAATCTTTAAATCGTCAGCGTACAGAAGACATTTAGAATATTTCACACATTCAGTCACATCGTTAATAAGAATATTGAATAAAAGGGGAGTTAAATGCGAACCTTGCGGAACGCCAGATGAAACTAAAATCTCGCTAGAAACAAAATTGCCAATTTTTACCTGCTGTCTCCTATTTGTTAGGTAACTATAAAACCAGTGCAAAAGGTCACCAAATATGCCATATTTTTCCAACTTTCTCAAAAGTAGAGAGTGATTTACCTTGTCGAAAGCCTTAGAGAAGTCTGTGTAAATAGAGTCAATCTGATTAGTGACCTCAAGAGAATTTCTCAAAAACTGCTCATAAACAAGCAAATTATTTACAGTAGATCTACCTCTGACGAAACCATGTTGGCTTTCACTTAAAATAGATCGAGGTTTTGATTTGATTTTAGAATCAACAATCATTTCAAATACCTTTGCTATCAAAGACATTTTACTTATTGCTCTACAGTTAGTAATTTTAATCTTATCAAATGACTTTTTCCCGATATCTGGATAAATGCCTGTTGCAACTGATTTTGTAAAAATAATATTTAAAATAAAGACCAAAATAAATGAACACTTGTTTAAAAATATCACAGCTATGTCCTTAAGACCAAGAGATAAATATCTTTTAAGCTACAAATTGCATTATACATATCACATTCTTTATCACAATAAACAGATGAAAAAAAGTTACTAAAACAGTCACATTTCCATCACCAATGATTTATTTATAAGACAGGTTTGGAAATATCATAGGCGTTATTTTTTTTCTTTACATAGTTCCAAGAATCCTTGCTATTTTGATTAATAGAATTTTCAGTTTGTATGATATGTTTATATATTTAATTAACAATCTTTCCAAAAATATATTACCTGCAGTGTTCCTGTCGGCTTATCACGGGTACTCTGAATCAGATATGCTGTATGCTATTGTTATACTACTCAGGCTAAAAAAACCTTCAAAGTACAGTGCAGATGTACTCATATTATGGTGGGGCTTGGTTACCATCAGTGTTGTCGACATGGCTTTGGGGAGCTTGGCATATTGACCTTGCCTTTAGCGTTTATCTATTGGGATCTGGCTTACATTAAACAAAATATACATCTTTTTACACCATGTAATGATATACACAACTACTTAATAAGAAATAGTAATACTATTGTACCAAGTTTCCACCGATTTGCAAGAACCAGGAGAGCCATTGACTAGTACCGTGTCAAATTTTTTAATATCCTACCTCATAATATAAGGGAGCCGGAAGAAGAACAGTTTTTAGTGAAAATGAAGCAATATCTTGTTTTAAAATCCTCTTATTTTTTTGAAGATTACCTCACAATAATTTTATTCATTTATCTTAATGGGTCTTGCACTTTGTATTATAATATTTTATTATGATAAAATTTATTTTCATTTCTGACCTAACTCATTTTACTTTGTGATTAGGCATTAATGTATTTATTTGTATTAATAATAATAGTATATTAACGGATCAAATAAATAGAAAATACAAACACTGTTAAAAACAGAATCAGAATTAAACAACTTACAAATCAAAGAATGCATTGAAATTTTATTGTATCCTCATTATACCCATTTATGTTAGGTAATAGGTATCTGGAAATCCTATTCGTATACTTGGAAGGCAGATTCTTTATACGAAAATTTTTTTATATAAACATAGATCCGCAGATGCGTCATAAAGTAGCTATGGCCGTTTAAGGGTAGGTCTCGAACATGGGTTTTTGTTTATAGGCCAGGAAACGAAGCGATTTTTGGGAGGTAAAAATGATTCAAATACTGTCTGCGATCTGATTGCAGAAATGGATAGGGGAAGGTAGTAGAAATGACGTCTCATCTCGTGTCTCAACAAATTTGAAAAATTAGCAATATCTCCGCTTCTAAATAACGTAGAGCTTTCATTCTTTAATTTTTTTGGGGAAGCTCGTCGAAAAAATAATATTGGGCACATTGAAATTGACTTCACGTCGAACGTTCGCGTGTTTCGTAGTCAAAATATTATAATAAACTTGGGTGTCCAATAATTAAATATAATCAAATTAGAACTTTAAGTGGCTATAACCTGATTAATTTAAATAGAACGCTATACTTTTTTCCTTACCAGAAATTGTTCCTTTTAATACCTATCGAATGGTATAACAGTGTTCTATAGCTAAGTCTTCACGTTTTCACGGAATACGCCAAATAATCGTTTTCTGCACCATTTTGTGTTTTTTGAATATGTCCAGCCTCTTAGAAGCAGCTCAAAATACACAACACATTTGTAGTCTGATCAATTCATGCGAAACCCAAATATCGAACCTCTTAGCGATTCTCAGATATTTTAAGTGATTTTCAATTGTATGCGATACATTTAATCTCTCTTTAATCTCTTGAACAGTTATATGATCATTCTTTTTAATTATGGCTTTGATTGGTCGACCAGAACGTTGAATTTTTTAAACCAAATCTGACACGTGCTTTCTATTATACAATCAATACCATAAACTTCACATATCCCTTTGTAAGCCTTAGCAGTTTTCTTTCTTTTACGGAAATAAAATGAAAAATTGCCGAAAATATTCATTTCTGCACTCCATGTTAAAATTGACCCTAAACAAACGGCTACAAACAAACTTATGCATAATTTGCTTCTAAAGTAATCTAAATGTGACTCATATCAAATGTCAAAAGGAAAAACCGTAACACTGATATACGTCTTTCAAAACAATTACAACGCTCTCTATGTGTGACAACCGAAAATACTTTCTTACCGACCTATTAGTAAGTACCGTGAGCGACACTGGGGAATATCCAGAAGAGATTTATTACTTACTAGCGACCCGCCCCGGCTTCGCACGGGTGCAATGCTGATACTAAATACACTACAGAAAAACTTTGACTATTTATTTTATTTTTACAACAATTATTACATCGGCCTCCGACGCGCTATTTATAGGCACGCTGCCGCCGCCCCGGTCGGCCAGTACCGCCGCAAGCGCTACTTCCCGCAATTTTAAATCTGTAATATCTTCGAAAATATTCATTTAAATCTTGTGCTGTAAAGGACCATATAGATCTATATTAAATCAACAATGTATTTAAGCTATTTAATTGGATAAGGATTAATGCTGTATTGGTTAAAATCGCTTCAAAATTTGCCATTATTTGTCGTAAAAAGTAAATGACAAAAAAATGTTATTGTGGGATATCCATGAGAGATAGACATATACCATCGCGGAGTTTTCTGTAGACCTTTTCAATGTGTACAAATAATTAGTACATTATTTTGATAAATCTCGTAGGGTTCAGCCTGCGTTTGCAATGTAAGCGGAAAAAAAATATGATAATTAACGACATCACATTAGAAACCTCAAAAATAACAGTATTTCTCCACTATTTAATACATATAAACCTTCCTCTTGAATCACTCTATCTATTGAAAAAAACCGCATCAAAATCCGGTGCGTAGTTTTAAAGATTTAAGCATACAAAGGGACATAGGGACAGAGAAAGCGACTTTGTTTTATACTATGTAGTGATTAGGTCGTTTGGCATGTAAGTTAAAATAGTGAAATAATAACATCAATTATTATTTTAGGGTTGAAGTGACATTTATAAAAGCCAATGGAGACAGAATTAAAGCAAAAGGCAAAATAGGGGACTCGTTATTGGATGTGGTTGTAAATAATAATTTAGATTTGGATGGATTTGGAGCATGTGAAGGTTAGTTTACTAGAATAATATTTAATTTGTTAATTATTAAATATATGTACTGTTTCTGAGGAGGGCTTTAGCAGAAGTGTGTTACACCCAAAGGACAGCGTAGTGTATGGATATCTATGAACATCAGTCCAATAAATTTAAGGTCACAAGTGGGGTTTCACAGGATATTCATTTTTCATTACTTTTATCAAAAAATCGATATTTTAAGCAATAATTTGTTATTTGCTGGCTTGAAAACTTTCTTTTCAATAATAATAAAGATAAATTTTATTGTATGTAAGAGGGTAGCCGTTTATATTTTGAAAACTGGCAACATTGGAGCTACTAGATGCCAATTGTAAAGTTTGACATTTTTGACGGTTGTAATGCAAGAAATCATTGATGCTAAGCGTGAACTGACGATGCATATGATACACTGTGAGATTAAGGTATCTCTGAGCATTAGTAACAATCAATCTGTCAATCTTTATTCATGATACTATAAACAATACAGCATTGTTACATGTCAAAATATAAAATAAACTTAATAATTACAGAAGTATAAACTTAAAATAGTCGCTATAATGAAACGAGACATATGATTATGGGTGTATTTCAGTATCCTCTAGTTTGCTACAGAAATTTTCAACGAAGCTGTACAAAGACATTCGTCGTAAGTACTCGGAGAAAGTGCGTTTAAACTGTGATAATGAAAGAGAAAGAGAGAGAGAATATTAAAGAATTTTATACCAAAATAATTATGTTTGTTTTTGGCCTGACTTGATGATAAGGTCTTGTTTTTTTGTGGTATATGAGTGATAGCCACTACTTACTAGATACTTTTCAGAGTTCTTTCTCATACAAGGTGTGGCTATAAAATAACGAGACTATTGCTGTAAAACACTTTATTTTACATTTATATATATATATATATATATATATATATATATATATATATATATATATATATATATATATATATATATATATTTACTTATTGATATCTTCAATATACACCCCTCCTCTATCTCTACAAAGTTCCATGCGAATTTTCCATTCTTCGAAATAGTGCTGGAAGTCTTCTTCTGTGAGCTCCTTCATAACGCGTGCAGTTTTCTCTTTCACAGCTTCAGTGGATTGAAATATTGTTCCTTTTAATACAGATGTGACCTTGGGGATAAGATGAAAGTCACATAATGCGAGGTCAGGCGAATAAGGCGGATGGTCTAACACTGGGATATTGTATTTGGCTAGAAATGAGCCGGCATGTTGCCTTGATGGAGAACCCATGACTTGTTTTTCCACTATTTAAGTCCTTTTTTTTCTGATTCTTTCACGGGGTCGAGCAAGAACCTCGAAGTAGTAACGTTGATTAATTGTTTGTCCTTCAGGAACCCAGTGAATGTACAAAATCCGTTAAATATCGAAAAAATCAATCATCATTGCTTTGAATCTTAATTTGCTCATTAGGGCATTCAACTTCGTACCTTATAGGAAGAAGCCAGGCTGTGCAGCATGGTGGTGTCACGTCAACTAAGTAGGAGATCAAAATTGGGTTGCCGCGGGGCTCAATTTTGGGCCCCATACTTTTCCTTATATATGGGAATGATTTACCTTAAATAGATCAAAAGACAACTTATACTCTCTTTGCGGATGACACCACCATTTCTGTTACGGCTGAAACTCTTGAGCCCAGAATATCGCTGATAAGTGTTTCTTTTTTCTAACAGATTGCTGTTAAATAGGAGCAAGACAGAAATGGTAATTTTTTTTTGCTAAGGAAAGTTGAAGGTATGAATGATCATGTTTTTTAGACTAAGTTTCTTGGAGTTTTTATTGATCAAAATAACAATGGAACGTGCATGTAGAGGCGGTAGCCTCAAAACTAAACAAAAATTTGTATCAGCTACGTCGCCTTACAGAAAATGTATCCCGTAAAGACCTAAGTGTAGCCTACTTTACATTTTATGAACAGGTTTCTTATGCTGTACTTGTGTGGAGATATGCATCGGGTGCACAGCCTTTGTTCGGACTGCAGAAGAAGGCAGTTAGAGTGGTGGGTGGCCTATGTTACAGGGCAGTGACGGTAGGGCGAGTTTTAGAGAGCTGGGAATACTTACCCTTCCACCTTTATACATTTTAGAATACTTGCCCGATGTTAAGATCAATGTTCATCCGTTTGCGACTCACGAGGACGTACATTCCTTCCGGACGAGAAATAGGGGTAACTTAATACCAGCGTATTGGCGGATAAAGAGATGTCAAAATGCCCCAAGCTACTGGACAATAAAGTATTTCAATGTGTTACCAGAAACAATTAGGGAATTACCAATAAACGCCTTTAAGGCAAAAACAAAATGTAATTTCTAATTTATTTTATTCCAATGAATATTTTAAGTATTTTTGTAAATTATTTGTAATACTTCGTAGTGATTATTTAATTTTAAAGTGCCCAGGGCCTGTGTTCTATTCTAGGTGTTAATTTGAACGTTTTCTGTTTGTCCAGTTAATTTATAATATTGTGTCGATATTTTATTTTATCTTTTTTTGACTTATGTACATTACTGTTTTGTAATTCAGACATAAATAAATTGAATTGGGACCAACCATAACTCTCGTAATTGTCTCTAGGGGGAGGGGGTTCACAAGAAATATCCTGGTCAATCACTTAAAGGGGCGAGGGGGTTTTAAAACCAATCACGTGATACTTAGTACCGTAAGATTTTTTTTATATCTTTCTAATGAATTATCTATAATAAACTGAAAGTGATCTTATTAAAAAATTAATTACTTTTACAACTTTTAATAATTTTGATTTGAAATATTTATTTTACTTTAAAGAAATATATTTATACATATTTTTATAAAATTAATAAATATTGTTCCGGACGGCCGATTTTCGAACACACACTGTATTACTGAACACACTCTATCGTTTCAAAAGCTCTTTATTGTTAACCTTAATTATGGCACTTGTCAAACTATTTCAAGTTGCGTCGACGAGCTCTCAAACTATACTGTCCCCGAAAGTCGATATGGATCCTTTATATACCCTTTTCGTCGATGCCGGAAGATTCCCTAGTTCTCTAGAAGGATTTCCATACTACATGGGGTAATCAAAATAAGAAAAAGGAATAATCCGGCGATTTCTAGACCTTCCATCATAGGCGTTCCATGTTAAAAATAAGGAAATAGAATTATCTAAAAAGTAAAATTAATTAAATAAATTATAAACTCCTAGAAAATAAAACTAAAATCGTACAAACTACAAACACAAACTAATACTATGAAATATAAAACGCCATAAAGTTCGTTACAATATAAATAGAAAGTTAAACAAGTGTAATTTATGCTTATTATTTAAAATTGAAGTATCAGTGGATATTCAAGGGGGGGGGGGGGAAAGGAGTTTAAAAAAATCCTGTTTCATCACTTGAAGAGGAGAAGAGGTTCAAAAATTCTGAAAAACCCATCACGCGTTTTATAGACGGTCCGATTCGAACTTTTTTACTTCTGGGTGAAGTATGACCCTTCCAATGCATGAATTGGTTCTTAGTTTCAAAATCACAAGTGAAAAACCAAGATTCCTCACATGTTCTCACTCTTTCCAACAAGTTCGGGTCAGTATAAACATTTTTGCGAGCTTCTTTTTGTTCGACTTTGAGAATTTTAGGCACCATGTTCGCACACACTTTATGAACGTTAAAATTGGTACGTCAAATTTGTCTTACGCATTCTTTGTCAATTTCTGTAGTGTCAGGAATCACACAGATAGTTAACCGACGGTCAGATCGAATCAGATTACCGATTTTTTAGATATTTTCATCCCTTTTTGACGTGGAAGGGCAATCCGGACATGAATATTCTTATTCGTTTTCCCGGCTATCTTGGAAACTTCAAAAACTTGAGCACATGATAAACATTCATTGCCATACAATTTTTTTAATATAGTCTAAGTTCTAGTAGCAGTTTTTCCAAGTTTCGTGAGAAATTTCACGACAGTTCGTTGATCTACTGTTACACTTATCATTTTTCGGCAAAACAAAAAAACAGCTCTTGTACAAGCGAAGGCCACGACCAAACTGATTTGTCTGCATACACGGGAGGCACTACATTCTACAGAGAAGGCTTTACGCTACATACCTGCCGGTCGTTCGTCTTTGCCGCATGCGTACTTCTTCTATAGAAACATTAGTCTCGTTATTTTATAGCCATACCACATATAATATATTGCATTAATATTTGACTATGAAGAAGCTGTGTTCGCTTTGGATCCCACATAATTTGACAATCGCTCAAAAAAGGCTTGTGTCGATTGGTGCAAGAAACTGTTCACAAAATATAATCGCGCTGCTACAAAAAATATTTATAAAATTTATGACCTGCAAACAACAGCAGTCGACTGAATGATGAGTTAAATTTAACAAACAACTATTTGTTTACGGAAAACAATCCGGAAATGGTAGTTCATTTTTCCACCTTGATAATCGCACATCAGCTCACACAAGTGACTTTTTATTCATCCAAAACGTGGAGTTGGTGATCATCTATCATACAGCTCTGATTTGGCACCCAGTGATTTTTTGTTCCCCTCCATGAAGAACAAACTGCATGAACGCCAGAAGAAGCGGTTGATGCGTTAAAAAAAACATGTTTTGGAGATATCATTTTCCCAATAGCAAAAATGCTTTTCGGATTGGTTCATACACATGCATCGTAGGGAATTATGTGATCTCGCCAAGGCGTTTGAATGTGTGAATCATAGGGTACTGCTGAGTATAGTTGAGGTTTATAGTTTTAGAGGAAATCGGATTATTGTCAGAGCGTTATTGTTGGCGATCACAAATTGCGTCTCTTGAATATTACTGCAGATATTCCTCGGGGACCTGTACCTTTATTTTTAATCTATGTTAATGACTTTCCTCATCTAAACATAGATGGTTCTTCTACAGTATTTGCTAACGACACGGCCACCTTATGACAGCACAGAGGCCTTTGCCAACTAGAAAATTCTGTTAAAGAAGATTTAAGTGCTTTGAAAAGCTGGTGCGATTCAAATTTCTTAACATGGAATGTTGATAAAACAAATATGTTATGTTTTAAATGTACTATTAATGAGGTTTTGATAGATGATCCTTACTTACTTACTTACTCCGTGGCGTTACAACCCTGGGTGGGTTTTAGCCGACTTTACGACGTGCCTCCATTCATTTCGATCTCTCGCAACCTCCATCCAGTGTTCGATGCTCATAGTTTTGAGATCTTTTGTTATATTATCTCTATACCGGAGTCGGGGTCGTCCCAGTGGCCTTCTCCCAGTCGGTGCTGCCTCCCAAGCGAGTCTTATTATTCGGTTGTCAGGAAGCCTTCTGATATGTCCTACCCACTGGAGTCTTCTGGCCTTTATTTCTTTTACTACATCTGTATCTGGGAATAGTTTTTCTAGTTCCTTGTTAGTTCCTGTTCTGTATTGTCCTGTCGTTTCATCTATCGTTGGTCCCGAGATTTTCCTCAAGATTTTTCTTTCAAAGACTCGTAGTCTCTCTTCGTTCGCTACCGTTAGCGTCCATGTTTCGCAACCATATATAACTATCGATCTTATAACTATTTTATATAGGTCCATCTTTGTTCGTTTTATGAGGTGTTTCGATTTCATCAGATCTTGCAGTGCGTACAGGCATCTATTTCCTGCTTGTATTCTATTGTTTATTTCTTGTGATCCGTTATTATCTTCGCATATTATTATTCCTAGGTATTTAAATTCTTTGACTCGTTCAAAGTTATATTCATCGATGGTGATGTTTTGACCTATTCTGTCTCTGTTTCGGCCATTCCGACTCATGAACATGTATTTAGTTTTGTCTTCGTTGATTTGAAGTCCCATCTTCTTTGCTCCCCTTTCAAACCGTATTAGAGTTTCTTTCATTTTTATTCTACTACTATCAATCATATCGACATCCTCTGCAAATGCCAACATCTTGACGGAATATAGATGTCGTTGCTTCAATTTTCGAATTTCTGATCATATATTCCAGCGCTATGTTAAAAAGTTGTGGTGAGAGCGCATCTCCTTGCTTAAGACCGTTGTTTATATTTCAAACATTTCAGAGTAGTACTGTCCCAGTTTCACTTTGCACTTCAGCCCCTCCATACACATCCTTATTAGGCTGACCAGTTTTTTGGGAAAGCCAAGCTCCTGCATTGCTGTCCATAGTCTCGTTCTGCAAACTCTATCAAATGCCTGTTTAAAATCGATAAATATCTAATGTAGTTCACGATCGAATTCCCAGCTTTTCTCCATTATCTGTTTTATGGCAAATATCTGGTCAACAGTTGAGGGATTAGGTCTAATCCTCTACGATTTCTTCTGTATATGTTTTGGTTCTTTCCAGCAGAATGTTCGAAAGGACTTTATAGGTTGTGTTCAGTAGGATTATTCCCCGGTAATTGCTGCATTGTTTCTTGTCGCCTTTCTTGTGGATTGGCACAATGACTCCCTCCTTCCATTCATCTGGAAGAATTTCTTCCTGCGAGACTATTTGTATTAGTTTATGGATGGATCTATGGAGTTCATCCCCTCCGTACTTTAGACATTCCGCTGGTATATTATCACTGCCTGCGGCTTTATTGTTTCTCACTTTCTTGATAGCGCGCATCACCTTTTCGTATGAAGGGCATCTGTCTTCTATTTCGGCTGGATAGATCTCTGTGTTTGGCAGAGTGCTGTCAGATTTTTAGTTCAACATTTGACTAAAGTATTATTTCCAGGTTTCTAGTATTTCCTTCTCATTGGCGATAAGGTCTCCGTTTTCTCGTTCTAAGTAGTTTCCTGTCCTGGGCTGATATCCTGCCTTGATACGTGATACTCCCCTGAAGTGTTGTTTTACTCTGTAGTTGATTCGATAGATGATCCTCTTGGCTACAAATTCCTCGATAATTCACGTTGATGAAAAACTATGGTTTGATTGGCATGTTTTGGCTTTGGGTTAAAAGCTATGTCGAGGTTGTTATGCTCTCCGGTTTGTTTCTCATAAGTTAGATTCTTCAATCGCTGTCTCCTACGCGTATGGAGTGTATTTCGGAGATGGTACTTATTTCAGTCAATATTTATTTTGCAAAAACGTGTAATATGCTTTATATGTAGAGATAAGCGGCGTGATCCCTGTAGACCTCTGTTTCTTTCCATGGAAAATAGTAATATTACCGTCACTGTAGATTTTGGAGACCGTATGTCTGATTCATGAAAAGTTCGGTTTTGGAATTATCGAGCGGTCTGATTGTCATGGTAACTTTACCGTAAAACTTCCTGTACCGTCTGTAAGCTTGATAAAGGGTTCGATCATTTATGGGAGCAAAAAATGTTCAATCACCTTCCTAGGCATATGCGACAGATACCTTGCAGGTATAGTTTAGGAGGATTGTGAAGAGACTCCTAATTGAAAAGGTATATTACAATACCATTGAATTTTTGTCTAACAGGCTGTATTATATATGGTTTATTAACGGCAATAAATCGTACAAATTCCATTTTATATAATACGTCAAATAAGAATAAAATCTGAAGCGAAACAATCACAAAATATCACAAGTCACATCAGTACTAAAAGAATAACAATTAACTAAAACAATAATACTGTCACTACAGTCTATGATGTATAAAATTCAATAACTTAAAAATTCTTTAATACAACCCTTAAATGAGTTCAGAGAGAGTATAAATGGGTCAACATTCCTAGGCAGTGAATTCATTTCCCTACTCATTCTGGACATTGGGGTGTTAAACGCATAGTTTGTCCTATGGTATGGTTCATTAAAAAGACTATGGACCCGAAGCACCCTCTGAGTACAGAGAATCCAACAGCCCCCAACAATTCAGGAGCATCAACCATAGAGTTTATGATCTTATAAAATAATATTAGGTCAAGATAGATGCGTCTATTATATAATGATAACAAGCTCATATAATCCCGTATTACACTGAATGGCACATCTTGCTTAAAAGCAACAAATTTCAAGAAACGGACCTGTACCTTCTCAATTTTATTTCTGTATATTTCATAGTTTGGTGCCCAGACTGGAGATGCATACTACAAGACTGCTCAAACCATCGAGCAGTATACAGATTTAAAACACTGCACACTGCTGAAATCAGCTAGTGTGCCTTTAATAAAACCAACAAGCGTCAAACCACGGCTCGAAATACTATCAACGTGTAGGTCAAAAGAAAGACCCTCATCAAATATCACCCCAAGATCCTTTATATGATCTGAGAGAGTCAGCATTGTATTGTGCAATGTATAATTGTAAACTATACTATCTTTTTTCTTTGACAAAGTAATGACAGAACATTTTGTTAAATTAAGTTGCATGAAATTGCGGTCACACCACTTAGTAAAACTATCCAGGTCACCCTGCAAGGCCACACAGTCCCCTATCTCTCCAACAACCTTAAATATCTTTAAGTCCTCAGCATATAAAAGACATCTGCTTGACATTATAGAATCCTCTATGTCATTCACGAAACAATTAAATAGAAGGGGTGCCAAATGTGCACCTTGTGGGACTCCAGAAGTGACAGGTATATCAGCAGATTCAACGCCATCAATCTTCACCCTTTGTGTTCGATGGGAAAGATAACTTTCAAACCACTTAAGAAAAACTCCGTGGATACCCATACTACTTAGCTTCATCAAGAGAAGCTGATGATCCACCTTGTCAAAGGCCTTGGAGAAGTCAGTGTAAATAGCATCCACCTGACAACGCCTCTCCAGCGCCTCCAACAAGACCTGCTCATAAGCCAAAAGATTAGTGACTGCAGAGCGACCACGGACAAAGCCATGTTGGGCAGTCAAGAAAATACTTATAAAGAGGGGATATATTTTTTGATGGACTATCTGTTCAAACAGTTTGCTAAATATAGAGAATTTTGAGATACCTCTATAATTTTCAACATTCGTCCTATCACCACACTTGTAGATAGGGGTAATATAAGTAACCTTCCAAACATCAGGAAACGCACCAGTGGACAGAGATACATTAAATATTTCAGATAATATTGTGGAAAGAATACACTGACAACTTTTGATAAAATGAGGTGAAATACCATCCGGCCCCACTCTCAACCTACTTTCTAGATGCGAGATTGCATTAAATATATCCAAAGGTATCACATGCAGAGAACCAAGATCCATTGACCCTGCACAGTTATGAGATGGGAGGACGCCGGAGTTACTAGAATACACAGATGAAAAAAATAACCTGAAGAGCTCCACTATGCCTGATTGATTATTAGCCCAAGAATCACCATAGGACATTGAGCTGGCCCAAATAGCACACTTCAGTCCACTGGATATCCATCGTTTATCCAAAGCTGGACATACTGGGTATCCATGGGATGTCCACAATTTGTCCACCAACATCCGATGGATATCCACTAGACTATACGTTTGTCCCACTCATGGACGTCTTTTTGGATTACATATATTGTCCAAGTATGGATCATTTTTGGATATTAATAGGACTAATTTTGGATGTCCATATATTGTACATTCTTGACCCGATTGTGGACATATTATCCGATGGTATTGTGCTTTTTGGATAAATAGGTCATAATCTATGGTTCCCTCTTCTTGACGTTCCGGTAACGTGAATGGTAGATATTTTCAGAATTTGCTTAGGATCCGAGAGCTTACAGTACCTAATTAATCTGCACTTCTGAAGACACAGACCACTCATGTCATCAAAACGTCGATAACAAGTAACCATAGATGGCCCTATTAGTCCTAAAAATTAAACAGATATAAATTACATTAGCGAACCAGGTAACAGGAACTGGATCCATATATTACACTTATTGATTACATTTGTCAAGTTTTTAATACAATACTATATAAGAAGATAAAATTTTATAATTAGTCGAATTGCAAGTGCTACAAAATATAGCTTCAATTGATTTAAATTGTTCAAGCTGTAGAAGGATCGCTATGAATAAGTTATCTGGTTCCATAGTAATAGGTACAATTTCAATTGGGTAATAGAAAATATACCAATTATTTAAATAAAGACTTTTTATTGTTACAATAATTATTTTTTTCTGGATTTATTTCTGTCGTTTAATCTCTTCTGCCATTGTCTAATCTCGTCTTCGGCTGTTTTTTATCGGCCCCCCATTCTTCTACCGCAGCTGAAAATTAATAAGGTTTAACGTTAAATGATGCAGTATTTTATGGTTTTGTAGGAATTTAAATATCTCTCTCTCTCTCTATATATATATATATATATATATATATATATATATATATATATATATATATATATATATATAAAACCAAATGCATCGTTATTGCTTAGAGTGCTTAAACCAACAGGCCAGAAAAAAATTTTTAACACTTTTTGTCTGGGTATTATCAGAACAAGAGGATCTAGAGCTCAACGTGTGAAATCTGACACCTAATTTGTTCTTATTATTTACGAGTATGACAAATAAAACAAAGAGATTTTTTTCATCAAATTTTTATATTTAAGTGGTAACTTACCTACAAATAGTGAACATAAGTTCTTTAAAGGGCACTTTACTGTTCCATCATATGTATAATTCTTGGAAAAGCTATCTGTCATTGTTACAATAAAATATCTTTTAATAAGTTAATAGGTATAATTTCCTCCAATTTTCACTAATTGTAAAACCTAAAATTATATTACGTTATTGAGATAATTAATCGTTAATTCCACACATGCTAACCTAAGAATATTTTTGACTTTAAGAATCAAAGTAAAAAAATATATATAAAATAATCCTGTAAATTGTTTTTTTTTATCAATAGACTCATACACATAAAGAAGCATTACTCGAATAAGTTTCAGCTTTTATTTCAGGAGAAGTGTAATAAACTTACTGCATCTTTGAAGTTTAAATTGTCCTGAAGATCTTATGTGACTTGAGGCAGCTGATTATTTTCTTAAGTAAAAGGATAGTTGAACTCCTGCAGAAAATTCTTTGTAGATACTTGTTGTTTTTCCCCTATTTAAGATTACCTGAATATCCTCTCTAATTTGGTACAAATTGGCTTTCACATAGGAATTTTATTTGGACCAATCTGTGGAAAATTCATCTAAAAAATAATTAAAATAAACTAAATTATAAGTCTAAACCTAGAGTCGAACTGTCAAAACTTTATTATATATTTTTAAACAATTATACTGCACAAAAATACACATCAATGTAAACTTTTACTAGCGTTTAATCCAAAATAGTCATAAAATAATTAATATAATTATTCAAATTTGCTATAGCTTTTATTCCATTATAAATTTTGATAACATTTATTAATGCCAGCAATCTTATTAGACTGATTACTCAATAATGACTTTGTCAGAGAGAATTTTCTCTAAAATTTACAATTTTATTATTACACAAATTTACAAATCTATCTGTGCTCCATTTTAACCAACAAGATACAAAATTCATTGGCCTATCAAAATATTTGCACTTATTTGTAGTAATTTCCATTTAAATAAGTAATTGTATGAAAAAGTATAGCTACAAAATCTATATTTTAACATACGTGTTTTGATTTCACTTTCAAATTTGTGCGAGTTTAATACTAAATTATCAGCTTTTCGTCGGGCATGTCTGTAATTTCGTTCGGTAATTTTTGGTATAATTAAAAAAATTAAACTAAAAATAACGATACTTACCTTTAACGGTGGCATCTTCTTCAAATAAGCACACTTGATTTTAGCTCAACTAAAACTCCAAAGGTCTTTTTTAGCTCGACGTCAACACAATAATGGGTTTGTGATCATGGCGGGCCGGCGAGTTAAGAAATGACAATTCTACAGGCCGATATAACAGTATCCGATTTTATCGACAACCCGAAATGTAATTAATGGACGTCTGATGGACTTAAACTGGACATCCAGATATGGACGTCCATATAGATTACAGGTCATCACATCTAATGGACATCCATAAAAGGTCCATGGACATACAGGACATTATATGTACCTATTCTGGATATCCAATGGAAATCTTGTGCTATCTGGGGGGGAAACAACCTCTTCCATTTTTTGCATTCACATAACCCCATAGATGTTGTATGTCTTGTTACATTGATTGTTTTTTTTTTTAATGTTTGGTTGGTGCGTTATAAGGGAGGAAAACCTCATTTATTTTTAAAGTGTTTATTGTTGTTTTTCTCTATATTTTAAGTATTTTATAATGTTTTTAACTATTGACTAAAATGTTGTTGTCGTACTTGCATTGTCTTTATTTTTGTTTATTTTTACGACGTTTCGATTAAGTTGTATCTCTAATCATTATCAAGTATAAACTGATTAGAGATACAACCTAATTAAAACGTCGTAAAAATAAATGAAAACAAAGACAGTGCAAGTCCGACAACCACATCTTAGTCAATCTTCAACATCGTCTATAACCTTCAAACAAACGTTTTTAACTATGTCAATGAGAATTTTGTATTCTTGGACAATACAGTCCGAAATATAAACAGGAACTATGTAATTTTGCCCATCCACTTTTAATATCATAGCTATTCCCTTCTTACTTTAACTTATGCTTTACTTCGCCAGGTACTTTAACTTGCTCCACATGCCACCTAATCTTCCCGAAAGAAACTTACGATAGCCTTCCGGAAAAACCTTCAGAAGAGGAACTGGACATGCTGGACTTGGCCTATGATCTATCGGATACATCTCGACTGGGCTGTCAAATAATTTTATCAGAACAAATGGATGGGTTGGAAGTGAATGTACCAGCTACTATAAACGACGCTAGGAGTTAACGTTGTACTGATTTAAGTTTTAGTATCAATTTTCAGTAAATGCGAAGTAACGTAATACGGTTAAAGCATTGACCGTCACGACAAAATTTTTAGAATTAAGTATATACAGTGTCGCATATAAAATGCAGATTATTATATTATCATATATATATTATCATATATATATTTATATGTTCAATATGTTTTTTTTTGTATTCTTGGGGTTAGTTTCACACGTGCATGTTGAAAAAAAAAACTTGTTTTGACGTTTCGCCTTTTGTTTAAGGCATTTTCAAAAAGTTTTTTTTTATGTTTTTTTTTCCTTAATATAATAACCTAAAATTTAAAATACACAAATTATGGTTAAAGTTCCACCCATTAACAGAAAAAGTTAAAGGACAATTCAAAAAAATTTTTTAAAAACTTATTTTTCAATTAAAAACTTATATGATTTTAAAATTATTTAAATCTTTACAAAAAATGTGTAGGTACTTACCTTAAGCTTGCCATTTCTATTTCGATACTGACTGATAAAATATATTGATTCTGTTATTGGAAAAACGATTCCTTTTTTACTACATTATTTTTTAAATCGTTACTTATGGAGTCTTTGGTGTTTTTTTATGATAAAATTGATAACATATAAATGTTCTAAGAGGATATTCCCATTTATTGACTTTTAAGAGGGTATATTAATTTTTAATCAGATTTGTGTAAATGTGGCTTAGCTTACTTATATCCGCTTTGTCGTTAAATTCGTTTTTTTTTTAATGCTATCATCTCCTTTACACTCAATTTATTATAATTATGGTCACGTTCAAGTATTGTATTGTTGTAGTTGAAGGAATGGCTTATTTCTCGTACATGTTTATTTAATGCAGTCGTAGCATTCTTAGTAAATTTGTGCCCATTTAATCTATTTTTAAGTAACTGAGTGGTCATTCCTATATATATTTTTGGACAATTGCTGCAAGGAATTGAGTATACAACATTAGAGTTATTCATTTTAAGAGTTTTACTTTTCAGTTTGGTAAAAAAAGAGTTTAACTTATTTTGAGCTTTGTGGCAGACTAAGATATTATGTTGGTTTAGAATATACTGAATTTTTTCTGAAAAAAAGTGTTATTATTGGTCTAGAAGGCAGAGCTATCACTTTAACTTCCCCAAAATTTAGACCCCCCTGTTTTAAGAAAAGTGAAAGAGACCTTATTAAGGAATAACTTTAAACTCGGAGACATTGATAAAATAATAAAAGTGCGTATACACAAATCTTATAATTCTAACAATCCTCCCAACAATAATGATACATCGAAATTTATTGCCTTGCCGTATACAAACGAACTTTCAGAAAAAATTAAATATGGTCTAAACCAACATATTATCTACTCCTAAAATGAATAACTCTAATGTTGTATACTCAATTCCTTGCATCAATTGTCCAAAAATATATATAGGAATGACCACACAGTTACTTAAAAATTAGATTAAATAGGCACATATTTACTAAAAATACTACGAATGCATTAAATAAACATGTACGAGAAATAAGCCATTCCTTCAACTACAACATTACAACAATACTTGAACGTGACCATAATTATAATAAATTGAGTGTAAAGGAGATGATAGAAATCAAAAAAGAAAAAAAAACGCAGTTAACGACAGAGCGGATATAAGTAAGGTAAGCCACATTTACACAAATCAGATTACAAATTAATATACCCTCTTAAAAGTCAATAGATGGGAATATCCTCTTAGAACATTTATATGTTATCAATTTTAATATAAAAAACATCAAAGACTCCATAAGTAACGATTTAAAAAATAATGTAGTAAAAAACGAATCGTGTTTCCAATAACAGAATCAATATATTTTATCAGTCAGTATCGAAATAGAAATGGCAAGCTTAAGGTAAGTACCTACACATTTTTGTAAAGATTTAAATAATTTTAAAATCGTATAAGTTTTTAATTGTAAAATAAGTTTTTAAAAAAAATTTTTGAATTGTCTTTTAACTTTTAACTTTTTCTGTTAATGGGTGTAATTTTAACCATAATTTGTGTATTTTAAATTTTAGGTTATTAAATTAAGGAGAATCATAAAAAAAAACTTTTTGAAAATGCCTTAAACAAAAACCGAAATGTCAAAACAGGTTTTTTTTTCAACATCCACGTATGAATCTGACCCCAAGAATACAAAAAAAACATACTGATACATGTATATATATATATATATATATATATATATATATATATATATATATATATATATATATATATATATATATATATATATGAGTAATCATGTGACTTCTTGTTGAAAAAATGAATGAAAAAAGTATTTTTTTTAATTTTTCACTCTGCTAGTAGAATTATATGAGCTAGGTTTATTTCTGGGTTATTCAAATATAGAGAAACCCGTATAAAATTATTTTTTATACTAAAGTCACCCCTCGAGCGTATTTTTGTTACTAAATGTTCCAAATAATTATCTTCTAGGAAAATAGAAATACACCAATAAAACTTCATCAGACTTAATGCAAAATTAATTTAATTCCTACAAATAAACACTAATTCAAAGTAGAAAAACGAAATAACAAATATTATTTAACTAATTTTTAGTGTAATTTGGAAAAGGAACTTTTTTTTCAAATTCAAATGGTATATTTCTACAAAAATACATAAGTATATATTGGAATTGTCAGAGATATAATTAACAAGACACAAAGTCAAAAAAAGAAAAATTTTACAAAAATAACAATCAAAAAGGCAAATTAAAAAATTCATACATCGAATCAAAAGGATTAAGAATCATTAAGATCATCAAAGAGAGGATTTTGTATATTTATATTTTTTAAATGGAGCGACAAGTGATTACATATTTTTAGAGGTAATATCAGGCCCTGTTTGAACCTGTTTTAATGTTACCCCAGGTGTATAAAGTCGTTTTGCATTTCTCGTCTGGTAAGCATTTATATTACCAGATCTTACAAAACTGTCAGATCTACCATGAACGTAACAACTGCATTGCAAATTATACAAACTTATCACAGTCAGAATTTTTTCCTTTATAAATAGAGAGACACGATTCCCTGAACTCTAGTTTGTACATCGTTCTTAGAATCCTCCTTTGACTGACTAAAACTCTGCATAGATGGGCGGAGTTACCCCATACCTGCAAGCCATACGATAATATCGAGTTTATGGCTGAGTAATAAAATATTTTAATCGTTTTAACATCTACGTGATTTCTTGGTTGCAACACAGCATAATTTTTTGAGGATAGCTTATTACAGCCAGAATCAATATGGGACCTTCATGACAAGTGTTCATCAACCACGATGCCAGGGAATTTAACAGCATCGCGTTGCTCCAAGTTCACAGACCGACCTCTGACAAGTAAGCTCCTGTCATGGGGCGCCCTAATGGGTGTAAAGACCGAAAATTTGGTTTTAGATATGTTTAAACGTAAACTGTTCATCAGACACCAGCCTGCTATGTCCCGAATACTCTGGTTTGCCTTTGAGCAAACACTCATAATCGCTTCCATTTACAATAGCCGATGTATCATCAGCAAAAAGTGTTACATAACTGTCCCTCATAAAGAAAGGCAGATCATTAATAAAAAGGGGGAAGAGGATAGGTCCCAGAATACTTAACTATTGATTGACCTATTATTAAATGACACTTTAACAGCTTGTGTTCTATCAATTAACTTATTCTAATAACAACTGGTTCTGATATAAGCATTCTGACAGGATCTGTTTAAGTATAGAAATTCCCACACCTCATTTCTGATTAGCCAGTTAGCTTTCTTCAGTGTAACTGTCATAGTTGGACGAATATTAACAAGCTTCGGGATCGGAAAATTTTAATGAATCCCATCTCTCCTCCCCCCTACCTTCTACCGAGATATTTGAAAGTCTCATTAGGCTGGCACTGGTGCAAGGGCTTACCGCAAGAGTAAAACACAGATTGGATCAATGTGTACATTAAGGTGGATCGCTCTTGTGTGATAAAAGGTAATTAAAAGTAAGTCAAAAAATCTTTCTGAGTAGCCTCCTTCTACCCGCATATTAATTTTGACTAACTGAAATTTTCAAAATTTTACTCTCCATTTGGACTACCATTTTTTATGATTCTAAAGGAAAAATACGCATATTTAGTAAAAAATATACAATTTTTTGCATAGAAATTGTGTGAGGTAAACGAAAAAAAAAAACATTCAAATAACTTTAAAATCTTTCTTCTTTTCAGACTTCGGCATTCGTTTTCAAGGACGAATTTTATATCCTATCAAAGCTTCTCTTGAGTTTTTATGACAAAACTGTCAGAACGCCTCTGTGACTGTCTTTACTGCCCGCTCGACAGCTTGTATCCGAAACATTGCTTAATATAGGTGGCTGAGAATATGTTTGCTGCCAGTCAATCAAATCAATCTTAGACGAAACATTTAAAGTAATCTTTGGCACTTCAAACACCCGAAGCTGTATAGAATCAGGTGCTGCTCTTGTATTTAGTATGCGTCTAGCAGCGAGTTCTCTTATGTGTTTCTGTTCGTCAGAGAGCATAGGTATTGCACATAATAGCAGGATTGACTACACTGTTTAATTCTCGTGGAAGATATCTAAAATAAGATACCAATTTCTAGAAATGTCTTGCCCCATCTTTGCATGACGGATGTCCTTTAATTTCCTTAACCTTAACCTTAACTACAAACATAGCAAGTTGTTTCAATTCGTTCCTAGATTTGTTAGTTGAAACATATAACCGCAAAATCCTGTTAGCCTTTGTCAGCAATCTGACTTGAGAAATTTTTCTTGGGGAACGATTAGCCCAATCAGGAGCACACTCACCACTTATAACAGCTCATTTGATATCATAAAGATAACGTTGGTCAGATCTTTGACTCCTGAAATATCTGGTAACATGCTCTCGATCTTTTCAAATAACACAACATGGCTCTTTTCAGTGATCCTATCAATTTTCCGGTGACACCAGAATAAAAAGAAAGTCCTGTTGTGATACCATCGAGTTTCGACTACAAGTGTCTTAGGAGCAATTTGTTAATATGTAAAAATAAATCTATAAAAACGCTTTTCTAATAGTCGTATAATTCCGCCATGTTTACCCGTATTTGGTCCATTCATACTCTGCTGACTCCTGATTGTTTCGTAAATTGAAAACTCCAAACTTTTGCGGTTTTTTAATTTGAAACGGCATAACGGACATAAATCGAGGCTGGTTCTTTAGAATTGAAACGTATTTTTCAACGGTTGTTAATGGATATCGTTTTCCCTCTCTAGCTACAATTTTCAAAGTATTGTCTTTTCACCCATTAAAATACACAGCAGGGATACTATAAACTTGATCATGAGTTAGAGTTTCTTGTAAGTTTTGTCTGACCCGTCGTAATCATGATTTGTCAGTTACTTCGCTAGTGCTTTTCACCTTTACACCTTAGTGTACATGTAGTCATTTCCCTTTACACTGAACGCGACTGACTTGTCATCGTTCTGTGAAATAGCGCTCCACCGCAGTCAACACACTCAGAACCCTACCCACCGAATCAAATTCCCTCTGCGTTTTTTAATAATCAAAATGACTATACCAAACTTTTCTACTTGGCATAAAAGTTCGTCAGGCACTCAAGTAAATAGAATGAGTACGACCGGATCATTCTGCAGTACTCCCCCTAAAAACGCAATTTCGTGAGTTTGTCCCCTTCATGTGTCATGATATAACCGACCAGTAACGTTTCCACACCGAACCTCCGAAATGTCCTAGTCACTAAGTAACGTGACACCTTGTCGAAGGCTTTCTGCAGGTCAGAACCAGGAGGTGGTATGGTTATCTTGAGTGATTAGCAATCAAACAGGTTGTTGAGTGGTAACCCATCAATCCTCCTGAACCCACGCATATTCAAATGAGCAGGATCAGTGTCGATGATGTGGTAATCGGTCACCAGGTTGGGATTATTGCCCTTGACGATAAGAATTGTATAGCTCCTTTTTCAGGAGAGTAATATTGCGTTGAAGCATAAACAGGCCCTGAACTCAGCGTCCTTTTTAGTTGGATAGATTGTAACCCTTCAGGTGCATCTAGTCGTGGCCCTGAAAACTTCTTCAATCTCAATCGGCTCAGGTGATGACAACCCAAAAATGCTCTTGTATTCTGCCTCTACCAGGTTCGAGCCCCCTATCAACAGAGTCATAGTTATTCGTATTGTTTATCCGCTCTCGATTGAATTTCTTCACTTAGACATTTAGAGCATTGAGCAGAAATCGCATTGGTCAACATCACCTTAAGACCATCGCAATGCTTTGTTTGAATTCTTCAGTCAGTGCTGGTACATTAAAAACTGAGAAATACCACTTGTTATCCTTTTCTTGTGCTTTGAATTAGGTTTTAGTTATTTGTAGAAATGAATTGGCATCAAGTTTTATGAAGTTTTATTGATAACAAATAAATGCAAAATAAAATGTAATTTTTTGTTCGATACTTTAAGAAGTAAAGTTACTTTTTGCAAAAGAATTTTCAAATAAAGACTAAATTTTACCTAAAAAAAAATACATTTTTAATATGATGCGATATATGCGACACTGCGTAGACAGCTTTACAAAGTTCGACATGCATACAGGGCGAGTTGACGATTCGATGTCTTATAGGGCACATTTTAAAGATATTCAGTACGATGTGTCAAAAGAAGTAGATCTGGTTGAGACTATGCCAATAGAAATAGTTTGTTGTTTTTATTTTCCCTTAAGCATAAACATACTCTAACTTATGATACAGAGAAAGGCTGTTTATTGGATTTTAAAGCTGGTGGAGACAGCACCATTCTACGGAGTACCTAGATGTTTTGTTAAAATTAATTTATTATGACGCAATGTATTCTACCTTATTATTCAGTTTGATTTATTGACTCGCTAACAATACTTGAACCGAACGAAACTAAAAAATCGATAAATATAGAAAATAAAGTTCAAGTACTTTTTCCCTTTTATTAAAAAATGAAATTATTTTATTATACCCTTTTTGTAAGTATAGTTAGTGCATACAAAATATAGTTCTTTGTTAAGTTTATAAAATAAAGATGTTATATTCGTTTGGTTAGTCTGTATCACATAATATCCTGATTTCCCAAGGGTGCCACCTTCATCTTCCTCTATCAAACTTGAGCAAGTTGGATCGGTTGATGTAATGCTATAGCGGTATGCTAAATGCTGTAAAAATTATCGCAACTTTTCCGTGGTTTTCATTTCTACATCAGAAATAGGGGTTTGTACTTAAAAAAGTTAACTTGACCTCTGAATAATCTTGATATTTTGCAATTCTACGTCAAGGTAATACTTTGTACATTCCGACGAAGGTAAAAAAATTACCGAAACGTTAATATTTAAAAAATGTAAAATATAGAAATTACACCACCATTACATATGGAATGCCAGCTGCGATGTTGGCAAAACGTCGTGAAGATTTTTCTATTGACGAACGGATTGAAAACCGGAAAAACACCAGTGCATATATATATATATATATATATATATATATATATATATATATATATAGGTGTGGAAACTCGAGAACAGAACCTCTTAAAAAAAGAGAACGTAACAAAAAACCACGGACAACCCGTTTAGCCATGTTGAAGAAGTGAAATAAAGCATACTGTTGTATCGTAGCTTGCTTCCTGAGTTCTAGCAAAAATGGCGTCGGACAAGGACTTTTCGCTGATTTCGAGTCGTCGAAAGCACGGATTTGATATTAAAAATAAAAATTACAGACTGAAACTTTAAAATCATGAAAATAAATTCGAAAAACGTATAATGTGGTTCAACGCTTTAAAAATAAAATAAAAAGAATAATTGTATTTCCATGAATAAAATATTTCGCTTGACTTCGAGGTACATTTTAAATATAATACTATAATAATAAATACATGGATATCGATAATCGTTAAAAAGGCGAAAGTATGCTTAAGACTTCTTAATAAATACCAATGCAAATAATTTGTAAGTAAGATAATATTTATTGATTCACATAAATGAATAAATAATACGACTGTAATAAAAATAATAAAAAGAACTTTTTAATCACTGCCTTCTTTGTTAACAGCTCTTTTCTCATTCTCCAATACGTATGAATTGTTATCCGAATCCTTACTATGTGAAAAACAGTGTAAGGATCCATCGACGCCAAAAGTTTTGGAACACATCCTCCATATTTTTTTTCGAGAAGATTTTCGGGTAAAGTCTAGACGATAGTTTCTTATCAACTTGTCCGTTGATTTTTGTGTATCGTTCGATAGTTTACCTATCGGTAATATTGCAAATGATGTCTGGTCAATGAAGTGAGTCATTTGTGGATTCCTGTTGGAATGTTGTACCAAGAATATCCTTTGAAGAATAATCTTGCTGTTTAAAGTTTGTATTCCCAAAACTTCTCTATTGCAGTTTAAGATCCGCTTCCAATATTTTGCAAAATGACGGGAAACCGGAGGATCAGTTTTCGCTTTACTCTTGTTATAATGGCTGTAGCTTGAAATACTCTGTATTTACTGAGACACAGTATCAATGTTGTTGAACTGAGATATTGTTTGGCAGATATAACAACATTGGACCGATTTCGCTCCAGCCAAAGCATTCACCTAGCCATCTATCATCGTCATAGATAAGTTGTACTGTACTGAAGCTCGGGTGGCAAAGAAAACTCTATTATATGGTGCAAGTTGTCTGGTTCGAGTTCACAATTTTCTATTTTCGTTAAAGACTTTTGTTCGGTTTTCTTAATAAATTCAAATTTCAGAGGCCCGCAATTCATAGTAGACGAGGGTTTGGAATTGTACAACACAATCTGTTCTTGTTGAGTTTGCGTGTTAATACCTGCTAATTGAAGTGGAATAAGAGAGGTTAGGAATAAGTTTGTATCAGAAATAGTCGGATCAGTGAATTTCATTTTGTACTGGCTCTGACCTGACGTTCAATCGAAGCCCCATTTGCAAATGAAACTCATATCTACAAATCTAATTTATCGATTTGTTCAAGGGCGTCTAATTTTAAGCAATATACTTCGATCCACTGTATGATCCAGTAAGCCTTGGAATTTAACCTCGGCTTTTGATTTAGTAAAAGTTAGATACTCGTCATGTGGATAACATGCTTTTTTTTTGTATTTTACACACCAGAGTACGGCGAAAATATATTATTGCCTTTCTGTTTCCCTCAATTTTGTAATCGTTGATATTTGTTTCTCGACAATCCAATGTCAAATAGAAGAGCGGCGCACAAATATAAATGGGCGCGACGCAACCACAACACTGTTGCCTTTAACCTGAGACGAAACTTTAGAAGAGGTTTAATAGAAACGTTACTAAAGCCAACCTTCTATTTTATCTTAACTAGAAATTATTTTCGCCCGTTTTCTCAAATTCTGACTCACTAAGCCCGTCTAACTTCTTTCAGGTTAGTTCAGGACAGAAGATCGTAGGTAACTTCCATGCGACACGAAGACGAGCAGTACCTTGAACCGAATGAGAGGGTGTATTTACTTTTCGTCTAAACTTATAACGTAATCGATGGAATTTGGAATATTTAATGACTCTTTGATTGATTGTTTTAAATACATCAAGTAGTCGATATACCAGAAAATAGTTTTTGTTGGCCGTTGAGCGTAAAGAAAATTGATATTTCTGTTACGAAATAAACATTTATTCTAATAAAAACGCAATGGTAATTTCTAAGGAAATAAGCTAATAGACCACTTTAAAATTAAAAATCGTTCTCAAAAATAAACTTTTATTCTGGTAAAAAATAAAAGTAACACGTTCAGTAATTGTAAATAAATAAACAAAATATTAAATTCTATTTAAATCAACAAAAACACCTAAAAGTCTACAAGAGGTGTTCAAACAGGCCTCCACTTTGAGCGAGACAATAACCCAGTCTATTGTAAAATACAGTTCGCGTATTTGCCAAAACTTCAGGGGTTATATCCCTATTAGCCCTTTCTATCATGTCCTCACAAAACACCATACGTGGTTCCTGGTCTTTCGGAAAAATTTCTTGAGTTGTTCGCAATTTGTAACAGCGATATTTGTTCCGCTTTAAAATATTCCGAGCTGTTCGAGCGTTCGTATCCAGTTCTTCAGCAATTACGGTATCTGCAAGGAAAATTAATTTCTGCTAAACTACAAACGTCGGTCTCCCCGATTTGCTCGTTCTTCAGTAATTTGAGGAACCGGTTGCTCCTCATTATTATCAGTGCATTTTTTACAAATTTTTAGACGACCGATTGTCTCAAATTTTTCAATAATTTCCGAAATTCTAAATTTTCAAGGAACAGGATGATTTTCACACGTAAATGCAAATATGCCGATTATCTCATCTATACCTTTACCAGAATAGTACCACTTAATAATCTGCTTTTTTTGTTCTGTGGAATAAACTACCATTTCAAATACAAAAAAAATTTAGCGCGAAACACGGAAATACCAATATTCGGTTCTTACTCTTCGACGGCCTGAATGAAAGCAAATAACTTGGAATCATCTTGTTGTGCTAGGGCGTGGCGTATGCTGCCGCCCGCTCTCACCGCGCTAGCATTGTATTACCCCTCACCCTAGGGCCAAACTGGTAATTTATTACATTAAAGCACGTATGTCGATGCTTATATTCTATCTCATTCCGATTTGATGAATAATATAGTATTTACTTTATCTTACTTAAAAAACGTCCAGGTTCCGGTTTGGATTTTCCACACCTGTATATATATATATATATATATATATATATATATATATATATATATATATATATAGTTATTATGTAGAAAATTGTTATTTAAGCGCAAATCTGTGAATCTTCTAGGAATAATATTTGCACCGATTAATTTTTTTCATTTCGTCTGTACAGTAGAAACTGGATTATCTGAATTAATTGCTATTGAATGTCATTCAGATAATCAAAGTTATAAAAGAAACACGTCACAATGTTAAATAAATGTTTATTTAAAGGGAATCAAAATACAAAAACAAATGAACCCTAAAACAAATTATATTTCCAGCGCAGAAGATGCTAATTGAGATTTTGTATATATATATATATATATATATATATATATATATATATATATATATATATATATATATATATATATATATAATTATACAAAAATATATAGTTTCACATCCACATTACTTAGCGTTAATCATTTAATCTCATATTAAGTAGTAGTTATTTTGATAACCTATAATTAAATTTCACAGTAATAAAAACACTCTGGAAGTCTGGACGTTCATCTTCTCTCTTGCAGCTTTAGTACCAAACAACTACGGTTATTTAAGCTCACCAAAACCATGACCAAGAACTTCAGGATTCAGGAAAGACTGCTAATTAGTTGGTCAGAAGACATCTCTTGTTTTGTAGGTCTCGCAACAGCGCACCCGCAAGTTAATTCGCGTGAAGGTTTTAATTAAATTGAATAAAACAAGTTTCTCAAAACACTTAAATCTATTTAACAAAAAGAAAAACGAACTATTTATAGTGAGAAACTTAAACCTAATAACAATTCAAAAAAAAAACTAACAGAATTGCTCTTATTGGCCGAATTAATAACCAAAAATATAAAACCCAATTTGGAAAAAAACACGTATAAATAGCTTACTAAAATATTGAACAGAAAAAAGAAATAAAACGCGAAAAACAGCTATTTATATTACTTAATCAAACCGTATGAAAGTCGCAAAATGCCCAACTAAAATAACACACGATATTCCCTTAATTTCCCAAATTAAATCAAAACAAAGATAACCTTCTTTCCCGACGATTATATCCGTGACGTAATTATTCTACGGCACTGGTACCCACGGTACCGTTCTAACGACATTCAAATTATGACTGAAATTTACTATTCCTTAAAAGAGTGTCTTCGAATCTTACACCCCCTCGACACCCCTCAGATTCCCGTTTGTACCCATATTAGCCGATCGTTACGTTCTGAGGGCGTTAGCTATTCTATACCGGATGCTTGATTCTCGAATTGGCCTCTGAGCGTCTTAATCCTAATTTTTATATAAAAGAATAATAAAACAAACTAACCTACGTCTTCCTATAACGAAAAAAATATATGTTAAAGACTGTAAAAAAAAACTATTCACTTTTCTTGGCTGTTTTGGCAATAAACATCTTAACTCGTTATTTCTTGTGAATAGAAAAAACAGTGATTAATCAAAATTCTTTTTACAAATGGCCAAACGATATATTTCTATTATAGTGAGTTTATTTGATCGTTCTTTTGTTTCCTAATAATGAGAAAATCGTTCAGTATTTTAATACATTTTAACGCTATTTCATATACCATATGTTAAAAACTACCCTTATCACGTCTGGTTTTGTTTACTTAACCAGGGCAGGATTACTAAGACAGATTTATAGCCAAATCTTAGAAAGGGTCTTTTAGTTTTATGTCTTTACAAATTAACTGACTTTATGTATTTTTTTAAGAAAACCTTTAAACGACAAAGATAATAAATGTTAAGTTCGATAACTGATTTATTTTTCCTTTACACTTTCTTGGATAGTGATAAAAAAATATAACTACCCTATTCCCACGAGAAATCTATTCACAGAGTGATTATTTAATTATTCATTTTAACGGAATATAGTTCACATTGAACAGTGTAAAATAATTAATATTTGTTCCATTACAGTATAAATACATCATGACTACATTAAGTTATTTAAATCCCTGCTTATATATTATTTTCGATAGTTTTTACCACATTTCTTAAATCTTGATTGCTGAGAAAACTCAATATATGTTTGCGACAGATATAGGGCATTACTGGCAGTGTATCCGCAATACAATCGAAGAATATTATACTATAATTCAACAGTTCTCTCCTTTTTAAGATGTGAAAACGACTGTTTAACATTCCCCCGTATAGAGGATATTCAGTTTTATAATTTTTCGATCTTAAATTCCGCAGGGTACACTGCTTCGACAGATTCCCTATCAATTGATTGATACCCTTCAATAGAACATCGTAAAGGGAAATATTGTTCACTAGAATTTCACTTTTCATCCTTTCTATTTCTCTTCCGCAAGCGTGTTCAAATATGTATATATAGGGAATAAATTTTTTAAAATTTATTTCATTCACGTATAAACCGAGAGCATTTAAGCTAACAATGTGTTTTAAAAGAATCAGCTTGATTTCCTTGAAATAAGCTATATTGAACATAGATTGACCGAATACATTTAGTTTCTTGATATTCGCGAAATTATCTAGAAAAAGTTCAATAATTCGTGTGGAGTTGACTTGCATGGCTTTATAAATAGGTGTACTACCCCGTTCCGTTCCGCCATTTACGTCGGCCCCTGTATTTAAAAGAACTTTAACTAAATCTGTATCGTTTTCTCGAATTGCTTCGTAAAGAATATTATAACCTAATTTACTGTTGGCTTCGAAATCGGCTCCATTTCTTACTAAAATTTTAATAATTTCTTTATTGTTACTTTGAACTGCTTCACGCAAGGCAGTATAATGTTTTTCGGTTCGTATATTTGCGTCGACGTCCTCACTTTGTAAAAGAATATCAGCAATTTCTTGATTTTCCTTTTTGTAGCCTTTTTTATTTTCAGCATTTACATCAGCACCATTATTTAAAAGAATTTTAACAATATCTGCGTTTCCAATTCGGACAGCTTCAAAAAGTGGGGTGTGGCCTTCGTCGTCTCTTTCGTTAATATCGGCGCCTCGATTTACAAGAATTTCAACTAATTCCGCATTGTTCTTCCTGATAGCTTCGTTTAGTAATCTGCAGTTTATCTCGGTGTTACCTGCATCGTCTTGTACAAAAATTGAATCCGTCATCTTGCTTCTGTCTTTCAATTTACGCTGATCTTCATTAAGAGCCATTCTTTTTGGTGTCCATGGCAATATCTGTAAAATAACAGTGATGATAAATGAAATATAAAAGTCTCGTCTCCGTCTTGTACATTTCGCCTCTGGTTTTGAGTTGAAAATAGTTAGTTAGTTAGTTAGTTAGTTAATTTAATGGTTAAAGGCGCGTCAGTATCTCAGACCACTTAGCGCCTTCTATAGCAATTGTTAGTTGCATTTAAATTTTATTATATAGACCAATATGCCTTAAGAAACAAAGTAAGCGTTTGGCCTTAGTCAGATCAAAAGACATAACTGTCGCAAAATTATTAGAGGTAAGATACTTCTCTCTAGCATTTCTGTACGAGGGACAGTCAGATATTATATGCTTTATAGATAGGGGGGAACGACAGGACAGACATTGAGGGGGATCCTCGTTTTTAAAAAGGAAGGAATGAGTCATTCTGCAGTATCCGATAGCGATTATCTTCCATACGACATTTTCCCTTCTGGACAGTTGGGAAAAGTGATATGTCTCCGAGAAGTTTCTTTTAATGTGAAAGAGTTTATTGGGGTTTTCTAGAGATTCCCAACGAACCTGCACAATGTTGCGAATGATGTTATCGATGTGTTTGTTGAATTCTTTAGGGTTGAATAAAGACGGGAAAGGGATACCTTCAAGTATTGCAGATTTAGCTTGAGAGTCGGTCAATTCATTCCCATCTATGCCGATGTGACTCAGGGGCCCACATGAAAGCTATGTACAGATTACGTTGGGATCCCATTTTAAGAAGATCGAGAATTTGAGTCATGAGAGGGTGGGATGTGTTGATGGCTTGGATCGATCTGAGGCAGCTGAGGTAATCAGAAATGATTAGATGATTGGGGATGGAGGAGTGTTTAATTACTTCTCTGATACACTGCTTGATGGCAAACAACTCAGCTGAAAAAATGGATGACAGGGGATTTAACCTTGTTTTGTTGCATGAAAAGCTGGTTACGGCGGCTGAGCCTACACCTTGATCCGATTTGGAACCATCGGTAAACGATAGTTTGAAAGTTTTGAACTTTGAGTTAATAGGAAGTGTTGTTTGATGATGGAAGGTAAAGTATTGTTCTTATCATACTGCAAAAGATCAAAGTTGATTTCAAAGGGGGGGAAATCCCAGGGGGAGAAGATCTGAGGGAGGACGGGGGTGGTATTGGGAATGGATATGTTATGGGAGGCTATAAACGCAGAGGCTCTATCATTGGCACCCAATGTGACATTTGAAACAACCGGGAAATCAGAAGGATTAAGGATTTTATCATGATCCAAAAGGAATGGCCTAGATTTGACAGATATGACGTATTTTATAAGAAGAGAGGAACGTCGGAGACAAAGGAGAAGTGTTAGTAAGACATTGAAGACTGACTATTGGGGAGGTACGAAATGCACCAGTCGATAAGCGTAGGGCTTGGTTCTGGATAGGGTCGAGGAAAGAGATATATGAGGGCCTAGCCGAGTCATAAGCAATGCACCTATAGTCCAGCTTGGGAAGAATGATGGAATTGTATATTTTGAGGAGCGTGTGAAAATCTGAGCCTCAGGTGGTATGGGAGAGAAACTTTAACAAATTGAGGTCCTTGAAGCATCGAGCCTTAAGGGAGACAATATGAGGGCGCCAGTTATGCTTATCATCAAATATTTACTTAAGTTGGCTGTCCATAGGGAGATGTCTACGGTCTAGTGAGATAGAGTTTAGTTTTAAGCAGTTTCTCTTTTCACAAAAGTGGGTGACTGTTGATTTAGACTGACTAAAAGTAAAACCTGTCTTCATTGCCCATGATTGCAATTTTTGAATGCATAGCTGAAGATGCCTTTCACAGGTGATAGATGATTGTGAGGCGATACACATATATATATATATATATATATATATATATATATATATATATATATATATAAGTAAGGTACCCAGACGAATTGAGAAAAGACGATCGCGAAGAAAGTTTGAGATGAATATTGGAAGGTGACCTTTAAATCCTAGTTTATGGCGTTGAAGGAGGATACCATGTTTCCAGATAGTGTCATAGGCATTAGAGATAACTAGGGATACGGCAACTAGGTGTTGTTTTCTGCGAAAAGCAGCCTGGATATTTATCTCAAAACCAACGAGATGATCTGTTGTTGCTCTGTTAGGACGAAAGCCGTATTGATAAGGAATTAAGAAATTCTTAAATTCCAGGTACCAGGAAAGCCGCTTGTTAATCATCCTTTCCAGGATATTGCATAAGTGGTTCGTTAGGGAAATAGGAATTAAGTTGGTTTCTGGGTTTACCGTGTTTATGAATAGGGATAAGGAAAGAGGTTCTCCAGGAGTTGGGAAATTATTCATTTGACCATATGTAATTGTAGAAGGCCAGAAGATATTCAAGCATTTTAGGTGAAAGGTTGAAAATCATAGAGTTGAAAATAAAGATCAGATAAGGTCTTGGAGTCGAAATAAAATTCAGTTTGTTACATCTGATATAACAATAAATTAGTCGTGTTTTAAAATGATGATTCTTGGGTTTAGACTGTGTTGAATTGAAATTATTATCCGACGTTTCGCCTGCGATTGCACGAAGCATCTTCAGGAATCTTTATTCCACTAAATTAGAACACTAAATGACTATCGAGGAGCAACAGCCCGGTATTTATACTCGACTGGTGCTCAGCGAACCGTGATCCAGCATTCAAATCGATTTCCACGTGTAATGTACATTGTAACCTGCATCTCTATTAATATTATTTGGATATTTACAAATTTCGATTGATTCTCTAATTTTACGTTTAAAGAAACCAGGCATTGATGCTAGCACCTTAGTTTATTTTACATTAAAAGTATGACCTGAGCAAAGCTGGTGTTTAGCTACTGCAGATTGTACATTTTGTTTCTTTTTTATACATCTTTCATGTTCCTTAAGTCTAGTGGATATAGACCGTCCTGTTTCACCTACATATACTTTACTATAAGAGCAAGGTATCTTGTAATCGCCTTCTGTTTAAAATGGAATTGCGTCCTTTGGTGACTTCAAACATTGTCCAACTTTCTTACATGTGTTGAAAATTGTCCGAATGTTTGGTTTTCGCAGCAATCTGGCAATCTTGTCGGTGGTTCCGTGTATGTAAGGTAAGACAACACTGTCCATGGAGGTTCATTTATAACATTTTGTTTAGGAGTTGGATTTTTATATTTACTAATAGAACCTCTTATATCTTCAGCGCAATATCCGTTGCCTCTCAGAGCATTAGTCAGTTTATCTGTTTCTGATTTCGGTGATTGTGCCTCACATATTGAAAGTGCTCTATGTAAGAAAGAGTTAATGACGGATTGTTTTTGAAAAGGACGATTGCGTGACGTTGCATGGAGATATCGATTTGTATGTGTTGGTTTTCTGTACACAGAATGCCCTAATTTGCCATTCTCTTCCCTTTGAACTAGTACATCAAGAAAGGGAAGGGCACCATTTGATTTAGTTTCCATTTTATGCTAGGGAACTACGAACGTATCATCTACAATTTAGATTTTAAAGGAGCAGAAGACAAGGCTTCCATGAAGATGTTAGCTACCACAGATGAAATCCCATGGCCGCTCCCGAAGTCTGCTCGTAGAAAGTTCCTTGAAAAGTAAAATAGGTGGAAATCAGACATGCTTTAATTAATTCTAATAGGGTGGGGTTCATGTTGCTGTTTCATAATATGTCAGATATTATGTATGGAAACTGAGTCATCTATAATAGGAACATTTGTGTACAGGTATTCGACATCAAAACTGACCAATATGTCCCCAGGCTCGAATGGATGGTTTTTAATCTTTGGACAAAGTGTCCAGAGTTTTTAACATAGGTTCCGGTTTTTCCTGTAAGGTGCTAGCATCAGTGTCTGGTTTATTTAAAGGTAAAATTAGAGAATCAATCGAAATTTGTAAATATCCAAAAAATATTAATCGAGATACATGTTACAGTAAAGATCACACGTGTAAATTGATTGTAATGCTGCATCCTGGTTCGCTGAACACCAGTTGGGTATAAATACCGGGCTGTTGCTCCTCAATAGTCATTCACTGTTCTAATCTCGTGGAGTAAAGATCCCTGAAGATGCCTCGTGTAATCGTAGACGAAACGTAGGATGATAGTTTCAATATGACACTGTATAAACCTAAGAACCATGATTTTTAACTAGTCCAGTGTTTGACGGTAAAAATACGGTATTATCTCCGAATTTTCTCGGATAAGATTGATTTTTCTGAAAATTTGCTATTAGGCTGATTTTACCCCTAGATCAAAAGCTATATGCTCCCGATGTGAGGGGTGAAAACCACCCCTTATGGCACTACATTAAAAAAAAAACTCTAATTTCAAACCCTTTTACAGATCGGAATCATATTGAAATATGTAGAATAAATATTGTTTCATATTCTGAAATATAATTTATGATGCTTGACATAATTTCAATCCTTATAAATCATCCCTTTCAGTCAAAAAGTAAATAAAAATTTTAATTTTCAACAGTTTGAAATGTTTAAATGGATAATTTGTTATAAATTGCAATCACTTGAAAGTTTGTTATGTATTTTCTGAATTATAGCAATGCTTTAATCTTTAAAAATTACCGCTAATACCAAAATAAAAATTAGTTTTCAGCAGCTTGCAATGTTTTAATGATAAATGTGTTCTGAATTTTAATCCCTTCACGCTATATAATATTATGTATAACTTCAACCCTTAGAAACCACCCCTTATAATGAAATTTAAACAAGTGGTTCCCAATAATTGATCATTTATTGTAACATTCAACCCGTAGCAACAAGGTCTTATGATAATAAACCACAACAGTTACTTACAGTTGAAAAGAAAAAAAATTATTCACATTAACAAATTTATATTTTAAGTATATATTAAAAAATATATATATATATTTACATCTACAAATTTATATACAGTGTGGCCAACGCAGTCCGCATCATATGAGATTTTTTTAATTAATAGCTTTATTCGAAATTTGACTTTGGCATCAATTTGTGCTTCAATCGAGATGAAAATTAACAAAAAAGAAATAGTAGTCACGTGATTAGCATTATCTGTCAAAGCAAGAGGGTCTCTAAGGCCGATTTTTGGCCTAATTTATTTTTCGGCGAAATTCCACCCTAAACGGACCCTTTCGCTTTTTTTTTATAATATTCCCGGGTCCGTCCTAAAAAAACTGCGACCAGAGTAGGCCTATTGTGCTCACCCTAGACATTACAGCCACTCTGTCAACCTAGCCCCCTGGCTCAATCTGTACAGTCCTGCTAAGGAGTGAGTGAGTATTTCTCTCGGTTCCAATCTTACTGACCCGAAAGTTTGTTGTCTAAATCTCACCAGTGACTCACAGTCACATATGATATGCTTCACCGTTTCCTCGGCTTGTCCACATAGTCTGCAGCCGAGGTTTCCGTTATATAAATTCATTCTATTTAGATGTACTTTGACGGCCATGTGTCCTGTCATTATACCCGTAATAGTCCTTAATTGGTTTCTACTCATTTGTAGTAGTTTCCTTGCCAGTTTCGGGTCCGGATTCCCAATAAATAGCTTGCTGTGGTTTAAACCCTGTCTGGTCATCCAGTGGTTTTTATGTTCTCTTTTAATCCATTCTTTGACTGTTTCTCGGGCCGCGCACCGCGACACCCCAAAGGCCGGTTCTGGACCAATGTATTGAGATGCTGACCCTGTTCTAGCTAGTTCGTCAGCTTTTTCATTTCCATGTATGCCTTCGTGTCCTGGTACCCACTTTAACATAACTCTGTTGTCTTTTGCCAGAATTTCCAGCTCATTCTGACATTCCCAAACCAGCCTCGATGATACCTTTTGGCCCTTGAGGGCCCTTAGGGCTGCCTGGCTGTCAGAATAAATGATGATTTGCTTCCCTTTGTAAGCTCTCCTGTTTATCTCGTCTGCGCACCGTAAGATTGCGTATATTTCTGCCTGGAACACTTTTGGGCATTTCCCAAGGGGAAGGGTTAGTTCCTTCCCTGGTTGTATCCCATATATCCCAGCTCCAGTACCCTCACTAGTTTTTGAACCGTCAGTGTACCAGATACTTGCACCCGAGAATGTTTCCAGTCTTTCTCTTTTACTTGCCATTCGATCCTCTATTGTGACTTCAAACGGTATATTATAGCGGTAGCTCGAGTTCATATGGTCCGTGTCCATTTCCAACTCAGGGCTCCTAGAATAGTTGGGTTTCCCAGGTTTTTGAATGAACACTACCCTGGTTAACCTCCAAACCTTTGGCACATATCCTAGAGCCAGAGTGGCTCTTAATATGCAGCAAAGTCTGACCCTTTCGCTTACTTCCCTTTCCTCTCCACCCCCTTAAACGAAGGAAAAATCACCACTTATTAAAAGAACTTTTAAGAGATTAAATTGAAAGAAAAGATAAGTAAATATATTTATGTCTGTCTAAACATCAAAAAAGCCTCTTCCCCACCGATCATAACAGCCATCAAACAAATCTATTGTTGTTTAAATCTATATGGTATGATCGAAGGTTTTCGCCGAAAAATAAATTAGGACAAGAACCGACCCCCATTTATTTATCAAAAGTGGGATTATATCGAAAAAAGTTATTGGAAAAAGTTTTTCTAAATAGAATTTTTAGCCCATACGCAAAATTTCAGCTGTATAAGATAATTTAGATTTTTTCCCCATTTTTTTGTTAATTGTACCACTGTTGCAAAATAAGAGTCAACGCAACCTACATAAAACTTCTTAGTTTTTTGGAAAAAAATTAAAATTTTACAGATAATACTAATCACGTGGCTACTATTTTTCTGGTCAATTTTTATCTCGATCAAGGCACAAATTGTTGCCAAAGTCAAATTTCGAATAAAGCAATTAATAAAAAAAATCCCATATGATGCGAACTTTACAGGTCACACTGTATATATTTTCACCAATGTTTAAATTTTCCCATCGAGAGACATCGTTTGAAAAAGAAAATTGTCAATTATTTGTTTAGTAACTGATCAATTGACCGAGAAAGAAAATAATTTCCGAAAAATGGAAAAATCATTTCAAAACAATGTAAAGAAATAAAAAAATGTAAATTGTGCTCGCTTTCTTTCTTAACTTGAAATGCATATAAGCGATCAAAAATATAAAATTTACAATATTATCATCATACAAACCTCGAACTTATCGCAGCGGCTTTTCCTACAACTCCGAACTGTTTCTGGGCTAGAATTGCTATCAAACCTTGCAGAATTCATCTCAAACTTCATCTGGCATGAAGCGGAGTTAACGTAAGTTATTTTTATATCTACCGTGGTATATTTACAAGATTTAATAAATAACTTTTTAAAATAAAAACCAGCCGCAAAAATGAAGTCAAACACAAAAAACTTTCGAAAAACTAAACCACCAACGAACAAACATAAACTTTGAGAGAGATGTTCGTCCTTCCAAAATTTTCAGTCGTCTTGAGAATTTAAGCTATATATACCCAAGTTTTTATTTATTATAACAATTTCGCACTTTTGTTTTTGACCCTTTCAAATTATAATTGAACTTTAAACAGTATGTGTACCTCCTGATTCAATAAGGATGTCATATAAATTAATAAAACTCGACTATCCAGTACGGTTACATGATTGTACAATTAATTAGCCTCTGTACTAACCTTAGTTTATCAATTGTGTATAATGTAACGGGTGTCTCGATAAGAACTTTAATTTTAAATAAATTAAAAACACCTTAAATGAATAAATAAGAAAAGTGATATCTGATCTTCCATGCTTAGGCTTCGTGGAGCCCTTTACATTTCACCATGACCACAAATTGCATGCCATCCCAGAGAGTAAGACTCTAATCTACGTACTCGCACTCCAGTCGAGATCTACCCGGGCTGGGATTCCATAAAATGGTAAAAGAATGTCATTAGGAGGATTTTCCATCTTTTTTGACTGTTTATTAACGCATAGGTATGTTACTGTTTTGAAAGAGATAAGGAAATATCTAGAAATATATTTGCAGAATCGGGTCGCAAGATGCATTTGTCGGAAGAGTTTGCTCTTCCTCTTATTTCTCCTTGTAGTCTATTTGCATGGGAATTGATGGGGATCTCTCTGCGACTCTCTCCCAGCGACAAGGTTAATCGCCATCTCCGTTACTGAGTTATCCTAGGCAACCGAGACAATATGCATAACATCCTTCGAGGCCTCGGGGAAAGAAAGTTAATTACAACCTCCAGTGTCATTTTTATGTCATGCAATTTTGATGTCAGCTCCCATTGGCACCCAAAGATGCGCTTACAAGCCCAGAAAGTACATATGCCCTTCTTGGCTCAAGCCTCAATATGATTGTTACTGCTCAGTTGTAAGTCCAGAATCACTTAGAGATATTTGACTGTTCCCTTGTATTGAGGGATCTTTCCCGATCACCTCAGCCTTCCGCAGATTTATTTCAAGCCCCTTTTTTACATCCATCATTCCGTGATCTCGGAAGCCCGATAAATTAAAAATCTACTAAATACAGCTGATTTAACAATTAATCAACAAAGATAGCGCACAATTTTTGAGACACCCGTTATATGGTTGCTTATTTCTTTACGTCTCATACCTTAACCTTGCACTGTGAACAGTGTCACGTCTTCCTAACGTCACTCTGCAACGTGACCGGATATTTTGTAGCATACGAAACAGTGAAAGTGGCGAAATTATGTTGTTTGAATGTCCACGACGAGATAAAACGCCAAAAAAGCTATAAAAGACTTTGCATTTTTATAATAATCACTTTATTAACAATAATAACATTTGACATATCTGGTCATAAAAGATCTTAAATTCTTAAAATTACTAAACCTAAATAAAGCTGAAATTTATACATAATGTTGTAGATTGACTAGAAAACATTTCTCAAACTTATCTTGTAACGTATCTGTTATCATATATTATTGTTTATATAATACTTGATAACGACTAGTGATACTTGCGAATCGACACGTCATAATATATAACGAACCATTACGGAATGGAAATTTTAAATAGATAACGTTTTCAGATACATAGACTACGAAATTATATATATATATATATATATATATATATATATATATATATATATATATATATATATATATATATGATTCAGTATTAATCCGAGAATACATCCGTTCATTCGTTTGGTTTCATGTAGAAGTTTGCAGACGTTTCGCCAAAATCTCATTTGGCATCTTCTGTGCTTGGTGGTTGTTGATCTACAACCACCAAGCTCAGAAGATGCCAAATGAGATTTTGGTGAAACGTCTGCAAACTTCTACAGGAAACCAAACGAACGGATGTATTCCCGGATTAATACTGAATTACATGTTCACATCCATAAACCACTACGCAACAACATATATCTATATATATATATATATATATATATATATATATATATATATATATATATATATATATATATATATATATGCAAGGGCGGACTTAGGGGGGGCACGAGGACACATGTCTCCCCCCCCCCCCCCCCCGAGGCAGTTAAAAAAGAAACATGTCTTTATTAAACATGTAATTTTTCTATCTTTTTCATTCTAATAAACCTTTATATTAATATTGCAACTTTATTTTTTACAGTTATTGTTGTATGTAGCCCCTTGTGCCCCCCCCCCCCAGAAAAAAATTCTGGATAAAATTTTTAGTCCGTCTGCCACCAGGATTTGTTTCTGGGGGCCCAGAAACAAATCCTGGATCCTCCACTGATATGGAAAATTATATATAAAAAAATTTTGAAAATTTTACAGTATACTACTGTCGACGGGGGCAACCTAGTTAAATATTTTCTAAATCAGTTGCTTATTCTGCGAAAAATTTTAGGCACATTTTGTGTATTCACAACCTACATCTAAACGTTTTTGACATTTAAGTTTTTATATCAAAAATGACGTTTACAGGTCCTAAAATAATTATCAATAGCCTTTTTTATTTAATTTGGGCCGAATTATACAAACGAAGATTATTTAAACTTATTTATTACTTATGGAGAGTGTGATCAAAATTATATCAAGAACCTGTGACACATTTGCCAATCGATATCCGCAAAAACAGAAGCCATCACAACGTGCTGTTAAACAAATTATCGAAAATTTTAAGAACTTTGGATCAGTCAAAGCAACAGTGCAAAGAAAGAAACCTCTTGTTAATAATGAGAATATTGAAATTGCTATTTTGGGATATTTCGCTGCATATTTAAAAATGTCTGTAAGATAAGCTGCTTTCGAATCAGGAATATCCAAATTAACAGTTTGCTAGACACGGATTGTTCTATTTTTAAATTCGGCCTTCCAAGTCTTTTTATTTCAGCCTTATTACTTAATGACCGACCACAGAATGGCTTTGTAATTAACTCTGAACGGAAGTCATTTTTGTTATTAACAAAACCAAAACGCAAAACGTAAAAAAAAATACAATACGTACCGCACAACAACACCTATGATTTCGAAATTAACAGGCAAACTAAAGGTGTTTTCTCGTGGGGTAACCCGGTTTAATAAAGGGTGTTTTTTTATAGAGGTATAAAACTTTAAGTTGGCAACACTTTTTTAACTGGCGGCCATTTTGCCAGCTGTCAAGTGATTTATGTTTAGTTTGGTTTGGCATTTCAACATGAATAGACTGACGCCTGAACAACGCTTCCAAATTGTGCAAATTTATTTTGAAAATCATGGTTCAGTTCGAAATACGTATCACGCACTACGTCCATTTTACAGTCAACATAATCGTCCATCAGAGCAATTAATTCGATTAACTATGAAACGTTTTCGCACCACGTTTACTCTAAATGATAATACGCATCCACAGAGACGTCGTACAGTGCGTACAGAAGAAGTCATTGCTGCTGTAGAGCGTAGCGTAGAGGAAGACCCGAATCAGTCTATCCGCCATCGTGCACAGGAATTGGATATGTGTCCATTCACTTTATGGAAGATTTTGCCGAAAGATCTTGGTTTGCGTGCTTACAAAATCCAACTCGTGCAAGAATTGAAACCACACGATCACCTAGCAAAGCGTAGATTCGGTGAATGGGCCCAAAACAAGATTGCCGTTGATCCCCATTTTCATAAGCGAATTTTGTTTAGCGATGAAGCTCACTTTTGTTTGAATGGATACGTCAATAAGCAAAACTGCCGTATTTGGAGTGATGATAATCCTCAAGTGTATGTTGAGACACCGTTACATCCAGAAACTGACTGTTTGGTGTGCTTTATGGGCTGGTGGAATCATTGGTCCGTACTTCTTTAAAAACGATGCTGGTCAGAACGTTACAGTCAATGGTGACCGCTATAGAGCCATGATTACTGACTTTTTCGTTCATCAATTGAACAACCATGATGTGCAGGAGCTCGTGCCACAATTGATTTATTGAAGGAAACGTTTGGTAATCGCATAGTTTCACGTTTCGGACCCGTGAATTGGTCTCCAAGATCGTGCGACTTAACGCCGCCAGACTATTTTCTGTGGGGATATGTGAAGTCGCTAGTCTACGCCGATAAGCCCGAAACGATTGATCACTTGGAGGACAGTATTCGCCGCGTTATAGCCGATATACGGCCACAAATATTGGAAAAAGTCATCGAAAATTGGACCTCCAGATTAGACTACGTCCGAGCCAGCCGTGGCGGTCATATGCCAGACGTCATATTTAAATTATAATGCCAGAAGGTTATCTTTCGAATAAAGTAAATTTCATGTCAATTTAAAAAATTCATCTTTGTTTTATTCCATTTAAAAGTTCTATACCTCTATAAAAAAAAAACACCCTTTATATGTTTAGATCTGTTTTGACATTGACGTTACTATTCTAATCGCTGGAATACGATAATGACGAAGTGCATATGTTCGCTTATTTGAAAGCATATCTATAATTGTTTCAAAATACGTGCAAACAATTTTAATGTGACGTCAATGTTTCATCGCCAGAAACTCTTTGAACCTAATTGAAGTAAATTGACCGCGAAAATACAGCTTAAACACATGTGTGCCACGTCTTAGATAGGCAACTCCATATACGTTCCAATGTATTAGCTTGGATTGCATTAAAACTGCACACCACCAAAACGATAACGTTTCCAGGCGTATTACTGTAATATAGATAAATTATTCTTGACATTTAGGCGAAGTAAGTTAAATTATTTCAGTTATTGACTGCTGTTCGCGTATAATCTAGGTAAAAAATTGATTTAAATTTAATCATTAAATTCTCAGTAGAAATTTAAAAAATATTTGTACTTATATTTATTATTATGTATTATTTTAATTTACATATTTTTTGGCAGTGGCACAAACCTGCAAACCTAATGAAAAGCCGCCACTGAAATATAGTATGAAAAACAATTAAATAAAAGAAAACATTCCAGATACTTTTTGCAGAGCCCTATAAGGTAGCAATTTGGTACTAAAAATTAAAAAAACAATTTTAAAATTGCCTTTTTAAATCATCTTATTATATTTCCAATCTATAAATGCATGCTATCGAGTCAACAAATATTTAAAATTATTTTTACCCAATTTTCCACGTTTTTTTTTTTATTTACACGGCTCGGAAAGCGTTTTATTTTGGCCACCAGACGTTTCTGGGGAATCGTTTAGTTGCCAATTAAATTTTATACGTTTTTATATGACTTACTCTCCAAACATCCTGTACATAACATAATGATTTCATTAATTTAATATTCAAATTCCCATCTATTTATCAATTTCGATAGCTTTCACTACATTTCTTAAATCCTGATTACTGAGAAAACTCAATATATGCTTGCGACAGACATAGGGCATTTCCGGCAGCGCATCCGCAATATAATCGAAAAATATTATACTATAATTCAACAGTTCTTTCCTTTTTAAGATATGAAAACGGCTGTTTAACATTCCACCGTACGCAGGAAATTTGGTTTTATAATTTTTCGATTTTAAATCTCGCAAGGTACATTGCTTCGATAGATTCACTATCAACAAATTGACACCGTTCAACAGAATATCGTAAAGAGAAATATTATTGGTTATAATTTCTTTTTTCATCGTTTCTATTTCCCTTTGGCAGGTAATTTCGAACTGGTATATACAAGGAATATATTTTTTAAAAATTTTTTCATCTATATGTAAGCCGAGACTATCTAACTTCACTATGTGACTCATAAGAACCATCTTGCTTTCCCTATAAAAAGCTATATCGACTACAGATTGCCCGAATGTGTTTCGTTCATTAATGTTAGCGAAATTATCTAGAAGAAGTTCGACGATTTCTGCACAGTTGTTTTGAATGGCTTCGTATATAGGTATACTTCCACGTTTTGTTTCACCATTTACTTCTGCCCCTTTATTCAAAAGAATTTTAGCTAATTCGACATCGTTGTCTCTCACTGCTTCGTAAAAGAGATTGTAGCCTAATTCACTATTAGCCTCGAAATCGGCACCATTTCTTATCAGAAGTTTAATAATTTGTTCGTTGCCACTCTGAACGGCTTCATGCAAGGCAGTGTAACCTTCTTCTGTGCGGATGTTTACATCGACGCCCCCATTTTCTAAAAGAATTTCAACAATTTTTTGATTTTCCCTTCGGACAGCCTCGTAAATGGGGGTATAGCCTTTTTTCGTTCTGGTATTTACTTCGGCTCCAAGTTTTACAAGAATCTCGACAATTTCCGTATTTTCTTTCCGGACAGCCTCAAAAAGCGGTGTATGACCCTCTTCCGTTTTAACATTAACATTAACATTGATTTCATTTAAAAGAAGTTTAGCAAATTCCGTGCGATCTAACCATACAGCCAGGTAAATGGCGCTATAACCCGGGGTAACTTCAGTATTTACATCAGCCCCACGTTTCAAAAGTATTTCCACCATTTCTCTGCGTTTAAACCATACTGCCTCGAACAGCGGTGTCAAGCCTTCTCTGGTTTGTACATTGACATTAGCATTTGCATCTAAAAGGATTTTTACAAGTTCGATTTGGTTTAGTTGAACCGCGCGCAAGATTGGCGTAAAGCCCTTTTTGCTTTCAGCATTTACATCAGCACCATTATTTACAAGAATATTTGCTATGTCCAAGTTTCCATTTCGAACGGCCTCGTAAATTGGGCTGTGGCCTTCATCGTCCCTTTCGTTAACATCGGCGCCTTGACTTAGAAGAGTTTCCACCAGTTCGGTTTTGTTCTCCCGAATAGCTTCGTTTAGTAATATGACATTTACTTTGGTATTACTGGCATCATAAATTTTATCTATTTTCTTGCTTCTATCTTGACACTGATGTTGATCTTGATTAAGAGCCATTTTTTCGGTACCATGGGAATATCTGTAAAGTAACATTGTCGTGAGAAGAAATGTAAAAATCCCGTCTCGTCTCGAGCTTATACATTTCGTCTCTGGTCTGGAAGTCAAGAACCATGGCCAGATAAGACGAATAATCATTGATTAAAAAATACTAGATTGCGAGTCTCTAATGCCGGCCGTTCCCACAATGCAATAGAGGAAGGAGAGTGGAAGCAATGTTCTCCTTCTTTTCTAATGGGTGGAACACAGAACAAGACAGAATATTATTTGCTTTTGGGGTCAAGTGGTTTCCATGCTTCGTCTATTAGAAAAAAAAAGAGATACTTTCTTCTTCTCTCACATTCACTGTAAAAAGGAAATGCATTAAATTTCAGGTAAATATATACTGGAAGCATATTTCATAAACGTTTCTTAATCTAATCTAAATCTAAATTAATTTTTACATTAAATTTAAAGTTTCATCCTTTTTAAGGTAACTTATGTATATTAAATTTGAGATATATTATCACATATTTAATGCTTCAACATTAATATGAATTCAAGAATTTCAGAAATTACCAGGAAAAAATGGACAAAAGTCTGCCATCTAGACCAGATTCGAACTCATTAATTCCCGTCAGTACAGGACAGACATGTACACCTCACCATAAGGAAATTGAGTTCTTTAAGCAACTTATATCACACTAAACAAGAAATTCAATACAAGTTGCGCCATCTCCCGGAATATCATGCAAGAAGTAAGGGGTGATTCTCCGGAAATTTTATCGATCAATTGTGGAAAAACTATGGTTAGGAGGAATCTGAAAATTTGACAGTGTACTAACGTGCATGGAGAACAGCTGGCTAAAGTATTTTCAAGATGGCGGAACTTCCGGTTATACCGGAAGTAGATGTCAACTTGCTCATTTTAAACACCCTATATATTATTGCATTTTTGATTTCTAGGTAAAATTCTAAACATATTTCATATACAATATTCTGCACTTAAGTCTCACTGTTTTGGAGATATTTAAATTTTTATGTCAAAAATGACGTTTGCGGACCAAAACTTAACTATAACTTTTTCCTATAAGAAAGTTTTTATTATTTGGGTTAGTTTTCTTGTAGACGAAGATCCACTTTGGTAGTCTTTTTATGATATTTTGAAAATTATTAGTATAGAGTGGTCAAAAAAGAAGAATAAAAATAATATTTAAAAAATCGTCAGAAGTCAATAAGTCAAAAATAAGGGTAAGTTTGTATAAGGTTGTCTATTCCAAAAATTTGTAGTTTTCGAAATATTTTTCTATTGTAAAAATGCTATACGGCTTTTAAGTTTTGTTATTAGTTCGCCATGACGGCAAGGCGTGATGAAAATAAAACAGTCGAACTCTACAGAATTGTCACTATTTCTTGCCATTTGACATTCATTAATAATAATCATGCCGGGGCGATTAAATTATTTGCACGAAGATTATTTAAAGTTATTTATTATTTATGGAGAATGTGATAGAGTTATTTCAAAAATATGCGATACATTCGCGATTCGATATCCGCAGAAACAGAAACCAACACCACCAACTGTTAAAAGGATTATAGAAAACTTCAAGAATTTTAGATCCCTAAAAGTAAAAAGAAATAGAAATAAACCATTTGTTAATAATGAAAATATTGAAACTACAATTTTAGGATATTTCGCCCTTTATCCGACAATATCTACAAGGCAAGTAGCATTAGAGTCTGGATTATCTCAAACATCAGTTTTAATAATTTTATGGAAACATAATTTTCATCCCTATGTAATTCCATAGTACAACATTTAAAAGACACTGATTTTCCACAAAGAGTAGAGTTCTGTGAATTTAATTTACTTCGGTCACAAGAAAATGCTGTTTTTTTTTGGATAATATTATTTGTTCGGACGAAGCCAAATTCACAAAAAATGGATTGTTTAATCGAATCAATTCACACTATTGGAGCGACTCAAACGTACATCCATTTAGAACATTAAATTTTCAAGAGTCTTAGCAATTTGACGTCTATTGTGCTATAAGAAATGAGGGCGTCGTCGCCCTAGAATTCTACCCAGATAATCTGAATGGTAAGTTAGTCATTTTTGAAGACTTCTAGATACAAAATACGTTTTCTAACTTATAAGTGAGCACTACTTCGACATCTTGAGAAATTTGAAAGTGAACTATTTAGAAAACTTGCCGCTGGTTGATCATAGAAATCTATTTTATCAACATGATGGGGCGCCTCCACATAATAATTATTTAGTTAACAATCATCTGCAAAATTTGTTTTATGATCAATGGATAGCCGAGAATTGGCCACATCGCTCCCCCGACCTAAAAATACTTGATTTTTTTATTTGGGAGACAATGAAAAATAAAGTATTCAACGTCGCATTAACCACTATGGAAGATTGCATGCAGCTCGTCAGAATAGCATTTGAAGAACTTAATCCTCAGTCAATAAGAAGAGGCATTCATGAAGAGTTCCTGCTTACGTGCGAGAAATGTTTGGAAGTTCAAGGGCGTCAATTTGAACATTTACTCAAATAATTTTTGTAACTTTATTTTATTAACAACTGGTTTATTTCTATTTCTTTGAGCTTTTATAGATCCAAAGTTCTTGAAGTTTTTTATAATCTTTTTAACAGTTGACAGTGTTGGTTTCTGTTTCTTCGGATATCGGATTGCGAATGTATCGCATGTTCTTGAAATAACTCTATCACATTCTCCATAATAATAAATAAGTTTAAATAATCTTCGTGCGTGTAATTTAATCGCCCCGGCATGATTATTAATTAATGTCAAATGGTCAGAAATAGTGACAATTCTGTAGGGTTCGATTGTTTTATTTTCGTCACGCCACGCCGTCATGGCCAACTAATAACAAAACTTAAAAGCCGTATAGCATTTTTACAATAGAAAAATGTTGAATTGAGTTTTGACGATTTTTCAAATATAATTTTTATTCTTTTTTGACCGCTCTGTACTAATAATTTTCAAAATATCATAAAAAGGCTACTAGAGTCGATCTTCGTCTACAAGAAAACTAACCAAAATTAAATAATAAATACTTCCTTATAGGAAAAATTTATAGTTAAGTTTTGGTCCGCAAACGTCATTTTTGACATAAAAAATTAAATATGTCCAAAACGGTGAGACTTAAGTATAAAACATTATATATGAAATATGTCTAGAATTTTACCTAGAAATCAAAATGCAATAATATGTAGGGTGTTCCATTTAAAATAAGCAAGTTGACAACTATTTCCGGGATAACCGGAAGTGCTGCCATCTTGAAAATATTTTAGTCGGCGGTCCCCCATGCACGTTAGTACACTGTCAAATTTTCAGATTTCTCCTAATTATAGTTTTCCCACAATTGATCGATAAAGTTCCCGGAGAATCAACCCGTATTTATTGCATAATATTCCGAAAGATGGCGCTGTATTTGCTTCAAATTCAAACTAAATGTAAATTATTCACGATTTAAAGTACAAAATCATTAAGTTTAATGTAGAATGGGCATTAAATTTGCATTAAATCTAAGATTATTTTTAACAGTGCTGTGAAAGCGGCCCGCATTAGAGAAACTCAATCTAGTATTTTCTAAATCTATGGATATAACAGTACTTATAAGGTAATACCTGCGATATAACTCCAAAAATAGGAACTTTTAAGCTAAGCTTAATTTTGACTTCAAATTTGAAACAATTATACTATTTAACAATTCTAATAAATCATTAAAATATTTTGTAAAGTTTGATCATTATTTCTAGGTGTTATTTTTATTTTTTTTTTAATTATTTAAATTCGTCGTTACCATATACAGGGTGTCTCACGGTGACAATCCATTAAAATATCTCAGGAAGTAATGCCATTTGAATCCTGCAAATCTATATAATGGGGTTTTCAGTGACGCTTTTTTTAAATGAAGTAACAGCGATCTTGGACAACTTCCGGTTATACCGGAAGTTGTTCGAAATTTACTTATTTTAAATGGATCATCCTGAGGGTGAGTCCACACGATAAGAAAAATTTGAGCGTAGGCGTATTACGCGCTTTTATGTTAAAAATGTATCGTCCACACGGGACATTTCGTTACGCGGTCGTAAGGGGTGTCTTAACCTAACTTTTATTAGGATTTTTGTTTATATTTGATCTAAAAATTAAAATGAAGCAAAATAAAACATTAATTGCGGCAGTATTTTAATCTAGAAAAAAAAGTTGCAAAATGTAAGGAGAATATTGATATATTCTTTATTAAAAAAAAAAACAGGAAAGTCGTCGCTACTGGATCCGGTCTGTATTTGAAAAAAACATTGGAGAAATGCTTGGACATACTAATAATTTAATTCAAGAAATGTGAGAAAATGATCCTGATTTTCTTAAAAATATTTTCCTGTTACTATTGGTGAATTTGAAGAGCTCTTCGCTGTTGTTGGGCCAATAATTAGGAAACACGATATGGAAATGTGTACAGCTATACCCTTATTACTAGGTTGGAAATAACCTTGTGTGATATTTAGCTGATGAAATCAGCATGTGAAAGCAACAGTGCGAATTCCGAATCGGTAAACGGTGTTTCTGAAATTATTCAGGTTACTTGTGCGGTAATATGGAGCTCTTTCAAAGAAGTTTTATTTCTAAAGTTTACCACTTCTACCTGGTAAAGAATTACCAAGGAGTTCAAAGACGAGAATTTCAATATACCAATATAATTTTAACAATCGTTTTAATAATTACAATTGTTTGTAGTTTTTAGAAGAATACATTACATATGATACAAACTGGATTTCTGTTATTAAATTTCCATTGTTAGTTTTACTTTTTAATTGTTTATAATCGGTTTATATAAAGTTTTCTAAGGGTAGGGTTACCAAATGATAGTAATTTTCGTGACATGTCTGAAATTTTAGCCCCCTGTTAGGGAAACAGGAAAAACTACAATTGTCAGTATTTTTTTTTTTTTAATTAAAAGAGGAAATATAAATAATAAAAAAATATTTATTAATCATTCTAGTAAGAAAAAATAAATTAATTAAACGTTAAAAAAAATGAATGAATTGTTAACTTAGTATATTAATAATTTTAGCTTGATGTTTCTTTTGGCAATTGCTGGTCATTTATAACCATTTCATGATATTCTTCACATGATATGTTCTTTAAATTAAATTGTGTCTAGAGTAGAACCTTAACAGAATATATTGTTGTAAACCAACTATTACTACAAATTATTAATTTTTAAATTACTACATATAAATGTCTTTAAGTTACTCTTATGGATTAATAGATAATTATAGTCTAATATTTAATACTCTCTTAAGAAGAAGTTATATCTTAAGTAAATTTATATTCTAATAGGCTCAAATAAAAGCATGCCTTAATCTCCGAAACTCTAAAACTTTACTTTATACAGATACCATTAGCTTTCTGTTGGACTGCGGTTGTCTTGATTTTTGTTGAATATCGCGACGTTTCGGCTAGTAGTTATCTCTAGCCATTTTCAGTTTCACAACAGAGATCTACTACTTCGCAAGAAACATCGTTGTCTATGACCTTCAAACAAGCACCATTAGCTTTGTTCATATTATCATCGTTCCATAAATACACACTATTTCGTTTCAGTAATCATATAAATAAATAGGTATATTTGTTAATACGCCTATGACTGCAAAATAATAGCTTTGTTCGCGGTAAGGATTTAGAACCGATTCTGAACTAATACGCATGCGCAGTTGAAATAGCAGCGTTCGCGGATGACAAAGTTCAGAATTTTTAGTTACAGTCCCATGTTCGCGGAGAAAATAATTCGGTTCGAAATCGATTTTGAACCAGTCCTACCGGTTCTAAAGATTGAAGAAGAACTGTAAGTTCGGAATTTTATGCAGCGCCAGCGTTCATGCTGCGGCCGCAATATGCAAGTATTTGACAATTGTTTTTATTTAATTTTAGGTTTTTTTCTTGTTAATGTCATTCGTTACATTTGATGTTCCAGTATATATTTTATTATATTATATTGGTTTTACTTTAATTAGTGTTAATCGACCCAGAATCTTAAATAATAAGTTCAAAAAGTGTTAGTTTGAACCTAAAAAAAAATATATTTTTAGTGAATACTCCCAATATGTCAAATCATGAGCGATGAGGACTTAACAGAAATTTTAGAGTTACTCAAAATTCCTAAAAGTGCTAATTATTTTAAGGAAATTTTGCCCCCCATTTTCAGTTAAGATGAGAAATGGACAAGAACTGGCGTGTATTATGGTTTGCGATAAATGAAGTTGCATCGTATAGAGACGTATCAGACCGGTTTTTAGTTTTATAAAAAATGTTTTTTGAATCAAAAAGAAATGGACCTAAAACTATTGCGTTTTATTTTTTGTTTAGAAGAACCCCCATTTTTTTATTAGGCGTATGTTTAGAATTAGATTTACTTTGAGGCTCCCGAAATATGAACTTAACACAAAATAAAGAGTAAACAATAGATATCTGTTAAAATATATATTTGTTTATCAAAAATTCTATTCAGCAAAAAACAAGACGTTTTATTCCAAAAGGAACTGACAGTTAGACTTTATATTATATAAGAATAACAATTATAATTCAATATTTTCTTAAAATAATACAAATAATAAAACCTAATAAAAGACAGTTTTAAGTTATTTAAAACAAAAAAAAACAACTAGTTTAATCAGCATTTAACACCGTATGCATACCAGAGTGGACGATTCAAAGTTCCAAAATCGTTCGCGGTAAAAACAAATCCTGAACCGGTTTATAACTGAGCATGCGCTGTACGGCAATCCTGAACTAAGTCCGTACTAGTTCTGAATCGGTTCGGAAAGTGACCCGCGAACAAAGCTAATAATTTAGATATTTGATATTTTATATTTGGAAAATAAATCGTTAAAATTAAATCTATTAGAATGCCTGGAAATCAACAAACATAAAAAACTAAACATTTTATTAAATGACCAATTGGATTTAAATGGTTCCCCATTATTAAATATGCAATTATAATAACCTGAACCAAGCGCGGATCCAAGGGGGGGGGCGGTGGGGGGGGCGATCCCCCCCCCCAAGAGCCTTGAGGTCAGAAAAATAGACCCGATTTTGCCTCTTATACTATAGTATATTCAAGAACTAGGGAGAGTAATAAATAATTTTTTACCCTTTTTTTCTTCGCAAACTACTTCTGTTCTTTAGCCCGGTGTCTTTGGCAAAATCTGTTAGACACATATATTTTTCATAGGAATTGGTTAGAAATTTTATAATCAAAAATACCGGTCTATAATACTGGAATATTTGGGTTGGATAGCAATAGTTATTTGGATGTGTGAAGTGTTAAAAAGGATTTTAATCCTTGTCGTAGGCGTCAGAAGGAGGTTTATTTTCTCACTAAGTATTTATGGCATAGAATATTATTTCGGTAATAAACTCAAAATAAAAAGTTTTTATAATATTACTTTATTTCTTATGATTTCTTAATAATTCACATACATTAGAAAATATAGATAATTTTGACATATTTAACACAAATCACAACTGTATTTTTATTATTTTTAATTTTGGCATAGAAATCGTTTTAGGTACATTCAGACTAAAACGTAGCCTTTTTCTCTCAAAAAATTCTAAGTTATAATTTAAATACTTACAAAATACCCATTATCAAAAATACAAGAAATTAAACATATACAAAATAATAAATTCGTCCATATAATATTAAAATTTTTTTGGAGCTATCGGTCATTTTATTATTAATTAAAAACATTTTTAGGACATTTGACGTTTCAGTTTATTTATTTCTTAAATCATCCGCAGAGTTACAATTAAATACTAAAAAGGGATTGAAACGTAATTAATTTGTATATGTTACAGAAAATTTAAGTAATAAATTGTGTTTACGCTGGTAAACTTACGTATCTAATTCGAAATCAAAGTCAGTGAAGCCATTTTCTCTCAAATTAATTATAATTGGTTTCTCTATCTCACCAACCATAAGATCGAGTTTCCACATTTTCTTTTATTATTTTATTACATGGATTTTTCCCAATATTCTGCACCAACTTTATTCAAAAAATCTTTCAAAAGTTCAGTTGAAAAACTAATTTTGTAAGCTGTGTTATTTCTAGCAACTCTATCTTTTACTTGAGAGAGATATTTCCTTCTCCAGCGGACATTTTCTGGACGATCTATAAGAACAGATTTCCTATATGGTTTTTCTCAACAAAACTTAAGTTCTCTGAGCAATTTCCAGAGCTCAGTTCTTTTAATTTCAGGTAAATCCGATCTTCATTGATTTTAGTTAGAATTTTGTCGACGGTTGGGATTTGCTTCTCATAATAAAATGTATGTACAACTCCTTTTATTGCAGTTTACATTTCTTTTTCCAACGAGGTTTTTCGTCTGCCTGTGATCGAATGTGGCTTGGGAGTACTAACAATTCCAGCCGTTTTTTTCTCCTTCAGTATTCGGTACATAGTAGATTTTCCAACTCTTGTCATATTGGAACACATCTCAATAGAGCTTTTAATATTATTATCTAAATATTGATATCTTAAGGCATCATAAACATTCATCGTAATCAGTTTTTCGTTGTGGAAAAAATGCCTTGGTTTAACGATTTTGGAATAAATATAGATGTATAAGCCATATCTTTTGGGTATCTCACTAATCTCAACTAATATATAAAAACAAGCACAAACAAGATAAATCGCTAAGGACAAACTATAAGGTGTACTTTGCTCAGTGACAGAAATTAAGTTGAACTATCAGAAATTTTATTGTTGCAGTAAATTTATAATTACCTATAATTAGATTTACGGCAGTCCTCAGTTACCTGCGGCACTAGAGCAGGTACGTTGGAGGCTTCAGTAACAGTTTTATTATTCTCTCTAGTTCTTGAATAGAGTATAGGAATGTGTATGCTTGCGATCGTCCCTCCCCTTCCCAACAGCTTTGAGTTCAGAAAATAGAACCTATTGTGCCTTTTATATTCGGAATGTGTATGCTGCTAGCACTCCCATCCCGTTGACAACTTGTTTTTCTTGCGATAGTCCCCCCCAAGAGCTTTGAGTTCAGGAAAATAGGCCCGATTCTGCCTCTTATACTAGGAATGTGTATACTTTACGCATTCTCCCCCCCCCCCCCTATCGGCAACTCGTTTCTTCTTGTGATCGCCCCCCCCCTCTCCAAGCGCTTTAAATTCAGAAAAATAGACCCTAACCTGCCTTTTACACTAGAAATGGGAATGTTGCTGGTGTCTCCCCCCCCCCCATCGACAACTTGCTTTCGCTTGCTATATTGTACTTTTGTGATATCACCGCCCCCCCCCCCCAAAGAGAGAGGCTGGATCCGCCCCTGACCTGAACTAATAAAAATATTTTTGGTTTTGCCAACATTTTATAGGCAATTTGGGTGACACAGATAAATACCTTTTTGATTTTAGATTTAGAGTAGTTTTTACTTTGTTTAATTGTTATCTACCATCTGAAGAAGACACTGTGTGTCGAAACAATTGTTATGGTTAATGTAATATAGTGGAAATTATAATACGTTTTTGTTATATGACTTACTACCTTTATTTTACCAGGTGAAATCGCCTCTCTAAGTATGCTGATGTATTATTTGAACTATATTAAATCATGACTTCATTAATTGTTTAAATTCCCATCTATTTATTGTTTTCGATAGTTTTTACTACATTTCTTAAATCCTGATTACTAAGAAAACTCAATATATGTTTGCGACAGATATAGGGCATTGCCGGCAGTGTATCCTCAATACAATCAAAAAATATTATACTATAATTCAACAGTTCTTTCCTTTTTAAGATGTGAAAACGGCTGTTTAACATTCCACCGTACGCAGGAAATTTGGTTTTGTAATTTTTCAATCTTAAATCCCGCAGGGTACACTGCTTCGATAGATTCACTATCAACAAATTGACACCGTTCAACAAAATATCATAAAGAGAAATATTATTGATTATAATTTCTCTTTTCATCGTTTCAATTTCTCTTTGGCACGCAATTTCAAATTGGTATATAGAGTGAATATATTTTTTAAAAATTTTTTCATCTATACATAAGCCGATACTATTTAACTTCACTATGTGATTCATAAGAATCATCTTGCTTTCCCTATAAAAAGCTATATCAACTACAGATTGACCGAATGTATTTCGTTCGTTCATGTTAGCGAAATTATCGAGAAGAAGTTCGACGATTCCTGTAGAGTTGTTTTGAATGGCTTCGTATATAGGTATATTTCCACGTTCTTTGTCACCATTTACTTCTACCCCCTTATTTAAAAGAATTTTAGCTAATTCCACATCGTTGTCTCGCACAGCTTCGTAAAAGAGATTGTAGCCTAATTCGCTGTTAGCCTCAAAATCGGCACCATTTCTTATTAGAAGTTTAATAAATTCTTCGTTACCACTTTGAACGGCTTCATGCAAAGCAGTGTAACCGTCTTCCGTGCGGATATTTATATCGACGTTTCCATTTTTTAAAAGAATTTCAACAATTTTTCGGTTTTCTCTTCGGACAGCCTCGTAAATGGGCGTATAGCCTTTTTTCGTTCTGGTATTTACTTCGGCTCCAAGTTTTACAAGCATCTCGACAATTTCCGTATTTTCTTTCCGGACAGCCTCAAAAAGCGGGGTATGACCCTCTTCCGTTTTAACATTAACGTTAACGTCGATTTGATTTAAAAGAAGTTTGGCATATTCCGTTTGATCTAACCATACAGCCAGGTAAATGGCGCTATAACCCGGGGTAACTTCAGTATTCACATCAGCCCCACGTTTCAAAAGCATTTCCACAATTTCTTTATTTTTAAACCACACCGCCTCGAACAGCGGTGTTAAGCCTACCTTGGTTGGTATATTGACATTAGCATTTGCATCTAAAAGAATTTTTACCAGTTCGATTTTGTTTTTTCGAACCGCGCGAAAAATTGGCGTGAAACCCTTATTGTTTCTAGCATTTACATCGGCACCATTATTTATAAGAATATTTACAATATCCACGTTTCCATTCCCAACAGCCTCGTAAATTGGACTGTAGCCTTCGTCGTCCCTTTCATTAACATCGGCGCCTTGACTTAGAAGAGTTTCTACCAATTCTATATTGTTCTTCTGAATCGCTTCCTTTAGTAATCTGCCACTTATTTCTGTATTACTTGCATCATAAATTTTATCTACTTTCTTGCTTCTATCTTGACACTGATGTTGATCTTGATTAAGAGCCATTTTTTTGATACCATAAGAATATCTGTAAAGTAACGTTGTCGTGAGAAGAAATATAAAAGTCCCGTCTCATCTCGAGTTTATACATTTCGTCTCTGGTTTAGAAGTCAAGAACCAAGGCCAGATAAGACGAATAACCCTAGATTTAAAAAATACTAGATTGCGAGTCCCTAATGCCGGCCGTGTCCACAATGCAAGAGAGAAGAGTGAAAGCAGTGTTCTTTCTTTCTAATAAGTGGAGCGTAGAACCAGAAAGAGAATATTATTTGCGTTTGGGGTCAGGTTGTTTCCATACTTCATCTATTAGAAAAAGAAGAGAATGCTGCTTTCTTCCTCTCTCACACTGTGAACACTATCTAAAGATCCTGGTGCCCGTATTGAAGCACTGGCCCTTCCTGAAGGAGGTCAAACGACAACAGAAGAGGGGACCCTAGGGGAGCTACTAAGAGTGCACTTTCCAGGCTCAAATCGATATGAGGGCGAATCTAAAGAACGAAGACTCACTTTAGCACATCATGACAAGTTAGTTGAAACAACAGTGGCTTATGAAAGGATGAAATGGTCGATGGAAACTTTTGCCTCTTTCAAGTCGCCGGGTAAGGATGCTATATTTCTAGCTTTACTACAAAATTCCTCCGATATTATAATAAGCCACCTGGTAAAACTATTCCGCTCATATTTGAGCTTGAGATACATACCGATGGTGTGAAGGGAAACAAAAGTACTCTTTATTCCCAAGGTAGGAAGAACAGACTACACAAATCCTAAGTCTTTCCGCCCTATCAGTCTGGCCAGTTTCTCATTAAAAACGCTGGATAGGTTGGTAGATCAACACATTAAGGAATGAATAATGGTGCAACATCCCTTACATCCTTTGCAATTTGCCTATCAGGCAGGAAAATCCACAGATGCGGCGCTACAGTCGAAAGAGTCGAAAACGCGCTGTTGGGTGGACGATCTGCCTTAGGAACATTTACCGATTCGACAACACGTCTCAGAATTCGATATGCAATGCTCTACAACGACGAAGCTCCGACAGTAGTCGCAGGGATCAGAGCAACGTTAACTAAGAGAAATATATGCTGAGCTTAACAATGTAACTGTTAAAACACTGTCAAGTAGGGGCTGTCCACAGGGAGGAGTGCTATCGCCTTTGTTGTGGAGCCTTGCGGTGGACAGCCTGTTGAGTGAATTGAATGATGCCGGTTTGTATACACAGGCCTATGCTGATGACCTAGTCATTTTGTGCCCTGGTCGCCATGTCTGGGACCTGGAGGGGCCAATGATGCGGGCCCTCCGGATCACGGAACGATAGTGCCGCAGGAAGGGGCTCGGAATAAATCCGGACAAGGCCGAGATGGTATTCTTTACAAAAAAGAGGAAAATGGGGAGACTTCCCACAATTACATTGGTGGGAAAGACTCTTCAACTTAAGGGGACAGTTAAATAGCTGGGAGTAATTCTAAACTCACGACTGAGCTGGAATAATCATATTAAGGAAAGCCATATGTGCTCTCTGGGCTTGCAAACGAGCCTTTGGGTGTACATTGGGACTGACACCCAAAGTGCTATTTTGGATATACACTATGGTGACCCGCCCCATGATAACGTACGCCACTATTGTATGGTGGCGTAGTACAACAAAGCGCAAACACATTTTTCAACTTGACAAAGTTCAGAGAATGGCTTGTGTGGGAATATCAAGTGCGACGAGGACTGCTCCCACCAGGACTCTGGAAGTCCTGGTGAACCTGCCTCCTCTTCACTTATACCTAGAGAACGAGGCTCTGAAGACTGTTTATCGTCTCAGTTGCCTGGGACAGCTTGGAATTGGAACGGGCGGTTACTCAGGTGTCTTGGAAAGCGCGGTGGAGAGGTGTCCATCACTCCCCATGCCGTTTTTAAAACCTAACCTCTCCCTGGAGATATTTCTGCCAGGTAGAGAGGATTGGGAAGGAGAATAAAATCTTCGGAACAATGAATCCTGGTGTACTGATGGATCTCGACAAGATGAAAGAGCTGGAGTCGGAGTATTCGGTAGGAGCACAGGAGTCAACGAGTACTACCCTCTCGGACAATGTGCGACAATTTTCACAGCGGAAATTTATGCTATTCTGCAGTGTGCCCATCTCTGTGAGAGGGACACAGACAGGAATAGAGTAATGAATATATGCTCAGACAGTAAGGCTGCGATATTGGCACTGAAGTCCAGTGTCGTAACTTCGTGACTGGTGTCTGCGTGCAAGGATGAACTAAATGGTATGACAAGGAAAGGCTGCACAGTCAGACTCGTATGGGTCCCGAGTTACTCGGGCATACGCGGGAATCAGGAAGCAGACCGTCTGGCAAAGTTGGGTTCGGCGACTGAACCGGATGGACCCAACCTATATTACCTGTCCCAATTGCTATTGGCAAAAGAGAATTAAACTAGTTGCTGGACAGCAAATTTATTGAATCGTGAAGGTGAGCTCCTGGATGCGGTGTGCTAAGAAACATATAACTGGGCCTAGTGGACGGCGTACTAAGGAGCTTCTCTTCTTGGGAAGGAAAGAGCTGCGAATTGTGGTGGGATTGTTGACAGGACATTGTCACCTCAGGGGCCATCTTCATAGAATCGGTGTCGAAGACGACCCGACGTGCAGATGGTGTTTGGAGGAGGATGAAACTGTTGACCATGTGCTCAAAGAGTGCCCAGCACTCAACGGACTGAGACAGAGATATTTCGGAGATACAATTTTGTTACCGAAAGCAGTTAGGCAAGTTCAATTAACGAGGCTGCTTGGATTCGCAAAGGTTATCGGCCTCGAATAACCTGCAGCTATGGTGGGATGTAAAGGGCCCAATGGAGGCCTAGGCATCGATGATCTAGTATCACCACCCCTCTTTCATCCATTCATTCATTCATTCATGCTGCTTTCTTCCTCTCTCACACTGTAAAAACAGCTGACCGCGGCATTGGAGAAACGGAATCTAGTATTTACTTAATTTATGGATATAACAATACTAATAACCTAATACCTGCAATATAACCCCAAAGAAGCCAAATTATCGATAATTGTGACTTCAAACCTTAGCCAATTGTACTATTTAATAATAATAACACCACAGCACGACGGAAAATTTGTACATTGAATAAGAATTATCATTTCTCGTAGATTTTAATAATAATAAAACATTTATTATTATCAAATAAAAAAATACATACAATTTCTTAACCTCACAAAATAAATTGGAAATATAAGGCTGGTTTTTCAGTTTCCTGTCAGATAGCCGGTACTGTTGAGACTTACATAAATTAAATTAAACAATTTGTGTTAAATATAAACAAATCTAAATAGAAAACGTAAATATATATTCAATATATTATTTAAAAACAAAATATACAAAAACCATAAAGATTAGAGAAAGATAAAGGAAGGTAGAAAGTCAAGAAAAAGGAAATGGTAATAGAAGAAGACAAAAATAATGTCATTCGGGCAGCACTAACTGTCAAGTCACAAATATTTTGATTAGAGATTAAAATTTCTTACTGACTTTTAAATTTTGCTTTCATCCCTCTCTTAAAGGATCTGACAAATAAGGAAATTTGTTTATTCAGGATTATTCACCCGATACGGCCAGAAATATTACGGCCAAAATACGTGACTTCTAAAAAGTTTTACTTTTGGGATATATGGGGGTCTAATAAAGCTACTTTTTAAAATTATTTTCATATTATATAGGATGTCCCAAAAGCGCTCGGAAAGTATTAAAGTTTAGTTTTTTTAAACGGAACCCCCTGTATATGATTGCATTTTTGGATTCTCTGATCAAAATAAGTGCCTATTTTAATAAGGTTTATTAAACTAAACAATAAAAAGGGATTCAAATGTAATTAATTTTTATATGTTACAGAAAATTTAAATAATAAATTGTGTTTGGTAAACAATACGTATCTAATTCGTAATCAAAGTCAGTGAAGCTATCTTCGCTCAAATTAATTATAATTGGTTCACGAACTTGAGATATAAAACTGGACTGCTCGTGTTCCATATCTCCCTTATAAAAAAAATGACCCCACCGTGCTCCGTGCCATTTGGTGCAAATAATTGCTTTGGCAACAATGAATTCCCTAAGTTTTTATGATATTGGTGAAAGTGTATTTTGACATGGACTGAATACTTTTCATTTTGACAAAAATTTATTTTTGATTTTGCTGTTTTATGGATTTTTTTAAATTTTATGTAACGTTTTAGTGAAAATTTCAAACAGGGAATAAGAACTTTAAGGTTTTTTTTTGTATTTTAAAAAATGTGATTCTTCATTGTAAGACGTGCAAATACCTCATCTGGTAAATTGGAATTTATTTATTTGATAAGTTATAAAGCATTCAATAATTATATAAAATTTTACCTTAGAATCAAATTGTAAATCTAAGGGTAACAAGTTTAATCTTATGGATATGATATATGATAATTATTAAATGCTATCAATATTTTAGTTTTCTAAGAGAAAAGAATCTTCAAATTCAAGAGCTGAAGCAAATTGGTCATGATCATAATTCTTTTATACATCAGATAAGTAACTCTGTTCAGAGCATTTTTCTGGAAATTGTTTTATACAAGAAGATGAGCAAAAAGTTTGTGTTGTGCTTCTTAAAAATAAACTGCCTGAAAAAAACTACGAAGCACTGTTTGATGTAAACATCTTGAAGCAACTAAACTTGGACTTAATAACATACACTGGTTCTACAAAAAAAAAAGTCCTGAATTAGGTGTGCATTAACCAACAACAATATCGTTTTACCATGAAGTTAATGTTCCACTGACATATAAAGCTGAATATCGAAACTGGTATGGCATTAAAATTTAAAATGATTATACGTTTAAAAACCATTATGCCATATTAAAATTGAAATAAATGATTGCATATAATATGAAATTTTTCAATATTATTAAGGATGTTTGGAAATTACATAAATTTTACTTTTATGTATTTGTTTTGTCTAAAAATAAAGTAATAACATTTTGTTTGAATATGTTATTAATTAATAAAACAAAAATTCTTGATTTTAGCTCAGATAGGAAATTTGTGTCATGAAAACCCTTTGTTAAAGTAGTGAGAAGCTGCGATTGATTACCATTTCAAAAATTCAACTCTAGAAAATGCCAATTCTAGATCCTTAAACAGTTAAGTCAATTGAAAGTTTGACCTAGTGTAAAAATTAAAAGTTGCTAGTAAATCTTTATGTATATATTTAGAATAAAAATGATTGTATTAATGTAAGAATTCTCTTGTATTTACAAGCTTCTTTATATTTAAAGTGTCTTAATAAATATTGTTTTGTTTACAATTAAATATAAACTGCTTTAATACTATCCCCTTTAGAGTTTAATTTTTTTTTATAAAAATGGTTTAGTACATAATGTTACTTTACTTCATTTAAATTAAAGCTCCGTTTTTATGAAGGAAATGTCAACATTATTATGAATGTTGTTAACCCTATATAAATACCTAACATATCAGTTCCCTAAAAGCATCGAGGAGAAAATAATTTTAACAAAGACCTAATCGAAGCTATTTTTAAATGATGAAACTATCTTAATTTGCAATAGATTATGTGGACATTTCGATACCTTACATTAAACAATATACTATATTAATTCACGATATAAAATTTTTAAAAATAAATGCCTTAATACTGGTTTTCGTTAACTTCTTATACTCTACTTCCGAATAAGGATGTTTCTAAAACAGATATTTCAAAAAAAATTAGTCTCGATTTGTTTTTGGCGCATATTTCACATTTTAGCTATTTTACTAAATAACAGTTTTATTGTAAAAAATAAAATATGTATAGAAAAAGCATTTACATTTATTTATAACAATTGACATTTCATGCTTGTTATCTAAAAATAATAAAATTGTTACATATTTACGATGTTCCAAAGAAGATAAAAAAAATTGCTTTATTGGAGTTGCTTTAAACAGAAAAATTATAATTTTGAGGAAACTAAAAGTAGAAATTCAAGTTAAATATTGTTTTACAGAAACAATTATCCTGGGTTGCGATTCTATAAGAGTAAAGGGAAAGACGATGTCATAATAAGGATTTTCTAGCTTTGTTCAGTCTGTATTAACACATAAGTATATCACTGTCCTAAAAGAGATAAGGAGAGAGAATGTCAAAAAATATGCTTACAGAATCGGAGCTCTGGTCTTTTTTATTGAATATACTCGATTAACCTGTCAAATAAAACAAGGAAGAGCGATTTATTGTTTTAGATATAGTATAGAAAGAGATAGTTATTGTCTAAACCTATTAGTTAGAATAATAGAATTGACATTCATTCACGCCAATGTAAGAAACTATTAGGGAATTCAATGTTACCATACAAATCATTGCACCGAATGGCGACCAATAAGGGGGGGTCAAAAATTATTTTCATGAGCAGTCCAGTTTTATATCTCAAGTTCGTGAATTGGTTCCTCTGTCTCACCGATCATGAGATCGAGTTTCCACATTTTCTTTTATTTTTTTATTATGTGAATTTATCCCAATTTTTTGCAGTAACTTTATTCAAAAAAATCTTTCAAAAGTTCAGTTAAATTACTAATTTTGTAAATTGTGTTATTTCTAGCAACTCTACTTTTTACTTGAGAGAGATATTTCCTTTTCCAACGGACTGATTTTTCCCGCAAAAATTAAGTTCTCTGAGCAATTTCCAGAGCTCAGTCCTTTTAATTTCGGGTAAATGCCGATCTTCATTGATTTTAGTTAGAATTTTATCAACGGTTGAGATCTACTTCTCATAATAAAATGTATGTACAACTTTTATTGCAGTTTACATCTCTTCCTCCAACGAGGGTTGTCGTCTGCCTGTAATCGAATGAAGCTTGGGAGTACTAACAATTCTAGTCGTTTTTTTCTCCTTCAGTATTCGGTACATAGTAGATTTTCCAACTCCTGTCATGTTGGAACACATCTTAACAGAGCTTTGAACATTATTATCTAGATATTGATATCTTAAGGCATCATAAAGATTCATCGTAATAAGTTTTTGGTTGAGGAAAAAATGCCCTGGTTTAATAATTTTGAAATTAATATAGATGTGGAAGCCATATCTTTTAGGTATCTCACTAATCTCAAATAATATATAAAAACAAGCACAAACAGATAAATCACTAAGGACACACTGGAAGGTGTACTTTACTCACTGACAGAAATTAAATTGAACTATCAGAAATTTTATTGTTGCAGTAAATTTATAACATCTTATAATATTTAATTTCCCCCCCGAAGTATCCACGGGTTGACGTTTCCGGTGGGGCTTGCGAGTTTCAATGACACAGAGAGCTAAGCCAGCGGCAGTTCAGACTGCCGGCAGGTACAACCAAGCTGGATAGGTCTCTGTGGTTAGGAACCAGACTAAGAGGGATACAACTGCACAGTGGTGCCTACACTAACACATCACTTTACACCAGGCCGTCTGCAGGTGGGCGGTATCGATCCGTTGACTGTAGACGGGCGCACCTTTACACAAACACTTAACACAGGCTTAATTCTAACGTGTGGCGACCGTGCCGAGAGGATGTATGGCAACTGGGCCTATCAGTTGTTCCAGACGGTGCCTTTGGGAAACCGGGCGAAATCCCAAAGTAATACAGCCTTGCGTCGGTAAAGGGAGCTCTGCCGGCGTGGACCACCCTTTCTTCCATACTCGTGGGAATATGTATGAGGAAAAAGAAGACGAAGAAATATTATTAAAGGAGGACTCAGCAATGAGTGACTCCGACAAACAATCAGAGGTGGATCTCATTGTAGAAGACTCCTCTGACAACACTCTAGTGGCTGAATCCAGTAGGATGGGTGAAAGTCCCACCGAAAAATCAGACACTGGGAAAACAGACCCTGGAGGGAAAACGCAAGTTGACCCACAGGGAAAGAAGCTTTCCGGAGCCCAAAAAAAGAAGATCCGGAAGGCACAGAAAATGGCAGCGGGGACTTGGACTAAGGAAAAACCAAAGTCGGGGACCGAAGCCAAAAAAGAGGGGAGTGCAACCAGCAAACGGCTGCACTCGGACTCAAGTACCTCCCCTGGAGATAAACGACCTGCGAAGAGAACCAGAAGTCAAGTAGGACAGGCTGGAGCCTCTTACAGCAGGGCATTAAGTGATCTCAGGATGGCGATTGTGCATAGTCGTCACCCTGACTTCACAATTGACCAGATCCAAGCTGACCTAATTCTAAATAGGCTTCTAGAGATCATGGATGAGATGCCCTCTGGCAGTGGGAATCCACCACAGTTTGAGGGAAATAAGTACACGGGAGGCATTTTATGGATCACGTGTGCTAATGTAAATACAAAAACCTGGTTGCAACAATCTGTTGCAAAACTAGGGAATTTATGGGAAGGAGTAGACCTGACAGTAGTCGAGGCCAAGGACCTTCCCAAAAGACCTAAAGTCCTCGTCTGGCTACCAGGGACAGACGAGCTAGAAAAAGCCAGAACACGCCTGGGAACACAGAACCCAGGGCTGAAGGTGGGTGACTGGACGAATTTAAGCCGCAAAATGGACGAGAAAGGTCAAACACTGGCCTTCTCGGTTGATGCGGCATCCTTCAAATGCCTTGAACAGACCCAGTTCAGGGCATTCTATAAATTCGGGAAGGTGACCTTCCGTAGTCTGGGAACCGGGAAGAAAAGTGAGGGTGATACAGGTAAACCTCCAACACAGTAGGGCGGCTTCGGCCGCTCTGTGCAGGGAGATGAAAGACTGTGACATCGCCCTCATTCAAGAACCCTGGATACACCAGGGGAAAGTAAAAGGGGTTACGGGAATCGGATGTGAGCTTATATATTGCAGAACAGCCGATAAACCAAGGACCTGTATATTGTATAAAAAACACCTAAAAGTGCTTGCACTAACGAAACATATTTCTAGGGATCTTGTTGCCGCAAAAATAGCAACAAGGGGAGCTGGACCAACAAACATCACTATCGGCTCAGCCTACTTCCCCTATGATGACCTAGAAGAACCACCACCAAGAGCAGTGGGAGACCTGGTGAGAGACTGCAGAGGAAATGGATCGCAGCTGATCATTGGGTGTGATGCCAATGCCCATCACGATGCTTGGGGCAGCACAAACATCAATCAAAGAGGTAAGTCAGTCTTTGAATTCATAATGGTAAATAACTTAGACATAATGAATAAAGGCAATGAACCCACCTTCGTCACCAGACAAAGGCAGGAGGTCATTGATATAACGTTAAGCACAACATATCTTGGCAACTTTATAAAAAACTGGCATGTGTCTAGGGAGGCAAGTTGTTCTGACCATAGGTGCATCAGGTTTGAAATAACGGGTATAGAACGGGAACAACTAAACTACCGGAATCCGCGAAGGACAAACTGGGGAAACTACTGCCTAGACCTAGAACAGAGACTAGCGGAAATCAAAAGTTCGGTAAGCAACATAATAGAAGTAGAACTGATGGCAGAACAACTAACAGAAGCCACAGTCTCAGCCTTTGAAGCTAACTGTCCTCAGATCACTCAACATTCTACTCGCAATGTGCCGTGGTGGAATGCGAAATTAGAGGCGAAAAGAGGACAAGTTAGGAAACTATGGAACAAGGCGAAAATAACAGGAAACTGGGACGAATATAGACTGGTCCTGACTGAATATAACAGGAACTTGCGTAAGGCTAAGAGAGAATCTTGGAGGAAGCACTGTGAGGAGATCGAAACGACCCCAGAATGTGCCAGACTCCGAAAGATACTCTCAAAGGATACGCAACCATCAATAAACTCTCTAAAAACAAATACAGGGGAGCACACCTATACTGGGAAAGAAACAATGACCGAGTTATTTCGGGCTCACTTCCCAGGGTCAACAATAATTGAGAAATCACCGGAGACTTGGAGGGCTGAAGCAGAGATAAATACTGCTGTAAGAGCCACCAAGGACCATTGGCAAACGGCAAAAAAGGTGATTACCTATGAAAAGATAAAATGGGCCATAAACTCATTTGAACCATATAAATCGCCGGGACCGGACGGGATTTATCCAGCAATGTTACAACAGGGTCCAAACCTGTTGATTAACAGACTTTGCTGCATATTAAGAGCCACTCTAGCTCTAGGATATGTACCAAAGGTTTGGAGGTTAACCAGGGTAGTGTTCATTCAAAAACCTGGGAAACCCAACTACTCTACAGCAAAGGCATTTAGACCAATCAGTCTAATGTCATTTATCCTTAAGACTCTCGAGAAGCTGTTGGACAGACATGTCAGAGATGATTTAATGGTGAACAGCCCATTTCATCGGAGCCAGCATGCATATAGAATCGGGAGATCCACAGAGACAGCGCTCCACGACTTGGTCAGCAAGGTGGAAAACACTCTGGAAAATGGAGAAGTGCTTCTAGGAGCATTTCTAGATATAGAGGGGGCGTTCGACAACACGTCTTTTCAATCAATCATCACTGCAATAAGGAACATCAATCTGGAGGAGACCTGTTGCAGGTGGATTGGAAATATGTTAAAAGACAGAGTGATCTACACAGAACTGCTCGGAGAGTCGCTGATGGCATGGGTGACTGGGGGGTGTCCGCAGGGGGGGGTTCTCTCCCCACTGCTTTGGAACCTAGTAATGGATGGGCTTCTGCGAACCCTGAGTGGGGAGGGTCACTCTGTGCTGGGATATGCAGATGACTTGGTAATCTTAACCCAAGGCAAATTTAATACAACAGTAAGAGAAAGAATGCAGAGGGCTCTTGAAGTTGTAGAAAGATGGGTAAGGCAGGAGGGACTCAATATAAGTCCCCAAAAGACTGTCCTAATTCCCTTTACAAAACGGAGAAGGATAGAGGATCTTGGTCCCATCATCCTCCAAGGAAACACAATACCACTTGCCAGAGAAGTAAAATATCTGGGGGTGATTTTAGACTCCAGGCTGACCTGGAACAGACAAGTGGAAAACATAACCAGAAAATCGGAAACATCTCTTATGACTGTTAGAAGATTATGTGGGAAAACATGGGGTCTCTCACCGAAAATGGTACATTGGTTATACACCAGTGTTGTGAGACCAGCCATCACTTACGCAGCCTTGGTCTGGTGGCCCAAGGTAATGCAGAGAGCAACTATGACAAAGCTGAGTGGAATACAAAGGGTCGCCTGTTTATGTATTACTGGGGCCATGAAATCAACGCCCACTTCGGCAATGGAGTGTATTCTGGATCTGCCTCCGCTACACTTAGTGATTCAGGCAGAGGCAAGAATGGGACTCCACCGACTAAATCACTCAGCAGTAAAATCGCAAATGACGATGTCAGGACATAAAAACATATGTAAAAAAATCAGGAGCCCTGAGTTGGAAATGGACACGGACCATATGAACTCGAGCTACCGTTATAATATACCGTTTGAAGTCACAATAGAGGATCGAATGGCAAGTAAAAGAGAAAGACCGGAAACATTCTCGGGTGCAAGTATCTGGTACACTGACGGTTCAAAAACTAGTGAGGGTACTGGAGCTGGGATATACGGGTTACAACCGAGGAAGGAACTAACCCTTCCCCTTGGGAAATACCCAACAGTGTTCCAGGCAGAAATATACGCAATCTTACGGTGCGCAGATGAGATAAATAGGAGAGCTTACAAAGGGAAGCAAATCCTCATTTACTCTGACAGCCAGGCAGCCCTAAGGGCCCTCAAGGGCCAAAAGGTATCATCGAGGCTGGTTTGGGAATGTCAGAGCGAGCTGGAAACTCTGACAAAAGACAACAGAGTTATGTTAAAGTGGGTACCAGGACACGAAGGCATACATGGAAATGAAAAAGCTGACGAACTAGCTAGAGCAGGGTCAGCATCTCAATACATTGGTCCAGAACCGGCCTTTGGGGTGCCGCGGTGTGCAGCACGAGAAGCAGTCAAAGAATGGATCAAAAGAGAACATAAAAACCACTGGATGACCAGACAGGGTTTAAACCACAGCAAGCTATTTATTGGGAATCCGGACCCGAAACTGGCAAAGAAACTACTACAAATGAGTAGAAACCAATTAAGGACTATTACAGGTATAATGACGGGACACATGGCCGTCAAAGTACATCTGAATAGAATGAATCTATATAACGGAAACCTCGGCTGCAGACTGTGTGGACAAGCCGAGGAAACGGTGAAGCATATCATATGTGACTGTGAGTCACTGGTGAGATTTAGACAACAAACTTTCGGGTCAGTAAAACTGGAACCGGAAGAAATACTCAATCACTCTTTAGCAGGACTGTACAGATTGAGCCAGGGGGCTAGGTTGACAGAGTGGCTATAATGTCTAGGGTGAGCACAATAGGCCTACTCTGGTCGCAGTGCATCCGGCTTTAGGACGGACCCGAGAATATATAAAAAAAAAAAAAAAAAAATATTTAATTATAATTTGATTTACGGCAGTCTTCAGTTACCTGCGGCACTGGAGCAGGTACGTGGGAGCTTTCGGTAACAATTTTAGGGCTATTCTTTTGAGTCATTATCACTTTCATTTCTATCACTTGAAGTAATCATGATCACTTCAGCCCAATGACAAGTAAACGCATACTCAAAAGAACATGAAGTTATCAGTTTCACTTTGTTCACTTTGATCAATTGATAATTACTCAAAAGAATATAGCCTTTATTACTTTCTCTAGTTCTTGAATAAATATAGGAATGTGTATGCTTGCGATCGCCCCTCCCCTTCCCAAGAGCTTTGCGTTTCTTTTAAACTAGAAATGGGAATGTTGCTGGTGTCCCCCCCCCCCCATCGGCAACTTGCTTTCGCGTGCCATACTGTATTTTTGTGATATAACCCCCCCCCCCAAGAGAGAGGCTGGATCCGCCACTGGTTGGGAGTTAGTCGTATAGGAGTCGTATAGTTGTATAGTGGTTTTTGAATAGTGAAAAATAAGTAGTAGTAATAAGAGAGTTGGGTTAATATAAGTATTGGAAGTATTAGTGAAAGGTGTTGTGTTTTATTCTGCGAACCCAGTGAGCGTTTTTAAAGGGACAAAATCGTAATAATATCATGATCTTATTAATTAAATGTTTAAATTCCAATCTATTGATTGTTTTCAATAGCTTTCACTATATTTCTTAAATCCTGATTATTGAGGAAACTCAATATATGTTTGCGACAGATATAGGGCATCTCAGGCAGTGCATCTGCAATACAATCGAAAAATAATATACTATAATTCAACAGTTCTTTTCTTTTTAAGATGTGAAAACGGTTGTTTAACATTCCACCGTACGTAGGAAATTTGGTTTTGTAATTTTTCGATCTTAAATCTCGCAGGGTACACTGCTTCGATAGATTCACTATCAACAGATTGATACCGTTCACGAGAATATCGTAAAGAGAAATATTATTGATTATAATTTCTTTTTGCATCGTTTCTATTTCTTGTTGGCACGCGTTTTCGAAATGGTATATATAGGGAATATATTTTTTTTTAATTTTTTCGTCTATATATAAGCCGAGACTATTTAACTTCACTATGTGACTCATAAGAATCATCTTAATTTCACTATAAAAGGCTATATCGACTACAGATTGACCGAATGTATTTCGTTCATTAATGTTAGCGAAATTATCTAGAAGAAGTTCAACGATTTCTGTACAGTTGTTTTGAATGGCTTCGTATATTGGTATACTTCCACGTTCATTTTCACCATTTACTTCTGCCCCTTGATTTAAAAGAATTCTAACTAATTCCACATCGTCGTCTCGCACAGCTTCGTAAAGGATATTGTAGCCTAATTCACTGTTAGCTTCGAACTCGGCACCGTTTCTTATTAGAAGTTTAATAAATTCTTCATTGCCACTTTGAACCGCTTCATGCAGCGCAGTGTAACCATCTTCGGTGCGAACGTTTACATCGACATTCCCATTTTTTAAAAGAGTTGCAACAATTTTTTTATTTTTCCTTTGTACAGCCTCGTAAATGGGCGTATAGCCTTTTTTCGTTCTGGTATTTACTTCGGCTCCAAGTCTTACAAGCATCTCGACAATTTCCGTATTCTCTTTCCGAACAGCCTCAAAAAGCGGGGTATGACCCTCTTCCGTTTTAACATTAACGTTAACGTCGAATTCATTTAAAAGAAGTTTTGCAAATTCCGTTCGATTTAGCCATACAGCCAGGTAAATGACGCTATAACCCGGGGTAACTTCAGCATTCACATCAGCCCCATGTTTCAAAAGAATGTCCACAATTTCTTTGTTTTTCATCCATATCGCCTCGAACAGCGGTGTTAAGCCTTCCCTGATTTTTATATTGACATCAGCATTTGCATCTAAGAGGATTTTCACCAGTTCAATTTCGTTTCTATGAACCGCGCGAAAGATTGGTGTAAAGCCCCTTTTGTTTCCAGCATTTACATCAGCACCATTATTTATAAGAATATTTACAATATCTAAGTTTCCAGTCCGAACAGCCTCGTGCATTGGACTACAGCCCTGGTCGTCTCTTTCGTTAACATCGGCGCCTTGATTGAGAAGATTCTCCACCAATTCTGCATTGTTCTGTCGAATAGCTTCGTTTAGTAATATGACGCTTACTTCGGTATTACTGACATCGTAAGTTTTATCTATTTTTTTGCTTTGATCTTGACACTGATGTTGATCTTGATTAAGAGCCATTTTTTAGGTCCCATGGGAATATCTGTAAAGTAACATTGTCGTGAGAAGCAATATAAAAATCCCGTCACGTCACGAACTTATACATTTCGTCTCTGGTTTGGAAGTCAAGAACCAAGGCTAGATAAGACGCAGGTCTTTGAGTAGAGGCAAGATTATAGTTTTTTCATTTGATACAGCCATATATTAAAAAAATACTATGTTATGAGTCCCCGATGGCGGCTGTCTCCACAGTGCAAGACAGGCAGAAGAGTGAAAACAGTGTTCTTTCTATCTAATGGGTGGAGAAGCATAGAACCAGACATAGACTATTATTTGTGTTTGGGGTAACGTGGTTTCCATGCCTCACCTAGTAGAAAAACAATAAAATACTGCTTTCTTCCTAACTTACACTGTGAGAACGGCAGACATTCGAGACACACAATCTAGTATTTTCTAAATTAATGGATATAACAGTACTGATTTTTGTCAAATTTTAACCAATTGTACTATTCAATAATATTAATAAATCACCATGGGGAACAAATTTCAACTTTTTTTTTGTTTCCTGAACAAACCCAATTTTTTTGAATTCAACTACATCCAAGTAACTGAAAAAAACCTGTTAAAGATTTTAGTTAGCCAGTAAAAAAAAACTGAATCAATTGTTACAAAATTTTAATTCATAAGCATATATAATGAACATACAAAATACAGATAACAATATATTGTTGGTTCAACAAAAGCAATTAAATAACACATTTTTATCATTGTATCTAAAGTTTAGACACTGATTTTGCGCTTTTTAGCCTGCCTTTTAAAAGCAACTTCTGGTTATCTCTCGTAATAGTCCAGCAATAGTCGGCTAACATCCCACAGTTCTATTTTCCCTAATACCTTCTTTCCATGTTTGAAATATCCTGGTGGAACCTCTCACCGTGCTCGTCACTTCCTCTTCTTCAGGTGCCATCTCCTATCGGAGGTTGGATATCATCATTGCCACTCTCACTCTATTTGCCACTACTCGAAAAAGTTCCACTCTCTCAAATTTCTCAACCATGAAATTCTTCTTCTTCCTTCTATTTTACCCTGCATGATCAATCTAAGCAACTCGTATCGCTGGCCTCTCATTATATGTCAAAGATATTGCAGTTTCTTTATTTTTATGTTGTTAATTATTTCATAATTTTTGTCCATCGCTAGCAATACTTCTACGTTTGTTTTTCTCTCGGTCCAAAATATCCTCAACATCCTTCAGTAACACCACATTTCAAACGCTTGCAGTTCATTTATGTGTTCTTGTTTTAGTGTCCAGCCTTCCAACCCATACTGCAGCACTGAAAATACATAACATCTTAACATTCTCATTCTTAGTTCTAGAGTGATGTCTCGACTACACAGAATGGTTTTCAGTTTTACAAACGCACCTCTTGTCATTTCTATTCTCGTTCTTATTTCTGTTGTTTGTTCATTATTTGCTGTTTTCCATGTGCCCAAGTATTTGTATTTTTGCACTTTTTCTAAATTCACACCTCGCAACTTTATGCTTCTTTGCATGTTTTGTTTTTTAATTATTACCATATATTTAGTCTTTTTGGTGTTCATTTTTAATCCGTGTTGCTCGCAAACGTTATTTGTTTCGTTCACTAGTTCTTGGAGTTCCTCAGCGGAGCTAGCTATGATAGCAGTGTCGTCTGCAAATCTTATGTTGTTTACAGCTCTTCCGTTTATTATTATTCCCTTACTTTTCGTTAATAGTGCTTCTTTGAAAATCGATTCACTGTACAGGGTGAGTCAACGATTGGATGAAGTAGGTTTGTGCCTTTTCGGTGAGATTAACAAAGAAACTATATTTATTGTTTGATACAGTTTGTTTTTACGCAGATTTTAAAAATATTTAGGACTCTACAGGGTGAGCCAAAAAACTAGGACAGCATAAAGTTGTATTTTTTTAAATAGAACACCCTATATACGAATCGTATTTTCGATTTAGCTTATAATTTTAAATCTTTTTTATTAAGGGTTTACTATAACAAAACTTTATAGTTTCTGAGATAATTAAGTTTAAAGAAAAAAAGTCACATTTTCAAGCATCAATTCAATCCTAAATAACGTTTTCAATTTTGTGACAAATATATTCAAATTTGGAATTTAGCAAGGCCAAGGACAAGTTAACATAATTTTTACCTAATGTTTGCAATAAAAGCTGCAGGGTGTTGAACACATCGGCTCAAATTTGAACAAGTTTAAATGAATAAATATCTTTTTTTTTTAATGGTACACCCTGTATATTTTCATGGTATTTAATAGAGTAATAAAAACCCTAAAAGTTTTGTTCAATATATCCTATACCTATTTATAATAGTTTTTGAGATATTTCAGTTTTTCTTATTTTCTATACTTTTTTACAGAAATAGTCTTCATTATCATAGTAGCCATGTAAAATAATAAAAAGAAACTACAGAAACAAACAGAATGTGGTTAAATATGATGAAATACATTATTCCTTATATTACAACGGCAATAGTTTAATTAAACATAATGTGAAAAAATTAACACAACAATAACGACAAGGCAAATACATATTTACTTTTATACTAAATTGAAACAAAAAAATTACCTATTAAATACTGAGATTAATTATTTCTTTTTAATAAGAGTTCGAATAAACGACCCTCTTGTGCAATGCACAAATTTAGTTTTTTTGCAGATTTTCTCGGACCCTGGACAAAATTAGTGGCGTTATTGTTCTACAGGTATCCCTAATCCTGTTTCGCATATCTTCCACTGTTGTTGGTGGATTAACGTACACCTTATTTTTAATATAACCCCATAGGAAGAAATCTAATGGGGTGATGTCGCAAGACCTTGGTGGCCACTCAATGAAACCCGCACGTCCAATCCATTTTTGCGGATATCGTTGGTCCAAAAACGCACGAACTTCACGATGGTAATGCGGAGGCGCATCATCGTGCTGGAACCACATACTGTCGAGCTCATCTCTATCGAGACCTTGAAGCAGTTAGGGTAGTTCTTCTTGTAGAAAGTTCAGGTAACTATGGCCATTTAGTGGTTCATTAAAAAAGTGGGGTCCAATAATTCGATTATGATGAATACCACACCAAACATTTAATGACCGGTGGTTTTGATGTTGCACCTCTCTAATCCAAAATGGGTTTTCTGTGGCATAATAATGCATGTTGCGTCTATTTACGGCACCGTTACTTCTAAAAGTAGCTTCATCACTAAACATTACCTTGCATAATAAATTTGAATTTAATTGAATCTCCGCATTTATTGTACGACAAAAGTTTACACGACTTTCAAAATCCTGTCCATGCAATTCTTGGTGTAATTCCATGTGATATGGATGATACCTATATTTCTTGGTAGTACGATTAGCGGTGGATTGTGATGTTTCACATAATGCTGCTAACTGACGGCTACCAATATAAGGATTTTCCTGAACATTTAACAATACTTGTAGTTCTTTTTCTTCATTAGTTACTGGTTTGTTGACCACTTTACGTTTTGGATAATCAACAGTACCAGAAGAGTCAAATCTTTGCGTTAAGTTTTGAAAAGTATGGGTATTAGGCTGGCGTCGATCAGGATACTTCATTTTGTAAATTCTTTGAGCAAGAAGGCACTTTTTTTGAGCCTCTCCTATTGTATAAATCATATCTATTAACTCATTCTTTGGAAAATTCATTTTACAATATAAGATGAATGCAAAAAAAACCAAACTACACTACATAAAAACCAAAAGAAGCGATTGCGGTTATAAATTTGACACACAGAAAAATGTTCTTTTACATTGTTTTTGCCATGGCTACTATGATAATGAAGACTATTTCTGTAAAAAAGTATGGAAAATAAGAAAAACTGAAATATCTCAAAAACTATTATAAATAGGTATAGGATATATTGAACAAAACTTTTAGGGTTTTTATTACTCTATTAAATAACATGAAAATATACAGGGTGTACCATTAAAAAAAAAGATATTTATTCATTTAAACTTGTTCAAATTTGAGCCGATGTGTTCAACACCCTGTAGCTTTTATTGCAAATATTAGGTAAAAATTATGTTAACTTGTTCTTGGCCTTGCTAAATTCCAAATTTGAATATATTTGTCACAAAATTGAAAACGTTATTTAGGATTGAATTGATGCTTGAAAATGTGACTTTTTTTCTTTAAACTTAATTATCTCAGAAACTATAAAGTTTTGTTATAGTAAACCCTTAATAAAAAAGATTTAAAACTATAAGCTAAATCGAAAATACGATTCATATATAGGGTGTTCTATTTAAAAAAATACAACTTTATGCTGTCCTAGTTTTTTTGGCTCACCCTGTAGAGTCCTAAATATTTTTAAAATCTGCGTAAAAACAAACTGTATCAAACAATAAATATAGTTTCTTTGTTAATCTCACCGAAAAGGCACAAACCTACTTCATCCAATCGTTGACTCACCCTGTACACATTGAATAGTAGGGGTGACAAAATGCATCCTTGCCTCACTACTCTTCCTATTTCGATTTCCGGACTTGTTTCGTTATCTACTATTATTTCTGCGCGTTGATTCTAATATAGGTTAGTTATTATTCTTAAATCTTTGTTGTGTATGTTTTTTCTGTTTAGAATGTCGACTAGTATTTCATGTCTAATTTTATCAAAAGCCTTCTCGAAGTCAACATAACAAATGTGTATATCGGTTATCATATCCATACACCTCTGTGAAAGCACATTAAGTGCAAACAACGCGTCTCTGGTGCCTATGCCATTTCTGAATCCAAACTGACTATCATCTATCCCCTTTTCAAGTTCTTTATAAATGCGTCCGTGTATTACTTTTAAAAACACATTGAGTACATGGCTTATCAAAGCTATTGTTCTATATTCGCTGCAGTCTTTTGCATTTTTGTTTTTTGGAATAGCGCAAAAGTTGGAGAGTAACCATTCTCTGGGTATATTCCCCGTTTTATATACTGTGTTGAACAGATATAACAATATATCCATGGTATCATTATTCATGCATTTTAAGATTTCTACTAGGATTTGATCTGGACCTAGTGCTTTTCCATTTTTGTTGTTTCTTATAGCTGCTTTTATTTCATCTTTCAGTATCGTTAATGCCTACTTCAGCAACACAATTTTCCGGAAAGTAATCCAGATGAGAATCCAAGAAATGAATTTTCACGGACATATTACACCCTAGGTTTTGGTAAAACGAAAGAAATTTGGCAACCAGGTCTTTATAGTTTTCTGCTTTTATTTTTCCCAAAAAATTTCTTGCAACCATTTTAAAGGCATTCCAAGCGTCTTTTTCTTTGCCTTCAAGTATGGAATCGATTTGCGCATCTCCGAAAAGTTTCCTAATCTGGGGGCCCACAAATAGTCCCTCTTTAATTTTAGCGTCACTGATTCTAGGGAACTTTTCTTTTAAATAACTAAAAGCTCGGCCTTCCTTGTTCATGGCCTTGACAAAATATTTCATAAGTGCCAATTTTATATGAAGTGGAAATAGTAAAATCTTTTCTGGGAAAACTAATAGCGCGTTGGTTACATTTTTCTTTCCTGGCTGAAAAGACTCTCTCGGTGGCCAAATTGTCTTTCTGTACTGATCCGATAGTGCTCGACTGTCCCATTTGCAGAGGAAGCAACAGTATTTTGTATAACTTAGCTACATTCCAAGCAAAATCGCTACAACTTTTAAATTAAATATTTATATGATTTGTTTATAGAAATTGTCGTAAAAATTTTGTTAATAAACTATTAGGTAAAAATAATATAAAGGGAAAAAAATAGTGTAATATGTAATATATAATTCAATATTTGTATGACTTTCTCTATAATTTTTTGTAAAAATTTTGTTAATAAACTGTTATATAATAATAATATAAAGGAAAAACAGTAGAATATGTAACAAATAATTGAATATTTGTATGATTTTCTCTATAATTTTTTGTAAAAATTTTGTTAATAAACAAATTAATAATTAATATAACTAAACAAATTGTTACTATCATATAAATTAATAAAACAACATCAATATTATAAATATTACTTGGGATGCATAAGTTTCGTTGAAGTGCCAATGAATAATGCGCCTAAACTATGGCAACCCACCGATAGCAGCCTGGGCCTCTATCCTCGAAAGTGTGATGTGAAAGGTGATGTGAATGGCGATGGGAATGGCGAGGTAAACTTTTTGACAGTAAAAGCCGTATTCTTGAAAAGCCAATGTTGCCAGATATGAACGTGTTAAAACCCGAGAATTTCAAAAAATAAAATGGATGACAGATTGAATTGAGCTGTCAGACCGAAAATGTCCGTAGTATATTTTGTTGCCATTTTAGGCAAAAAGTAGTTTTGGTACTTTAAATTAATCGTCAAAAGTAAAAAAAATAGTGCTGTTGTTATATTTGTACTTTGCCTGGATTAAATTTATTTTAAATTGACACTCTAGAAATGCGTACAAAGATCCAAGTACTTTAAGATTCTAATATATAAAGAAAAAGGGATATCAAGAAAAACAGCAATCATATATACAAAATAATATACTGACAGTAATTGCAGAAAGCCAGTACTAATAAACCTTGAAACGGTGGAAATTACAACTCTACGTAATATGACTAAAAGCCATCATCCCAATCCACTACGGAAACTATCCAGTTATTTATTGTATGAATTCACAAAATGTCCAGCCGCTTACTGCAAGATGTTCTGTCCTGACAACTAAATTTGAAAGAAAACCTGAAATTTGAACAATGATAGAAAAACTGTTTATGACCAGAGACCAAAACCAAAGGACAGACTGAAGACGTCCATTAAAGATACTGGCGGATCTCACATTCAACTTTTAATATATTTTTTTTTATTTTATAAAGATTTATAGAGACTTGAAGATCAAATGTACCATAAATAAGGTTTTTATGCGGAAGGACTTCATTCGTTTGTCTGTAGAATTCATATTTATATGTCCGATAAATTATAATCATAATATTAATTTAATTGTAGTGTCGTATAGTGTTTAACACAGTCTAATTAAGTTAAGTGCTGTAGTTAACATAATTTAAATATAAAATTTGTTATTTATTTAAATAAAAGTTTCAAATAGCTTACAAATTGTGATTTCTCAAATTTATTATAAGTTGCGTCGTGAAAAGAATTATGTTAGATTTGACTGTTTAAAACTAAAATACTCGGCTGTTACGGACACAAGTATTTATGTTAAATCCATAAGCAGAACTGGCCCTAGAAAAACATTTTTAAATAGCACGCTCATACAATTGAGTTATGAACAGAATCTCCTGTAATAATTTTATGTCTGTAATCTCAAATTTGCTTAATATTTGTGAGACATATTCAACTTTCTAAGGATATTTTATTAAAAAATTTGAAAATATTAAAAATATCGGGATACCACCTAATTAACGTTTCAACTGTTTATTCAAAAAATAAAACGTCTTAAAGAAACGGTTCGTCAACATATTATTTTTTTAATGGGAGTTATTTTGAAGAACCAAAAATAAAATAAAAATTTTTAATTCTATTTTATTTTTTGAAATCCGTGCGTTAAATATGTCATTTAGCGGTTGACATTTCATTTGCGCATGTTTCACCGTTCGTTTGCCTTCCACCGGGCGAACGAGGATATGAATGATGAACATTTCAAGAATACGCGTTCGCCACCTTTTCACCGTTCACTTCACGTTCCCCAGTTAGAGGTAGGGCCCCTGCTGCAGCTATTTTCGATTAGATTCGGCCCAATTTTCGAAGGTTCACAGATCGTATGGAAGTGTATTTCTTGGATCCAAAAAATTCACAGGTAAAGTATAAGTATTAAAAAGCATCTTCTGCAAATTTGAGCCCTTAATATTCATTTACCACGCCATTATGAATTTTTGAAAAAAAAAAACGTTTTTTTCATCCAAAATATATTTTTTTTTTGAGATCGGAAATGATACATCTAAATCCAATGCACGCATTAAAAAAATTTTATCTTCATCCGGTGAAAAGTTATCGCAATTTTTTTGGTGCAAAAATTGGTTTTTGCAAAATTTCTCGGCCTACGATTAAAAAAAAAAATTTTAATAGAACTTCAAAATATAAAACAATACAAACAATTTCCATTAAAATTGAGCATTGTATCTTAATTAGGAAAGCTGAAAATTGAGATTTCAACTTTGACATTGAATTTATCGGAAAATAAAAAAACTCACAGATTCCAGGTTTGACATACTTTTTTAGAATGATAATACCTATATTTATGTTAAAGTTTAAATCGGTAATTTATCAATAAATGTCTTTTTAAAAAAGAAAAACAAAAACCGTAAATTTTGTCGAAAAAAATATATATCTCGATAACTAGTGACGCCACCTATAGTCAGCCATTTTTTTTTGCACAGGTCTTTCAGAGTTACCAACGAGATATATTTTATAGGATGCCGAAATGAACACATTCCAGCAAAAAAAACAATGTTACATTTTTGTTAACAAAACAGCTCTTTTTTGATCTAATTTCCATGGAGGAAAAGTCTACAATTGCATAATGTTAAAGAGTAATGTCCGGTGATCTTAAAAGCCAACGATTTTCCGAAAAGTGTCCGATCCATTTGTCGGGGAATTGTTGATTTAATCAGTTCTGTATTTGCCCCATCTTGTTGAAAATAAAGACTTTCTCTTAAATTTACAAGAGATCAGGAAAATTGCTAAATTCATTGCGTAAGATTTCTAAATATCTAGCGATACTGAAATAAAATTTTCCGGGAAGAAATAAGATCCTATTGTTTGAGTATTTAATATACCACACCAAACGATGGTTTTAAATGAATATTAATCTTTACATTGAATTATAAAGTTAGGGTTTTGGTCAGCCCCCGACCTGCTATTCTACGAATTTGCAACATCGTTGCTTGTGAAGATTGCTTCGTCCTTACATAATATATGATTTGAGGCCCGATTCTGTAAGCATATTTTTTGACATTCCCTTTCCTTATCTCTTTTAGGACAGTGACATACTTATGGGTTACTACAGACTGAACAAAGATGGAAGATCCTTATTAAGACATTCCCTTTCCCTTTACTTTTATAGAATCGCAGCCTTGAAATCAACAGCAAAAGTGAATCCTAGCATTTAAATCCCTTTCTTGAAGCGTGTGTGGTAAAAATTCACAAAGAGTGAAAAGTAGGGATATTACGGTTTTTATTGAAAAAATTTCGATACTCACTCCCTATTTCGAGGTCGTAGAACACGATTCTGATCTTGATTTTTCACTATTTTTACTCACTTTCTCGGAAAATTAAAAAAAGGAAGCGTCACTTCACAAAGCACTTTTATTTCAGTTAAAAACCCCGAATTTACGTATTTATTTTCAATGGATATTGTATGTAATATATCTCAATTATTTTTGCACAAATTTTGGCAAACCAATTTAGAAAAACTTGTATTTTCAACGAATAATCTAAAATACGTCTCGGAAACGCCATCAACCGTCAGACTATCTAAACTCTGTCGGATGACGTAAAAAAGCGCGTCGTTGCCAGATGAAAATTTTTTCGTGATATAGACTATAAAATTTGTCCTTAGTCAACAATATAGTTTAATTTTTTTAATTTTTAAAACAGTTTCTGAGTAAAAATAATCTTAACCACTTGGTTCGTTTCGGTTAGAGTAATAATTCGGATTAAAGTAAATCTAGATGTGGGTGCCACTTTAGCTTTGTTTCTTTTGATTTGTTTTTGATAATTTTCTTGATTAAGTGCAAATTTATGTTTTTTTTTTGGTGGGTACTATTTTGGTTTTGTTTCTTTGATTTGTTTTTGATAATTTTTTTGATTTTAGAGTAAATCTAGAGATGGGTGCCACTTTGGTTTTGTTTCTTTTGATTTGTTTTTGATAATTTTCTTGATTTAAGTGCGAATTTATGATTTTTTTGGTGGGTACCACTTTATTTTTGTTTCTTTTGATTTGTTTTTGATTATTTTCTTGATTTTTTCGATAAATCAGTGCATATTTATGAATTTTTATTGATGGGTATCATTTTGGTTTTGTTTCTTTGATTTGTTTTTGATAATTTTGTTGATATTTCCGATAAAAAAGTGCAAATTTATGAATTTTTATTGGTGGGTGCCATTTTGGTTTTGTTTCTTTTGACAATTTTCTTGATTCTTCCGATAAAAAAAAAAGGCAAATTTATGAATTTTTATATAATACAGATGCTTCTATTAGTGTGCACTTTTCACAAATCAAGAAAATTATCAAAGCAAAATCAAAAGCAACAAAACTAAAATAGCACCCACCTCTAGATTTACTCTAATCCGAATTATTACCGTGGTTAGTTCAGGTTTAGCTTGATTTTGGTTAATTTGGAAAACAGAAACTAACCTGAACTAATGTAAATTGACCAAGATTTATACTTTCCTGGTATAAACTTTAAAATTTATCCATTACAGTTAACAACATAGTTTAATGTTTGTAATGTGTAAAAAAGAGTAAAATTAATCTTAACCATCCAAAATTTTTGGTTAGTTCTGGTTAATACCGGTTTAGCTTGATTTCGGTTAGAGTTTTAAAAACTGAAATTAACTTAAACTAACCTAAATTGACTTAGATTTAGGAATTAAAAAATGTTATTTTTGCTTACGGACATAAGCAATATGATCAATTCATATTATCCGCTTAAAACTACTGATATTTGGAGAGAAACAGACAAAAGCAACTATAATCCTTAAAATCTTTAATATTAGAATCAAAATCGCACATCAGAGGCATAGACATAAGAATAATTAATAGTACTTCAATAATGAAAGGAAAGGGAAAAATTATTTTTGGGACCTTTTCTTTCCAATTCAAATAGAAAGAAAAGAATATATGGGAGTTTCAAAGAAATCGTTTTTGCAATCTGGCAACATCGCCGATTTCAACAAGTACGCCATCTCCATCTGAACTATGCAAGCTGTTATTTATTGGCGGGGACCCTTTTGTTTTTATTTGTTGTGATTTTTGTCGTGATAATTTTTCGGATTTTTCCGATAAAAAAAAGTGCATATTTTTGAATTATTGTATAATACAGAAACTTCTATCAGTGTGGAATTTGTGGTTGTAATAAAAGTTTAACGATTTAGTGAAAAAAATTGAATCTAAAGTGGAAAGTGAGTTTCTCTGTTTTCCGGAAAATTGAAGAAAAATTATGGAAAACCGAGATCAGCACCGTGTTCTACAACCTCGAAATAGAGGGTTTTTATCAACATTTTTTCAAAAAAACGTCATTTTCCTAGGCTTTCACTCTTTACAAATTCTTATCTTTAATTTGTTTCTTCGGTAGTTGCAGTTTTTCGATGGGGAATCTTGTTTTTATTTTTCTAGGATCCATTTTGTTTAAATTGACACTTCTTAATACAGTGAAATTGTGAATATTTTTATTATGTCTATTGTTAAAAATATTGGCTGGCTCAGAAAAACTGTGATAATTTTCTCCATAAATCAAAACTATTTCAATTTTTTCCTGTAAAGACAACTTTTCAGCTTCCATTTTGACATTTCAACCAAATAAACGACATCTATTTAATTCATTTTTTTTTTCACTTGCTTTCATGGCTACTTTGATCTTTAATTATATTTAATTATATTATAAACGATGTTTTTTGATTTTTGTCCAAAATTATATTGAGCATTATTCTGGTGGCAAATAAAATACATACAAAAAAGATTGAAACTTGAATTTTAAAAAAATGTTGTTTTAGGAATAAGTATACCATTTGAAAGATGGCTTAAGTATAAGTGTATCACAAAATTTTAGTTAGATTAAATTTTTTGATTCCTCAAAAAATAAAATAAGATGTGCCGCAGAATTATTTAATATTTTTAGGTTAATATTTTCAATGACACAATATTTACGATTTTCTCTAACAGTCTACAGAAAATAAGATTTGCGTGCTATATGATTGCGATCTACTTTTTATACAGGGTAAGCCAGAAAAAACGATTAAATCATATTTTTGATCAAAAGTGACCATAATTTTAAAATTGGGTAAAACTTTTAAATTGCAGCAATATTTCTTTATAAAAATATTTTCAAAAATGAAAAATTTAAAATTTTTGACCCTCCCTCGTATACCATAAAACCGGATTTGATGGATGTTACTTTGGTTTGAGGATATGCTGAACTTTTTCAAGATAAAATAAATTTATTAAATTCAAAGATAAAAATTTTCCCCATTTTCTGCCGGTCACTACATTGTGGGAAAGCTAGAAAAAACCTGAAAATCTGACAGTGTACTAACGTGCATGGGGGATAGCCGGCTAAATTATTTTCAAGATGGCGGCACTTCCGATTATACCGGAAGTAGATGTCAACCTGCGTATTTTAAAGGGAACACCCTATATATTATTGCATTTTTCATTGCCAAGTAAAATTCTAGACATATTTCATGTCTATACTTAAGTCTTACCGTTTTGGACACATTTAAATTTTTATGTCAAAAATAACGTTTGCGGACCAACACTTAACTATAAATTTTTCCTATAAGGAAGTCTTTATAATTTATTTTGGGTGAATTTTCTTGTAGACGAAGATCGACTTTGGTAGTCTTTTTATGATATTTTAAAAATTATTAGTACAGAGTGGTCAAAAAAGAATAAAAATTATATTTAAAAAATCGTCAGAAGTCAATAAGTCAAAAATAAGGGTAATTTTGTATAAGGTTGTCTATTTTTTCAAATAGAAAGTACCTATTTTTATAATTTTATCATATTAAGCATTAAAAATAAGGGTAACTTTGGGTAAGGTTCCAAAAATTTGTAGTTTTCAAAATATTGGCAACTCAATATTTTTGTATTGTAAGAATGGTATACGGCTTTTAAGTTTTGTTATTAGTTGGCCATGACGACGAAGCGTGACGAAAATAAGACAATCGAACCCTACAGATTTGTCACTATTTCTTGCCATTCATTAATAATAATCATGCTTAAGCGATTAAATTACACGCACGAAGATTATTTAAACTTATTTATTACTTATGGAAACAGAAACCAACACCACCAACTATTAAAAGGATTATAGAAAACTTCAAGAACTTTGATCCATAAAAGCAAAAAGAAATAGAAATAAACCAGTTGTTAATATTGAAACTACAATTTTGGGATATTTCGACGCATATCCGACAATATCTACAAGGCAAGTAACATTAGTCTGGATTATCTCAAACATCAGTTTTAAAGATTTTATGGAAACAAAATTTTCATCCCTATGTATATTCCACAGTACAACATTTAACAGGCACTGATTTCCCACGAAGAGTAGAGTTCTGTCAATTTATTATACTTCGGTCACAAGAAAATGCTGGTTTCACAAAAAATGGATTGTTTAATCGACGCACTTCCCACTATTGGAGCGACTCAAACGTACATCTATTTAGAAAATTAAATTTTCAAGGGTCTTGGCAGTTTAACGTGTATTGTGCTATAAGAAATGACGGCGTCGTCGCCCTAGAATTCTACCAAAATAATCTGAATGGTAAGTTAGCCATTTTGGAAGACTTCTAGATACAAAATATGTTTTTTAACTTATAAGTGAGCGCTACCTCAACATCTTAAGAAATTTGGAAGTGAACTATTTAAATAACTTGCCGGTGGCTGATCATAGAAATCTATTTTATCAACATGATGGGGCGCCTCCACATAATAGTCATTTAGTTAATAATCATCTGCAAAACTTGTTTTATCATCCATGGATAGCCAAGAATGGGCCACATCTTTGGCCATCTCGTTCCCCCGACCTAACAGTACTTGATTTTTTTTATTTGGGGGACAATCAAAAATAAAGTATACAACACCGCATTAACCACCATGGAAGATTGCATGCCGCGCGTCAGAATAGCATTTGAAGAACTTATAGCCTAGTCATTTGGTCAAAAAAAAGGGGGTTACCTGGAAAGTTTTCCGGGAGTTCTGGAAATTGGTAATTTTATAGATTTCGACGTGCTCTTTCCGAATTTCGACTTTGCCACCTCATATCTTCGCCGCTCGCGCCGCCATATTGGAAAAATGGCGCCTAATACAGTTTTTTTACAATATCTCCTTTCCGACACATTTTACGACAAAAACATTTATATACAAAATTAAACTGGAGAATTTCCTACAATTTATGTATTAACAATTTTTTTTGTAAAATCAATAGTTTTAGCGTACAAGCGCCGCAAAGTCTTATTCATCTACACCACCACGTTTTTTTCGTATATTTCTCCAAAATATTTTACTATTGTCGCAGGTATTAAAAAAACAGGTATAAGGGTAATGCGTCGCCTTTATGTCGGGTCCCTCTCTCGACCTTAAACGAAACATCTGTCGGTAGAACTCAAGAGAAGTATTTAGTTTAGTCTGAGTCATCAGTATTGTCTTATAGTCTTGTTTGTGTTTATAGAGCCATAGCCATGTCTTCTGATAAAGTAAATTGTTTTATTTGTAATAATCCATTATTAGAAAATGAAACAATTGAAGTGAAGGAAAAATGATTGGAGACTTTGTAAATCAAGTGTTAAAAGAAAAGACAATAAAGTTGAACTTTTGGCGGGACTAAAATCGATAGTGGTTCATGATGTATGTCGAAAACGATATAATAATGAAAAGTTAATCGCTGCATCATTGCGTAGAGGAAGCGATGTCACGACACCTCAACCACTACTACGATCCTCGCACCCAACATTCTCATTCAAAGACCATTGTTTTTTATGCGCGGTTGTGCAAGCGTAATGTTGTGTATAGCGTGCGGAAATTATCAATGAAAAATAGTATTTCAGAACTTGCTAAAGCTCGTAATGATGATTGGGTTCGAGCAATTGTTGAGCGTCTTGAGCATGTGAATGATTTGGTCGCAGCCGATGCACAGTACCACAATTTCTGCATGAAAAAATTATATCAAGCACCACCAGCTGAAGATATAAAAAAGGTCCGTATGCAAATGAGATCGATACTGCGATGCAGTTTATTTATTCTTATCTTGAGCAGAATTCCGATGAGTGTCAGTTTTCTCTGGACGAATTGATAGCCAAAATTGAAGGGGATTACCGTCCACACATAAAAATAGTGAAAGCACAACTCCTCAAAAAATACGGTGATGATATTTTAATTGCCGTCACTGCCAATAAGGCTCCGGTGGTTTATTTCCGAAATACAGGGTTTAAGCTATTAACGGAAACCTGGTACAATCAAAAAAGTAATGAAAATGCAGAAGAACGTCGGCGTATTGTAAAAACAGCAGCAGAAATTGTTATAGAGGATATTCGCTCTACGGTCTATGAGACAAAACATTATCCTCCATCAGATAATTTTTTTCAAAACTCTGAGTCAGATATACCTGAAACTTTCCGCGTTTTCCTAGATAGAGTGATTTTAAGAAACAAACGAGCGTCTTTTGAAAAATGGAAGAAAAAAAGCATTGCTCTCGCCCATTCTATCATTGCAGCAGCAAGGCCGAAATCTTTTATATCATCATTACAGATCGGACTAGTTGCATTTTTATTTCATAAGTATGGATCTCGGCGATTAATAGATGTATTATCATCTCTTGGATTTTGCTCTTCATACACCGAAGCAATGTTGTTCGAAGTTTCATCTATTATGCGCGCACCGTTGAATATCGATGATAACGCAGTTTCTCAATTTGAAAACGCAGACATTAGATGGTAATAACACTTTCCATGCCATGGGCGATATCCATTGTGCAAAACACCTACAACTGCTATCGCTCCTGATCAAATTATTCCACGATTAAGCACATCAAAATCTATAAAATTACCTATTTTCAAAACTCCCGGCAAACTTTCCAGGTAAAACTACCAAATGACTAGAGTATTAATCCTTAGTCAGTAAGAAGAGCCACACATAAAGAGTTTCTTCTTAGGTGCAAAAAGGTTTGGAAATTCAAGGGCGTCAGTTTGAATATTTACTCAAATAATTTTTGTAACTTTATTTTATTAACAACTGGTTTATTTCTATTTCTTTTAGTTTTTATAGCTCCAAAGTTCTTGTAGTTTTTTATAATTTTTCTCCGGATATCGGATCGCGAATGTATTACATGTTCTTGAAATAACTCATCACATTCTCCATAAATAATAAATAAGTTTAAATAATCTTCGTGCGTGTAATTTAATCGCCCCGGCACGATTATTATTAATGAATGTCAAATGGCAAGAAATAGTGACAATTCTGTAGGGTTCGATTGTTTTATTTCCGCCACGCCTTGTCGTCATGGCCAACTAATAACAACACTTAAAAGCCGTATAGCATTTTTACAATAGAAAAATGTTGAATTGTCAATATTTTGAAAACTAGAAATTTTTGGAATTGACACCCTTATACAAAGTTACCCTAATTTTTAATCCTTATATTTTAAATATAATTTTTATTCTTCTTTTTTGACCCCTCTGTACTAATTTTCAAAATATCCTAAAAAGACTACTAAAGTCGATCTTCGTCTACAAGAAAACTAACCCAAATTAAATAATAAAGACCTTCTTGTAGGAAAAATTTATAGTTAAGTTTTGGTCCGCAAACGTCATCTTTGACATAAAAATTTAAATATGTTCAAAACGGTGAGACTTAAGTATAGGACATTCTACATGAAATATGTCTAGAATTTTACGTAGAAATCAAAAATGTAATAATATATAGGGTGTCCCATTTAAAATAAGCAAGTTGACATCTACTTCCAGTATAACCGAAAGTGTCGCCATCTTGAAAATATTTTAACCGGCTGTCCCCCATGCATTTTAGTACACTGTCAAATTTTCAGATTCTTCCTAATTATAGTTTTCTTACAATCGATCGATAAAGTTTCCGGAGAATTACCCTATATACGGATATGCAAAAAATCAGCGAATAATTCGGTGTTTCCACTCTTCCGAATAAATACCGACTTATTAAACAATTATCATTTGCCCCGTAAATTTTATAATGACGCAAATAAATCAAGCAAACAGTTTTTATACATATCAGTATAGTGATGTGAGAATACGTATTAAAATAACCGAACAATTCGAATAGTAACTTAATCGTATTAAACCGAATAGTTCTTTGGCATCCGGAATGTGACGTGCTTCGGTTCTATTGAAATAAATGGAAACATAGTGTCAGAATAAGAATAATTTTATCCTTGTTTCGTTTGTAGTAACGCATAAGTATGTCTTGGTCTTCGGAGCGACAAGAAAACGAAGATTGAATGCTACGGACGGTGCTCGTTTGATTCGTATTAGTTCGTACTGTTTCGGGTGATGTGGGAATACGTATTGAAATAACCGAGCAATATTCGAATAGCAAATTAATACGTATTAATTTAGACGCTTCCTTGGCATACGGAATGTGATGATACCGATGATTTTTTATATAACGAACGATGCCCGATGGAAACGGATGTCACGGACGCTGCGGCATCGAATACACTTGTTCGTTCCCCAGTGCTGGGGATGATTATTATTCTATTATTTTAGATGCAAGTACTTTTGATGACGCAGAGCATAAAAATATATTTTAAAGTTATAAAATAAAAATTCATATATATATATATATATATATATATATATATATATATATATATATATATATATATATATATATATATATATATATATATATATATATATATACAAAAAAAAGTTTTATTGAAGAAATTAAAACAAAATATATATCATAAAAACATATAAATTCAACGTTAGTTCCAAAAAAAATCTTAAATTGTTTTTAATAAATCAAGGAAAGCATACATTCTAGTAATATTTAATTTGAACATAAATAAAAAATAATCCAGGATAGTTTTCTTTGAAAATAATATGTACAATATATAAACAAAACAATAATTTTGAACTTAGGTAGAAGTGGTAGGTTGTTTTCGCAAAATTTCTTGTTGCTGACTTTCGTTCATAGTTAAAAGAATTAAAGAGCCAGGATTATTTTTTAATTCTGTGGATTGGCTTATACATGGAATCTCATCTTGGTAAAAAAGCCTTCAGGGATATTTGTTACTACTTGGAGCTTACCAAAACCTGAAATATGAACTTGAGTCTCATCGGTAACATTATTTTTATTCATTTCTTCATGGTACAGAAGTGGACGTATTTCAGAAATATAATTTTTTAAATTACCAATTTTCGATTACACAACCGACATAGGGCAAATTTATTATTTGATGAATTGACAAAAAAAAACAATTGATTTTTGTGCGGGAGCCATGATGTAAAACCTAAAATTTGACCCGGCGCCTATGTCTAAATTTTTACTAAACCACTGTTGTCCAATTCCCCATCTAGAGCCGCGAGGAGTTCGGTTCGTATTAATTCGTAATGTTTCGTCAACATTCCGCAATTCGGATTGTTAAACAATCCGAATATTACATTCATCCGCATCCGTATTATTCGAATATCAAAATCATCCGAATATTTACAACACTATATCAGTATGTCTGGCAGCGTATTGCGAATTGACAACATTGCATTTTTTTTTGGTTATTAATGATTCAAACAAACAGTCCTCAAAGTTTTATTAGCATAATACAGATAAACATTTTGCGTCATCCTAGTAGTCTAAAACTGATGCTAATAAGACACTAAAAACTGTCGCTAGCTTTCGGGTTAGAATAAGTTTTCCTTATCACGAAAAAAAATTTACGTACCTATAGATAAAACTTCCAGTTAATTAAAAATATGGTCGATTTTTTCTAAATAGCAAATAACATGTTTATAAAAAGATAATCCAAATAAATAATCGTTTCAAGGTTTATGACATACCCAACATCAAATAAAATCCATTTTCTAAATTATATAACTACAACAAATACCATTTGTTACAATCAAATCTGCGATTAAATATTAAATAATACTAACTCAAAAGCTATTAAAATAGTGAATAATGTACAAAAAACAGGATGTGCAGTATATATTTTTACTGGACTCATTCGAAACATGCAAACCAACATTGACAAGCAAGAAAATTCTAATTATACCTTTCGTGCCTCGCAGCTGCTGTTTGTTTATGTCGAAATTGCCAACATTCGCTGATAACCTCTGTTACTAATCAACGTAAAGTGTGGGAATTTCAATATTAGACATATTTGCTACGACAAAATTCACACTGTTTTGATAGAAGTATTTTTGACAATCTAATCAGATTAAAAATTATATTTTATTATATATTTCTAGGTATTATCTATTAAAAAAAATCGTCTTATGTAAATAATAAGTAACTTGCTACTGGATTATTGTATAAAGAATGGCGCTTTCCTTAGATTTTGGAAGAAACTTCGAAAATAAAATAGTGTTGCCAACCTTAGTAAACCAAAAAGCAGCAAATGAACACTTAAAATAAAATTTTTATTAAAAAAATTGAACCGACTTCTAAAAGTGCGCTAAAAAGTGAAAAATAAAACTATAAATTTTTTATGTAATTGAAATTTTTGAAGTCGGCGCCAAACTAATACTTGACAAAATGTGATTTGCATAAACAGATTAAAAATACTTTATTTGTAATTGCTTTCTTACCATAATTTGTATATATTAGTAGTTATTTATTTCATTTAGAAATAATTTGGCGCCGACTTCAAAAATTTCAATTTCATATAAAAATTTATAGATATTTTTCACTTTTTAGGAGTCGGTTCAATTTTTTTATAAAATTTTTATTTTTCGATTTTTAGTATTGAATTCATTATGATATCCATAAATTATTTAAACTAAGTACTAATCGAGATTAGTATACCTCGCAATGACTCCAAGGTGGCAATAAAGTACCCATTTTATCCAAAGTTGTAAATCACCCGAAAATGAACTACTAATTCTTAATTCTCCAAATAGCAGTGAAACTGTGTCAAAGAAATATTTAGTCTGTCATAATAAATCCGCTATCTTAAATTTCAAATTAATTTTAGATTAGAAATATAGGCCCCAAAACTTTCCAATATCGATATTTAAAGAACTTGAGACGTAAATTTCTTATCCCGATATATTTTATACTCTATATTGAGTTTGTATACGCCCCAAGAACAACGCAACATCAATTTTAGACAAAAATCGGAAAATATAAAATTTTCACGCCCTTATATCGTATCTTATCAACCATTGTAAAAAATTAATTTCATATTCGTAATACACCACCCTGAACACACTCTAATACCAAATCTAAAAAAAAGCGAATAAGGTAAAATTTTCAACTCACCATCATCATCATCTAAATCTAAACTCTTCAAAGCCCCCTAGTATCAATTTCGGAAGAAATCTAGAGATTTAAAATTTCTAGACCGTCATATTGCATCTGACATATTCGATTTTCTTAAAATAATTTTAAATTCGCTATTTATATCCTCAAAAACGATTCAGTCCCACATTTGAACAAAATCGAAAAATGTTAAATTTTTAGTCCGCCATATTGAATCCTGAAAAAATACTATTAAATTCATAATTTACACTCTCAAGAACTCCCTATTTCAGTTTTGGAGAAAATCAAAAAAGTGAAATTTTTAGGACTCCGCCAGATTGAGTTTTTAAAAAAATATTTTAAATTCGTAATTAACACTAACAAAAATCCCCCAATACTGATTTTAGACAAAATCGAGAGATGTAGAATCTTTAATCCGCCATCTTGGATTCGCCATATTTAATTTTTTTTTAATAATTTCGGATTCGTAATGTGCAACTCCGAAAACTCCCCCTACCAATTTTGGAGAAAATTGAACAAACTTGATTTTTTCGTCCGCCGTATTGAATTTTTTAAAAATAATTTTAGATTCGTCATGTGCGACTCCGAAAACTCCTCCGTCCCAATTTTGGAGGAAATCGGAAAAAACTGATTTTTTTGTCTGCCATATTGGATCCGCCATATTGAATTTATTAAAAATAATTTTAGATTCGTCATGTGCGACCCCAAAAACTCCCCCGTACCAATTTTGGAGAAAATCAGACAAAATTGATTTTTTGTCCGCCATATTGGATCCGCCATATTGAATTTTTAAAAAATATTTTGGTTTCGTTATATACGACCCTAAAAACTCCCCCACACCAATTTTGGAGAAAAACTGACAAAATTTTTCTTTTGGTCGCCATATTGTCAGCGCCATCTTGGATTTTACCGCACCAATTTCGTTCAAAAAAATATGGGACCACCGTAATAACTTCCTGAACATAACGTAAAAAATATCATTAAAATCGGTACAGCCGTTCCGGAGTAATCGGTGTACATACATAAAAAAAAAATACATAGTCGACGAATTGAGAACATCCTTATTTTAGAAGTCGGTTAAAAACAGTAAAATGGAAGAATTTATGAACGAATTTTGAATAATCAAGCTAATGAACAATTTGAGTCTAACAAACTATCTGTACTGAATCAGTTTAAATTTCGAAAAAAAAAACAACATTACCTATGACCACTTTACTAGTAATATTTTAGACCTAAGAAAGGCTTTCGATTGTGTCACACATAGCATTTTTCAAAAACATTACCCTTCTACAATTTTCAAGCTGACCCCGTTCAGCTAATTGATTCGTATCTCCCAGATGCTGATCAGTATCTTCACTTTAACCAAGGCGATTCTAAAAAAACAACCCCTAAGATATGATGTACCTCAAGGGTCGGTATTAGACCCCATCATTTTTCATTTATATAAATGACTTGCATACTCTGAGTGAGGGAGTCAACACTGTTTTATTTGCTGACGACACAACCTTTTACATAAGCCAAGCTGTCACCCTTCGAGCCCATGGCCTATCTTTAAATAACTCAAAATCACAAAGTATTTATTTTACTTTACGAAATAACATTAAAACTGTACAGCCTTTTCTACCTCAATGTACAATGGAGCCCAAATTTCGCGGAATTACCCCTTGATGCAGGATTTACCTGGGAGTCGCACCTTGTCAATCTCTTGAAAAAACACAGGAGTCGTGTAAGGGTAACTTCCAGAGAAACTCTTCTCAATAATTTTCCTTCTCTTTTGGCTTATGCTATTCTTTCCTGGGTGCATTCTTGTCATATTGATCAGGCTTTTGGGCAACAAAGAAAATGCATTCGTATAATCTCTGGATTTGGCTATAGAGAACACTGGGGAGATTTTCTTAAGATTCTAAAAATTTTAACTTTGAAGTATGTTTCAAGATCTAACATTTGGCTCTTGGCCTCAATAATGAAGGTCGCTATCTGGGGCATTAAAACCCTTTTGTGGTACCGAGCGCGGTGCCAAAATTAAATATAGACAACAGGCCAGGAGAATTTTTTTAAAAATCAGATTTAGAAAATTTTTATAAAATAGTCGTTTAAATTAATTAATTAATAAGCGGATTATTAAAACACTTATATAATAAGTAAAAAATATTTATATTTAGACGATAAATTAAATATAATAACTAATATTAATTATATAATACGTACATAAATATAATAATACACATCAGTGGCGGCTTTTCCTTAGGTAGGCAGGTTTGCGCACCCCCAAATAAATTGTAAATTAGAATAAAAGATACTAATAAATATAAGTACAAATATTTTTTTAATTTCTACTGATAATCTAACGATTAGATTTAAATCAATTTTTGCAGAAAGATTATACGCGAACAGCAGTAAATTATTGAAATAATTTAACTTTACTTCGCCTAAATATCAAGAATAATTTGTGTGTATTATAGTATTACGCCTGGAAACGTTATCGATTAACTTCTTCCCATGGACCAAACACTGTCTTGGAGTTTTTCGCACTTTTTAATACGAGAGTAAAATTTACCAACAATTAAATTTACATCGACGACACTTATCTATCTATATCTATATCTATATATATATATATATATATATATATATATATATATATATATATATATATATATATATATATACATACATATATATATATATATACATACATATATATATATATATATATAGATAGATAGATAGATAGATAGATAGATATTGTAACGAACTTTACAGCGTTAACCATTTGATAATATTAGTTTGTGTTTTAGTACAAATCCCGCTGCAAAATCACTACGTTCATAGCGTAGTTAATCGAACTCAAATTTTACATACATTTATTTATTTTTTATATTTATAACAGGGTGCCAGTCAAAAAGTGGCCGCAAACATTTTTAATTAAAACAATTTTAATTAATTTTCGAAAAAAAATTTCGTTTACTTGTTTTTTATTAAATAAAATATCATCCACATCATAGTAATATATGTAAAGAATTTGAAAAGGCATGGGTGCCGTTCCCCACTCGGCCGCCACTACTTCGCAGCCAGGTGTAAACAGGTAATATTTTGGTGTATTACATGACGTATATGCATGTTTTTTACACCAAATTAAAGCTAATTTTTGTTTAATATGATGATATACCGCTGCCTGCGAAAAAATGGCCGCAAATTAGGGTTGCTAGCTGTTAAAAACGCTAAATATTAAAGTTGAAGTGAAAGAGTGCCAGCTGTGCGAGTTTTTAAAGCTATTGCGCATGCATCGATAGATAGGGTTCACAACAGTACAGCTTTCATACAAATTGATAGTTATATTTAGGCCTGTAAATGCCATTTTAGACAAAATTTAAAATATCTCAAAAACAGATAGATATAAGACATTATACATGAAATATGTTCATAATTTTACGTAGAATCTAAAAATTATATAACATATAGAGTGTTACGTTAAGTAAACTGTCAAATTTTAAAAATTTTCCAGTATCTACTTTCCGAGAAATCGAACGAGGCAATTCGTCATGAGATACCCTGTATATCATGGCTTCACTCATTTAGTGTTTAAATTCCCACTTATTTATCGTTTTCGACAGCTTTTATTACATTTCTTAAATCCTCATTACTGAGAAAACTCAATATATTTTTACGACATATATAAGGCATCGCCGGCAGTGTATCCGCAAAAAAGTCAAAAAATATTATACTATAATTCAACAATTCTATCCTTTTTAAGACGTGAAAACGACTGTTTAACATTCCGCCGTACGCAGGAAATTTGGTTTTGTAATTTTTTGATCTTAAATCCCGCAGGGTACACTGCTTCGATAGATTCACTATCAACTGATTAATGCCGTTCAACAGAATATCGTAAAGAGAAATATTATTGGTTATAATTTCTTTTTTCATCGTTTCTACTTCTTGTTGACACGCGTTTTCGAAATGGTATACACAAGGAAGAAATTTTTTCACCATTTTTTCATTTATATGTAAGCCGAGATTACTTAACTTCACTGCGTGACTCATAATAGTTATCTTGATTTTTCTATAAAAAGCTATATCGACTACAGATTGACCGAATGTATTTAGTTCGTTAATATTAATGAAATTATCTAGAAGAAGTTTGACGACTCCTGTAGAGTTATTTTGAATGGCTTCGTATATTGGTGTACTTCCACGTTCCTTTTCACCATTTACTTCTGCCCCTTGATTTAAAAGAATTTTAGTTAATTCCACATCGTTGTCCCGCACAGCTTCGTAAAGGAGATTGTAGCCTAATTCGCTATTAGCCTCGAAATCGGCACCGTTTCTTATTAGAAGTTTAATAATTTCTTCATTGCCACTTTGCACGGCTTCACGCAGCGGAGTGTTACCTTCTTCGGTGCGGACGTTTACATCGACGTCTCCATTTTTTAAAAGAATTTCAACAATTTCTTGATTTTCCCTTCGAACAGCCTCGTAAATGGGAGTATAGCCTTTTTTCGTTCTGGTATTTACTTCGGCTCCAAGTTTTACAAGAATCTCCACGATTTCCGTATTTTCTTTCCGGACAGCCTCAAAAAGCGGGGTATGGCCCTCTTCCGTTTTAACGTTAACGTTAACGTCGATTTCATTTAAAAAAAGTTTAGCAAATTCCGTTCGATCTAACCATATAGCCATGTAAATGGCGTTATAACCCGGGGTAACTTCCGTATTCACATCAGCCCCATGTTTCAAAAGTATTTCCACCATTTCTCTATTATTACGCCATACCGCCTCGAACAGCGGTATTAGGCCTCCCCTGGTTGGTATATTGACATTAGCATTTGCATCTAAAAGAATTTTTACCAGTTCGATTTCGTTTCTTTGAACCGCATGCAAAATTGGCGTATAGCCCGTTTTGCTTTCAGCATTTACATCAGCACCATTATTTACAAGAATATTTACAATATCCACGTTTCCATTCTGAGCAGCCACGTAAATTGGGCTGTAGCCTCCATCGTCCCTTTCGTTAACACTGATGCCTTGATTTAGAAGAGTTTCCACCAATTCTATATTGTTTCTTCGAATAGCTTCGTTCAGTAACCTACCATTTATTTTAGTACTACTTGCGTCATAAATTTTATCTATTATCTTGCTTCCGTCTTGACACTGATATTGATCTTGATTAAGAGCCATTTTTTTTGGTACCATGGGAATATCTGCAAAGTAATGTTGTTGTGAGAAGAAATATAAAAGTACCGTCTCATATCAAATTTATACATTTCTTTTCTGGCCTGGAAGTCAAGAATCAAGCTCAGATAAGACGAAAGTTTTCGAGTCAAGGTAAGATTTAATTTTTTACATCTGATATTGCAATAATCATAAACTAATACCTGCGATATAGACCCAAAAAATAATAATTTATAAGCCAAACTCGCGACAATTTTGACTTCAAATTTTAATCAATTATACATTTCAACGATAAATCATTCAGAGGCATTAAGCGAATGTCGCCTCGATCATCGATACTCCGCAATTATCGAAAACATATATGAGAATGCCACGGCAAATGTCAGAACATCGGCAAATCAATGCACAGATATATTTAATATCCCTCGGGGGGTAAGGCAAGGTGACACACTCTCCACAAAATTGTGTGTTGCTTTGCTAGAGAGTATGTTGAAAAAGATAAACTGGAATTTAACAGGAATCAACATCGATGGCGAATTGATAAATCATCTCTGTTTTACAAACGATATTGTGTTAATAACTGACAATATACAGAAGCACAAAATATGCTGGATACACTAAACGATGCCTCAGAAAAAGTTGGTTTAAAAATTTATTTGTCAAAAACACAATACATGACAAACCTAGTAATGAGTAGTCTCTTAAACGTCGATAACATAAATCTAGAACAAGTCCATATATACAGGCAGTCCTCGACTTACGTCGTTTCAAGTTACGTCGAACAATGTTTTGACACTATTCCTCAAGCATACGTCAACTGTTTCGATTTCCGCCATAAGAGAATTCACTTGTCGTGAGGCTGTGTGGGGGGGGGGGGGGCAGGGCGAGGCGACGGCGAGCGGGGATTACCCCGCACATGCCGCTGACGAATTTCTCTGGATAGTTTATGGACAACGGACAATCGAGACGTAATACATTCGTTTTTTTTTGCATCTTTGACAGTTTTTGTTAATACATATTTAAGCGAATTTAAATCTTACTGTGCCACCTAAACAAGACAGTAATAGTAAAGTGAAGAAGAGAGTAAGAAAGACAATTACAATGGAGGTTAAATCTAAGCTTTTAAAACTCAAAGATCGCGGTTGTTCGACTTCACCTATTGGACGAGAACTTAATTTATCACACACGGCTGTACAGGGTGAGTCAACGATTGGATGAAGTAGGTTTGTGCCTTTTCGGTGAAATTAACAAAGAAACTATATTTATTGTTTGATACAGTTTATTTTTACGCAGATTTTAAAAATATTTAGGACACTACAGGGTGGGCCAAAAAACTAGGACAGCATAAAGTTGTATTTTTTTAAATAGAACACCCTATATACGAATCGTATTTTCGATTTAGCTTATAATTTTAAATCTTTTTTATTAAGGGTTTACTATAACAAAACTTTATAGTTTCTGAGATAATTAAGTTTAAATAAAAAAAAGTCACATTTTCAAGCATCAATTCAATCCTAAATAACGTTTTCAATTTTATGACAAATATATTCAAATTTGGAATTTAGCAAGGCCAAGGACAAGTTAACATAATTTTTACCTAATATTTGCAATAAAGGCTACAGGGTGTTGAACACATCGGCTCAAATTTGAACAAGTTTAAATGAATAAATATCTTTTTTTTTAAATGGTACACCCTGTATATTTTCATGTTATTTAATAGAGTAATAAAAACCCTAAAAGTTTTGTTCAATATGTCCTATACCTATTTATAATAATTTTTGAGATATTTCAGTTTTTCTTATTTTCCATACTTTTTTACAGAAATAGTCTTCATTATCATAGTAGCCATGTAAAATAATAAAAAGAAACTACAGAAACAAACAGAATGTGGTTAAATATGATGAAATACATTATTCGTTATATTACAATGGCAATAGTTTAATTAAACATAATGTGAAAAAATTAACACAACAATAACGACAAGGCAAATACATATTTATTTTTATAGTAAATTGAAACAAAAAAATTACCTATTAAATACTGAGATTAATTATTTCTTTTTAATAAGTGTTCGAATAAACGACCCTCTTGTGCAATGCACAAATTTAGCCTTTTTTGCAGATTTTCTCGGACCCTGGTCAAAAATAGTGGCATTATTGTTCTACAGGTATCCCTAATTCTGTTTCGCATATCTTCCACTGTTGTTGGTGGATTAACATACACCTTATTTTTAATATAACCCCATAGGAAGAAATCTAATGGGGTGATGTCGCAAGACCTTGGTGGTCACTCAATGAAACCCCCACGTCCAATCCATTTTTGCGGATATCGTTGGTCCAAAAACGCACGAACTTCTGGAACCACATACTGTCGAGCTCATCCCTATCGAGACCTTGAAACAGTTGGGGTAGTTCTTCTTGTAGAAAGTTCAGGTAACTATGGCCATTTAGTGGTTTATTAAAAAAGTGGGGTCCAATAATTCGATTATGATGAATACCACACCAAACATTTAATGACCAGTGGTTTTGATGTTGCACCTCTCTAATCCAAAATGGGTTTTCTGTGGCATAATAATGCATGTTGCGTGTATTTACAGCACCGTTACTTCTAAAAGTAGCTTCATCACTAAACATTACCTTGCATAATAAATTTGGATTTAATTGAATCTCCGCATTTATTGTACGACAAAAGTTTACACGACTTTCAAAATCCTGTCCATGCAATTCTTGGTGTAATTCCATGTGATATGGATGATACCTATATTTCTTGGTAGTACGATTAGCGGTGGATTGTGATGTTTCATATAATGCTGCTAACTGACGGCTACCAATATAAGGATTTTCCTGAACATTTAACAATACTTGTAGTTCTTTTTCTTCATTAGTTACTGGTTTGTTGACCACTTTACGTTTTGGATAATCAACAGTACCAGAAGAATCAAATCTTTGCATTAAGTTTTGAAAAGTATGGGTATTAGGCTGGCGTCGATCAGGATACTTCACTTTGTAAATTCTTTGAGCAAGAAGGCAATTTTTTTCAGCCTCTCCTATTGTATAAATCATATCTATTAACTCATTCTTTGGAAAATTCATTTTACAATATAAGATGAATGCAAAAAAACCAAACTACACTACATAAAAACCAAAAGAAGCGATTGCGGTTATAAATTTGACACACAGAAAAATGTTCTTTTACATTGTTTTTGCCATGGCTACTATGATAATGAAGACTATTTCTGTAAAAAAGTATGGAAAATAAGAAAAACTGAAATATCTCAAAAACTATTATAAATAGGTATAGGATATATTGAACAAAACTTTTAGGGTTTTTATTACTCTATTAAATAACATGAAAATATACAGGGTGTACTATTTAAAAAAAAAGATATTTATTCATTTAAACTTGTTCAAATTTGAGCCGATGTGTTCAACACCCTGTAGCTTTTATTGCAAATATTAGGTAAAAATTATGTTAACTTGTCCTTGGCCTTGCTAAATTCCAAATTTGAATATATTTGTCACAAAATTGAAAACGTTATTTAGGATTGAATTGATGCTTGAAAATGTGACTTTTTTTCTTTAAACTTAATTATCTCAGAAACTATAAAGTTTTGTTATAGTAAACCCTTAATAAAAAAGATTTAAAATTATAAGCTAAATCGAAAATACGATTCGTATATAGGGTGTTCTATTTAAAAAAATACAACTTTATGCTGTCCTAGTTTTTTGGCTCACCCTGTAGAGTCCTAAATATTTTTAAAATCTGCGTAAAAATAAACTGTATCAAACAATAAATATAGTTTCTTTGTTAATTTCACCGAAAAGGCACAAACCTACTTCATCCAATCGTTGACTCACCCTGTACAGACAATATTGAAAGATAGAGAAAAACTAATAACAGCTCTACCTTCCGTCTCTTTGAACAGCACTATTATACGAAAAAGGAATGCTTTAATTTGTGAAATGGAAAAACTCTTGTAACTTGAATTCAAAATCAAACTCAGCTACGGGTTCCTCTTAGTTTGGCTATTATTCAAAATAAGGCACTCAGTATCATCAACACACTGCAAAATAAACGTGGCGAGAATAGTAGTGAAAAAACAAAATCTTTTTCTGCCAGTCGTGGATGGTCCATGCGCTTTAGAACGAGATATACGTTGCATAACATTGCAGAGAAGCTCCTAGTACCGATCATGTGGCTGCTCAGAGTTTTCCTGGAATATTAAATGAAATTATCGAAAGTGGAGACTATTCGCCTAAACAAATTTTTAACGTGGACGAAACTGGTTTATTTTAGAAAAAAATGCCATCTCGCACTTTTATATCGCAGGAAGAGAAGTCTATGCATGGGTTTAAAGCGGCTAAAGATCGTTTGACGTTTTTATTGGGTTCGAATGTTGAAGGTGATCTCAAATTGAAACCCCTTTTGGTTTATAGGTCTGAAAGTCCGCGAGCTCTTAAAAATTACGTCAAGAATAATCTTCCAGTCATATGGAAGGCTAATCCAAAGGCATGGGTTACAGCAGTACTTTTTGAAAAATAGTTTACTAAGCATTTCATACCTGAAGTGAAACAGTACTGTTTAAACAATAATTTTGCTTATAAAGCTTTACTTATTTTAAACAATGCTCCCGGCCATCCTGTGCGTATTGCCGATATCGATCCTCAAATCAAAGTTTTGTTCCTGCCTCCAAACACGACTTCGTTGTTGCAGTCCATGGATCAAGGAGGGATTGCTTCTTTTAAGGCCTATTATCTCAGGAGAACTTTTTCACAGGCTGTAAAGGCTAATGAAAAAGATGACATAGAGCTGAGAGATTTTTGGAAAAGTTATAATATCTTGCAATGCGTAAAAAATATTGCTGCTTCATGGGATGAGGTAAAACTCAACAATTTAAAAGGAGTTCTTCATCTATAGATCAACCAAATATCGATGAGATCACAACTGACATTATTCAGTTGGCTAACCGTTTGCCTGACATTGCAGTTACTGCTGATGATATTGATGATCTGTTATGCTCACATTCGCAAGAACTGACTAATGAAGATCCTATTGAATTACAAGCACAAGTACAAGAGGAAGCAATCGAGTCACAAGAAATGGCATCTTCTATTGGTAACACTGAAAAAGAACTTACACTAAAAAAACTTTCCGCAGCCTTTGCAAATTTGGAGAAAGCCATGAAAATTTTTGAAGAAAATGATCCTAATTTGGGAGAAGTTTTAATGTTAATAATAAAATTTGTGCGGCCTATCAGTGTTACCAAGACCTGTATGACAACAAAAAGAAAGAAGCGAAGCAATTCTAGAATTGATAGTTTCTTTAGGCCGAAAATTTAATTTATTATTTCTCATTACATATTTTGATTATTAAAGTTTTATTATTATTATTAAAGTTAATAACACACATATACCAAACATAACTACCAATTTCATAAGTACATAATTATTTTAAGAACTTACTTTTAATAATAAAGCATATATTCTGTTACAAATGCAGTTTTTTTTTTTTAATTTTGAGTCCTTGTGGAACCTAACCCTTGAGTTTTACATGTAAACATATGAAAAAATATATCTCGACTTACGTCGCGTATTTCGAGACCCTAACATGCCGTAAGTACGAGGATGGCCTGTAGACAAATACTTGGGACATGAGATCGGAATTAGGCGAGATAATCACACGCACGAAATCCAGCGAAGAATAGGTTTACCGTGGGCGGCATTCGGTAGACTCAGATATATATTGAGATCTGATCTTCCTGTATACTTGAAAAAAAGGTCTTTAACCAGTGTCTTGCCTGTTCTCACGTATTGAGCTGAGACACTTACTTTGACAAAAAAGAACATTAACAGTCATGCAACGAAAAATGGAATGGTCAATTTTGGGAGTCACTCTTAGGGATAGAATACTCAATCACATCATAAGAAACCTAACAGGAGTAAGAGACGCAGTGAAATCTATCTTACATCTTAAATGGAATTGCGCAGGACATGTGGTTAGGATGACTGATGGACTCGTGGAACGGAGACCAAGATATGAGGTCTATGGAAGTAGAGGACGACCTCCTAGTCGGTGGACAGACGACATAAAAAGAGTGGCAGGAAATTGAATACAGGTGGCACAAAATAGAAAAAGATGGCTGGAATTAAGGAAGGCTTTCGTTCAGCAGTGGACAGGATAAGCCAAATGATGGTGATGATGATAAATCATTAAAAGATTTTACTCAATCGTCACATTAACTATTAATAACACAGATCGTTATGTTGAAATCAATAATGCAACTGTTAAAGCACTGTCAAGTAGGGGCTGTCCACAGAGAGGAGTCCTGTCGCCTTTATTGTGAAGCCTTGCGGTGGGCAGCTTGATGAGTCAACTAAATGACGCTGGTTTGCATACATAGGCCTATACCGATGACCTGGCATTTTGTGCCTTAGTCGCAATACCCGGGACCTGGAGGAACCAATGATGCGGGCCCTCCAGATCGCGGAGCGATGGTGCCACAGAGAAATGTGGGAAATAAACCCGGACAAGACCGAAGTGGTAATCTTTACAAAAAAGAGGAAAATGGGGAGACTTCCCAGTGTTACATTGTCGGGAAGGACTCTTTCATACAAGGGAATAGTTAAATACTTAGGAGTAATTCTGGAATAACGACTGTGCTGGACAGGTTATATTGAGGTTTGAATATGGGGGCTGATACCGAAAGTGTCATTTTGAATATACACTATGGTGATCCGCCCCATGGTAACGTACACCGATATTGTAACGTGGTCTAGTACAGCAAAGCGCAATATATTGGGAATGTTGAGTGCGATGAGGATTGCCCCCATTAAAGCTCTGGAGGTCCTGGTGAACACATCTGTCGTGGATTTACGGGAGCCAATGAGTTCGAAACCGGGTCCAGATGGCGGACACTACCTATGGGAAAAATGTCCACCTTTTCCTGGTAGTTTCAGAATTTTTTGACCTCAAATTAATGTTGGTGCATTAAATATGCGATAACATATCTCAAATTCAATGAACACTGACTGTATATTTAATTTACATAGTTGGCTTAAAAATTAATGATCAAATTTTAAATTTAACTTATGATAATTATTTAGAATAATGCATTTCCTTTTTACAGTGTAGGACATTATATATAAAATATGTATATAATTGTGCGTAAAATATAAAAATGAAAAGACATATAGGGTGTTCCATTTAAAATAAGCAAGAAGAAATTAACCTTCGGTATAACCGAAAGTGTAACATCTTAAAAATATTTTAGGGGAATTGTCCCCATTGACTTTACTAAACTGCCAAATTCTAAAAATTTTCCAGAAATCACTTCCTAAGAAATCGATCCCGGCAATTGATCGTGGGACACCCTGTATATCATGACTTTATTCGTTTAGTGTTTCAAATCACACCTATTTATCATTTTCGACAGCTTTTATTACATTTCTTAAATCCTGATTACTGAGAAAACTTAATATATTTTTACGACATATATAAGGCATTGCCGGCAGTGTATCTACAAAAAAGTCAAAAAATATTATACTATAATTCAACAGTTCTTTCCTTTTTAAAATGTGAAAACGACTGTTTAACATTCCGCCGTACACAGGAAATTTTGTTTTGTAATTTTTCGATCTTAAATCCCGCAGGGTGCATTGCTTCGATAAATTCACTATCAACATATTGACACCGTTCAACAGAATATCGTAAAGAGAAATATTATTGATGATAATTTCTTTTTTCATCGTTTCTATTTCTTGTTGGCACGCGTTTTCGAAATAGTATATACAAGGAATATATTTTTTCACAAGTTTTTCATTTAAATATAAGCCGAGATTACTTAACTTCAGTGTGTGACTTAAAACAACTCTCTTAATTTCTCTGTAAAAAGCTATATCGACTACAGATTGACCGAATGTATTTAATTCGTTAATATTAGCGAAATTATCTAGAAGAAGTTCGACGACTCCTGTAGAGTTGTTTTGAATGGCTTCGTATATAGGTGTACTTCCACGTTCCTTTTCACCATTTACTTCTCCCCCTTGATTTAAAAGAATTTTAGTTAATTCCACATCGTTGTCTCGCACAGCTTCGTAAAGGAGATTGTAGCCTAATTCACTATTAGCCTCGAAATCGGCACCGTTTCTTATTAAAAGTTTAATAATTTCTTCATTGCCACTTTGAACGGCTTCACGCAGCGGAGTGTTACCTTCTTCGGTGCGGACGTTTACATCGACGTCTTCATTTTTTAAAAGAATTTCAACAATTTCTTGATTTTCCCTTCGAACAGCCTCGTAAATAGGGGTATAGCCTTTTTTCGTTCTGATATTTACTTCGGCTCCAAGTTTTACAAGAATCTCCACGATTTCCGTATTTTCTTTCCGGACAGCCTCAAAAAGCGGAGTATGGCCCTCTTCCGTTTTAACATTAACGTTAACGTCGATTTCATTTAAAAAAAGTTTAGCAAATTCTGTTCGATCTAACCATATAGCCATGTAAATGGCGTTATAACCCGGGGTAACTTCCGTATTCACATCAGCCCCATGTTTCAAAAGTATTTCCACCATTTCTCTATTATTAACCCATACCGCCTCGAACAGCGGTATTAGACCTCCCCTGGTTGGTATATTCACATTAGCATTTGCATCTAAAAGGATTTTTACCAGTTCGATTTCGTTTCTTTGAACCGCGTGCAAAATTGGCGTATAGCCCGTTTTGCTTTCAGCATTTACATCAGCACCATTATTTACAAGGATATTTACAATATCCACGTTTCCATTCTGAGCAGCCACGTAAATTGGGCTGTAGCCGTTATCGTCCCTTTCGTTAACACTGATGCCTTGATTTAGAAGAGTTTCCACCAATTCTATATTGTTTCTTCGAATAGCTTCGTTCAGTAACCTACCATTCATTTTGGTTCTACTTGCGTCATAAATTTTATCTATTATCTTGCTTCCGTCTTGACACTGATATTGATCTTGATTAAAAGCCATTTTTTTTGGTACCATGGGAATATCTGTAAAGTAACGTTCTCGTGAGAAGAAATATAAAAGACCCGTCTCATATCAAAAGTTTTTGATTCAAGGCAAGATTTAATTTTTTACATCTGATATTGCAATAATCATAAACTAATACCTGCGATAGAACCCAAAAAATAATAATTTATAAGCTAAACTAGCGATAATTTTGACTTCAAATTTTAATCTATTGTACATTTCAACAAAAGCGATAAATCATTCAGAGGCATTAAGCGAATGTCGCGTCGATCATCGATACTCCGCAATTATCAAAAACATATATGAGAATGCCACGGTAAATGTCAGAACATCGGCAAATCAATGCACAGATAGATTTAATATCGCTCGAAGGGTAAAGTAGGTGACACACTCTCCCCAAAATTGTTTGTTGCATTACTACAGAGTATGTTGAAAAGGATAAATTGGGATTCAACAGGAATCAACATCGATGGCGAATTCATAAATCATCTCCGTTTTGCAGACGATATTGTGTTAATAACAGACAAAATACAGGAAGCACAAAATATGCTGGATACGCTAAACGTTGCCTCAGAAAAAGTTAGTTTGAAAATTAATTTATCAAAGACACAATACATAATAAACCTAGTAACGAGTAGTCCCTTAAACATCAATAACATAAATCTAGGACAAGTGCATATATACAAATACTTGGGACATGAGATCGGTATTAAGCGAGATGATCAGATGCACAAAATCCAGCGAAGAATAGGTTTATCGTGGGCGCATTTGGTAGACTGAGATATATATTGAGATTTGATCTTGCTCATTGCTTGAAAAGAAAGGTTTTTAACCAGTGTGCTTGCCTGTTCTCACGTATGGAGCCGAGACACTTACTTTGACAAAAAAGAACATTAACAGAATACATATCATGCAACGAAAAATGGAACGGTCAATTTTGTAAATCACTTTTTGGGATACAATACCCAATCACATCATAAGAAACCGAACAGGAGTAAGAGACGCGGTGAAATCTATCTTACATCTTAAATGGAACTGGGCAGGACATGGGGCTAGGACAACTGATGGACGGTGGACAAAGAGACTTGTGGAATGGAGACCAAGACATGAGGCCTATAGAAGTTGAGGATGACCTCCTAGTCGGTGGACAGACGACATAAAAAGAATGGTTGAAAATTGGTTACAGGTGGGGCACAATATAGACAGAGATGGCTGGAATTAAGAGAGGCTATTCGTTCAGCAGTGGACAGGATAAGCCAAATGATGGTGATGATGATAAATCATTAAAAGGTTTTGCTCAATCATCACATTAACCATTAATAACACAGATCACTATGTTGAAATTAATAATGCAGTGTCAAGTAGGGGCTGTCCACAGGGAGGAGTCCTGTCGCTTTTATTGTGAGGCCTTGTGGTGGACAGCCTGATGGGTGAACTAAATTATGCTGGTTTGCATACATAGGCCTACGCCGATGACCTGGCATTTTGTGCCTTAGTAGCGATACCCGGGACCTGAAGGAACCAATAATGCGGGCCCCCCAGATCGCGGAGTGAAGGTGCCACAGGGAAGGGTTGGGAATAAACCCGGACAAGGCCAAAGAGGTAATCTTTACAAAAAAGAGGAAAATGAGGAGACTTCCCACAGTTACATTGTCCGGAAGGACTCTTTCATACAAGAAAATAGTTAAATACCTAGGAGTAATTCTGGAGTCACGACTGTGCTGGAAAGATTATATTGAGGATTGAAATAAGAAGGTCCTATGTGCTTTCTGGGTTTGTAAAGGTGCACATAGAGGCTGACACCGAAAGCGTCATTTTGGATATAGACTATGGTTATCCGTCCCATGATAACGTACGCCGGTATTGTATGGTGGCCTAGTACAGCAAAACGCAAATGCCTTCTTCAACTTGACAAAGTTCAAAGAATGGCTTGAGTGGATATATTGAGTGCGATGAGGATCGCACCCACTAAAGCTCTGGAGGTCCTGGTGAACATGACTGTCCCGTACTGACGGGAGCCATTGAGTTAGAAACCAGGTCCAGATGGCTAACACTACCTATGGGAAAAATGTCCACCTTTTCCTGGTAGTTTCAGAATTTTTTGAACTCATATTAATGATGGTGCATTAAATATGTGATAATATAGCTTAAATCCAATGAACACTGGCTGTATATTTAATTTACATAGTCGGCTTAAAAATTAATGATAAAATTTTAAATTTAATGTATGATAATTAATTTAGATTAACGTAAATTATTAAATTTAATACATTACATTAAATACATTCAATAAATGTTTGTGAAATTTGCTTCCAGAACATTTATGTTAAACTTACTGCATTTCCTTTTTACAGTGTAGGACATTATACATGAAATAGGTATATAATTATGCGTAAAATCTAAAAATGAAACGATATATAGGGTGTTCCATTTAAAATAAGCAAGAAGGAATCGACTTTCGGTATAACCGGAAGTGCAACCATCTTGAAAATATTTTAGCCGAATTGTCCCCAGTTTAGTAAACTACCAAATTCTAAAAATTTTCCAGAGATCACTTCCTAAGAAATCGATCGCGGCAATTGGTCGTGGGACACCCTGAATATCATGACTTTATCCCTTTAGTGTTTCAATTCACACCTATTTGTTGTTTTCGATAGCTTTTACTACATTTCTTAAATCCTGATTACTGAGAAAACTCAATATATTTTTACAACATATATAAGGCATCGCCGGCAGTGTATCTACAATAAAGTCAAAAAATATTATACTATAATTTAACAGTTCTTTCCTTTTTAAAATGTGAAAACGACTGTTTAACATTCCGCCGTACACAGGAAATTTGGTTTTGTAATTTTTCGATCTTAAATCCCGCAGGGTACACTGCTTCGATAAATTCACTATCAACTGATTAATGCCGTTCAACATAATATCGTAAAGGGAAATATTATTGATTATAATTTCTTTTTTCATCGTTTCTATTTCTCTTTGGCACGCGTTTTCAAAATAGTATACATAAGGAATATATTTTTTCACAAGTTTTTCATTTAAATATAAGCCGAGATTACTTAACTTCAGTGTGTGACTTAAAACAATTCTCTTAATTTTCCTGTAAAAAGCTATATCGATTACAGATTGGCCGAATGTATTTAATTCGTTAATATTAGCGAAATTATTTAGAAGAAGTTCGACGACTCCTGTAGAGTTGTTTTGAATGGCTTCGTATATAGGTGTACTTCCACGTTTCTTTTCACCATTTACTTCTGCCCCTTGATTCAAAAGAATTTTAGTTAATGCCACATCGTTGTCCCGCACAGCTTCGTAAAGGAGATTGTAGCCTAATTCGCTATTAGCCTCGAAATCGGCACCGTTTCTTATCAGAAGTTTAATAATTTCTTCATTGCCACTTTGAACGGCTTCACGCAGCGGAGTGTTACCTTCTTCGGTGCGGACGTTTACATCGACGTCTCCATTTTTTAAAAGAATTTCAACAATTTCTTGATTTTCCCTTCGAACAGCCTCGTAAAAGGGGGTATAGCCTTTTTTCGTTCTGGTATTTACTTCGGCTCCAAGTTTTACAAGAATCTCCACGATTTCCGTATTTTCTTTCCGGACAGCCTCAAAAAGCGGGGTATGGCCCTCTTCCATTTTAACGTTAACGTTAACGTCGATTTCATTTTAAAAAAGTTTAGCAAATTCCGTTCGATCTAACCATATAGCCATGTAAATGGCGTTATAACCCGGGATAACTTCCGTATTCACATCAGCCCCATGTTTCAAAAGTATTTCCACCATTTCTCGATTATTAACCCATACCGCCTCGAACAGCGGTATTAAGCCTCCTCTGGTTGATATATTGACATTAGCATTTGCATCTAAGAGGATTTTTACCAGTTCGATTTCGTTTCTTTGAACCTCGTGCAAAATTGGCGTATAGCCCTTTTTGCTTTCAACATTTACATCAGCACCATTATTTACAAGAATATTTACAATATCCACGTTTCCATTCTGAGCAGCCACGTAAATTGGGCTGTAGCCTCCATCGTCTCTTTCGTTAACACTGGCGCCTTGATTTAGAAGAGTTTCTACAAATTCTATATTGTTTCTTCGAATAGCTTCGTTTAGTAACGTGCCATTTATTTCGGTACTATTTGCATCATAAATTTTATCTATTATTTTGCTTCTATTTTGACACTGATATTGATCTTGATTATCAGCCATTTTTTTTCGTACCATGAGAATATCTGTAAAGTAACGTTGTCGTGAGAAGAATATAAAAGTACCGTCTCATATCAAATTTATACATTTCGTCTCTGGCCTGGAAGTCAAGAACCAAGCTCAGTTAAGAAGACAAGATTTAATTTTTTAAATCTGATATTGCAATAATCATAAACTAATATCTGCGATAGAACCCAAATATAATAATTTATAAGCCAAACTGGCGATAATTTTGACTTCAAATTTTAATCAATTGTACATTTCAACAAAAGCGATAAATCATTCAGAGGCATTAAGCCAATGTCGCGTCGCTCATCGGTACTCCGCAATTATCAAAAACATATATGAGAATGCCACGGCAAATGTCAGAACATCGGCAAATCAATGCACTGATATATTTAATATCGCTCGCGAGGTAAGGCAAAGTGACATACTCTCCCCAAAATTGTTTGTTGCATTGCTAGAGAGTATGTTGAAGAAGATAAACTGGGATTCAACAGGAATCAACATCGATGGCGAATTGATAAATCATCTCTGTTTTGCAGACGATATTGTGTTAATAACAGACAAAATACAGGAAGCACAAAATATGCTGGATACGTTAAACGATGCCTCAGAAAAAGTCAGTTTGAAAATTAATTTATCAAAACCACAATAGGTGACAAACCTAGTAATGAGCAGTTCCTTAAACATCAGTAACATAAATCTAGAACAAGTGCATATATACAAATACTTTGGATATGAGATCGGTATCCAGAGAAGAATACGTTTATCGAGGGCGGCATTCGGTAGACTTAGATATATATTGAGATCTGATCTTCCTGTATGTTTGACAAGAAAGGTCTTTAATAAGTGTATCTTGCCTGTTCTCATGTATGGAGCTGAGACACTTGCTTTGACAAAAAAGAACATTAACAGAATACATGTCATGCAACGAAAAATGGAACGGTCAATTTTGAGAGTCACTCTTAAGGATAGAATGCCCAATCACATCATAAGAAACCGAACAGGAGTAAGAGACGCGAAATCTATCTTACATCTTAAATGGAACTAAGCAGGACATGTGGCTGATGGACGGTGGACAAAAAGACTTGTGGAATGGAGGCCAAGATATGAGGCCTATAGAAGTAGAGGACGACCTCCTAGTCGGTGGACAGACGACATAAAAAGAGTGGCTGGAATTTGCATACAGGTGGCACAAAATAGAAAGAAATGGCTGGAATTAAGGGAGGCTTTCGTTCAGGAGTGAACAAGATAAGCCAAATGATGATGATGATGATAAATCATTAAAAGATTCTGTTCAATCATCACATTAACCGCCGGCCGCTATGTTGAAATTGATAATGCAACTGTTAAAGCACTGTCAAGTAGAGGCTGTCCACAGGGAGTAGTCCTGTCGCCTTTATTGTGAGGCCTTGCGGTGGACAGCCTGATGAGTGAACTAAATGACGCTGGTTTGCATACATAGACTGTTGTGGAACATAACATCTCACCACGGCTTTCCGGCAAAACTGGACTTAAATAAAGGTTCAAGTTTGTGGAAAGTACAAGGATGTCTGAGAAAGATACCGGTGTATCCCACTGACGAGTCCACCACCGGTATCGGGACGAAACATCCATACATTTACTACGGTGGTCGAAAATAAATCGCTAGCTACATGTCCCTACCACCAGGGGCATTGCTAATTGCGACATGGCGCGCGAGCAGGGACGGCGGCAGACGAGGGTCTTAACTGCCGTTGGCTTTGATTAAGCCTGACCCGGCCATTGGAAGACCACCGAAGATGTCCGTTCCACTTCCTTTTCAGCCCTGTGCTTTCTAACGGCTTGGACTGTTCGACAGTTTAAGCCGGAAAGCTTATGCCTTAGGGGGGCATGTTGTGGAACATAACATCTCGCCACCGCTTTCCGGCAAAACTGGACTTAGAGGTCCAAGTTTGTGGAAAATACAGGGATGTCTGGGAAAGATACTGGTGGATTCCACTGATGAGTCCACCACCGGTATCTGAACGAAACATCCATACATTTACTACGGTGGTCGAAAATAGATCGCTAGCTACATGTCCTTACCACCAGGGGCACTGCTAATTGCAACAAGACCTACACCGATGACCTGGCATTTTGTGCCTTAGTCGCGATATCCGGGACCTGGAGGAACCAATGATGCGGGCCCTCCAGATCGCGGAGTGATGGTGCCACAGAGAAGCTTTGGGAATAAACCCAGACAAGATTCAGGTAATAATCTTTACAAAAAGAGAGGAAAATGGGGAGATTTCTCATAGTTACATTGTCTGGAAGGACTCTTTTATACAAGGGAATAGTTAAATACTTAGGAGTAATTCTGGAGTCACGACTGTGCTGGAAAGATTATATTGAGGTTTGAACATGGGGGCTGATACCGACAGTGTCATTTTGGATATATACCATGGTGATCCGCCCCATGCTAACGTAAGCCGGTATTGTATGGTGGCCTAGTACAGCAAAGCGCAAATACCGTCTTCAACTTGACAAAGTTCAAAGAATGGTTTAAGTGGGAATATTGAGTGCAATGAGGATTGCCCCTACTAGAGCTCTGGAGGTCCTGGTAAACCTGCCTCCACTTCACTTACACATAGAGAATGAGGCCCTGAACACTATTTATTGTCTCAGTTGCTTAGAGCATCTCGAAATTGGACCGGCAACTACTCAGGGATCAGGAAGAGCGTGGTGGAGAGGTGTCCATCACTTCCCACGCAGACAGATTATATGGCACCGCTTTAAAAACCCAACCACTCTCTGCAGATATTTCGGCCAAGTAGAGAGGATTGGGAGGGAGTGAAAAATCTTCCGAGAAATGGATCCTGGTGGTATACAGATGGATTTCGACAAAATGAAAGAGCTGGAGCTGGAGTATTCGGCAGACGCACAGGAGTCAGAGACTTCTACTCTCTCGGACAACAGCGGAAATTTATGCTATTCTGCAGTGTGGCTATCTCTGTGAAAGGGACATAAACAAGAATAGGGCAATAGACATATGCTCAGACGTAAGGCTGCTGCGAATACTGGCACTGAAGTTCAGTCTCGTAACGTCGCGACTGTTGTCTGAGTGCTGAAAATGGCAGCGGAGTCAGAGTCGTATGGTCAACCGAGCATCCGCGTAAATGAAGCGGGCCGTCTGGCAAAGATAAGGTCCGCAACTGGACCATATGGACACCAATCAATTCTACCTGCTCAATTGCCGCTAGTCAAAGGGAACTACAATTGTTGCTGGAAAGCAAATTTATTGATTCGTGGAGAGGAGCTCCTAAAACGAGGTGTGCCAAAAAATATAACTGGACCTAGCGCACGGCTTTCTATGGAGCTTCTCTCCTTAGGAAGGAAAGAGCTGCGAATTGTGATGGGATTGTTGACAAGATATTGTCACCTAAGGGGTCGTCTTCATAAGATCGGTGTCGTAAACCCGAAGTCCAGATGGTGTCTGGACAGGGATGAAACTATTGACCATGTCCTCAGAAAGTGCCCAACGCTCAAAAGACTAAGACAAAGACATTTCAGAGATAAAATTTTGTTACCGGAAGCAGTTAAGCAGGTTCAATTAACGAGGCTGCTTGGATCCGCAATAGAAATCGGCCTAAGATGACCTGCAGTTATGATGGGATGTAAAGGGCCCAATGAGGCTCAGGAATCGACGACCAAGTATCACGATCTTTGTTCATTTATTAATTCAACACAGGTCGATAAATTTGGGAACCAGAATCAGACTATATTTTTCCGAAGGTTTTCGACACGTTGAATAGAAATCTGAAGTCACAAGTGATCTGTTGCTTTGAGTTTTCACAAAAGTGCAAAAATCACGGTTTTCCGCTATTTTTGAGGCTATGTACCAAGACAAATTTAATTTTTACCGGTAAACTATATATAGTAGTTGAAAGTACTAGTCTTCCCTTTCAGAACCTAAAGTAATAGCACCAAACCTGTCGGACTACCAGAAATGTTAGACCTTTTTCTAGTCAAAAACACAGACATTGTCCAGTCCGTTTGTTCTTCATGAGCTGACGTTAGACCACCTGCCTGCACAGTGAATCAAGAGCAAAAACCGAAGGTTGATCGTGAAACTAAGAGTAAATCAAGATTCAAAGCACTGATGACTGTTCTTTTTTTCGATATTCATAGGATTGTGTACCTTCACTGAGTTCCTGAATTTCAAACAATTGATCAACATTACTAACTTGAGGTTCTTGCTCAACTTCGTGAAAGAATAAGAAAATAACAACCTGAATTGTGGAAGAACAACATCTTAATGTTAGACCATTCGCCTTATTCGTCTGACCTTGCACGATGTGACTTTTATCTGTTCTCCAAGGTCAAATTGTCAAAGTATTGAAGGGATAGGAAAATGATTCAAATAAACAGTCCTCAAAGTTTAAGTATAATGCAGATAAATATTTAAGCAAGTTTTCTTTTAGTACTCCAGCTGGCATCACTGAGTTTTCCTGTTAAACGTCATCCTAACAGCCTGAAAAACGCACTCTAACATTAATCCTGAGACACTAAAAACCGTTTCTAGCTCTCAGACTAGAATAAGATTTCTTTAGTAGATGTCTATTAAAATTATAGGTTAGTTAACCTTAAAAACATAACTCATTTTATTTTTTCCTCGATAGCAAATAAATTCAATTTAAAACAATTTTCTAAAATATAATAAGTCATGTGTTACATACCTAAAATCAATCAAATCTGCTATTAAATAATAAATATTACGAACTCAAAAGCGGTTAAAACAGGAAATAGTGTATACAAAACAGGAAATGCGGTACATATTTCCCATATTCTAAAAATAATAAAACATATTCACACTCGACTCATTCGAAACATGTAAACAAATATTGACAAGCAAAAAGATTCTAATTATTCCTTGCGTACCTCGGAGCAGCTGTTTATTTATGTCGAAACTTCTAACATTCACTGATAACGTCGATTACGAATGAAGGTAAAGTGTAAAAATTTCAATTTTAGATTTATCTGCTACGACAAAATTCACACTGTTTCAGACAGTGTATTTTTGACAAACTATCTAATCAGATTACAACTCATAATTCATTACATATTTCTAGGTATTATCTACTTTAATAAATCCTCTTATACAAATAATAAATAATTTATTACCAGATTATTGTATCAGGAATGGCGCTGTCTTTTAGATTTCGGATGAAATTTCGAAAATAAAATAGCAATAGCACAAGGAAAAACTTATAGACCAAGCCATAGGTAAAAATAGTGACATAAATTCCTAGATGGATGGGACTTACCCGGGGGTGTTGGGAAAATGTAAGAACCACGAACTTGAGATATAAAACTGGACTGCTCGTGTTCCATATCTCCCTTATAAAAAAAAAAAATGACCGTACCGTGCTCCGTGCCATTAGGTGCAAATAATTGCTTTGGCAACAATGAATTCCCTAACTTTTTATGATATTGGTGAAAGTGCATTTTTGACACTGACTGAATACTTTTCATTTTGACAATAATTTATTTTTGATTTTGCTGTTTTATGGATTTTATCACATTTTATGTAACGTTTTCCTGAAAATTTCAAACAGGAATGTGAACTTTAAGGTTTTTTTTGTATTTTAAAAAATGCGATTCTTCATCGTAAGACGTGCAAATACCTCATCTGGTAAATTGGAATTTATTTAATTGGTAAGTTATAAAGCATTCAATAATAATTATATAAAATTTTACCTTAGAATCAAATTGTAAATCTAAGGGTAACAAGTTTAATCTTATGGATATGATATAAGATAATTATTAAATGCTATCAATATTTTAGTTTTCTAAGAGAAAAGAATCTTCAAATTCAAGAGCTGAAGCAAATTGGTCATGATTATAATTCTTTTATACATCAGATAAGTAACTCTGTTCAGAGCATTTTTCTGGAAATTGTTTTCTACAAGAAGATGAGCAAAAAGTTTGTGTTGTGCTTCTTACAAATAAACTGCCTGAAAAAAACTACGAAGCACTCTTTGATGTAAACATCTTGAAGCAACGAAACTTGGACTTAATAACATACACTGACTCTACAAAAAAAGTCCTGAATTAGGTGTGCATTAACCAACAACAATATCGTTTTACTATAAAGTTAATATTCCGCTGACATATAAAGCTGAATATCGAAACTGGTATGGTGTTAAAATTTAAAATGATTATACGTTTAAAAACCAATATGCCATATTAAAATAGAAATAAATGATTGAATATAATATGAAATTTTTCAATAAAATTAAGGATGTTTGGAAATTACATAAATTTTACTTTTATGTATTTGTTTTGTCTAAAAATAAAATAATAACCTTTTGTTTGAATATGTTATTAATTAATAAAAGAAAAATTCTTGATTTTAGCTCAGATAGGAAATCTGTGTCATGAAAATCCTTTGTCAAAGTAGTGAGAAATTGCGATTGATTGCCATTTCAAAAATTTAACTCTAGGAAAGGTCAATTCCAGATCCTTAAACAGTTAAGTATATTGAAAGTTTGATCTAGTGTAAAAATTAAAAGTTGCTAGTAAATCTTTATGTATATATTTAGATTAAAAATGATTGTATTAATGTAAGAATTCTCTTGTAGTTACAAGCTTCTTTATATTTAAAGTATCTTAATAAATATTGTTTTGTTTACAATTAAATATAAACTGCTTTAAAACTATCCCCTTTAGAGTATAATTTTTTTTTATTAAAATGGTTTGGTACATAATGTTACTTTACTTCATTTAAATTAAAGCTCCGTTTTTATGAAGGAAATGTCAACATTATTATGAATGTTGTTAACCCTATATAAATACCTAACATATTAGTTCCCTAAAAGCATCGAGGAGAAAATAATTTTAACAAAGACTTAATCGAGGCTATTTTTAAATGATGAAACTATCTTACTTTGCAATAGATTATGTGGACATTTCGATACCTTACATTAAACAATATACTATATTAATTCATGATATAAAATTTTTAAAAATAAATGCCTTAATACTTTTTTTCGTTAACTTCTTATACTCTACGTCTGAATAAGGATGTTTCTAAAACAGATATTTCAAAAAAAAAATTAGTCTCGATTTGTTTTTGGCGCATATTTCACATTTTAGCTATTTTGCTAAATAACAGTTTTATTGTAAAAAATAAAATATGTAAACAGTCATAGAAAAAGCATTTTCATTTATTTATAAGAACTGACATTTCATGCTTGTTATCTAAAAATAATAAAATTGTTACATATTTACGCTGTTCCAAAGAAGTTAAAAAAATTTGCTTTATTGAAGTTGCTTTAAACAGAAAAATTATAATTTTGAGGTATCTAAAAATAGAAATTCAAGTTAAATATTGTTTTACAGAAACAATTATCCTGGGCTGCGATTCTATAAGAGTAAAAGGGAAAGAGAATGTCATAATAAGGATCTTCTATCTTTGTTCAGTCTGTATTAACACGTAAGTATATCACTGTCCTAAAAGAGATAAGGAAAGAGAATGTCAAAAAATATGCTTACAGAATCGGAGCTCGGTTTTTTTTATTGAATATACTCGATTAACCTGTCAAGTAAAACAAGGAAGAGCGATTTATTGTTTAAGATATAGTATAGAAAGAGATAGTTATTGTCTAAAGCTGTTAGTTAGAATAATAGAATTGGCATTCATTCACGCCAATGTAAAAAACTAGTAGGGAATTCAATGTTGCCATACAAATCATTGCACCGAATGGTGACCCATAAGGGAGGGTCAAAAATTATTTTCATGAGCAGTCCAGTTTTATATCTCAAGTTCGTGGTAAGAACAAACCCTACATAAAATGTAACAGCAAAAAATAAGTTGAGGCTAAGAGGGGGGGGGGGTCAAGGTTGGCTAAAACAGGTTTTTTTAATCTACAAGCCCAGAAACACATTTTGGAAAAAAGAGTTTCAAATAAAAGTTGTAAGAGATTTTAAAAACCTACAATTTGAGCTTTCAATCATTTTTGTTAATTTGTTATTGTAAAAAAGCCAAAAAGAAACTTAAAATCGGTCATTTTTTCATATCAATTATTTATTGCAAAATTAACTTTTTTTGCACTTTTTTGCTTTTAAAGTCCTCGTCTTTCTGAATAAAATGAAATTTCATAAAATTAGATCGGATTTGCACTTCTTTTTAGGGACAAATAAAAAAATTAATTTTCAACCCTTTAAATATAGCTTTAAAAAAGTTTTTTTTATAAAGAAATAGAGCTCTCGCGCGCGCGAGAAAACTGAACTTACAGTTTCAAATCAGCAGCGCTCGGAAAAATTCGCCGTATTTCAGCAACGAATGGACCAATTTCAGTGTTTTTTTATCTTGGGTAGCGCGAAAAATATGACTATGGCACACCCCTTTTTAGAACGATATTTAAGGGGTTGAAAATTAATTTTTTAATTTGCCCCTAACAAGATATGAAAATTTAGGCCTTCACGAAGAGATTGAGCCTTTGTGGAGGTTAAGATGTTCACCCAAAAAAAAGTTATAGCAATCAACAGCAATAGATTATCTGATTTACTATTATAAATATCATTTTGTTCAAAATGGCGAGGGCTTCCCTTCAAAATCAAAGAAGTGCAGAAAAAAGTTAATTTTGAAATAAATAATTGATATGCAAAAAATGGCCGATTTTAAGGGTTGTTTGGCATTTTTGCAATAACAAATTGACGAAAATGAGGCACGAAAGCTCAAATTGTAGGTTTTTAAAATCTCTACAACTTTTATTTCAAACTTTTTTCCCAAAATGCGTTCGTTGATTTAGATTCAAAAAACCTATTTTACCCATCTCTGACCCTCCCCTCTTGGCCCTAACCTATTTTTTAACAGACTTCTAAAAGAAGGAGGTTCTCAATTCGTCGACTATGTATGTGTTTTTATGTATATACACCGATTACTCCGGAATGGCTGTACCGATTTGAATGAAATTTTTTACGTTATGTTCAGGAAGTTGCTACGGTGGTCCCATATTTTTTTGGATGAAATTGGTGCAGTAAAATCCAAGATGGCGGCCAAAAAATTAATTTTATCCGATTTTCTCCAAAACTGGTGTGAAGGAGTTTTCGGAGTCGCACATAACGAATCCAAAATTTTTTTTAAAAATTCAATATGGCGGACAAAAAATCAATTTTGTCCGATTTTCTCCAAAATTCGTACGGGGTAGTTTCCAGGGTCGCACATAACGAATCTAAAATTATTTTTAAAAAATTCAATATAGCGTATCCAATATGGCGAATAAAAAATTAATTTTGACCGATTTTTTTCAAAATTGATATGGGGGAGTTTTTGGCATCGCATATTACGAGTCTGGAATTATTTAAAAAAAAAATACATATGGCGAATCCAAGATGGCGGACTGGAGATTCTACATCTCTCGATTTTGTCTAAAATTAGTATTGGGGGATTTTTGTTAGTGTTAATTACGAATTTAAAATATTTTTTGAAAAACTTAATCTGGTGGATTCAATATGGCGTCCTGAAAATTACACATTTTTCGATTTTCTCCAAAACTGATACAGGGGGTTCTGAGGGTGTAAATTATGAATTTAAAAATATTTTTCATGATTTAATATGGCGAATTCAATAGAGTCGACTAGAAATTTTACATTCTTCGATTTTATTCAAAGATAGGATTGAATCGTTTTTGAGGATGTAAACAGCGAATATAAAATTATTTTAAGAAAATCTAATACGACAGTCTAGAAATTTTAACTTTCCGGGTTTCATCCAAAATTAGTACAAGGGGGTTTGAAGGGTTTAGATTTAGATTAGATTAAGAAGTTTAAATTATTTTTTTGAAATTCAATATGGCGGATCCAATATGGTGGGTTGAAAATTATACCTTATTTGCGTTTTTTCAGATTTGGTATTACTGAGTTTACGTCTCAAGTTCTTTAAATATCGATATTGGAAAGTTTTGGGGCCTATATTACCAATTTAAAATTAATTTGAAATTTAAGATAGTAGATTTACTATGACAGACTAAATATTTGTTTGACACAATTTCACTCGTATTTGAAGAACTCTAAGAATCACAGAATTTTTAGTGTTTCATTTTAAGGTGATTTTCAACTTTGGATAAAATTGGTATTTTTTTACCGCCTTGGAGTCAATGCGAGGTACACTAATCTCGATTAGTACTTAGTTCAAATAATTTATAGATATAATGAATTCTAAACTAAAAATCGAAAAATAAAATTTTTATAAAAAAAAAATTGAATCGACTTCTAAAAGTGCGCTAAAAAGTGAAAAATAACTATAAATTTTTAAACGAAATTGAAATCTTTAAGTCGGCGCCAAAATGTTTCTGAATGAAATAAATAACTACAAATATATACAAATTATGGTAAGAAAGCAATTACAAATAAAGTATTTTTAATCTGTTTATGCGAATCGGATTTTGTCAGGTATTAGTTTGGCGCCGACTTTAAAAATTTCAATTTAATATAAAAATATACAGTTATTTTTCACATTTTTGTGCACTTTTAGAAATCGGTTCAATTTTTTTTATAAAAATTTTATTGCTGTTACATTCTATGTAGGATTTGTTCTTATATTGCCCCCAACACCTTTGGATATGTCTCATCCCTCTCGGAATTTACGTCAAAAACAGCACTAATTTCTACCTATGACTTAGACTATTATTTAAGTCTTGAAACAGTTCACTGAAAGATCTGCCCCAATAGAGAAACCTTATTACAGAAAAACCATACAATCACTGTTATTTACTTGAAGAACTTGAGACAGAATATTAAAACAGGTACGTCGAAAATTCATCTTCTTTTGATCTACTTTTAAACGGTACCTTTTACTCGTTTTTTTATTGAATTTACAGTGTGTCGCTAAAGTCTCTGCAAAAAGCTGACGCAAATGCCGTAGATAAAAACATGCGGATGTAGTCCAATTTACCTTAGTCCAGAAATTGATATTTTCCGAAATACAGGGTGCCAAAGTTATAATTTTTTTAAACTTTTTGGTAAATATTTATCTTAATAATAGCAAGGCTGGCCTGAAACTAAAATAACATTTGTAAAAATGGTGATGCAAAAAACTTGCGGGGATCGATTACGTATCGAAAATAGATAAATTATCCCCAAAAATTAAAATCTTAGCTGATCCTTTTTTTAGTTATACGTGTCAGATAATATACGTTAAACTTATTAAAATAATAATTAGATTTATAACATTTATAACCACTTTTAATCTTATCCAGGACCAGCGAGAGGGGGTGGGGGGCTTGTATGTGTATATCGGTAGAGTTGGGGGTATGTACACTGCGGCCTGGTAGACAGCGTTGCCAACTATACGGTAATTACCATACGTGTACGGTAATTTCAGTCATTGTGCGGTATACGAACCAAGCCCATTACCGTACCGTAAGAGTATAGTAATTTCACCAATTTGGGAATTTCATTAATAAAGAAGCTTCTGAAAGCAAATCGATATACTTGGTCAATTTTCTTTTATTACGATTTTTTGAAAAAAAGTTTCATTTAATTTTTTTTTGTAATAAAAAAATATTATGTGTGTTAAAGTTGAACCGTCTAATTCACTTAAATGGTCTAACTTTAAAACCGGTGTAAGTTGACAGTAGAGGGTTTAAATTGACAAGTCCAACGATAAGTGAAGCAAGTTTTAAACCCTAAAAATACAAGCTTAAAAAATCATTTTGTTTTACTACTGAAGCAGCAAAAATGGAAAATTTTATTTATTTTCGATATACAACACTTTCCCTTAAATATTTCCATTCTAAATTCTTATCGTTTATTTGTTGACATATGTAATATAAGTTATGACAATATCATAAGCAAAACAATACTGGACAATTGGAAGATTTAAATTTCATGGCAACTAGATCGGGTTTAACTCTTAAATCTTCTTAGTGAATCTGGCTGTTAAATTTTTTTACGTGCAAAAAGAAAATATAGTTATGAACTTTGTAATAATAATATTTAAGAAATTTCCTATCTTTACAAACATTTCTTTACCTAGATATTCTAAAATGTCAATCTCACCTATTATTTACGTTTGACTATACTAATCTCTGTGGCCATTTTATTAATGGTGAAGGTGCGCCATAAACTTTATTTTCAAGGATAAAAAAATATTACTTATAAGTCACATTCAAGCCAGCTGATAAGAAAACATTGTATTAGCGAAAAAATTTCAAAAAAATGTTTTGATGTGATAAAACTTCAAATAAATGCCCAGAAGCAAAGTTTAGGATATTAAGGTAGCGACTGTTTTTGTCCGTGTTTATTACTTAATTTTCAATTGTTGGTTGTATAGAAGTACTCAATTTGGAAGGCTTTTTAATTGTGGTAATTTTTTTTTTCATTTTATCTTGATTATTGACCAAATATCCACTTAAAAGGATCTAAAAAGCTGTGATCTGGAACAGTGACTTTTGGCCTGTGGGAACCGTAGTGAACCATTTTCTGAATCTCCAGAGACGTCCAACGGCAAGGGAGGACGTGACCAACTAAGACTTAAGGTCTGTCATTACAACGCCCGATCAATCAGAGATATCAAAGATGAGGTAGATGCCTTTATCTGTGATAAGAAAATCAACATAATGTGCATAACAGAGCATTTCTTAAATGTCGAGGAGATGGGGTACCTGAAACTTGGAAATCTTGTATATCAGCATCGTTTTGCCGTACAAACTTCAAAAGAGGTGGTTCAGCCATACTACTGGAGAAGGACACTGACTTTAAAGAGTTAACGGTCATTAACCAACTGAGTGTGGAGAAATGTATTGAAGCATGTGCAACTAGATCATATAAATATAATGTTAGTATCAGTCTATAGATCTCCCGCGGGTGATTTTGGCACCTTCGTTAATTTGCTTGATCAAATTTTGGGTTATATAGGTGTGTACCAGAAATTAATATTAGTAGAAGACTTTAATGTTAATTTCTGTACAGATGAAAGAGCCTGCAAGGAGCTCATTAACATGTTAAGTTCTTACGGCCTGTGCCCCTATCCTCGAAAGTGTGATGTGAATGGCGATGTGAACTTTTTGACAGTAAAAGCCGCATTCTTGAAAAGCCAATGTTGCCAGATACGAACGTGCTAAAACCTGAGAATTTCAAAAAATAAAATGGATGACAAATTGAATTGAGCTGTCAGACCGAAAATGTCCGTAGTATGTTTTGTTGCCATTTTAGGCAAAAAGTAGTTTTGGTACTTTAAATTAATCGTCAAAAGTAAAAAAAATACTGCTATTGTTATTTTTATGAACTCCATTGACTTGTGTTAACACCATTTTAAGTGCATATAACACCAATAAAGAATTTGAATGTGTAATCAATATCACCAGATCAATATCTTTCCAACTAGACAAACTTTTTGAAGGACAGTAAGGGATTTTACACAAACTCGATAGAAGAAGTGGAACAAAATAAAAAAAAAAAATAGTAGCACAGGAGTTTTTACATTAACGCCTCCTGTTTGTCCTAATGGTCTCCGCGGGACAATAAAATTTTTTAAATAATAAATCTGGGCCAGTATAGGTTGGTTCAAGTTAATTTCAATTTTTCAAACTAACCAAAACCAAGCTAAACTTGAAATAACGAAAAGTAACCAAAAATTTTTGGTGGATAAGATTAATTTTACCCTTTTTTATACATTATAAAAATTAAATTATGTTGTTGACTGAAATGGTTAAATTTTATAGTTTATACAATGAAGGTATAAATCCAGGTCAGTTTGGGTTAGGTTTAGTTTCTCAAACTTACCACATCCAAGCTGAACCTGAACTAACCTAAACTAACCAAAAAGTGTGGGTAGTTAAGAATAATTTTACCCCTTTTTATATATTACGATTTCCAAATTAACCAAAATCAATCTACATACTCCCAACTATCCAAAAATTTTGGGTGGTTAAAATTAATTTTACCCTGAAACTGTATAAAACATTACAAAAATTAAACTATATTGTTGACTGAGATGGACAAATTTTATAGTTTATACCACGAAAGTATTTTTCATCTGGCAACATTGCACAAATATCGGTAATTTTCGCGAGTCTGATGGTTGATGATTTTTCCTTGAAAATACAAGTTTTTCTAAATTGGTAAAAGTAGTGCAGTTGAAATATATGCGTACAATATATTTTCTTCAGAAAAGAAGTGTTCTGTAAAGTGACGCGTGGCGTTTTTTGAGTTTCCTGGGAAAGTGAGTAAAAGTAGTGACAAATCTATGACCTCGAAATAGGGGTAAGTATCAAAATTCTTTCAAAAAACCGTGGTTTTCCTAGATTTACTTTAATTCCAATAATTACCAAATAAATAACTTTACCTCAATTTTTTTCTTATTTTATTTTATATCTTGTGTCTTTGTCTTTTTAAAGTATTTTTCTGTATCAATGCCATTTGTTATAATACTGACTGATATCAAATATCAATACTGGTATTAAAAGTATTGCATATCCTTAGCACGAATTGTTCACTAACATGATCTAACTTTAAAACAGTACAAGAATAAGTGGAACAAGTTTAAATACTAAAACAAAAAATTGTTTGTAAATACAACCGAATCAATATAAATTTAATCTTTTGCTTATTTTTAGAAGAAAACTATTTCTCTTACCGATTTCCAAGTTTATCTTTAGGATTTATCATTAGTTTTTCTATATAAGCATCCATATCTCGACATATTTGATACAAATTATAACAATATCATAAGCAAAACAAAACTGGCCAACTAAAAAGATCTAACTCCTATGGTAACTAGATTGGATCTAAGTCTTAAACTTTCTTAGTGAATCTAAGTTTAGGTGTAGTAATTGAAATATTGAAAGTTTTAATTCTAATTATACATACTTTTCTTTTGCTCGTTACTTTATAATGTTTGCCATCAACTTGAACGACCACAAATTTGAAAATTATTAATATTTGCTTGAGTCGCTATCATCTACATAAAACCATTTGACTTAAACCCACCAAACTCCCCAAACGAAAAAAGAGTTAATTCCGCCCTAAAAGGGCTACAACTACTGATAGGTATTATCGTAATTTGTTTGCACTAATTTTAATTTGGAATTAAATACTCTTTCCAAGTACTCACTTATAACTTTTATTACGCATCTGAACATATTTGGAATTATAGATAAAAATACTATTTTGGAATATAAATTAATTTATTAAGCTTATTTACGTTCAAAAAGTTCCATTTAAATTCACCGAATATCAAAACTTGTTTCTTTCCCACGGACTAACCAAAAGTGAAGTTAGCGGTACAATTATTTTTTATACGAGGATTATTCAAAAATTATGAATGGTTCTTCGGTGTTTAAAAATATTTATATTTATTTACGTTGCATCAGTTTAATTTGTCTATTTTGAAACACAAAATTTATAAATTTAATGTTAAAAACCCAATTTTTCTGACAATAATTTTAATTACTACTTTATAACCCTAAACTTGGTTTCATAAATAATTTATTTTTTAACTAATTTCAAAAAGAAGATTATCAATTAAAAATATATATGTACGTGTATGTACCAAAAAAGTTATGCAATAATATAACAAAACAACGTCCAAAAGTACCAAAATGTGTATAACTATACCTGAAGTTAGGAAGGGACAATATAAAACTTAATAAAAAAGGACACAGTAATAAAATTTTTGATACAAAGTCTTAAATCAATAACTGATTACATACAGCTTAAAAGATATTTAAAATCTAGATTACAACAATGCCGCAATTAATGTTTTATTTTGCTTCATTTTAATTTTTAGATAAAATATAAACAAAAATCCTGATAAAAGTTAAGAGAAAAAACCACACCCCTTAAGCCCGCGTAACGAAATGTCCCGTGTGGATGATACATTTTTAACACAAAAGCGCGTAATACGCCTACGCTCAAATTTTTCTAGTCGTGTGGACTAACCCTCAGATATGCCCTTATTTGGTTCATTTTTCAAATTAAAAATTGTGGTTCTAGACTTAAGCCATTCGTTGATAAGCGCAGAATTTGTAAATATTTATTAAATCAAAAATTATTGATGTTGGCGTAATTTTTCAAATGACAATGATTTTTAACTCAAAAACTAAACGTCGGACGGAAAAAAGACGCTTTTTGCTTAGAATCGACCAAGGAACTCAAGAATATTTCCCCCGTGTGAGATGCAATAGCAGTGGATATATCCACATTATGCCGTGAATCCGTGAAAGCCGCATAAACATATACGCCATCCGGCGGGAGGTCGGCAAAGCCGCGTTCAGTATTTGCATGCTTCCTTCCGATCTGTCCTTTGCACAGCCAGGTGCATGTCGGTACCCTGATGAGTCTAGTAGAGACGAAACATGTACCTCTGCCGTATCACTGTGGCGGGGAGGGTAAGTTTTGACTTTCTTTCTCGGTATAGTGGTACAGGTAGGCCATCATCTCGATGGTGGTGGAATAGGATGAATTGTGTTCCTTAGCAATTTATTCAAACTGTGCAACCTCTAACACGGAAAGGATATGGTTAGAACGAAGTTTGCATTTACTATTCGCATTTTACTTCATTCCTATACGGAGCTGCATATAGTTGTACGTTTGCTGAATGTGATTTCAGCACTACAACGACATAATGTAGATATATCCACTACTATTGCATCTCACACGGGGGAATCTGTGAAAGCCGCATAAACATATATACGCCATCCGGCGGGAGGTCGGCGAAGCCGCGTTCAGTGTTGCATACTTCCTTCCGATCTGTCTTTTGCACAGACAGGTGCATGTCGATACCCTGATGAGTCTAGTAGAGACGAAACATGTACCTCTGCCGTATCACTGTGGCGGGGAGGGCTAGTTTTGACTTTCTTCTCGGTATGGTGGTACAGGTAGGCCATCATCTCGATGGTGGTGGAATAGGATGAATTGTGTTCCTTAGCAATTTATTCAAACTGTGCAACCTCTAACACGGAAAGGATATGGTTAGAACGAAGTTTGCATTTACTATTCGCATTTTACTTCATTCCTATACGGAGCTGCATATAGTTGTACGTTTGCTGAATGTGATTTCAGCACTACAACGGCATAATGTGGATATATCCACTGCTATTGCATCTCACACGGGGGAATTCGTGAAAGCCGCATAAACATATATATTATAAACAACTTTGGTGAAGTCATGTTCTCCTCATTGATTACGAAAACCCACTGGGCTCTCAACTAACTAGATATATATTAGGTCCGGAAATAAATGTATCTTTATGAAAAAACGCACTAACTTTCCACATAGTCTTCGTGGTACTCTAATTTTTTTGCAATATTATTTCACTTCTCTCTGCAAAAATTTCATTGCATACGAAAGAAACATGACGATGTTATAAAGTTGTGACCACGAATTATAAAACTGGACTGCTCATGAAAATAATTTTTGACCCCGTCTCCCTTATTGCTCACCATTATGTGCAATGATTTGTATGTCAACATTGAATTCCCTGCTAGTTTCTTATTTTGCCGTGAATGTGTCGTGTATAAATGTCAATTCTATTATTAAACTAATTGGTTTAGACAATAACTATCTCTTTCTACAGTATATCTAAAACAATAAATCGCTCTTGCTTGTTTTAAGTGGCAGATTAATTGAGTACATTCAATAAAAAAGACCGTGATAATTAAGTGTTTCTCTAAAATAATATGTAACTTGAATTTATCAGCTTTTAGTTTAATCAAAATTATAATTTTTCCATTTAAAGCAATTTGTAACATGTGGCCCTTTTGTTTCTCTTTTTTTCTATGTATTTATTCACTTTCTATAGGCTAGAGCTACTAAAATTTAAAGGAGAGCAGGATCGAGGTCCTAGAGTCCTTACTATTAGGGTTTCCTTTCTTCTAATGATTGAAAACTCACTGAAGAGTATCTTTTAACATTTTATTAATTTTTCGTAAGAAAATGCCAAAAGTGATACAAAAACAAAAAAAAATAAAAAGAAAGAGAGGCAATTAACAGTATTTGAGCCACCCTGGTACTATTAAAAATACATAAATTTTTATTAACAAAACACTCATTTTTTGTGCAAGAAAATTTTGAGAGAATATTTAATTTTTCAAAAACTCACTTGGACTTAAAAACTGAACTTTTTTCTATTACTGCAAAATGCTGCTAAATACAATGTTTTCACTGTTTATACACTTTTTGAACAAACTCGTTAACTGCCGATTTTAACTTTAACTCTGAATCTCGACTTAACTCCCAACTTCAACTAACCGTACTTAACTCTTGTTGTTACTACCCCTTTTCATAGCGAGATGGCTCGTATTTAAACAACATTTGCCGTGAAGTCTTGGCAGAAATCTGGATTTTTCGAATCTAGTTGTTTTGCAAGAAAAAGTCGCGTGATGGTTCTTTACCCCAATCTCGTGATCCCGACGTCAGCAAACCGACGTTCCTTTCTTGGCCTACTTTTGCAAGAATAAGTCGCGTGATGTTGGTTCTTTACCACAGTCTCATGATGCCGACGTCACCAGACAGACATTCCTTTCTTGGCCTACTTTTCCAAGAAAAAGTCACATGATCGAAACTATATGTTGAAATAGTGGTTTCTCACCTAAATATCGTGATTTCCGACGTCAGCAAACGGACATTCCTTTCTTGGCCTACTTATTTTTCAGCGTTCCAGAACAAAATACGTCACATGCCTTATGGTTTATATCATGAATTAATATACTACTGTAGGAAGAACATCCTACCGGTTAATTCCGATACAAAATGACTTCAAATAGAAATTCCAAATTATAGTAAGCATTACAAGCAGGCGCAGATCCAAGGGAGGGGCGGTCACCCCCCCCCCCCCAGAAGCTTTGAATTCAGGAAAATAGACCCGATTTTGCCTCTTATACTATAGTTTATTCAAGAGCTAGAGAGAGTTATAAATCATTTTTTACCCTTTTTTTTCTTCGCAAACTACTTGTGTTTGTTAGTCGGACTAACGGTGTCTTTGGCAAAATCTGTTAGACACATATATTTTTTATAGGAATGGGTTAGAAATTTTAAAATCAAAAACACCGGTCTATAATAATGGACTATTTGAGTTGAATAACAATAGATATTTGGATGTGTGAAGTGTTAGAAAGGAGTTTAATCCTTGTCATAGGCGTCGGAAGGAGGTTTTTGTTTATCACTAAGTATTTATGGCATAGAATATTATTTCGGTAATAAACTTAAAATAAAAGGTTTTTATAATACTATTTTATTTCTTATGATTTCTTAATAATTCACATACATTAGAAAATACAGATAATTTTGACATATTTAGCACAAATCACAACTGTATTTTTATTATTTTTAATTTTGAAGAAACCGTTTTAGGCACATTCAGACTCAAACGTAGCCTTTTTTTCTCAAAAAATTCTAAGTTATAATATAAATACGCACAAAATATCCATTGTCAAAAATACAAGAAGTTAAACATATATAAAAAAATAAATTCGTGCATATAATATTAAAATTTTTTTGGAACTATCGGTCATTTTATTATTAATTAAAAACATCTTTAGAACATTTGACGTTTCAGTTGATTTATTTCTTAAACTATCTGCAGAATTACAATTAAACACTAAAAAGGGATTCAAATATAATTAATTTTTATATGTTTACGCTGGTAAACATTATGTATCTAGTTCGTAATCAAAGTCAGTGAAGCTATCTTCGCTGAAATTAATTATAATTGATTCTTCTAGCTCCCCCATCATGAGATCGAGTCTCCACATTTTTTTTTTATTCTTTTATTATATCAATTTTTCACAATTTTCTGCAGTAACTTTATTCAAAAAAATCTTTCAAAAGTTCAATTAAATTACTAATTTTGTAAGTTGTGTTATTTCTAGCAACTTTACTTTTTACCTGAGAGAGATATTTCCTTCTCCAATAGATATTTTCCGGACGATCTATAAGAACAGATTTCCTATCCGGTTTTTCCCAGCAAAAATTAAGTTCTCTGAGCAATTTCCAGAGCTCAGTTCTTTTAATTTCAGGTAAATCTTGATCTTCATTGATTTTAATTAGAATTTTATCAAAGGTTGGGATCTGCTTTTCCTAATAAAATGTATGTACAACTCCTTTCATCGAAGTTTATATCTCTTCTTCCAACGAGGTTTTTCGTCTGTCTGTGATCGAATGTGACTTGGGAGTACTAACAATTCCAGTCATTTTTTTCTCCTTCAGAATTCGGTACATAGTAGATTTTCAAACTCCTGTCATGTTGGAACACGTCTCAACAGAGCTTTTAATATTATTATCTAGATATTGATATCTTAAGGCATCATAAACATTCATCGTAATAAATTTTTCGTTGAGGAAAAAATGTCCTGGTTTAACGATTTTCGAATAAATATACATGTGGAAGCCATATCTTTTGGGTATCTCACTAATCTCAAATAATATATAAAAACAAGCACAAACAAGATAAATCACTAAGGACACACTGTAAGGTGTACTTTGCTCACTGACAGAAATTAAATTGAACTATCAGAAATTTTACTGTTGGAGTAAATTTATAAAAGCTTATAATATTTAAATATATTTACGGCAGTCCTCAGTTACCTGCGGCACTGGAGCAGGTACTTTGGAGGTTTCGGTAACAGTTTTATTACTCTCTCCAGTTCGTGAATAGAGTATAGGAATGTGTATGCTTGCGATCGCCCCTCCCCTGTCCAAGAGCTTTGAGTTCAGGAAAATAGAATCAATTCTGCCTTTTATATAAGAAATGTGTATGCTGCTGGCACCCCCCCTCCGTTGACAACTTGTTTTTCTTGCGATAGCCCCATCCCTGCAAGAGTTTTGAGTTCAGGAAAATAAAATAGACCCAATTCTGCCACTTATACTAGGAATGTGTATGCTGCTCGCATCCTTCCCCCCTGTCGGCAACTTGTTTTTTCTTGTGATCGCCCCCCCCCCCTCTACAAGAGCTTCAAATTCAGAAAAATAGACCCGATCCTGCCTTTTGCGCTAGAAATGGAAATGTTGCTGATATTCCCCCCCCCCCCCCGTCGACAACTTGCTTGCGCTTGCCATACTCTACTTTTGTGATATCACCCCCCCCCCCCCAAAAAGAGAGAGGCTGGATCCGCCCCTGATTACAAGGGTGTCCGGAAAAGGTGCCGGCGAACCCACTGACGAATCCAACGCAGGTTACTGACGACGAGACATTTTTTGTTTTATTTTCCTAAAATAATTAAATATAAATTTATTTTAAATTAATAACATATTCAAACAAAAAATTACTATTTAATTTTTAGTGAAAACAAGGACATAAAGTAAAATTTATCTAATTTCCAGACATGCTTAATAACATTGAAAAATTTCATATTATATGCAACATTTATTTCTATTTTAATATGGCATATTAGTTTTTAAATGTATAATCATTTTAAATTTTAACAGCATACCAGTTTCGATGTTCAGCTTTATATGTCAATGGAACATTAACTTCATAGTACGATATTATTGTTGGTTAATGTACATATAATTCATGATTTTTTTCTAGAGCCAGTGTATTTTATTTAGTCGCAAGTTTAGTTGCTTCAAGATATTTAAATCAAAGAGTGCTTCATAGCTTTTGTCAGGTAGTTTATTTATAAGAAGCACACCATAAACTTTTTTCTCATCTTCTTGTATAAAACTATTTTCAGAAAAATCCTCTGAATAGACTTACTCATCTGGTATATAAAAGAATTATGATCATGACCAATTTGAATTTGAAGTTTCTTTTCTTTTAGAAAACTAAAACACTGATAACATTTAAAAATTATTTTACATCATATCCATAAGATTATACTTGTTCCCGTTACATTCACAATTTGATTATAAGATAAAAATTTTAAATAATAATTGAATGCTTTAAAAAATAAATTAAAATTTACCTGATGAAGTATTTGCATGTCTTACGATGAAAAATCGCATTTTTTAAAATACCAAAAAAAAACTTAAAATTCACATTACTGTTTGAAATTCTCAGTAAAACGTTACTTAAAATTTGATAAAATGCATAAAACAAAAAAAAATCAAAAATAAATTCCTGTCAAAATAAAAAGTATTCAATCAATGTCAAAAATACACTTTCACCAATATAATACAAATTTAGGGAATTCATTGTTGCCAAACCAATTATTTGCACGTAATGGCGCGTAGCAAGATGGGGACATTTTTAGTATAAGGGAGATATTATACAGGGGTAGTCCAGTTTTATATTACTAGTTCATGATTGTGACATACAGCCGGGCGAATGGACGAATATTAAAAATTATTCGCAACTACCATTCTGGGATATTTTTGTGCCGTCTTAATCGTTCCAAATCGCCAGGAATTTTTATTCCTTTTGTGAACTTTTACTGAATATTTTTTAACTACTCGGTTCATTTACATTAATAAAAACACCATGGATTAAGATAACAAACTACAATCTCGCCAGATTCACTAAAAGTATTATTTTAAAAAGAATTTTTTAATCTCTGAAATTGTAATCACCATATTCCTGTTACAAACAGGTACGCAAGTTAATTTTACAATTTGTTATTTTCCAAGATATGTATACAGTGCAAATATTGAAAAAAAATAAATGTTTTGAACATTTTCAAAACTATTGTGTATATCACAGTCGAAATTTTTAAAATCTGTGGTATTTTTGTTGTTTTCTGCATGATTTATATATAAATAACTAACACTGATACACCTATACAATGGCGGACGAAACTGATCCTGTTCCTACATGCAACTGTACTAAAACGCTGTTACGAGTCCAAAATCTGGTAAGTGTTTTTGCGTGGTAAATAAATAATTTAAAATCTTAACGTGGGACCAATGTCTGATTCCAATTCACGTCGCCCGAAGGCAATAATCAGTACCCGAATTTACCAGATCCTGTGTTTAATTACGAGGAAAATCTACCTAGCTATAATAGAAACAACTGACTGAGGGTTGCCTAGCAAGGTTCAATAATAATAACCCTTTTTTACTTGTGTATCAAATTTAATTTCAATTCGTACATTATCTTGTGTTTTATGAGGTGTTTTTCAATAAAAAATGAATTTTGTGAAATTAAAACAGCCTAGTGTCTTCAAATGTTTAATAAAGAAATATAAATTTGCTAAAAATATTCACAAAGGAATGATTGCCGTATATGGAGCCATTATACCTTTTAAAAACAGTATTGATATTGTGATCAAGTTTAATGCAAATTCAATAATGACGATATTTTGAAGATCTAACTTTACGAAATGTGAACTTGGCTCATTGGCAACTTACCCTATCAAAATGTCTTAAACCATAAACAGATTTACAGCAAGTATTATGGGCCCTCTGTATAACGATTATTGGTAACTACCCCCAGACAAGGTCCATTAACAATATTATCGTAATGGAATAGCGAGAAAACAAGCAGTTCACATCGCTTTTTTTCTGAAAATAAAATTTGAAATTAAAAAAGATTACGTTATTTGAAGAAATCCCGAAACTGATCTAAATTCTTCAGTTATATATATATATATATATATATATATATATATATATATATATATATATATATATATATATATATATATATATATATATATATATATATATATTACGGTTAGTTCTGTACGGAGTTTTTGTTCGATAAAAAAGGAGTAAATTTTAATTGTATTCTTAAATTTGTGTTCGGGAAAACATGTACAGCATCTGGCATACTGTTCCGAAAAAAAGACTGGCTGCTACCAAGTAACCTGTAAAGCTAAATCATTCTTTTGCTTGATGAAAAATTATATCACAAACTTCTTTTGCTTCTCGAGAAACCTCCGCGGAATCAACGAGCTTACGTCGTTTTGAAGTAGATGGAGATAACACAACGTCATTTGAGGTAATATTACTTCTAATTTTTGTTAATTTTGATTCAAATAATTCAAATTTTGTCATACACGTCAACTAACTGACGAGACATTAAGATCCCAATCCAGAGCTTCAATCTATGATACTTTCATCCACTCAACTCAAAATAATGTCCTGAAGAACGCCAAAGCTTTCTGGCCCTATATCAAAACTCAACGAAGTGCGGCTGCGCATCCTTCACATATAAAGTTCAATAACACACAACTCACTGACCCAGATTTAATTGCGAATTTATTCGCCGACTTCTTTCAGACATCAACTTTATTTCAGTTTGCCACTCTCAAAGCCTACACATATTCGTTCAATGAATAAGATAAATCTACAAAACGTAGATATTAATAGCTCTACTGTATTAAAAAAGCTTGTTGAACTTGGTAAAACCAAAGGTGCTCGACTAGACGATATTCCACCCATTTTCATAAAAAATTGCAGTCCAATTTTGACTTTTCCACTTAGTTATATCTATCAACGTTTCCTAACGTATGGAAGTTATTCACAAAAGTGGAGATAGAGCTGACTTGAGCAATTACCGTCCGATATCTGGTCAAGACTGTATGGCAAAAGTCCTTGAATCTATAGTCGTCGACAAACTCATTTTTAATCTAAAAAATATTCTCTCTAACCGTCAACAAGGATTTTTGCCTCATCGTTCCTGAGAAACAAATTTATGTATCTATTCTCAATATCTATCATCCGCTATCGATTTGGGTGGTCAAGTCGACTGCGTATACCTCGATTTTAAAAAAGCTTTCGACCACAGTATTCTCATCGGTAAACTAAAATCATACGGTGTAGGCGGTCGTTTATTGGCATGGTTATCGAGTTACCTTCATAACCGTACACAAGTAGTTAGAATAAACAATACTCTCTCCAATGAAATCAGAATAACTTCGGGAGTGCCTCAAGGTTCACACCTAGGTCCGATTCTGTTCCTTGTTTTCATCAATGACCTCATGGATGTGTTTAGGGGTTGTCAATTTCTTCTCTATTCAGATGACCTAAACATTTTCCGAAGAGTTATAAGTATTAATGACTGTTTAATTTTGCAATATGAACTTCGTAAAATAAATGACTGGTGTAATGAAAACCAGATGGAGTTAAAAATTTCTAAATGTAAAATCGTTTCATTCTCAAGGAAGAAAGTACCAATATCACAACTTACTTTATCTCAGATACTCCAGTCTCTCGAGTACAGTTAATTAATAATTTAGATGTAATTTTTTATTCTCGATTGAGATTTAAAGATCACATCAATTATGTTTTATCAAAATCTTTTAAAATGGCTGGATTCATAATAAGAGGCTGCTGGGAATTTTCCAACACCGAAGTCCTAAAATTCCTATATTATTCTCTTGTCCGAAGTCATTTGGAATATTGCTGCGTAGTCTGGTCACCATATTAAGGAACTTACATAAAGCGTTTGGAGCGGGTTCAGTCGAAATTTGCAAACTTCTTATTGTATAAACTAAGAATTGATAAGAGTTCTTTATCATACCAGCAGCGATTATCAATTCTGAGCATGACCAGCCTAGAAAAGTGCAGAATTTTTTTGAGTATACTCTTTGGGTTTAAGATAATTACAAAGATTATAGATTGCTCTGATCTCTTGGCGCTTATCAATTATCGGGTTCCTTCAAGAAGGACTTGTCGCACCGTGGGGTTTTCGGTTAAAAGGAGCCGAACAGATGTTGGCAGATACAATGTTATGAATCGAATCATGCATTATTTTAACATTTTTTAACTGAATTTACTTATGTCTGACGATGTCTGACATTCAGAGATACCAAGATGATTGCGATTCTAATGTTTCCTCTGTCATCAAGTTGAATCTTAGTGATTGAGTATATTTTCATTAACTGTTATTGTATTTTTATTAAACTAGTTTAAATTTTCAATTTATTATTGTATTTTAATTTTAATCTGTAACTAGCTCTGGACAACATGTGTACTATTTGGATATTTGGATCTATAATGTACTGTACTATAAATAAATAAATGATATATTTTTATTTGCTATAACAGCGTCAATTTGTCTTGTTGGAAGCTTACCAAATAACAAATCAACTTGAGCCATTATTTTGTAAAATGAGTTTAACCATGAAAGGAAACTCTTGCTTTTGAGAATTTTGACATACCCTGATGATTGATTCGCGGTTCTAACTTTTCTACTGTCATCTAAGATTTTTTCCATTGTCTCTAGAATGCTGTCTTTGTATTCGAAAACGGTACAAACAACTCTAGAATTAAAATTCCATCTTGTTGGGGCTGAAGAAGGTAAACGTTTGTTAACAATTTGATCTAGTATACCTTGTAAATTGGAAAAAAAATCATGCGGACATTTTTGTTGGCGGATGTAACCTTACTAGATTTAATTGATGTGCACAACAATGCACGTAAGTAGCATGTTCTTAGATTTTTTTTTACAATTGCTTGCACCCCATTCAACGAGCCGCTCATGATTGACGCACCATCGTATGTTTGCGAAATGAGCTTGTTTTTATTACCTTTTTCGTACTTTTCAAGTTCTTTAAGTACAACAGAAGATAAATTTTTCGTGTCACGTTCTAAAGGCGCCAAAAAATCCCAAAATCGATCAACCGGCATGCCCCATACGATGTTACTAAAGACAATTGTCATTTGAAAGATATTTGATGCGTCACTAGTTTCGTCAGTTGTTATAGACAAACACGGATTTCTGAAAATAAATGGATGACAGGTGGTAATGGAGCTGTCAAACGAAAAATGTCCGGAGTATGCTCTGCGCCATTTTGGGTAAAAGTGACGTTTTGGCACGTCAAATTAACCGTCAAAAGTCAAAAAATAGTGTCATGATGTTATTATTGTGAAATAATCTTTGTTTATCCTTGGATTAAATTTATTTTAAATAACTTAATAACCAAGTAATATGCACCAAGCCATCAGTCAAATATTTAGGTGTAAATATAGACCCCAAATTATCTTCAATTGGCACTTTGGAACTGTTAAACAAAAAATGTATACAAAGGGCCAAATACCTTAAGAGTCTAATATACAAAGAAAAAGACATATCAAGAAAAACAACTCATATATACAAAGCAATGTACTGACTTTAATAGGAATACATACCTCCTATATACAGTAATTGCAGGAAGCCAACACTCATAACTTGAAACGGTAGAAACCACTGCTCTATGTAGTATTACTAATATCCATCGTCCTAGCTATCCACCAATCAATTATTATATGAATTCACTAAACATCTAGCCGATTATTGCAAGACTTCCTGTCCTGACAAGTAAGTTTGAAAGAAAACCTGAAACTTGACCGGTGATAGAGAAACTGTGTATGACCAGGGGCCGGAACCATAGGCCAGCCCGAAGACCCCCCCATTAATGATACTATTCAACCTTTAATATACTTTTTTTATTAGTTTGTGAAGATTTGTAGGGGCTTGAAGACCAAACGTGCTATAAATAAGCTTTTTTATTCTGAAGGACCTCGTTTGTTGGCTTGTAGGGTTCAAATTTATATGTCCTAATAAATTATAATCAATAATATTTATTTAGTTGTAGTGTAGTATAGTGTTTAACACAGTCTAAGGAAGTAAAATGTTGCATTATTTGAATATAAAATTGAATGTTATTTATTTAAATAAAAGTTTTAAATATCTTACAAATTGTTACTTCTCAAATTTTTGTCAAGTTGTGTTGATGAAAACAATTATGTTACACTTAACTGTTTCAAAATAAGATGCTGGACCGTTTGGGGATATAGGGACACAAGTGTTTATGTTAAATCCATAATTAGAACTAGTCGTAGAAAAACAATTTTTAAACAGCATGCTTATACTATTGAGATATGAACAGAATTTAATGTTATAATTTTGTATGTCTATAATCTCAAATTTACTTGAAATTTGCGAAACATTCAACTTTCTAAAGAAATTTTAATTAGAAAATACTGAAAATAACGGGGTATTACCTAATTAACATTTCAACTGATTTTTCAAAAAATAAATCGTTTTGAAGAAACGGTTCGTCAACATATTGCTTTTTTTAAGGACTAGTTATTTTTAACAACCAAAAATATAATAAAAATTTTTAATTTATTTTTACGACCGACCAATAGTATGACAGACGTCCACACATAACAATCAATTGGCACAAATTGGATACGTTGGATAAGGTAATAACGTAATACTGTCATTTTATCTCTTTCTACCATTCGTTTCGTTCAACTACTTATATCGATGAAATTTCGGAAAGGTATGCAAATTGCTTCAAACCTTGTCAGTGGGAGGTAAACGATTACGTTTAGTCGTTATAATTTTTCAGTGGCGACAGCGTATTCACTGTTATAATAACTTCACCTTACCCAAAATGGCGCATAGCATGGTCCGAACATTTTCTGTTTATTTGACAATCAGTACATATACTTTATAAGTGCGTGTAGACAAATAATCAACCTCTTTTATTTCTTTAGAAATTTCCTTTTGACATACAATAAACATTGCTTGTAAAATTTCATTTATCGATGCTTTATCCAAATGTTGTTTCAGTGCACAGGCTAACTCAGCACAAAAATCAATTAAACCTCGAAAAGTCCCGGGATTAGAGAAAGATGTAGACTCATTATGTCCTCATAATGCGAGTTCGAAAGTTCCACAGAAACGCACACAATTTTAATTAAAGAGCAAGATACCACTAGAAACTGTATTCAGAACTTTGCGCGAGTTATATGGTAAAAAAAGAGAATGTAAATAGCAGTATATGCTCTCGCTAAGAACGTATGGTGATAACAAGGAAGTTGGAAGAGATATGGAAAACTACAAAAATAGGCTAAATGTCTAAAAAAGTGTTCCACCATGCAGAAAATAAATGTCATAAATTGATATGGACTGGTTATGTGGAGCAAGTGCAAAAAGAAATTTCATAGTAAATTTGTTGCATGAAGTTGGCAATGTGAGAACCGGAAACCAGAGCAAGGTTTGCGACACGATCGGCGTCCCGGCGTATTCTTTGTGTCTAATGCGGTTGTTCGTCATCGTTCTCGACGCTTATTTTCTTTGTTGTGCGGTGCAGTGTCATTAGTTAAATTTCGGAATTTATATTTGTATATGTTGTCAAGATATTTGTATATACCTTATTTATATTTTTTTCTTGATTTTTTTTAATAAAAAAAGTGCACATTAACAGAAGCATCTGTATTATATAAAATCTCATAAATTTTGATCGGAAAAATCAAGAAAATTATCAAAAACAAACAAAACCAAAATGGCACCCGCCTCCAAAATTTACTCTAATCCGAATTATTACCGAAAATCGCGTGGTTCGACCCCGGAAATTCATTATTATTAATATATAAGATTATACTGAAGATCTTTTAATAGATTGACGGTTTTAAAGTTTTGTTTGCGCTAGTGTGTAGTTTTTATCATTTCATTTTTTTGATCAGAAATTATTTATTTTAAAGTTTAGAAGGTACATCGAAAACACTTTACTTAATAATAACATAAAGGAAGAGTAACATATAGTTAATCTCTATGAATGGGAATCAGAGACTTCTGAAACTTTTGTCATAAAATTGTAAGTAGTTTACTCAACCTTGTGATAAATTTTGTCTTTATTGAATGAAAGCATTCAAAATTCATTATATATATATATATATATATATATATATATATATATATATATATATATATATATATATATATATATATATATATATATATATATCCTTCAAATTAAAAGACTCCTTTTTTTCATAATTTACATTTCCAAAAACTCAAGTATATCACCCGTTGAATTTAAAAAAGTGGATAATATATAGTACTGTTTCATATCCATAGAAACTCGTCAATATAAATACAAAATAATCGTCTGATTCATGGAAATATTTGCTTCGTAAATTTAAATGAATATAAACGGAGGGATTAAAAACTTGTACTCGTATTTTAGATGTACTATTCAACACGGCAACACTACATCCTCTCATTTCTTGCTTTGTTACTACTATTTACTATAACTAAATTAATGAATGAGGATTTAATACTTGGAAATTTCTCATCTTGCGCTCTCGCCAAAAATAGCAAAAAAATAGTTGCCAAGGCGTCCATAAGCGATAAAAGTCTTGTGTTTATTTAGTCAGTGCTGGTGTGCAGTTATAATGTCATCCAAGCTAATCCATTGGAGCGTATGTGGAGTTGCCTATCTAAGATATGGAGATTAATTTCATCTACTAAGCTTAATGAATGTTCCAATTCGACTTGCACACCTGTGTTTAAAGTGTATTTTTGCTGTCAATTTATTTCAATCAGGTTCAAAGACTTTCTGGCGATGAAACAGTGACCTCACATTAAAATTGTTTGCACGTGTTTTGAAACAACTATAGATATGCTTTCAAATAAGTGGACATACGGACTTCGTCATTACCGTATTTGGGCGATCGGAAATAGTGACATAATTTCAAATGTGTTTTAAAACAAATCTAAACATATATTAAACCGGGTTTCCCCGCGAGAAAACACCTTTAGTTTGACCGTCAATTTCGAGATCATAGGTGTTTGTTGTGCAGTACGTTATTGTATTTGTTTCACGTTTTGTGTTTTGGTTTTCGTAAAAATAAAAATGAATTTCGTTCAGAGTTTAATTGCAGACCCATTCTGTGATCGGTCATTAAGTGCTAAGGCTGAAATAAAAGGGCTTGGAAGGCCAACTCCGAATTTAAAAATAGAACAATCCGTGTCTAGCAAAAAAAAAGGACTTTTACTAGGACGTTTAATTCGGACCTTTATAATAAACATACGTGGATTTGTGGTTGTGAAACTAAAAATACTGTATTTTGTTTCCCTTGTTTATTATTTAGAAGAGAAACTTCTTGGACAAAAAGAGGTTTTACTGACTTAAATCATTCGGAAGACCGCATTAAAAAGCATAACTTGTCGGCAAAACAAATGAAAAATGTTTTGTAATATTAACTTTTTGGGACTGTTAATGTAGCTGCACAATGAAAAAATGAAATATAATCGATACATTTTAAACATTATAATTAAGTGTGTTCATTTCTGTGGAGCTTTCGAACTCACGTTTCGAGGACATTATGAGTCTACGTCTTACTCTAATCCCGGGGTTTCTCGAGGTTTAATTGATTTTAATGCTGAGTTATATGGTGCCCTGAAACAATATTTGAAAAAAGCATCGGTATTTAAAGGTACTTTAAAAACCATTGAAAGGAAATTTTACAAGCAATGTTTATTGCATGTCAAGAGAAAATTTCGGAACTTCTTGTACTTTATGACTATCATTCTCAAAACATTATTAAATAAAAAATATTTAAATCAAATTATTTTTCTTCACCTAAGACCAAATTTTTCTAAGTCATAAGTGTGCAAATTTTATCACAGTCGCGCACTTCTTGTTTCGACTCTATACTATATTCAAATAAAATATAAAATAAAGAATCTAAATCGAAACCACAAGATATGTGACATATTTTGTTCTGGAACGCTGAAAAATAAGTAGGCCAAGAAAGAAATGTCCGTCTGCTGACATCGAAAATCACGAGATTTAGGTAAAAAAGACACTATTTCAACATATAGAGTCTCGATCATGCGACCTTTTCTTGCAAAAGTAGGTCAAGAAATGAATGTCGGTCTGGTGACGTCGGGATCACGAGACTGTGGTAAAGAACCAACATCACCTGACTTATTCTTGCAAAAGTAGGCCAAGAAAGGAATATCGGTTTGCTGACGTCGGGATCACGAGATTGGGGTAAAGAACCAACGTCACCCGACTTTTTCTTGCAAAACAAGTAGATTCGAAAAATCCAGATTTCTGCCAAGACCTTACGGCAAATGTTGTTTAAATATGAGCCATCTCGCTATGAAAGAGGCAGTGAAGAACGAGAGTTAAGAACAGTTAGTCGAAACCAAAAATTAAGAGTCGGTAGTTAAAGAGTTAGTTCAAAAAGTACTTAGTGCCAGTACAGTGTTCCGCAGTACGGTGAAAAATGTTTTAAATACGGTTTTAAATACAATTCTCATAGTAAAATTTTCGGATGGGATTTGTAGTCCAGTAGACAATTTATGCGGAGTTTTAAAATGGGTTAAACTAAACTTTTAGCTCACCCTGTGTAGCCGCGACGTGTTGGTAAGAGGAATGCGGACTATAAACTACAGTAAACAGTAGTTAAGTGAGCGTTTTGTCTAATTTTAATTTCGTTAAAGATCATAGAGACGAAAACGAGAGTTGCTCCCTAATTAAGTTAAATTATCGATGATTTATTTTTGTAATCTAGTGCCGGTCGTATATAATTTTAATAAAACTTAATCTAAAAAGGCCATTAGTGTTTTAATGGTAAGAAAACAGTTGTAAAGAAATTCAAAGCAGTAGTAAGTACTCTAGGACCTCGTCCCTCTCTCCTTTATTAACTGAAGGCGCTCTAGCCCCTCGGGAAGTTGGAAAAACTATATGAAAAAAGAGATAAAAGTGGAGTTAGACCATTGTAACGGTTGCCAAAGAAAGGCGTCTTATCGAAATGCAAAAAATTGGCGTATGGATTTTCTTTATAAATAATTCACACAGTTTTTTGACTGCTCAATTTTTAAAATTTACTACGTTCTTGATTTATGTTTAGTTATTTAAAATATACTGCTTCATATCGATTCAATTTTAATTTTTTCGTCCACCGTATGTTTTTAAGATACTATTGGAATTGCAACCACTACTTTTTTAATATACCGACCGCCACTGCAATCTAGGATGTTTTTCTATCGTCTGAGTCGTTTCAAATTGCCAGAAATATTTATTCCTTTTGTCAACTTTTATCGATTTTTTTTTTAACTACTGGGTGCATTTACATTATTATAAAAACACAATGGATTAAGATAACGAACGACAATCTCGCCAGAATCACTATAAGTATTATTTTAAAAAGAATTTTTTAATCTCTGAAATTGTAATCACCATATTCTTGTTACAAACAGATACAAGTTAATTTTACAACTTGTTATGTTCCAAAATACGTACACGGTGCAAATATCGACAAAAAATAAATGTTTTGAACATTTTTAAAAACTATCTTGTTTATCGCCGTCGGGATTTAAAATCTGTGTTATTTTTTATTTTGTGCGTGATTTATATACAAATAACTAATCTGATACTACCTATACAATGGCGGACGAAGCTGATCCTGTTTCTACATGCAACTGCACTGAAACACTGATACAAGTCAAAAATCTGGTAAGTGCTTTTGTGCGATAAATAAATAATTAAAAAAAAAATCGTTGTTTAAGTCTTCACGCGAGACCGATGTCTAATTCCGCCTCACGTCACCCGAAGGCCATAATCAGTAACTGAATTTACAAAATCTTTTGTTTAATTACGAGGATCCGAGAACTAATACCGAAATTCTTCAATAAAACCAAAACGTTTCAATTATTCATCAATATTCCTTTCATTTCCTTCGAAGTAATTTCCATTGCAAGCAATACACATAATCTAACGCTTCCTCCAATCTTAAAAATGTTTTGTACCTAACCCCAATCTAATAAAGATCCGGAATCACATTACTTTCCACGAAATATATTGGCTTCTTGGAAGCAGATTTCTGATTTTATCATGAGTTAAACTAACATATTCAAAAAATGACAGTTTTTTGAAAAAAGTCCCATGCTCTACCAGAGCAATTGTTCGACTGTTATTTAGAGGAACAGCAAATTTCAACGTCGGCTATACTCATTTTTATCACTTCTTCTTCTTCTTCTTCTAGATAGAACCAAGTTCTGTTATCTATACAATGCCTCATCGATCCTCGTTTGAGGTCGAAATCCAGCTGTCTCTCCATCTTTTGGGGGGCCGTCCAGGCGGCCGTTTGGTGTTTGGTTTCTCTCTCATCACGGTTTTTGCTAGTCTGTCATCGTCCATTCGTTCCACGTGATCTCTCCACTGCCTACGACGGTTTCGAACCCACTTCACAACATCCCCCACTTCGCTGTCCTCGCGTATTTTTGCATTTCTTATTCTATCTCTTAAACTTGTTCCCGTGATCATTCTCAGCGTTTTTATTTCTGTGGTTCTCATAATTTGTTTTGTCTTTGTGGTTTCATTTCTTGTTTCTGCGCCGTAGGTCAGTATCGGTCTTACACAGACCTTGTAAATTCTTGCTTTGCTCTCAACCGTCATATGTTTATTGTTCCAGATTATGTCTCTTAGTTGGTCTGATATCATGGCCGCTTTGTTGGCATGTGTGCGTACTTCTTCCGTTACTGCCCTGTTACTTGTTATATGTGCTCCTAGGTATTTAAACTTCCCAACCTGTTCGATATGTTTGTCATCAACCATTAGTTTACATCTTACCGGTTCTTTTGCTATTACCATTGCTTTGGTTTTCTCCACAGATATCTTCATATTATACTGTTTGGCTGTTCGACTGAGTTGTAAAAGCATTCTTTGTAAGTTGTCCTCGCTATCTGCTGTCAAAGCAACATCGTCTGCAAAGCATATAATTTGAACGGTGTTGTGTCCCATTGGGTACCCAATATTTGTGCTTTTTACCTCATCAATGATTTCGTCCATGATTACATTGAAAAGTGTTGGACTTAGGCTATCACCCTGTCTTATTCCTATGGATAGAGGAATTTCCTCTGTTAGAGTGTTATTTGTTTTAATTACCATGGTGTTTTTAGAATTCAGTTCGTATATTGTGCGTATGATTGCTTCGTCTACTTGTTTTCTTCGCAGTAATTCTGTTTTGTGTTCCAGTTTGATTCGGTCGAACGCTTGTGTAAAGTCCACAAAACAAATGAACAGCGGTTTATCGTATTCGATAGATTTTTCAACCAGCTGTCTGATAATAAATATACCGTCGATAGTAGAGCGGTTGTTCCGGAAGCCCTGCTGTTCTTCGCACGCCCCTAACTTGTCTACGATCCGTTGTGACAGTATTTTGGTTAACAATTTGGCTGAACTATTCAGTAGGCTAATTCCTCTGTAGTTTTCGGGTTGTTTCTTTGATCCTCTTTTTTTACCACGTTTTTATTAATTTACTTTCTTATCTGTCTGTTTGTTCGGTACAAATTTTGCAAGCTTTTTTAAATTAACTTTCCAATGAGCTAGAGAATATGAGAAGTATATGGCGTGCACTCCTGTTTGGAAGATGGTAGGGATATTAGCTAGGGATTTAGCTTCCATCAAGAATCCATCTGTAGTACCATACATGTAAATCCACATCTAGTAGTGGTATTCGCTTTTTCACTCACATAGTTAACAATCTATTACTACTTCAAAGCTTGTGTCTCGGTCATGAACCCTACCATGATTGTAGGGGGCTGTTGTACTGGGATCATTGAGACTTCTCAGGGCACATTACTCACGGCATGAGAACGCGCAGTCGTTTCAACCGGACCGTGAGAAAGAAACATTAAAGAATTGATGCCAACTACGATTAGACTGTAATATGCATCGTCATTTAATAATATCTCTAGGAACCAGACAGCGGTCTCACGGCAAGATTTTATAGACAATAATAATTTTTGATATATTTTTTTAGCGTAGCGACATGGAAGATTATAAAACACAAGTACTCATAATTCATTGGGTGATGGCAGCAGTGATCGCCATTTTAGTTGTATGTGTGGTAATACTGCTCTTCTTACTAAGAAAACTAAGTAAACTTGTGACTGCATTGGATCCGATGAGCAAATACAAAAAAGTGTAAGTACATATTATTAACTAGAATGACGTTCTTTTCTTCCTGACTTCAAAAATGGATAATAAGTTAGTGTTCGGACTAGCAGTTATTTAAATATTTAAGTTCGAATTATTAATAAACTGATACAAAAAAAAGCGAGGTGATCTGGGAAAACGAATGCTTTTATTTTAATTTGCATTGTGACGTTTTAATATGGTTTCGAACACTTATTACACTTTTTTAAACTAGCATAAAAAATAGTGTAATAAAATGTTGGGCACCCAATAATATTAAGACAAAAATAAATTAAGAAAATCTCTATACATGTTCAACATATCCTCTACAATTATTAACATATTTAAAAATATTTTTTCTCATTTGATGATTAATAGAATTTGAAACAAAATCTCTGTGGTTTTGGTTAAGCAATATTACCGTGCGTTCAATTGTTTCGTTGACTATTTCTAGGTTTCGAGGTACTGTGACAGCATTGTTAACAAACAAGGTCAAATTTTAAGGTCCGGACAAAATCATATTGAATAATATCGTAAATAGTTACCTTAAGAAAAACCGCCGATACAAAATTTGGGGGGTATCTACAAATTACCTTGACTTTAAGGGTATATTCAGGACAAGATTGGAAATCCTACCATTTAAGACCAAGATCTAACCAGTTAAGGCAAGATCAAGATCCAGCTAGTTAAGGCAAGATCTAAGATCAAAGACATTGTTGAGGGGGTTCCATTTAATCTTGTCCTGACCGTAATATTTGACCTTGACCTAAAGGCCAGATCCTATATATATATATATATATATATATATATATATATATATATATATATATATATATATATATATATATATATATATATATATATATATATCCGCTGATGTTTTTCTGGTTTTTAATCCGTTCGTCACTTGAAAAATCTTGACAACGTTTCGCCAACATTCAGCCCGTATTTTCAAGTGATGCTTCCTCGATGGCTGTTCGGCTCGGAACGAGCGTTTGGCGTTTGCGTAGGTTATACCTTGGTTCTGCCTGGTTGATTTCCTGGCTTCCCTGGGTTTGTGCTTTCTCTCGGCTCGCTGCCCTGTTTCTCTAGTGTGTTATTTTTGGTTTGGTTTTTTTCTACTGACGAACGGATGGAACTTTTAAATGGAATAAAACAAAGATGAATTTTTTAAATTGACATGAAATTTACTTTATTCGAAAGATAACCTTCTGGCATTATAATTTGAATATGACTTCTGGCATATGACCGCCATGGCTGGCTCGGACGTAGTCTAATCTGGAGGTCCAATTTTCGATGACTTTTTCCAACATTTGTGGCCGTATATCGGCAATAACGCGGCAAATGTTGTCCTCCAAGTGATCAATCGTTTCGGGCTTATCGGTGTAGACTAGCGACTTCACATATCCCCACAGAAAATAGTCTAGCGGCGTTAAGTCGCACGATCTTGGAGGCCAATTCACGGGTCCGAAACGGGAAGCTATGCGGTTACCAAACGTTTCCTTCAATAAATCAATTGTGGCACGAGCTGTGTAACATGTTGCGCCGTCTTGTTGAAACCACAGCTCCTGCACATTATGGTTGTTCAATTGATGAACGAAAAAGTCAGTAATCATGGCTCTATAGCGGTCACCATTGACTGTAACGTTCTGACCAGCATCGTTTTTCAAGAAGTACGGACCAATGATTCCACCAGCCCATAAAGCACACCAAACAGTCAGTTTTTCTTGATGTAACGGTGTCTCAACATACGCTTGAGGATTATCATCACTCCAAATACGGCAGTTTTGTTTATTGACGTATCCATTCAAACAAAAGTGAGCTTCATCGCTAAACAAAATTCGCTTATGAAAATCGGGATCAACGGCAATCTTGTTTTGGGCCCATTCGCCGAATCTACGCCTTGCTAGGTGATCGTGTGGCTTCAATTCTTGCACGAGTTGGATTTTGTAAACACGCAAACCAAGATCTTTCTGCAAAATTTTCCATAAAGTGAATGGACACATATCCAATTCCTGTGCACGATGGCGGATAGACTGATTCGGGTCTTCCTCTACGCTACGCTCTACAGCAGCAATGACTTCTTCTGTACGCACTGTACGACGTCTCTGTGGATGCGTATTATCATTTAGAGTAAACGTGGTGCGAAAACGTTCCATAGTTAATCGAATTAATTGCTCTGATGGACGATTATGTTGACCGTAAAATGGACGTAGTGCGCGATACGTATTTTGAATAGAACCATAATTTTCAAAATAAATTTGCACAATTTGGAAGCGTTGTTCAGGCGTCAGTCTATTTATGTTGAAATGCCAAACCAAACATAAATCACTTGACAGCTGACAAAATGGCCGCCAGTTAAAAAAGTGTTGCCAACTTAAAGTTTTATACCTCTATAAAAAACACCCTTTATTATATGTATAAATAACTAGGATTATTCGGGATTCAGTCTGTTTAAATTTATAGGCATTGGTAAGGAGAAAAATCCTTTTTTGATTATGTCAGGCTTTCGAGAATTTATTTATCTCTTCTTCAGGACATCTCTACAATTATTAATTAAACAGTTAGAGTATTAATCTAACTTATAATTATTAAGTAACTCACCAATGTGGTTTGAATATTAAACAAGTACACGTTTGAAAAACAGGGGAAAAACCCAACATTAGCACTTTTTAACTGTATTTAGAGGCATATTTTGATGGAATTGTAAAAATTCATTGAAATTCTAGAAAGTCAAGGTCAAGGCTATTTGAAAGTCAAATAAAAAAAAAATCGAAATGGCGGAATATTGGCCATTATTCAAGGCTTACAGAACTGAGGGTTTGGATGAGAGTGAAAAATTTTTACTTTTGAAAATGGACAGGACAGCTGGAAGAATTCTAACGATAAAGGAAAATTAATAAGAATGACTTGATTCAATTGAAAATTTTTTTAGGGAATAACAAACGTTGAAAGTGCTTTCCACAAGTGGATAAAATGCAAAGGTGTGAGCGACCTAGACCATCCTCACCTTTGGATAAATTTTCAAGGTCATTGCAGGTCGAGTTCGTTTTCTTTTAATGGAAACCCCTATTTGTGATATTGGATTCGAAAAGAACGGAAATTTCACGTCAGAAATGATATTTTAAAATTTGTTACTCTTTTTGGGAAGGCTAGATCATACATTCACAGTTTCACGTTGTGGATCACCCGCAAGGTCCAAATGGGGAAAGATCATTTTCAAAGGAAAAATTTTAACTCTCATTCAAACCCCCAGTGTTTTAATTTTTGCCTAAGCCTTGAACAATCCCCAATATCCTGCCTTTTTGGGATTTTTGATATTTGACTTTGAAATTGCCTTGGCCTTGTCCATCGAGACCATTTCAAGGTCATATTTGACCGTAAAATTTTCCGCCATCTCCATTTTCTGGGTGTTTCATTTAAACAATTATCGTGACGTTCAAGGACAAGGTTAAATTTAAGGTCACCTTAACATAACAGTATGATGTCCAGAAACTTTTGTAGAAAAAGTTCCATCACTCTTAGGTGCCGAATTGTTGGTTCATTCACATCAACCCAAGGTATGAGGATATTTGACCTTCAAATAATCTCCAGATATGATTTTACCCCTTATGCTATTCATACCCTAGGGAATTTTCTTCGGGCTTTATTCTTGCAATAAAAAATACAGGTTTTCATTTGAAAAAATCACTTTGACTTTCAAATGATGTTGAAAATTGACCTCAAGGTCAATGTCGTTAATACAGATTAATGACCTCCTCTGTCCTTGACAATTTTTGTCTGAATCATTTTTTTGTAAATGGAGTATTTTAAAAAATATTTGGATCTATAGATTAAAATGGCTCATCCTGTATATATATATATATATATATATATATATATATATATATATATATATATATATATATATATATATATATATATATATATATATATATATATATTATGCCGTTGTAGTGCTAAAATTACATTCAGCAAACGTACAACTATATGCAACTCCATGTATAAATGAAGTAAATTGCGATCAGTAAATGCAAACTTCGTTCCAATCATATCCTTTCCGTGTTAGAGGTTGCACAGTTTAAATAAATTGCGATAAAACACAATCCATCCCATTCCACCACCATCGAGATGGCCCACCTGTACAGGGTGAGTCAACGATTGGATGAAGTAGGTTTGTGCCTTTTCGGTGAAATTTACAAAGAAACTATATTTATTGTTTGATACAGTTTATTTTTACGCAGATTTTAAAAATATTTAGGACTCTACAGGGTGAGCCAAAAAACTAGGACAGCATAAAGTTGTATTTTTTTTTAAATAGAACACCCTATATACGAATCATATTTTCGATTTAACTTATAATTTTAAATCTTTTTTATTAAGGGTTTACTATAACAAAACTTTATAGTTTCTGAGATAATTAAGTTTAAAGAAAAAAAGTCACATTTTCAAGCATCAATTCAATCCTAAATAACGTTTTCAATTTTGTGACAAATATATTTAAATTTGGAATTTAGCAAGGCCAAGGACAAGTTAACATAATTTTTACCTAATATTTGCAATTAGAGCTACAGGGTGTTGAACACATCGGCTCAAATTTGAACAAGTTTAAATGAATAAATATCTTTTTTTTTAAATGGTACACCCTGTATATTTTCATGTTATTTAATAGAGTAATAAAAACCCTAAAAGTTGTGTTCAATATATCCTATACCTATTTATAATAGTTTTTGAGATATTTTAGTTTTTCTTATTTTCCATACTTTTTTACAGAAATAGTCTTCATTATCATAGTAGCCATGGCAAAAACAATGTAAAAGAACATTTTTCTGTGTGTCAAATTTATAACCGCAATCGCTTCTTTTGGTTTTTATGTAGTGTAGTTTGGTTTTTTTTGCATTCATCTTATATTGTAAAATGAATTTTCCAAAGAATGAGTTAATAGATATGATTTATACAATAGGAGAGGCTCAAAAAAATTGCCTTCTTGCTCAAAGAATTTACAAAATGAAGTATCCTGATCGACGCCAGCCTAATACCCATACTTTTCAAAACTTAATGCAAAGATTTGATTCTTCTGGTACTGTTGATTATCCAAAACGTAAAGTGGTCAACAAATCAGTAACTAATGAAGAAAAGGAACTACAAGTATTGTTAAATGTTCAGGAAAAATCCTTATATTTGTAGCCGTCAGTTAGCAGCATTATGTGAAACATCACAATCCACCGCTAATCGTACTACCAAGAAATATAGGTATCATCCATATCACATGGAATTACACCAAGAATTGCATGGACAGGATTTTGAAAGTCGTGTAAACTTTTGTCGTACAATAAATGCGGAGATTCAATTAAATCCAGATTTATTATGCAAGGTAATGTTTAGTGATGATGCTACTTTTAGAAGTAACGGTGCCGTAAATAGACGCAACATGCATTATTATGCCACAGAAAACCCATTTTGGATTAGAGAGGTGCAACATCAAAACCACTGGTCATTAAATGTTTGGTGTGGTATTCATCATAATCGAATTATTGAACCCCACTTTTTTAATGAACCACTAAATGGCCATAGTTACCTAAACTTTCTACAAGAAGAACTACCCCAACTGCTTCAAGGTCTCGATAGGGATGAGCTCGACAGTATGTGGTTCCAGCACGATGGTGCGCCTCCGCGTTACCATCGTGAAGTTCGTGCGTTTTTGGACCAACGATATCCGCAAAAATGGATTGGACGTGGGGGTTTCATTGAGTGGCCACCAAGGTCTTGCGACATCACCCCATTAGATTTCTTCCTATGGGGTTATATTAAAAATAAGGTGTATGTTAATCCACCAACAATAGTGGAAGATATGCGAAACAGGATTAGGGATACCTGTAGAACAATAACGCCACTAATTTTGTCCAGGGTCCGAGAAAATCTGCAAAAAATACTAAATTTGTGCATTGCACAAGAGGGTCGTTTATTCGAACATTTATTAAAAAGAAATAATTAATCTCAGTATTTAATAGGTAATTTTTTTGTTTCAATTTAGTATAAAAGTAAATATGTATTTGCCTTGTCGTTATTGTTGTGTTAATTTTTTCACATTATGTTTAATTAAACTATTGCCGTTGTAATATAACGAATAATGTATTTCATCATATTTAACCACATTCTGTTTGTTTCTGTAGTTTCTTTTTATTATTTTACATGGCTACTATAATAATGAAGACTATTTCTGTAAAAAAGTATGGAAAATAAGAAAAACTGAAATATCTCAAAAACTATTATAAATAGGTATAGGATATATTGAACAAAACTTTTAGGGTTTTTATTACTCTATTAAATAACATATACAGGGTGTACCATTTAAAAAAAAGATATTTATTCATTTAAACTTGTTCAAATTTGAGCCGATGTGTTCAACACCCTGTAGCTTTTATTGCAAATATTAGGTAAAAATTATGTTAACTTGTCCTTGGCCTTGCTAAATTCCAAATTTGAATATATTTGTCACAAAATTGAAAACGTTATTTAGGATTGAATTGATGCTTGAAAATGTGACTTTTTTTCTTTAAACTTAATTATCTCAGAAACTATAAAGTTTTATTATAGTAAACCCTTAATAAAAAAGATTTAAAATTATAAGCTAAATCGAAAATACGATTCGTATATAGGGTGTTCTATTTAAAAAAATACAACTTTATGCTGTCCTAGTTTTTTGGCTCACCCTGTAGAGTCCTAAATATTTTTAAAATCTGCGTAAAAATAAACTGTATCAAACAATAAATATAGTTTCTTTGTAAATTTCACCGAAAAGGCACAAACCTACTTCATCCAATCGTTGACTCACCCTGTACCACCATACCGAGAAGAAAGTCAAAACTTACCCTCCCCGCCACAGTGATACGGCAGAGGTACATGTTTCGTCTCTACTAGACTCATCAGGGTACCGACATGCACCTGTCTGTGCAAAGGATAGATCGGAAGGAAGCATGCAACACTGAACACTGCTTCGCCGACCTCCCGCCGGATGGCGTATATATGTTTATGCGGCTTTCACGGATTCCTCCGTGTGAGATGCAATAGCAGTGGATATATCTACATTATGCCGTTGTAGTGCTGAAATCACATTCAGCAAATGTACCCATCCGGCGGGAGGTCGGCGAAGCAGCGTTCAGTGTTGCATGCTTCCTTCTGATCTATCCTTTGCACAGACAGGTGCATGTCGGTACCCCGATGAGTCTAGTAGAGACGAAACATGTACCTCTACCGTATCACTGTGGCGGGGAGGGTAGGTTTTGACTTTCTTCTCGGTATGGTGGTACAGGTGGGCCATCATCTCGATGGTGGTGGAATGGGATGGATTGAGTTTTATCGCAATTTATTCAAACTGTGCAACCCCTAACACGGAAAGGATATGATTGGAACGAAGTTTGCATTTACTGATCGCAATTTACTTCATATATATATACATATATATATATATATATATATATATATATATATATATATATATATATATATATATATATATATATATATATATATATATATATATATATATCCTAGACAAAGCTTGAATTCCATATAAGATGATCATTCATTCGTAAGTAGTTGTTAAAAATTTTATAACTTCGCGATGTTTCAAATCATTTTCAGTTGCAAAACACTTTAAAAAACACAAAATAATGAACAGATTGAAATCAAATTTGACAACATACAAGTACAAAATGGTTGTCTTTTTAAACGTTACCAAGCAACGCATGGTCAATTATTTCCATCATGGCTGAGTAGATATTTTTTCTAGGGTCACTCCAATGACGAAATTACAAACCTGTAACACAAACGGACGGATATTATGAACTATAAGTAGTCCAAATACCTACGGAGCCCTAAAAATCTTCGACAAAATGGGTTGCTTATTTATCGAAGCATAGTTTTGCACGTTTACTTACTCTGGAAGTTCCTTTGTTCTATTTTTATTTATTACCTCAATGAATATGCATCGTATGACAAAACTGATTAGTTAAGAATAAATTTTGATCCCTGAGTAAGTTTAAAAAAATATCGATATTTTCGAAGATGATTGACAAGCAAAAATATTACGTTTTTATCGATAAAAGATAAGATTTAATGAAAAAAATATGGAATGCTTAATCAATAAAAAAATGATTTCGTTTAAAAACACATGTAGCTATTAATAATAATGTGTAAACACAATAAAATACGATTTTTTTGGACATCTGCAATTTCACTTTTTAACTATTTAAATAAATGAAGTCCGTAACTTCATATAAAAAAAATGGTTCTCTCCATCTCCATCTCCGTCTTACTCATTATATGTTATAGAAAACAGTTTGAAATTGGCCAAAATATCATGCGTAAAAACTGTTTATGATTTGGTTTTAAAAAGGTAGTAAAACATGGAACAAATAATACCAGTCCAGTGAAAGGGTGAACCACGCGCCTAGGGCTCTGTATCACTCAACGTTATATGTACAGGGGATTTTCCGGGAACTTTATCGATCGATTGTGGGAAAACTATAATTAGGAAGAATCTGAAAATTTGACAGTGTACTAAAGTTCATGGGGGACAGCCGGCTAAAATATTTTTAACATGGTGGCACTTCCAGTTATGCCGGAAGTAGATGTTACCTTGCTTATTTTAAATGGAACACCCTATATATTATTGCATTTTTGATTTTTACATAAAATTGTAGACATATTTCATGTATAATATTCTATACTTAAGTCTCACCGTTTTGGACCTATTTAAATTTTTATGTCAAAAATTACGTATGCATAAACTTGAATATAAATTTTTCCTATAAGAAAATTTCTATTATTTAATTTGGGTTAGTTTTCTTGTAGACGAAGATCGACTTTAGTAGTATTTTTATAATATTTTGAGAAATATTAGTACACAGTGGTCAAAAAAGAATAATAAAAATTATATTTAAAATATCGTCAAAAGTCAATTTTTTCAAATAGAAAGCACCTATTTTTATAATTTTATCACATTAAGGATTAAAAATAAGGGCAACTTTGTAAGAGGTTGTCTATTTCAAAAATTTGTAGTTTTCAAAATAATGGCAATTCAACATTTTTCTATTGTAAAAATGCTATACGGCTTTTAAGTTTTATTAGTTGGCCATGACGGCGAGGCGTGGCAAAAAATAAAACAATCGAACTCTACAGAATTGTCACTAATTCTTAGCATTTGACATTCATTAATAATAATCATGCCGGGGCGATTAAATTACATGTACGAAGATTATTTAAACTTATTTATTATTTATGAGAAATGTGATTTCAAGTTATTTCAAGAACATGCGATACATTCGCGATCCGATATCCGAAGAAACAGAAACCAGCACTATCAACTGCTAAAAAGCTTATAAAGAACTTCAAGAACTTTGGATCTATAAAAGCTAAAAGAAATAGAAACAAACCAGTTGTTAATAAAATAAAGTTACAAAAATTATTTGAGTAAATGTTCAAATTGACGCCTTTGAACTTCCAAACATTTTCCGCACCTAAGCAGGAACTTATCATGGGTGGCTCTTCTTATTGACTGAGGATTAAGTTCTTCAAAAGCTATTCTGACGCGCTGCATGCAATCTTCCATAGTGGTTAATGTGGTGTTGTATACTTTTTTTTTGATTGTCCCCCAAATAAAAAAAAATCAAGTACTGTTAGGTCGGGGGAGTGAGGTGGCCAAAGATGTGACCCATTCTTGGCTAGCCATTGACCATAAAACAAGTTTTGCAGATGATTGTTAACTAAATGACTATTATATGGAGGCGCCCCATCATGTTGATAAAATAGATTTCTATGATCAGCCAGTGGCAAGTTATCTAAATAGTTCACTTCCAAATTTCTCAAGATGTCGAAGTAGCGCTCACCTATAAGTTAGAAAACATATTTTATATCTAGAAGTCTTCAAAAATGACTAACTTACCATTCAGATTATCTTGGTAGAATTCTAGGGCAACAACGCCAAGACTCTTGAAAATTTAATTCTCTAAATGGATGGACGTTTGAGTCGCTCCAATAGTGGGAATTGTGTCGATTAAACAATCCATTTTTTGTGAATTGGCTTCGTCCGACCAAATAATATTATCCAAAAAACCAGCATTTTCTTGTGACCGAAGTAAAATAAATTGTCAGAAATCTACTCTTCGTGGAAAATCAGTGCCTTTTAAATGTTGTGCTATACAATATACACAGAGATGAAAATTCTGTTTCCATAAAGTCTTAAAACTGATGTTTGAGATAATCCAGACTCTAATCCTACTTGCCTTGTAGATATTATCGGATATGCGGCGAAATATCCTAAAATTATAGTTTCATTAGTTTCATTATTAACAACTGATTTATTTTCACTTCTTTTGCTTTTATATATTCAAAGTTCTTGAAGTTGTCTATAATCCTTTTAACAGTTGATGGTGTTGGTTCCTGTTTCTGCGAATATCGAATCGTGAATGTATCACATATTCTTGAAATAACTCTATCACATTCTCCATAAATAAAAAATAAGTTTAAATAATCTTAATGCGTGTAATTTAATCGCTCTGGCATGATTATTATTAATAGATGTCAAATGGAAAGAAATAGTGACAATTCTGTAGGGTTCGCATCGCCGTCATGACCAACTAATAACAAAACTTAAAAGCCATATAGCATTTTTACAATAGAAAAATGTTGAATCGCCAATATTTTGAAAACAACAAATATTTGGAATAGACGACCTTATACAAAGTTACCCTTATTTTTAATGCTTAATATGATAAAATTATAAAAATAGGTGCTTTCCATTTGAAAAAATTGACTTTTGACGATTTATTAAATATAATTTTTATTCTTCTTTTTTGACGACTCTGTATTAATATTTTTCAAAATATCATAAAAAGACTACTAAAGTCGATCTTCGTCTACAAGAAAATTAGAACCCAAATTAAATAACAAAGACTTTCTTATAGGAAAAATTTATAGTTAAGTTTTGGTCCGCAAACGTCATTTTTGACATAACAATGTAAATATATCCAAAACGGTGAGACTTAAGTATAAAACATTATACACGAAATATGTCTAGAATTTTACGTAGAAATCAAAAATATAATAATATATAGGGTGTTCCAGTTAAAATAAGCAAGTTGACATCTACTTCCGATATAACCAGAAGTGCCGCCATCTTGAAAATATTTTAGCCGGCTGTTCCTCATGCACGTTAGTACACTATCAAATTTTCTGATTTCTCCTAATTATAGTTTTCCCACAATAGATCGATAAAGTTTCCGGAGAATCACTTTGTAGAATACTTAGAAATTTATTCAGGCCACGCAAACTAATCGATCAAAAATACCATCAATCAACAAAAAAAATCCGGAAATAATAATTTATAATACTTATTTAAAATTATTACGTGATTGCGCGGTTTACAGATTAGTACATGTCATGACAGGCCTATCGCAGGAGAGTGTGAACCACGTTGATGACAGGCTCAAGTGCGGCAGCAGGAACGCGGTGACTGCGTTTTCGTTTTAAAGTACTATTATTTCCGTACCTTTTAAGTTATTAAGACGAAACGAAGTATAAGTTATTTCTAAAGACACCTCAGTCGTAGACTTCATTAACATTGTTACAAGATGCGTATGAGCACTGTTTGCACCTTCATGGATTGTATTTTAATACATCTTAGCAGATCTTCAAAATCGACGAAGTGAAATCCCAATAAACTCATCTTTCAAGGTCCAAATCAGATTGAGTAGCTAAGTTCCAACATATTTTTATGTCTATAAGTTCGAATATTTTAAACTCTTCACTCGTGGCAATAGATGAAATTGCTTGATAATTTACGGGATCATATTTTCTAAATAAAATTGATACCAAGAGATTACAGAGTTCAATGGAGATGAAAACAATAAAAACGATAGCTAGAAGAAGAAATGGAGATCAGAAAGAACAATTTAACATTGAAGAAGTGTCTTCAAAAGTTAAGAAAAATTTAGAATAATTTTTTTTTGTTCTTGTTTCTCGCTCCGTATTTGTCCACTCCTCAACAAAGGCTTCTCTCAATCTTGTCCAGAAAGTAATAATAAGATAAATTTTATAGATATGACACTTATAAGCAGAAAAAACTAAATTTTAACTGAATGGTACACCAAACCACCTTGGTCGGGTAGATATCTAAACTGTTTTTCAAATCACTCAAAAACCCCAAAAAAAAAATTGTGTTATAATTGGTCTATCTGATCGTGCCATCTCTCTAACGTCTACAAAATTCCGACCAAGAATACTGCAAAAAGTGAAAAATACACTAATAAATAATAATTTCAATGAAAAGACTGTCACCGAAATAACTAATAAACGAACATATAAATTTTATAATAACCTAATAACAAGAAATATAGAACATAAACAGCAAAAATATGTAGCACCTTACATTAGTGAACTGTCAGAAAAAATAAAACATATTTTAAAAAAGCATGATATTATCGTATGTCACAGGTCTCATAATAAATTAAATACACTATTCACTAATTTAAATAAAACTCCTTTCATGAATAAATCACATGTAGTATATTCGATCCCTTGCTTAAATTGTCCTAAAAAATATATAGGCATGACAAGCCAATTGCTAAAGAACAGATTGAATGGCCATAAATATACGAAAAACGCCTCAACAGCGTTAAACAATCACACAGGATGAAAAACATACCTTCGATTATAACAGTACTATAATTAAAAACAAAGATATGAATTATCAAAAATTGCAGATAAAGGAAATGATAGAAACGACAGAACGGATATAGGAACTTTGAGCCACATTTATACCAGCCTAATTTAAATAAAAATATTAAGTATTCGATCCTGTTAATAAACATCAAAAATTGAATATCCTCTTTAACATAAAATTAAATGTATGCGTTCTTTCGTTTTTTTTTGGTACATTGTTAAAATATAAAAAATAAAACATACATTTCATTATTAATAAATAAACAAAATGTCAAGGTATATACTGTGTAAAATTAAATACTTTTTTCATAAATTGGAATAGTTTTTTGAAGTGTTTGTTTGATTTTTAAAATTGTAAATATGTTTGTGTATGAATGTTTTTAATTATATAAAAAATATTTTTAGGAAGATCAATAAATAAAAAAAACAAAGAATTTTTGAAGATGCCTTAAATAAAGGGCGAAACGTCAAATTGTTTTTGATTTTTTTGTTAAATAAAGAACCTAAACTCAAGAAAAGAAGAATAAAAAGAATATATATATATATATATATATATATATATATATATATATATATATATATATATATATATATATATATATATATTATTTGAGATTAGGTTTACATTAATATATGTTTTTCATCGCTTTGACGTCTCGTTCTTTATTTAGAACATCTTTAAAACAATCGTCTAAAATTTAAAGGGAATTATGAATATAATATAAATACAACCATGACACACATTTAAAATTCAACATTTAAAACAATAATCAATACTGAAACAATGATTATTTAAAAGCTTGTCTTTAGTAAATTTTATGCACCTTTAGATTTCGTCAAAATTATCACTAATAACAACAAACTACCAGGACTTGCATTTTATATTCGGGGATATGATCAACACAAAATTAAAAAAGTTTTTGCTTTTAAGGTGATATATAAATTTTTGAACGCAGAATATACTGCGTCTAAATTATATTGCTGTAGATTTGACTAAGATTGTTTATGTCAGTTCTGTCATTTACTGTAAGTGTTTCCTTTTTGATGGCTATCATTTCCTTAATTATTAATTTCTGATAATTTTTGTCCCTATCGATTGTTTTGACATCTTCCAAGTTAAAAGAATGTTTTTCATTCTTTTTATGTTTTGTCAATGCTGTAATAGCGTTTTTGGTATATATATGTCCATATAGTCGATTTTTCAATAATTGTCTCGTCGTTCCTATATATTTTTTTGGGCAGTTTGCACACGGAACTGAATATACAAGATTGAAAGTTTTCATTATTGGTGTTTTGCTTTTCAATTTTGTAAAGATTGAGTTTAGTTGGTTGTAACTCTTGTGGCATGCAACAATATTGTGTTTTTTTTTAAATGTATTTTAATTTTTCTGAAAGATCTGTTGTATAAGATAATGCTATGTATTGTTTTTATATTTCCTGTTGTGAATCATCCTTGTTTTTGATTCTTAGGTTGTTATATAGTATTTGTATGTTCTTTTTTTAATAATTTCTTCGATATCTTTGATATTAAATTCTTTAACTTTCTTAAAGTCGAGAGTCTGAAGGTAGGAGAGGTTAATAAAATGGCTCTGTCAACCAAGCTCACGATTACACTTCTTTTTCGGTTTTTTGAATGATTTGAAAAGTTGTTCAGATATTTTCCCGACCAGGTTGGCTTGGTATACCACTGCGTTAGAATTTTATCACTTTTGCGTATTAGAGTCATATCTAGGAAGTTTATTTTCCCATTTACCTCAGATTCTGATGTAAGTTTTAATTTATTTTATATATTTAAAGAAAATCAAGTCTAACTTTAGATTTTGATTTTCTCTTTCCTCCAAATTTTCCATGACTGGGCGATCCATGGCTAAACTGCGACGTTTTTATATCGTTCTTTCGTGCGCATTCAGGAAGTAGAAGTTGCTGGCTCGTCCAACAATGAACTCGCCTCGCCAATGGCGTAGCAATTCGTCGTGTTATAGATTGGTGACTATTGCGATATTTAATTTAAACTCAACCATTAAAATATTTTTTCGGAAACCTCTAGGGGTTCGCAAACCATCGCTTGGGAAACGCTGCTATAGAAGAAAGTTGGTTCACGCTTAGAAGAAGATAAAGCGTCGATGAGCAATACTTCTCTTTCTAATTTAGATCGGGCGACTGGAGTATACATATATGCTTGGAGTATCGTACTGTGCTACTCACCGAAAACCCTCTTTCTAAGCGTGCGTCAACTTCCTTTTATAGGATTCGCGGTCTAATATCTTTATATTATGTCTATGGGTATAACACCTTGCCGGCATGGCTCTGTATGGGGATTTTAAATAGGCAGCAGTTTTCTTTGAATTTTGTTCTTAAATCGTTACAGCTCCACTGATGAAAAACAATTAGATGGTCAAAAGGTGTACAGAAAGAGGACTAGAGTGAAATTCACAAGAAATAAATTTCCTTTAACGATTTGAGGGAGAAAAATGGCAACTTCTTAGCCTTCAAGTTGTAGTCGCACTACAAACAGAAAACACAAACAATGGTAAATGAAACTTTACTAATCCTTTGTTAAAATTTATTTACTACAAAGATTTTATCAAATGGTGTATTTTTTTCCCGATAAAACCAATAATCAATCATCAAAATTTCAAGTTAAATTTCATGAGGTAACTTAATTTTTCTACCACACCCGTCGTTCTAAAAAGTAAAGTTTACTTAATCATTTAAAAACAGCAAACCCATCTTTGCACACGATATGACACTTATATATTTGTACTTTATCCAAACCAATGGTCCCCCATACACTCCCTCGTCCATTCAGTTTGACAAACCCAGCACCAGTGAAATTTACACCCGGCCCTCGTACAAATCATATGCATACAGCCTCCATCTCGTTCTGTAGGTGTTTTGCAACTGGGGCAAGGTTTCGATATAACCTGAAAAACAAAAACAATTTTGGTCGGTCCTCGTAACAAGAAACATTTCGGCAACTTATATGAGTACTTTTTGCAATGTCATGGTATTTTTTAATTTTGAATGGGATGTCTAGTCGTAGTAGGCTCTGGAAATTTATGTGAAAAACACAGAAGAACAGAAACAGTAACTCGTAAGTCCACAGTTTACTATCAACCAGTCACTCCATCTAGACTTCAAAAAAGCGATGATATAATATACAATCTTCTATTGAGAAATATAGAAAAAATGTTGAAATTAATCAGCACAAACATGTTTTTTCCGTAAATATTTTTCGCATTTTTTTTCCCTACCTTTATAGTTGTTCTAGAGGCATCGTCATTACTATTTCTATTATCACAATTCAATTCGCTATCACAGTTTACAGTCTGATTATCATTTTCCCTTATTTCTATGGGATCACAATCCCCTATGTGGAAGCCCTGCAAGCAATTTCGGCAAAATACGTATCTACAGCCCTGACAAGTTATTCTTGTACAATCCAGATCAGCTAAAAAGAAGAAAAATGAGACACGAAACAATTTTAAGAATTTTATAAATTACTTTTAATTAAAAAATTAAAGTTTTGAGTGTTAAAATTAATATTTGCCAACAGAATTGGGTTTAAGATTAGTAATTGGGTATCCGAGGGAACTTTTCATTTGATCTTCGTATATTATTTTTGAAATTGTCTTTTTAAATCCATTAATTTTTCCACCCCGCTCAACAGGTTTTGGAAATTTAAAATTTTTCAGATTTCCCAAAATGGTCTCTATAATCCTCTATTTTGATTTTTTTAAAATGTATAGCCGGTTACGTTAGGGCGATTTCAATGATGCTTCCTTTATTAAAATCGTTCAGTCTGTTCAAACTCTACGAGGGAATAAAGAAAAGAACAAAAGCGTATATTTTTACATTTAGCACCAAACTTTAAATACGAAAATTGTAATTTTGGTAAAAATTCGTAAAGAGTGAAAACTAGGGAAATTATGTTTTTTCCAAAAAAATTTCGATCTTCACCCCCTATTTCGAGGTCATAGAACACGAGTCTGACCATAATTTTTCACTATTTTTCCTCACTTTCCCGGCAAACTCAAAAAAAGACGCGTCCCTTCACAAATCACTTTTATTTCAGTTAAAACACCGAATTTACGTATTTATTTTCAATGGAAAGTTAAAATATATTCTATGTAAAATATTTCACAAATTTGGCAAACCAATTTAGACAAAAGCTGCATTTTCAACGAAAAATCAAAAATACGTCTCTGAAACGCCATCAACTCTGTCGGAACACGTAAAAAGGCGCAACGTTGCCAGATGTAAAAATTTTTCGTGATATAAACTATAAAATTTGACCTCATTCAACAATATAGTATAAATTTTTCAATGTTTAAAACAGTTTCTGAGTAAAAATAATCTAACCATTTTTTGATCGGTTTTGGTTAGGGTAAAGATTCGGATTAAAGTAAATCTAGATGTGAAGAGGTGGTTGCCATTCTAGTTTGGTTTTGATAACTTCCTTGATGTTTCCGATAAAAAAAAAAGTGCAAATTTATGAATTTTTATTGGTGGGTGTCATTTTGGCTTTGTTTCTTCTTCTTCTTCTTATTCTTAGTATAGGACTTTATCCTGTATTGACTGTCAATGCATGTCGTTTATTCTTGTTCCTGTGACACCGATGTCCAGCTCTCTTTCCATCTTTTAGGCGGTCGACCAGGAAGCCTTGAGGAGTTTGGTATTCCTTCTTTTGCAATTTTTGCCACTCGGTCGTCGGTCATCCTGTCGACATGATCCCTCCATGCTCTCCTTCTTCCTCTGCCCCATCTTACGACGTCCTGTATTTCACATCTTTTTCTGATTTCATCGTTTCTTAGTCTGTCGCGTAATGTATGACCCGTGATACTTCTTAGCGTTCTCATCTCAGTTGTCAGGAGTAGTCTTTTGGTTGCTGATGTGTCTGCTCTTGTTTCGATGGCATAAGTCATTATGGGTCGTATGCAGGTCTTATATATTCTGATCTTACTTTGTGTCGTCATATGTTTATTTCTCCATATAATATCACGTAGGTATCCTGACATTACGGCAGCTTTGTTTTAAATAATTTTCCTGGTATAAGCTTTAAAATTTATCCATTACAGTTAACAATACAGTTTAATGTTTGTAATGTATAAAAACGGATAAAATTAACCTTAACCATCCAAAATTTTTGGTTAGTTCTGGTTAGTACAGGTTTAGCTTGGTTTTGGTCAAAAAAACTGAAATTATCCTAAATCAACCTACATTGACCTAAATTTATTAATTAAAAAACTTTCTGCTAACGGACATAAGCAATATGATCAATTTATATTATTAAAACTACTGGTATTTGGAGGGAAACAGACCAAAGCAACTATAATCCTTAGAACCTTTAATATTTAGAGTCAAAATCGCACATCAAAGGCATATGCATAAGAGTAATTAATAGTACTTCAAAAATTCTTTTTGGAACCTTTTCTTTCCAATTCAAATAGAAAGAGAAGAATAGATGTGAATTTCAAAGAAATCATCTTTCCAATCTGGCAACATCGCCGATTTCAACAAGTACGCTATCTTTATCTGAACTATGCAGTCTATTTGATTTGATTTGATTGACGGGGGCCGTTTTATTTTTATTGGTTGTGATTTTTGTCTTGCTAATTTTCCGGATTTTTCCGATAAAAAAAGTGCATATTTTTGAATTATTGTATAATACAGAAGCTTCTATCAGTGTGGAATTTGTGGTTGTAACAAAAGTTTAACGATCTAGTGAAAAAAATTGAACCTAAAGTGAAAAGTGATTTTTCCTGTTCTCCGCAAAATTGAAGAAAAATTATGGAAAATCGAGGTTAGAATCGTGCTCTACGACCTCGAAATAGGGGGTATATATCGAAATTTTTTCAAAAAAAAAAAAAACGTCATTTTCCTAGGATTTCACTCTTTACAAATTATTGCCGCAATTTTCGTCGATATACCTTTTAAGATTTATTTAGAAAACAAAGACATACTTCGAGTCACAAAAAATTTTGTAAAGTTTTTAAATGAATCGCCCTGTATATTCTTTAATATAATGAAAGCCCTTTTTCTCCTGATTTCAAAAATGTATAATATGTTAGTGTAAGGCCTAGACGTTATTTAAATATTTAAGTTTAAAACAATAATAAATTAATTTAAAAAAAAACGAGGTGGCCTAGGAAACAAATGCTCTGCGTTGTGACGTCACAATATAGTTCCGTATTTTGACTAATATACGTTAATGTTTTCACAGCCAACTTATTTTTTTTATATTAATTTGTGGTTAATTCAAACTTAAATAATTAGATAAGAGCTAGTCCTAATACTAACATGTTACATATTTTTAAGATAAGGAGCTTTTATTCTATTAAAGAATATACAGAGTATTTCATATAAAAAATTTAATATTTCTTTTCTTACTAAATTTTACGATGTCTCATTGCTTTTTTTAAATAAATCTGGAAGATGATAATATGAAAAAAATCCTGCGAGTTTAGTATTAAAAGAAAATACTACAAATACCTTTAAAAGTCCTAAAAAAATCAAATATTTTAAATTATTTACCTAAGATTCCCATACCGCATCCTGGTTGAGGACACAATATTCCTCCCGACTGTAGAACAAATTCTTCTGTAGCAAATCTATGATACCTGCAACAATTTCCCTAAATACATATTTGCTAATAATAAATTATTAAGAATTATGAAAAAAGACCACGACAAACTGTCTACACGGGCTAATCTGCAAAATGGCTCAACCGATTTCGATGAAACTTTACAGACTCAAAGAGGAGGTTGTCAAGAGTGATATAAGCTGCTTTTTTTGTCTGTCTCTATGGGCTACTCTTCGAAACAGCTAAACCTATTTCGATGAAACTGTACAGACATGAAAAGGAAATTGCCAGGAGTGAAAAAGGCTGCTTTTCTCCTGCCTGTCCTGTAGGTTAATCTTCGAAACGGTCGAACCGATTTCGATGAAACTTAAAGACAGGAAGAGGAGGTTTTCAAGGGTAATATAGGCTGTTTTTTTTATATACGTCTACCTTTCTGTCTCCACGGGCTAATCTTCGAAACGACTGAACCAATTACAATGAGACTTTACAGACACGAAAAGGGCGTTGTCAGGAGTGATATAGGCAACTTTTTTTTCTAACTGTCTGTCTGTGTGAGCTTCAACTTTGAAACGGTTGAATTTATTTCGATGAAACTGTTCAGACATGAAGAGGAAGTTATCAGGAGTGAGAAAGGCTCTTTCTTTTCTGTTTATCTCTCTATCAATCTGCATGGGATAAGCTACGAAACGAATGAACCGATTTTAATGAAAGTTTACAGGCAAGAAGGGGGGGGGGGGGTTGTCAGGAGTGATAAAGACTGCTTTTTTTGTCTGTCTGTCTGTCTGTAGGAGCTAATCTTCGAAACGGCTAAATCGATTTCGATAAACCTTTACAAAGGGGAAGTTGTCAAGAGTAATAGAGGCTGCTTTTGCTGCTTATAACAATTGTATTTATTATCGATTTCCCAAGTTTCACGTGGACGAAATCGCGGGTAAAAGCTAGTTTAATATAAGAATGGACAAAAACTAAAACTTATTCCTCTTTAGACTTTACGGACAGCAAGAGGAGGTTGTCAAGAGTGATACAGGATGCTTTTTTTCTGACTGTCTCGTCTGTGTGGGCTTCAACTTTGAAACGATTGAATTTATTCCGATGAAATTGTTTAGACCTGAAGAGGAAAGTATTAGAAGTGAGAAAGGCGGTTTCTTTCTGTTTATCTCTCTGTCAATCTGCATGAGATAAGCTACAAAACGATTGAACCGATTTTAATGAAAGTTTACAGGCAAGAAAGGGGGGGGGGTTGTCAGGAGTAATAAAGGCTGCTTTTTTGTCTGTCTGTCTGTCGGTCTGTAGGCGTTAATCTTCGAAACGGCTTAATATATTTCGATGAACCTTTACAAAGGGGAGGTTGTCAAGACTAATAGAGACTGCTTTTGCTTATAACAATTGTATTTATTATCAATTTCCCAAGTTTCACGTGGACGAAATCGCGGGTAAAAGCTAGTTTAATATAAGAATCGACAAAAACTAAAACTTATTTCTCTTTAGACTTTACAGACAGCAAGAGGAGGTTGTCAAGAGTGATACAGGATGCTTTTTTCTGACTGTCTGTCTGTGTGGGCTTCAACTTTGAAACCGTTGAATTTATTTAGATGATACTGTTCAGACATGAAGAGGAAGTTATCAGAAGTGAGAAAGGCTGTATATTTCCTGTTTATCTCTCTGTCAATCTGTCAGGAGTCATAAAGGCTGCTTTTTTTGTCTCTCTGTCTGTCTGTAGGCGCTAATCTTCAAAACGGCTAAATGGACAAAGAAGAGGTAGTCAAAAGTATTAGAGGGTGCTTTTGCTTATAACAATTATATTTATTATTGTTTACCAAGTTTCACGTGGACGAAATCGCGGGTAAATGCTAATTTAATATAAGAACGGACAAAAACTATCCCTTATTCATCCAGATAATGGCCTCCAATCTCTATATACTTTTCTCCATTGTGCTCCGTCTTTAGTGTGACTTAGTTTTTCTCCTTTCGGCTAAGAAAGGAGAGGCAGACGTTTATATCTTGCGAATTTCACTCTGGTTATCTCTCCATACGCGTTTCAGCCATCTAATACTCTCATTAGTGGAACCGTGATGAATCAAGAGCAAAATTCACAGAAAACAACTATCTATATAAAATTCCCAACCCAAAACATGTCGAGAGGATGTTTATTATGCCTGCACATATTTTTGATGACAGAATGTAAAATATAAACGACATTTATACATAAACCGAAAAAGTACCGAAGCTTAAAAATTAAAAGAAATATAAAGAAATTTTTACGGTCGTAGAATTGACACATCAGTAAAAAAAAGTTGTCACTATTCAAAGTTACTAAGCAACGCACAGTCATTTGTTTCTATCACGGCTAGGTAGATATTTTTTCTAATATATGCCCTGTAAGTTTATAATATTTCTCTTTTATTTTGAAGAGAAGAAAAAATTCTCACCTATCGTAATTTTGATCATCCAACAATCTAAAGTGGTGTATTTCTTTAATAAACGAATCCGGACATCCGCTCGGGCAAGATAAAGTATATCCATAACTGAAAAACATTAATCAATCATTGATAAATATCATCGCTGCTGGAGAAAAATATGTCAAAATTTCTAGACTTTATATACAGAGTGGCATAGAAAAAGGAATACCAAGAAAAAGTATATGTATTTTTATAACTTTTTAAGCGACCGCTATGTTGTATCGTAAGTTTTCACGGATGGTAGAATGAATGGTTTGGTTATTCCGGGTTTCAAACCGTTCGTTCAAAAAATCGTGTTAAAGACGTTTCGCCAAAATCTCATTTGGCATTTTCAAGTGTGGTTCGTCTCATTACTCGCTGAGAACTGATCTTCAAGTTGCACGTAAAGCAGAAATTGACCAATTAGATTCAAACTCTTGTTCCTGGTATTCCTTTTTCCGCATTATAACAAGAGATTTTTTTTAGCTATAAAATTTGAAAATGAAAAATCTCCATCTAAACGGCATTATAGACGGTTCTTATCTGGATACTTCAACATAGAATATTTCGCGTCATCAAAAATACTTACTCTGGATGTTGCCAAAATTGCCTTTCTGTTAATTTGGACATACAGTACTGTTTGAAACAATCGAGGCAAGTCACATGATCGTTTTGACAAGGAAAAGTAAAAACCGTTTCGGAGGTGTCGAGACAGGCTAGACACTGGATCTGTCGCAGATTGGGTCGAATGAGGTCTAAGGGTACCGCTTGGTCGGATTCTCCTAAAATTGATTTATTCATTTATTAACTCCAAAACTATAACTTGTAGCAATACATATACGATACGATAGTATACGATATGTTCATCGTTGGGAATAACAGGTAGTGGTAGGAATATGTGATTCTGTATTTTAATCAGGGAGTGCCTCCGTCGATTAATTCAGTTTTTTGTGGAAACATTTCACTCAAATCTCATTCGTCATCTTCCGTGCTTACCGTTGAAGGTAAACCGAGAAAGTTCTGCTTGCAACGTGTTTTTATACGAGATCGTAGCGAGTATCTACTGGTTGGTATTGACTCCACCCTTTGGCTGTTGTTAGCTTTTAGAGAGCCGCTGATGATATCAGTTTAGGGTCCAGCGTCGTGTTGGTACTGTGGTCGGTCCCGATCTAGGACGGTTTCCCAGGTGGAAAATCATTTGAGCGTCATTAATATTCATTTTCAGTTTTATTTGCTAGCTATGACACCGTCACTGAAATATTCGAAAGTTCATATTATGAACATTGGAGCGTCTTGCGATGTTGCCTATATGACGCACTTTTATAGGATATAGTATTAATTTTAAACTTCTTTACCACATGTAAAGTTTTGTTTGTAGAAACTTCAAGTAAGCCTATTAATTAAAATTTGTGTTCTTGGGTGTGTATTATTAATAAATTACTTTTATAAAAAAAACTAAACCGACGTCAAAAATTGCACTAAAAGTAAAATATAAATTATAAACTGTGTTAAATTTTAATCAATTTAATAATTTTTGAAGTCTGCCCATGTTGGTTGAAGGGATTACAAATTATTTTTCAGTTATTGGCCTCCTTGTATGAAGCTGCCGAGGAAATATTTAAACAAGAAACCTCTGGTAGTATCCTCTAGGATATACTGAAAATCACGTCAAAATAACTCACTTCTTACAAACGTTATATGCAAATGAAGTCAATTAAACAGTTCACTAACCAACCAATTTTTTCAGTTTTCAACCTCTTATTAATATACCTATCTTGAAAATAGTTTGATGAGAACACTCTGAAGAACCCCATAGAACAAGCTGAAAATGTTGTCGAAATCAATTCTATCAAAAATATATCCGAATTAAGTCAGTTAAAAATTTTCCTACTCAACAAATTTATTTAGTTTTCAACCTCTTGATAATACACCTATCTTGAAAATATTTTTATGAGACTCCTCCAGAGATTCCCTCACATTCATTCCCAAAGAACCCCCAGGGATCGAGTGTGACCTGCAAGGAGTTTATGGCCATATACTTCGGGATAACGAGTCGACCATTTCTTTTGTCACACAAAATTTATTACTCCATTTGATATATATTTCCGAATGTCCACGCTGTGCGTTCCATCACCAGACGAAGATTTCAGTTGTCAAAAACACATTTAAGTTGATTAAATTGTAAAAATTCAATATAAGAAGGGAGAGGCAGGGGGAGGAAGGGTCTACGGCAAGCAGAAAAATTAGCTCGTGGTCTACGGTAGAAAAAAATTTGGAAACCTCTGCCTAATATGCTAAATGTCATTACAATTTTTCACTCGAAATCTTCGAGGTTTAAAAGACATCATCTTGTAATCTATATGATTCTCTATGAACATTAACAGTATGCCCCACTAAAGCAGATAATTGTCCAATATGGAAATCAGACGTATTTAAAACTTGAGTAAGTGTAGCTAGGTGCTTACGCAATCTTGTGGCTGTAATTGCTTTGGGATTTTTCGCCTAGGATAAGTTTGGAATCTTCACATGTATGAAGAGCGAGCCTTTGTAGTTCCCCTGGTATTACAATTTCTAGTAAAGTTACATAAGCATCTTTACCTTTACAATTTGTAATTAGCTGCTCCATTGCTGAATTGAGAATTTTGCATCTAAATAATTTTTCGTCACTTTTAGATCACTCACAAGGGGCATCATTGTTAATTTGTTCCACTTTATCATGTTAAGATCGTTTAAAGCTTCAGTTGATACTTCAAAACACCATTCACTATAAATTAGTTGAATTAATGTCTTTAGATCGGCTTCAGCCGCTGTAGCAAGAATGGTTGAACATACTTCTTTTCTTTTTTAAGAATCAAAACAATTGCAAGTTGAGGACATTGTGAATTTGCCTAAATTTAATGCAGTGTAAGCCGAATAATAATGACCACAATCATCATTATATTTTGCAACAGTTTTCGTAGCCGACAAAAGAAGTCCTAAATTTTCTGATTTTAAAGCTCCAAAGAAATGTTTTATTTGTGATTTCAATTTTCTTCATCTCGATAAGCAGCCTTGCAAGCTATCTTATTTTACGAGACGTAACATTAATAAAATATTTTTCCCTGTGACTCTTAAAATATCGTGAGCCTAATGCGCAAATCAAAGTATCAGATTTTGCAGTCAAAGATATCATCTGGTCTTATTCTTGGAAAAACTTGTTCTCTTAACTGTTTGTCGACCTTTAAATTTTTAGCTAAAAGATCTTGTGCTATAGTTTGGTGCTTTTTATCGAATTTTCCCATACCTTTCGATGTCGCCAAAATTGATTTGAAAAGAAACCCTCCCTCCTCCTTGTACAATTTGTACAAGGAAATTTTTTAAAATTTATTTGTGATTTTCTAACAGGCTTGTCCATTATGGTGCTGTTCAGAAAGTTACCTCTTTTTCTAAGTTCACAAAGTAATTTATTTCTCGTATTGTTCTTTGGAGGAAAGAATGCGCTCCCAAACGGTGCCTGCTAAAATTTAGAACATAAGTTTCACAAAACATGCAGAATTTTTTTTGCTTCCTTTTTACAGAGTTTGCGGAACATATTTCGTACTAAAATTAAATAGGAATTAATTTATAATATATTAAGATTGCACGACAAAATGCTTATAAAAATTACGTAGTTCTCACCAAATATGCGGCTCGTTTCCAAAGTCACTACCTCAGAATTTTCAAATATCGCTCCCTGTACAAGAACAAATAAGTTTATTGCTACATATAATTAGAAAAACGAATAATTTCTGAACCGTTTTAAGCGTCTCAGTGTTGCCAAATTGTATGACGCCGGGTACGCGAACAAATATAAGAGATACTTCTGCATATACAATATACCAATATACGTTGTCTTTGCTAGCGCCCCTTACGGTCACAAAGTTTGAACTAAAATTATACGCTTTTCGTATAATTTTTTAGACATTTTCGACAATAACGCGTCATGAGATTTTTGCAACAAGATTAGTTTCATTATTATTATTATATATATATATATATATATATATATATATATATATATATATATATATCCTTTTATATTTTATACTTACCTAAAGAAATATGCTCAGAACACTTAAAATAAAATTCCGCAAAAGTCGGTTCTCTATTCTTTAAAATATCCTCGCACAATTCTGAGTCGTTATCGCAGGTACCTGTTATTTGTTTAGGTTCCAATACGTGGGTCCAATTTTGGGGATCCGAGTGCACAGTAAAAGCACCACTTTTGCAAAAGTGGCATCTCACACGAAGTTTACCTGAAAAATTATTATAAAACTTTAAAAAAAATATTTTGGGGCTTTCGCGGGAAAAATTTCCCAAAAATACTTTGTTATTTAAGGTTTTTCAAAAAAAGGTTCTGGCCCCATTACGTCTAAGGATTTTCCTTATTTTAGCATACAATAGTAAAAACTTTTTAAAATCCGTCCACACTTATTTCTATAAGTTTTCTTTAAGTTTCTATTCGTGCGAAACGACACTGGTTATCGTTACCCTAAAATCAAGGGATGAAACACGAGAATTAATAAGCAAGACCGTGTGGCCTAATGGATAAGGCGTCGGACTTCGGATCCGAAGATTGCAGGTTCGAGTCCTGTCACGGTCGCTGAACTTTTTTATTGTTAAATTTTAATTTAAAGAATTTCCATAACAATTTAAAAAGATCGGTTTTAAATATATTTTTTACGACCCACCCAAAAAAATTTTTTTTTCCCTAATCGAATTGAAAGAGTGTTAAGGTAGTTCACTCGTGAAACGGCTTTTCTTAGGAATGTGATTGAATTTGAATATATAGTTTACAAAAGTGTCTTTTATTTAATTTAAAAAAAAAACGAAATTTTTTAATCGTCTGTGAGACGAAATATTAACAATTAAAATATGCATAATTAACATGCTGGAGGTCACTACATATAAGAAAATGCCAATACATTTTGGAATATCTCAAAAACGGTTTTTACAATATTTTTTAAAAACGTATGCAACGTAGATCCAAAAATTATGAATTTTTTAGAAAAAAAAAACGGAATTTCTTGACCGTTTTGTTTAGAAAATACAGAGTTTTTAAATAAAAATAATTTAAAAACATCTCACATATAGTGGGGTACAGTGATCGCAACTTGGTAACCTTGTTATCGTCATACTTAACGCGCGATAATTCAAACCAAAGTTAGGTTAATTTGTGAATATCAATGTAATTAAGGTTAAGGAATTAAAAACAAATTATTTTTTCAATTTTCAATTTAACTTAATTAAAAATATTAAAGAAAATAAAGAAAGGATTTTTTGATGAAAATTTCCATTGTTGATGGCCTTTAAATTGAAATTGGAACCTTGGAAAATTAATATGGGAACTTATAATTAAAAAAAATAAATACAAGAGAAATGAATTTCTTTAAGACTTTTGTTTGGAATAAATAATTTATTTATTCGTATAAATAATGATTAATTTACATAATTACTTATAACCAGGCGCGGATCCAAGGGTCTCCCCCCCCCCCCAATAGCTTTGAGTTCAGAACAACAGACCCGATTTTGCCTGTTATACTATAGTTTATTCAAGAAGTAGAGAGAGTAATAAATCATTTTTTACCTTTTTTTTCTTCGCCAACTACCTGTGTTCTTAGTCCGGTGTCTTTGGCAAAATCTGTTAGACACATATATTTTTTATAGGAATGGGTTAGAAATTTTATAATTAAAAATACCGGTCTATAATAATGGACTTATTTGGGTTATATAACAATAGATATTTGGATGTGTGAAGTGTTAAAAACGATTTTAATCCTTGTTATAGGCGTGGGAAGGAGGTTCATTTTATCACTAAGTATTTATGGCATAGCATATTATTTCGGTAATAAACTTAAAATAAAAAGTTTTTTTAATATTATTTTATTTCTTATGATTTCTTAATAATTCACATACATTTGAAAATATAGATAATTTTGACATATTTAACACAAATCAGAACTGTATTTTTATTATTTTTTATTTTGGCATAGACACCGTTTTAGGCACATTCAGACTAAAACGTAGCCTTTTTCTCTCAAAAAATTTTAAGTTATAATTTAAATACTTACAAAATACCCATTGTCAAAAATACAAGAAGTTAAACATATATAAAAAAATAAATTCGTCCATATAATATTAAAATTTTTTTGGGGCTATCGGTCATTTCATTATTAATTAAAAACATTTTTAAGACATTTGACGTTTCAGTTTATTTATTTCTTAAACCATCTGCAGAACTACAATTAAACCCTAAAAAAGGATTCAAATGTAATTAATTTTTATGTTATAGAAGATTTAAATAATAAATTGTGTTTACGCTGATAAACATTACGTATTTAATTCGTAATCAAAGTCAGTGAAGCTATCTTCGCTCAAATTGATTATAATTGGCTCCTCTACCTCACTAATCATGAGATCAAGTTTCCACATTTTCTTTTATTCTTTTATTATATGAATTTTTCCCAATTTTCTGCTTTTATCAAAAAAATCGTTCAAAAGTTCAGTTAAATTACTAATTTTGTAAGTTGTGTTATTTCTAGCAACTCTGCCTTTTACTTGAGAGAGATATTTCCTTTTCAAACGGGCATTTTCCGGACGATCTATAAGAACAGATTTCCTTTCTGGTTTTCCCAAAATTTAGTTCTCTGTGCAATTTCCAGAGCTCAGTTCTTTTAATTTCAGGTAAATCCCGATCTTCATTGATTTTAGTTAGAATTTTATCGACGGTTGTGTACAACTCCTTTTATTGCAGTTTACATCTCTTCTGCCAACGAGGTTTTTCGTCTGCCTGTGATCGAATATGGCTTGGGAGTATTAACAATTCCAGTCGTTTTTTTCTTCTTCAGTATTCAGTACATAGTAGATTTTCCAACTCCTGTTATGTTGGAACACACCTCAACAGAACTTTTAACATTATTATCTAGATATTGATATTTTAAGGCATCATAAACATTCATCGTAATAAGTTTTTCGTTGAGGAAAAAATGCCCTGGTTTAACGATTTTGGAATAAATATAGATGTGAAAGCCATATCTTTTGGATATCTCACTAATCTCATATAATATATAAAAACAAGCACAAACAAGATAAATCACTAACGACACACTGTAAGGTGTACTTTGCTCACTCAGAAATTAAATTGAACTACCCAAAATTTTATTGTTGCAGTAAATTTATAAAAACTTATAATATTTAAATACAATTAAATATAATTAGGTTTACGGCAGTCCTCAGTTACCTGCGGCACTGGAGCAGGTACGTTGGAGGTTTCGGTAACAGTTTTATTACTCTCTCTAGTTCTTGAATAGAGTATAGGAATGTGTATGCTTGGGATCGCCCCTCCCCTTCCCAAGAGCTTTGAGTTCAGGAAAATAGACCCGATTCTGTATCTTATACTAGGAATGTTTATGCTGCTTGTATCCCCCCTGTCGGCAACTTGTTTTTCCTTGTGATCGCCCCCCCCCCTCTCCAAGAGCTTCAGAAAAATAGGCCCCACCCTGCCTTTTCAACTAAAAATGGCAACGTTGCTGGTTTCCCCTCCCCCCCCGTCGACAACTTGCTTTCGCTTGCCATACTGTACTTTTCTGATATCACCGCCCCCCCCCCCCCAAAGAGAGAGGCTGGATCCGCCCCTGCTTATAACAACATGTCATATAAAATTCTTTTTAAAAATCAACTTTGAAATATTTTTTTTGTCATAAAGACAAAAAGAAAAAAAATTATGATATCTTTTTATTTTTATTAAAATAATCATTAATTTTCTTTAGTATTCGAGAATCTTTGGTAATTCGTATAGGTATGAGACTCACACTATATGAACGTTACTATACACACGTTGACTCTATAGACTGCCAGATTTATTATATTTAAAGTTATTACTGTATAAGAATGTGTATATTGAAAGTTAACGTGTGTTGGGTACAATCTCGTACAAAAACAAAATTCTTTAGGCCTGAGAATCTAAAAATTTTGGTACTTACTTAAACGCTATACTTTTGTCTACGACTGTCGCGAGTGTACTACCTTAAGGTACCTTAACTAATTTATGAAGTGCAAAAAAAAGTTTAAATCTCCCATTTTATAATATGAATTCTGATAAAAGAAAAATGCACGTAAATCAATATTTTAGATACAACAATTGGATAATATAGGAATTTTTTTTAAAAATGTCACAGAACCTCAACGTCATGCGTATCAGACACGAACTTAGCAGGTTTTTAAATTACAAAATCATCTCTGACAATTTTGAACTTCGAGGAGCACTAGAAAAAGTTCAATCAATAAAACAAAAGAACTTTTTTGATAATTTTATTTACAACATAATCTCTCTGAACTTCAACGCACTTGCGCCATCTGTCCTGTTACATCAGAAAAGAGTTATTCTTTCAACTGATTATCCTTTGCGACATAATTTCCATGGAGTCAAATTATTAGAACAATTTTCATTACTGTCCTGATTGTCACATTCGGGTGATAAGAGGTATGTTTGTTGAAATTTTGTAAAGCCTCAGTCACGAAAAGTTTAAACATTTTCAGTGTCACTTTTAAGAGAAGAAGAAGAAGAAGAAGAAGAGAAGATAATTTATTAGTAATAATATACAAATAGTACTTTTACAAGTCAAACAAATGAAATATTAAAATTTTGTCAATTAATTATTATCATTAATACAAATAAAACATTACAAGGTATTGATTCTTCCTTAAGAAAAAAGTTTTGGTAAAAAAAAAGCTAAGAGAAGCTGACAACAGACAAAGACAATACTACAGATTAAAATTAGATTCGAAATACTCCTCGAACGAAAAAAACGCGTTCAGCGCAAGGTAGCTCTTGATTTATTTATTGTACTGATAGAAGTTAAGAGCTTTAATTCTAGCTGGCACGCAGTTGTAGAACTTTATTGCTAAATATCTTGAACCATTTCTGGATCTCCCAAGCCAGCCAAAGTCTGGTATAAGATTGTTGTTGTTTCTTGTTGGATAGTTGTGAATATCTTCGTGCGATCTGTATAGATCAAGATTTTGTTTAACGTACAACAAACACTGCATAATGTACACACAAGGTAAAATTAAAATTTTTAAATTCTTAAACGAATTTCGACAGTCTTCTCTATAACCAAGCCCAGAGATAATACGAATGCATTTTCTTTGTTGTCCAAGCACCTTATCAGTATGACAAGAATGACCCCAGGAAAGAATAGCATAAGCCAAAAGAGAATGAAAGTTACTGTGATATGCTGTCAGAAGAGTTTCTTTTACATTTTCTCTTACCAAGCTAGATTGCTAAGTATTTTGGATAACTGGAAAATTTACTTGGTACGTTGTGTTCGCTTAATATTGGTATATTTAATTTTAAAGAAACAATCTCACCCATTTTGAAGTCCTATTGGGATAACTGCCAGATAAAATTATCTTTACTCATCAAACTCCCAAAACAAGGAGATTACATTACACTCATAAATTCTGCTATTATCAAAACACACGCACAAAACTCATACATCCGACCGTTTGAGTAATTTTTCTTATAGCCAGGTACATAAAATATATTTCTCATCTTAAAAATATTGAAAACAATATTTAAACTTGTAAAATACAAATACATACAAAAAAAATCAATAATTTCAAAAAGCGTTCGACAAACGTAATGCCAGCGCAAAAACCAAAAAGTACTACAGATGATAGGGCTGTTGATAGAATATCGATATATCACAATGTCGATATTATTTTTTAAAATATAGATTTTTAGATTATATTATTATAAAATGCAGCGTTCAATCTTTATGATAGATTATTGATATATGATATAATTTTTGATCTATCGAATTCCAAAATTGATATATTTAAAAATATCGATATATCGAAAATCCGATGTTTTTATTAACAGTCCTAACTGCAGATATATTATGGGAGTTATTCTAAGACAGTATTATCGGAGTAATTACAAAAGACGTAGGTCGAGGCATTATCGGGAAATTTCGTTTTAACTGTCTGTCGTTGTATCAAGGAGTTGCTTGGGTCCGACTGATTCATTTTTATTTAAAAATTTGAAAAATCACATGAGAAAGCGTCCTTTGTATGTATGACGTATATTTTAATGACTAACAAAAATAACTTTTTTCTGATGAATAGGTGGCGCTAGTGAGTTGAAATTAAGAGAGGTTATAAAGTTTTTCTTGTGTCTCAGATCGCCATATTAGTATTTAAATTTTAAAAAAAGTTATTCAAAAGAATTTTTACTCACCTTGCTTCAATTCCTTGCATGTAGGGCAGTATACATAAAAATGAATCTTCTTAGGCCTAGATTTTTCACCCTCAATTATCTCAAAGTTATCTAAACGACTAGATACAGCTTCTAAATCAGTATTTTCGGTAATATCTACGGAAATAGAATTATTTCTACTGTCGGAACTTGTACTAAACATGGTATCGTCTAAAAGTTCGCAGAGTGGTTTCATTTTTGAGCTGCTACTGCTCGGAGTACTTGTAATGACGTCATTTTCCATAAAAATGTCGGAGATTTGTTTGTTTGGTTTGATTTTAACAACGTGGAGGATGCTTTGTTGACCTAAGTCACACTCTTCTGAAAAAATTTAAAAATTTTGTAGTGATAGAAACTGTTTTGGGGATTTTGGGAACTATAATTTGGAAGAATCTGAAAATTTGACAGTGTACTAACGTGCATGGGGGACAGCCGGTTATAATAAGACGGCGGCACTTCCTGTTATACCGGAAGTAGATGTCAACTGGCTTATTTTAAATGGAACACCCTATATATTATTATATTTTTGATTTCTACGTAAAATTCTAGACATATTTCATATATAATGTTCTATTTTTCTTTATTCTGAAAATTATTAGTGCAGAATTGTCACTATTTCTTGCCATTTGACATTCATAAATAATAATCATGTTGAAGCGATTAAATTACACGCATGAAAATTATTTAAACTTATTTATTATTTATGGAGAATGTGATGAGTTATTTCAAGAACATGCGAGACATTCGCGATCCGATATCCGCAGAAACAGAAACCAATACAACCAACTGTTTAAAGGATTATAGAAAACTTCAAGAACTTTGGATCCATAAAAGCAAAAAGAAATAGAAATAAACCAGTTGTTAATAATAAAAATATTGCCACTACAATTTTAGGATATTTCGCCACATATTCGACAAGATCTACAAGGCAAGTAGCATTAGAATTTAGAACCTGGATTATCTCAAACATCAATTTTAAGGATTTTATGGAAACACAATATTCATCCCTATGTACATTCCATAGTACAACATTTAAAAGGCACTGATTTTCCACGAAGATTAGAGTTCTGTCAATTTATTTTACTTCGGTCACAAGAAAATGCTGGTTTTTTGGATAATATTATTTGGTTGGACGAAGCCAAATTCACAAAAAATGGATTGATTAATCGACGCAATTCCCACTATTGGAGCGACTCAAACATACATCCGTTTAGATTATTAAATTTCCAAGAGTCTTGGCAGTTTAACGTGCATTGTGCTATAAGAAATGACGGCGTCGTCGCCCTAGAATTCTACCAAGATAATCTGAATGGTAAGTTAGCCATTTTTGAAGACTTCTAGATGCCAAATACGTATTTTACCTTATAGGTGAGCGCTACTTCGACATTTCAAGAAATTTGGAAGTGAACTATTTAGATAACTTGCCGCTGACTGATCATAGAAATCTATTTTATTAATATGATGGGACGCCTCCACATAATAGTCATTTAGTTAACAATCATCTGCAAAACTTGTTTTATGATCAATGGATAGCCAAGAATGGGCCACATCTTTGGCCACCTCGCTCCCCCGACCTAACAGTACTTGGTTTTTTTTTTTTATTTGGGGGACAATCAATAATAAAGTATACAACACCGCATTAACCACTATGGAAGATTGCATGCAACGTGTCAGAATAGCATTTCAAGAATTTAATTCTTAGTCAATAAGAAGAGCTACCCATGAAGAGTTCCTGTTTAGATGCGAAAAATGTTTGGAAGTTCAAGGGCGTCAATTTGAACATTTACTCAAACAATTTTTGTAACTTTATTTTATTAACAACTGGTTTATTTCTATTTCTTTTAGCTTTTATAGATCGAAAATTCTTGAAGTTTTTTATAGTCTTTTTAACAGTTGGTAGTGCTGGTATCTCTTTCTTCGGATATCGGATCGCGATAAATAATAAATAAGTTTAAATAATCTTTGTGCGTGTAATTTAATCGCTCCGGCATGATTATTATTAATGAATGTCAAATGGCAAGAAATAGTGACAATTCTGTAGGGTTCGATTGTTTTATTTTCACCACGCCTCACCATCATAGTCAACTAATAACAAAACTTACAAGCCGTATGGCATTTTTACAATAGAAAAATGTTGAATTGCCAATATTTTGAAAATTGCAAATTTTTGGAATAGAGAATCTTATACAAAGTTACGCTTATTTTTAACGCTTAATATGATAAAATTATAAAAATAGGTGCTTTCTATTTGAAAAAAATTGACTTTTGACGATTTTTTAAATATAATTTTTATTCTCTTTTTTCACCACTCTGTACTAACAATTTTCAAAATATCATAAAAAGACCACTAAAGTTGATCTTCGTCTACAAGAAAACTAATCCAAATTAAATAATAAAGACTTCCTTATAGGAAAAATTTATAGTTAAGTTTTAGTCCGCAAACGTCATTTTTGACATAAAAATTTAAAAATGTCCAAAACGGTGAGACTTAAGTATAGAATATTATACGTGAAATATGTCTAGAATTTTACGTAGGAATCAAGTATTCCATTTAAAATAAGCAAATTTACATTTACTTCTGGTATAACTGGAAGTGCCGCCATTTTGAAAATATTTTAGCCGACTGTTCTCCATGCACGTTAGTACACTTTGAAATTTTCAGATTCTTCCTAATTATCGTTCTTCCACAATTGATGTATTTATTTATATGATGATTATACCATTTTTTAGCATTTCTGAACTTACCAATTACAATACTATCACCTAGTTCCTTTCCAGCAAATATGACCTTCAATTCTTCAGGTTGCAATCCAATTTGGGGAGCAACAATCTTCTTAATCTGCGATATATCATATTTGGGATCTATGTCGATACACAGCGTGTTTCCACTTGTAGTTTTTATATAAATGCTCAGAAGATTTTTGATAATGTGTTTCTTTGAACTTAGCAGTTGCAGCATTCTTATAAATATGTTACTTACGAACGAGGTGAAGAACCTTAACATCACTACTCTCGAAGATTATATATAAGGCGACACTGGTCCGAATTCGGTCATTCACAGGATGACTTAAATGAAAAAAATAGGAAATATCACAAATAAATTATTTAAAAAATAAATAAACTGACTTCTGGTATTTTCCAGAAACATCAGGTATCGTTCGAGAAACGACGGCGTACTTCTCGTATACAAAGAGCATCTATAAGTAGATTCGGTTACAGGGCAGAGTGAAATTTGGAATTATGAGTATAAATAGGTCCGTTACTTTAAGCCCTAGTCGGTTGAGACTTCAAGGTTGACTTGTCATCCTTAGATACCCCTCCCCCACGCGATGTTGCCAGATTATGCACAATTTCTCCACCTTATGGGAACGTACATTTGGCAACGTCGCGCCCCTGTATATTACAATTTACCTTTTAAAATAATGTGATTAAAATACTCATTCATTTTTGCTGAAAAAATCATAACTCAACAATCTTACGTGTTAAGAAGTGTTTACCATCATTTTCGCATTTAGAGACCAAAAATTAACCAAAGACTGCCTTTTACATTACACTCGCAAATTGGCTGTAAAGTAATGTAATCAATTGTCTGAAAATGGCATTTTAGATACAGTGAAGTGGAAAAATAACAAATTTTGGGCTCTATCAAAAAATTTAAAAATATTTCACTATCGCAAACTTTAAACGCGTTTTTTTCGAAATAATATTTTCAAAATTTGCGTGCAGGATATCTCAAAAACGAATCAATCGATTTTGCTCAAATTTGTATAACTGCTACAAAATAGTATTAGTTCGTCGTGTTACCTACTTGTTTTAAAATTGATAAAAGAATTATTTATTAATGTTTATAAATCGGCAATTTTTGCAAAAAAATCGATTTTTCTTTCAAAATTGCAATTAATATATAAATTTAATTTTTTTATTATTTTTAGAATCTACGAATTATACATGTTAACTCATTTTTTTTCCTAATGCTGCAGGTTCACTCGAGGGGGCGCCAGCTTGCTCGCAGATTTATGACACGTTTTTTGCCAATGCTAATATCATCGCCATTTTGTTATATATATATATATATATATATATATATATATATATATATATATATATATATATATATATATATATATATGTTTATGCGGATTTCACGGATTCCTCCGTGTGAGATGCAATAGCAGTGGATATATCCACATTATGCCGTTGTAGTACTGAAATCACATTCAGCAAACGTACAACTATATGCAGCTCCGCGTATGAATGAAGTAAAATGCGAACAGTAAATGCAAACTTCTCTCCATCATATTCTTTTTGTGTTAAAGGTTGCACAATTAGAATAAATTGTTATAAAACGCAATTTATCCTATTCCACCACCATCGAGATGATGGCCTACCTGTACCACCATACCGAGAAGAAAGTCAAAACTTACCCTCCCCACCACAGTGATACGGCAGAGATACATGTTTCGTCTCTACTCGTAGAGACGAAACATGTATCTCTGTCGTACGAAACATGTATCTCTACTCGTAGAGACGAAACATGTATCTCTGCCGTATCACTGTGGCGGGGAGGGTAAGTTTTGACTTTCTTCTCGGTATGGTGATACAGGTAGGCCGTCATCTCGATGGTGGTGGAATAGGATAAATTGCGTTTTGTAACAATTTATTATAACTATGCAACCTCTAACACAGAAGGGATATGATGGAGAGAAGTTTGCATTTACTGTTTCGCATTTTACTTCATTCATTTACGGAGCTGCATATAGTTGTACGTTTGCTGAATGTGATTTCAACACTACAACGGCATAATGTGGATATATCCACTGCTATTGCATCTCACACGGGGGAATCCGTGAAAGCCACATAAACATATATACGCCATCCGGCGGGAGGTCGGCGAAGCCGCGTTCAGTATTTGCATGCTTCCTTCCGATCTATCCTTTGTACAGCCAGGTGCATGTCGGTACCCTGATGAGTCTAGTAGAGACGAAACATGTACCTCTGCCGTATCACTGTGGCGGGGAGGGTAAGTTTTGACTTTCTTCTCAACCTCTAACACAGAAGGGATATGATGGAGAGAAGTTTGCATTTACTGTTTCGCATTTTACTTCACATATATACATATATATATATATATATATATATATATATATATATATATATATATATATATATATATATATATATATATATATATATCTTTGAAAAAAACATGCATCTAATTGGCATTTTTCATTCTACATGGATTACCCCCCCCCCCCTTAAATTAATGACAATATAAAACAGTGCTTAATTAATTTTTTCTTTATAGTGCCATTTTTTGAAATTTGTACGATTAAAAAAAATATTTCATTCATTTTAGTGCACCACACCTCTATTAAAAATCATCGCTAACTTTCTTTTGAAGTCAGTTAAAACATTACTAAAATTTTGATTTGAATTTTAAAATACCTTATTCAGGGTGTTCCAGTAACTTTCCTATGTTCCAATTTTTTGAAAATTTTCTGTCTACAGTTTTCCAGTAATTGTTTATTCTTTCTTTTCATGCAACCCTATAAAAAACTAAATTCAGACTTGACATCTATATCTACTACGTGTTACAAACTGAGAGATACATCTGTTCATAATCCCAAGTTAAAATTAACAATTACCAATTAAGAAGTTGGTCAACTTTTAACTTCTAAGTTTAAGTTTTAAAGTCGGCATAATTCGTATCCGCTTTCAGATATTATCGGCTGAATGAAAAATTGACAAATACGGGGTGTTCTATTTTGGACACTTTTAAGGAGGTATTGGAGTTATTATCAAAGATATAGTGTTGCGGTCTTCACTTTTTAACGAAACGAAAGATTTTTAATCTACAAGGTGATTTTGAAAAAAGGTAAAAGCTGATTTTTATAGAGTTTTTTTCATAGAACTCAGTGGCGCAGTCAGTGTAAATCTTGCATTATTTTAAATTTATATGGATGGTATTTAAACTTTTTCAAAATTCTTTCAGCGTCAGATTTTGCTACATCAACTTCTTCCTCTATTTTCTACAGGATAATGAAGTTGTTGCTTCTGTGTAAAATAACACATTTGTTGCTTATCTCTCCCTGTCTTCTTTGACGTAGGTTTTGGGACGCGGCAGAATAAAAGACCCGTGTTCAACTAGATTTCTTTTTAAACGAGCAAATATGTCTGGAAAATGTTCCCCTCTTTCTGGATACCTAACATGAACAAAAACGATCACCAGATATGAGAAATTATCCTAATGATAACCCTTTAAATACATTACCTATTGAAATATAATTCAGAAGCTTCTTGGGGACTGGCTTTGTATAAAACATACTAACATATCATATTTTTCATAATTATCAAACGACCATTGTAAATGGAAAATAAATAAAATGTAAAATAAAAACACCTACGTAACAAAAATATCTCATAAATAATAACAATATGATAAAAGTGTGAAGTTTTGGACAGCTGCCATTTGCTTCTTATAAATTGGCTTTGCTGTACTTTTACAAATAAAGTAAATTATTGAAATTATCATATTCTGACCTTGTTTCTCAAAATAAAATAAGCATGTTATTTATTTTTAAAAAGCCTAAATTATACTTAATCAATATCTAAAATGATATATAGGGTGTCCTATTTCAAAAACTAAACTTCGTAGAAAAAAACTTACTGCGCTACTGAACTCTAGGAAAAAACTCTATAAAAATCAGCTTTTACCTTTTTAATAAATTAACGCATAACGGAAATATGAAATGAGTCTAAGAAACAAAGATTTTCAAAATCACCCTGTAGATTAAAAACTAAAAGAGCCATGACAAATTTGACACCGGAATCTTTCGTTTCGTTAAAAAGTAGGAAACTAAAGTAAGAACCGCAACACTCTATCTTGGATACTAACTCCAATACCCCCTAAAAGTGTCAAAAGTGGGACACCCCGTGCATCAAAACATAAAAAATAACACAACAAACAAATAAAACTTAGTAAAAATGTGTTATAAGATAATCGAAACAATTTAGAATAAAATTAGTTAAACAACCAAAACTGAAAAACAAAAAGTTTACCTGCTTTTAGGATAGAATACTAATTTACGATTTTGATTGGTTATCCTTAATTTTGTTAATTATTCGGATTAGTGGAAACACCGAATTCGACGTTTTTTTCCATACCTTCTATTTTTGGGTCGTAAAACATGAATCCGAAGATTTTTTTTTGGCGGTCGCAAATTGGTTGTCCCAAAAAATAAAATATTTTTCATTTTGCCTTGTTACTTTTCTGTATTTATCCACCAATATCTTTACAATCTGCCACTTCCATTAAAGCACATTTGAATATTCTAAATAACAACATTTTTTTCTTTAAATTGTACACATCATTTTAATCAAACATAGCAAAAAAACACCCAGAAACAAAGAAAATTAAACTAATCTAGACCAGAGAGAAACAAACTTATGTATGTTATAATCTTGCACCTGTTTAATGTTCTATTTACTTTTTACTCCATTTGTTCCAAAAAGTGTTGGTTTAGGTTTGCCTTTAATCAAAATTTGCAGGTTTGTATTTTGTTAGATGTATGTATGTATGTAGTATGCTTAGTTTATTTGACAGTTCTGAGAAAGCAAATAGTGAAGGAATAACAGTAGAAATAGACTAGTGTAAAATTGATAAACAAAAATAGAACATTGATAGAGTAATTAAAGGTCAATGGATTTTTGATGTTTAAATGAACACCTGCTTAACGTCACTTAGGACTGGGTGCCATTGGGTACTACCATTCTCTCCGAATGCTGAAAAGCTTATGGATGATAAACCATAAACTCCAAGAATTTTGTACCCAGATACTAGAGATCACACTGAAAATATTGAAAGAGCTTGGAGAGATTTATGTAGAAATGTTCCAAAATTTGGTAGGCAAAAATCTCATTTTCCTAGCTAATTAACAAACATTTATTTAGAAGCAAATATCCTAACCACAAGTATGTATTTTTTTCAAACATGGCACAAGTCAATCCTCCCTTATACTACTTATAGAGTATACAGTATATAGATAAGCTTGTACAAAGAAAAAAAATTGTAGAATAGCTTGCAGAAATTAGAAAAATGTAGAATAGATTTGTAGAAAGTAAAAAAGCAGAAAAAATAATAAGAATTTTAATAACTCTCAAAACTAACCGTAATAATGCCCTAGATGTTATTTTTTCAAAATGGAAGACAAATGATCAACCGACAAGCTGTAAAGTTTTTGTTTTTACTGCAAATTCCCATTTTTCTGCAGTTTAATTTTGTTAAAGAAATGTTAACTGATGTGTCTTATTTGTATATCTTACTAAAAGTGCTAAAATTTAAAGGAAGAGATAGGAACATGTGTGAAAGTGGAAAAAAAAATTTTAGAAAAACTACAGGTTTGATTTCTACAAACTAAAAGTAAGGGGTATGCAGAAAACCCTAGAAAAATTCGATGTTTCCAGTAATCCTAATAAATGCCTTAATTTTAACTAATTGTTAAATTTTCAAGTGTAATTTAAGCATTTTAATTTCATAGTTTAATGGAAACTCTTAATGGTAGTTGATCATTTTTGGAAGAACCTTTGACATATTTTACAGCTATAATTATACTCCACAGTTTTCAATCTAAATAACTGCTTAAAATTACATTATTTAGGATATGAATATTAATCAAAATTTTTATTTATTTCATATATTACACTTGGCAGTTAAATGATAATGATTTTCTCTTCCTTAAAATTTTATTACTAAAATAACGTTGTTATTTGAAAGTTATAATTAGATGGAAAAAACGGGTCACTTTCTATAGTAAACAATATACAGTTTAATATTTATTAATAGCTACCATATGATAAAACTTTTATTAGCGAAAAAAATAACCATTCCTAATAAATATAAATTGAGAAATTTATGATTTACCAAACTAGTAAACACTAATCGCACTTTTTCTAGTGTAAAAAATATTTCTTACTAACGTAATGACTTTTCATAACAATTTTCACAAACAACAACACAAACCAGCTGATAACCACATAGCGCGTGAACTACTCTGACAGTATTAATAATATTATTACTTGTCATAATTTAAAATTTAGCAAACAATGATATCTTAAAATTCTAAGATAAGCGAATTATTATGAAATATTTTTTAATCTGAATTTATAGTCTTTAAAATTATTTTCGTTAAATCTCGAACATATCATGTGATTTTTTTAATACCGATTTTTTTTTGAACAGTGTTTCTTACGGAAATAAATATTGGTATCTTGATCGAATATTTTAAGGGTACGTCCAGACTATGTGGATCATTCAATTTTTGGCTTATGTCTACAAGCATTGTATAGATATATCTTATACAATGATACAAGCCATATATATTCAACATCTCTGTTTTCATTTTAGCGGTCCCTCACTCTACATCAAAAGACCTCGAAGGAAAACAACATCTATAAGTTCAAGCTTCAAACATTTCAACGCAGGAATAGACAATAATATCTACTTAGAACCTGATGATGCCCAGGCAAATAATAATGATACGTTGAAAAAGACCGAAGAAGTTGGTACGCTAGATAAAAATTTCTTCACTACTTCTAATTTTAGTTTTCAAAATCCGTTGAGTAATAGAAACGCTGCACTGGAACAAGAAAACGGTTTGAACAGAAGGTAAGATGACGAAAAAGTTAAGAAAATAACTTAAAATTTTTGATCACCTTTAATCAGTTGAAGAATTGTTTAGAATTATAAAAAGACCACCCAGGCGCGGATCCAGGGGGGGGGGCGGTGGGGGCGATCGCCCCCCGCCCTAAGAGCTTTAAGTTTAGGAAAATAGGCCCGATTTTTCTTCTTATACTACAGTTTATTTAAGAACTAGAGAGCGTAATAAATCATTTTTTACCCTTTTTCTCTTCACAAACTACCTGTGTTCTTTAGTCCGGTGTCTTTAGCAAAATCTGTTAGACACATATATTTTTCATAGAAATGGGTTAGAAATTTTAAAATCAAAAATACCGGTCTATAATAATGGACTAAAACGTAGCCTTATTCTCTCAAAAAATTCGAAGTTATAATTTAAATACTTACAAAATATCCATTGTCAAAAATACAAAAAGGTAAACATATATAAAAAAAATAAATTCGACCATATAATATTAAAATATCTTTGGGGCTATCGGTCATTTTATTATTGATTAAAAACATTTTTAGGGTATTTGACGTTTCAGTTTATTTATTTCTTAAACCATCTGCAGAATTACAATTAAACAGTAAAAAGGGATTCAAATGTAATTACTTTTTTTATGTTGTAATTAAAATTAGACCTACTTATTTTTATTTCTATTGTACTGATATCTTAATTTAATTTACTTTATTATATGAAAATACGATAGTCCCAAAAAAATAAGATAAACATGTTAATTCTGCACGCTTAAGAAAAAGACACAAATACAATAATAAAATAATAAAAAACTTACGGCTAATTAGAATTGAATATATATAAAATTAAAGAGTGGGACACACTAAAATAAAAATATATAAAAAAATTAAAAAACATATAAATAACATTAAAAATAAAATACAACAAAAACAAAAATTTAAATAATAAATTGTGTTTACACTAGTAAACATTACGTATATAATTCCTAATCAAAGTCAGTGAAACTATCTTCGCTTAAATTAATTATAATTGGTTCCTCTTTATTCAAAAAAATCTTTCAAAAGTTTAGTTAAGCTACTAATTTTGTTAATTATGTTATTTCTAGCAACTCTACCTTTTACTTGAGAGAGATATTTACTTCTCCAACGGACAGTTTCCGGACGATCTATAAGAACAGATTTTCTATCTGGTTTTCCCAGCAAAAATTAAGTTCTCTGTGCAATTTTCAGAGATCAGTTCTTTTAATTTCAGGTAAATCGCGATCTTCATTGATTTAAGTCAGAATTTTGTAGACGGTTGGGATCTGCTTCTCATAATAAAATGTATATACAACCCCTTTAATTGCAGTTTTCATCCCTTTTTCCAACGAGGTTTTTCATCTGCCTGTGATCGAATGTGGCTTGGGAGTACTAACAATTCCACTCGTTTTTTCTCCTTACTCCTGTCATGTTGGAACACATCTCAACAGAGCTTTTAACATTATTATCTAGATATTGATATCTTAAGGCATTATAAACATTCATCGTAATAAGTTTTTCATTGAGGAAAAAATGCCCTAGTTTAACAATTTTGGAATAAATATAGAGGTGAAAGCCATATCTTTTGGGTATCTCTCTAATGTCAAATAATATATAAAAACAAGCGCAAACAAGATAAATCACTAAGAACAAACTCTAAGGTGTACTTTGCTCACTGACAGAAATTAAATTAAACTATCAGAAGTTTTATGTTGCAGTAAATTTATAAAATATATTTAAATATAATGAAATATAATTAGATTTACGGCAGTTCTCAGTTACCAACGGCACTGGAGCAGGTACGTTGGAGGTTTCGGTAACAGTTTTATTACTCTCTCCAGTTCTTGAATAGAGTATAGGAATGTGTATACTTGGGATCGCCCCCCCCCCTCTCAAGAGCTTTGAGTTCAGGAAAATAGAACCCATTCTGCCTTTTATATTAGGAATGAGTATACTGCTTACACCCCCCCCCCCCCCCCCCCCGTTGACAACTTGTTTTTCTTGCCATACTGTACTTTTGTGATATCACCGCCCCCCCCCCCCCCAAGGAGAGAGGCTGGATCCGCCCCTGAGACCACCTCAATCTAACTTTTAAGGAAAGGCTAAAAAGCGAAAAATAACGATATAAATATTTATATATTGAGAAATGCTTTATTTGTAATTGCTTTCTTACCATATCTTCTACGTATCTCGTGTTAGACGTTGTTTCATTTAATAATAATTTGGCGTCGACTTCAAAACTTTCAATTTCGCATACAAATTTATATTTTTTACGCTTTTTTAGAAGTCGGTTCAATTTCTTATATAAAAATTTTATTTTTCGATTTTTAGATTTCAATTGAGTTTCATAATAGTACCCATTTTTTCCAAAGTTGTATCAGTTTTGAATAAAATTATAGCAAATAAATATTTAATTTGCATAGTAAATTTGCAATTTTAAATTTTAAGAAATAATTTTAGATTTGTAACGTAAGACCCCCCCCCCCAACATCGATATTGAAAGAACTTTTAACATGTAAATTTTTTATTCCGATATACGAGGATAATGAAAACAAAAGATTTTTGAAAATGTTTTCATTTATTTTTCAACATAGCCCCCTTGTACTTCAATACATTTAGACCAACGATGTTCTAACATTTTAATACCCATAGTATAATGCGATTTGTCCAACTCTGCAAAATAAGCGGTTGTCGCTGCTCTGATCTCGTCATTTGAAGGGAATTTCAAGTTTGGGAAGAGAAAGTAATCGCTGGGAGCCAGATCCGTGGAATATGGCGAATGTAGAAGCACTTCGAAACGTAAGTCGTAGAGTTTTGCAGCAACAACCATAGATTTGTGTGCAGGCGCGTTATCCTGATGAAAGGGCACTTTTTTGGCAAGATTTGGACGCTTAGCCTTAACCACATGCTGCAAACCGTTCAATAGTGAAGCGTAATACACCCCGATGATGGTCTTGCCTTGTTCTAAATAGTCTATAAGCACCACGCCATGTGAATCACAAAAACTGTTGCCATTATTTTTCCTGCAGATGGAACTGTACTTTCAGTCGGCGGTGATGAAGTATGACATTGTGATTTTTTGTGTCAATTTCGTCAGTTGTAGCATCCCGAGCGCTCATCATCTTGAATTGATGTACGACCACGATTAAATTCAGCAGCTCATTTTTTTACTGTCGTAAACGAAGGAGAAGAATCCTTTAACGTAGAATCTAACTCATTTATAATGTCCGTAGGAGTTAAGCCCTTTAAAACAAAGGACTTTATAACGGCTCGAACATCAATTTTATCCATCTTTCACAAAATATCGAACCTTATGTGTTCACTCTATCGCTTCAAACAAGCAACTGAACGCAAACATCTGAAACTTTGCAGGGCGTCATCTCAAGGTTAATACTTCCAAAATATTAGTTATTTGATCCTACTAGCGCCCTCTCTGTTTCTGCTTATTGAGTTTGAAGAATTTAATTTAAGATCGGTAATATACGCCCTGAGAACTCCCCATAATGAATCTGGACAAAATCGGAAAAACGTAAATTTCCGCAATATTGTATCTGTCGTATTAAAATATTAACTTCAGATTCATAACCTACGATTCCAAAAATCCCCTAATACCAATTTTTAAAAATTGGATTGGTGGATCCATATTGAATTTCCAAAGAATGATTTTTAACTCTTAATCTAATCTTAATGTACACCCTCGAAAGCCCTTAAGTGTTAATTTTGCATAATCAGAAAATATAAAATTTTTAGATTGCCATATTCCATCTGTCATATTGAATTTTCTTAAAAAAAATTTAAATTCGTTATTTACACTCTCCGAAACCCCCCAGTACTAATTTTGCACCAGATCGACAGACGTAATTTTTTTTGTCCGCCATATTATCAGCGTCATCTTGCATTTGCTGAACCAATTTCGGCCAAAATAATATGGGACTACCGCAGCAATTTCTTAAACATTATGCAAAAAATTTCATTCAAATCGGTGGCTCTGTTCTGGAGTGATCGACGTAATTACAAAAAAACCGCGGTCAAATTTAGAACCTCCTTCTTTTAGAAGTCGGTTGAAAAATTGAAGCGACTTTAAAAAATTGCTCAGAAAAGTGAAAAATAAACTAGCAACTCTTTTTTTGGGGGGGTGGACGCTGCGGTAATTGAAACATTTTCCAGTAGGATGTTTTTGGGATTAAAGTCGACAGTCATTTTTCCAGTCATTTTCACGAGTTCATTGCGTTCCACCCAACCCATATCTCCCCAAAACATGTGTTGCTCCTTCCAAAACTAACGCTTAATGTGTTTTATCTTCAATAGACCTAGTTTAGTCCATCTGGTTTTCATAATTAAATTCTTGTCTCAACCGTAAGCAGACTATTTTTCCAAATCTCGATGTTCCAAAGAATCAAACATTATTAGATCGAACCACGTTACCATTGAACGGATTGATGGACCTTTTGGAATGTTGCGTTCGTAGTGCTTTCTTTCAAGTAAAGTGGAAATTTTACGCTCAGTACGATGGGCTTCCCATGAGTTCTTCACCACTCCAGTCGTGGCCAACATACACAGGAAGTCAATTTGAAAACTTTATAGCTTTAATCCAGCCTTTCACTTTCGGGAGGGTGGCGAATCATCATTGCCCCCATCCCATTCATATACAGTACAAGCGAGTGGACAAAATTAATGTACCCTAAGCCCAAGCTACCCAAATCAACGGAGGGGGATTCGAGTTCCTAATGTAGTAAGCAGACGAATCTTTTTTTTTTTGGTTGATATGCCAAATTTAAACATGGTAGAACATCGTTGAAAGATGAAGAGCGCAGCGGTCGGCTGCTGCTCGAACCCGTGAATTTTTGGATCGATCAGGGGTCAGACTACTAGGACATTCACCGTACAGTCCAGATTTAGCCCTCTGTGACTTTTTCTTGTTTCCAGAGATAAAAAAGAAAATTCGAGGACTCACATTTACTACTCCAGAAGAGGCAATAACAGAATTTCGGAAAGAAATGGAGACAATTTCGAAAAATGTGTATCGTGAGGCTTTCTCTTGAGTAGTGAGCAAATTTATTAAGCATAACGGAGAATATTATAAATAAATTTTTGTTCTATTTATAGTACTTTTCTTTTCTCCAAAAATTTTCAGCATTGTCCTCGTACAATTGCCCTGCTTGGACCGTGGTGACTGAAGTCGCTTCAGTGCCGATTGATGTAGTGTTGATTCTGCTTTTTAGCAATGATTGAATCCATCTTGTAAGAGGAGACTCTAACAATTATTTCAACAGGGGGTTTATGATTCCTAAATCTCTTGTTGCTCATACTGTATAGGCAATTACTTATGTAACCAATATAAAAAAACAATCAATCCCTTCAATTTTCTATCAACAGACACCGATGCATTAAATTTTTTTGTTTCAGGAAAATTTCAGATTCAGAGGCCATGGAAGCTGTTGACAAATTAGATAAAGTAATATACTAATTTAAACGTCTTATAATTATACTCGTACCTACATGATATTGGAAAATATATGAAATTATGTTTTTGGGAGGTCTTAATTTTTAGAATTAACTTAGTGATTATCAAGAATCAGTGCAGCGGTTTCAAAAACCGGCGCCACAAAGAACCCCGCACTATGCTTATGGGAAATGGTTCTAGCTCAAATTTTCTCAAACTCGTGTAAAAGAAAGTTTTTGAGTAATAAAATAAAAGCTCTCATGAGCACGGAGCTCAAAAATCCTGAGTTTTTGAGATATATGAACTTGTAGTTACGATTTTTACGAAGATCTTGGTGAATCACAAGTATGGAAAATTTCGAAAACTAAGGCAGAAAAACTTTAAACACAAAAGTACGATTTTTCCTTGGACCCCTTTTAGTAACCTTTAAGGTTATTCCAAGGTCAAGTTGATGTTTCAAATAGAGACCCCCTTTTTCATTGCAGAAATTAAAACTAAGGAAAACTTTTAAGGTCACCAGAAGATTCTCAAGAAAACATCCTACAATTATTTTATTCAAAATTTTTCTTCACAACCCTTAGTTTCTAAATTATTTACCCGTCCCTGCATTTTATACTATTAAAGTGTGTTCGGCCTTCAAATGACTTCTAGACGAAATAAAAACATATAAGAATATTATATCAGTGCTTCTAGAATTTTTCATAAATTTTGATACTGTGATAAAAAAAATTGCGAGTTCTCAGTTGAAAAAATCAACCCGACCTTTAAATAGTATTGAAGGCCGAGCTCAAGGTCACTAGAAAAAATCTAAGGAAAAATTCTACGACTTTTGTATTTAAAGTTTATCTCTAGAACTCTTATTTTTCGAGATTTTCAACAGTCTCCATACTCGTGGTTCACAAAAATCCTCGTAAAAATCATAGCTCCACGTCGACGAGAGCTTTTATTTTACTACTCGAGAAAATATTTTCCCCTAGTTTGGAAAAAATTGACGGAGAGAGCCATTTCCATAAGAATATTGCGGGCTTCTTTCATCACCTTAGTTTTAACCTAATCTTTTTTTACATTACTAACAAAAACAATAATTTGAAAGGTAATCCAGTATAACCAATAAGCCTATCAGGTAGTTTATTTAATCAGTTTAATACTATATGTAATATTGTACATAATATAATGTTGTATTAAATTTAATTAATCTATTTTTTATTTAATAACTTTTTAATCTACATCACACAATTAAAATGAGAACCGCCTTTTACTAATTAAAAAAAAATTAAAATATCCCGTTTTTGAAACGGACTAAAAACTATCAATTAATTTTTTCTAGTCCCATATATATTTATAACCCCATAACCCCCAGATTATTAGCACCAGACATTATCTTGAAAAATTGTGATTGAATCAATGAAATTAATTTCAAGGTTTGTTTTATTGTGTTTGGTTACCCAAAAAGGTTTTTAATTCGACTCACTTTTTTTTCTATTCAATATATGTACACCGATTAGTGACGTAATGCATGTTTTGATTTAAATGGTTCTGGTCGTATTTGAAAAATCCGATAAAGCCGATTACAATAACCTAGTTAAAAATATTTTACAGTTAGCGAATTATCGCATAATAAAATGAGACCCTGTCTTGTTTTAGTGCTATTATATAGGTATATATATATATATATATATATATATATATATATATATATATATATATATATATATATATATATATACGAATGGGGACCCAAAAGTAACGGGAATTGGGCTGCGGTGGGGAGGGAGAGTGGGGGAACCCATTGTTTGACCAGGTGTCCTTTAGGGTCACGCCTCCTGAGTCAGTGTGGGAAGTTGTGTCGCTGTGAGTGCATCGGTTCATCCGTAAGATTTTTTTTAGTAAAACAACTTTTTCCATTTCGCCGACAACGTGATGGCAGATTGTCGAGAGCAATGCGCGACTGTGAAATTTTGTTTCCTGTTGGGGAAATCGGCCGCGGAAACTATTATAATGCTTAAGAGTGCTTATAGGGATGAAACCCCGAAACAAAGCAGAAATCAAGCCAGTGGAAGACAGCTGACTCTCCTCGTCCGAAAAAAGCTCGCCAAGTGAAGTCAAACATCAAGACAATGCTCATTTATTTCTTCAATTGCAGAGGTGTTGTGCACACGGAGTTCGTTATCCCGGGTCAAACTGTCAACCAGAAGTTCTACTTGGAGGTTTTGAAAAGATTGGGGGGAGTATCCGGAAGAAAAGGGCAGATCGTTGGCGCACAGACGCCTGGTTCTTCCATCATGACAACGCCCTCTCCGTAAAGCAGTTTTTACCAAAAACGACATGACACCGATTGTCCACTGCCTCTACTCACCGGATCTAGCCCCCTGTGACTTCTTTTTTTCCCCAGGCTCAAAAGGGACATGAAAGGGAAGCGTTTTGCCACTGTGGAGAAGGTAAAACAAAAATCGCTGGAAGGCCTAAAAGACATCCCGATAAGTGAATTTAAAAACTGTTTTGAACAATGGAAGAATCATTTGGAGAAGTACATTGTGGTCAATGGAGAATACTTTGAAGGTGACCAAAATTTGGTGTAAAAATATTAAGAATTAAAGAAGTTATGACGAAATTCCCGTTTTTTTTTGGATCCCCCCTCGTATATAATATATATATATATATATATATATATATATATATATATATATATATATATATATATATATATATATATATATATATATATATTGTTCCGGACGGCCGGCCTTCAAACAAACTACACACACTGTATAATTTTAATAACTTTTTATTGTCAACCTTACTTTTGACACTTGTCAAACTATTTCAACTTGCGTCGACGAACTCTCGAAATCTACTGACCAAGAAAGTCGATCTGGACCCTTTATATACCCTTTTGGTTGATACCGGAAGATTCCCTAATTCTCTAGAAGGATTTCCATACTACATGGAGTAATCAAAATAAGAAAAAGGAATAATCCGGCGATTTCTAGACCTTCCATCATAGGCGTTCCATGTTAAAAATAAGGAAATCAATTCTCTAAAAAGTTCCAGACCTTCTTTCATAGTCGTCTCCTGAGGAAATTAACAAAGGTAAAATTACTTAAATACATTAAGAACTCGTTGAAAATATATCTAAAACCCTAAGAACTACAAACTAATACTATGAAATATAAAACGTTACAAAGTTCGTCACATTAGAAAATATACCTAAAACCCTATAAACTACGAACACAAACTAATATTATGAAATGTATAACGCTATAAAGTTCGTAACAATATATATATATATATATATATATATATATATATATATATATATATATATATATATATATATATATATATATAAAATAGAAAATTCTCGGCTATGCGGACATAACGACCGTTAATAAATATTATTCTCATGTTAAAAGTGCGAAGATCTCCATAATAATGGAAAAGCTCCGGGTCCGAAAAATGACGACAACACTGTTTCATCCTAGTATGGGACTCATCAGGCCATTGCGTTCGCTACAAACCATCATCTCGCATCTGTGTCCTATAAACAGATTTCACAGTTGAAAAATAGTAAATAAAAAACAGTGGCGACATCTCGATGGATGACTCAATAACGCAAGAGCAACACAAACCAACAATGTTGTATAAAATCGCCATGTGATGGTGCGACGGTAAATTAAAAAAAAAAGGATATTCAAAAGTCGATACACGAAACGTGTTACTCCAAGAATAGAGGTCGCATTATTCGGTATGGGCAACCACACCAACCACGAATTCCGCAGTTTACGTAAAGTGGCACACCAACTATCTCTCGAAGAGAGCTGTTGCGTGTTTTTTAAGCCAACAAATATAAAAAAGGATAAGTTTTCGTCCCTGTAATTTTAAAATAAAATAGGAAATTCTCGGCTATTTGTACATAAAGACCGTTGATAAATATTACTCTCATATTAAAAAGTGCGAAGATCTACAAAATAATGGAAAAGCTCCGGGTTCGAAAAATGACGACAGCGCATTTTCGTTCTGCATGATGAGTTCCATACTAGGACGACACAGCCCTGTTGTCGTTTCTCAGACCCGCAGCTTTTTCATTATCTTGGAGATCTTCGTACTTATAACCATATATATATATATATATATATATATATATATATATATATATATATATATATATATATATATATATATATATATATATATACAGTGTGCGCCATCTTTTATGTCCGTATATATACATTGAATAACTTTGAAAAAAAAAACTGGTTTCTATATATGAGGTGTTTTTATTAAATTTGGTCCTTAACAATTTATTGGGACTAGTTTTAGAATATTACATCGATCAAGTGGCCACCTTTATTGGCCAAAGCAAAATGTGACCTTTTTGCTGAGTTTTCCATTACCTTTTCGAGCATCTCGGTTGGTATAGCGGCGATTTCGGCACGAATGTTTGCCTTGAGCTCTTCAATGGTCTGAGGCTTGCTGACCTACACTTTGCTTTTTAAATAACCGTATAAAAAGAAGTCCGGAGCGGTCAAATCTGGAGATCTGGGTGGCCAGTCAATGTCGCCTCTTTTTGACATCATACGTCCAGAGAATGTCCGTTACAGAAACTGGATTGTTTTTTTCACGCATTTGTGGGCAGACATAATGAGCCAACATCCACCGATATCGATTTTCATCGACTGTTTCGTTTTCTTTGAAAAAATGACCCAATGATGGTTTTGGCGCAACTTTTGCTCATGCAATGGCGTTTAGTGGATCTCGTGTGGATTCTCCGTCCCCCAAATGCGACAATTTTGCTTATTAACGCCGCCAGAGAGTGTGAAATGGGCCTTGTCGGTCATCAAAATTTGCTTCCAAAAATCAGGTTCAGTGTCAATCATTCGAGCGACTGTTTGGCCGTATTTCAAGCGACGTGGACGGTCTGTCGGCAATATTCTTTGTGATAACCGCACTTTACAGGAAACAAATGCAAATCATCCTTCAAAATGCGCCGCAAAGTGGTTCCACTGACGCCAAAATGCTGAGCGCGGTGACGATACGACACTTTTAGGTTCTGGACAACGCCGTCTCTGACCGCTTCAACCAGTTCATTGGAACGTCTTGGTCGTTGATGAATTGTATGGATCTCCCACTGTCTCGTACTCAACAAAAATCGAAACCAAACGACGGATAGTGTTGTCAGACGGTGCCTGTTGGCCACGATATTTTTGACGATATGCACGTTGGGTTAACACAACTGAACGACTATTTTCAATGTACATTGTCACCATTTCGGCGTAAAACGATTCATGGTTGAAATTGTACTGAATTGATGTTTCAAAAACACGTATAACCAAATCAACACACTCTGTATATATATATATATATATATATATATATATATATATATATATATATATATATATATATATATATATATATATATATATATATATATATATATATGTTTATACGGCTTTCACGGATTCCTCCGTGTAAGATGCAATAGCAGTGGATATATCCACATTATGCCGTTGTAGTGCTGAAATCACATTCAGCAAAAGCACAACTATATGCAGTTCCATATATGAATGAAGTAAAATGCGAACAGTAAATGCAAACTTCGTTCCAACCATATCTTTTCCGTGTTAGAGGTTGCACAATTTATCCTATTCCACCACCATCATGATGGCCTACCAGTACCACCATACCGAGAAGAAAGTCAAAACTTACCCTCCCCGCCACAGTGATACGGCAGAGGTACATGTTTCGTCTCTCACTAGACTCATCAGGGTACCGACATGCACCCTGATGAGTCTAGTAGAGACGAAACATGTACCTCTGCCGTATCACTGTGGCGGGGAGGGTAAGTTTTGACTTCCAACTGTGCAACCTCTAACACGGAAAGGGTATGGTTGGAACGAAGTTTGCATTTACTGTTCGCATTCTACTTCATTCATATATATATATATATATATATATATATATATATATATATATATATATATATATATATATATATATATATATAGAGTGCGTGTAACAAATTCCAGCTTAATTAATCGTAAATGAAGTTGACCTAGAAATGTACATTCAAGGTCATAATATAATATCGATATCGGGTTTGTATGTACCAAATTTCAGCTTGATCGGAAAAGTGGAAACTAGGTTGACCTTGGGATGACCTTGAAATATACGCTGAAGGTCATAATATTGCATTGTCATCCAGTTCTGAGCTACATTTAAAGTTTCAAGTCGCCGGCTCATCGGCAAATTAGTTTTAAATTGATTGCAAAATTTGTACTGAACAGACAAACAGACAGACAAGGAAGCGAGTTAATAGAAAAGTGGTAAAAAGGGTGAAAATTTAGCAATATATTGAATGTCCCAATGCCCTAAAAAAATAAGCTAGGGATGCTCATTCGCTTTCTCTCTACTAATTCCTTCTCACTTTTCAGTTTCATTTAACTACTACCATGTTTGCTAGCCAAAAAAATGGTCGTGAATAGGTAAAATAATTCAAAAATGAACTCCAAAGGTTTGTTTATTTTAACATTTTTATTCAACATTAAATAATTTATGCAATAATACAATTTCAGTAATCAAAAAAGTTTTAAACAAATTAGTATTCCATATTATTATTATTATTTAACAAAAAAAAAAGCGGGCAACACCTTTTTGACTTTATTTTTTGTGAACCTATTCAAGATATCAGTTTAAATTGTGTAAATACAACAATAGTAATGTTTTTAAGACAGCCTGTTATACAATTCTATATCATGTCACATAATGGAGTTAGTTTTTATGTTCCAACTTTTGAGTTAAACTTGCAAAGCACACAGACAAAAAATGTATTTATTTTTTCTAAATTTTTGTTTAATCCTAGTATATATCATGTATTCCCTCAACTTTCGTTTTTAGTACTTTCCATATCTTCTTCTTCTTTCGTTTCACTCTTTCCCCTTACCCACATACATTCCAAAGACTTTTTGTCAAAATCTTGCAAAAATTTCTCCATTCTTTGTATTCTTTTTTTATCCAGCACCTCAAAATATTCCATTTTTTTCATGTTGTCCTTCAAAAGTTTCGCTGCCAAATCAATTTGAGTTTTTAAAGGTAAGCAATGTTTCTCTATCACCTCTTTACGTTGCGCTAAAGCATGTAAAAAATATTTTTCCTGAAAGGAAAACAATTTAAAAAAATTTAAATATTTCAAAATATCAAATGTTTTGTTAGACTTGACTTCAGTGGTGGAAAATAATTAGATTTTATTGTTTGTCCTAAAACTCTATTCTTTGTAGAGTTAGTATTTAAAATCATGTGCTCTTATTAGTCAGGAAGCCCAGTGGATTTTCGCCGCCCTTGAAGAGACATGGCTTTATTAAAGTTTTTTATATGTATTTTGAATCATAATTAGGAGTATCGAGGGTGGATTCCCGAAAAATGGCCAGGTTATTTGTTATGAACAAAAATATTCTTGATATTAAAAAAAAATGCTTTTTTTTGTAAAATTCATGTTCCTCGGCCGATTTTAAGCAAAAAAGTGTCTCTTGTGATTTTTCCGTCCGACGCATAGTTTTTAAGTTAAAATCGTTAAAATTTGGAAAAAAACCTTTTTTGTCACTTTTTAACATCAATAACTTTTGACTAAATAAATATTTTTCAAATTCTGCGCCCAGCCAGCGAGAGTTGAAGTCAAGAAATGTAAGCTACAAAAAGTAATGTTTGTGTTGCCTTTTAATACTGTAAACAAATAGCGTTTCATTAAGTATTACCTACGGGCTTACCAAGTACATATAATCGTTATAGCTTTCGCTGATATAATATATATATATATATATATATATATATATATATATATATATATATATATATATATATATATATATATATATATATATATATATATATATATAAAGCTTTCGAAATAATAGTGTGTTCAATAATACAGTGTGTTTAATATATTGTTCTGGACGGCCTGTTTTTTAAACCCACACTGTATTATTGAACACATTCTATTATTTCGAAAGTTTTTTATTGTCAACTTCAATTTTGACACTTGTCAATCACTTCCAAGTTGCATCGACGAGCTATTAAACTTAAGTGTCCACGAAAGTCGATTTGGACCCTTTATATACTCTTTTGGCCGATACCGGAAAATTTCCTAATTTTCTAGAAGGATTTTCGTACTACATGATGTAATAAAAATAAGAAAAAGGAATAATCCGGCGCTTTGACTCGGGGCTTCCCCCGAATTCAGATTGCGACGTCACCACTACTATGAAAGCGGAAAGGCAGCGGCGTAATTAAGAACATTACAAGTTGCTCTTTTAGAGTCAATTTAAATGGGAGAATTTCTCGAAACGAATGGAAAATGCCGTCAAACAACTTGGAAAAGCAACATGACTGTAACTGTTCTAAAAAAATGTTTAAAGTGTGGCGTTGGTGTGTGTAATTAATTGCTTTAGTTTTTGTGTAATATGTTGCTGTGCATACAAGCCATGACAGACCCAGTATTTATAGTTTTAACCAATATAAACTAAACACATAATGAAATTACCAACCACTCTCCAAGTTTGATAAAGGCTAAAAATTTTTTCCAAGGGTCTCTTTCAACTACCTTTCGCATTCTTAACTATTTTTTAATTCTAACTAGACGTCAATGCATCTCGCCATTATTCGGTATTTTTGTACCCATCTTCGAGAATATGGATCTATTTTCCGAGTTTATTGGATTAATTTGATACTTCCGGAAACGTGGAAGTTCGTTTCCGTCGGGACTAGTTTACTTTAAGAATTTTTTGCAGTATCAACTATTTGTGTAAAACCGAAGTTTTAATACAAATCAGGGGTTGTTGGTGAAGTCCCGGTAAACCTCCCGACTAGAATGAAAACTCTAGCCACCTCAACTTTCTTCTCGCTCATCGGAATAGAAGGGGAATGAATGAAGCTGAAATTCTTTCTTCTTTATCTGTCTAACCAGCAGTTATGTTTCGTTGCGAACTGTGAAGAACTTTGGGGATATCGTCTCCTTACCGGACTACTTTTTGGGTAGGAAATTCTGGGGTGCTCTTATGTACGTTTACAGTAACTGTGGCTTCTCTATATATGTTACCTAACATTTCTACATATAGTTTGTCTACTTTTTGATCGACTAGAGCTTCTAAAACTGCTCTAGGATATATTGAATCAAAAGCATCCTCAAAGTCTATGAATGCTAGCGCTAGTGATAGATCATATTCTTTTTTGCCACTCATTATCTCTCAAACTACTAGTTAGCCACCCTATAATGTTGGTATAAAACATTTTTCGAAAAAATGTCATCCCACTGAGATATTCCGTTATTTCAAGATGAATGTCGCATCCTGTATAAAATCACGTATTAATCAGCCAATTTGCCTGATGTTATTTGATACAGGATGAAATTTTCTTAAATTAAAAATAAATCTACAGCATGTATTTTGAACATAAACTATTCTCTTCTTTGTAACTACATCCAAAAAGAATAGTAAACAATTTAACAGTAGTTATAGATTGGCATAATAGGAGTTTCACATATTTTGTTCCCAATTTTGAAGTTCAATATATGTCCATTTGAATATAGAACCTTCATTTTGTAACAAATGTTGGATATCGTTACGGTTTCGTCTCTTTAAAATCGTTCACTGAGTTCGCAGAATAAAACACAACACCTTCCACTAATACTTTCAATACTTATATTATCACAACTCTCTTATTACCACTACTTAATCTTTACTATACTACTTTACTACAAATACCACTAAACAACTAACTCTTAACTATATCCTATACGACTAACTCTACTACATTAATCATATCTCTATTTATATACCTATGGAAATTCCTGTATAAATCTAGAGCATAAAAGTTGAGATCTATCTGGAAGTATGAGTCATTGATACACTATTCCTATCAGCACATTATAATAAAGATGACTCATCGTATAGGAATATTTCTATATCCATAAGTTACTTCCAGTTAGTCGTAACAATATGTTTATGAAAAATTACAGTAACATCCAAATATAGTCCCAAGTTTTTAGCACAATTTGATAAAAGTAAAACATCATCTCTAATATATACTTTCAGGCGATCTGTGAGCATGTTGCGCTGATTTTCAGAACAAAATAAAAGAATCTTCGTTTTGTTAGGATTAATTATCAAATTATGCGCCTTAGAATGCTACAGAATGGCTACCAAATCATGATTCAATACAAACGCAGCCCTTTCCGGATCAGAGGGGTTAAAACAATGCAATATCTGAGGATCATCAGCATATACTTGAAAATGTGAATTTAAAAATACCGAAAATATATGAGATGTATACATTACAAACAACAGGAGACCAAGAATGGATCCCTGGGTTTCTTCAGGCACTACAGCTTCAAGCTATGAAACTACATCGCATACATATTTTTTACTTTACAAACAAAACAATTCTTTTAATTATTAACAATGTTTCGAGATTCCACAAATGATATTAGTAGTCATGAAGTCAAAATATATATAAAAAAAAAACTTTGGGGGAGCCTTGTTTCTTCACGAGCCTTCCCGACTATATATGTTTACAATCTATACCAAAGATAGAGAGTTAGCTAGAAAAATTCTCACTTACACTCATGTATTGTTCTTCCAAACTTTGTATTTCTTTTTCAATTTTTGTCACTTCGAGTTCATTAAAAACATCCTGAGGGCTCATAAAACTTTTGGGTATAAAATTTTCTGGTAGTGCAAGGGAATTTTGAATTTCTGCCTTTAAAAAAATAAATATATGTGCTTGGAAATTTTGTATATAGATTTTTAGGAAACTTTTGTTTACTTATTTCGTATAAAGGTTAAGATAACTCGAGCAACTTCACATAATTTATAAATAAACAATAATCCCAAGTTCATTATTTCGGACACGCTCTATAAATATATTTGAATTTAAAAATTAGAAAGAAAATTACAGCATAATAAGTTCTAAAATGCGTGTTCCTCAACAATACAGGGAATCCTATAAGTATTATATGGTAAAGTGTGTTTCAAATTCTATCGTTTTCCTTTTTGACGCCAGTTAATAGTTTTATACCTGGGGTTTATTCGGAGTGGTATATTGCAGCCAGGGCTAGATCCAACCGTTTTTGTAACAGATTTATAGTATGTTGATATATTTCGATTACTAAATAAGAAAAATATTTTGACCTGCTTAATCAAAAGAAGACAAAGTGTTAGCCCTATAGTTTTGCCAATCATATTATTCTGCTTCTCTACTAAGTCAGACCTTTCCCAATATCCCTCCCTAGCAGAGATTGGTCCCACCTCTGCTGTACTGGACAATAACATTTTTTATTTAATATATCTAAGTCAGTTCAGGTTAGTTTCAGTTTTCTAAACTATCTAAACCTGAACTAACTAAACTAAACTAAAAGTTTGGTTGGTCAAGATTAATTTTACACTTGTGTTCATATTACAAAAATTAAATTTTATAAAGTTTTTTTGAAAGAAAAGTTTACACTATGGAAATATCTTACGTCTGGCAACCTTGCAGCGAATATTTGGCTTTTTCAGTAATTGAAAGTTTGATGAAGTTCATTGAAAACACAAGTTCTTCGTAATTTGTGCAAAAAACGATTAAATAAATTACATACTATGTATTTTAACTAGTTGTGTTCAAAATAAATATGAAAATTCAGTGTTTTTCCAGAAATAAAAGTGACTTTGTAAAGGGTTTTTTGTTTTCTAGAAAACTGAAGAAAAATTGGTGAAAACCTAGGTTAGAATAGTGTTCAATGACCTCCAAATAGGAGGTTTAAAACGAAATTTTTTCCTGAGTTTCACTTAATCCAAATGATTACCCAAAATAATAGATTTTGATGATTATTCAGAATAGTAAAAACTCCGAATTTTACTAATTTCTCTATGATTTTTTACATACCTACTATTTTCAGGTAGTAGAACACGAATATCAAGTTTTTTTACCCTATTTATAAGAAATCAAATAGAGCACATATAGAAAATTATAGGCCAATTTCTAAATGTTCCATACTTTCAAAAATATACAAATTTCTTTTAACTGATGAATTAACAACTGTTTTTGGTAATTATATAGTTCCAGAACAACAAGGTTTCTGTAAGGGGAAGTCCACAGTTACAAATCTTTTATGTTGACTTTTTGCTACGTGCTTTGGAGGATCGTTGCCAGGTTGATGCTATATATACTGATTTTTCCAAGGCGTTTGACACAGTGAATCATACTTGTCTTTTAACTAAACTGAAATCTATTGGTATTCAAGATCCGCCGATTTCGTGGATGCGAAGCTATCTCACGGAGAGAATACAGATTGTACAATATAAGAACTACTTGTCGCGTGAAATTAGGGTACAATCTGGGGTTCCTCAGGGAGCGCATTTGGCTCCTCTTCTGTTCAACTTGTTTTTGAATGATGTCGTCAAGTCTTTTTCGCATGGAACGGCACTGCTTTTCGCTGATGATTTAAAATTTTTTAAGTGCATTAGATCTCTGCAGGATTGCATTGATATGCAGTCTGATTTAGATACATTTAGTGTATGGTGTACTACTAACAGGTTGTAGCTTAACAATGGTAAGTGCAAGACAGTGCGGTTTTGTAGAAAGAAGACTTTAATTGAGTATGATTATAAGATTAACGGTGTGTCTGTGGAATTGACCGATTCTATATCTGATGTTGGTGTAATATTGGATAGTCAGTTAACTTTTAAAGAGCATATACATAATATTATGAATAATGGAATGAAATTCGTGGAGTTTGTTAAACGAAATCTGACTTCAACAATATTATTTGTCTTAAAAATGTTTATTGCAGTATTGTTCTATATTAGAGTATGCCTCACCAATGTGGTCACCTTTCTACAATGTATACAAATTGGAGCTAGAAAGGGTGCAGAAGCGCTTTTTAAGATTCGTAGCTCATAAATTAGTTGTTCCTAAAGAAAATATCAACTACCCTCATTTACTACTCCAATTAAATTTGAAGCTTCTTAAACATTGCAGGGAATACATCGACTTACTTTTTCTATTTAAAGTCGTTAATAGTATAATAATTCTCCAGAATTACTAATGCATATTGGTTTCAATGTGCCTCAGAGAAGTAGTCGATGGGTTGAAGTGTTCTCTGTGGATACTCATAGAACCAACTACTCCACCTATGCACCACTAAATAGAATGTGCATTTTAGCTAATAAGTTATCCCGTGATCATGTTGATCTGGACATTTTTAACATGTCCTTAAATAGTTTTAAAAATAAATAAATAATAAAAAAACCAAATCTATAGTGCAAATTTTTACTTCTCACTGTTCAACATGTAGTCTTAAATGTGAGCTTACTGTAGTTTAACGGATACTTCGGATTTGTTTGTTATTGTTTAGTATTTTTTTATCTATTTGGAAGCTTGTTTGTAAGTTGTAAATTTTTAAATGGTTTGACCGTTAATAAAACATTTATTTATTTATTATTTTTTTGGCGATTTCGAACATTAAATTTTCACTCTTACTTATTTAACTCATTTTTTCCAACTGCTACCTTTAAATTTGGGCTACTTCTAGTAATAAAACTTAAAATTCACATCAACGTAACAATATCGCATAGTAAATCACAAGTTTCGATCCATATCATAGGTACACATAAAAAAAATCAAAGAACAATCCTACGCTTTCTTTAGTTTTTATGGAAAATTCTAATTTTTCCACGGTTATTTATGTAAATTTGATTAAAAAAATGATTAAATATTGTGTTATGTTTGTGAATTTTACTATAAGTGGTCAAAATTTAAAGTTAGTGATCAGAAAATACAACTTATGTGAGTGAAAGTGAATTTTTATTTTTGGAAAACCCATGCGAGATTGCCAAAAAAGACTACATATTTGTGTTCTACAGATATAGGAAATATGAAAAAAATCAACGAAAAATTTATTTCTATTATTCCGGATATTACCTCTATTTTTCCCAAATTTTTAGTACATAACTACAATTTGTACCTTAGCAAAAAAACTTAAAAAAGAACAAACATTAGTTCAGGTTTAACTCATTTAAAATTTGATTCCTTACAACTTTTGGTAGCTGATGTTTAGAGGGATGTATTAATTAGTTCCAAATAGTTTTGATGTTATTATATTCCAACATAACACTAAAAAATGTTGGATCTTTAATTACTTACATAAAAATTCTGCAGTGTAGGTTCTGCTGCTTTCCAAAATGCATGGTACTGTTCATTTAACATTTGAGCGACAGCATCACTGTTTTTTTTCTCCATCTCATTGTAAAATTTAAATAAGTCTAACATAAGTATTTTAAGTCTTTTATCAATCGATTCTCTATCTAGAAAAATAATTGTCGGTTTTACTACTTGTAATAAGTTTAATAACATAATAAAAAAAAAAGGTATGCTGTGTAAATGTGTAGACTGAGGTGAAAATTTATCATGTGTGATTTAAAAATAAACTATAAAGCAGTTCTTTTACAACTTACAATTAATGTAGATTTCAGTAGAACTAAAACCATAATAATGCAGCTCAATTTCGTCATTTCTTATTCGTTCTTTACTTAATCTCAACATATTTATCGAAATCAAATTGTTTCAAATGCATATACAATAAAAAATTATTTTATATTTGTAACGGTAAAAATTTAAATTCATTTTGTAGGTTAGAAACTATTTCGTCCTCTTAATTTGAAATATAGGCAGGAAGTTATCTATTGAAAGCAAGTAGTTTTGATATTTTATCTGAACCCAGGAACTTCCTCCCATAGATTCAATCTTCATGTCCCGAAACAGCAAAGTTTGCTTCCTCCTAAATAAAAACTCGTGGCCAAGTCTGAAAGGATTTTTTTTAAATATTAATTTAAATAAAAATTCAAATACATTTTAAATAAGTGTACAAATTATAATAATATTTATTGTATATTATTGATCCCTTCAGGTACACATATAGGTTATCATAGATGATTATTATGTATAAAATCCGTGGTTAATATCATTAAATCATGTCTGCCGACATAAAAAAAGGTGCAAGTATCTCTCTTTGTGTTCCACGGAATAGAGAGAAAGATATTACTCATCTTTTTCGCTCTATCTCTTTCTAATCGCGAGCTAACGTGCCTTTATAGGATCCACGGCTTATACATCCTATATGTTTATGATTATTTAATCATAGGCACAAAATTTAATTATGTAGGGAGTCCCATTTTAAAAAACGCACCCAAATATATGCCAAAATTCGTCACTCGAGGATGACCTTGATTTGACCTTGGGCTTGGCTTGACTGCAGGGAAAATTTCCTATATAACAGTGGCTGTATTCTTTTGAGTAAATTATCACTGATCAAAGTGAAACTGATAACTTCATGTTCTTTTGAATATGCATTTACTTGTCATTGGGTCGAAGTGATTATGATTATTTCAAGTGACAGAACTGAAAGTGATAATTAGTCAAAAGAATATATCTAATATAAATAACACAGGGAGTACCAACCACATCCAGAGGTCATTCGAAGGTCAAATGTCCTTAAAGAACAAGCTCTAGGTCAAATTTAAGGTCGGCATTGTATGCGACATTATGGGAAAAGATTTTCTCTGGCAGCCTTGGTTGTCGAGTTAATGGATCATTTACACCAATTTATAAGAACCTTTAACCTTGATTGGTGTAATTATCCAATAACCTAACAATTAAGGGTGCCGTAAATTTAATCTCGGGCTTGTCCTTTAAGTACATTTGTACTTCCTATGTTATTTATACCGTTGGATGGGAAATTTGCCTCGCTTTCCATTTATGTAATAAAAAATGTGGGTTCCAGTTTAAAATTCTAGTGTTCCCTTCAAACCATACCCTTTTAAACGGAACATTTTTTTTAGCTAGGGAATTTTGGCATATATTTGAATGGGTTCTTAAAATGGGACACCCTCTATAAACTGTTGATCCAATAGAACCAAGTTGGCTCCCGCCAGAGCTTTATCGTTGAATAATAAACACGATACCCCAAACGTCATTGGGTACTCCTGTCACCTGCCCTCTATTAGAAAGAGATGTACTAATCATCTAAAATGCTCTATTTCTTTCTAGACTCAAGTCAACTTTCTTCTATAGGATCCACAACTTATAATTAATTTTTATGTCTATGGATTTAACCTAGGATTATTTGACAGATTGGTGGTGACAATTGAGGTTATAGCATATCCTCTGACATCAACAAAAAATTTGGTTTTAACGATTATACATATAAAATATCTAAAATATTTACCTAAAATTCCTGAAAAACAGTAGAAAATGGTAAAGAAGGGGCAAATTTCAATTATATTTTTACTAAGTTGTCTCCTAATAGTAACTAAGTGCCATAACAAGTATTCCAAAGAAGCTAATAAAAAAAATAATGAGGAAAAACCTGTAGAATATGAAAAGCCCGGAGATGACTTAAGACCTATTTCTCTTAAACATTTGGATAGGCCTTTCAGGATGGCTAAATTGAATTTGCTATGGTCAAAGGCTGTACATGTAAGTATTTTTGGTAATTATTTTGATTGGGTGAAATTAAGAGAATCAACTTTTTTTTGAAAATACTTCAATACTTATCCCCCTATTTCGAGGTTATAGAATACGATTCTGACCTTGGTTTTCCACTATTTTTCCTCACTTTCTCGGTAGATCCAAGAAACACCATGTTTCACTTTACAGGGCACTTTTCTTTTTGAAGAAAACACCGAACTTTAGTATTTATATTGAATAGTATTAGTTAAAATACATTATATGTAATATATTTCAATTATTTTTGCAAAACTTTAGCAAACAAATTTAGAGAAACCTGTATTTATAATGAAAAACAAAAATATCTCTTGTAAACATTATCGATCATTGTACTAGCGAAAACACGAAATTTCGTTGCGACGTTGCCAGATGTAAAATACTTTCAGATATAAACTATAAAATGTGTCTAAATCAGTCAACAACCTAGTTTATTTTATGTAATGTAAAAACAAGGGTAAAATTTGCCAACCTAAACTGACCTAGACATATTAATAAAAAAGTTATTCTCCAGCAGAGATTGCAGAAGCTGCCAGGGAAGGATTTTGGGAAAGATCTGACTTACTAGGAAAGCAGTTGGTTTAATATCTGTTGTAAAAGAAAATCGTATTTATGCGTAATAATGAATTAGGTTTATAATTTTGATGGAAGGAGGGAATTGTTTGGCACCAGAACAATAGAAGAAATAGGCTGAATAAAGATAGATTGTTTTAACTTGTTTTTTTCATAGTTTTTTTGATTTTGCCAATAAAAAAGTGCAAATTTATGTAATTTAATTTAATATAGAAGCTTTTATTAGTGTGAACTTCGTGGTTGTAATAAAATTTTAAAGATTTAATTCATATAATTGAACCTAAAGCAATAGGTATTTTCTCTACTTTTTGGGAAAGTGAGGAACAATACTGGAAAACCAAAGCCACAGTTGTCCTACGGCTTTGGAATAGGGGGTAAGTATTGAAATGTTTTTCCTGGATATCACTTAATTGAAATAATCAACAGTTTTTGGTATTTTAAATGGGTACAATTTAGATTAATCAATAGGAAAAATTAAAAACATCTTTTAACTTTCTATAGCGTCTATCAGATCAAAAACTGCAATCCTTATTTGGAGAACTAAAACTCCATGACAAAGAAGAAATCACTTGGAAGCACCTTAAGGCAGAAGGAAAAGATAAGGATGGACTAAAAGAGGCAGAATTGAGGGATAAACTTAAGAATATTATGATCAACTATGGTTTGTTAGATCAGATTGATGATGTACATAATGAAGAGAAAGTCTATCCATACAAGGTATCCATTTTATTTTTTATAAATTATTTAGTGTTCCTCTATTTACCATATTATTGGATGTTTGTTATAGGCTCTTAATGAGGCATCAGACAAACATATCAACAAGAGCCTGTTTAAAGACAAGAAATTGAATAAACTGTGGGAAAAAGCTATCATGGCTGGTTTTAGTAGAGATGAATTGGCTGCATTGAGGGAGGAATTCCATCACCATCAGGACAAGATTGATCAGTATTATTCTTTATTGTACAAAGTTAAAGGAGATCCAAATGATCAATTGGGGGATAAAGATGAGAGTAAGTACTTTATTCGGCCATTCCTATCGTTAGTATTCACAGCAGCTTTCTTTATGCAATTCTCAATATAAAAGTCAAACCTGTTAAAAATAAAGTGGGTATATATATATATATATATATATATATATATATATATATATATATATATATAAAGTTTACATTTTTAGATTCTGTAGATGATTCATTAGATAAGTACAATACAATACAGATACTGGAAGAAAAAGAACCAAACAAAGATCATTTGGATAGGGTTAATATGATTAGGGACCATCATTCAAAAATTAAGGAAGGTTTCGATCATTTAGATAAACTAGCATCATCAGGGCCTGCAAGCAAGGAGTTTGTTGAACCCAAAGTCCAAGGTAAATGTTACTAATGTAGATATTATTTTGGAACGGTGACTTCTTGAGTAACAACTTCTAGAAGTGATATATTTTTATATTAAAAATATTAATTTTAAAATGTGTTGTTTGATGATATTTGAAACTTCATTCATAAATATTTTTTGGTAGGTGGATTTTGAATATAATATTAACAGTAAAAAATTGGACAGCAGAGACCATTGCAAGGATCTCAGAGTTATGCCACAGTCTAATCTTAGCTTTAATCTGCACTATGATCATATTGTAAAGAAAGCATACAAGATGTTGGGTTTTTTAGTTAGAAATACCAAGGAATTTGAGAATATCATTACATTAAAAACACTATATAATGCTCTAGTAAGATCGCCCTTAGAGTATGCTTCAGTAATCTGGTTACCAACAACGGAAAGCAGCACCGATTCCGTAGTGAAGGTTCAAAAATGATTCTTTTCCTTTGTTAAAAGCATGTTGGGGACTTTCAATATGCAATATTTGCATACACGGAGATTAATACAGTCTACATTATTTATATATTTTATTTTGAACAGTATAAAGTGCAAAGATCCCTTTTTAATTAACTTTATTAAATTTAATATGCCTAAAATCAACTTAAGGCCAAGGCAGCACAATTTATTTACAACTAAACCTAGAAGTTGCTCTCCTCTAAATAGAATATAATCAGATTGTAATTGGTTATTTTGGCGGGGGGAGACATTGATATATTTAATACATCAATAAGCTGAATTAAGAATATATATATATATATATATATATATATATATATATATATATATATATATATATATATATATATATATATATATATGTATATATATATATATATATATATATATATATATATATATATATATATATATATGTATATATATATATATATATATATATATATAGTTTTTCTTTTTTGTTATCGACCGTACCTTAATAATTTTGGAAGGAGTTTATCGGGTTGCGGTCTGTAGGATAAGAATAATTAACTCATTTTTCTTTTAATACTCAATATTTCGACATTTATTTTATGCCTTCTTCAGGAGTAAAAACTAAAAATCAAACACACAACGGGTAGTTCACAAACAGTTAAACAAAACTAATATGTAATTAAAATACTTACAAATTAGAGTTTCCTTCTAAGAAATCAACCCTAAAACACACTCAACATCGTATGAAGTGTAAAACATCAATAAAACATTTAGGTTTGTATATTTATACAGTGATACATCATTATTATTAACGAGACGAAAAAGGGTTCTTTCTGATAACAAAAAATTTTTCTTTTAAGGTAGTATATACGGTTTAGATTAAATTTAAACTATTACAGTAGATGTTGCTAAGTTGGTTAGTATCAGATTTATAGTTTATGGTGTTTTTTGTTTTTTTAATATGATACATTTCCAGGAATAGGCGACTTTTATAATTGTTTTGATGTTCTAAAATTTTTATGTTGTTATAATCAAAGTGATGACCTGTATTCAAATAGTGTCCAACTACAGCACACGTGTTTTTTCCCAATCGGCAATCGCTTTTGTGTTGGGTAACCCGCTGTTTGAGCCACTGTCCAGTTTGACCCACATAACAACCCTGGCAACCCAAACATGACATCTTATAAATTACATTATTGTTCATTAACAGCGGTGTTCTGTCTTTAACTTTAGAGAATAAGTTACCGGTTTTTATTATGTTGTAATTAGCTCCGACAAGATTCATACTCTTTTAGATACATTTAACTCATTTCATGACAGACTTCAATTTACCATAGAATTGGAAAAAGAAAACAGTGTCCCATTTTTAGACACAAAAGTAATTCGAACGTCGAGTAATAAGTTAATTCTTGATTGGTATATGAAACCGACTGCATCCGGTAGATTTTTGAATTATTTCTCAAATCATCCAAAAACTCATAAATTTAACACCGTTATCGCCATGAAAAACAGGATTGTCCATATTAGCGATGAAACTTTTATAAAGGATAATTTGAGAAAGCTTTTTAACATCTTCTTAAATAATGGTTATCCCAGACACATCCTCAACAAACTCATATACAACTCCAATATATACCAGGGCCCAATTGAAGATTCGCCAATACAATATAAATATAAAAAGTTACCATACTTTGACAAACTTACACAATTCATTACGTCACTGTTTAAAAGTTTTCCTGAGATTAGAATAGCTAATTACAACATAATAAAAACCGGTAACTTATTCTCTAAAGTGAAATACAGAACACCGCTGTTAATGAACAATAATGTAATTTATAAGATGTCATGTTTGGGTTGCCAGGGTTGTTATGTGGGTCAAACTGGACAGTGGCTCAAACAGCGGGTTACCCAACACAAAAGCGATTGGGAAAAAAACACGTGTGCTGTAGTTGGACACTTTTTGAATACAGGTCATCACTTTGATTATAACAACATAAAAATTTTAGAACATCAAAACAATTATAAAAGTCGCCTATTCCTGGAAATGTATCATATTAAAAAAACAAAAAACACCATAAACTATAAATCTGATACTAACCAACTTAGCAACATCTACTGTAATATTTTAAATTTAATCTAAACTGTATATACTACCTTAAAAGAAAAATTTTTTGTTATCAGAAAGAACCCTTTTTCGTCTCGTTAATAATAATGATGTATCACTGTATAAATATACAAACCTAAATGTTTTATTGATGTTTTACACTTCGTACGATGTTGAGTGTGTTTTAGGGTTAATTTCTTAGAAGGAAACTCTAATTTGTAAGTATTTTAATTACATATTAGTTTTGTTTAACTGTTTGTGAACTACCTGTTGTGTGTTTGATTTTTAGTTTTTACTCCTGAAGAAGGCATAAAATAAATGTCGAAATATTGAGTATTAAAAGAAAAATGAGTTAATTATTCTTATCCTACAGACCGCAACCAGATAAACTCCTTCCAAAATTATATATATATATATATATATATATATATATATATATATATATATATATATATATATATATATATATATATATATATAAATATAAAGTCTTAATTTAAATATATGTGATACTATATTGGGTGATATTTGCTTTAGCTGTTGCTTTTTGCGTGTATGTATGTATGTATGTATGTATATGTGGAGGTATGTATGTATATATGGATGTATATGTGTGTGAGAGTTTATTTGCTATGTAGTTTGTAACTAGTTCAGTATTCCTTACTTTTATAATATATTTTTTTGTTTTTTTCCCTTACGTGTAATTACTGTTGTGTTTGTAAGGTGTACCTAATAAATAAATAAAAAGTAAAATATTATTATTTAAATTGTGACACTCGCCAGTTTTTTAGCCCATCATGACCAGCTTGAAATTACACCTCGTTTTGTACAATTACAAAAACTCAATTTTTGTTGCAAAACACTTCATAGAACAGAAAATAATAAATGAATTTGACACACAGGTAAAAAATATTGTTACTGTTTAACGTTACTAAGCAACGCTTAGTCAATTGTTTCTGTCACGGCTAGGTAGATATTTTTTTGAGTATCTCTCTTATTAAGGTATTTTTGATAAATATTTACAAATGTGTCCTTGTCTTTTGACCTAGACATACTTATAACTTTAACACCCTATATTAAATGATTGTTTTTGTTTAGGTTTGTGGAGAATAGCTCTCGAAAGCAACTTCACTACTGCCGAACTTCAGTCTTTAAAATCTGAGCTTCTGCATTATGAAAACAGGTAAATTCTATTGTAAAAATTAGTATTTTCCAGTGTTTCTTAATTTTCTACTTTTTCCACAATTTATATCAAAGTTGGATCAGTTTTGCTGATATTTTATTTCCAGGTTACTAAAATTACGTCATATGCAAGTTGAACATGCCCTAAACGAAGATAAATTCAACAAAAAACAGAAATTTTCAGGGGAAAAATCGAACGGAGCTAAAATGATGGAGGAAAATATTAGAAAACAGGCGAGGAAAGTGGATAAAATCCATCTTGATATTGAAACAAAGATCATGCAGCGACACATCGAATTATAAGTTGGCAATATTTATTCATCAAAGGTTCTGTCCATTTTAATGATCTGATAACTAATAGAATATATCTACTTTTTTTTTTGTTTAACGAAAATATGAAATATAGTCTGGACCAGATAAATTTTTTTAATACTTTGATGTTTTTTTTTTTATCGAGCTTCAATAAATCAATAATTAAGAAGTGGGGAAAGCAGCTTTGCTGTTTAATAATAATTATTTACCTCATATGAAATTATTTTTCAACCTGTTTGTCTCTTCTATATATCTTGCTCTTTTACCTCGTAAGTTGTGCCATTGCTTTCGTAGAATTTTGATAAACAAATATGTATCCTAATTTTGAACAAACTTGAATTTTATAATATAAATGGAAAATGGCAAGAAAAAGAAAGGATAGAAATTTAGTTGGTCCAAACTGTACCATTCATTTTTTAATGGTCGTTTTTCTTGAGTTGCTCTAGATATATTTAAATTATCTTTTTTTTTTTATTTGGTGATTATTCGAAATACTGGATATACCGAATTTTTCACTGATTTTTTGCGTAGTCTCTATTTTTAAGTCGTGAAACACAGATCCGAAGGTTCTATTAGGCGGTCACAAATAGTTTCCCCGAAAAAATATTTTTCATTTTTACTCGTCACTTTCCTGTATTTTTGGAACAATATCTTTACGATTGGCCATTTCTATTAAAGCACAATGGAACATTGTAAATTACAGCATATTTTTCTTTAAATTAAACACAGTAATATAGCGAAAAACATCCGAAAAAAGAAAGTTAGGTAAAAATTCGTCTCAAGTAACAAGGAAGAAAATGACGTTTTTCTTAAAAAATTTCTTTAATTACCGCCCTATTTCGAGGTCATAGAATACGATTCTAGCCATGATTTTTCATTATTTTTCTTTACTTTCCCGGAAAACACAACTTTACAATGCCTTTTTATTTCAGTTGAAATATCGAACTTACGTATTTATTTTCAATGGAACTAGTTAAAATATATTGTATGTAATATATTTCCATTATTTTTGCACAAATTTTGGCAAACCAATTTAGAAAAACTTGTATTTTCAACGAAAAATCAAAAATATGTCTTGGAAACGCGATCAAACGTCAGACTATCTAAACTAACCATCACAATCGCCAAAAAGGACGCAACGTTGCCAGATGTAAATTATTTTCTTGATATAAACTATAAAATTTGTCCATCTCGGTGCACAACATAGTTGAATTTTTTTGAAGTTTAATACGGTTTCTGGGTAAAAATAATGTTAACCACTCATAATTTTTGGTTGGTTTTGGTTAGAGTAAAAATTCTGATTAGAGTAAATCTGGAGACTGGTGCCATTTTGGTTTTGATTTGTTTTTTATAATTTACTTGATTTTTTCTATAAAAAAAAGTGCAAAGTTATGAATTTTTATATAATACAGATGCTTCTATTAGTTTGCACGGAAAAAAAAATTTATCAAAAACAAATCATAACAAACCACTTCGTTAGTGCAGACTTGGCTTAATTTTAATTAATTTGGGAAACGGAAAGTAACCTGAACTAATCTGAATTGACCTAGATTTATACTTTCCTGGTATAAACTATAAAATTTATCCATTATAGTTAACAAAATAGTTTAATGTTTTTAATCTTAACCACCCAAAATTTTTGGTTAGTTCTGGTTGATGCAGGTTTAGCTGGGTTTTGGTAAGTTTGAAAAACCGAAACTAATCTAAACTGGCCTAGATTTATTAATTAAAAATGTTATTGTCCAGCAGAGACTGCGTGGAGGCAGGTCAATCTCCGCCAGAAAAGGATATTGGGAAAGATCATCAGTTTAGGTTAGTTCAGGTTAGTTTCAGTTTTTCAAACTAAACAAAACCAAGCTAAACCTGTACTAACCAGAACTGACCAAAAATTTTGAATAGTTAAGATTAATTTTACTCTTTTTTTTTACATTAAAAACATTAAACTATGATGTAAAAAAAGAATACGAGGTGTGGCAGAAAAGTAATGAGACTGATTTTTTATTTATCAAATTTTTATTTTTTTTAAACATCAATGTTATCCCCTTCAAAGTAGTTCCTTTGGGCAGCTACACACCGATGGAGACGTTTTTCCCACTGTTGGTAGCAGCGCTGGAAGTCTTCAACCGGTATGGTCTTCAGCATGTCAGTTACACTCTTTTGGAGGTTTTCTAAAGTCCCGAAGTGACGGCCTTTTTCAGTTTAGGAAAAAGAAAAAAGTCACAGAGACTGATGTCCGGTGAATAGGGGGGATGGGGAACCACAGGAATGCCTTTTGAGGTCAAGAATTTTGTGATGGAGAGGGCAGTGTGACATAGGGCGTTGTCATGATGGAGAATCACACTTCTGAGCCTTTCAAGGATGTCTTTATAAAAAACTTGGTTGACAGTTTGTCCTGGAGGAAGAAATTCTTCGTGGACGATTCCCCTTCTGTCAAAAAAACAAATCAGCATTGATTTGATTTTCGATTTGCTCATTCGGGCTTTCTTTGGTCGAGGAGAGCTCTGAGTGTGCCACTCCTCACTTTACCTTTTGGTCTCTGGATCATATTCAAAAATCCATGAGTCATCACCTGTATCACATGACTAAAGAAATCTTGCTCATTGGCGGTTCTGTCAAGATCAAGACACTTGTTTTTTCGATTGTCCTTCTGCTCAATTGTGAGGTTTTTCGGCACCATTTTGGCTAAGACCTTTCGCATGTGCAGATGTCCAGTCAAAATTTGATGAACCATAAATCTGTTCAAATTTAATTGTTCACTGAACATTCTTAATGTTAAACGGCGGTCTGATCTCACAAGAGTCTCCACACGTTCGATGTTTTCGTCGGTTTTCGAGGTTAAAGGCCTCCCTGAGCGTTGTTCATCTTCAACGTTTTCTCTGCCTTCCAAAAATGATTTGTGCCAGCGAAAAACTTGAGCTCGGGATAAAGAATGTTCCCCATGGGCCTGTTTTAACTTTTCAAAGTCACACTTGCAGATTCTCCAAGCTTAACACAAAATTTAATGGCATAACGCTGCTCCAAATTCCGCTTTTCCATTTTGTGTAACGCACAAACGAAACATAACTTCACTAATAGCAGTCGAAAAAATCACGTGGTTAACGGAAGGCGTTGAAACTCGCACTGAGCGATGGGAGGGTACTAATACTTGTGCTCTATCAAGGATAACAGCGCAGCGTTGTCAGATCCCTTGCAGTGTTGCCAGTCTCATTACTTTTCTGCCACACCTCGTATATGTGAATTTCAAGGAAATCGTATTTGTAATCTGGCAACAGCGCCTATAGCAACAAACACGCCATCTTTATGTGAACTATGCAACAAAAGCGAAAGCTGTTTTTTTTTTATTTGATTTGTTTTTTACATACAGTTTTATACAAAATGAGCAACTGTGGTTTTAGTAGCGGGGCAAAATTTAAATTAATAGATTGGAAAATATAATGTGAAATTGAAAAACTATGGAAGACCAGTAAAAACACTTCAGATTTGTGTTCTAAGACTCCAAAATAGGGAGATATACCAAAAAATGGCATAAAATTGCGTATTTCCACTATTTGGCATAATTATCAAATTACTAAATAGGAATACTTTCTTAATTTTACATAGAACAGGGCAGCCAATGGAGGCAATATTAGAATATTGGTGTGATTTTGAATAGATACTAATTTTTAATTTTATAGTCCAGAACTTTTTTATAATACAATAGGTAAATTATATAAGCCAGAAAAGTGTATTTATGTTAAATAAAAAATTGAAATATTAGAAAATGCTTTTTATTTATCCCTGTAGGGTATTAAAAAGAAAGGAAATAAAACAAATAATTATGTAAATAAAAAAAAAATTAATATACCACTTTTTAAAAGGGGTCAAAAGGTATAAAATGATTTGTTACATTGCATTGAAAATATGTGATGGTAAATTTTTAATAGCTATGCGAATACAGGGCCGGTGCAGTCGCTCTCCCACCCACAAAAGCTTCGAACTCATAAAAATAGGCTTCAACCTGCTACACCGGAAATGTGAATCTTGCTAGACCCCAGTTACGTGATTTTGGTAGCTTGGGCTCTTGGAACATTGATTGATTCTACTTTCTCGCTTGTCATACTGTACTATCTTGTATCTCAGTGGAGTGAGGGTAATTTCGACTTTTTCTTTACTTCTGTGGTATCTCCCTTACAAAGAGAAAGGCTGGATCCGCTCCTGATGAAAATACTTGCGAGATTTAAAAGGAAAAATTTGGGGTGCAAGCAATAGATAATAATAGTAAGGAGGGTAGAGCTTAGCTGTCGTTGAGAAAACTCATACAAGAGTTAAATCTTACAAGTATTTTCATAGCTATAAAAAATTCTAAATCAAAATTTTTTTGTTTAAAAATGTATATTACAAGCACAAAAATTGATTGCAAAGTTTATACCGAACAGATAAATAAACAAACAGACAGACAAAAAAGCGAGTTAATATTGCATTGTCATCCAATTCTGAGCTATGTTTAAAGTCTCTAGCTCATCGGTATGTTTTTGATCCTTTTTTTTTGATATTTGGTTATTGAAAAAGTAGATAGACCGCAAATACATGTCTATGATAGACAGTTAACATTAATAAATTCTGTAAGAAAAGTACCTGTAATTTAGTGACAAGTTTAGCTATTGTAGTATAGGTGGCACTCCATCTAATGTTTATGTGGTTGCCTATATCCTAGCAAAGAAAGTTGAAAATAATTTTTTCAAACATCTTAATTTCTAATTATCATAATCTATCTATCTTCTAAATTATTGTTGGTCACTTGTTTTTCTTCAGTCAGCCAGTCTAATTAACTCAAGTTTTTGTCGAGTGATCAATTGATTTCAACCTCTTGACTATACACTACTGTAGGCAAAGTTGAGTGCTTCACGCGCGTCACATAGAAAGAACACTAATATCAGTACATACTATTCTCACTCTGAACGTTTAGTTTTTGTTCTCTCCTTATCATCTTACATCCGGAGCAAGGGATATAGCATATACTGCTTTTTATCTTCTCTCTCTACCGTGTTACTCAAGGAAGTCCTAATTTCTTCTGGGATACGATTTCCAGTGGTATAGCTAGGTTTTTTGTGGTATAAGCTCGAAGTAAGTTTCCACTAAATCTCGCCGTTTTAATCTAAATCTCGTTTGCTTGAAAAAAAAAAATAGATTTGTGGAAAACATTGATCGTCGGCTATTACTATGTTTAGAGTTCCAAGTCTCTAACTCATCAGGAAGTTTATTAAAATAGATTGCAAAATTCGTACCGAAGAGACAAACAAGAAAACCTGTTGATAAAAACGCGTAAAATATATATTTTTTAAAAATAAATAAAACATCAATAATTATTAAATACTTTTATTTATCAATATCCATAGTTTCAACAATATTACTTTCACTAACTTTGTTTATAACTTCTCTCTCCATACTTTCTCCACTATCTGTATTACTGTTACATATTTGCTGGTTCTCATTTTCATTTACAGTTCTTTTAGTATTCTCAAGTTTCTTTTCATTATTTTCCAGTAGTTTTTTCCCTACGACTGCTTTGTTTCTCTCTGCTTGTAAATTTTGTATGCTGAATCTTCTCAGCTTAAAATTTTGTAGAAACCTCAGCTCTCCTGTCCAGTTTTTTAGGATATTAAATTGAACTGTATTTAAAAGGTCTGCCATTTCTACATTAAAAATTAAATTACCAAAAAAATCATGTAAATATTTGGGAAAAACAAACAGTTCTTTTTTATAAGTTTAAAAGTATCCCTGTAGAAACATACCTATTCCACCAGTTTTAAATTCTTCTCTCTCTCTTTTAATTGTCATATTGATAATATCTTCCCTACTTGCGTACTGTCTATTTTTTCTCTGACCAATGTTATGTTTCAATTTAATTTGTTCTAATTCAGCATCAAAACGTCCTAAAAAAAATTATACCCTCAAAATTCCGATGTAGAAAGAAAAACTATGATTTTCCAAAAGTTACCTAAATATTTTAAAATCAACATTTCCAAATCATCCGGAGTACAACTTTCCTGTTCGTTATTTATGTTATCTCGAAACCACAACATTTTTTCTCCTAGAAGATTCTGTTTGATATTAGTTGATAGTTTAGATTTTCCTCTAGCGTTCTGCCTACAAAATAATAACTACAATGATGCATATTATTTTCCCTTGTTTAGGGTGTGCTCTCACTTCTTGAACTGTTTAGCTAAAGCTTTTGTTTTTCTACTATTAGGATGCTTGCATTTTTCTAATTGCTTCACTTTTGGCTAAAAACAGATAAATATTAATTGATAAAAAACAAGATATTTATTTTTTCTTACCATTTTGTTGTTTTTTTTTTTTGGATTTAAAAGAATGGTACACAATCACATGTAATGTTTTGGTATAACCTATATATCAAAAAATACAGATAGACTATAGGTATATTCTTTTAAGTAATTATCACTTTCAGTTCTGTCACTTGAAGTAATCATGATCACTTCGTTCCAATGACAAGTAAATGCATATTCAAAAGAACATGGTTATCTTTCACTTTGTTCACTTTGATCAGTGATAATTTACTCAAAAGAATACAGCCTATATATGGTTTCCAACGTAGATATAAAAGTTAAATATATAGACTGGAAATCCTATAGAAGCAAGTTGCTTCACGCTTAGAAACAGGGTGTTTTCTTCTCAGGTATATTCTTTTGAATAATTATCACTTTCAGTTCTGTAACTTGAAGTAATCAGGATCACTTTGACCCAATGACAAATAAATGCATATTCAAAAGAACATGAAGTTATCAGTTTCACTATTTTCACTTTAATCGGTGATAATTTACTCAAAAGAGTTCAGCCTTCGATCAGTAGTATCTCTCTTTCTAATGGTGGTCAGGTAACAGGGTTATCCAATGACGTTTGTAGTATTCCGCTTAGCTCCGCCGTTAGAAAGAGAGGTACTACCCATCGAAAAAGATCTCTCTTTTTAAGCGAGAACCAAGTTTCTTCTATAGAATCCGCAGTTTATATTTTACTCTTATGTCTATGATTTCCAATTTAAAAATTGTTAGCCAACTTCATTATATAGTTAAAAAAAAAGGAAGAAAGTTTTGATAGTTCCAAAATAATAAACAACTGCCATTTTTAAATCAAAGCACCTTGGATTATGAAAGAAAGAGGATACTGCAGTGTGAAATTCAAATAGGTACTTTGCCACATATCCTGAAACTCCAGTGGCGTATCTTGCAGGATAAAAGTAACAATAATTTAATTTACAATAATTCCTCTAAATTAATTTTATTTAAGGCGTTCGTTTGATTTGGAAAGTTATTTATTGAGTTCAAACCAATGAAAGAATTTTTTAAATATTTTATTTATTAGCTAAACTAATTTAAAAATTTTTGAATGCAATTTTTAATATATTTTCACAAATAAAAAGGATTGTGGCAAAATAAATACATTGTTATGGTTTAAGAGCCGTTTTACACACACGAGAATTATTCCGAAAATTATAACAAAAATTTTCAGTAAATTTTTTCCGAAAATTCTTTGGAGATAATTTTTACAATAAAATACCACTCTGTTTGATACGTACAAGAAATCTGAATATAATTTTGGTGGTAATTTTGTCGGTGCTCATGCGCATTTTCATAACATGTGACGTTCAAGCAGTTAAATAATCTGGGAATAACCTAGTGTTGTAAATATTCGGATGATTTTGATATTCGAATAATACGGATGCGGATGAATGTAATATTCGGATTGTTTAACAATACGAATTGCGGAATGTTGATGAAACATTACGAATTAATACGAATCGAACTCCTCGCGGCTCTAGATAGGGAATTGGACAACAGTGGTTTAATAAAAATTTAGACATAGGCGCCGCGTCAAATTTTAGGTTTTACATCATGGCTCCCGCACAAAAATCAATCGTTTTTTTTTGTCAATTCTTCAAATAGTAAATTTCCCGTATGTCGGTTGTGTAATCGAAAATTAAAATATTTTAATACTATTGGTAATTTAAAAATATATATATTTCTGAAATACGTCCACTTCTGTACCATGAAGAAATGAATAAAAATAATGTTACCGATGAGACTCAAGTTCATATTTCAGGTTTTGTTAAACTCCAAGCAGTAAAAAATATCCCTGAAATTTTTTTACCAAGATGAAATTCCATGAATAAGCAAATCCACAGAATTAAAAAATAATCCTGGCTCTTTAATTCTTTTAACAATGAACGGAAGTCAGCAGCAAGAAATTTGGCGAAAACGACCTACCACTTCTACCTAAGTTCAAAATTATTGTTTTGTTTATATATTTCACATATTATTTTCAAAGAAAACCATCTTGGATTATTTTTTATTTATGTTCAAATTAAATATTACTAGAATGTATGTTTTCCTTGATTTATTAAAAAAAATTTAAAATATGTTTTTGGAACTAACGTTAAGTTTATATGTTTTTATGATATATATTTTGTTTTAATTTCTATAATAAAACTTTTTTTTGTATATATATATATATATATATATATATATATATATATATATATATATATACATATATATATATATATATATATATATATATATATATATATATATATATATATATATATATATATATATATATATATATATATATATATATATATATATATATATATATAAAAATATATTTTTATGCTCTGCGTCATCAAAAGTACTTGCACCTAAAATAATAGAATAATAATCTCCAGCACTGGTGAATGAACAAGTGTATTCGATGCCGCAGCGTCCGTGACATCCGTTTCCATCGGGCATCGTTCGTTATATAAAAAATCATCGGTATTATGTCATCACATTCCGTCCGCCAGGGAAGTGTCTAAATTAATACGTATTAATTTACTATTCGAATATTGCTCGGTTATTTCAATACGTATTCCCACATCACCCGAAACAGTACGAACTAATACGAATAAAACGAGCACCGTCCGTAGCATTCGATCTTCGTTTTCTTGTCGCTCCGAAGACCAAGACATACTTATGCGTTACTACAAATGAAACAAGGATAAAATTATTCTTATTCTGACACTATGTTTCCATTTATTTCAATAGAACCGAAGCACATCACATTCCGAATTCCGCATTCCGGATGCCCAAGAACTATTCGGTTTAATACGATTAAGTTACTATTCGAATTGTTCGGTTATTTTAATACGTATTCTCACATCACTAGGTACAGTGACTAATCTAACTTTTTTTGTTCTGGAGCAGCATCTTCTTTTTTTCATAATCTAAGGAAAGAGCACCAAAGATGGTGACAATTTGTTTATTATTTACTTTTAAAAATTTATTTTTAAATTTATAGCAACATATCAGCAAAAGATAACTGATAGAACTTAATAGTAAAGATAATATTTTTCAACACGTAACAAAGATAAGAAGTAAGTACATAGGAAAAGTGGTTTTAACTTAATGTAAACAAACTATGATACGGTAATGATCACTTGAAATATTCTCTTGAATCTTATGAAATGATAACAAGTATCTTTAATGGGGAAAATGGATACCAAAATTGACAAACTTCAAGAAGTGTTTAACACCATGACATATGGGGAAAATTTAGAAAATACTTCTCAAGCAAATGTAAGCTTTTTTAAATACATATTCATATGTAAAATTACTGAAAATGAGCACAATGTAATTATTTCAGGAATGGCTTCAAACAATAGAAATTGTGGACAAATCGAGTGATATCGATAACATATTAAAAAATGTAAAACCGAATGTTTACACACCACAGAAACAACATTTAATTAGGTATAGCTGATTTTTAAATGTTAACATAGTTTCAGTTACGTTATATTATTTATTTTAGATTGGCCCAGGAATTAGAAAAAAATTCTAATATAATATCTCAAATTGAAATACTTTCCAGAGGTGTGTTATCGAAAGATACAAAAAAGGCAGTTGATATTTTGGCACAATATTTTTATTATTATGCCAGTTTTGTGGGGAAAAATGAAAACACTAGAGGTATATTAATTACATTTTTAAGTTCACTATTTAAATAAACAGACTGTGACTTACTAAAATTTTGATTCTCAAATGATAAAAAGAGATAGGTGTATTAGAAGTTAATAAGGAGGTGGTTATTTTCAGTAGAAATAATTAACTTCTTGTCTTTTTATGGTAATTATTTCAATTAAGTGAAATCTAGAAAAACTACTTTTTTTTTCTTGAAAAAATTTTAACACTTACCCCTTTCTAGAAGTTGTAGAACACAGGCCTTGGTGTGCCACTATTTTGCCTCTCTTTCCCAGCATGTAGAGAAATCACTTTTCACTTTGGTTCAATTTTTGGCACTAAATCGTTAAAATTTTGTTATAATCACCTACAGTGTGCCCCACGATAAACGGCCGTGATCGATTTCTCGTAAAATAGGCTTTGGAAAGTTTTTAAAATTGGGTAGTATACTAAAGTCAATGGGGGCAATTCGGCTAAAATATTTTCAAGATGGTGGCGCTTCCGATTATACCTGAAGTTGATGCCTTCTTGCTTATTTTACATGCAACTTCCTATATGTTATATCATTTTTAGATTTTAAGCAAAATTACAGACATTTTTAATGTATAATGCCCTATACCTATGTCTGTTTTTGACAAATTTTATGTCAAAAATGGCATTTGCAGGCCTAAACATTACTATCAATTTCTCCTATTTGAAGACTTTTATTATTTAATTGGGGTTGGTAATAAATACATGGTGATCAAAAACTAACATGACATGTTAATTTAAAAAAATCATTAGTCAATTTTTTTAAATATAAACCCCCTGTTTTTATAATGTTATTTAGCATTAAAAATAAGGATGACTTTGAATAAAGTTGTCTATTGCAAAAATTTGCAGTTTTTGAAATATTGGCAATATAACATTTTTGAATTGTGTCTATTAAAAAGGCTGTTTTTCGTAAATTTTGCTTCATCAGTCCAAATTATGTTGTCCCAAAATCGAGGGTCGTCTTGTGTCATCGTTAATATAAATTTGCAAAATTGCACTCTTTTTGGCAAATCAGTATCTCTTAAATAAATAAATAAATAAATAAATGTTTATTGACGGACCAGCCATTTACAAAAGAAAAAAATCAATACACAAGTATAATATAAAAATCTCTAGTATCACACACATGAACAGAAACATACAACAAAACATTGAACAAATAATTAGATAATTAGTCTAATACAAAACTATATAAACTTGAAGATATACAATATAGATAAAATAGGGTATAATATACTCATACAAACACAAAAGTTAAAATAAAGAGGTATACAGAAGGTGGGCAAATATAAAATCCATACACTAAAAACAAGTTACCATCTTTATTTTTGAGCTCAAGGAATTCAATGTATCATTAAAGAAATCGATATTATTTTCAAATTTATTCGCCTTAATTGAAAAACGAGTAAGAGATGATGACAAACCATAGTTTGTTCTGTGATAAGGAACACCAAACAGATTGAATTCTCTTAAAACTCTCTGTGGAACATTTATGTCTATCATGGCTAATAATTCGGGACAATCTATTAATCCATGCAAAATTTTATAAAAGGTGCGCATATCGATGTATGTTCTCCTTTCCCTAAGAGGTATCAAATTAATGGCCTTAAGTATTTCTTCATATACTATGTCTTCACTTGGTATCCCCATTTTGAAACCCACAAATCTAATGAATCTCTGTTGCACTCTTTTAATCCGTTGAATATACTGCCCGTAGTAAGGAGACCATACCTGGCAAGCATATTCCAGGTGTTGAACCAAATATATTGAATAAGGGTAGAAGTTGTGTTTCAACAGATCCCTGTTTTAACATTTTCATAATTGATAATAGGTTTGCTTTTATGCATTTTTCCAATATATGCTTAACATTGTTCTATGACGGTTTCTGTTTGTCTCGATATCTATCAGTAAATGTCTGGCATGTTCTTAATAAAATTTTGTTATTTATGGAATGGTTCGAAACTCATGCCATAGAAACGGCAACAGTAAAACCGAAAGTCTGGTTGAGATATGTCGATGATACCTTCATCGTATGGAAGGGCAATGATCAAGAACTTAGTGATTTCTTGAAACTTCTAAATACTATTCGACCTACAATTAAGTTTACCATGGAAAAAGAGGTAAATCATCAATTGCCTTTCCGAGATGTCATGGTGAATCGCTCAAATGAAACTATTAAAACTTCAGTATACTGAAAGCCAACATATACTGGACGATATCTTAATCATAGCTCCAATCATTCTGTTGTAACAAAACGGGGAATTTTACGCAACCTCTATAATCGCGCTATATCTATATGCAATAATGCCGATTCATTGGAAAAAGAGGTAGCAAATATTAAATCCGATTTATAACAGAATGGTTATCCTTTGAAACTAATTGATGATGTTATAAATAACTTTAGAACAACCAACACTGGACAGCAAGAAACACATTCCTTCTTCACAATTCCGTACAATAAGGGAACCTCAGAGAAAATAAGATGAATTGCCTGCAGTTATAATATAAAAACCCTTTAAATCAGGAAATACATTTAGAGCTTCTTTAACAAAAACAAAACCAAAAAGTACCAATAAGAAAGAATATGTTTACAAAGTTCCATGTAAGTGTGGTGAAATGTATATTGGAGAAACCAAACGACCACTAGAAGTTAGAATTAAGGAACATAGAACTCGTACACAAAAAGGGGAAACGCCGAGATCAGGTATTGTAGAATACGTCTGGGATAAACAACACCATATAAAATGGTCTTAAACTGCAGTAATATATATGGAACCCAACATGAAAAAAAAAATTATACAAGCAGCTTACATTAAAAACAATAATGGAATCTTCAGTAAACCGAGTGTTGAGATACCTAATCTTTGGCAACCACTACTTTGTAACATCAAATCATTGAGGTGTGTACAGTGAAGCGAAACTTTGCGCTTCAGTGGACACAGTCCCTATATAAGCTCTTAATCTTAAGACAAAACATTCAGTTTATACTTGATAACGGTTAGAGATAGAACCTAATCGAAACGTCGTAAAAATAAATAAAAATAAAGACAATGCAAGTCCGACAACCACATTTTAGTCAATCTTCAACATTGTCTACAACCTTCAAAAAAATTTTTGTTACCTTCCCCATAGAAAATGAACAAATTTAAACAATTTTCGAGCAAGTAATTAAATATCTCCGGAATGATTTAAAAATAGGGGGTTTACATTTAAAAAAAAATTGACTTTTAACGATTTTTTGATGTTAATATTTAATGTTGATTATTGATCACTCTGTATTTATTTATTATCAAAACATGAACATAGTACACTAAAGTATCTATCTTTTGGTATTGTCTCAGCCTACTAAAAATTTCTCAGACCAACAACATTGTTTCTTGCTGCACCGATCAACTGTTACAAATTTAGTAAACTTTGTTCAGTTTATTCAGGAATCAATTCAAGAAAGATATCAGGTTGATGTAATATTTAATGATTTAGAGAAGGCATTTGATAGAGTGAACTTTGGTGAAATAGCACTTGTCCTCCAAGATATTTTTGTAGATCCCAACATTATTTCATTTTTAATATCTTATTTGCATGGTATTTGTTGAACTTAAGGGGTATAAGTCCTCAAAGCTATGTATTCACCTCAGGAGTGCCTCAGGGTTCAAATCTTAGGCTAGTTCTGTTTTTACTGGTTATTAATAACATAGGTGTAAATGTAAAATTCGCCAGAGGCCTTATCTTTGCGGATGATTATAAAATTCTTCGTGCTATTAGAGATGAATCAGATGCGAGGGCTCTGCAAGAAGATTTTAATGCGGTTTTGAGATGCTGCAAGAAACTTGATTTAAATGTAAATATAAATAAATGTGTAGTAATGTCTTTTACATGTAAAAGCAAATAACTCATTTTAATTATTGTATAAAGAATACATCCTTAAAAAGAACTAATTTACATAGGGATCTTGGTGTTTATTTTAATATAGAATATAAGTATAGGTGCTTTTGACATTTTTAACCTAAGTTGTAACAGGTTTAGAAGACAAATGAGAGATGAATTATGTAGGACATTGTAATGTCTTTTTATTTAGGTTCTAACTTAGATTGTAGCCTTAGTATATTAAGTTTAGTTGTATCTGTAATTGGCTTTGAAAAGTTGTTGAATGAATAAATAAATAAATAAAGTAGATCCCCTTCTATAAAAGCTTTTATATAGAAAAAATTGATAGTTATGTTTAGGCTTGCAAATGCCATTTTTGACATAAAGTTTGAAATATATTAAAAACAGTTTGACTTAGGTTTAGGACATTATACATGAAATATGTCTATAATTCTGTGTAGAATCTAAAAATGGAATAATATATACGGTGTTCCATTTAAAATAAGCAAGAAGTCATCAATTCTGGTATAACCACTATCTTGAAAATATTTTAGCCAAATTGATTATGGAAAACTGTCAAATTTTAAAAAATTTCCAAGGCAGTGGCAGTGTTAAAATACGTATTCAAATGTTTCTGTAGGAAATCTGGTAGAAAACATGAGCCATGCATCTAATAAATTTTTTTGTTTAATAAATACATCACGTGATTTGGCTGAGCCACTCAGCTTGTGCATAGTATACTTGTAACATAACAATCTTCCTTTCTGATAATACATTCCCTCAAATTTAACATAACATAATAAGCCAAATTTAATTTTGCAATCACATGCTCGCAATGCTGCTTCCAATCCAGATATAAACCTAAAAATTTTACACCAATTTTGTGTTATTTACTGCATTAAATCACATTTCTTCTGTTTGGAAGGAAACCTAGTACAGTACGTCTTGCTTAAGTTAAAGTATAATTAGTTACAAGAGAACAAACTATAAAGCTACCAAGAGCCAAGTTCACTTTATTACCCGTCATACATTCATCAGATGATACTATTAGCGAGGTATCATTTGCCCAAGACGTCACAGAGACATCATACCCCACATTTGGTAGATCATTTAGGTGTATTAACAAGAGCATAGGATCCAATACACCCATTTGGGAAGACACTCACACTGATAACTGACTTGCACTCTACTACCAGATCTTGCATATGCTATTGTTACTTACTGCTGCCCACGAACTTGAGATATAAAACTGGACTGCTCATGAAAATAATTTTTAACCCCCCCTTATTGGTCGCCATTCGGTGCAATGATTTGTATGGCAACATTGAATTCCCTGCTAGTTTCTTACATTGGCGTGAATGTGTCGTGTATGAATGTCAATTCTATTATTCTAACTAACAGGTTTAGACAATAACTATCTCTTTCTATACTATATTTTAAACAATAAATCGCTCTTCTTTGTTTTACTTGACAGATTAATCGAGTATATTCAATAAAAAAGACCAAAGCTCCGATTCTGTAAGCATATTTTTTGACATTCTCTTTCCTTATCTCTTTTAGGACAGTGATATACTTATGTGTTAATACAGACCGAACAAAAATAGAAGATCATTATTATGACATTCTCTTTTCCTTTACTCTTATAGAATCGCAGCCCAGGATAATTGTTTCTGTAAAACAATATTTAACTTGAATTTCTACTTTTAGTTTCCTCAAAATTATAATTTTTCTGTTTAAAGCAACTCCAATAAAGCAAATTTTTTTAACTTCTTTGGTACAGCGTAAATATGTAATAATTTTATAATTTTTAGATAACAAGCATGAAATGTCAGTTCTTATAAATAAATTAAAATGCTTTTTCTATGACTGTTTACATATTTTATTTTTTACAATAAAACTGTTATTTAGCAAAATAGCTAAAATGTGAAATATGCGCCAAAAACAAATCGAGACTAATTTTTTTTTTGAAAGATCTCTTTTAGAAACATCCTTATTCGAACGTAGAGTATAAGAAGTTAAAGAAAAAAAGTATTAAGGGATTTATTTTTAAAAATTTTATATCATGAATTAATATAGTATATTGTTTAATGTAAAGTATCGAAATGTCCACATAATCTATTGCAAAGTAAGATAATTTCATCATTTAAAAATAGCTTCGATTAGGTTTTTGTTAAAATTATTTTCTCCTTGATCCTTTTAGGGAACTGATATGTTAGGTATTTATATAGGGTTAACAACATTCATAATAATGTTGACATTTCCTTCATAAAAACGGAGCTTTAATTTAAATGAAGTAAAGTAACATTATGTACTAAACTATTTTTATATAAAAAAAATTAAACTCTAACGGGGATAGTGCTAAAGCAGTTTATATTTAATTGTAAGCAAAACGATATTTATTAAGACACTTTAAATATAAAGAAGCTTGTAAATACAAGAGAATTCTTACATTAATACAATGATTTTTAATCTAAATATATATGCATAAAGATTACTAGCAACTTTTAATTTTTACACTAGGTCAAACTTTCATTTACTTAACTGTTTAAGGATCTGGAATTGACCTTTCCTAGAGTTGAATTTTTGAAATGGTAATCAATCACAGCTTCTCACTACTTTGACAAAGGATTTTCATGACACAAATTTCCTATCTGAGCGAAAATCAAGAATTTTTGTTTTATTAATTAATAACATATTCAAACAAAAGGTTATTATTTTATTTTTAGACAAAACAAATACATAAAAGTAAAATTTATGTAATTTCCAAACATCCTTAATAATATTGAAAAATTTCATATTATATGCAATCATTTATTTCTATTTTAATATGGCATGTTGGTTTTTAAATGTATAATCATTTTAAATTTTAACACCATACCAGTTTCGATATTCAGCTTTACATGTCAGTGGAACATTAACTTTATGGTAAAACGATATTGTTGTCGGTTAATGCACACCTAATTCAGGACTTGTTTTTGTAGAGCCCTTGTATGTTATTAAGTCCAAGTTTAGTTGCTTCAAGATGTTTACATCAAACAGTGCTTCGCAGTTTTTTTCAGGCAGTTTATTTGTAAGAAGCACAACACAAACTTTTTGCTCATCTTCTTGTATAAAACAATTTCCAGAAAAATTCTCTGAACAGAGTTACTTATCTGATGTATAAAAGAATTATGATCATGACCAATTTGCTTCAGCTCTTGAATTTGAAGATTCTTTTCTCTTAGAAAACTAAAATATTGATAGCATTTAATAATTATCATATGTCATATCCATAAGATTAAACTTGTTACCCTTAGATTTACAATTTGATTCTAAGGTAAAATTTTATATAATTATTATTGAATGCTTTATAACTTACCAATTAAATAAATTCCAATTTACCAGATGAGGTATTTGCACGTCTTACGATGAAGAATCACATTTTTTAAAATACAAAAAAAAACTATAAAGTTCGCATTCCTGTTTGAAATTTTCAGGAAAACGTTACATAAAATGTAATAAAATCCATAAAATAGCAAAATTAAAAATAAATTTTTGTTAAATTGAAAAGTATTCAGTCAATGTCAAAAATACACTTTCAACAATATCATAAAAACTTAGGGAATTCATGGTTGCCAAAGCAATTATTTGCACCAAATGGCACGGAGCACGTTGGGGTCATTTTTTTTTATAAGGGAGACATGGAACACGAGCAGTCCAGTTTTATATCTCAAGTTCGTGCTGCTGCCTATTTTCGAGAAATGACCGTATCCAGTGAAATGTGGCTGGCCCTCAAAACCACAAAACGCCAACTTATTCAACAACAAAATTTAATAATTTAAAAAATGCTAGGACTGTTTTCAAACAACTAGGTAGTTTAAATTTTAATTTTAAAAGATTTTTATAGATTTAAAAACAATTTTAGCAGTAACTGTGGGAATTTTCGAGGATAACCATCCACTATGGGTTTTGGGATTTTTCCTGGCACCAGCTTTGGGAGCTGGGCATACAGTGGTAGTTCAAACGGGTACAAAGTTCGCTGCCGTTGTCACTTATGTATTGGAATTGGCCAAAAAAGTTGGGTAAGAATAAGAAAATAAATTATATTATTTGTATAAAGGTGTCTTTGTCACCAACGATTGCATATTTAAACCTACTTGCAAAGGAAATGTTCTTCTACTCGTAAACACAAGAATTTTATTCAAAGTTATAAGTTTTCTCGAGATCTAGACTGTTGAACAGTTGTTTGGTCCATTTTGACCAAACATTTACTGATAGAATTGGATCTATTCAAAAAAAGTTTATTGTTACTTTGTCTGGAGATCTAACATTCCTGTTGATTTTATTAATACCGTATCGCGCAGTGATACATCCCTTGTTGATGAAGATCCACGTCATCCTGCTCAGACTTTTGAGTTTCATGCAACTTTCACTCATTCCCCAGAGCCAACTTTGCAAGCTTGTACGAAATGATGTTTCACACCGATTGGTCTCTAGTTACTGAGTCTACTGCCGTGGTGGATGCCTGTCAGTCGTTTTATGATATCTTAAATTATAACTTTGCTACTTGTATACCTTGCCAATTCCCCAGACGAAGGCGTTTTCCCCCTTGGTTCACGGGTGAATTGATTACCAACATTTTTAAAAAGAAGAAGGTGTGCCGACATCTTCAAACTCATAAAACTACTTATTACCTGGAAAAGTACAGGACTTTGCGTAGGTTAATAAAGTCGCAGTCACAGCGGGTCTACGAGGCATTTTTAAGTGATTCTGAGCAAAATATAAACAGTGACCCTTCCAATTTCATGGGCCTCATAATATCATGGGCCTTATAATATTGTATCAGCGTTTGCTGAGTACTTCAAGAGTATCTACAAGGACTCGGAGCCCTCTGAGATTTCTACTCGTGGGGAACCTTCTAAAACTATTAGCATTCCCATAATCACTCCCACCGATGTTTCTTGGGCCTGCAAGTCACTTAAAAATAAGGCTACATCTGGCCCAGATGGTGTTCCTAGTTTTCTGGTGAGGGACTGTTTCATTGTTCTGAGCGCCCCCTTTGTCATATCTTTCAACTAATTTTGAAGAGCGGGGTTTTTCGAGAGGTCTGGAAGATTGCCAAAGTCTGTCCTATTCGGAAAGAAGATGATCCATCTTTAGTTGAAAACTATCGTGGCATTACAATTATATGTAATTTTTCCAAGATCTTCTAGATTATCTTGCAGAAATATTTATTTTCTAAAATTCAAATCGACTGACCAACACGGGGCTTCTTTTCTAAAAAATCATGTGTGAATAATCTTTGCTCTTTTTCTTTTTACCTTTGCGACGCCCTTAACAACAATAGTCAATCGATATTATTTACACTGATTTCCGTAAAGCTTTTGACCAAATCGACCATCACATACTCTTACAGAAAGCTTCTGTCCTATTCGGCTTCTCTTACGACCGTGTTTCCCTCTTGAAATCCTACTCATTTAATTGTAGTCAGTTTGTGTACATAAAAGAATATAAATCTGCTAGGTTTACTCCAACGTCAGGTGTCCCCCAGGGTTCGAACTTGAGGCAACTTCTCTTTAACATGTTTGTAAACGATCTTGTCTCCCAGTTGGACTGCCACAGACTGATGATTTAAAAATATTTTAACGCATTGTTTCTGTTGCAGACTGTTTATCCCTTCAGGCCAGTACTGATATGATCAGTCAATGGTGTGTGGCTAATAGGCTGGATCTTAACATCTCTAATGGTGTTTCTTACTCTCGGACAAAAAATCCTGTTCGGTTTAATTACCATGTAAATATTTCTATCGTTAATAGATGCTTCACTGTGACGGACCTGGGTGTCGTCTTCAATGCGAGTTTCTCCTTTATTCCCCACATTGATCAGATGGTACCTAGCGCATCTCGAACATTGGGTTTTATTCTGCGAAACTGCAAACCTTTTTCTAGCACAGCAACTTTTAAACTGCTATATTATAATTATGTAAGATCGAGGCTAGATTATGGATTAATTGTGGGGTCCCCCATATAGTTGTCATGGCCTTGCCATAGAGTCCGTCCAAAGGAAATTTCTAAAATATTTAGAGAGGACAATATTTAACCTCAGTGGAGTTTCAATCAAGACCAAATTCTCGTAAGATTTAAGGAACTGCCACTGCCTGTACGTCGTAACTCCCACTCCGTATCATCTTTAAAAGCTTTTGAACGCGAGGATTGATTTTGCCCATTTCTGTTAGAGCAACTATCATTTTACGTTCCCCGTGTTGGTGCCAGGCGTCCACCAGCTTTCTCTTCTGCCCTTGCTAGGTCAAACATTTTTTCCCAATGTCCCATCTATAAAATGTGCAACAATTTTAATCTTATTTCTACACTATGCGACATGCATTTTGACGGTCTACCAACTATTCTAAAACATCTGCGCGAGGTGTCTGGGTATCCTTTGTAGCTTGCTACTTTGCTATGTACAGGGTGAGTCAACGATTGGATGAAGTAAGTTTGTGCCTTTTCGGTGAAATTAACAAAGAAACTATATTTATTGTTTGATACAGTTTATTTTTACGCAGATTTTAAAAATATTTAGGACTCTACAGGGTGAGCCAAAAAACTAGGACAGCATAAAGTTGTATTTTTTTAAATAGAACACCCTATATACGAATCGTATTTTCGATTTAGCTTATAATTTAAAATCTTTTTTATTAAGGGTTTACTATAACAAAACTTTATAGTTTCTGAGATAATTAAGTTTAAAGAAAAAAAGTCACATTTTCAAGCATCAATTCAATCCTAAATAACGTTTTCAATTTTGTGACAAATATATTCAAATTTGGAATTTAGCAAGGCCAAGGACAAGTTAACATAATTTTTACCTAATATTTGCAATAAAAGCTACAGTGTGTTGAACACATCGGCTCAAATTTGAACAAGTTTAAATGAATAAATATCTTTTGTTTTTAAATGGTACACCCTGTATATTTTCATGTTATTTAATAGAGTAATAAAAACCCTAAAAGTTTTGTTCAATATATCCTATACCTATTTATAATAGTTTTTGAGATATTTCAGTTTTTATAATTTTCCATACTTTTTTACAGAAATAGTCTTCATTATCATAGTAGCCATGTAAAATAATAAAAAGAAACTACAGAAACAAACAGAATGTGGTTAAATATGATGAAATACATTATTCGTTATATTACAACGGCAATAGTTTAATTAAACATAATGTGAAAAAATTAACACAACAATAACGACAAGGCAAATACATATTTACTTTTATACTAAATTGAAACAAAAAAATTACCTATTAAATACTGAGATTAATTATTTCTTTTTAATAAGTGTTCCAATAAACGACCCTCTTGTGCAATGCACAAATTTAGTATTTTTTGCAGATTTTCTCGGACCCTGGACAAAATTAGTGGCGTTATTGTTCTACAGGTATCCCTAATCCTGTTTCGCATATCTTCCACTGTTGTTGGTGGATTAACATACACCTTATTTTTAATATAACCCCATAGGAAGAAATCTAATGGGGTGATGTCGCAAGACTTTGGTGGCCACTCAATGAAACCCCCACGTCCAATCCATTTTTGCGGATATCGTTGGTCCAAAAACGCACGAACTTCACGATGGTAATGCGGAGGCGCACCATCGTGCTGAAACCACATACTGTCGAGCTTATCCCTATCGAGACCTTGAAGCAGTTGGGGTAGTTCTTCTTGTAGAAAGTTCAGGTAACTATGGCCATTTAGTGGTTTATTAAAAAAGTGGGGTCCAATAATTCGATTATGATGAATACCACACCAAACATTTAATGACCAGTGGTTTTGATGTTGCACCTCTCTAATCCAAAATGGGTTTTCTGTGGCATAATAATGGATGTTGCGTCTATTTACGGCACCGTTAGTTCTAAAAGTAGCTTCATCACTAAACATTACCTTGCATAATCAATTTGGATTTAATTGAATCTCCGCATTTATTGTACGACAAAAGTTTACACGACTTTCAAAATCCTGTCCATGCAATTCTTGGTGTAATTCCATGTGATATGGATGATACCTATATTTCTTGGTAGTACGATTAGCGGTGGATTGTGATGTTTTACATAATGCTGCTAACTGACGGCTACCAATATAAGGATTTTCCTGAACATTTAACAATACTTGTAGTTCTTTTTCTTCATTAGTTACTGGTTTGTTGACCACTTTACGTTTTGGATAATCAACAGTACCAGAAGAATCAAATCTTTGCATTAAGTTTTGAAAAGTATGGGTATTAGGCTGGCATCGATCAGGATACTTCATTTTGTAAATTCTTTGAGCAAGAAGGCAATTTTTTTGAGCCTCTCTTATTGTATAAATCATATCTATTAACTCATTCTTTGGAAAATTCATTTTACAATATAAGATGAATGCAAAAAAAACCAAACTACACTACATAAAAACCAAAAGAAGCGATTGCGGTTATAAATTTGACACACAGAAAAATGTTCTTTTACATTGTTTTTGCCATGGCTACTATGATAATGAAGACTATTTCTGTAAAAAAGTATGGAAAATAAGAAAAACTGAAATATCTCAAAAACTATTATAAATAGGTATAGGATATATTGAACAAAACTTTTAGGGTTTTTATTACTCTATTAAATAACATGAAAATATACAGGGTGTACCACTTAAAAAAAAAAGATATTAATTCATTTCAACTTGTTCAAATTTGAGCCGATGTGTTCAACACACTGTAGCTTTTATTGCAAATATTAGGTAAAAATTATGTTAACTTGTCCTTGGCCTTGCTAAATTCCAAATTTGAATATATTTGTCACAAAATTGAAAACGTTATTTAGGATTGAATTGATGCTTGAAAATGTGACTTTTTTTCTTTAAACTTAATTATCTCAGAAACTATAAAGTTTTGTTATAGTAAACCCTTAATAAAAAAGATTTAAAATTATAAGCTAAATCGAAAATACGATTCGTATATAGGGTGTTCTATTTAAAAAAATACAACTTTATGCTGTCCTAGTTTTTTGGCTTACCCTGTAGAGTCCTAAATATTTTTAAAATCTGCGTAAAAATAAACTGTATCAAACAATAAATATAGTTTCTTTGTAAATTTCACCAGAAAGGCACAAACTTACTTCATCCAATCGTTGACTCACCCGGTACATGGATAGTTTATGAGAATATTGTATGCCTACACCTTGTAAATCTGATATTCAAATGGATGGTGAATTGATTATAAAAGGGTTTTTAGTTTTAAATTACCTGTAGCTCCAGTTAGTTTATTTACTTTATTAGTTTATTTACTTTATCCTATTAGCTTGTTTATCTATGTTTGAATTTCCTGTAAAGGGGCCGTTGGCCTGTTGGAAATAAATAGCTATTTATTTATTATTATTTTTTATTAATTATAGTTATTTAGAGGAAGATCTAAATATCAATAGTCTTTTGTTTAGTTGGAGAACTAGGAAATTTTCCTTTTAAAAAAATTATTCATGGTTCTATTGGCTGCCCTGAAATTATCTCAAAATTAAGTTATTATATAGATTTATGATCTTTGTTTTCAAAATACAGGCATTTAGGAGTAATACTAAATATGTGTAATTAATTATTCAATTTTGTTTTTTTTGCTGAGCAATTTAGTGAGCAAAACAAAATTTTTTAGAATTTCAGGAGATGCCTTACTTTTAGTGCCATCCAACGAAGGAGAGCTGCAACCCTATTTAAGCAACAAGAATGTATCTATTTTAACGCTCTTTGTCGATCTTTTAAGCAACAAGTTTCGCGGCATTAATAAATTCCATAAGAAAATTCTCATATGTAAGTAAAATAGTAATCATATATTTATTCTGGGGATTTTTAATTGTAATTCTAATTTTTTTTTAAATTCTAGTTTCAGGTTATAAAACGCCGATGCTAGTATTTGAAAATGCCGATTTAGACTCGGCAGTAGAAAGTGTCATAGATGCGGCTTGGGGGTATCAAGGAATGGTAAGAAATATATATTTTAAATATTTATACTAATATTTTTGTAGAAAGATAGCCTTTTTTAGGCGATTCCCAAGGGCGGATGCAGAAAATTTTTGGGGTGAAGGCATAACAGTTTTTCATAGAGCTGGAATATCTGTATATATATATATATATATATATATATATATATATATATATATATATATATAATATAGGAATTAATTTTTCTTGAACCATTAAATATGTTTTAGTTGGTTATTTTCTTGGGTATATGGTTCATTTTTATATTAAAACTACATATATAAAGTAGTCCTACTTATTATATATGTTTTATATTTCGGGACGTTTCGATTCATTCGAATAGTTTTCAACTGAGGGTTTCGGAGGATTCATTAAGAACGGAGATTTTTGTTTTAAATAAAAAATTATTTACAAGACAAACAATTATAATCACTCACTTTATTATACATTAACTTTTAAAAAGCGTTTTTGCAGGTCCAACTAGGAGAGTGGACACTACATTTTTAAAAGTTAATGTATATCTAGTCTCGTGCTGCCAAAACTTAAATACTGTAATGTAATAAGACTTTAATTGAGTACGATTATAAGATTAACGGTGTGTCTGTGGAATTGACCGATTCTATATCTGATGTTAGTGTAATATTAAATAGTCAGTTAACTTTTAAACAGCATATACATATTATCACTAATAAGGGAATGAAATTCGTGGGGTTTGTTACACGAAATCTATCTGACTTCAACGATATTATTTGTCTTAAAAATGTTTATTGCAGTGTTGTGTGTTCTGTATTAGAGTATGCGTCACCAATATGGTCACCTTTCTACAATGTCCACAAATTGGAGCCAGAAAGGGTGCAGAAGCGCTTTTTAAGATTCGTAGCTTATAAATTTGGTGTTTCTAAAGAAAATATCAACTACCTTCATTTACTACTCCAATTAAATTTGAAGCCCCTTGAACATCGCAGGGAATACATTGACTTACTTTATCTATTTAAAATCGATAATAGTATAATAAATTCTCCAGAATTACTAATGCATATTGGTTTCAATGTGCCTCAGAGAAGTAGTCGATGGGCCAACTAAATAGAATATGCATTTTAGCTAATAAATTATCCCGTGATCATGTTGATCTGGACATTTTTAACATGTCCTTAAATAGTTCCAAAAATTTTTTAAAGCGATATCTATAGTACAAATTTTTTACTTCTCACTGTTCTACATGTAGTCTTAAATGTGAGCTTACTGTAATTTAACGGATACTTTGGATTTGTTTGTTTATTGTTTAGTATTTTCTTTTTACCTATTTGGAAGCTTGTTTGTAAGTTGTAAAGTGTTGTAAATTTTTAAATGGTTTGACCGTTAATAAAACATTTATTTATTTATTTATTTAATATGGTCACCACAATATGAGGTGTGGAGTAGAACCATAGAATGTGTCCAGCGAACGTTTTTAAAGTATATGTTTTTTAAGATATTTGGGTACTATCCCAATCAGGGTTATAATCACCTAGACTTATCGAATATATTTATGTCTTGGTTGGAAAACAAATGTATAAAAATGTGTTTGGTATCTATATTTAAGATCTTAAAGAATAAAATAAATAGCCCAGATCTATTGCTGCAACTTCCATTTGGGGTAAATAATGGTGGAGCAAGACAAAAACCAATATTTTATCTAGTGTTTCCTAGAATAAATACTTTTAAAAATTCGCCGCTATATAAAATGTGTAATTATTTTAATACATACGTTGGTGATGTAGATTTAAGTAGTATTACTTTACGTAAATATGCGGATATTGTTGACCATAAGTTGCTTGCTTCTCAAGCCAGGTGTAATATTAACAATAATATTGAATAGGACTGTTAATTTAATGTTCTTAACTTTAAGAAAGGTTTCTGTAATTGGTTTAATTGCTGTAGATGCTGTATTGAATATATATATATATATATATATATATATATATATATATATATATATATTTACGTATATAAATTATAAAATATTTGAAAAAAAATGTGCCTAGAATCTCGGACAGAATCCAAAAATGCAGTTAATATACAGGGTGTTCCTGTCTAGAAGTTTACGTAGAAATCAAAAATGCAATAATAAATAGGGTGTTCCATTTAAAATAAACAAGACGGCATCAACTTCCGGTATAACCGGAAGTGCCACCATCTTGAAAATATTTTAGCCGGTTGCCACCATCGACATTAGTGTACTGTCAAGTTTTCAAAATTTTCCTTTATATATTTTTTAAATCGAATTGATTCCCGGTGGGACACCCTGTATATAAAATGATTTTGTAAGAAGTTAGCAGTTTAATTTTTGGACAACGCGACTTAAAACCTATTCTTTGGAAGATTCATAAAAATGTAGTTACCAAACTATAGGTTTCCAACAGGGCGGTAACGTTAATAATTAGGCACTTAAACTTTTCAAGGGGGCGGCAGCGGAAATATGAATTTATGTATTCTACAAATGAATCATTACGTATTTTTAAATTACAATTCCAATCATTTACTTTTACTAATCATGACTTCTTCAAAAGTTAGTGAGAAAAATCATCTTTTTTTAGCTTCCCTGGTCTATAAACACAATCTTAGTTCAAGAAAACGTCATCCAGAAATTCACAGGAAAACTGAAAAATAGACTTCAGTCAGTCAAAATAGGAAATGGCGATGATAAAATGGCGGATATTTCGTATCCCAGCGACCCGAACGTGATTCAAAAACTGAACAAAACGGTAGAGAAAGCTAAAGCACTGGGAATAGAAGTTTTTCAAAAAGGAAATATTGGGTCGAATAATTTTACACCCACGCTTGTTATAGGTATGTAAATTTATTTCCTTTATCTGCTAAAAATTGTCGGTGACCATTTAGGTGTATTATCTGAGTGTTCTAAATGTAATATGTATGGAAAATGGGAACTATGGAAAAACTTAGTGTCTTTCCTTCCGTCTCCCTGTCAGTGTTGTTTCGAAGAAACAGTTTCACATAAAGAGGTGATACAATCAATCAGTCTTACATAACGTACAAAAACTTATCCTGTATGTAGGGCGTTGACAATAAGTAATGAATCTTCTAGAAACTTTAAAATGGAAACAGAAAACCTGAATAATGGGTAGTTATTAAAAAAGTTGTTTTATTGCTTTTTTTCAGAAAATATACTAACTAAACTTATCAAAATTCAAAATATTTATTAATTTTTTTATTTAGAACATATTATTTTATTTTTTAGTTCTTTAACCTAGAATAATATAAGACATACGAAAAAACTTCATATTACACTCGCGTTAAACATAAACATATGTAGGGCCGGATTTGGAGGTCTGGAGGCCCTGGGGCAACGAAGGAGCAGAGGCCCGTAATTATTTTCTGAATAAAAAAAGGAACAATTTTTTTCTGTCAAGTCTTTCAAAAATTTATTGCCAACAAATAAAATTATTTCAGCAAAGAATGTAGTAATTAGTTAAAGTTAAATGCAATTTATTAATAACTAAATTACCGCGTTAATGAATGGAACTTTGCGAGCTTGTGGAGGCCCCGGGGCAGTAGCCCGGCTTGCTCTCCCCCAAATCCGACCCTGCACACATGAAAGGATGGACCGCGGGTCTCGTAGAGAGAATGTGGCTCCCAGTGCGAGAAATTAGCGAATAATAAGGAAAACAGCCTTCAGCGGTCGGCATCAAAGGAGATAATAAAAGCGTCGGGGATACAACAAGCCAATTTAATCATATGGAATGGACTGGTATTATTATTATTTTTACTCGCATGAGCGGAATGGGAAGAGATGCCACTAACCTATTTCGCTCGGTCTCTTTCTAAGCGAGAGCCAACACGCTTCTATAGGATCCTCGGTCTATGCAAAAACCCAAAGTAAAAGGTCATTTCTGATTTCAAATTGGTATTTAATTTGTCGAAAAACTTCGGAAAAGTGTAGTCTAGTTTCTGGTTCTGAAATTTGTCGGCCTGTATTATCTTTAGTTGTTAAATTACGCATTCAAAGCTATGTTTAATTCTTATAGGTTCCAAAGTTGATACGAACAATGTACTGACTAGCTCAGAAAATGACAGTACAGTGACGCTGCTGGCATTCAGGTCTATAGACGAAGCCGTAAACTTGGCCAACAATACTAGGCAAGGTTTGGGTGCTTCGATTTGGTCGGAAAATATCGGATTGATCAACGAAATAGCTAGGAAGTTAAAGGTCAGTTGTTTTCAGTCGAAATTAATTTTTTTTCGCAACAGTTGGAGCAGTTTTGCTATTCAGTATTTCACTTTATTTATTTAAGGTGCAGGTGAAGAGACGGATCAGATTTCATTGACTTATCATGTTCATAAAAATACGGAATAGTTTTATATACATACAAGTTTGGATATTCGTCATTTCCATAATACACATAGTTAAAAAAATATTTATTTATATATATATATATATATATATATATATATATATATATATATATATATATATATATATATATATATATACAGAACAGTTCTGTTGATCATAATTTTAAACTTAACAATTTATGATGTTCAATAATGAAAAGAAAATGATTCGAAATTCAAAGACTTACGTGCAAATTGAGTCCATTTATGGCTCGTGGAAAATGACACGGAAAACTCATGCAGAGACCGTTGATTGTTGCATCGTTATCACATTTTACTATTACATGGTTTTATTTAATTTTTTAAAAACTAATATTTAAATCTACTTTATGGGTTATTTTGGTTGTACTGAGAGTAAGTTAATCTGATAAGAAAATCCTTGAAACAACTTTTTTTGGTGGAAGTGATGTGTCAGAAATGCCTAACTTTATTTTAGCGGCAATTTTGAATGTGGAATCATTATGTTTTACAGGAACTGTTATTTTAATTTTAATTTTGAAGTTGTGTATTTGATAAAATTATTATTTTATATATATACCTTGATGAGATTTATGATTATTAATGAGTATTAGTGATTATTTTCTATAAAGTGTAATTACATTTAAAAATTAATATAATTGTAGGAAAGTATTAGGAAATGATTAATGAACATTATTCTGTAGAACAAAGGTTAGAAAAAAGTCTCCCGACCTTTCGCCTTCTAAACATTCAAAATTGTAGAATAACTATTGGCGAAACAGTTGCTATAAATTAGTGACAAATATGCATTTACATAATTTGTGGAGGATTATAGAGAAAATTGTGAAGTCAAGAGGCAGGGAGGCTCGTTGTCTAGTGTTATTATTTTATATATATACTATTGAAGAGATTTATGATTATTAATGGGTAATTATGACTATTTCTTGAAAAGTATTATTACATTTTGAAAATTGATATAATTGTAGGAAAGTGTTAAGAAATGATTGATGAACATTATTATGTGGAACAAAGAAGGTTAGAAAACAGTCTCCCGACCTTTCGTCTTCTAAACATTCAAAAATTGTAAAACAACCATTGGCGAAATAGTTGCTATAAATTAGTAACAAATATGAACCTACGTAATTTGTGGAGGATTATAGAGAAACTGTGAAGTCAAGAGGCAGGGAGGCTTGTTCTCTAGTGTTGTTATTTTATGTATATACTATTGATGAGATTTATGATTATTAATGGGTAATTATGATTATTTTTTATAAAGTATTGTTACATTTAAAAATTGATATAATTGTAGGAAAGTATTAAGAAATGATTAATGAACATTATTATGTAGAACAAAGATGGTTAGAAAACCGTCTCCCGACCTTTCGTCTTCTAAACATTCAAATTTGTAAAATAACTATTGGCGAAATAGTTGTTATAGGTTAGTGACAAATATGCACTTACGTAATTTGCGGAAGATTATGGAGAAATTGTGAAGTCAAGAGGCTGGGAGGCTCGTTGTCTAGTATTACTATTATTTAAGGTGGACAAGAGATGAGAGTAGATTACACTGAGATTTTCAATATCTTTTCTTTTATTGATGCAGTTATCATCCAAATAAATTTCTACCATTTCAAGAAAATGCCTTTTATTATTACTTTGTTCTTTGTTGATCACCTCAACATTGATAAAATCAAACCTGTGATCATTATCGATTACATGTTCCGATAAGGTGCATGTCCTCTTTTGCAATCTACAATCACTCCTGTGTCTGGTGATTCTATCCTTTAAAACAGTTGATGTTTGACCTATGTAATGTTTATTACAGTCTATACATTTTAGACGGTATACCACCCCTGATTTGTCAGGGTTGCTATCCGTGTCTTTCAGTCTGGAAAAGGTTTGGCCAACTGTTAATATATGTTTACCACATATTTTTATATTATTATGTTTTGAAAGAATTTTATTTAATTTTTGTGTGATCTGATTGATATAAGGTAATGAAAAATAATATGTGGGTTGGTTTTCCTCTAAAAAAGCTGAAATTTCAGGAGAAAAGTTAGTGGTATTTTGATTGGTGCTATTATCTATGTGTGAGTGTGTTGGTGTTATGAAAGCAGATATCTCCGGTGATACATTAAAATTTAGTGGGATAGATCTGCGTTGAGTGGGGTGTGGAGAGCTGTGTTGTTGTTGTGTGATAGGGATATTGTGTAAAAACTTATTTAAGAACCACCGAGGATAGCCATTTTCCTTTAGTATTATATATAATCTGTTTATATTTTTTTGAATGAGAGTAGGATGACAAATTGATGTAATTCTTTTCTTTAAATTAATTACCAGATTTATTTTAGTTTTGGTATTATGATAGGAGTGGAAATTCATGTAACGTCCTGAATAAGTTGGCTTAGTATACCAGTCAACTATTATTTCGTTGTTAGCAGTTCTTATTAATTTAGTATCAACTGCTAACAACGAAATAATAGTTGACTGGTATACTAAGCCAACTTATTCAGGACGTTACATGAATTTCCACTCCTATCATAATACCAAAACTAAAATAAATCTGGTAATTAATTTAAAGAAAAGAATTACATCAATTTGTCATCCTACTCTCATTCAAAAAAATATAAACAGATTATATATAATACTAAAGGAAAATGGCTATCCTCGGTGGTTCTTAAATAAGTTTTTACACAATATCCCTATCACACAACAACAACACAGCTCTCCACACCCCACTCAACGCAGATCTATCCCACTAAATTTTAATGTATCACCGGAGATATCTGCTTTCATAACACCAACACACTCACACATAGATAATAGCACCAATCAAAATACCACTAACTTTTCTCCTGAAATTTCAGCTTTTTTAGAGGAAAACCAACCCACATATTATTTTTCATTACCTTATATCAATCAGATCACACAAAAATTAAATAAAATTCTTTCAAAACATAATAATATAAAAATATGTGGTAAACATATATTAACAGTTGGCCAAACCTTTTCCAGACTGAAAGACACGGATAGCAACCCTGACAAATCAGGGGTGGTATACCGTCTAAAATGTATAGACTGTAATAAACATTACATAGGTCAAACATCAACTGTTTTAAAGGATAGAATCACCAGACACAGGAGTGATTGTAGATTGCAAAAGAGGACATGCACCTTATCGGAACATGTAATCGATAATGATCACAGGTTTGATTTTATCAATGTTGAGGTGATCAACAAAGAACAAAGTAATAATAAAAGGCATTTTCTTGAAATGGTAGAAATTTATTTGGATGATAACTGCATCAATAAAAGAAAAGATATTGAAAATCTTAGTGTAATCTACTCTCATCTCTTGTCCACCTTAAATAATAGTAATACTAGACAACGAGCCTCCCAGCCTCTTGACTTCACAATTTCTCCATAATCTTCCGCAAATTACGTAAGTGCATATTTGTCACTAACCTATAACAACTATTTCGCCAATAGTTATTTTACAAATTTGAATGTTTAGAAGACGAAAGGTCGGGAGACGGTTTTCTAACCATCTTTGTTCTACATAATAATGTTCATTAATCATTTCTTAATACTTTCCTACAATTATATCAATTTTTAAATGTAACAATACTTTATAAAAAATAATCATAATTACCCATTAATAATCATAAATCTCATCAATAGTATATACATAAAATAACAACACTAGAGAACAAGCCTCCCTGCCTCTTGACTTCACAGTTTCTCTATAATCCTCCACAAATTACGTAGGTTCATATTTGTTACTAATTTATAGCAACTATTTCGCCAATGGTTGTTTTACAATTTTTGAATGTTTAGAAGACGAAAGGTCGGGAGACTGTTTTCTAACCTTCTTTGTTCCACATAATAATGTTCATCAATCATTTCTTAACACTTTCCTACAATTATATCAATTTTCAAAATGTAATAATACTTTTCAAGAAATAGTCATAATTACCCATTAATAATCATAAATCTCTTCAATAGTATATATATAAAATAATAACACTAGACAACGAGCCTCCCTGCCTCTTGACTTCACAATTTTCTCTATAATCCTCCACAAATTACGTAAATGCATATTTGTCACTAATTTATAGCAACTGTTTCGCCAATAGTTATTCTACAATTTTGAATGTTTAGAAGGCGAAAGGTCGGGAGACTTTTTTCTAACCTTTGTTCTACAGAATAATGTTCATTAATCATTTCCTAATACTTTCCTACAATTATATTAATTTTTAAATGTAATTACACTTTATAGAAAATAATCACTAATACTCATTAATAATCATAAATCTCATCAAGGTATATATATAAAATAATAATTTTATCAAATACACAACTTCAAAATTAAAATTAAAATAACAGTTCCTGTAAAACATAATGATTCCACATTCAAAATTGCCGCTAAAATAAAGTTAGGCATTTCTGACACATCACTTCCACCAAAAAAAGTTGTTTCAAGGATTTTCTTATCAGATTAACTTACTCTCAGTACAACCAAAATAACCCATAAAGTAGATTTAAATATTAGTTTTTAAAAAATTAAATAAAACCATGTAATAGTAAAATGTGATAACGATGCAACAATCAACGGTCTCTGCATGAGTTTTCCGTGTCATTTTCCACGAGCCATAAATGGACTCAATTTGCACGTAAGTCTTTGAATTTCGAATCATTTTCTTTTCATTATTGAACATCATAAATTGTTAAGTTTAAAATTATGATCAACAGAACTGTTCTGTATTGTAGCCCTGAAGAAGGAAACAATATATTTCCGAAAGCTCGGCGTTTGTAAAAAACAGAGTTTCATTCAGCCCTAGGACCGCTATCCCAAGAATTTGAGTTTTCCTATATATATATATATATATATATATATATATATATATATATATATATATATATATATATATATATATATATATAAGAACATATTAAACACCATTTAAATTTTTTAAAAAGTATTTTATTTTCATCAGTACACACCTTGACATTTTGTTTATTAATTAATAATGAAATGCAACTCTTACGTCGTCTATTTAGGCACTGAGGATACATGGAATGCGAATGTGTTTTATTTTTTATATTTTACAATATACCAAAAAAACCGAAAAACGTATACATTTAATTTTATGTTTAAGAGGATATTTAATTTATGATATTTATTAACAAGATCGAATACTTAATATTTTTGTTTAAATTAGGCTAGTGTAAATGTGGCCCAAATTTCCTATATGCGTTCTATCGTTAACAGTGTTTTTATTTTTTTTTAATTTCTATCATTTCCTTTATTTGCAATTTTTGCTAATTCATATCTTTATTTCATTCAATCTGTTCTTTAGTAATTGGCTCGTCATGCCTATATATTTTTTGGGACAATTTGTGTAAGGGATCGAATATACTACATTGGATTTATTCATGAGAGGAGTTTTACTTTTTAAACTAATGAATAGTGTATTTCATTTATTATGAGACCTGTGGTATACAACAATATCATGGTTTTTTAACATGTGTGTTATTTTTGCTAACAGCTCACTAGTGTAAGGTGTGCTGAGTCTCTCTCAGGACTGTAAGGCAGCTGACGTTTCGGTGAAATCTCATTCATCATTTTCAGAGCTCACTGTATGGCGTCTACGAGCGAACTGACGTCTGCGACTCGGGTGCTGTCGGTCCCGTGTGCACGTCGGACACGTTCCTTTTCCGAATGTTGCCAGTGTTTGGGGTTGCGTTGCCGAGGTGTAATCTGTTTATAAGTTATTTATTTATTTATTCAAATACAGTACACTACAGAATAAACTATTCCAAATGGTACAAAAAAAAAACAAATGACATTGTAAATGACACAAAGCTTACAAATAAAATCAAACAAATATAAACATAGTTATTGCAAAATAAAATGATATTAACAGTTATTAACACTTGTTACATAACAGGCACAAAATTATCACATATTATCCAGAATTAAGCTTTTGTTTTAATTTACACAAAGTCATACAAAACAAATCAATATGCTGAAAGTTTAAGTTGTAGTTCATTAAAAGGTTCTCCACAACATTGTTCTTGCCGTAATTAGTTCGGTGGGCTCTTATAGAGAAGAGTTGTACGCTTCTCGTATTTCTTTGAGGAACCCGAATTGATACCAAGCTAAGAATATCCTGACAATCTATAATATCATTAATTAGTTTGTATAAAAATATAAGCATAGCATTTTCTCTACGAGTTTTAAGAGACTTTAAACCACACAATAACAGTCTAGTGTTATAGTTGATGTTTCTGGATGGAAAACGGTGCTTAAAAAGTAGATACTTTAAAAATCTGTTTTGAACTTTTTCCAGACGATCTATGTAGCATTGATAAAACGGACTCCATATTACAGAGCCATACTCAAGCACACTGCGGACCAAAGAGCAGAACAATGTTGTAATGGCCTTAATATCTCTTATATATTTGGTGTTTCGCTTAATGAATCCTATCAATTTACAACTTTTTAAGACAATACTATTTATATGCTTATCGAACGATAAGTTGCTTTGAAAAATAACACCCAAATCCTTAAATTGAGTTACAGCATCGAGAGGGACATTATGTACATGATATTGAGAGAACAAAGGATTTGAGATTTTATAAAAACTTAACGATTTACACTTATTAACGTTTAAGGATAACAAATTTCTTTTACACCATTCGACTACACGATCTAGATCTGGTTGCAAATTTAAGGAACCACTTATACTATTATAAAACTTTAGATCGTCTGCATATAGAAGAAAAGAGGATAACCGAAAACAAGTCCCAATGTCATTGATAAATAGAGAAAATAATACAGGTCCAAGATGAGATCCTTGTGGGATTCCAGATTTCACTGTTATGATTTTTGAGGTAACACCATTCATTCTAACAACTTGTGTCCTTCCCCTCAGGTATGATCCGAGCCATGACAGGTAAACACCGGACACACCCATCACAGATAACTTTTTTAACAATAGAGAGTGACAAACACTATCGAATGCCTTGCTTAAATCCGTGTAGATGACGTCAACCTGTTGTTTGTTTTCCACTGCGTTAACTACGTAGTTGTAAAAAGTGACTAGATTGGTAGTAGTTGATCTTCCTTTATAAAAACCATGTTGCTGTTTGACTATTTTTCTTTTAAACGTTTCAAAAATTCCGTCCGTTATAATAGCTTCAAATAACTTGGGGAGGGCGGATATGATAGAAATGCCTCTGTAATTGGCGATATTGGTTTTGTCTCCAGACTTAAAGATTGGAATCATAGAGGATTCTTTCCAAATTTTTGGGAATTGTCCAGTGTTAAAGGATAGCTGAAAAAGGTTACGTAGGGGAGCAACTAATGAGTTGCAGCAATGTTTGATAAAAGCATTAGGTATGCCATCCAATCCGGCATTTTTGTGCACATCAAGACCTTTTATTTTGTTCAGAATTTCGTCCGTGGTAAAAGTGTGGTTGCAGAGGTTTGCAATGAATTCAACTTTTGACGTGTCAACCTGAGATAGATCTAAATTGGAGTGATCAGCGAAACAGGTTTGAAAATAGTCAGCGAAAGCATCGGCGACTGTTTTTGGTGTCGAAAACGATTTATCTTCATAATTCATTTCACAGGGAATTCCGGCATTCTTGTTTAAAGAATGTATATAAGACCAAAAATGTTTAATACTTTCCGGAATCATAAGTTCAGTTTTCGATGTGAAAAGCAAATAGTTGAGATCGATTTGCAGCTTACACTCTTTGCGCAGGAATGAATATTCATCATAATTCTCTTTACACTGGTTTCTTTTATATCTTCTGAGGGCCTTATTCTTCCTAGCTAAAAGCTTACGTAGACTATAATCGAACCAACTAGGATATTTGTTATCTTTTACAGTTCTAGAAGGCACAAACTGCTCTATCGCCCGATATATAATGTTGTAGAACTTACTGAGAGCTTCATTTACATCCATACTCGTTTTTAAGAAGGACCAGTCAGTATTTACAAAATTATTTAAGGCGGCATAATCTGCTCTTTGAAAGTCGTGTACTTTTATCGCATTGTCAAGCCTTAATTTTGGAATTTGAGTTTTATTTACAGTAAATTTGAAATGAAGCGGAGGGTGTAAAGGATCAATAGTGCTAACATGGTCACACCTTTGAACCGACGGTGCTTCTATTGTGTCATCTATTAGGATGTAGTCCAGGATCCTGTCCATATTGTTCTTAACATTGTTTATTTGCTGTAATTCAAGATAATGCATTCCATCTATCAGCGTCTCAGCTGCAGCCGGCCAAACACTTACAGGAGTATAATGACCTTCGTCAAGAGACCATGCAAGGGAAGGACCTTATAACTTAAATAAGTTATAGGGGAAGCCATTGAAATTGCAAAGAGGCCCAACAACTGAAATAGCAGAGATGATAGCCAGCGAGTGTCTAATACTTGGAAAAATCTGCTTACAAAACATCCACCAGTACCACTTAGTAACGAAACAGATTACAACTCGGCTGACCAGAACCATTCGGAAAACAAACGCGTCCGACGTGCACACGGGAACGACAGCACCCCCACTCGCAGGCGTTAGTTCTCTCGCAGACGCCATACAGTGAGCTTTGAAAACGGTGAATGAGATTTTACCGAAACGTTAGCTGCCTTACAGTCGTGAGAGGGTCTCAGCACATACACGGGATGCCCGAAAACCTTCAATTACACATCACACCCGTGAGAATATCCGACAACATGGTTCATTTTTATATTAAATTTAGATGTATAAAATAGTCATACTTATTATACTTATATTACTACAGGACGTTTCGATTCTTTCGAATCTTTTTCAACTGTTTCTATCCGAGGCTTCTACAAAAATGCATATTGTTAATGTAATATATGAAATAACAGATTAGAAACCTGCCATTAAAAACAGGGATTTTTATTTTATGTACGGATTAAGTACAGCACATTATAAACATGAATTCTATTATTTTATATATTAAATTATAAAAGTATCCTAATCTGTCCAGAAATAAATTAAATATGAATTAAAAAGCACAATAAATTACCCTTATTTCGGAAACTATCGAGTTTATATTTTTTTAAAAGTTACTACTTTTATTTCGTCATATGGAATAATCTTCCTAAATTCCCCGATGTTGTTTCCGGATAATATATATGATCTAATAATTAACTTTGGTTTCAATTTCAGGTAGGTAATGTATGGATTAATTCACACGGACTTTTTTCGCCGGAATTACCATTGGTGCCACTTAAGGATAGCGGAATAGGTTCTTTTGGAGGAAAAGAAGGTAAAAATACAGATGATTAGTACAAAATTTTTATGGTTTTTAGTATTCCATATACCGTGTGCCCAGTTACCGTGACGAAAATATATTCCTTTTTTTCAGGTTTTTTGGAATATAGGAGTTTCAAAATTCCGGACGCCCTTCAAAGTATATCGGAATTACCGTCGCAATTTAAGGAAATTGATGCCATTAAAAACGCTGTTAGTTCGGGAAAAAATGCCAGTGTGACGTGGAGCAAAAGCACTTTTTTAAGCAAATTAAAAGTTTATCAACAATTAGCAGAATTCATTGAGGGGAACAAAAAGAAATTTTCGTAAGTATTTGAAAAATATTCTAAGTAAAGCATATATATTTGGCGGATGGATAAAAATAGGTATATATCGTAGACTTGATATTCCTGATTTTGAGAAAAATATAATAATTTTTTCATCACGTATCATTAGATAAGATAAGTTCATTTATTAATGTCAATGCACAAAAGGTATTTACACAAGTCAATTAATAAAAATAGTATACGATCAAAGAGCTTAAGTACTAATAAAACTAGTGTGTGTATAAAAATTAAAATGTGTACAAGTAAAAAATACAGTACAGGAAACATATAGGTTACCAAGACAAAGTAGCAACATATATGCTTGCTTAAACAATATAAACATTTAAATGAAAAGAACAGAAACAATACTACATTAATTAACATATTATTTAAAAGTTATAATTTATAAATTCCTCAGTGGAATACAAGGCATTTTGGACAAGAATTTGTTTTATTTTATATTTAAAATTTAAATAGGGTAGATCTTTTAATTCTAGGGGAAATTTATTAAAAAGTTTGATACCCCAATATCCCGGGCCACTCCGACACCTCTCCACACGTTGGTACATAGGCACTAATCTATCCTTAAATCTAGTCTTATGGTCATGCACCTCTGCATGAGTTCCCTAAACATGCCTATTCTTATGAATATAAAGCAGATTCTCAAGTATATACAAAGAAGGGATGGTTAGTATACCAAGAGGCCCGAAGGCCTCCCTACAGCAGTCCCTATAGTTAAGACCCGACAAAATCCTGATAGCCCTTCTCTGTATTTTAAATACTCGAGATTCCTGGGGTGCATGCCCCCAAGTCAATATGGAATAGGACATGACTGGATGAAAAAGTCCAAGGTATGCTATTCTTACTACAGACCTTGAGGCACTTTCTGCTAAAGAACGAAGAGCATATAAAGCAGTATTAAGCTTTTTAGCTACTTTCTGGATATAGCTGTGCCAACGAAACCTCTCATCCATCTGGACACCCAAAAACTTGACATTTGGTTTCTCATTTACCTCCTCTATATTTCTGAGTGAGAACACCAATTTATTGGTTTTGCTTCTATTGAGAAGTAGTCTGTTTGCACAAAACCACTCCTCAATATTTCTCTGCACCCTATCGACCTCTGACAAAGTATTTTTTAGCAAATTTGTCGACACAGCAACCGTGGTGTCGTTCGCAAACAAGGTGAACTTTGCTGTTAGTTCAACAAGAGATAAATCATTGACATAGATTAAAAACAGGATGTATCCCAAGACAGAGCCCTGTGGAACACCTATGTTAAGCTCACCCTGTCTAGATGACACCCCAGCAACCCTAACAATCTGCATCCTATTCTTAAGATCTGATTCCAAGAAAGAAACACTTGCATTAGAAAAATTGTATTTTTTGAGTTTTTGAAGAAGTATTTGATGCGTAACACAGTCAAATGCCCTACTTAAATCACAAAATAAGGCACCCGTATACTCCATTTTGTTAAAGGAATCTGAGATGTAGGAAACAAGGTCCAGAATCGCCATTGTGGTGTTACTATCACTCCTTAAACCAAACTGACAGGGAGTAAAGAGGTTGTTTCCTTCAAAATAATGTTTTATTTTATTGGATATACATTTTTCAAATATCTTTGAGATGATGGGTAACAAAGAAATCGGTCTGTAGTTGCCCGGTGAGTCAGGGTCTCTCTTCTTGAAGATGGGAATAACTTGGGCAATTTTCAATATATCTGGGAAGGTATTTTCTCTAAAACATTGATTAATAAGAGTTGTCAAAGGGGAGATGATAACATTCTGTATGCCTTTTATAAGTTTGACATTTAAACCAAAGATATCTGAGCTATTTTTATTTTTTAATTGAGCAATGATGTCCCTGACCTCAATGAAGGACACAGCTCCAAAAACAAAGGGAGCGCCCCCCACCACTAAACAAGACATGAAATCGACTGGATCTTTTTGAGAAGCTCGTATTGAATGTATTGTTTCATGGGCAATATTACAAAAAAAATTATTAAAAGTATCTGGAGTTATGGTACAGCTGTGGGTTAAGTTTGATTTATTATTTTTGTTTGTTTTTGCATTAATAATCTGCCATATGGTTTTAGAAGGATTATTTGAGGTATTAATTAGATTATCATTAGTTTTTATTTTGGCTACTTGAATGGCCTTTTTATACATATTTCTATAGTTTTTGTATTCTTGTCTAGCTCCTGCAAGGTTATACTGTCTACTCCATTCATCAAGAAACTGAAGGTTATCTCTTATTGCCCTCAGAGAGTCATCAAACCAGCTGATTTTATTTCCCTGGTCAGATCTCACCCTATATGTTTTTTCAGGGACACCTTGGTTTATGAAATACAGTGTAGGATTGTGTGCAATAGTAGCTTTATTTTTCCTCCTGAGCCCGTCCTGAAGCCGGATACATTGCGGCCAGTACAGACCTACGGTACTTGCCTTCGATTTACAGCCATTCTGTTAACTTAGCCTCCTAAACCAGTCTGTGTAAGTCCGCTAATGAGTTGGTGTATATTTCACTCGGTTCCAAGTCTGTTGACCTGAAGGTTTGTTGTCTTTTTCGATCTAGTGATTCGCAATTTCATATGATATACTTTCCCGTTTCCTCGGCTTGACCACATAGTCTGTAACTGAGGTCCCCGTTGTACAAGTTCATTTTATTCAGATGAACTTTGACGGCTATGTGTCCCGTCATTATGCCTGTAATTGCCCTTAATTTCTTCCTACTCATGCGGAGTAGATTCCTTGCTAATTTCGGGTCAGGGTCCCCAATAAAAAGTCTGCTGTGGTTCGATCCCCGTCTGGCTGTCCAGTGTTTTCGTGCTTTTTTTTTTTGATCCATTAACAGCGTTTCGTGCCGCACACCGTGGCATTCCAAGAGCCGGTTTTGGACCAATAATTGAAATGATGAGCCATTTATGCTTTCGTGTCCTGATACCTACTGTAACATAACTCTGTTGTCCTTTGCCACAGTTGTAAGTTCACTCTGACATTTCCAAATCAATCTAGATGATACCTTTTGACCCTTGAGGGCCTTCAAGGCTGGTTGGCTGTCTGAATGAATGTAGATTTGCTTTCCTTTGCAGGCCCTTCTTTTTATCACATTGTAAAATTGCATACAGGGTGTCCGAGAAAATGTGAGAAATCTCCCGGATATGAAAAACCACGTGAAAGGTATACTACAGTTCATATAAACTTTTTTCGGAGATACGAGCTCCCAAAGAGCTGCAATGGAATCAAGTTTTTTACACATAATTATTGAACCACCAGGTATATTTCTTTTTTTTTTAATATGATGTATGCCCGGAAGACTCTTCAAATTACTATCCAAGAAAGTGTTGCAAATTACTCAAAGCTGCAGGGACGGACTAGCTGTGACACTCTTGACCCCATTTTTTTCGCCCTGTATGATAAGTATTTTGGACAACGTTTTTTACATACCTTTAACTATAGACTGAAAATTAAGTATTTTCATTCATGTCGCTAATCCTAATCATTTTGGAAAAGACGTCATTTTATTTACATCATGTATTTAACGTGTTTCGATAAAAGATAATACATCTTTGTTCAACCTTCAACCTTATGATAAAGAAAATTCGATCCAAAATTAGAGTTTACTTCTTTAGTTAAGAACGTCTAATTTTGTGAATTGCAGTTCGACCTAGGTTCGCAAAAAATGTGCGTTTTATTTTATCGACACTAAAAATTAAGTATTGTTGTTTGCAAACCTTGTTAGGAACGAAATAAATAAATATCCTGCATTTTAGAACTTGTCAACTTTCACATCGCTGACACACTGATTCTTTACTTAGATATTCATATACTGATTTTTGAATTTCATGGTGAAATTAATTGTAAAATAATTCGAAATATGGAATACACGTTTATTGAGTATGCAGATATGCATCTGATGTATGGTCTTGCATCTTGCAATGCTTTGGAAGCCAGGAGGTTATATCACGACAAATATTCTAATCGTACTCTTCCAAATCAGAAAATATTTCAAAGAGTTGACCAACGTCTAACGGAGAATGGTAGGCGACTCCATTTAATAAGGTAATATTAAATTTCTTCATAATGTCGCATTTAGCAATACCCCTGGTGTTAAGGACATATAACTAAGCGATCTAATTTTCGACCACCGTCAAAGTGATCTGATGTTTCGTCCTGATACCGGTGGTGGACTCATCAGTGGGATCCACCGATATCTTTCTCAGACATCCTTATTGCACTTTCCACAAACTTGGACTCCAATTTAAGTCAAGTTTTGCCGGAAAGTGGTGGTAAGATGTTAGTTCCACAATATGCCCCCCTTAAGGCATTTGCTTTCCGACTTTGACTGTCATAGAAAGTCCAAGTCGTAAGAAAGCACAGGCCTGATAAGGGAATGTGGAACGGACATCCTTGGGGGTCTTTCCAAGTTCGGGTCAGGCTTAATCAAAGCTAACGGCGATTTAGACTCTTGTCTGCCGCCATCCCTGCTCGGGCGCCATGTTGCATTTAGCTATGCCCCTGGTGTTAAGGACATATAACTTTGCCACACCGTCAAAGAGATTGGATATTTCGTACCGATATTGGTTGTGGACTCATCAGTGGGATCCACCGATATCTTTCCCAGACATCATTATTGCACTTTCCACAAACTTGGACTCCTATTTAAGTCAAGTTTTGCCGGAAGGTGGTGGTAAGATGTTAGTTCTACAACAATAATTTTAGGAAATTATGGGAAAAGAAGTACTGATGCTGGTCGGGGAAGAACAGTATATACGCCGCAATTAGGGGAAAATATTTTAAATGCTGTAGATCACACTCATTCAACGAGCACTCATAAATTATCAGCGCGGTTTAATAGGTTGACACCATCTCATTTCAGCGTTGCTGTGCGGGAGCAATTGAATAACGTCTATTCAAACTGTTGGATAGGTAGAGGAGGACCTACTGCTTGGCCTCCTCGATCTCCCGACCTAACGCCGTTGGATTTTTACCTGTGGGGACACCTCAAAACCTTGGTGTATCCCACTCTGGTCGAGAGCAGGGAGAAACTTCTACAGAGAATCACATTTCATTGTGATCAAATAAGGAACAATGCTGAGTTAATGTGGCAGATACAGCAGTCCCCAAATCGTCGTGCTCGCGAGTGTATCAGACTTCACAGAGCCCATGTTGAACCGTCTTACGAAGTTTTTAACTAAGGAGTTAATTTAACTTTTTATGGAAACCATGGTGACAGGGGAAAATTCCTCTTTTTCATATCCAACTCTAGAGAAGTTCAGGGAGTAACAGTGTAAATAAAATGACATTTTTTTGAAAACGGTTAGGATTAGCGACATGCATGAAGAGTACATAATTTTTAGTCAATAGTTAAAGGTATGTAAAAAACGTCCAAAGTTCTTATTGTACAGGCCTTAAAAAAATTGGGTCATGAGTGTCACAACTAGTCCGTCCCTGCAGCTGTGAATAATTCACAGCACTTTCTAGTAATTTGAAGAGCCTTACTTGGTATACATCATATTAAAAAAAATTGAAATATACCTGGTGGTTCAATAATTATGTCTAAAAAACTTGATTCCATTGCAGCACTTTGGGAGCCCATATGTCCACAGAGGAGGCCTATAGAAAAAAGGTTTATATGAACTTGTAGTATTCCTTTTAAGTGTTTTTTTTTTCATATCCAGGAGATTTCCCATATTTTCCTGAACACCCTATGTAGTTATATATAATTTTTTCCCAGGTAGTTTAAAATGTTCGGTCATTTCTTTTTCAAAGAGTTTTAGCACAAGGAATTTCGCCAGAACAGTTAAGTTATATTCGCGTGTAAATTATTAAAAGGCAAAACTGCTATGGAGTCCTAACGTAACGCGTGTTCGACGGCACTTGATTTTTATTTTCCTTCTTAAGGGAATTGCTAACTACTTTAATTTAATATTTTAGGGAAAAACTGCCAGAAACTTGGGTGAACAATTTTATCGCAACCGTAGAAAACAGCGTGTTTGCAACATTGCCACCGTATACCTCGACCTGCAACGGATACAGCGTAACATCCCTAAAATCCCCTAAGGGTGTCGTGGCGATCGAGATGAGGAGTCCCGTAGAAAAACAAAATGTCAAATTACTTCTTGCTTCCATTTTTGAAGGTAAAATATAATTTTCTGTATACGAATAGACTAGAAAAATATCTACATAGCCATGATAGGAACAATTGACTGCGCGTCGCCCTAGTAACGCCCAATAGGACAACTTTTTTCTGTTTGTTTTAAATATCATTATTTTGTATCTTATGAAGTGTTTTGTAACAAAAAAATGAGTTTTGAGAAATTGAGACAAGTTAAGGGGGATTATGTTGAAAAATAAAATTAGCTTAATGTTGTTTCATTGTCAGGGAGAAAATGTTTTTAATATGGGAAATTATAACAAAAAAAAAAAGATTTAGTGTTATTAACAAAATGTTATCAGAAGTTTTCCATAATTTTTTTTATAAATTTTATGTTTTTTGTTTAAACAGGAAATGCGGTCGTTCTTCTCAACGAACCTCCAGAAACCGGAGATTTTTATCAAGATATTTCTAAAAAACTATCTCCAGGACTCCTGTCGGTGATTCCCTACAGCCTGGATGCGGTTAAGACGGCATCTTTACACAAAGAACTCAACGGGTACTACGCGGAAGAAAACATAATATTTGGTTCTCTGCCGCTAGCCGATTCCAAGATATTTGGAGTGGTGGGAGACGAATGGGATGACGTTTTTAGTAAAATTGGAGTGGTAAAAAATATTTGGAGTAATATTGGACAATCGAGTCAGTGTAATTTGTAAAGTAGTGGTTATTTCTATGGATCCAACATGGTTTTAGTTTATATTTTTAAGCTATTTTTGTAATATACAGAGGAGTTTTGCAAGCAAATGGTGTTTTCTCGTATCTTTCTACATATGGTAGTGAGTTTCAAGTAACTCCATTTTTTCCTCTTAAGGGGGATCACATTCTGACAGTACCAACAACATACCAGAATTTTATGGTGAAGCGCCTGTAAGTGTTAACCAGCGTCCCCGTTGGTCCCCGTAAGTTCGGTTCGCAGACTACAGCTTCGCAGAAGAACAGGCGTTAGGTGAAATACGATAAAGATCTTTTGTGAACAATAATGGTGCTTAATCCATCAATAAGCATTGAATACGGTGCATAAAAACGCTTAATGTTTCACACCTTACAGTTGACTGTCATTTGTCAAGTCTCTAAGCTGGGAAAAGGCAACGATTATTGCCAATAAATGTTTCCAACTTCAGCCTACAATTTCGGCAAAACGTGTAAACAATTTGGGAGGTCTGTTGGCTTTAGTACCATTGTTAGAGAGACAACTCTTCCAGTGCCCCTTGTAAAGGGTGGGCCATCTGTTGGCTTTTTTTAAAGTTAAAATTAAACATATATTTTACTAAGTAAATTCGTGAATCTTTATTGAAAATGAAAGGTGTATTTGTGACAATTATGTATGAAAAACAATATCGTTCATGTGACCACCACGGTTCCTTTGGCAGGCCTGCATAACATCAAAATTTTCCATGACTTTTTCCATAAATGGAAATCAATGGCCTTTATTTCATATTGAATGTTGCATTTGAGGTATTGAATTGTTCATAGAGTATTGGCATAAACTTTCCTTTTCAAAAACTCCCAAAGAAAATAGTCCAAAGGTGTCAAATCATATTATCTTGCAGGCCAATTTACATCAGAATTACGGAAAATTAATCGTTCGCCGAGTTTCGATCTCCATAAACCCATTGTGTCGCGTGTTACGTGTAGTATTGCACCGTCTTGTTGACACCAAAGATCATTCACATTCAATTTATCCAATTTTGGCCAAGCATGCCCTGATAATGCTCAGAATTCATCTTCGAAGCAAAAGGGTCCAATGACTCCACCAGTCCATAATCCGCACCAAACCTTTCGGCATGGAGTGGTTCTTCATGAATCGTGTGAGGATTTTCCGAGCCCCAAATGTAACAGTTTTATTTATGAACATGTTTATTCAAATAAAAATGTGCTTCATTGGAGAAAATTATTTTTGAAGAAAAACGCCCCGTTTATCGTGATGTTTGACAGACATAAATATGTTTACTCATCTTTTCTTTCAGTTTAATTACTTGCCGTGACCCTTTTCAGTGTTTTTAAGTGTTAAAAATTACTATAAATGCGAAGTTTACAATTAATATTAACTTTTTTGTTTCTATTTGTTGACCGTGTACTTATTAATTAGTTTTTACTTTTTTGGGTTTCGGTCATATTATTACTTTATAAAAAATTAACACATGTTTTTTTCTGACGTTTCGGTTTATTTTATTGATTAAACGATCTTCAGAGAATTACTGTAAATATGAAAAGGAATATGTAAATTTATGGCTATATAAACTGAAAATTTTACTTTCTTACCTAATGTTAACAGGTGGTTCACTTGAATAACTTACACATAACTATTTTATTACTTTAATACAATATAATTAAACACTTCTTATTTAATATAAATATAAATATAGAAAACTATTATTTTTTGAATGCATTTTTTTTTTCACATCTGGTTTGTTTTGCTTTTGGCAGAGTACTACCAAAGGGTTTGAAAGTTTCTGGACCATCTGCAATTTTATTTCCCTATTAGATTCGTATATACATTACTCAGGTCATTTGTGTCCGTTCTGAAATTCATTGTACCGGGTGTTCTTTTAATATGGATCATTTCTTTAATTGTTCTTTTTTTGTAATTAATTTCTTTGTCTAAAATCTCTACGTTGTTAAAATCGATGTTGTGCATGTTTGGCTAAGGCGGTTTTATTATCGTTATTTTGATGTCTAATGCGTGATTGTGTATTCTATTTTTTAAATACTGCTTGGTTTGACCGACATATATTTGGTTGCAATCTAAGCAATTGATCTTGTAAATGACATTTGTTTGTTCGTCTTTAGGGATATCAGGTTAAAGTTTTGTGTAAAGGTTTTTGAAATTATTCGAAGGTTTTTCAGCTATTTGGATATCACATGGTTTTAGCACTTTTTTAATGGGATTAATAATTTCTGGTATATACGGCAATGATATGTATTTTTGGGTTGGTGGAACATTGCTTTTTGTTGGTTGATTGTTGTTATAGAGGTTATCTACTCGGCTTTTTATTATGGGTTCAACAAATTTCTTTGGGTAATTGTTTTTCGCTAAAGTGTCTTTAACTTTTTTTTAAATTTTGCGGTCTAAATTGTGGATGGGAAAATTTGATAGCTCTATCGGTTAGTGCTGTGACCATACTCTTTTTGTATTTTATGGGTGCTACAGAATTGTAATTTAGGTATCTCCCTGACCATACCGGTTTTGTGTACCAGTTTGTTGGTAAACGGTAAAATAAAAATAGAATACAAAATCACAAATACAGCATTAGACATCAAAATAACGATAATAAAACCGCCTTAGCCAAACATGCAATTGATAACATGCACAACATCGATTTTAACAACGTAGAGATTTTAGACAAAGAAATTAATCACAAAAAAAGAACAATTAAAGAAATGATCCATATTAAAAGAACACCCGGTACAATGAATTTCAGAACGGACACAAATGACCTGAGTATTGTATATACGAATCTAATAGGGCAATAAAATTGCAGATGGTCCAGAAACTTTCAAACCCTTTGGTAGTACTCTGCCAAAAGCAAAACAAACCAGATGTGAAAAAAAAAATGCATTCAAAAAATAATAGTTTTCTATATTTATATTTATATTAAATAAGAAGTGTTTAATTATATTGTATTAAAGTAATAAAATAGTTAAATGTAAGTTATTCAAGTGAACCACCTGTTAACATTAGGTAAGAAAGTAAAATTTTCAGTTTATATAGCATAAATTTACATATTCCTTTTCATATTTACAGTAATTCTCTGAAGATGGTTTAATCAATAAAATAAACCGAAACGTCGGAAAAAAACATGTGTTAATTTTTTATAAAGTAATAATATGACCGAAACCCAAAAAAGTAAAAACTAATTAATATTAACAAAAAGAGGATTTAAAAACTATTTTTTTTCGGTAAATATTGTTAAACATATTGAAAATAACAATAATACTAATTTAGGCAACCATATATTCATACTTTGATGTATTCAGAATTGACGTGCCGATTTTCATATAATACTCGTTTAAATAATGCAATTAGAAAAGGATAGCATAAAATCGGTATGTGTATACTAAGAAATATGTGTTTATCAACACTTTCAAATATAAATAAAAATATTATTACGTTATTCAGCGTTCAAACAACCGGGTCCTAGTTCTGACGTTATGCTTATTCTACAGGGGTTAAAGACAATATTGAAGACTGGCTAAAATGTGGTTGTCGGACTTGCATTGTCTTTATTTTTATTTATTTTTACGACGTTTCGATTATGTTTTATCTTTAATCGTTATCAAGTATAAACTGAATGTTTTGTCTTTAGGCTATGTAGCCTTATGCTAGTTTTTGTGGGAAAACTGATAAAAAAAAGACCTTCTTGACACATTTTTGTGTGGCTCTTCCTTTAATACTGTATAAAGACCTCAGGCTAATGCTGTATGCTGGCATCCTGCCTGGGGGAGGAAGGGGCGTTACATGTTACGGTTTTTATAGGTAGCGCCCCATACTGATTAGGGGAGAGGTTCTGGAGGAATTTCTCTCCTTTATTTATATCTGATTTTTGGTCTTGGTGGAGTATTTTTTAAGAGCAAAAAGGCAATAACAAAAACCACAATACCTTTATTTCCAAATACTATACATAGGAATTAAAATAAAGACCTTTGTCAGGGTCAAACGAATAAAATATTTTACAAATTTGTCAATGATATTAAAAATAAATATAAAATTTTCAAAAACCAAGGCTCAAAAATTATTTTATTAAATCATACTTTGTCAGATGCTGGCCAGTTAGTTTAACTCAGAGCCATAAAGCGCAAATCACAAACACACGCAAAGCAGTATTTCGTAAAACTATATGGTGGAAAAAGAGCATAGGAAATATTTTTTAAAAATAATAGTTTAAAATTTTTGCAACTCTTTTTATTGTTTGGATCTTGATCAGAACAATGATTTATTAATATTTAATATTTTCCTACGTGTGTTGTAACACATTATTTTAATGAAAAAGATAAATAAATAAGGATCGCATCGTATACAATCAAATATTCCATTTCAATGAAAAGAAAAATTAAAATAGCTTTGTAATTTATTAAAACGGCTTTTTGAGATATGATTAAATTTTTCTTTCCTATTGACGTGCGCCAACGAAATATCACAAGATTGGCATGGAAATTTTTCTCCTTTAACTATATTATAATAAAGCTGGATTTGTCTTTAGTATACAGGATGTCCTATTTTAAAAAGCCACCCAAATTTTTTCCAAAGTTCGTATGATAGAGAAAAATGATCGATATAAAAGTTACAGAGTTCAAAGGGTGATATCCAACCGTGACCCTGAGACTGACCTCAAGTTATTTTTTAAACGGGGGCCCCCCTTTTTCTATATTAATTTGAAAGGCGTTCCATTAACTTTCATACCCAAAAATATCGAAAATTAAGTGATTTTGGTTGAGGGGCCTAAATTATAATGAACTTGAAGTGTATTCAGACAGTCCCATCACCGTTGGATGTCCCCCTTCGAATCCTATACTTTCTATGAAACATTTAGTAATTATTTCGATTAAGTGAAATCTAGATAAACGTTTTATTTTTCGAAAATTTTTCCTTATATTCTCTATTTCGAGGTGATAGAACACGAGTCTGGCCTGTTTTCACAATTGTTCGTTAGTTTTCCAAAAAATTTAATTTCTGGGAGACATAATCCGGGAGTACTTCGGTACGTTCGTTTAGTTTCCTGTAGAAACTCGTATTTCTACACGTGAGACACTACGTTACAACTTGGTCAGGGTGGGACAGAGCAACTTGCTTATTTGAATTTGGCGCCCCGACGCAATGGTTGCTTCGAGGTGAGTGGGAGTAGGTACATTCGAGAGAGCGGGGTGTAAAGTTGTAGCTCCGCTTGGTTTGGTTAGCATCATGGAGTGGACGAAGATGGGGCTCCCAATCACTGTGGACGCATACTTTTCTAACGGTCATATTGGCACGCATTTCGTATCCATTTCAATATTACGCCTCGTGGTCGTGTTCCTGGCCGGCATTCGATTGTTTCATGGGTAAAAAAACTTCAGGCAAACTGGTGATGGGGAGAAAAAAATTGGCCTTCCACGAACAGCAAGGTCACCCCAAAAATATTGACATTGACTTTCTTTTTTACGATTGCCTCGGCGCTCTGCCCGCAAAGATTCAGCTGCTGTTGGGTTGTTTGCTCATTGTGTGAGGCGAATCCTTCATGAAGAACTAAAATTTTATTTCTACAAATTGGCTGTGACGCAGGAACTTAATCTAGGCCATTTAGTTGCCCGAGAAAATGCATGTGAGGCTCTCCTTCACGCTATTGGAGCCCTGATAATCCCAGACTTCATTATCGTCCTCTACATTCACAACGTGTAACTGTTTACTGTGTACTATCGCGAGTTGGAATAACGGGTTCATGGTTTTTTGAAAACAAACGGAAAGTTTCGGTGACTTCTGACCGTTAGGTCCACATGGTTCAGGAGCTTTTCCGGTCAACATTTAACAAGATGGATGAGGTGATGATGTATGGTTCGAGCAAGACGGTGCCACGGCACACACAGCGTGTGTGTCAAAGACCGTTGCAAAAAATGTCTTAATTGTTTTTCTAACTCACTCTGTTAGCAGTAAAATTTAACTATATTTATGTGATTTTAACTTTTAGATTTTTGACAAAGGAAAATGTTATTATTTTTAAATTAAGGATAACAATAAAAAAAACAACGGAATCGTTGAAAATGTTGCAGAAGTCTTTTGGGGAGTCTACTCTATCGAGAACGGAAGTATTTAAGTGGCACAAAGCATTCAGTGAAGGTTGTAAGGTCGTCAAAAACTTGCCTCATGCGAGTCATCCATCCACCTCTGTTACCGACGATAACATCGAAAAAGTTAAGGAAATCGTGCTCGAAAATCGCCGTGTTGGCATTAGAGAGAGAGAGAGAGAGCAGAGACTCTCAACATCTCTTATGCATCGACTCAATACATTTTGGTTATTGTTTTAGGTATAAAGCATGTCAACGCTAGATTCGTACTAAAACGCATCATTACTGGTAACGAGCGAGACGTGGGTTTATGAATATGACGTCGAAACTGCTCAACAATCTAGGGAATGGTAGGCCAAAAATGAGCCGAAATCGAAAAAACCATGTCAAAGTAGGTCGAAAAAAATCTTCGATTACCGTGGTGTAGTTCACCATGAATTCATACTAGACGGTGAAACGGTCAATAAGGAATACTACTTGGTGTTTTGAGGCGTGAAGCAAATCGTCGTAAACGACCGTATTTGTGGGCAGACAATTCATGGATTTTTCACCACGATAATGCGCCGTCACATTCCAGCACGATTGTGACTGAATTTTTGGCCAAATACGAAACGAAAGTCATCGCTCAGCCACCGTATTTGCCAGATTTGGCTCCCTGTGATTTTTCCCTGTTTCCGAAGCTCAAATATCCGCTTCGGAGAACACGCCATGAGTCCATTGAAGCCATAAAAAGTAATTCGCTGAATGAACTGAAGGCCATCCCAGCCAAGGCATATAACATATAAGTGTATGGAAAATCGGATTAACCGTTGGCATGCTTGTATTGGCTCAAAAGGAGCCTATTTTGAAGGTGATGATAAAGATTTGTATTAAAATACGTAAAAATTTGATAACGTGTTATATATATATATATATATATATATATATATATATATATATATATATATATATATATATATATATATATATATATATATATATATATATATGTATAACTTGTTAAATGCCAAAAAACATGTAACTGACACAATATGAATCACCAGTGAGATAGAGCTTGAGAAACAATTTCTTCAACTTTGAATAATGGCGTAAAAACTTGTATCTGTCTACAGGTTACACAGCGTAGACCATGTGAATTTAAACAAGCAAATTTCTCGGCGAGCAGCCTCGAATTTTGAGCTAGACCAAAGTAGTAGGGCTCAAGGGAGTACGTCAAAAGGTTCTAGAGTCGCTAATTACAAATCCAATGTCAGATTTCGAAAATTCAAAATGGCAGACGAAAAAGCAAAAATTCTATAACAATTTTTTTTTGTATTTTACGTATAATTCTGAGTAAAAACAGTCACTCGTACCTTTTTGATTGGACGGACGATTCTCGAGGAAACAATTCATGAGTATTCGAAATGTTGTGGTTATCTGCTCATTTTGTGCATATAATGAACGGAGAGGTACTACCGATAAACTATAAATGATTTAAGGGGTTTCAAGCGTTACTGATTTCAAATCAGGTGTTAGTTGTCGAAAATTCAAAATGGCGGATCCAATCTGGGGTACCGAAATCCCAAGAACAGAAAATTTTGAATAGTTTCGTTAAATTTTGCGCAGAAATTGTCACTTGTGCTTTTTTGATTGGACACATTGTTCTCGAAGAGTGAATTCATGAATGTTCGAAATATTGTGGTTACTTGCTCACGTCTATTTATGCATGTAATGAATGGAGAGATACTACAAAAAACTATAGATGGTATAATGGATTTCAAGTGTTAGATTTGAAATTCAGTGTCCAGTATGGGGGACCAAAATCATAAAAATGGAAAATTTCGAAAAACAAAAATTATCTTGTATTTCAAGATGAATTTTGTATATAGATTGATATTTGTGATCTATTGATTGAACGCGCCAGTTTCGAGTTATATATTTCTTATTATCGACAAACTTTTAAAAAATGAATTTTATACGTGAAAATGCTTTACATCTGGCAGCGTCGCAACAAATATTTTTAGTTTCAAAAAATTTTTGCTCTTACGTTGAAAATATACGTTTATTTCTTTAAATTTGTTTGCTAAAATTTGTTAAAAAATATATTACATAGTTTATTTTAAATAATACTGTCAATAAAAAATACAAAAGTTGTTTTTTCAAAAAATAAAAATGACCGTGAAGTGAAGTGTTTTTTTTTACGTTTCCTGGAAACATTTTGGAAAACCAAGGACAAAATCGTGTTCTACGACCTCGAAATAGCGGGTATGAAAAGAATAAAAAAACGTTTTCCTGATTTTACTTAATCGAAATAAATACAGTTTTCTTTATCAGAAGAACTTTGGGTGGGGTTTTTAAAATGGGACACTCTGTATTAATATTTAATATATACCTTTGGCAACACCGCAAAAACAATGTGACAAAAATTTTATTAATATTTTTGCAATAATTATACTACTAGAAATATTTTTATTACGTATGTTTATCGAATATATGGTGTACGAAAACATCAAGGAACTTAGCGAGGTGATTCTATATAATTTGAACTTATTTCTGAATGGGTCAAATTAATATGTGGGATAAAGACTGGGTCTAGTAAACTGTCACCTGGAGGACACTTTATACCTAAAAATCAAGATTTATTTCTCTCATAAGTTTTTTATTTTGACAATTGAAAACATTTATTTAGATGTAATAAAAAAAAAATTACGCAAATAATGTACTTTTACTTTGCATCGGCAAATCTTACATGACTGGAAACAGGGGCGGATCCAGCCCCTCTTTTTTTTTTTTTTTGGGGGGGGGGGGCGATATCATAAGAGTACTAGTATGAAATGCGACAGCGAGTGTCGACGAGAGGGGAGGCGTCAGCGACATTTTCATTCTTAGTGCAGCAGGCAGTGGCAAGTCTATTTTTCTGAATTCGAAGCTTTTGGGAGGGGAAGGGGGCGATCGCCTCACTACTCCCCTCTTGGATCCGCGCCCGACTGCAAATCTACATTAAAAACTTCATTATCTCAGAAACTATGTAGCTTGGGTCAATTAGAGTTACATATATAAAAAAATAGATTCTTATACAAGGTATTTCATTTAAAAACTGAACATCCTGCTATCCTACCTTCTATAGTTTCAAATTTTATTATATAGAAGCACCTTCGTAAGTTTCTGTACATTCGCGTAAAATTAGACGTTTCGTCACATTCAGTAAATTTTATTGGACGAAAAAAGAATTTTGGAAACCAATATACATGATGTTACAAAAATAAGTCCCTGCATTCAACTTATAAATCTCGGGGTCGACAAAAATACATTAACTACATTATCTTAAATGGTACGTTCCCACATTCTAACCCGCCACTGATGCTGTATTATTTCTATAACACGTTCTATCATACATACAAAAAAGAACATTCAAACTTTGCAAAAAGAAAAATTCACTCTATTTTTCCTAAATCACATTATTATGTTACTTCAAAAGATTATTTGTAAATAGGATTAGTTTAAACAGAATCCGACAAAAATCCTACACAACGCTGTTATTGATTATTCTTAAGTGTCAAACTTATCAAATATTTACATTTTGCAATATATAAAATTAGCAGAATAAAACAAAATATTTTTCACATTATTTAAAGAATTTTTTACCAATATGTACAGTATCAGGTCAATTTTAATTTTACCGTTAGTTTTTGCTTAAAAAAATAACATCACGTGACATTTTGCAACTGTCAAATTTGACATATTATTTAGCAAAAATCCTACAAATGTTTTTGACGTTAACTAATAAAGCATGCCATGAAAACAACTGAACAAATTTTAATAAACTATATAATCCTCAAATGAATATGTCGGTTGACAACAAATTGTTGTTGAATCATTTTCATTATTATATGTCTAAATGTTTGTAGTTTTCGACAATATGGATTTTGAAGTGAGAAATACTTTATGGCACTAGTGTGACGGTGCTCCTATTCATAATTTAAGGAAAGTAGAAAAACAGATCTTGGAAATATCTAGATATCCTGATTTGATCCCACTAGACTTTTCCTAGTGGAGCTTTTAAAACCAAAAGTTTATAAATAGAGACCCTTATCCAATGTCGCCTATTCAGAGCCAGTTATTCGAGTATGTAGTATAAACGTAATACTAATAAGTATCAAAAACTTCAATAAAGTAATTTCAAGGAGAAAAATTAATTATTTTGAACGCGATGGAAGGAACAGGGAAATGTGATTTTTTTTTACTTTTGCGTACTTGTTTTTCAATTTTTAAATTTTCTTGTAACTAGAGTCAATCTATGAAAATAAGGTCACTTGTTAAAGATTATTGTGTTTCATTCTGTTTATATTTTAAATTAGGTTTTGTAGGTATTTGTAGGAATTAAACTAACTCAGATGTAGATTTGTTGGTTTAATAAGTTAAACAATATCACTACAGAATGAAAAGGTGTTGTTCAAACTTCAAAATTTAGCAATTGGTATAAATTAAGGCTGGTCAATCAAAATCGTTCATTCACATTCTAACCTAAAAATAAAACTCAATTTTTTTGATTTCCAATTGTGGTTAATTATATTTTAAAGTGTTTCTACTATTTTATGGCACACTTTTATTAATAATTATTTTTTCTATTTTGATGTACTTTTTCATTTTTCCTTCAGCCGAAAATATCCGAAAGCGGACACGAATTAGACCGAAATTAAGAATTAACCTAAAAGCTGAACGTTCGTCAACTTCTTAGTTGTTAATTTGTAGTTGGGACTATGAACAGATGAAACTCTTAATTTCGGCTTAATTTGTGTCTGTTTTCAGATGTCTTCGGACGGAGGAAACATTGACAAATACATCAAAATAGAAAAAGTATTATCAAGAAATAAACCTTGAAATAAAATTAATTAAATAACTACAGTTGGTAAACATTTGACAACCAGATTCACTAAGAAGGTTTAAGGTTTAAACCTGATCTAGTTGCCATGAAAAATAAATCTTTTAGTCAGCCAGTTTTATTTTGCTTGTAATAAAAGAAAATTATTTTTAATGTTTTCATTTTTAGGGTATAAAACTTGCTTAACTTGTTATTCTTGTCGGTTTAAACAATCTGCTGTCAATTTAGAACGGTTTTAAGATTAAACCATGTTAGTGAATTCGGGGGTTAAGTTTTATTTTTAAGGATCAGAGACGTTAGAGAAATTAATATTACTTAATATAGATTGCGGATCCCATAGAATAAAGTTGGCTCGAGCTTAAAAAGAGATAAGAAGAGAATGTTTTCAATGAGAAATAAGTTTTCTTCTAAAGGCGGAGCTAAGCAGGATACTCCAAATGCCATTGCATATCCCTGTCACCTGATCGAAATTAGAAAGAGAGGTACTACTCCTCCTCGAAAACGCTCTATCTCTTTTTAAGCGTGAACCAACTTTCTTCTATAAGTATCCACAGTCTGTATTAAGTAATATTAATTTTTCTTACTTCTATGCTTAACATAGACGTAAGAGAGATAAATTAATATTACTTAATATAGACTGTGGATCCTATAGAAGAACGTTGGCTCACGCTTAAAAGAGATAGAGCGTTTCCGATGAATACTAAGCATGGTACTCCAAACATCATTGGATATCCCTGTCACCTGACCGAAATTACAGAGGTACTATTCCTCAAAAATGATCTATCTCTTGTTAAACGTGAGACAACTTTTTCTATACGATTCGCCGCCTATATTAAGTAATATTAGTTTATCTTACGTCTATGTTTTTTAAGTTAGAATATTAATGGACGATTTTGATTGGTTATGCTTACAAAATGTGAAATTTTGAAGTATGAATAACGCATTTTTATTCCATAGTGTAAATATGCTAGTTCAGTGGAAATTTTCAATGTTAATTGTCAATTTATGAAAGAATGAACCTGTTATAAAAATTGTTAAAATTAAACATGCTTTCCTAAATGACATGTTCACGTATTGTTACTAAATTTTGTTCAATGATATTCATGGCATTCTTTGTTATATAGCGTTAAAATTAACGATTTTTAGAATGAGGGTTTACTTGTTTAAAAGTGCAGTAAAAGATTAATAAAACCTGTTTTTATTAATACTTTTTTATATAATTAGATTTAAGGGTCAAACTGCTTAATAACAAATGTCAAAAAGTCACGTCCTTATTCATTTTCAGGTAATTCTTTTTTTTCTTAAAGAGAACTTACGAGGCAGTGTCAAATGAAAACCAAATTTTTTGATAAAATTTGACAATTATAAAGTCTTATCGTTTTTCTTAAAAAAAGGTATGAGGAGCATCAGATGAAACAAAAAATGTGAAATTGGAAGTTACAAAAAGTCATGTTATTTTCAGTTTTTTTCTTATTCTTAACAGGCAGCATCAAACAAAAACTAAAAAAAAATAGTAAAATTTGACAATTACAAAAAATCCCTTTCTAAAAAAAACTACAAGGCAGCATGAAATAAAATAAAAAAGTTAAAATGAAAATTACAAGAAGTCACGTGATTACTCATATGCATGTTATTTTCTATTTTGTTTCTTATTCTTAAAAAAACCTAGGAGGCATCGTCAAATGAAAACTAAAAAAAAATCGCAAAATTTGAGAATTACAAAAGGTCTTCTCCTTCTTAAAAAAGGCTACGAGGCAGCCTAACATAAAAAAATGTTAAACTGAAAATGACAAAAATTCATGTGATTACTCATAGGCATGTTATTTTTCTTTTTTGCTTATTTAAAAAAAAGCCTACGAGGCAGCGTCAAATGAAAAAAAAATGTTGAAATGAAAATTACAAAAAGTCGTTGTTTTTTTTTCTTATTCTTAAAAGAAACCTACGACGCAGCATCAAATAAAAACTAAAAAAATAATAAAATTTTGACAATTACAAAAAGTCTTCTCTAACTTAAAAAAAGCATTAAAAAAAACATTAAATTGAAAATTTTAAAGTCACGTGATTACTCATATGCATGTTATTTTATTTTTTTTATTCTTAAGAAAAGTTACGAGGCAGCGTCAAATCAAAACTAAAAAAATAGTAAAATTTAACAATTACAAAAATCTTTTACTTCTAAAAAAAAGCTACGAGGCAGCATCAAATGAAAAAAAAAATGTTGAATTAAAAATTACAAAAAGCCACGTGATTATTTATACTCATGTTATTTTTTTCTTATTCTTAAAAAGAAACCTACGAGGCAGCATCAAATAAAAACTAAAAAAATAGTAAAATTTTGACAACTACAAAAAGTCTTCTCTAACTTAAAAAAAAAGCATTAAAAAAAATGTTAAATTGAAAATTTTAAAGTCACGTGATTACTCATATGCATGTTATTTTATTTTTTTTATTCTTAAGAAAAGTTACGAGGCAGCGTCAAATCAAAACTAAAAAAATAGTAAAATTTAACAATTACAAAAATCTTTTACTTCTAAAAAAAAGCTACGAGGCAGCATCAAATGAAAAAAAAAATGTTGAATTGAAAATTACAAAAAGCCACGTGATTATTTATACTCATGTTATTTTTTTTCTTATTCTTAAAAAGAAACCTACGAGGCAGCATCAAATAAAAACTAAAAAAATAGTAAAATTTTGACAACTACAAAAAGTCTTCTCTAACTTAAAAAAAAGCATTAAAAAAAATGTTAAATTGAAAATTTTAAAGTCACGTGATTACTCATATGCATGTTATTTTATTTTTTTTATTCTTAAGAAAAGTTACGAGGCAGCGTCAAATCAAAACTAAAAAAATAGTAAAATTTAACAATTACAAAAATCTTTTACTTCTAAAAAAAAGCTACGAGGCAGCATCAAATGAAAAAAAAAATGTTGAATTGAAAATTACAAAAAGCCACGTGATTATTTATACTCATGTTATTTTTTTTCTTATTCTTAAAAAGAAACCTACGAGGCAGCATCAAATAAAAACTAAAAAAATAGTAAAATTTTGACAACTACAAAAAGTCTTCTCTAACTTAAAAAAAAGCATTAAAAAAAATGTTAAATTGAAAATTTTAAAGTCACGTGATTACTCATATGCATGTTATTTTATTTTTTTTATTCTTAAGAAAAGTTACGAGGCAGCGTCAAATCAAAACTAAAAAAATAGTAAAATTTAACAATTACAAAAATCTTTTACTTCTAAAAAAAAGCTACCGGGCAGCGAAAAATGAAAAAAAAATGTTGAATTGAAAATTACAAAAAGTCTGGTACTCATGTTATTTTTTTCTTATTCTTAAAAAAAACCTACGAGGCAGCGTCAAATAAAAACTAAAAAAAATAATAAATTTTTTACAATTACAAAAATTCTTCTCCTACTTAAAATAAGCGATGGGTTAGCATCAAATGAAAAAAAAAATGTTAAATTGAAAATTTCAAAGTCACGTGATCACCCATATGCGTGTTTTTTTCTTTTTTCACTATTCTTAAAAACCTACAACGCAGAATCAAATTAAAAAGTGAAAAACGCTAAATAAAATTTATTGAAGCAATCTCAAAAACAAATACGTCATTTTTTAACTTAGTTTTATATTACGTTCTACGCACGTCCACTTTCGTCTTCGAAGCGCTTGAACGCTCAAAGAAAAAACACTCTTTTGGTCACGTGCATAACCGCCCATTAATACCTGTGAAAGTGGATCAAAAACATGGTAATGGCTTGAATTAGTTCAACCATTGAAAATGAAATAATTTTTTAAGAAAATATTAACGGCAAAATTATATGTTTACCTAAACCAAAAATAATGATAGCAACATTAAATAAGGGATATCATCGATTTTATAGAGGCCAGTGTATTGCATGATTTTAGCTGGATCCTGTCATAATATAGATAAATATTTCATCAGAAGAATAGTCAGTCAAGTAGATGGGGCTTAAAATTCCTTTCTGAAGAATGGTGAATCAAAAACCTCCTACTAGCTAAGTTTCTGCTATAACATCTCATAGCTATCTACATCAGGAACAAAATGCTCTTCGACATGCTGCTCGAATATCATAAAATCCACCTCTTTGTGAAATACTTTCGAACATAATGGACAAATTCTATCACTATTTTGGTGCAACTCTGTATGAATCGTTTTTTTTATAGGGCTATCTGGTTTGACATGACTTTTATCCAAATCCGTTTCTGTGCATTTATTAGCAAAAGTTTTTGTCACTAAATCAGAGGTCGAGGTGCTTCTTTCCATTTTGGGTTTTTTCAATTGGCAGGTTTTGCATTGAAGCTTTTCTGCAAAAAAAACATACCACGAAATAGTTTTATCATTTTAAAATTGGTCACTCTTTTAAGTCATGCATTTATTGCAAGAACGTTAAAAACTGAAAAAAGAAATGCATAAATACCTTTAAGATTTTCCATATTTTTCAAATTCTGCACTAAAACAGTCTGTTGCTGCAACACCGCTGATTTCAATAATCTAAGTTCATCACCAAAACTTTCGACTTCCGTAAAAATGTCGTTCTCCAATTCTTCGTCAAATAGAAACCCACAATTATCCGCGATGATGTCATCGTTCGAAAAAGTCATTTCGGATATCTCTGAACAGAGAATATCTAAAAATATACAGACATTTATTGCACAGAAAAATTTTACGGCATTGTTTTAGTCTCGTATCATATAATATAAACCAACAACTCCTAGAATAAGGACAAAGTGAAAAAAGAAATTTATCGATGACGTCACAGTATCGAGGCCTCAGCCAATTATTTATCTTTCTGACAGCGTGAAATTCATTTTCTCTATGGGGAAGGGCATCCTCGGCTCTTTTCTTTTTATTTAAATAGCTGATCTTTGGAATTTCTATTATATTCTTGTCCCTTTTTTTCAAAAGCTATTTAAACGCTATCTGTTCAGAATTGGGTTTAATTCATTAACTGGGTTATTATCACATCCTATAATAGTTTGTTTTAAGTACTTTAAATCGTATTGAAATGTTATGTTTTACGTTCCTCAATTGTAAATATTGCCTTATTTTTTCTTTTATTAAACTGACTAAAGTGTTTTGCGGGTAACTACGCGGGCGTAGTCATTTGGATCTTTATCACAGTGGGTTTTATTTATAAGTTTATAGGATAGCTACTAAATAATATGGTACAGCAGTAAGTCATGGGCGAAACGGTTATACGATACCAAAATAATCCGTTTGTAGGAATTGAAGATCAAATTCTGCCACCAAGTTAAACAATTTACCATCTGAACCACTTGTACCTTGGATGCATAGTTTTTGCAATTTATATTTAGGTTGCGCCTGAAGGGAGCTTGTTTTAATTAGCCAATGACGTGAGGTTAGAAAGATATAGTACCTACTTATTTTCCTCTCTGTCTCAAAGTTGCGCGCGCCGGCAGGCTAGCTCCAGTAGTATGTGCTCGATGGTTTTCAAAATAATAACTAATGGCGAAAAGCAATTCATTGTGAAAATTTTGTGCCCAGTGATAGTAGCCCCTTACAAAAATGGATTTTACTTGGCAGATACCTCTTCAGGACTCCAAAATGAGTGAGATCGTTTTTATAAAAATAGTGTTTTTCAAGTTATTATAATAATAATAATACAGAAATCTGGAGGTCCAAATCCGAAGACAATGGGCAATGAACAGCGTCCAAACGATTCCCATAATACTGTCAACAACTGGAGTGATACCAAAGAACTTCCTGCAGAACATCAAGGGACTGGGCCTTAGTGAGCATCTGTATAAGCCGATGCAGAAAGCAATTCTTCTAGCAACCGCGCGAACTGTCCGAAAGTTCGTAGGAAATACAGCAGACAACGTCACCTAGGACCCGATAACATGGAAAGGGTTCCTACAGAGCTTCATACTTTTGGTGTCTTTGTATGCCTGGTATGAGTGAATGTTCTCTGGAGGGAGTGCGAAGCCGTTTGGCTTGTAAATCTTATAATAATAATAATAATAATATCCTTTATTTGCCAACAAAATTATGATCGCATAACAAAGGAACGTCAGAGAGAGAAATGTTTAACATTAAGAATTGTAAATATATCGATCTAACTACAGTTAATATAAAAACTAATCGACATTTCGATAGGAACTTTACACAAAGGAAAACAAAAGGAGAAAAAGACAGATACAAGATAATTTAAAAAAGTAGTAATAAGAGAGTCAGTTTAAACTGAACAAGGTTTTACAGTTTGCAAAATAAGATATTTCAATTTAAAAGTAATAAAATTTTTACACACAAAACAAATGCATGAGAAAAAACCCACTAAACATAAAATATTAAGTTAAAAATATTGATATTACAAAAACTATTCATTAAAATTGAAAAAGTAAAAGCACCCATCAGACAGCCATTCATTTACGCGTCTCTTAAAGCAATTAATCGACTCGGTGAGCCAGATTTCTCTTGGTAACATCCTTACGGCTTTAATCGTCATATAGTAGGGTCCTCTCTCATAGAAGGTGGAGTTATGTAAAGGTACTCTTAAGTCATTCACCCCTCTGGTAGTCATAACCATGTTTTTCCCATAAAGCTGTCTATTTAGCGGAAATAATTCCGTATTCCTTCTGACAAACATGATTAAAGATCTAAAGTATAATGAGGGAATAGTAAGCAACTTAAACCGAGTAAAAAATGGTCGACATGAAGCTCTTGGATGTAGGTGGAAGATGCATCTTATTATGCGTTTTTGAATTTTAAATATATTAATAGCCTTTCTTGATGATTCTCAAAAGGAAATACCATAAGAGACAAGAGATTGTATTTGCCCAACGTAGAAAAGCCTAAGTCTCTGCAGTGATGACGTCACGAAGCCTTCGAACTACACTACACAAACTGCTAAGCTTAGCCCAAGAGCTGAGATATGATGTTCCCAGTTTAAAGAGGGGTCCAAATGAACACCCAAGCACTTAACCTATTCCAATGTAGGTATAGATCTACCCCCAAGCCACACAAGCAGTGACTCTGACCTTGTTGCATGCTTTGAAAAAAGAATGAGGCCAGTTTTATCTACGTTTAGAGTGAGGCCGTTATTAGAACACCACTGCTGCATTTTCAATGCAGAGTTTGTGCATTTTCGAGACAGTCCCGCCATAGAAGTGTCCGCCAGAATCACTGATGTATCATCAGCAAACTGGCAAACCCTATCCGCGGCCAATCCATTCCCCAGATTGTTTACATATATTAAGAATAATATGGGTCCCAGAATGGAGCCCTGAGGTACCCTCTACAACAATTTAGTTCTATCTGAAAAGTAATGATGATTATTTTTAGCAAAGCAGACTGTTTGCTGCCTATCCGATAAGTAGGATTGCAGCAAACTGGCAGCAACACCTCTGACCCCATACACACCAAGCTTTGTCAAAAGCAAGTTATGATCCACAGTGTCAAAGACCTTAGACAAATTAAAATATAGGCCGGCCACTTTATCATTTGTGTCAATTTTTTCATTTATATAGGAAATTGTGTTGAATATTGCCATTTCAGTAGATTTGTTAGGTCTAAAGCCGAACTGATTTTTACTCAAGATATTGACTCGGTTTAGATGGTCAAATATTCTAGTATATATAACTTTTTCAAAGACCTTTGACACTGCTGGAAGCAGGGAGATTGGTCTGTAATTTTCGATACACTGGCGATCCCCTTTTTTAAATATAGGAATCACTTTGGCTGTCTTGAGATTAGTGGGAAAGATCTGTGTGGCAAAACTTTCAATAACAACATTTGCTAAGAGATTACTTATGCAGTGTACGACAAGTTTTAAAACATATACGGGCACGTCGTTCATCGGAATGAACTGGGGATAAAAATATTGTAGGATAATAAACTTCAGTTTGAAACGTAAGGTTAGGATTTGAATTATTGTGTACATTGAACTGTCTGCTAAATAGTTCAGCAATATCTTTTGGGTCACTATAAATATGATCATCTATTTTTAGGGTTATGTCGTAATTCTTTTTGATCCCATTGCATTCGGTATTAAGAATATTCCAGGCAGTTTTAATTTTATTTTTGGAATTAATAATTTTACTATCATTCAAATTTTTCTGATAATCAGATAGGTATTTCCGATAAATCTTTCTTTCTGACCTATATGTTCTATACACAGTTTGACTTTTTGTCTGCTTGTACCACACACACAGGTCTTTGATGTGGTTTAAATAGTTACGGATTTCGGTATTTACCCAGCTTGCTTTATGATATTTGATTCTACTTATACTGGTTGGAAAAGAAAGGTCAAAATAATAGTAGAATATTTGAAAAAATGTGCTATATTTTTCGTCAGCACTGTATGCTTGATCTACCTCATTCCAAGGCTTATTTATAAGGTAGTCCTTAAAACGTAATAAATTATGGTTATTGCAAAATCTTTTTTTTGTATAAGTCTGCTGATACTCCCTATTTACGTTTATTTGCAAAACTTGGCCCCAGTGGTCAGAAATATTGCTGATATGTATCTCTAAATCGATATTATCATTCTGTATGTTGCTTAAAATGTTGTCTAGTTGAGAGCCGGACTGATCCCGGGCTACCCTGGTAATCCCAATAATATGAGGTTTTAAACCATAACTGTCCAGTAATTATCTTCTTATAGTTTTTCTTATCTATATTGTTGATCTTGTTAACATATAATTTAATTCAATATAAATTAAAAATATTTAAATAATGATCATCTAAAATTCATAAGTAAATTTAAAAGTAAAAAAAATCATAAATCCAAAAAGAGCAGATAATGTGTTTATTTAACATCCGCCGGGTGATGACGCCACAAATCAGCTCTGTGTCCTTATATTGTAGGTTTTGTATAAACCCAAGAATCACAAAATTAGTGTAAGCAAGTATTATTACTTTTTGTGACCACACTGAAAACTTTATACATACCTAGTTCCTTTTTCTGTTTGGAAAAACTATCAGACAGCTTTAAAGATATATCTTCCAATTCCAAACTGATTTTATCATTCTCTTCTAAATTTTTCTGTAAAACTTTGGTGTGAAGTTCGTTTTTGGTAAAGGTTTTAGATCGAATCAGATTAGCTTGAAGGGTTGGATTGCTAGGAGGGGTTGTGTGCTAAAAAAAATTATAGCTAGAAAATGTTTTAGCCCCTTTCATCACTTTTTGAGTTATATGGACCACAGTAAAATAAACACTATAAAAGTACAATAATAGATATTTTAAAACATAAAAATAAAAAAAATGTTTTTACCTGTGTCAAAGTATCATTAATTTTTGTCAATTGACCACCTAAAGATTTGTTTACTCTGCTCAATTTACTTAACTTGTTCCACAGTTCTTGATTTTCATTGGTTACCATTTTTGCCTTGTTTTGTAACTGGTCTTTTTGTTCAGACAGCTCAGCTACCTAAGCAAATTTGAAACAATAATCAGCATCATTAAACGTAACATAGTTCAAATTTGTAAGAACCCTTATCATACTTATACCAATTTCTTTACAAGAATTTAAGCTTGCCTTATCTGATTTGGAATGTTGAATTACTAACTATAAAATTTATTTATTTATTTATTGATTGATACTCTTACAAACGCCTAAACATAACATGCTACAAGGTAATTATAAGTAAGAGAAATTTTACAGACTTAACTAACACAGAACAAAGAGAACACAGACAAGAACCTGAATAAACCTAAAGGTCACTGCATAAGTTGCAATAGCAGTTTCTTGGTACCATTAAAAAAGTCGATTTCATTACTCTTATATAGTATGTTGCACTCAGTTAACATTAAACTTATTGGAGAACGACTACCAATGGAGACATGAAAGAATTTTTCCTTTTGTATCTTTAATCCTATCTTAGGTACATAAAGAGTTATATAATTAATTAAAGAACAATTATTATACTTTATATTATTGATAATACAATAAACAAATATCACATATTGAATTTGCCTTCTTTTCTGAAGGGTTTGAAATTTAAAGCTTTCTAACATACTGTTATAAAAGATCAGCTATGGATATAAGTTATTTTTCCTAATATATAAATATCTCAAAAATCTTTTTTGAACATGCTCAATAGCATCACAATGCACATTTGCACTAGGAGACCATATATTAGATGCATAGTCTAGATGAGGACGAACAAGGGCATTTTACAATTTTATTGTTAAATTATGGTTATTAAACTAACTTGTATTTCTAATCACAAAACCAAGCATCTTAAAAGCCTTATTAATAATATTGCGATAGTGGATATTAAATTTCAAATTAGACTGGAAGTGCACCCCCAAATCCCTGCATTCAGTCTTTTTCAGTAGTTTTGCTCTATCAATAAATTTATTAAAATTAATAGGATTTATTTTATTTGTATAAGACATCAAGAAGCATTTATTAGTATTTAAAAACATTTTATTTAATCAAAACAATTCCGTTACTGAATGTAGGTCTGCTTGCAGTGCACTACAATCAATACTGTTTGTTACTTTCTTAAATATTTTAAAGCCATCCGCAAATAAGAGACCATCAGAATGTTTAACATAATTAGATAAATCATTTATAAACATTAAAAATAATAGTTGGCCCAAGTTGCTACCCTGTGGTACACCAAATGTTGCCATAAAAGCCTGAGAAAATGACCTTCCCACTCTAACCATGTGCGGCCTACATGAAATATAACTTTTCATAAAGAGGTAAGCATTCCTAGAAAAGCCAAACTCAACAAGCTTAGCCAGCAACACCCATGGTCCACCTTATCAAATGCCTTTGCACAATCAACATACATTGTATCCAACTGCTTGCACCATCAATAGCCTCCGAGGCATGATTTGTAAACACACATAAATTTGTTACTGTGGACTTTCCACTCACAAATCCTATAGTTCTACTATTTTATGAATGATGTGGGTCACAATGTCATCTGAAAGGATCATCTCAAATATCTTAGCAAGTGAATTAAGTATACTAATTGGTCTATAATTTTCAACATTTGTTTGTTTACCATCTTTAAATATGGGAGAAATAATTGCTGTTTTTAGTTTATTGCACAAAATTTTTGTTTTTAGGACAACTTGAAAAATATGAGCAATAGGGGCTGCTCAAAAGTCTGAGCAGCCTTTATAGATATATGAGGAAATATTATCCTCTCCTGTGCTTTTTTTAGGTTTTAGTTTCTTTATACTTTTCTTTACAGTCTCCTCTGAAATTAAAGAAAATTCCAAGTCTCCCCAGCCATAAATATCTATAGGGTCACCATTGGACACTGATGACAACTCAAATACTGAACTGAAATACTGTGCAAAAGCATTGGCAATATGTTCATGCTCTTCCAATGATACTCCATTATAAGACATAACTCTTCGCATACCATACCTTTTACTCTTAGAACCAACATACATCCAAAAACTGCTAGGATCAAAATTTACATTATTCTCTGTATTTCTTAGATACAAAGAGAACTCATTATCAATCTGTTTTTTAATATTATACCTAGTAATAGTATATATAGTAATAATTAATAATAACCTTAATAATGCTGGCATTTCCTATATGTTGCAGTATTTTTTTTTTTGAACACAATGTATGTTGTGATCTTCAGTGAAAGTTGAAAAATCTCAAAAAAATATATATAAAAATAAATATTTCATGTTAGTTTAAAGAACAATGAAAGTATTAAGAGTGCCCCTATATAAGCTTCCTGGTTTCTTGAGATAGTTTTAGATAAATAAATAACTAATAATAAAAGGGAAAAAAAAACATATAATTACTTGTGCTCTTAAGTAGTCCAATTCATTCAACGAATTCTTGGCCTCATCTTGTCTGCTACACTGAATCCTTAAATTAACATTTTCCTCTTCCAGTAATGCAACCCGTTGTTGCAAATTTCTACACCTATCTCGCAATGTATGGACAGCAATTTGTACTGCATATTGTGAGCCTTGGCCCTCATCCATTGTTGTTAATTATTTATTTTGGTGGTTTGAATATTTATATTCTAAAAAAAAGTTCATCAAAGGGGTTCTATTTTTTTTTTTTAAATCAACAACTATTTTAAAAACTCAAATAAAAATAACAAAAAAAAATTGTGGAATTCATTATCCTTTTTATAATTAATAATTGCATAAAAAAAGAACCTAGCATAAATAGATACTACTTAGCTAGAATTATAGAGTTACGACTAGTAAATGAGATTTGAATAAAAATTGAAATTTGCAAGACAGAAAAGAAACTTAGAAATCATTACATTAAAATAAGTCCTGCAGGAAACCTACCTTTAAAAAAAATAACCAGCTTTCACAATATTGATAAACTGTATGTACTCAAATATTACTCATTTTTAACGTTTTTATCAATGTTTAATCGATAAAACACTATTCAAAACACTTTTCCCCATTAAAATAAAATGTAAATACAGCATAACGTCATCTCTAGAAAATTTAATAAACATAACCTGTATGTTTGACGTATGGTACGGTATTAAAATTCAAAATTCCATTTTCTATAATAGCCTTCGAGTATACGAGGCAGCAAGCAATAGTCCGCCCGCGAGAGAAGAGTAATTTCCAGTATTACGCTATCTCTCTTACTCCTAAAAGCGATTGTTCGGAGCAAGAGAGATTGCACTAATACTATACTCATCCTCTCTTTCTGTTTGCCATGAACCCGCGTCGATTACTGCATGTTGCCTCTAGGGTAATTATTTCGAATAAGTGAAATTGAAGAAGCTTTTTTTTGAAAAAATTTCAATACTCATCCCCTATTTTGAGGTTATATGATTCTGGCCCCAGTTTTCCTCTGTTTTCCATTATTTTTCCGAAAAACCTAAAACACCACGTTTTATTTTATAAAGCACTGTTATTTCTGAAGAGAACTTTCATATTTACACCTATATAATATAAAATTAAAGGAGGGGAACAGACAAAAACAAATAGGATCCTTAAAACCTTTTGGAAAAAAATTGTGCATAAAATAAAGATCAAAGAAGGGAAGAATGTTTTTGGGTCCTTTTCAGAAACCGCATTTATGCTATGACAACAGCGCTCTTTTTATACAAGTGGTGCCATTATTAGTTATGACGGCAGACCATTTTGATTTTGTTCGTCGTTTTTATTAGTTTTGAAGCTTCTATTAGTGTGAAATCTTTGGTTGTAATAAAATTTTAAGGATTTTGCACAAAGAATCGAACCCGAGGTAAAAATTGATTTTCTATACTTACCGTGAAACGTTCTCCTAGATTTCACTAATCGAAATAATTTCCGCCACTAGCACTATATGCTCGAAGATAATAGCAAATTGAATCCTAAATTCGCCTATAGGGTTGGTGCTTTTTCTGGTGATTAATTTCGTTTTAGATGGCATCACTGCATCGATTTTTTTTTTTCTAACCTCAAATTGAGAATCTGTCACTTTAATAAAGGCATGCCATAACAAACTAACAAAATGCGTATTGAAACGTGTTATTTTTGTTCTTCCAGGATATTTCCTGGCCATGGCATCCAATTTGTAAGAAACGATTGTAAAGTACGTAACAATATTGCTTTTGAATCGATCAGAACTTCCCAGAAGTTTGGTTGACGAGCTCATGATGTTTACATCAACATTCGAGTAAGCCTAAATGAGATAAATGTTCAATATCTTGTATTTTATTCCAGATTTTCAAATTTTGTCGATCGAAGTGCCACGCAGCCTTTAAGAAAAAGAAGAACCCACGTAAAGTTAAATGGACCAAAGCTTACAGAAAAACAGTTGGTAAAGAATTGGCCATCGATCCTTCATTCGAATTTGAAAAGAGGCGAAATGTACCTGTTAAATATCGAAGAGAGACGTTCACGAAAGCTATTGAAGCAATGAAAAAAGTCGAAGCTATTAAACAGAAAAGACAGGGAGCTTATATTATGCAAAGGTAGGTAATTCTAGCATACCATAGTTCTTTTCATGAATCTATTACCATTTTCTGTACAGAAAACATATTAATATGATCTACTTTTCATACAAGAGTCTGTAATATCCATACCTAATTTTGTGTAATTTACAATTAGTTGCATAATGTTGCATGCTCAGAAATAATTTTTAGTTTTATTTCCAAATGTTCTTACTTCAATTAACTGAAATTTAGGAAAACAGCATTTTTTTGGAAAAATTTTGACAACCTTTATTTCAGGGTTATATATTATAATTCTGGCTTTTGTTTTTTTCACTATTTTTTCTCACTTTCCTGAAAAATCCATAAAATATCACATTTCATCTCATAAAGCACTTTTTAAAATGGCTGGAATTGTGTTCTATGACTTTATAATAGCAGGAAAGTGTTGAAATTTTTTCAAACAAACTCCTAGATTTGACTTAATTGAAATGATTGACTTGCTTTTAATCCTGTTCTTTATGTGTAGGGTATTTTTCCAATTTGTCAAAATTTTAAGGATAACTTTTATAGTTGAAAACCAGACAAAAAGATCCTATTAATATAAACCTGAATAGTTTTTTTTTGCTGTAAGAGTTTGAAGATTTCTAGGATACATTAAATATATTATGGAAATCTATATTAAGAGATTTTTAGTGACAATGATAAAAATTGACTTTAATCCTTGCTAAAAGTTTGATTTATAATGATTTTTACTTTTTTTTTAGGTTACGTAAAGGAAGAGAATTGGAACAAGAAAGAGACGTCAAAGAAGTCCAACGTGACCTTTCTCTCATTCGCTCTCCAGCAGCTGGACTTAAACAAAGACAACAAGAGGCTGAAGATTATAAACAGAGTGAAAGTGAGACTGAAGAACAGATGGAGGGAGTTATTGAAGATGGCGGTGAGGTTACTTTGTAAGATGTATAGGAGAAATGTTAGAAATAAAGTTACTTTTTGTTCTATTAGTTTTTTTTTTTTGGAGTTTTTCTTTATTTTGTGTAGATAAATCTGTCTCCCTTACAAATAGAGGCACTCATAATAGTATATTATTTAATTCGATACATCTGTAGCAATACGTTCCCTAGATTTTTTTTTTTGAAAAGGAAACAATATATTGTGATAATTTAGGCAAAAACAAAATGGTATTTAAAAAGTTTATTTTGGTCTATCTTGTAAGTCTATATAAATTAGGTCATATTTGTAAATATTAATTACATTAACAAAAAAAAACTTTATTTTCTAAATTATTGTCTATCACAATTTTGTAAAAAAAGGCTTATTAGGGCCATATGTGTCTTAATAATATCACATCTTAATAGTTAACTAAAATTTTGTTGTTCTAGAGTTGTCAGCTTTTGCGTTAATCATGATCTAAAAAAGGTAAAAACAAAAAATACAGATTAAAATTGAAAAATAAAAACTAACCGGAAAAAATGGTACATATTTTTTTAACCCAAGTCCAGTAATGCTTAACCTTGAATCTATTAAATCACATAACATAATGTGAATATGTCTCAAAGATGAATTATAAATTGATAAGAACAATTATGAATCGCTTATTTTTATTGCACATACATGCAAAATTATAAAATATCTTGCAAATTACTTTGGTTACTGCTGATTGGAAGTTAATTTTAAGTAGATTGTGCAAATAAAAATGGAAACATGCCAGTCATTTTTAGCTGACTTCAAAAAAGGGTTATCAATTCATCATGTACATTTTTACTTAGTGAGGTTTTCTGAAGTTGATATAATACGGTAATCATTTGGAATACTAGGCGAATTTTTTGTAATTTTTTTAAATAATCTCTATTTGTGGGTCGTAAAATACGAATCCGAATTTTTTTTTTAGAAGTGGTAAATATTTTTTATTTTCACTTGTCACTTTCAGCATTTTTTGAGCAGTATCTTTACAATTCGCCATTTCCATTTAAGCACATCAAAACATTCTAAATTATAACACATTTTTCTTCAAATTGTACACAATATTTTGGTCAAATAAAGAGGAAAACACCTGAAAAAAGAAAATTAAACCAAGGGGGGGGGGGTGGGCGATATCACATGAGTACAGAATAGCAAGCGAAAGCCAGTTGTTGATTGGGGGGGGGGGGGGGAGGGGAGCGCAACATTCGCGTTCCTAATGCAGCAAACAGGGACGAGTCTATTTTTCTGAATTCTAAGCTCTTGGGGGGGGGGGGGACTAATAAATAGTATGGCAAACGAAAACGAATTGTCGACGTGGGAGGGTACCATACCAGCAATATACACGTTCCTAATACAGCAGGCAGGGTCGAGTCTATTTTTCTGAATTCGAAGCTTTTGTGGAGGGGGGGGCGGCCGCCTCCACTCCCTGCCCCCCACCTGGTTTCACACTTGCCTAGATCAGAGGCAAATAAACGTACACTGTTGCCGAATGTTTTATGATCATAAAATTTCACTTTTTCTAATGTTCTATTCACTTTTTACTTCTTTTGTCCCATCGTTTTTTAAATAAAAGACAGATTGGTTTTTGCAACGGGGTCAGCAGAAATAAAATATCGGTAATTTCAAGTTTAGGTTGAAATTGTAAATTACTGAATAGACCTAATATAACTTCCCGCCTTAATTTTTTCAATGTTCTCCAATTTGCTACATTAGCGACATAAAATTAAAGAACAAACTAGCCAGAACTAAACGCAACAATCCTCTAGAATAACCATTAAAACCTTGCCCTATTTCCATCTCGGCAGCTGGTGTTCCGATTCCGCGTGGTCTCTGCTGGACAAAAACATTTTTTAATTAGCGTAAAAAAAATAATCGTAGTCTTAATAACAATATTATTATAGAAGTATTGATTAAGTGTACTATAGTGAAGGACTAGGGGAATTCGGCTGCGTCCTTATAATTAAATTTTAACGAAGAACTGTCTGAGTTATTACGTATCTTTATAGAAATATTATATCGAATAGTGATTTTTGTAAGTCATGTTTCTAGTGGAATTTTAGACTTTTAATCGAGTATATTTTATAAGTTGTTGTATTATTGGGGTATGAGTATTTTATTTTAATTTTTGTAATCATGTCTCTTTACGGATTGGATGTTGTATTAACGGTTTTATTTATCAGATTTTTGTTAATTTTTTCCAAGGGCCTCTTTTAACTACCTTTCGCAATTTTAACTATGTTTTTTTTTTATTTCAGCGAGACGTCAACGTACCTTGTCTTTATTCAGTATTTTTGTTCTCATCTCCGTGAATATGGACCTATTTACGCATTTACAGGGTTTAATGAATCAATTTTATTCTTCAGGAACGTGGAAGTTCGTTTCCATGGGGATTTATTTATTTTAATAATTTTCGTGCTATCAAGTATTTGTGTAAAACCTAAGTTTTAATACAAATCAGGGATTGTTGGTGAAGTCCCGCCAAACTTCCTGACTAGAATAAAAACTCTGGCCCCCTCACCTTTCTTCTCGCTCACCGGGATAGAAGAGGAATGAGTGAAGCTCAGAGTTAACGAAGATGTATTTAAGTTTCAAGTTATGAAGGAAACACTTCAAAGGAATAAGCCAATTAGGAAGAGGATATCAAGTAACAGTCATCCTTCACTCTTGGGTAATTTTTCATTTTCACTTTTTTACTTTTCCAATTTTCCGCTTTTTTTATATACTGAATTCAGTTATTTTCAAGTTTAGTCAAGTTCGGGGTTACTTCAATCTCCACTGTCACGTTCGGGTTTATTTGTCAAGATCGGGATTTTCAAAACTTTATAACCCACACGAAGTTGACTATTAGTCGCAATGTCAATGCAGGTTATCTCCACTTGGTCACGATCTGGAAATTATTTTTAAGGCAGGACGCGTAGGTTAAGTAACTCGTACGTCCCGCTACTTCGCCTTTTATCGACCGTATCAATTTCAGGAATTAAGACATGTGCACGATTTTTATTGTCTGTCGAATGTTACGTTGTCAAAGATAACCTACCTAGAATAGTCAACGTGATTCCTGAAAGCAATGTTAGATCAGTAAAAGTACGAGTTATCTTAAGAAGAGGAACCCGTAATGTATTTAATTTTGCAGCTGACATTTCGCTTGTATAGTAGTGGTGACGTCGCGTTCTGGAGTAGAGAAAGCACCGAATGAAAGTGCCGCCACCGCGCCGTTTAGTGTCTGGGTGTCCCCGCTTCGGCATCACTTAGTTTTTGAATTTTAGCACTGTATGTCATATTATTTAATTAATTCAGGTGGTTTGAGAACATATTAAATATGAAATTTAATATTTTGTCATAAAATAAGCATGTATTCACAACAAGGTGTATATCAATATGTAGGATAGGAGGTAAAATTGAGTTGTATTTGAATTGTGAGAATGTTAACAAGTATTAAAGAGCTGAAAGTAATTAGTGAAAAGTGGTGTTATTCTTTGGACCTAATGAGTGAATATTACGAAAGAAATTCGTAACAATACTATAAAAGAGAACTTAATGAAATGGTGGTGGGGCAATTATATATTATTAGAAAGTGTTGTTGACTAAGTTGAACAAAACGTAGTTACCTAAAATTTTAACAAAAATTAAGAAATATTATGTTGGTTCCTTGTTAATATCAGCTTTATTTGTCACATTTCCTGCTACAATATTAAATAATTAATTACAATTTAACGACTATGTTTTCTATCCTAAGAAAATGCACGTCAACGTGATAACGTCGCATTACGTCACATATCGTAACAGATGTTTCAGAATGGAAGGCAAATGAGTAGTCGAAAAGCTGACAATTTTTCTTGGTTTATATTGAAAATTTACTTTTTTCCACTGGTTCATAATGCTAATTTAAAAAAAATGTTTTACTATTGTGTCGTGTTTGTTTTATTAAAAGAGGCAAAGATGAGGAAATCGGAAAATATGTGCGTGAAAAAATTTTTTTTTGGATAAACTATTTGCGACCACCAAAAAAAAATTTTGATTCATATTCTACGTCCCCAAATTAGGGTATGTCCAAAAAATCGTCGGAAAATTTGGTATTTTTAGTATTCCGAATAAATACTTTTTTAACGAATAGTTTATTATAAAAAATACATTATTTTTATGGTATAAAGGCTAAAAAGTATTCTGAATTATCAAAAAAAAAAAAGATATCGGGCTCCAATGCTTACCAAGATATTTAGTGAAAATAGTCATTAATACGAAACCAGTTATAACTGACATTAGTTGAAAAATTCCGGCGGACCTTTTAGCGTGTTGTTGATGCCATCTCGCTCTTTCTCTTGGTAATACTTCGCTAACAGTAACATATAGAAGTGTCCCACCTGCTAGAGCCTATAGAAAAAAGACAATATATGATAACTTATAATTCTGTATTTTAAAATTATTTTATCCATGTGTATATAAAAGTGATATATATATATATATATATATATATATATATATATATATATATATATATATATATATATATATATATATATATATATATATATATATATATATATATATATATATATATATATATATATATATATATAATAAATTAAATACACTATTTACTAATTTAAAAAGTAAAACTTCTCTCATGAATAAGTCAAATGTAGTATATTCGATCCCTTGCTCAAATTGTCTCAAAAAATATATAGGCATGACAAGCCAATTGCTAAAGAACAGATTGAATGGCCATAAATATACGAAAAATGCCTCAACAGCGTTAAACAAGCACACACAGGATGAAAAACATACCTTCGATTATAACAATACCATAATCAAAAACAAAGATATGAATTATCAAAAATTGCATATAAAGGAAAGGATGAAAATTAAAAAAGATAAAAACACTATTAACGACAGAACGGATATAGGAAATTTGAGCCACATTTATACCAGCCTAATTTAAGAAAAATATTAAGTATTCAATCCTGTTAATAAATCAAAAATTGAATATCCTCTTAAACATAAAATTAAATGTATGTTTTCTTTCGTTTTTTTTTGGTCCATTGTTAAAATATAAAAAATAAAACACACTCGCATTCCATGTATCCTAAGTACCTAAATAGACGATATAAAAATTTCATTTCATTATTAATAAATAAGCAAAATGTCAAGGTATGTACTGGTAAAATTAAATACTTTTTTAGAAATTTGACTAGTTTTTTAAAGTGTTTTAAAAATTGTAAATATGTTTGTGTATGAATGTTTTTAATTATATAAAAAAATATTTTTAGGAAGATCAGTAAATAAAAAAAAACAAAAATTTTTGAATTAAATAAAGAACCTAACTTCTTTTTCAAATCAGCCACCCTATCTGCCCATTTTATTTTTACAAAAAAAAAACTGGCGGGTAGTAAAATTTTCGTTTTGAACTCTAGTTTTTAATGCCATCTGGTGTTTTGTAAAAATCATCAAACATGACTCTAAAATGGAGATTCTATTAAGACACCTCACAAAAAATACGTTATTTTCACTAAAAATGCTTTTAAACAAAAAAATATTCTATTGACCAAAATAACGTACTCTATGGCATTTCAATTCGCTGTCAAAATTAAGATAAGTAGTTTAATTTTTTTCTAATCTTAAAAAAAAATTAAGAAATGAAGATTCATTTTGCAAACAATTGGAAGCGGACATTAAACTGCAATAGAGAAGATTTGTGATACACACTTCAAACAATAAGATTGTTTATTAAAAGATTTCTTGGTAAAACATGCCAACAAAAATCCACAAATTACTTACTCCATTGACCAGACATAATAGCATTTGCAATATTACCGATAGGTAAACTATTGAAAGATGCACAAAAATCAACGGACAAGTTGATAAGAAAATATCGCTTAGATTTTCAGCGAAAATCTTCTCGAGAAAAAATATGGTAGATGTGTTTCGCGTCGATGGATCCTTACATTGTTTTTGACATAGTAAGGATTCGGATAACAATTCGTACGAATTGGAGAATGAGAAAAGAGCTGTTAACAAAGAAGGCAATGATTAAAAAGTTATTTTTATTATTTTTATTACAGTCGTATTATTTATTCATTTATGTGAATTAATAAATATTATATTACTTACAAATTATTTGCATTGGTATTTATTAAGAAGTCTTAAGCACAGAGGAAAAAGTACTTTCGCGTTTTTAACGATTGTCGATATCCATGTATTTATTATTATTGTATTATATTTAAAATGTACCTTGAAGTCAAGCGCAATATTTTATTCATGGAAATACAATTATCCTTTTTATTTTATTTTGAAGCGTTGGACCACATTAGACGTTTTTCGAATTTATTTTCATGGTTTTAAAGTTTTAGTCTGTTATGTTGGATTCGATTTTTATTTTTAATATCAAATCCGTGCTTTCGACCCACTGTGTTTTGACGACCCGAAACCAGCGAAAAGTCCTTGCCCGAGACTATTTTTGCTGGAAACCAGGAAGCAAGCTACGATACAACAGTATGCTTTATTTCGCTGCTTCAACAGAGCTAAACGGGTTGTCCCTCTCTTTCTGTTACCTTTCCATTATTTAGAGGTTCCGTTTTGGATTTTCCACACCTGTATATATATATATATATATATATATATATATATATATATATATATATATATATATATATATATATATAATCGAAGGTTTTCGAGTATCCCGTCTGTGTGCAGAGTCCTTCACAGACCTATAAAGCAGCGAACGTTTCGAAGCTCACTGTACGGCGTCTGTGGGCGAACACAGGTAAAAAAACTTATTCTTAATGACGAAAATATCGAAATTTTATTTCTCATACATAATAAACAAATTTAAACAATTTTAGTGGATATAATTTAATCGCTCCGGTATGATTTGTATTAATAATTGTCAAATTCCAAGAAATAGTGACATCTCTGTAGTGCTTTATTCTTTTTTTTCGTCGCGTTTCACCGTCATGGATAACAAAACCTAAAAGCCACATAGCGTTTTTACAATACAAACATTTTAAATTACCATTATTTCAAAAACTACAAATGTCTGGAATAGACAAACTTATCCAATGTCACTTTTATTTTTAATGCTAAATAAGGTAACATTATAAAAATAGGGAGTTTACGTTTAAAAAAATTGGCTTTTAACGATTTTTTCAAGTTAATATTTAATGTAAGTTATATTTATTTATTATCAAAATATCAACACAGACCACTAAAGTAGATCCCTTCTAGAAGGAAACCAACTCCAAGTAAATAATAAAGGCTTTCATGTAGAAAAAATTGGTAGTTATGCTTTGGCCTGCAAACGCCAATAAAATTTAAAATATGTCAAAAACATTAAGTATCTGACATTATATATTTATATTTTGTGTAGAATCTAAAATTGAAATAAAAAATAGGGTGTTCTATTTAAAATAAGCAAGAAGGCATGAACTTCCGGTATAACCGGAAGTGCCACCATCTTGAAAATATTTTATCCGAATTGCCCCCATCGACTTCAGTAAAATGCCAAATTTTTCAAAGTCTATTTTCTGAGAAATCGCTCGCTGCATTCGTCGTGAGACACACTGTATACATATATGTATATATATATATATATATATATATATATATATATATATATATATATATATATATATATATATACGGGATTATTCACCCTATACGGCATGGAATATTGCGGCCAAAATACGTGACTTTCAAAAAGTTTTACTTTTTGGATATATGGGGTCCAATATAATTACTTTTTAAAATTATTTTCATATTATACTGGGTGTCCCAAAAGCTCTAAAAGTATCAAAGTTGTGTTTTTTAAAAGGAACCCCCTGTATATAATTGAATTTTTGGTTCAGTAAAATGCCAAATTTTTAAAATTTTCCAAAGTCTATTTTCTGAGAAATCGATCGCTGCATTCGTCGTGAGACACACTGTATACATATATGTATATATATATATATATATATATATATATATATATATATATATATATATATATATATATATATATATATACATATTATTTTATTTATTCAATGTTTAGCGAAAACATAAATAAAAATAAATAAATTTTCCCTATAATATAAAAACTTTTTAATTTATTTTTGATATAAAGAACCAAGAAAATACCCAAAAAGTGTATTTCCAGTGTTATTTTTTGCTGCCTATATAAGAGTTTACCTGTAAAATTGGAATAGCTACATCTGTAACATCACTCGGAATCTCCGTTATAACCATGCCCAAAAATATTCCTCCTACAGAAGATATGGAAAACACTAGAATACAAATGAAGTGTTTGCAAAATGTTGGCGTGTTTGAAGCAAGTTCGACACCTAGACAGAATCCTACGACTAATTTATGAGAGGCGATTGCTCCTAACAAAAGTAAAACCTAGAAAAAAAGAACATGCACCTTGAATTGATATAACAATGCATTTTTTTTGCATAAAAAATGACCAAAAAGTCACCTAAAAAAACGTATTTAATATGTATGTATTTCTATTGCCAGTTTCGTACCTTTGTTGGGAGCCTCGCCAAACCAACTACCAGCCCTTCGAGTAAACTGTGTATTGAAAGAGCTACCAGAAGTCCCATATTGGTCGTCGGTATCGAAGATTGGCAGGGTTCTTGATGCATCACGTGACACAGTTGAGAGGGAGGTTCGTCGCAAAACAGGACACTATCAGAATGAGCCCTAAAATTGTTTGATTGCAAAAAAAACAACGATAATTAATCCAATAACAAAAGAAAATAAACTATGCCTTATGATTATTACATTACCTGTAAAAATTTGGATTATAAGGAAGTTGTCTTTCTCCCCTTAACAACGCACTTCTCTCAGGAGTTGCAGCAGGATTATATGTTCCATAGTTGTTTTTGGCTGTAGTAGAATGTCTTCTTACTAAATTTGGGTCAAAAGTACTTCTGAAAAAACAATTGTATTAATAAAACTAGCTATTTACTTCAATTGTCATGTAAATAGGTATATCTATTTCAAATTTCGATTATAATTTATAGAGTCAAGAGCGATTAAATTAGTTCGAGCAATTATCTAAATTCTTACCCTACATTTCTATTAAGTCTTTCATCAAAAGTCGGTACTTCCCCATGACTGTGACTGTGTCCCCCAATTTCTCCATAGAAAAAATGTACAATTTCGTCCATTAGATATAATACAAAAAATCCCATACAAAAAAACAATTCTGTGTACTGTTTGTACTCATTTTGGGCGGCTTCTCTAACTTCTGGGAGGATGTGAACCAGTGAAGTGGCGAGGAGGACTCCTCCTCCAAAGCAAAGGAGGGAGCTCAGGAAGAGGGGCCATTGTCTTCTGGATTGTTTTGTAAAACATGCTGGGAGAAGACCTTTAAAGAGTAAAAAATAAATTATTTTAAAAACTTCATAACAGTTTTTCTTCCCTGTTCTTGGTGGGATATCGTGAACATTTTGGAGCGATTATTTTTTACAAATTTCGACGTGGTTTATCTCAACAAAAGTGCATCGATGAACTTAATTCTTTATATGGCAACGAAGCACCTACAACACTATTGTATATCATTACTTCAGTAAATTCAGTCGTGGACGTCGTTCGTTTACGGACGAGCCGAAGTTTTTTTTATGGTTGCAAATAGTAGTGTCCAAACGAAATAGGATTTGCAGCTGAAAACGAATCTCTAAATTTCTATTGTATACTGAAATCTGGTGTATTTTTAACCCATATACAGACAGTTAACTCGTGAAATAAAAAACAATAATTGAAGTATGTAAAAAAAATAGTTATTTATTTATGTTACTTTACAATTTAATATGAACAAATATAAAAAAAACATGTTAAAGACTTTATCTTTTAAGTACACACATATCACGAAAGATTGCAGCAGGCTTTAAGCAAGATTTCGAGAAAGTTACAAAAAATTTTCGTGTAATCCTGCTGTAATTACGAAATATCCGCAATAAATACTAACGTAAAGATTACGTCTAAGTTTATTATAACCTTTTAGAAAAGCATAACGTAAGATATTTTGTAATCTTACTTCAAGATCCACGTCAGTTTTTTCTATTTGGTATATATAACCTTACACGAAAGCTTCCTATAATCTTTCAATCAATATTTCTGAAAGCTTTCGTGGAATCTTCCAGTAATTACCTAATGTCCGTGACAAATACTAACGGAACGATTACGTCTAAACTTAGGATAACCTTTCAGGAAAGCATAACCTAAGACTCTGTAAGCTTAAGACAAGAGTCATATAAGGTTCTGAAAGTTTGTGTCGCTTTTTACGTATAAGAGAGCGGAAGGGGAGCAGGTCGTGCTCTACGGATCTACGTCGTTCATGTCAGCGGAACATCGGTCAGTCGATATTTCTCGTGCAGACAGTCATCGGTCAAATGCTCAGCGCAGGGGTATCGGTTCGGCGGTATCTACTTATATTCGGGATATCCCCGCTCTCTCCACTGATCAACGGTTTGACTGCCTGAAGGTCAAAACATCCACTCGGTGATCGGTTCTCGGGATTCATGTGGTCGAGGGCCCACTTATGCACCGGGCAGCTTGTTACAGTGGAGAAACGGCAAGCCAGAGGTCAATTGCGTGTATTAGTGCTGGCTGCCCATTGTTATATGTAATGTTAAAAACGGGACTAGACGCCAAATTTGTGAGGCGTATGGGACTAGATAATGAAACAAACGGTTATAAAACATCCTGTATTCCATTCTTTTATACAAAGACATGGCCTAAAACTAACCTACAATCTAAGATGGACAATAATATAAACAAATAAACGGTCTGGAGTGCAAGAGTATGTTTTGAGAGCTGATCACGGTAGCTCATACTGGTCGGTTGCGCTAAAGACGGTAACCCGGCTGTATCATTCACGACGCTATTCACGTACCTCGTACTACATGGTTGCGACGCTATTCACGACGGCTTGTACGCAAATTATCGCGTTTCGTATCTAAAATCCGCGTTCACGGTTCACGGCGCTTCGTATTAAAGTTCGACCGACGGCGGTATACGCGGTATGTAACAATAACCCGGCATCGATCAGCGATAGGCGTCTTTACACGGCGACGGTCTTTATACGCGGCGGCGGCGATAAGCGTCGGGGCGACAGTTGTTAAGCGCCCTTATCAACGGACATCGGAGAGCACCTGGCGGTAAAACACATTCCTGGTGAATAGGAAAACAAAACTAAATTTACGGCATCAGTGCGTGTGTGTATAGGTGACGGTAGGAAGGAAAGAAAGGAACTGACGCTGCCCGTTCTTATAAGGGCCCTCGACAGCGTCAGCAGGATGGAACGACATTGCCCGTTCTTATAAGAGTCCTCGGCAGTGACGGTAGGATGACACAACATTGCCCGTTCTTACAAGGGTCCTCGGCAATGCTGGCCATTAGCGGAGTAGGACGTAAGGAAGGAAGTGTATAGTGAAACACCATATATACACACAAGCCTAGCCTCACCTACATTGCTAGACCAGAAAGGCGCGGTCCGGCAGGCGACCCAGTCCAGTCCGTTTGGACTGTTGACCCGGGTGGAGAACGTGCAGTTCTTAGCGAAATAATAGTCTGCTCGAGCTTAAGTAGACGGCCCGAGCTCCCACTACGCTGACGTGTGACGGCGGGCGGTGATCGCGCATACAATACCGCTGTATGCGGCACGGGATTGCTATGGTCGGACGCTCTGAAAATCTCGGAAAATTATGTTTCCCGGCATAGCGCGGTAAATCTAATTACACTCCGGTAATATTGAAACTTTAAGCAATCTTTTCCCGCAAGAATCAGATTTTTCGGATGTAAAATAAATAAATTAAATCCCGGCGTACATACTCATGCCCAAAAATATACTAACTTCGTTACAAGTTTCTACTTGGTATTTATTGCCTTACACCAAAGTATTCTAGGATTTTGCAAGCAATATTTGGGAAAATTTTCATAGAAGCTTCTAGTAATTACCTGTCGGTAGTAAAATCCAAGATGGCGCTGACAATATGGCGGAGAAAAAAATTAATTTTGTCCAATTTTCTCTAAAATTTGTATGGAGAAATTTTCGGGGTCGTACACAACGAATCTGAAATTATTTTTAAAAAATTCAATATGGCGGATCCAATATGGTAGAAATAAATTTAATACTGTCCGATTTTCGCCAAAATTGGTGTGGGGGAGTTTTCGAGGTCGTACATAACAAAATTCAAAATATTTTTAAAAAATTCAATATGGCGGATAAAGGAATCAGTTTTGTCCGATTTTCTCCAAAATTGGTATGGGGAAATTTTCGGGGTCGTATACAACGAATCTGAAATTATTTTTAAAAAATTCAATATGGCGGATCCAATATGGCGGACAAAAAAATTTAATTTTGTTTGATTTTCTCCAAAATTGGTATAGAGAAGTCTTTGGGGTCGCACATAACGAATCTATAATTATTTAAAAAAAAATTCATTATGGCGTATCTAATATGACGGATAAAAAATTAATTTTGTCCATTTTTTTTCCAAATTGACGTTGGGAGTTTTTGGGATCCCACATTATGAATCTGAAATTATTTATAAAATATTAAATATGGCGGATTAAAGATTCTACATCTCAAGATTTTTTCTAAAATCAGTATTGGGGAATTTTTGTCTGTGTTAACTACGAATTTAAAATACTTTTTGAAAAACTCAATCTGGCGGATTCAATAAAACGTCCTAAAAATTTTACATTTTTCGACTTTCTCCAATACTGATAGAAGAGGTTTTTGAGGGTGTAAATTATGAATTTAAAAGTATTTTTTTTAGGATTCAATATGGCGAATCCAATAGAGCAGACTAAAAATTTTACATTTTTCGATTTTGTTCAAAGGTGGGACTGAATCGTTTTTGAGGATGTAAATGGCGAATATAAAATTATTTTAAGAAAATCTAATATGTCAGATGCAATTTGACGGTTTTAAAATTTTAAATTTCCGGCTTTCATCTAAAATTGGTACTAGGGGGCTTCGAAAGGTTTAGATTTAGATTAGATTAAATTATTTTTTTGAAATTCAATATGGCGGATCCAATATGGTGGGTAAAAAATTTTATTATTCGCATTTTTTCAGATTTGGTATTAGGAGGTTTCCGGGGTCGTGTATTATGAGTATGAATTAAATTTCTTACAATTATTAGGTTGATAAGATACAATATGAGGGAGTTATAATTTTACATTTTGTCTAAAATTGATATTGCGGGGTCTTGGGGCTCCATACTCAATATGCAGTATAAAAAATATTGAGCTAAGAAATTTACTTCGCAAGTTCTTTAAATATCGATATTGGGAGATTTTAGGGCCTAAGTTACTCACCTAAAATTAATTTGAAATTTAAGATAGTGGATTTACTATGACAGACTAAATATTTGTTTGACACAATTTCACTGGTATTTGGAGAATTCTAAGAATCAAAGAATTTTTGGTGGTTCATTTTAGGGTGATTTACAACTTTGAATAAAATGGGTACTTTTTTGCAATCCTGAAGTCATTGCGAGGTACGCTAATCTCGATTAGTACTTAGTTCAAATAATTTATGGATACTATAATGAATTCAAAACTAAATATCGAATAATAAAATTTTTATAAAAAAATTGAACCGACTTCTAAAAGTGCGCTGTGAAAAATAACTATAAATTTTTATATGAAATTGAAATTTTTGAAGTCGGTGCCAAATTATTTCTAAATGAAATAAATGACCACCAATATATACAAATTATGATAAGAAAGCATTTACGAATAAAATATTTTTAATGTGTTTATGCGAATTACACTTTGTCAGGTATTAGTTTGGTTCCGACTGCAAAAATGTCAATTTCATATAAAAATTTATAGTTATTTTTCACTTTTTAGCGCACTTTTAGAAGTTGGTTCAATTTTTTTTTATAAAGATTTTATTTCTTTAATGATTGTATGTTATCTTTCAGAAACGTGCAAGAAGGTTTTACAAAACTTTCTGAAAATAGCTTCCATAACGTTTACAGTAAGGAGAATATATAATAGACTTACACGTGGCTTACATTTGAGTTTGTAGCACGATTACGGAAAGTTTTCTTGGAAGTATCCATTTAGAATAACAAAATTTTTTCCTTCAGAAAATTGCAAGAAGGTTTCACGAAACTTTCCGAAAATATATCTCAGCTTTCATAAAGTTTGCATTAGGCTTTCAAGGAAAATATATAAGAGGCTTATATGATGATTTCATAAATTCTTAATGAAATCTTCCATTGAAGTTTGCAGCAAATTATCCGTAAAGGTTCTAAGAAGGTTGCTGAATGATTATAGAAAACTTTCTAGAAAATATCGATATGAAGTAACAACTCTTTTCTTGAAATCTTACTGAAAAGTTACGCTAAGGTACCCACTTTGCTTAATTGATAAATTACAATATCTTTTCTTGGAAGATTGTACGTCGTTTTTTAGAAACTTGCAGGAAGGTTTCACGAAACTATCACAGTTAGTTTCACCTTAATCTTCCATGTTATATTTGTTTATGTTTCTAGGAATTTTTCACGAAAGATTAAGTGAGATCCTTTACAAAATTTATTCATAAGCTTCTTGGAAAGTTCTTGGAAGGTTGCTTAGAAAACTTATATGAAACTTGTATCGGAAAACTTTCATGCGATGTGTGGAAGCCCTCATGTTATGTGGGTAAACTTTATCAAAAATCAACATTTAGATATAAACTACAGACTCCTCAATTCAGTATTTGAATTGTGTTCACAATATTCTTAAGATTAATTTTTTATTTATTTAGCACTTGGTGATTAAAGAATTATCTAATTATCAGTCTCAATAGAGATTATAATAATTTGTCAATCAAGTACTTAATTAAAAAAAAACAGTTTTAAAATGAAATGAAAAAAACGAAATATTATTTTTAGATAACTAGTTTTAGTATTCGTAATTAAAAAGTTTTATTTTGCACGCTAAGAAAAACAGTTTTTCTGTTTTTACCAAGCAGGTTACCCTTACGATCTGCGAATATTTGTCCAGCGCAGCGGCACTAAACAGCTAACTTGGAACCACTGATCTTTACTATGGACCCCTACTCTTGACGGCTGTTAACGCCAAAAAATGGCAAACCATGGGCGAAAAAATGCGTTTCTGCACATCGGGCGCCAGTCATATTTTTGGACGTTGATCAGATAAGGGCATGCGCATAAACGACTTCCTATTATCGATCGGTTGTAAACAGCACAGTATCGGTGGCTCAACGCCATTTTTGTGTTTGTTTTTGCTTTGTGAGTTGCGTGCGATTTAAACGGATTTATAGCGTTTTAAGTGATTTATTTTATTTGTTTTTATGTTTTTATTTAATATAATGGAATGTGTACATATTTTATTTGTTTTATTTTCCTTTTTCTCTATAGGGTAAAAAATAGTGTTGCTTTACAACCTTTTTGGATTTATAATGTTTTCGTATAACATTAAATTTCCAAAACATGTATTTATTATTTTGTATGTCTGAAGACTCAGGACATGACGTTAAAAAGCGTTGTTCATTATTAATACTGGTTTTGGAAGTAAATTCAGATTAGTTATGTCCATACTCATTTTATGAAATTGTCATGATTCATGTGGTCATGGCAATCCCCACTTTGAAATCGTCAAATTAAAAATTCATTAATATGTTAAAAAAAGCAAAATATTACGAAATAAGTTAGACAAATGTGAATTTCTTTTGCTGGTATATTTTTTTTATTCATCCCCAGCAATGACCTGGTTCACTTATTTTATTTCAAATAACATTTTCATCATTTTGTCGAAAAAATTAATACGATAAGAAAATATATGCTCCGTTCACCATTACGACAGAAAAATATTATAATATAAAATTATTTTTAAATCCTGCATATCCGTTGACAAACCCATTTCGTATCAATATTTTCTTAAAAAATTAAAAAAAAAAGATAAGGAAAAGAAGTTTTTAATAAATAGATAATAAATTGCCGGACCTTAAAAATGTTAATTATTCACTTCCACCCTACAACAAGAAAGTTAACGCACACAGACGGAAACAATAGATTAGAGAAATGAAACAATAGATTAGAGAAATAGTAAGATACATTTTCTTCATAATTTTACTTTCACAATATAAGAAATGACTAAACTAACTCCCATCGGTAGGCACAGACCGGATTATTCCCTTCTGCTTCAGATATTATTTGTGAACAAGAAAGTTACATGACACGGACTTTTTTACTAAAGATTGCAACCATGGTTGCAACTTTGATAACTTGCTTGATTTAGACACCATTTATGACTAATTGAACTAACTAAATAGATTTTCGAAGTTCGGTCCTGTCGATGGTTACTTGATCATTTTGTAGTGTGCATGCCGACATCTGATCTACGATGTTTACATTTTATTGTCGTAATTTTGCCGTTTTTGGGATTAAACTTTGCGGATCTATAAATATTTTATCTATGCTTGGAACACTGGTAGACGGAGCAAAAATATATCTCAAGATCGCTTTTCTCAGACTAGGATAAAGACTGTTGTTCAAGTAAAAATATATGTCAGCATTGCATTGCGATAAACAGTTTTTTGATCTTCAAATCCAGTTTATTAATTTATTTAAATAAGCACTTAACAGATTATAAAAGAATCCAGTAACAAAGTACTTTCAGTGGTAATTTTTAAAATTATATAATAAAAAAAAGTATTATTCTTTTATAAAAGTCTACGTAGAGTTGCTTTAAAAGTACTAAGACAGTCCATAAACAAAAACACATTCAGATTGTACTGTATTATATAAGCTACAAGTTCTATATAAGCGTGAATTATGGGTAATATTGGAGTTTACCTGAGACAAATTAAATGAATTTGGATTTCTAGTACTTTACGCATGCACATGCAGATTAAAGTTTAATGACTCCAATATCTCCCTATTTTCAGTAAAATCCCTTATTATTTGAAATAAACATAGCAAATTTGCAATTTTTTTCTTTTTAACCGACTTCTAAAAGAAGGAGGTTCTCAATTCGTCGACTATGTATTTTTTATGTATGTACACCGATTATTCCGGAACGGCGGCACCGATTTGAATGAAATTTTTAACGTTACATTCAGGAAGTTGCTGCGGTGGTCCCATATTTTTTTTGGACGAAATTGGTGCAGTAACATCCAAGATGGCGCTGACAATATGGCGGCCAAAAAAATTAATTGTGTTTGATTTTCTCCAAAATTAGTATGGGGGAGTTTTCGAAATCGCATATATTGGATCCAAAATATTTTTAAAAAATTCAATATGGTGGATCCAATATGGCGGACAAAAAATCAATTTTGTCCAATTTTCTCCAAAATTGGTACGAGAGAGTTTTCGGTGTCGCACATAACGAATCTAAAATTATTTTTAAAAAATTCAATATGGTGGATCCAAAATGGCGGATTAAAGACTTTACATCTCCCGATTTTGTCGAAAATCAGTATTGGGCTATTTTTGATAGTGTTAATTATGAATTTAAAATATTTATTGAAAAACTCAATCTGACAGATTCAATATGGTGTCCTAAAAATTTTACATTTTTCGATTTTCTCCCAAACTGATATAGGGAGTTCTTTAGGGTGTAAATTATGAATTTAAAAGTATTTTTTCTGGATTCAATATGGCAAATCCAAGATAGCGGACTAAAAATTTTACATTTTCGATTTTATTCAAAGGTGGGACTGAATCGTTTTTGAAGATGTAAATAAAAAAATTGGTACTAGGGGGCTTTGAAGGGTTTAGATTTAAATTAAATTAAGACTTAAAATAATTTTTTTGAAATTCAATATAGCGGATTCAATATGGTGGGTTGAAAATTTTACCTTGTTCGCATTTTTTCAGATTTGGTATTAGAGGGTTTTCGGGGTCGTGTATTACGAATATGAAATTAATTTTTTACAACTATTAGGTTGATAGGATACAATATGAGGGACAGAAAATTTTACATATTCTGATTTTGTCTAAAATTGATATTGTGGGGTTCTTGAGGCGTATACAAACTCAATATGCAATATAAAATATATAGAGCTAAGAAATCTACACTTAGGTTCTTTAAACATCGATATTGGAAGGTTTTGGGGCCTATGTTACCAATCTAAAATTAATTTGAAATTTAAGATAGTGGATTTACTATGATAGACTAAATATTTGTTTGACACAATTTTACTGGTATTTGGAAAGCTCTAAGAACCAAAGAATTTTAGTGGTTCATTTTAGGGTGATTTAGAACTTTGGATAAAATGGGTACTTTATTGCCACCTTGGAGTCATTGCGAGGTACACTAATCTCGATTAGTACTTAGTTCAAATAATTTATGGATATCATAATGAATTCTAAAACTAAAAATAGAAAAATAAAATTTTTATAAAAAAATTGAACCGACTTCTAAAAGTGTGCTAAAAAGTGAAAAATAACTAGAAATTTTTATATGAAATTGGACTTTTTGAAGTCGGCGCCAAATTATTTGTAAATGAAATAAATAACTATTAATATATACAAATTATGGTAAGAAAGCAATTACAAATAAATTATTTTTAATCTGTGTATGCAAATCACATTTTGTCAGGTATTAGTTTGGCGCCGACTTCAAAAAGTTCAATTTCATAGTTATTTTTTACTTTTTAGCGCACTTTTAGAAGTCGCTTCATTTTTTTAATAAAAATTTTATTACATTCTTTTTTAGGGTTAAATGCAAAATTTATGGGGTTACACACACTATAGACGCTCTCCTATCATATAATACAAGACCGAGAGAATAACCGTGGGATGGCATTGCCCCTATTCTCTGAAAAGAATGATCACTTTCTGTTAAGAACCAGAATAGCCACTCTGTTTCGCTCGGTTTCGGACGCAAGTTGACGCATATCAGGCTCTGTTCAAAAGCATTTTTAGCATATTTCAACACATTTATTCTAAAATCTGAAATAGACGAGTTGTAGTTCATAATCTTTACTTCTAGAGTCAGTTTGGCAACTTCAAATGTTTCCTATCTCGTTAATACGATGTCATTGATAAAAAATCCTCTAAATTATTTACATTGCAATTAGAAAAAAGCTACTAACGTGACAAATTTCATCTCCCGCCTTTTTGGAGTATACCTAATAAACTATCAATTCCCAAAAAAGCTTTGCATGATGTTGTAAATTACTAAAGATATGAATTTAAAAAAATGCCGTTTTTGAGTGTTTTTCCGAATTTTCTCGGTGGAAAATCGTTCGATAGGGTCTATAGAAAATCATTCTATAAGCGTTTTAAATATCTACAAATGATCTATTGAAAGTAATCCGATTCATTCAATACGTTTCATAACATAACCAAAAAGTCACCTTTTCTTTTACCGTTTTAATTGTTTAAAAAAATCCCAGTTCTCGGAGTTGGAATTTATATTTTAGTCATCTATGAACTAATACAACCATTTCAAAATTGTATATAATATTAGTTTTGATTGGAAAAATACTAAACACTTCTTTAAAATTTGATAAAATTTTGAAGGTTATTAACAAATATTCAGATCTTTGTCTTCCTTCCTACATTTTAAAAGATTTTAGTATTCTTTAAAAAAAAAACAGTACATACCAACAAAAATACTACCGATTCCTAAAGACACTATAGCCAAAAGTTTAGACTGTGACAAATCCATTGCTTTTTTATTAATATATAACTAAAATCTTTATTTATGTTTGGTTTTTATATTTTAAAAGACGACGGTCACTTCTACACACGTGAGTTTTCACATCACGATCAAATAAATGATAACCTTTAAAACACAAAAAATAAAAATCTATTAAGTACACTTAAAGAACACAACTTTAATAACACATTTTACGGTACTACTTTTCATGTATTACGAACATTTGTTTTCTTATTGTAAATAACAAATATAGATACTACAATTACTGTTATCATCATACTCATTATTACAAAGAAAACGAATAATCGAAAAATAAATTCTCTGTGCTGATAGCGATTGTGATAAGGTTCTTTTATCACGAAAACATTTGTATATATACATAGTGACCTCGATAAGGTAGACGTGTATTATTTCATATTATGCCGACGCAATGCTGGTTTTAGTTTTAATAAGTTCTCCAGGGCAGAATTGTGTTCATAATACGATTTTTTAACCCTTAAATTTTGTTGAAAAAAAGGATAAATTGTATAGTCATGCTAGAATATAACAAAAATAACGAGTACGCTATTTCCCTATAAATTTAAAAAAAAAATTTATATCTCAGGAATGTAGGTAGCGTATTTTTTTAGTCCAGTCAAGTTAGCCCTAGAAAGAGAGGTAAGGTTACCAAAATTCGGATAGAGCTGAAAATTTGTACAAATGTTCAGAACACCATTACAAATAAGTTGTTAAAAGTCCCCAACGATCCCATGCCTGGAAAAAAAATTATTGAAGGTCAAAGTGGGAAAAAGTGGGTTTTTCGCGTTTTTCAGCCAAATGGTAAGATTTATCATCAAAATAGTTCAAACTAAAATTGTAGACCATAAAATTACCTATAAAAATTGTTCTTATACTTTTTTTTATAAGAGTCACCGTTTTCGAGATATCATCGCTTAAAATGTTGAGAAACCTGCGTTCTCCATAATATGCCTAAGTACGCCGCGTACAGACATCACTGGAGCTGTAATACGAGTTGAAATATTTTTTTATCGGTATATTACTGTTCCGGACGGCCGATCTTCGAACAAACTACACACACTGTATAATTTTAATAACTTTTTATTGTCAACCTTTCTTTTGACACTTGTCAAATAATTTCAAGTTGCATCAACGAACTCTCAAACTAAACTGACCGAGAAAGTCGGTCTGGACCCTTTATATACCCTTTTGGTCGATACCGGAAGATTCCATAATTCTTTAGAAGGATTTCCATACTACATGGGGTAATCAAAATAAGAAAAAGGAATAATCCGGCGATTTCTAGACCTTCTATCATAGGCGTTCCATGTTAAAAATAAGGAAATCGAATTCTCTAAAAAGTTCCAGACCTTCTTTCATAGTCGTCTCCTGAGGAAATCAACAAAGGTAAAATTACTTAAATAAATTATAAACTCGTAGAAAACATACCTAAAACCCTACGAACTGCAAACTCAAACTAATACTATGAAATATAAAATGCTACAAAGTTCGTTTCAGTAGAAAATATACCTAAAACCCTACAAACTACGAACTCAAACTAATACTATGAAATATAAAATGCTACAAAGTTCGTTACAGTAGAAAATATACCTAAAACCCTACAAACTACGAACACAAACTAATACTAGGAAATGTACAGGGTGAGTCAACGATTGGATGAAGTAGGTTTGTGCCTTTTCGGTGAAATTAACAAAGAAATTATATTTATTGTTTGATACAGTTTATTTTTACGCAGATTCTAAAAATATTTAGGACTCTACAGAGTGAGCCAAAAAACTAGGACAGCATAAAGTTGTATTTTTTTTAAATAGAACACCCTATATACGAATCGTATTTTCGATTTAGCTTATAATTTTAAATCTTTTTTATTAAGGGTTTACTATAACAAAACTTTATAGTTTCTGAGATAATTAAGTTTAAAGAAAAAAAGTCACATTTTCAAGCATCAATTCAATCCTAAATAACGTTTTCAATTTTGTGACAAATATATTCAAATTTGGAATTTAGCAAGGCCAAGGACAAGTTAACATAATTTTTACCTAATATTTGCAATAAAAGCTACAGGGTGTTGAACACATCGGCTCAAATTTGAACAAGTTTAAATGAATAAATATCTTTTTTTTTAAATGGTACACCCTGTATATTTTCATGTTATTTAATAGAGTAATAAAAACCCTAAAAGTTTTGTTCAATATATCCTATACCTATTTACAATAGTTTTTGAGATATTTCAGTTTTTCTTATTTTCCATACTTTTTTACAGTAGTACATAGTAGCCATGTAAAATAATAAAAAGAAACTACAGAAACAAACAGAATGTGGTTAAATATGATGAAATACATTATTCGTTATATTACAACGGCAATAGTTTAATTAAACATAATGTGAAAAAATTAACACAACAATAACGACAAGGCAAATACATATTTACTTTTATACTAAATTGAAACAAAAAAATTACCTATTAAATACTGAGATTAATTATTTCTTTTTAATAAGTGTTCGAATAAACGACCCTCTTGTGCAATGCACAAATTTAGTCTTTTTTGCAGATTTTCTTGGACCCTGGACAAAATTAGTGGCGTTATTGTTCTACAGGTATCCCTAATCCTGTTTCGCATATCTTCCACTGTTGTTGGTGGATTAACATACACCTTATTTTTAATATAACCCCATAGGAAGAAATCTAATGGGGTGATGTCGCAAGACCTTGGTGGCCACTCAATGAAACCCCCACGTCCAATCCATTTTTGCGGATATCGTTGGTCCAAAAACGCACGAACTTCACGATGGTAATGCGGAGGCGCACCATCGTGCTGGAACCACATACTGTCGAGCTCATCCCTATCGAGACCTTGAAGCAGTTGGGGTAGTTCTTCTTGTAGAAAGTTCAGGTAACTATGGCCATTTAGTGGTTCATTAAAAAAGTGGGGTCCAATAATTCGATTATGATGAATACCACACCAAACATTTAATGACCAGTGGTTTTGATGTTGCACCTCTCTAATCCAAAATGGGTTTTCAGTGGCATAAGAATGCATGTTGCGTCTATTTACGGCACCGTTACTTCTAAAAGTAGCTTCATCACTAAACATTACCTTGCATAATAAATTTGGATTTAATTGAATCTCCGCATTTATTGTACGACAAAAGTTTACACGACTTTCAAAATCCTGTCCATGCAATTCTTGATGTAATTCCATGCGATATGGATGATACCTATATTTCTTGGTAGTACGATTAGCGGTGGATTGTGATGTTTCACATAATGCTGCTAATTGACGGCTACCAATATAAGGATTTTACAGTTATACATGGGGGTGAAATGCATACCCGCGGGGTGCAGGGCGTACAAGCCTGGCCCTTCAAGAAGTACTAAAGTTCAGTTATAATTTGAAAGTTGTTAGATCGGTACCGTGGGTACCAGTGCCGTAGAATAATTACGTTACGCGTATAGCCGTCGGGAATGAAGGTTTTCTTTGTTTGATTTGTTTTTGATTTAATTCGGGAAGTTAAGGGAATATCATGTGTTATTTTAGTTGGGCATTTCGCGATTTCCATTCGGTTTGATTAAGTAATATAAATAGCTGTTTTTCGCGATTTATTTCTTTTTCTGTTTAATATTTTAGCAAGCTATTTATACGTGTTTTTTTTTTTTAACAAAATTGGGTTTTACATTTTTGGTTAATAAAATGGCCAATAAGAGCAATTATGTTAGTTTCATCATAATTGTTATTTATTAGTTAAGTTTCTCATTGTAAATAGTTCGTTTTCTTTTCTATTTATTTTTGTTAATAGACTAAGTGTTTTGAGAAACTTGTTTTATTTAATTTAATTAATAACCTTGACGCGACTAAACTGGCGGACGTACTGCTGTGAGAGCTGTAAACAAGAGATGCCATCTGTCCAGCTAATTAGCAGCATTGCCTGAGTCCTGAAGTTCTGAGTTATGGTTGGTAAGCTTAAATAACCGTAGTTGTTTGGAACTAAAGCTGCAAGAGAGAAGATGAACGTCCAGGCTTCCAGAGTGTCTTTATTACTGTAAATTTTAATTATAGGTTATCAAAATAGTTACTAATTAATATGAGGCAGAAGAAAATGATTATAGATAAAATGGTTAACGCTACCACAATATATCATTTGCAAGAGTCTATGATCAAATTCTGTTACAGTTTTTATCCATTTGATGGTAGAAAAGCACCGTTCTGCTTCAGCCGATGCCATCGGAATAGTAATTAAAATTATTAAAAGTTTTAGAATTTCACTAAATGTCTCACTTAGCTCGATGTTTTGCGAAAGATAGTCATAAAGTACAAGATATCTCGAAATTGATCTAAATTCTTCCATGCCATATTGACGGTCAGTTCTGTACAGAGCTTTTGTTCGACAAAAAAGGGGTAAATTTGAATCGTATCCTTAAATTTTTGTTCGAGAAAACGTGTACTATATTCGACATACTGTCCTGAAAAAATCAAAACTGGCTGCTACCAAGTGACTTGTAAAGCTAAATCGTTATTTTGCTTCACAAATAATTATATCACAAACTTCTCTTGGTTCCCGGGAAAATTCCATTAAAAATCATCGAGCTTATGTCGTTTTGAAGTAGATGGAGACGGCTCAACGTCGTTTGAGGGTATATTATTTCTAATTTCTGGTGGATTAACACATTAAGGAAGGAACAATGGTGCAATATCCCTTACATCCTTTGCAATTTGCCTACCAGGTAGGAAAATCCACAGATGCGGCGCTACACTGACTCGTTACAAGAGTCGAAAGCGCGCTGTTGGGTGAACGATCTACCTTAGGTACCTTTATCGATATCGAGGGGGCATTCGACAACACGTCTCACGATTGGATATACAATGCTCTACAACGATGAGACTCTGAACCGACAGTAGTCGCATGGATCACAGCAATGTTAACTAAGAGAATAATATATGCTGAGCTTAACAATGTAACTGTTAAAGCACTGTCAAGTAGGGGCTGTCCACAGGGAGGAGTTCTATCGCCTTTGCTGTGGAGCCTTGTGGTGGACAGCCTGTTGAGTGAATTGAATGATGCCGGTTTGTATACACAGGCCTATGATGATGACCTAGTCATTTTTTGTCCTGGTTGCCATGTTTGCGGCCTGGAGGGGCCAATGATGCGGGATTACGGAACGATGGTGCCGCAGGGAAGGGCTCGGAATAAATCCAGACAAGGCCGAGATAGTATTCTTTACAAAAAAGAGGAAAATGGGGAGACTTCCCACAATTACATTGGTGAGAAAGACTCTTCAACTTAAGGGGACAGTTAAATACCTGGGAGTGATTTTGGACTCACGACTGAGCAGGGATGATCATATTGAGGCTCGAACCAAAAAAGCCATATGTGCTTTCTGTGCTTGTAAACGAGCCTTTGGGTGAACATGAGGACTGACACCTAAAGTGCTATTTTGGATATACACTATGGTGATCCGCTTCATGATAACGTAGGCCGCTATTGTATGGTGGCGTAGTAGAGCAAAGCGCAAACACATTCTACAACTTGACAAAGTTCAGAGGGTGGCTTGTGTGGGAATATTTAGTGCGATAAGGACTGCTCCCAGCAGGGCTCTGGAAGTCCTAGTGAATCTGCCTCCTCTTCATTTATATATAGAGAAAGAGGCCCTGAATACTGTTTATCGTCTCAGTTACCTGGGACATCTTGGAACTGGAACGGGCGGCGTCTGGGAAAGCGTGGTGGAGAGGTGTCCATCACTCCCCACGCGAACAAACTACATGACGCCGCTTTTAAAACCCAACCTCTCCTTGGAGATATTTCTGCCAAGTAGAGAGGATTGGGAGGGAGAACAAAATCTTCCGAAAAATGGATCCTGGTGGTATACTGATGGATCTCGACAAGATGAAAGAGCTGGAGCCCGAGTATTCGGCAGGAGCACAGGAGTTAGAAAGTACTATCCTCTTGGATAAAGTGTAACAATTTTCACAGTGGAAATTTATGCTATTCTGCAGTGTGCCCATCTCTGTGAGAGGGACATAGACAGGAATAGAGTAATAAATATTTGCTCAGGCAGTAAGGCTGTGATCTCGGCACTGAAGTCCAGTGTCTTGACTTCGCGACTGGTGTCTGAGTGCTAGGATGTACTAAATGGTATGACAAGGATAGGTTACATAGTCAGACTCGTATGGATCCCAGGTCACTCGGGCATACGCGGGAATGAGGAAGCAGACCATCTGACAAAGTTGGGTTCGGCGACTGTTCCAATTGCTATTGGCAAAAGAGAATTAAAATCGTTACTGGAAAGCAAATTTATTGAATCGTGGAATGAGGTGTGCTAAGGAACATATCACTGGGCCTATTGTACGGAGTACTAAGGAGCTTCTTTCCTTGGGAAGGAAAGAGCTGCGAATTGTGGTGGGATTGTTGACTGGATATTGTCACCTCAGGGGCCATTTTCATAGATTCGGTGTCGAAGGCGACCCGACATGCAGATGGTGTTTGAAGGAGGATGAAATTGATTATGTTCTCAGAAAGTGCCCAGCACTCAACGGACTGAGACAGAGATATTTCGGAGATAGTTTTGTTACCGGAAGCAGTTAGACAAGTTCAAATAACGAGGCTGCTTGGATTCGCAAAGGCGATCGGCCTCGAATAACCTGCAAATATGGTGAGATGTAAAGAACCAAAGGAGGCCTAGACATCGATGATCTAGTATCACCAACCCTTTTTCATTCATTCATTTCTAATTTCTGTTAATTTTGATCCAATTGATATATATTTCTATTTGCGATAACAGCGTTTATTTGTCTTGTTTGGAAATTAACAAATAATAAATCAACTTGAGGCATTATTTTGTAAAATAAATTTAACCAGAAAGGAAACTCTTGGTTTTTAGAATTTTGACATACTCTGATGATTGATTTGTGGTTTTAACATTTCTGCTGTAATCTAAGATTTTTTCCCTTGTCTCTAGAATGCTGTCTTTATATTCAAATGTGATACAAACAACTCTAGAATTAAAATTCCATCTTGTTGGAGCCGAACAAGGTAAGTGCTTGTGAACAATTTGGTCTGGTATTGCGGTTCTTAGAGGACTATTTGAAAAAAAGAACAAATTCGTTGTAAATTTGAAAATAAAAAAGCGCTCAATTGGCTTTACTTACACATACAGGAAGATAGAGAGCAGGAACTGCATTATATTTAACTGCTCTTCTAAATTCTCTTACAAGAGATTCTTAAAAATGTCTAACACGTACACGATGGTTTTTATAAATCCCTCTGTAATTCGGACTAGTTTAAATCCGGAAATCTGTATTTGTCTGCACATTTTGGGACAGAGCACTTAATTTTGGAAGATTTTTTTCTCGCCAAACCTCTTTAAAACGTAACAAAACAACTTGATTAAAGTAAAAACATAGTCACTTTCACAAAAGCTAAAATACCGGTACAGTGGACATCACGCATTGAAATACCGACACAGTAGACAACACGGTTGTGTTCTAACTTGAACTAAATGAGTGGTTTAACTGCTGTTTCAAGAAGAAACCTTTACTTGATACTAGCAGCGCCACGTACGACTGGGAGCAAAAGTTCATATACTCGTCATTCTAGTAGGGGGATATTTTGTGGAGCAAACTAAACACAGGTTTGCAAGTCGACTTGCAACCTACATGAAACGAAATAAATCTCCACGTCTTAAATAGGCAACTCCATATACGCTCCAGTGGATTAGCTTGGATTGCATTAAAATTGCAAACCAACAAAGCGAAAACGTTTCCAGGCGTAATACTGTAATACAGATAAATTATTCTTGATACTTAGGCGAAGTCAGTTACATTATTTCAATAATTGACTGCTGTTGGCGTATAATCTAGGCAAAAAATTGATTTAAATTTTATAATTAAATTATCAGTAAACCTTAGGAAAAACTGTCACTCATTTTTAGTATTGTAGCGGGGATTTCTCCGAGACTCTACCATAAGATTTACTACATTTTCAATAGTATTTTAGTTCGCTTGAGGTTGGATGTAATAATGAGAACACACGTAACACAACACTACATTTATTTACTGTTTAGAAAAAAAAAAATTAACAAAACTTTTCCAAACTGAAACTTGACATTACTAAATTTACTGTTACATAACCTATATATTGCTTCTTCCTACTGTATGATTGCCACATCTCTGGAAGTGGCTACAGATGTGTGACATAAAAGTGGAGTAGTATAAGTTTGTTACAATTTCTCCCCCTTTACTTCACGATACGTCCCCTGAGTAGAAGTAACTAAAAATTCTTAAGGACAACAGGGACATTTTGGCTTGGAAACTAATCTTTTTGATTGGGTTACAGTTGGCATCTCTGGACAGTTTTCGTCTTCATGGTTAGTGACGAATGGAGACAACGTAACATTGGAATTTTCAATTTCGTTTTGCTGTTCTTGACTGTGTGTGGCTAGTCGAGGTGGTCGACCACGTCTTTAATTGGCCTAACAGGAGCTGGGTCATCATCTTGCTGAGCTTTGTATAGCGTCAAAACTGATGCATGATATTTTCCTAGAGGAACATCTGGGGAACTTGGTGATGAAACCTCATAAGTGGTTGGCGATACAATCTTTGTAATAATGTAAGGTCTATCTCTTCTGGGTGCAAATTTAGATGAATAGGAATCTTTGGATTTACTGAGGACATGTGTACTAACAAGTACTTTATCACCATATTTATAATTGGGCACATCACGAAGGTGTTTGTCAACATACTTCCCGAATTGTCTTACCAAGGCTACGCAAGTATGGAGTGATTTGACTTGCTGTAAATGTTTAACATGGGTGTCAAAAGATTCTGATAAGACTATCAAGTCATCGAGATATCCCAGGAGATTTATATCTTGAAGACCAGAACGAAATCTGTCAATCAATCTTTGAAATGTTGAAGGAGCATTGCGAAGTCCAAAAGGCATTCTGGTGTAGCGAAATGTCCCAAAAGGGCAAATGAAAGCTGTTTTGTCTCTATCACTTGGTTTGATTGAAACCTGATGGTAGCCAGATCTCAAGTCTAGAGTTGTCATATAGCATGTTTCCTTCGCTGCATGTAGGGTATCGTCGATACGAGGCAACGGATATCTATCTGGGCGTGTCTTGGCATTCAGACGGCGATAATCAACTGTCAATCTTATCCCACCATCGTTCTTCGGGACAAGAACAACGGGAGCTGTATACGGAGATTTACATTCTTCTATTATCCCCTTATTAAGAAGCTTGTCAATTTCTTTCCTTAATTCTTGCTTTTTCGTTTCCGAAAGACGATAAGGAGGTACCGAGATCGGTTCGTCATCTGTCAAAGTAATAACGTGTTCAGCAAACGGAGTAGGTTCATTACTAGGTTCGAAAAGGTCTTGGTTTGCTATAAGAATTTCATTAAGGTTATGTTTTTCTTCTTTAGTTAACTTACTTCCTTCATCTTCACGTAGTGTAAGCGGGTTAGGACTACCTGTCACTTTTGTTGTAGTAACTTGAGTGTATGCAATTTGGTTTCGTTTCAAACATGTAACCGATGTGAGGAGCATCTCCATAAAACCAAATGTCACTAGGAATGTCCAATACAATGTTGGCTGTTTTAATAAAGTCTGTGCCTAAAAGAGTTCTGCTGTTTGTATGGTCTGGAACTGAAATAAGAGTCACATAATGATCTCTATCTTTTAAATTCACTGAAACATCGAAAAAGTAGGCATTTACTGTTGTAGTTTTACCATCTGCTAAAGTCATATTTAAAGGATTTTGTTGGTAAGGTACATTCTCTCTTAATAAGATTTCTCTTAACTGAGCAGCAGCAATACTTGATTGTGCATCAGAATCAAGATAAGTTAATCCATTATGACCTTGGATGTTAACGAAGGTAAGTGGTTGAGTGTTATTAGTACCCTCAGAATTGACGAAATATGTGCTTAGAAACTCAGTTAGCATCGTGGAAGTTTCTGAATTAGGAACAGGTTGTTTGGAACAATTTGGAGAGTTGCTTTTAATATAGCCAGGTGCTTTACAACCGTAACAAGTTACAGAAAATGGTTTAGTGGACATGTTACTATTGGAAGTTGAATGATTTGCTGACTTATTTAAAGGCATGGAAGGAGTACTTCGAACATTAGTTTTATTAGCTTCGGCGCGAACTCGAGCTAATTTCTTGCATTGCTCTTTGGAATGTCAAAAATTCTTGCAGTAAACACATTGAGTTTTTGGCTTACGCGTAAAATCATTTTGAGTCAAGCTGTCAAGAGAATTATCTGAAAGCGTCTGTTCAACTATACGAGCTGCTTCAATGAGTTCTTTAAAAGTCTCCACACTCTCTCGTAATACTTTTTCTTTTATTCGAACATTGAGTAAACCATATACCATATCAAGCTGAACATGTTTTGCGATTGTCGAATCACCTTTTAAATAAGCTAAAAGAGCGTGAGTTTTACTAACAAAAATATCAGTTTTTTCTTCATCTTGTACTTTCGAAAAAAGTTCTCTATAAATTTGATGTGGTGGTTTTGAATAACCATAAGCATGTCGTAATGATAAAATAGCTTCATCGAAAATATTAACGGAAGATTTTATTCCTTGCCACCAAGTAGCTGCAGAGTTATGTAGTAGTATTGATAAACCTTTGAGAGCATGTTGATCTTGAATATTTAAACAATCTTTGTATACTGTGATAGCATCAATGAATGCTTCTACATTCTCATCAGGATTTCCATTAAATCGAGATTTGCATGCAGAAAAATTGGAAACGATACTTACATTTTGTTGTAAACTTGTAGCTTGATTTACCTGCGAATTAACATTCAGGTTTTGAACACTTTTTTCTGCTTCTGACATTTTCTTAAGCTCAAGAATTTTACCAGATCTTAAAAGTATTCAAATTCAAAGAAATCTAAAAATTCAAAAAATAACGTTAAATTTGCGAATACTCTCTATTTTAGTGTAAAACAGTGGTATATTCGATTTGTTTTTCGGAGTAACTTCGGTGTACACTGGTGTTGGTTATATTTGGCAACGTTGGTACCTTGATAGCATAAGAGACGTTTATTTGGCAACACTGGAGTCTTGGGTTGCAAAAGAGATAAACGCTTTGCAACAATGGTACGTCAGATACAAAATTGTAACGAAAGCTGACAACAATGGATTTACGTGTTAAACTTTGAAAATGAGAAACGGTCGCTTGGCAACAATGCAATTTCGGAGACGAACGTTTTATGATGAAAAAAAATAGTTTTTCCCTAATTACTGTCACAAGGCAATCTAAAATACAGCCATTTTAATGTTCAGTCACATTAAATACGCTTATTGTCTTGAAAATGTCTCAATCTTCACATGGCATCACGTTGGGCGTCAATTTGTGGCGGCGATTTCTCCGAGACTCTTCAATTAGATTTACTACATTTTCAATAGTATTTTGGTTCGCTCGAGGTTGGATGTAATAATGAGAACACATGTAATACAACATTACATTTATTTACTGTTTAGAAAAAAAAAATTAAAACTTTTCTAAACTGAAACTTGACATTACTAAATTTACTGTTACATAACCTATATATTGCTTCTTCTTACTGTATGATTGCCACATCTCTGGAAGTGGCTACAGATGTGTGACATAGAAGTGGAGTAGTATAAGTTTGTTACAGTATGAATTTTTCCAATATATTAAATTTTACAAGGTGGCTGCCGAGGACTCCAGACTTAAACTCTCCCGTCTTCTTTTTGTAGGGTTACTTTAAAGGTATAATTTTCCAAACTAAGCCAATTGACATCGAAGACTTAAAGAATCGGATCATTTAAGATATAAGGCTAATTACTACCGAAGTAGTCAAATGCGTGCATTAATATTAGAACGAAAGAGAAAATTTTTTAAAACATTGTAAAAAGTGCGCAAATATGCATCATCACTAGTTTTTAGTTAAAATATGTAATAACCGGTGAAAAGGGGCTAAATATGCAAATGCATCTGTAACATGTAAACTCATAAAATCCGGTCTCTCATTTATAACAAATATTAGTGATATGATGTTTTGCAAATACTCTTTCCGTTAAAAAGATTATAATAAAAGGTAGAACCCATTTTTGAGCTTTTTTAATACATTTATTGACAAACAGTTATTATACAGTTATTATTGCATTTACAAACAAACTCAATGTAACAGATCTAATGGAATTGGTTATTTAGTTTGTTTTCTTACAAAGCTACATAGTTTTTTATGCGTAGCTGCATAAAATACAATTTAGTGCGGCATACATACAATCTAAATTAAATTAAATAATAATTTAAATAAAAAAATTTAATGTGCCACGTTTTTAAAACGGTCTAAAAAGCATAAAAAAATTTGTCACATTATTCTGAAAATTTGTAATTTTTAGATTGATAATAGCTATAAAAATATTTGTAAGATTTAAGACGAAAAACGTGGGGTGTACGCATGAGTTAACTCACGAGAACAGAGGAGTTTCTTTTTAAAAACAATTTATTTTATTGTTTACAGAATTATTGATTAAATACAATATATAATTAATATTTTAACTATGTTACGTCTTCAACGGACTTCAACTGACTGACTGCGTCTTCTCCAAGTCGGGTATATAAACGTGACATCTTGGATTGCTTGGTCAGCACATCTTAGGGTTAGGCCGTGATATAACTCATGGATAATAGTAAGGAGTGAGAGACTAGCTGTCGTTGAAAGAAATTCACACGACAGTTATTATCTATTACAACCCACGCTTTTCGTTTTATTTTTTTTTCATAGCTATTAAAAATTCACAATCTCAAATTTTCAGGACGTGACAAAATAGTTTATGCTTTTTGATCCATTTTAAAAACGTGGAATGTTATTTTTTTTTTATTTAAATAATCATTCTCCGTTTTTTAGTCTCTAGTTTAAAATGGATTGCAGAATTTGAATTAAACAGACATAAATCGAATAAAAAATTAGAACTGATAAATAAATAAACAGACAGACAAGAAAGCGAGTTAATGTTGCATTGTCATCCCGTTCAGAGTTTCAAAACTGTAACTTGTCGGGAAATTAGTTTCAAATCGATTGCAAAATTTGTACTGAACGGACAAACAGACAGACAACAAAGCAAGTTAGTAAAAACGTGGTAAAAATGTGTTAAAAAAGTGATGTATATATATATATATATATATATATATATATATATATATATGTATGTTATGTCGGATATAACATAATTTACCTTTACGGGGAGGAAACCTACCATGACTCGAAAGCATTCGAAAAACTATGGATAAAGATATCTAAACTGCTTTGCGACCTTGCCTTTGTACACAACTGCCGAGATCAAAACCTTATACTGACCTGTTGCAAGATTAAGCGTTACATAAAAAACTCTTAAACAGACAAAATACTAAGGAACACCAGACCAGCCGGCTTCGAAAAAGAATGCAACAGACAAGAACAAGTCTAAATTCCATCGACTGCCAGTTATATAAATTATGGCTTCACTTAAGCAACACTATACACGTGTCACTATGGTCTGCTATAGACACTCTAGCAGAATTCTGAGCCGAAACACATGCCTCAATAAGAACAGACAGAGAGAAAAGAAAAATTATCCGACAAAAGAGGTCATCAAAAACACCATTTAAGGAACAGCAAACAGTGGAGCTCGAAGTCGTATACAGCTTTTTGACAAAGTTTTGACATCAGCTGCCAAAAGTGTTTTAACCAAAGGTTTTAATTTCGCGATAGCACCATCACGTATCCCAATTGATAATATAATATGTGAAATTAAAACACCTTTAACTAATTTAAACAAGGACACAGCAGGAACTATCGGCCAAGAAATTTCAGTCGTTTTGTGCAAAGCAAAACCCCTAAAAAGTAATCTATCTGCAGAAGAACATCGAGCCCTACAAGACCTGCGTAAAGATACCTCGATCGTAATATTTCCAGCTGACAAAGGAAGTTCGACAGTGGTCCTAAACAAAACAGACTATCATAAAAAGATGATCGCCCTGTTAAACGATCCTGCCTATAAGCCAATAAACAGAGACCATAACACTTATCTAGAAAAGACCACCAAAACATTGATCAGATCATCTCCACTTAACGAAGGAATCCAATTCACCATAGAGACAGAACAAGAAAGAAAACTACCTTTTCTAGGTATTCTACTGAAAAGTAAAGAGGATAGCTTCCTTTCGCACAGTGTCCAAGAAAATCCACTCACACCAACAGATACCTCAACGTCGATTCACATCACCACCCCGTCCAATTATTTGTCATAGTGCGTTTCGATCGCAGTCCCTTACAGATCCAGGAAATTATCACAATAAAATGAACATAATGTATGACGCCCTAACAAAAAACGGTTATAAAAAAGAACATATAGGCAAGGTTCTAAGAAAGAAATGTTTGGTCCCGAAAAATCGCGAAAACCAAGATAATAGCTCCAAAGTTTTTGTTTCTTACGTCAAAGGCACCACAGATAAAATCGCAAAAATTCTCAAGACACAACACTAATACCATTTTCACTCCAGACAAAAAGTAAAAGATCTCTTGCCAACCCTTAAAGAAAAAATACCTCTAGAAAACTAGAGATTGTACGAAATTCCATGTGGAGAATGTAGCTCATCTTACGTAGGCCAAACCAACCATAAAAAAAGCTCCAGAAGAGACGAACAGATAAACGATGTCAAGCAAAAAACAACTTCTTTTGCACTTGTTAAACACAGGATATAAGATAAATTTCTCAGGAACAAAGATGCTAACGAGATGTGAAAACCTGTCCACAAGGGTTATAAGGGAAGCCATCGAAATTGCAAAGAGGCTCAAGGACTTAAATAGCAGAGATGATAGTCAGCGATTGCCTAATACTTGGAAAAATCTGCTTATGAAACATCAACCAGTAGTAGGTAGTAAAGAAACAGATCACAACTCGACAACACAATCCCAAATACTGGCAATAGGGTTGATAACACGCAGTAGGTCTCATAACTTAATTGGACCAAACGTTTCGGCCAATGAACGAGCGCCACCTACACAAAGGACCGACGGGACACTAGTCGCAAGCGTCAGTTCGCCCGCAGATGCCATACAGTGAGCTTTGAAAATGTTGAATGATGTTTCACCAAAACGTCAACTGCTTTACAGTCCTGAGAGGGACTCAGCACATATACGTAGCACACTAATTGGCAGGGCGAATGGTCATTAAATTCAACAGAATGAGGCAAGCGAACAAGAAGACCCAAAATTCCAAAAAAAAAGTGATCGAATGAGATGGTCCGTTATATCAAAATGTGCCAATTCTGTATGAAAGAAAGGAATCATGTGAAATGAATATCAAAATAATTACAGTTTGTTGTAAGAGTGAAATTAAACCATGACAACGTGTGAAGCCAATAACGCAGAGGACAATGTTTAGCATTACAGCCCGTCTGAGACCCAACAGCGAAATCAAGCAAGCCATCCAACAGCGGAACAGGCGTCGTGTGAGTTAAGCTTAAGTTACAGTTAATCATTTGTTAGTTTGAATCAGCACACCATCTTTTTTGTCCTTATCATTTCCGATAATAATAAAATTAAGGAATTTTTAAGGAATTTATAATGAATAATTTTTTCTTAAGGTTACGACGTGCAAACACAACATTTTTTGTCAAGAACACTTTTGTCGCATCTGGTTAAGATGAAAAAATTTGTGGCGGTATTGTTTCTAATTTTAACAATTTCTCCAGAAGCAATCAAGGTCACAAAATTTGGTTTTGGCGGGAAAGCTTTTTGTCGCATCAGTGTTAATTTGTGCAAAATTTTTAAGATTACACAGATTTAAAAAAAAAAGTTGATGCCAAACCATTTTATTCTTATATAATTTGATGCCCTGAATCCAAATCGGAAGTCCGCTAACCACTATCACGTCAGGTTCAAGGTCAAATGTCGTAAAATTCACTAAACAAATCTGAAGAAGTGGATATATAGGTTCTTAAGGTCACTGAATCCAAACTCATGGTTTGTTTATTCCCCAAGTATGTATACTTTTGAGAAAGCTGAATCCGAATTCTTGATTTATTTATTCCTCCAAGGTTAGCCAGAAGTCATATCAGCTGCATTTCAAGGACAAATTTATGATAGTGAGATTTTCATTGAGAACTACTCCATTTTTAGAGCTGACAGTGAGAGTAGACATACTGGGGGGGGGGGGGTGATGGTGTATTTTGGGGGTAATGTTATGGTGAAGAAGTGTCAGAGATTATGCAAGCAAAAGATATACTGGTTCTTGTCGACCAAAATTCGTTTAAACAATAGAGTGTTTTTCATTGTATGTTTGTATAGATCTCTAAATGGTAGCTGTCTGACTTTTTTGGATTTCTTTGAAAGTTGGTGTGACGAAAATATTCATGATTATAACTGGGGATTTTAATATTGATTGGAAGGCTGATAACACCTACAGTATAAGGTTAAAGCAATTTGTGGTTGATGCTGGGTTGGAGAATGTGGTTACAGAGTGTACTCGGCCTTGCGCAAATGGTGGGACTTTAATAGATCCAATAATTACTAATCATTTTGAAAAGAGCATGGCGCAAATCATAAAAACACCCAGAATCATAGATCATAATATGGTTTACCTTTACTTAACGGCTGTAATCTTGAAAAAACCTATAGAAATAAGAAGCAGAGGTAGAAATATTAATTATAGTACTATAAATGATAAATTATCCTTGATAAACTGGAACTATAAAACATTCGATATTGACCTCAAAAACCACTACTTTTACTTGAGGAACTTAAAGAGATTGTTTTTGACCTATCAAATAAAAATGGATCAGATGATATAAATGCTGTGTTTTTAAAGAGTCGTTTTGATAATATAGCTCTACCACTTATTAATTTGATAAATTCGTCATTTTTAGCATGTAAAATTTCCGATAAATTAAAAATATCGACTATTGTTCCTGTTCCTAAAGTAAATAATTCTTACAGGATTGTTGACTTGCGACCTGTTAATGTGCTTAGTTGTGTTGAAAAAATCATGGAAAAAGTAGTGATGAAACAATTGTTAGAATTCATAGAAGCCAAAAAAATTATAAATAGTATGCAATCTGGTTTTCGGGGTAAGCATGGCTGTGAAACTGCAGTGCAGTATATCCTTAATGACTGGAAACAGAGTTTCGATCAAAATCTTATTACGGGTGCTGTATTCTTGGATTTGAGGAGGGCCTTTGAGACTTTAGAGAGAGAAAGACTACTTAAAAAATTAGAAAGCATCGGTATAAGGGGTGAAGTGTTGAAATTTATGTATAATTACTTAATTAATAGAAAACAAAGATTGAAATTGAATGACGTTGTATCTGACGAGATTGAGAGCAGCATGGGTGTTCCACAGGGTAGTATGCTAGGTTCATTATTATTTCTTATGTATATTGACGAGATAGTGAATGCATCTGGTGATTGTATACATCTTTTTGCAGGATGTTCTTTTATATTTTGCATGTTCTGATGGTATTCAATTGGTTGACAGACTTAACTCTGCATTACAAAATTTAAATTGGTGGTGTTCTTGTAACCAATTAAAAATAAATGTGAAAAAAACCAAATTTATAATAATCTGCAATGATAATGATAACAGAACTTTTTCTCGTGAAGATCCTATTATTAAAGTAGGCAATGAAACAATTGAAATGGTGGAAAAGTTTAAATATTTAGGAGTAATCATAACTTAGTAAAAATAATCTCTTATAAAATTAGCTATATTCAAAGATGTTTTAATTTTTTGACAAGGTGGACTAAAACAATCCTGTTTAACACTCTGGTATTGTCGCACTTTGTTTATTGCTCCACAATTTTGTCCCTTCTTAATCAAAATGAAAAGGCAAAATAGAGCCATGAGAGTTATACTCTCAGGTACAAGAAGAACATCAATTAACTACATGTTGAGGGAAATGCAATGGTTGTCGGTGGAGGACTTCTTTCAATATCAAACATTGATCTTTATTTTTAAAATCAGATCGGGTAGTTTGCCTATATATTTACAAAATCATATTAATTATAATAGACATATACATGTATATGACACTAGATCGAGGGAAGACTTTTATATTCCTCCAGTATTAAAGAGACAAACACAAACCTCTGTATCCTTTAAAGGTCTAAACAGTTTTAATCAATTGCCCACAAATATTAAATGTTTAAAATCTCTAAATAAGTTTAAAGGTGTCGGAAGCAGTATTTTTTTAATAGGATCAATCCTTGAGACATGAACTTTGTTTTTTTTTAGATTTTTGTTTAATTATATATTAGTCTATGAATAATAAAGGATTTATATATATATATATATATATATATATATATATATATATATATATATATATATATATATATATATATATACAGGGTGATTCAAAAATCGATCACGAAACTTAAGGGGGTGATTCTACTTGACAAAATAAGGGTAGAGCTTCATATAATTTTTTTTCAAAATGTCATTCGGTTTCGAGTCCAAGTTCAAGTTTTTATTTTTTGTTTTTTGAATTACTCGCTTACAGGAAAACCGATTTGACTAATATTTGAAAGATAGGCTAAGTCTTCTGCGCTTCATCATTTTAGTAACAATTCACATTGATTGTTTGCCGCTAGAGGGCACTTTACCTACATTGAAAATTGTTTTTTTGTCATAATTTTTTAGTATTGACAGCTACAGTAGTTTTTGGCATAATTTCTGAAAGACTGATGCCAGGCCTTTAAAAAAGGTGCTCTTTATTTACATCGCTAAACCCAACGGTTTAGACGTAAATCACCCTTAAAAATTAAGTGGTAAATTTACTTTTCTCATTTCATTACCACCAGCTACCAGGTAAATAGCTATCAAAGTATACTAGAGCTGTCAGTTTAACATCAAATAAATTCGCTTTTTAAACTATTTAATTTATAATCTTAAAATAACTAATAATGGCTAATCACCAATATTCAAATATCGAATATTGTGATATCCATTTTTGTTATGGAAAAGCAAATGGTAATGCAGAGTTGGCAAGAAGATATTATATGGAGAGTTATCCGGAAAGAAATATCTCTCATGCTCAAACATTTTCCAGTGTGCACAGGAGGCTTGCGGAATGTGGTTCCTTTAAAAGTTATAATGGAAATAGGGGAAGACCTAGAACTGCTAGAAACGTGCAACAAGAAGAAAGAGTGCTTGAAATTATTGAAGATAATCCAGGTATTAGTACTAGAAAAATTGGGAATGAAGTGCGGCTCTGTCAGGCTAGTTCATGGAGGATACTAAGAGAAGAACAACTCTACCCGTTTCATTCAAAAAAGGTGCAGGCTCTTTATGACGATGATCGGCCGAGACGGTTGGAAATGTGCAATCAGATCCTAGCTAAGTATGAACACGATAATCGATTAATTGGCGTCATATTATTCACTGACGAAGCTGGTTTCACTCGTGATGGCATAACAAATCTACACAACATCCACACATATGCTTACGAGAACCCAAACAATGTGGTAGAAACGAAACATCAGCGTAGATTTTCACTAAATGTGTGGGCAGGGATAATAGGAGATTACCTTATTGGTCCTCATTTCTTTGATGGCCCATTAACTGGTGACGTATACTTAGATTTTATCCAAAATCGTCTCCCATTGTATCTGGAAGATGTGCCATTGGAAGTAAGGGCCAACATGTGGATCCTCCAAGACGGAGCTCCGCCCCACTTTAGTATACGTGTCCGACAGTATTTGAATGCAACGTATCCTGAGCGATGGATAGGACGAAGTGGACCATTGGCATGGGCAGCGAGGTCACCAGACCTTAATCCTATGGATTTTTTCTTTTGGGGTCATTTGAAACAATTGGTGTACGATATTCCAGTAATCAACGTCGAGGATCTTCGCTTCAGGATAATCGAAAAGTGCCAAATTATTAAAGAAACACCAGAAATTTTTCATCGAGTTAGGCGACATTTTTTGAAGAGTGTTAGGAAATGTATGGAAGAAAATGGGGGACATTTTGAGAATCTTTTTTAGTTTGTTTAGTACTGTTTCATTAATTTTTATCAATTAAATGTATATCGCAATAATCCATAATATGAATATTTACTGATTAGCCATTATTAGTTATTTTAAGATTATAAATTAAATAGTTTAAAAAGCGAATTTATTTGATGTTAAACTGACAGCTCTAGTATACTTTGATAGCTATTTACCTGGTAGCTGGTGGTAATGAAATGAGAAAAGTAAATTTACCACTTAATTTTTAAGGGTGATTTACGTCTAAACCGTTGGGTTTAGCGATGTAAATAAAGAGCACCTTTTTTAAAGGCCTGGCATCAGTCTTTCAGAAATTATGCCAAAAACTACTGTAGCTGTCAACACTAAAAAATTATGACAAAAAAACAATTTTCAATGTAGGTAAAGTGCCCTCTAGCGGCAAACAATCAATGTGAATTGTTACTAAAATGATGAAGCGCAGAAGACTTAGCCTATCTTTCAAATATTAGTCAAATCGGTTTTCCTGTAAGCGAGTAATTCAAAAAACAAAAAATAAAAACTTGAACTTGGACGGCTTGTAACTCGAAAACGAATGACATTTTGAAAAAAAATTATATGAAGCTCTACCCTTATTTTGTCAAGTAGAATCACCCCCTTAAGTTTCGTGATCGATTTTTGAATCACCCTGTATATATGACTTCCGTTCTCAGCAAATGAGATTTTGGCGAAACGTCGTGAAAACGATTTTTTAAACGAACGGATTGAAACCCGGAATAACCAAACCATTCATTCTACCATCCGTGAAAACCTACGATATAATATATATATATATATATATATATATATATATATATATATATATATATATATATATATATATATAAATTGAGAACAATCTAAATAAATCTGCAAAAGAAGGTATGTATACTTTTGGAGACGCTGAATCTGAATTCGTGGTTTGTTTAATACCGAAAGGCTAACCAGAGGTCATTTCAAGGTCAAATTGCACGGGCAGCTATATTGATGTTCGCTGCAAGTTACATAACAGCTAGGCGAGTTGTTCAGGTTAGTTCAGGTTAGTCCAGGTTAGTTCAGGTTAGTTCAAGTTAGTGTATAACACAAACCCCAAGCTCTCATACGTGTTGTGCCTTTGGTATATAGTTTCCGGAGAGGTTGGGGTTTATTTCATACACTCATAAATCATTGATTTTTTTGCCTCTGTCTGCAGCGTAACATGCATTGATCTCGCTGAGCGTGGGATATGTGGTTATGAGAGCTTATGTTTTGGTATATTTATAAAAACTTGATCTGATCGCCTGTCTGCAGTGTAGTGGCCATCAGTCTAGCTGCATGTAGAGTGTATGGTTTTGGCAGTTTAATTTTTGCCCTAAAAACTCGATTTGCTCCCCTGTCTGCTGTATAATGGATATCAATCTAGCTGTGCGTGGGTTATGTGAGTTTGGAAGCTTCGGTTTTAGATTACTATTTCATAATAACTAACTCTGTTGGCATATCTGCTTTGTATGTAACGAACATCAATCTAGCTGTGCGTGAGGTACGAGGTTTTGGGAGCTTCAGTTTCGGCTCAAAAAATTGATCCGTTTGACTGCCTGCTATGTAACGGATATCGATCTAGCTGCGCCTAAGTAATCTTCTTTTTCAGATTTATTTAGTGGATTCCTTTTAATTTGATCTTGAAATGCTCCTGAAATGACCTCTGGCTGACCTTAGGGGATTAGACAAACCACGAATCCAAATTCAGCGACATCAAAAACCTATATTTCTTTTTAGATTTACTTAGTAGTTTTTTCGCAATTTGAGCTTGTAATGACCCTAAGATGACCTTTGATCGACCATTGAATCTTGAAATGATCTTGAAACTGACGTGATAGAGGTTATCGGACCTCAGATTTGGATTAAGGGCGTCTAACTACATAAGAATAAAATTGTCTGGTAAAAGAGGCATCCACTTTTTTTTGTAAATCTGTGTTATTATCAACACTAACTTATGAAGCAGCGTTTAAATTGAAAAACTGTACAATAACAATGAAATAACTGCTGATGGCACTAATATGTAAAAAAATTAGTTTTTTATTGATTTCCGTTACTCTTGACAGCGTAAATTTCACTTTCTTCATTTTCATTTGTTCTACGAAATCTTGCAATTCTTGTCGTTTCTCCGAGAACTGGTGCTCGTCCTTCATTAGCTGATAGCAAGTCTTCAAAATCGTCTCGGATTCTTTTACCGATTTGTCACAGAAGTAGGCAGTAATCCAAGGAATGAACTGAAATAAATAAAAGAATAATTAAGAATGTGCCCTTAAGATGGAATTTTTGTGATCTACCGTTTTTTTCTCCCTTCGGATATCCGTATTTTGGAAAATTTTTTACTGTAGAAAAATAGGAACGTACGGTGTGTCCCATTTTAGACATTTTTACGGGGTATTGGAATTATTCTCAAAGACATAGTGTTGCGGTTTTCACTTTAGTTTCCTACTTTTCACCAAAACGAAAGATTTCGGTGTCAAATTTGTCATGGCTTTCTTAGATTTTAATCTCTTTTTTATTTTATTTATTTATTTACTTATTTATTTATTTATCTGTTTATTTATTTATTTAATTATTTATTTGTTTATTTGTTTAATTATTTATTTATTCACAAACTCTACAGATTTTCCTACAACATATAACATATTTACAAGGAGAGAATAATAGCACCTAGACGATTAGAAATCTGTATGTGCTAAAATATTATAATGAATATAAACAAAGTCTGGTTTCATGTACAAAACAAAAAGTAAAAGTTCCTAAAACCCTAAATTACATTAACTTTCAAAAATATCTTTTCAAATCGATTCCACCTCAGAAAAACCAATTCCTTACTACACACTTTGCAAATTTCTAATCTCACTGGGCAATAAGTTGGGAACTAGTAGTGGATATATCCACTGCTATTGTATCTCACACGGAGGAATCCGTGAAAGCCGCATAAACATATATACGCCATCCGGCAAGAGGACGGCGAAGCCGCGTTCAGTATTTGAATGGTTCCTTCCGATATGTCCTTTGCACAACCAGGTGCACGTCGGTACCCTGATGAGTCTAATAGAGACGAAACATGTACCTCTGTCGAATCACTGTGGCGGGGAGGGGTAAGTTTTGACTGTCTTCTTGGTATGGTGGTACAGGTAGGCCATCATCTCGATGGTGGTGGAATGGGATGAATTGTGTTCTGTAGCAATTTATCCAAATTGTGCAACCTCTACCAAGGAAAGGATATGATGGAACGAAGTTTGCATTTACTGTTTGCATTTTAATTCATCCATACACGGAGTTGCATCTAGTTGTACGTTTAGCTGAATGTGACTTCAGCACTACAACGGCATAATATGGATATATCCATAGCTATTGCATCTCACACGGAGGAATCCGTGAAAGCCGCATAAACATGGCCCAAAAGCTCTAAAGTATCAAAGTTGTGTTTTTTAAAAGGAACCCCCTGTATATATTTGGATTTTTGATTTCTCCGATCAAAATAAGTGCCTATTTTCATAAGGTTTATAGTACCTGAACCCTAAGGGTTTTTAAGTAATTTGAATTTTGACAAAATCTAACATAATTTTCATGTTTCAAATACTTCAGAAGTATTTCAGTTATATATTCGAAATTTACAGTGAAATGTAAAAATAAATCATACTTTATATTCCAACTATAATAAACGTGCTATATTATACAGGGTGTTCAAAAATTAAAACTAATCAAATAAGAACTTTAAGTGGCTATAACTTGATTAATTTAAATAAAACGCTATACTTTTTAACTTACCGAAAAATGTGCCTTTTAAACAGTTATCGAATGGTATGGGGGTGTTTTATAGCTAGGTCTTCGTGTTTTCACCGAATATGCCAAATAATCGTTTTCTGCACTATTTTATGTTTTTTGAATAGATGTTCTAATGTATCTAGTTGTCTAAGGTATTTGGAAATGACAGATAATTTACAACTATAAGAATAATAATCAGGAATATCTTTACAAATGTTCAGAAACTCGGAATGCGATTTATAGTCGTCCAACAGGCTATAATAGCAATAATGGTAATAACATATTGACGATAGCAAAAAACAGAAGCAAAATATTTATAGTAGATCTTCGAAATGTCGACCATCCATTTCCAAACACTTACATATTCTTATTTCGAAACCACTGCTAACTCTGAACAACATTTGCGGGGTTACAGTTTGAAAGGTGCCTCTAGCGTATTTTCATATCTTATGGTGTTGTCCGGGGCGCATTGTACACAATTCCTTTTATGTATCTCTATAAAAAGAAATCTGGTGTAGTTAAGTCCGGAGATCTCGTGGGCCAATTTTGAAATCCGTCTCTCCCAATCCACCTGTTTCGAAAGTTGACATTTAAAAATTGTCGAACCTCGCGATGATAATGAGGCGGAGCTCCGTCCAGTTGGAGCCACATAGTTGTTCTAATATTTAAAAGGGCATCTTCATTAGTGTGTTATTAAACACTGGAAGTTGGTGTAAAAGAAAATCGCGAAACATCAAACCATTTATACGTCAGTCAAAAAAGTAGGGTCCAATTAAGTGTGGACCCAGTATTCCTGCCCCCCATTAACCGACCACCTATTCTGGTTTTTCATAACTCTGTATTCATGCGAACTTGAAACAGAATAGTAATGGAAGTTGTGTCTATTTACGAAACCATTGTCATGAATAGTACATTCATCACTAAACAACACATTATCAAAAAAGTGTTCATTTTCTGCCACTTTATTTAACACCTACAAGCAGAATTCAGTTCGATTGTAAAAATGGTTTCCGTGAAGTTCTTGGCAAAGTTGGATTTTATAAAGATGAAATGTTCATTTGTTAAGAATCCTTGAAACACTTGCTTGGTTAATGTTAGTATTTTCTGATATATGATTCTGACTAATATTGGGATTTTCGATCACTGAACCAAGTACAGTAAAAAAATTTTTTTCCTCCTCAGTGACAGGTTTTCTTATAACAGGTTTTTTATAACTGACACTTCCATTTTCCCGAAACTGGTTTAATAGTCTCACAAAAACGGCTGGTTTAGGATGTATTTTTTTTCAGGAAGCCCCTGAGCATAGAATCGAGAAGCCAACAAACAATTTTGATGCCATTCTCCAAGGATAAAAATCATATCAATATGCTCTTCCTTTGGATATATCTTCTTTATGACAAAGCAAGAATACAACAATATTCAAATAATTCAATTCAATAATTGAAGTTTCACTGTTACAAAAAATAATACCGCTATTATAGAAAAAGGCCTTGCAGACTAAACTGACAGATTAAATGAATTATTATATATACAACTAGATACATTAGAAAATCTATTCAAAAACACAAAATGGTGTAGAAAAGGATTATTTGGCGTATTCTGTGAAAACACCATGACTTAGCTATAGAACACCCTTATACTATTCGATAGGTATTTAAAAGATACATTTTCTGGTAAGTTAAAAAGTAGAGCGTTCTATTTAAATTAATCAAGTTATAGCCACTTAAAGTTCTTATTTGATTAGTTTTAATTTTTGAACACCCTGTATAATATAGCAAGTCTATTATAATTAGGACATTCGACAGGTATTTAAAAGGTACATTTTCTGGTAAGTTCAAAAGTACAGCGTTCTATCTAAATTAATCAAGTTATAGCCACTTAAAATTCTTATTTGATTAGTTTTAATTTTTGAACACCCTGTATAATATAGCAAGTTTATTATAACTGGGATACAAAATATGATTTCACTGTAAATTTCGAGTACACAACTGAAATACTTCTTAAATATTTGAAGCATGAAAATTAGGTTAAATTTTGTCAAAATTCAAATTATTTAAAAACCCTTAAGGTTTAGGTACTACAAACTTTATTAAAATAGGCACTTAATTTGATCGGAGAATTAAAAAATGCAAAAATATACAGATGGTTCATTTAGAAAAAAACACAACTTTGATACTTTCAGAGCTTTTGGGATACCCTGTCTAATATGAAAATAATTTTAAAAAGCAGCTATATTAGACCCCCATATATCTCAAAAGTAAAACTTTTTGAAAGTCACGTATTTTGGCGCAATATTCCGTATATATATATATATATATATATATATATATATATATATATATATATATATATATATATATATATATATATATATATATATATATATATATATATATATATATATATATATACAGGGTGATTCAAAAATCGATCACGAAACTTAAGGGGGTGATTCTACTTGACAAAATAAGGGTAGAGCTTCATATAATTTTTTTTCAAAATATCATTCGTTTTCGAGTTACAAGCCGTCCAAGTTCAAGTTTTTATTTTTTATTTTTTGAATTACTCGCTTACAGGAAAACCGATTTGACTAATATTTGAAAGATAGGCTAAGTCTTCTGCGCTTCATCATTTTAGTAACAATTCACATTGATTGTTTGTCGCTAGAGGGCACTTTACCTACATTGAAAATTGTTTTTTTGTCATAATTTTTTAGTGTTGACAGCTACAGTAGTTTTTGGCATAATTTCTGAAAGACTGATGCCAGGCCTTTAAAAAAGGTGCTCTTTATTTACATCGCTAAACCCAACGGTTTAGACGTAAATCACCCTTAAAAATTAAGTGGTAAATTTACTTTTCTCATTTCATTACCACCAGCTACCAGGTAAATAGCTATCAAAGTATACTAGAGCTGTCAGTTTAACATCAAATAAATTCGCTTTTTAAACTATTTAATTTATAATCTTAAAATAACTAATAATGGCTAATCAGTAAATATTCATATTATGGATTATTGCGATATACATTTAATTGATAAAAATTAATGAAACAGTACTAAACAAACTAAAAAAGATTCTCAAAATGTCCCCCATTTTCTTCCATACATTTCCTAACACTCTTCAAAAAATGTCGCCTAACTCGATGAAAAATTTCTGGTGTTTCTTTAATAATTTGGCACTTTTCGATTATCCTGAAGCGAAGATCCTCGACGTTGATTACTGGAATATCGTACACCAATTGTTTCAAATGACCCCAAAAGAAAAAATCCATAGGATTAAGGTCTGGTGACCTCGCTGCCCATGCCAATGGTCCACTTCGTCCTATCCATCGCTCAGGATACGTTGCATTCAAATACTGTCGGACACGTATACTAAAGTGGGGCGGAGCTCCGTCTTGGAGGATCCACATGTTGGCCCTTACTTCCAATGGCACATCTTCCAGATACAATGGGAGACGATTTTGGATAAAATCTAAGTATACGTCACCAGTTAATGGGCCATCAAAGAAATGAGGACCAATAAGGTAATCTCCTATTATCCCTGCCCACACATTTAGTGAAAATCTACGCTGATGTTTCGTTTCTACCACATTGTTTGGGTTCTCGTAAGCATATGTGTGGATGTTGTGTAGATTTGTTATGCCATCACGAGTGAAACCAGCTTCGTCAGTGAATAATATGACGCCAATTAATCGATTATCGTGTTCATACTTAGCTAGGATCTGATTGCACATTTCCAACCGTCTCGGCCGATCATCGTCATAAAGAGCCTGCACCTTTTTTGAATGAAACGGGTAGAGTTGTTCTTCTCTTAGTATCCTCCATGAACTAGCCTGACAGAGCCGCACTTCATTCCCAATTTTTCTAGTACTAATACCTGGATTATCTTTAATAATTTCAAGCACTCTTTCTTCTTGTTGCACGTTTCTAGCAGTTCTAGGTCTTCCCCTATTTCCATTATAACTTTTAAAGGAACCACATTCCGCAAGCCTCCTGTGCACACTGGAAAATGTTTGAGCATGAGGGATATTTCTTTCCGGATAACTCTCCATATAATATCTTCTTGCCAACTCTGCATTACCATTTGCTTTTCCATAACAAAAATGGATATCACAATATTCGATATTTGAATATTGGTGATTAGCCATTATTAGTTATTTTAAGATTATAAATTAAATAGTTTAAAAAGCGAATTTATTTGATGTTAAACTGACAGCTCTAGTATACTTTGATAGCTATTTACCTGGTAGCTGGTGGTAATGAAATGAGAAAAGTAAATTTACCACTTAATTTTTAAGGGTGATTTACGTCTAAACCGTTGGGTTTAGCGATGTAAATAAAGAGCACCTTTTTTTAAAGGCCTGGCATCAGTCTTTCAGAAATTATGCCAAAAACTACTGTAGCTGTCAACACTAAAAAATTATGACAAAAAAACAATTTTCAATGTAGGTAAAGTGCACTCTAGCGGCAAACAATCAATGTGAATTGTTACTAAAATGATGAAGCGCAGAAGACTTAGCCTATCTTTCAAATATTAGTCAAATCGGTTTTCCTGTAAGCGAGTAATTCAAAAAACAAAAAATAAAAACTGTAACTCGAAAACGAATGACATTTTGAAAAAAAATTATATGAAGCTCTACCCTTATTTTGTCAAGTAGAATCACCCCCTTAAGTTTCGTGATCGATTTTTGAATCACCCTGTATATATATATATATATATATATATATATATATATATATATATATATATTATTTGTTTGTTTTTCCTGGGATTATGGTCCGTTAAAAAATGGAATGAAAATGTAATGGTGATGTTGTATTTTCTGTTTATTAAATTTTTTTTTTAAATATTATCGTTTCGGTAATTTTTTTTACCTTCTTCAGAATGTGTGTAGCTAAAAAAACAAAGTATTTGATTGATTTTACAATTAAATTATTTACATGTTATGTATTTACCTTGAACAATGATTCAGGAACAACACTGCACTTACATGTATACATTTATTTAAAAATTTTGTTCTATTGAAAATTTAATTTTCGCGAGATTCACAGAGTTCAAGATGACCGTGTGTGCCATCTTGAAGTTAAGATGATACTGAGAGAACAGATGGTATTTTTTTGTATAATGTTATTTTTGGTTTGGTATCTGCCTTAGCAGAAATTTATTTTATTTTGTTTTTCTGTTTCTATTGTAAACTGTAGTTTAGGTGATCCTTCGACCTAACCTTATACCATATTAACAATACCATAAAAACTGAATGGTATACTAAAAAAACATGGTCCTCCAGATATTTACATTTTAAATCCCAACACCCTGTCTCTCACAAAAAAACCGTGGTTATATGTCTCGCAGATCGCAGCATTAAGTTATCAGATCCGGAATACCGAAAACTGGCCATCCAAAAAGCAAAAGAAGCCTTAAAAATAAACAACTATCCCGAAAACCTAGTCAATAATCTATTTAAAAAAAGAATTCACAAATTTTATAACGAAAATTCACCAAATACTAAATCAAAACAGAAACACGGAAAATACGTATCACTTCCATATATTTAAACACTATCTGAAAAACTCCAAAATACGTTCAAGAAATACGACGTAACGGTCAGCCATAAGGGTCACAACCTTCTAAAAAATTGCTACAATAAACTTGAATCGGAAATACCAAAAGATAAAAAACACATGTCGTCTACAGTATCCCATGCAAAGACTGCGAAGGCGAATATATAGGCCAAACAAGCCAACATCTAAAAAATCGATTAAATGGGCACAAATACGACAAAAAAATAAAACGGCCTTAACAACACACAGCATGGAAAATCGCCACTCTTTTAACTTTGAAAAAGTAAAAATCTTGAAAAAGGAAAACCATACAAAAAAACGAGAAATCCTAGAAATGATAGAAATACAAAAAAACAAACATGCAGTAAATGCTAAGGCAGATACCAAATAACTTAGCAAAATATATAATAACATTATAAAATAAGAACCAAAAAATTAAAATTCTAAAACCAAAACCGCATTGCATTTTCGAACTAGACCCTTTTAACCCACAATAGCCAAAACAACCCTCATTACCTACAAAAAAATACCATCTGTTCTCTCAGTACCATCTTAACTTCAAGATGACACACGCGGTCATTAAATTTTCAATAGAACAAAATTTTTAAATAAATGTATACATGTAAGTACAGTGTTGTTCTTGAATCATTGTTCAAGGTAAATACATAACATGTAAATAATTTAATAGTAAAATCAATCAAATACTTTGTTTTTTTAGCTACACACATTCTGACGAAGGTAAAAAAAATGACCGAAACGTTAATGTTTAAAAAAAAAATGTAATAAACAGAAAATACAACACCACCATTACATTTTAATTCCATTTTTTAAGGGACCATAATCCCAGGAAAAACAAACAAATAAAAAATATTTTAATAAAGGTCCAAGAAATAAATAAGAAATACCTCATATATATATATATATATATATATATATATATATATATATATATATATATATATATATATATAGATTTGAAATTTGCGAAGGTGTTTATCCAATTGGTGACGCAGACAAAAGTTGAAAGCTGTATTCATTGATAAATAAATAAAATTATGAAATATTTTTAAAAATTTTTAATTGCCGCCATCAATTTTGTCTGTGTACAATGTTAAAAGAGATAATGATTCAAAACACATATGTTGATGATTTTCAGGTTAATTTTCATTACTGAGTGTTACTCATAACTTGTATTAAGAAGGAAGATGCTCCAGTTGTCAATTTTGAGTAAATAATTGCTGTTTTTAAGTACTTTTTAAATTAATTTTAATAAATTGTGTTTTTGAATTGATCCATTTTGTAAGTGATCACAACGCAACTAACTTACCAAAAAAATTAGACGATTAATCCCGCTCACTTTATGAAAATTTAAATACATTTTTTTGAGTATTAATTCGTAGGATGTAGAACAAAACCATACTCCATAAGCCCAGTAATACGAATAAATGAAGAACAATGTATTTTCGAATACAGCATCGACGAGACCCGAAATAATTTGAATTTTAAAAAATATTTTTCGGCATTCTCGAATATTTTTGAGGCAACTTTCTCTATTTTCAGACTTGCAAGTTTTTAATCGGTCATTTATATTTTTACATTTCATTTTAATTATATAAAGTAATGCGCTAACCAAGAGTAGTAACGTTTTCGAGTAAAACCCAGATATATTTCTGCAAAGTGCAAACCATGATATTTCTGTATCAATCCAGTATAACACTGGAAAAACATACATTATTACAACTATTAATAAAAATATGAAAAAATTTTTATTAGCATTACTAGCTTCAACGGAAAACCAATTTTCAGAATTATTCATACTTTCCAACAAAATCAGTTCTTCAAATAGTTTTTGCCAATATCTCCTATAAAAAGTTGAAGAAATAAATGTAAAAACTATTATAATATATGCAAGTAATATGACACTTTTTCCCAGATTTACATAAAGATGTATATAAGTTACGGTATATTCTAAACCTTGTATTACTAATGTGTCTATACTCTTGGCGAATACAAAACTAATTCCTCCAAGAAGAGTGACGATCAAGAAACAAAACCATTTGAAGCTTTTTAAATTCAGTTCTTCAAAGTTATACGGGGGAATAAATCCAAAAATACTGCCATAAACATTCATTAACTTGTAAATTCTTATTTTATTTTTCAATTTGTTTAACATTTTTGTAAACATGTCCATTACTTCTGAAGAGCAATCGAACTGTTTACCACAGAACATCGGTATCTAGGCACTTTTCAAATACAAACAATTTTAAAATTTAGTCATTACATATTATTGACTTAATTATCGTTAACTTAATATTAATTTTGTTTACACGGTAAAAAAAACTTGAGAGAGAGAGAGAGAGAGATAATATGTATTTAAATCTGATAGAGGTGTAAAAGTAACGAAAAAAAGCATACCCGTATATATTCGTTACTATAACAATTAGTACTCGGTACTATCGTATCGTTACGTTACTCGTTACTTCTGATACCTCATAACATGTTATTGTAGAAAAAATACTTAGGTATACAGGGTGAGTCAACGATTGGATGAAGTAAGTTTGTGCCTTTTCGGTGAAATTTACAAAAAAACTATATTTATTGTTTGATACAGTTTATTTTTATGCAGATTTTAAAAATATTTAGGACTCTACAGGGTGAGCCAAAAAACTAGGACAGCATAAAGTTGAATTTTTTTAAATAGAACACCCTATATACGAATCGTATTTTCGATTTAGCTTACAATTTTAAATCTTTTTTATTAAGAGTTTACTATAACAAAACTTTATAGTTTCTGAGATAATTAAGTTTAAAGAAAAAAAGTCACATTTTCAAGTATCAATTCAATCCTAAATAACGTTTTCAATTTTGTGACAAATATATTCAAATTTGGAATTTAGCAAGGCCAAGGATAAGTTAACATAATTTTTACCTAATATTTGCAATAAAAGCTACAGGGTGTTGAACACATCGGCTCAAATTTGAACAAGTTTAAATGAATAAATATCTTTTTTTTAAATGGTACACCCTGTGTATTTTCATGTTATTTAATAGAGTAATAAAAACCCTAAAAGTTTTGTTCAATATATCCTATACCTATTTATAATAGTTTTTGAGATATTTCAGTTTTTCTTATTTTCCATACTTTTTTACAGAAATAGTCTTCATTATTATAGTAGCCATGTAAAATAATAAAAAAAAACTACAGAAACAAACAGAATGTGGTTAAATATGATGAAATACATTATTCGTTATATTACAACGGCAATAGTTTAATTAAACATAATGTGAAAAAATTAACACAACAATAACGACAAGGCAAATACATATTTACTTTTATACTAAATTGAAACATTGGTTTTTTTGCCTTCATCTTATATTGTAAAATGAATTTTCCAAAGAATAAGTTAATAGATATGATTTATACAAAAGGAGAGGCTCAAAAAAATTGCCTTCTTGCTCAAAGAATTTACAAAATGAAGTATCCTGATCGACGCCAGCCTAATACCCATACTTTTCAAAACTTAATGCAAATATTTGATTCTACTGGTACTGTTGATTATCCAAAACGTAAAGTGGTCAACAAACCAGTAACTAATGAAGAAAAAGAACTACAAGTATTGTTAAATGTTAAGGAAAATCCTTATATTGGTAGCCGTCAGTTAGCAGCATTATGTGAAACATCACAATCCACCGCTTATCGTACTACCAAGAAATATAGGTATCATCCATATCACATGGAATTACACCAAGAATTGCATGGACAGGATATTGAAAGTCGTGTAAACTTTTGTCGTACAATAAATGCGGAGATTCAATTAAATCCAAATTTATTATGCAAGGTAATGTTTAGTGATGAAGCTACTTTTAGAAGTAACGGTGCCGTAAATAGACGCAACATGCATTATTATGCTACAGAAAACCCATTTTGGATTAGAGAGGTGCAACATCAAAACCACTGGTCATTAAATGTTTGGTGTGGTATTCATCATAATCGGATTATTGGACCCCACTTTTTTAATGAACCACTAAATGGCCATAGTTACCTGAACTTTCTACAAGAAGAACTACCCCAACTGCTTCAAGGTCTCGATAGGGATGAGCTCGACAGTATGTGGTTCCAGCACGATGGTGCGCCTCCGCATTACCATCGTGAAGTTCGTGCGTTTTTGGACCAACGATATCCGCAAAAATGGATTGGACGTGGGGGTTTCATTGAGTGGCCACCAAGGTCTTGCGACATCACCCCATTAGATTTCTTCCTATGGGGTTATATTAAAAATAAGGTGTATGTTAATCCACCAACAACAGTGGAAGATATGCGAAACAGGATTAGGGATACCTGTAGAACAATAACGCCACTAATTTTGTCCAGGGTCCGAGAAAATCTGCAAAAAAGACTAAATTTGTGCATTGCACAAGAGGGTCGTTTATTCGAACACTTATTAAAAAGAAATAATTAATCTCAGTATTTAATAGGTAATTTTTTTGTTTCAATTTAGTATAAAAGTAAATATGTATTTGCCTTGTCGTTATTGTTGTGTTAATTTTTTCACATTATGATTAATTAAACTATTGCCGTTGTAATATAACGAATAATGTCTTTCATCATATTTAACCACATTCTGTTTGTTTCTGTAAAAAAGTATGGAAAATAAGAAAAACTGAAATATCTCAAAAACTATTATAAATAGGTATAGGATATATTGAACAAAACTTTTAGGGTTTTTATTACTCTATTAAATAACATAAAAATATACAGGGTGTACCATTTAAAAAAAAAAGATATTTATTCATTTAAACTTGTTCAAATTTGAGCCGATGTGTTCAACACCCTGTAGCTTTTATTGCAAATATTACATAAAAATTATGTTAACTTGTCCTTGGCCTTGCTAAATTCCAAATTTGAATATATTTGTCACAAAATTGAAAACGTTATTTAGGATTGAATTGATGCTTGAAAATGTGACTTTTTTTCTTTAAACTTAATTATCTCAGAAACTATAAAGTTTTGTTATAGTAAACCCTTAATAAAAAAGGTTTAAAATTATAAGCTAAATCGAAAATACGATTCGTATATAGGGTGTTCTATTTAAAAAAATACAACTTTATGCTGTCCTAGTTTTTTGGCTCACCCTGTAGAATCCTAAATATTTTTAAAATCTGCGTAAAAATAAACTGTATCAAACAATAAATATAGTTTCTTTGTAAATTTCACCGAAAAGGCACAAACTTACTTCATCCAATCGTTGACTCACCCTGTACATTACATACTAAGCTGCGTAAGGTGCATTTTTTCACTTTTCCGTATTTTGAACCAGACTTGTGTTTAAGTTATTCTAAATTTAGTTTGATTTAATAGGTAAAGTGTAGAACTACAAGAACTGTTGACGGAATCTACTAAATTTGCAATGGATTTACTGTTTTGAAAATTTCAACCGTGAGCTTATGTTATATAACAATAACATCGCAATCCATTATGCATCGATTATAGTGAAAAAGCAACAAATAGGTGTCGAAAATTATTTATTGACAACAAAATTTAAACAACATTCTAACGATAAATTAACATAAAAATAGTTTTGCTTAGAATGAAATTAAACATAAAAAATAAAATAAAACATGTTTTAAACAAAATTAAAACGATAACAAAAATCTTTTGTTCTTAGAATGAAATTAAACATCATAATAAAATAAAAACATATTTTAAACAAAACTAAAACAACAAAGAAAATATTTTTTCTTAGAATGAAATTGAACCTAGAGTGCCGCAATTGTTATGGGCGCTAGTACTATATATTTTAAATATTGTAAAAAAAACATATTAAATAAAAACATTTTATGGCAGGAATCTCTGGTTCATATTTAAAAATAAAATCTTTTCCATTCGCTTTGGTTCAATAGAGCTGCGCCTCTCACTTAATATTTGGCCCGATTTGGAAAAAGTCCTTTTAGATGGTACCGAGGTAGCTATCACTGATAAATATTTCTCAGCCAAGTTTGAGAGTTCGGGGTATAGAATTGCCAGCGCCTGCCACCATTTCAAAGGACACTTATTTGTAGGAATAATGCGTTCTTCTAGATATTGCCTCATGGTAATTATGTTGCTGCTAACTATAGAGTTCGAAGCAGACGCTGACGTTGCCAAAGCGTCAAAATCTCTCCATATTGAGTCGTTATCAGCGTCGGTGTCGCTAGTAGATATAGCTAACATCGATTCGTTCTCGTTAGATTCTATTGACTGCTTATGAAAGTTAAACTCGTTTTGCAGCTCAGTTTTCAATGCATCTTTGGCAGTTTCTTCCCTGTATCTGTAATAATATTTGTATCTAAATTGTGAAAAATTCTAATCATACTTTCTGTCAAAGCGAGGACCATTAGAACAGTCACTTTTTTTTTCTGAAGACATTTCTTCAGTGAGTTGTTTCAATAGCTTCAGAATTTTTATTATTTCTGGCAGTGTCTGCCATTCGCCTTCCGAAAGATTTTCTACCGGATTTTGTAGGATTCCAAGAGACGCTTCTAAAGGTTCTTGAAGTGAACAAATCCTCTCAATCATGTCCACGGTACTGTTCCATCTGGTCACTACGTCCATTTTAAGCTTTAATAGTTTTTGATTAGGTCTCAACTGCTCCTGCATTGCAATTAGTTTTTTGGTAGCTATTGGATTCTTGTGAAAATGTTCCACAATGGCTTTTATTTTTTTTAACAGCTCCCCGAATCCACAGTCCTGGAGTCCTGCACGCACCACTAAATTAAGAGTGTGAGCGATACACGGCAAATGTTCATAATTTGTTAATCGTATAGCCGCCTTCATGTTCGCTGCGTTATTTGTAACGCAGACAAATATTTTATCTTGTATGCTCCAATCGAAGAGCAACCTATACAGCTCATGTTTAAAATATTCGGCCGTGTGTCGCTCATGACATTCAAAACATCCTAATAAAACTGACTTCAACTCCCAATTTAATAAATAATGGGCTGTTACAGTTTGGTAAGAAGTTGTTGCTTTTGAAGTCCAGCCATCCGTGGTAATCGATACATATTTTGCACTCTCTAATTCTTCTTTTAATTTTTTTTGGACTACTGAGTAATGAGCATCCAATAAAGTATTGCTTAATATGTACCTTGAAGGCATTTTGTAACCTGGTTCTAAATAATTAATAAGATCTTTAAAACCCGCGTCTTCAACTACAGAAAAAGGCTGAAGGTCTTTAACATTATTTTAAAAATTAAATCATTATTTTTTTTTCTCTTATTACACCTACTGGACGTTTAATAAAGGCACTTAACTTAGTCTACTGCGAATTGATTTCATTTGTTTTAATTACAGGATCCGTAGATTCTGTACCGGGTGAGTCAACGATTGGATGAAGTAAGTTTGTGCCTTTTCGGTGAAATTTACAAAGAAACTATATTTATTGTTTGATACAGTTTATTTTTACGCAGATTTTAAAAATATTTAGGACTCTACAGGGTGAGCCAAAAAACTAGGACAGCATAAAGTTGTATTTTTTTAAATAGAACACCCCATATACGAATCGTATTTTCGATTTAGCTTATAATTTTAAATCTTTTTTATTAAGGGTTTACTATAACAAAACTTTATAGTTTCTGAGATAATTAAGTTTAAAGAAAAAAAGTCACATTTTCAAGCATCAATTCAATCCTAAATAACGTTTTCAATTTTGTGACAAATATATTCAAATTTGGAATTTAGCAAGGCCAAGGACAAGTTAACATAATTTTTATCTAATATTTGCAATAAAAGCTACAGGGTGTTGAACACATGGGCTCAAATTTGAACAAGTTTAAATGAATAAATATCTTTTTTTTTAAATGGTACACCCTGTATATTTTCATGTTATTTAATAGAGTAATAAAAACCCTAAAAGTTTTGTTCAATATATCGTATACCTATTTATAATAGTTTTTGAGATATTTCAGTTTTTTTTATTTTCCATACTTTTTTACAGAAATAGTCTTCATTATCATAGTAGCCATGTAAAATAATAAAAAGAAACTACAGAAACAAACAGAATGTGGTTAAATATGATGAAAATACATTATTCGTTATATTACAACGGCAATAGTTTAATTAAACATAATGTGAAAAAATTAACACAACAATAACGACAAGGCAAATACATATTTACTTTTATACTAAATTGAAACAAAAAAATTACCTATTAAATACTGAGATTAATTATTTCTTTTTAATAAGTGTTCGATTAAACGACCCTCTTGTGCAATGCACAAATTTAGTCTTTTTTGCAGATTTTCTCGGACCCTGGACAAAATTAGTGGCGTTATTGTTCTACAGGTATCCCTAATCCTGTTTCGCATATCTTCCACTGTTGTTGGTGGATTAACATACACCTCATTTTTAATATAACCCCATAGGAAGAAATCTAATGGGGTGATGTCGCAAGACCTTGGTGGCCACTCAATGAAACCCCCACATCCAATCCATTTTTGCGGATATCGTTGGTCCAAAAACGCACGAACTTCACGATGGTAATGCGGAGGCGCACCATCGTGCTGGAACCACATACTGTCGAGCTCATCCCTATCGAGACCTTGAAGCAGTTAGGGTAGTTCTTGTAAAAAGTTCACGTAACTATGGCCATTTAGTGGTTCATTAAAAAAGTGGGGTCCAATAATTCGATTATGATGAATACCACACCAAACATTTAATGACCAGTGGTTTTGATGTTGCACCTCTCTAATCCAAAATGGGTTTTCTGTGGCATAATAATGCATGTTGCGTCTATTTACGGCACCGTTACTTCTAAAAGTAGTTTCATCACTAAACATTACCTTGCATAATAAATTTGGATTTATTTGGATCTCCGCATTTATTGTACGACAAAAGTTTACACGACTTTCAAAATCCTGTCCATGCAATTCTTGATGTAATTCCATGTGATATGGATGATACCTATATTTCTTGGTAGTACAATTAGCGGTGGATTGTGATGTTTCACATAATGCTGCTAACTGACGGCTACCAATATAAGGATTTTCCTGAACATTTAACAATACTTCTAGTTCTTTTTCTTCATTAGTTACTGGTTTGTTGACCACTTTACGTTTTGGATAATCAACAGTACCAGAAGAATCAAATCTCTGCATTAAGTTTTGAAAAGTATGGGTATTAGGCTGGCGTCGATCAGGATACTTCATTTTGTAAATTCTTTGAGCAAGAAGGCAATTTTTTTGAGCCTCTCCTATTGTATAAATCATATCTATTAACTAAGTCTTTGGAAAATTCATTTTACAATATAAGATGAATGCAAAAAAAACCAAACTACACTACATAAAAACCAAAAGAAGCGATTGCGGTTATAAATTTGACACACAGAAAAATGTTCTTTTACATTATTTTTGCCATGGCTACTATGATAATGAAGACTATTTCTGTAAAAAAGTATGGAAAATAAGAAAAACTGATATATCTCAAAAACTATTATAAATAGGTATAGGATATATTGAACAAAACTTTTAGGGTTTTTATTACTCTATTAAATAACATGAAAATATACAGGGTGTACCATTTAAAAAAAAAGATATTTATTCATTTAAACTTATTCAAATTTGAGCCGATGTGTTCAACACCCTGTAGCTTTTATTGCAAATATTAGGTAAAAATTATGTTAACTTGTCCTTGGCCTTGCTAAATTTCAAATTTGAATATATTTGTCACAAAATTGAAAACGTTATTTAGGATTGAATTGATGCTTGAAAATGTGACTTTTTTTCTTTAAACTTAATTATCTCGGAAACTATAAAGTTTTGTTATAGTAAACCCTTAATAAAAAAGATTTAAAATTATAAGCTAAATCGAAAATATGATTCGTATATAGGGTGTTCTATTTAAAAAAATACAACTTTATGCTGTCCTAGTTTTTTGGCTCACCCTGTAGAGTCCTAAATATTTTTAAAATCTGCGTAAAAATAAACTGTATCAAACAATAAATATAGTTTCTTTGTTAATTTTACCGAAAAGGCACAAAACTACTTCATCCAATCGTTGACTCACCCTGTACAGCTCATTTTTAAAATATTCGGCCGTAACCTGGTTCTAAATAATTAATAAGATCTTTAAAACCCGCGTCTTCAACTACAGAAAAAGGCTGAAGGTCTTTAACTATAATTTTAAAAATTAAATCATTATTTTTTTTTTCTCTTACTACACCTACTGGACGTTTAATAAAGGCACTTAACTTAATCTGCTGCGAATTGGTTTCATTTGTTTTAATTACAGGATCTGTAGATTCTGTACTTGCTGAAGTTGATGGTATAGGAGCTTCCAGAATAGTTGCATCTGACACGGAGCATGGAATGATGGTTTCGTGGGTTGATCTGTGTTTTTTCATGAGATGCTTTTTCAAATTTGTAGTAGAGCCGCCTTTCACCGAATACAACGAATTACAAAGATCACATTTTGCCTTATCGTCTTTAGTTTACTTCTTTTCTTATCCATTGTATAGTCCGGTCAAAATAGACATTGAAGGTTACATTAATTCGCACCTTGCTAAAAATTGGCATGCATGTTGGGAACCCTATTTTACACAATTTGTCAATTATCCACATCAATCCGAAGTGTGGAAAAAAATTTATTCAAGGTCAAATGTTGCAAAAATCGGTTTTTTGAGTTTTCCAGCTAAACGGTAAGTTTTATAATAAAAATAGGTGAGACAAAAATTATTCATCATGTAATTATCTATAAAAATTGTTCATACACTTTTTTTCCTAAGAATTACCATTTCGGAGATACAGCGATGCAAAATGTTGAAAAAGTTGTATTCTTCATAATATGCATGTCAATTACCGTAATATACGTTACAGAACGATAATATAAGTAAAAATATTAATTTTCGTAGCGTATACATACATATTATACAGTTTTAAAAATATAAACTCCAAAAAGAACCCAGTCCCTCATTTTATATGACCGTACGGCCTTGAGCAACATCTGTCTGCTATTCAATTGTCCACGTGGCGACGCTCGTATACCTGCTCCTTTTTGAAGGGCCTCCCTAGATAGAATAGTATTAGTCTCAAGCATTCTTTCGTAGTAAGAACACGTAGTTATTGCTTATATTTTCAAACAAAATTTGTGCAGTTTTGTGTTTGTAATAGAAATGTCGCAGTTGTGCTTTATTTGTAATAAACATTTGACCGAAAGCGAAACAGTTACTGTTGATCGTGGCCTAAAGACATTAATTAATGCAAGTATTGAAAGAGGTGATGAATTTTCGGAATACCTGAAAGACCAGACTTCTGTGACAGTTCATGTGCAGTGTCGAAAAAACTATTCTCGGAAGGGTACAATCGCTGCATTGAAAAGAAAACAGGATGAAGAACAAGCTAGTACATCAAAAATAAGTCCACCTCGTACTAGAGCACGCGTAAGTGAACCATTTTTTTGTTTTAAAAAGTGTTGCTTATTTTGTGACAATGAATTGAATGAAGAGCTAGAAAACAGAAAAGCACTGAAGTATCGGCGTAAAATTTTTCATGTAACAACACTTTCATTCAAAGAAACAATCCTGAATATAGCCCAGACTCGTTCTGATCATGTAGCAAAAGCTGTTATTACTCGAATTGAGTTCGAACATGATTTAGTGGCTGCCGAAGCTAAGTATCATAAAGACTGTCATAATGCCTTCTTGAGACCGACTACGGGAGGTCAAGCCGGTCGTCCTCAATCTGAAAGTACGAATCTTTTAATGGAAGAAATATTTGCACACATCGAAAATAGTGATGATTGTCAATTTTCATTAGACGAATTACAAAATATTTGCAACAATTCGTTAGATAATAGAACCATTAAGTTACGATTAAAGTTGAAGTATGGCGATAAAATTATTGTAACAGAAAAGTCAGGAGCATCAACATTAATATGTTTTGTTGATAATCACTATGACATTTTAAATCGAGCTAGCTACGAAAAAAAAACAACAAATGAAAAAGAAGAGCGATTTAGAATCGTGAAGGCTGCGGCAGCAATCATTCGAGAAGATATTCAATCTGCAGTTTTTGATAATTCTCATTACCCCCCGCCAGGTCGTATGTTTGAAGATATTAACAGTCAAATTCCAGAGTCACTGACTTATTTTTTGGAGAAAGTTATTTTGAAAAAAAAGCGATTTAATTTACAACATTTGAAATTAGTATGCACAAATATTAGCCATAGTATTATGACTGCTGTTCGACCAAGGTCTTTCAAATCAAAGTTACAATTGGGTCTCTCTATTTTTTTTCATCGGCGATTTGGGTCAAAACGTCTTATACAAATTTTTTCGTCTTTTGGTTTGTGTGCATCTTATAATGATACTATATTGTACGAAGCAGCGGCAGTTTTTCACCGTCCACCTCACATTTTACCACCAGAAACTGGCACATTCATTCAGTATGTTGCAGACAATGCTGATATAAATGTAAATACGCTGGACGGTCATAACACACTTCACATAATGGGTATCATTCAAGTTGTTACTCCAAAAAGTTCAGTTTTACTAGAAGAGCCGATACAACGGATAAAAGAAGCTCCTTCAGCAACAGATTTCGCGGCAATAGCTCATGTGCCACTGCAGATATACCAAAATGATGGTGTAGTAGGTTATAGTAAAATAATTGTCCATGATTTTGCTTATAATAGTGAAGTAATAGAATCTGTACTTAAAAAAGTCGATGCGATATGGTTCTATAGTAAATGGAAGAATTTTTCAATACCCGGTTGGAATGGTTTCATTGAACAATTAACAAATAATGTTACGAATTTTTCAACATCCAAAATTTTATTTTTACCATTTATTCACCAACCGGCTAGTAATTACAATACTATATACACGACTTTACTTTGTGCATTACAAAATGCAAAACGCTATGGTCATGATGTATGTATTGTTACTTTTGACCAGCCTCTGTATGCAAAAGCTCGAGAAATCGTATCAGCCGCACCTGAAGGGTCTGAATTATCGAAGATCATCATTAGGCTAGGAGGATTTCATCTTCTCATGTCGTTTCTTGGTGTAATTGGTTACATTATGCAAGGAAGCGGCATAAAAGACATATTTTCTTTGATTTATGCACCTGGGTCATTAGAAAAAATGCTCAATGGTCATGCTTATGCGAGAGCTGTTCGAGCTCATACAATACTTCAGTTAGCATTAGCAATAATAATATTGAAAGAGCTTGATCTTGATGACGTCATGGACGCAAATCTTATCATTACTGCTGAAAACATAATAAACAACACTATTTCATATAATGATGTTGAAAATGACGACGAAATATCTGGAGCATTACTCGATCAGTTCAATGAAAAACTAAGAGAATATGAAGAACGTGGACCTACCGCAAAACTTTGGATTCAATATTTTTATATGGTATCAATTATGAAGGAGTTTATAAGGGCTGAGCGCATGGGAGATTGGCAAGCTCATTTGAACTGCGTTAAAGAAATGCTTCCTTACTTCCACGCTTCGGGACATTTTCCGTATGCTAAGTCTGCACACTTATATTTACAAGATCTCGCTAATGTTAGAATGGATACAACGGATCAGCATGTAGATGCAAGTGATTCACGAGTAAAGAAAGATTCGAAAGACATACAAAACCTTCTGCAGTGGTTTTCATTGCATGATCCGTTTCCGGAAGTTAACAAAATTGTATCTATTGCTAATGGAGTCGTTGGTGATGATAAAATTAACTGTCACAAAGCTCGTGAAGTTGGAATTGCCGTCATGTCCAAAATGACAGGAATGACGTTTAATAACATAAAATTAAAACGCGCTGATAAAGTAGTACCTCTCTTAGCTATGAGTAGCACCGTAAAAGTTCACGATAAGAAAGTTCCTGTCGACCCTGTATTATTATTTCAACGCATGAGTATTACAGTAACAGTAAACATAGATACTGACGACATAAATGCTACGTACTTAATCGACGGAGGATATCTATTACACCGTGTAGTGTGGGATCACGAAGAAACATTTAAACATATTTTAGATAAATACGTGCGGTATGTACATAGACATTTTGACCATAGAGTGACTGTAGTATTTGATGGCTATGCTGATTGTACAAAAAATATTAAAGCTGCAGAACAACGTCGTCGAGCTACAACATCTTCATCTTCGGACGTCATTTTTGATGAATTTATGACAGTTACCACAAGCCAACAGAAATTTCTCGCAAATACACACAACAAGTCTCGGTTCATTACAATGTTGAAAGAAAAATTTACGTCTGAAAATATCTCTGTAAAGCAAGCTGATAATGATGCTGATGTCCTGATAGTTGAAACAGCAATAGAACAATTTAACTCGACAAATCCAACTATTCTTGTTGGTGAAGATGTTGATTTGTTGGTATTACTTACTGCTCGAACGCCAACTGAAAAAATTATTTATTTTTTAAAACCTCGGAAGGCTCAACAACAATCAAAAATATATTCATCCAAGAGTTTATCTGCTTTTTCAAAATGCCAAAATCATATCTTATTTCTACATGCACTAACTGGTTGCGACACGACATCAGCATTTTTCAGGAGAGGTAAAAGATCGGTTTTGAAATTGTTTGAGAGACAAGATTTAGTTGATTGTGCTGATGTTTTCAAAGAAAGTACCTCTACTCCACAAGCTGTAATCACCAACGGAATTCGCTTTCTTCTTTCAATTTACGGAGCTCCAAAAAAAATTACGTGCTTAGATAAGTTTCGATACTTATCTTTTGCAAAAAATACGTATAAAAAGAAACAAGTACAATTAGCTTGTCTTCCTCCAACCTCTGCTTCTGCTCATCAACATCTATTTCGAGTATATTATCAAGTTCAAGTATGGCTTGGTAATAAACTAAACCCAGAAGACTGGGGTTGGAAGTTAACTGACAATATATTGGAACCAATTCAGACTTTACTCCCTCCTGCACCGGAAAAACTCCTCAATTCAATTTTTTGCAATTGCAAAACAGGGTGTAATGCTAAATGCGGCTGTAAAAAAGTTGGTTTGTTTTGTTCATTAGCATGTATCAGTTGTCGAGGCCAATCGTGCTCCAATGTTGAATCGCCAGTAGAAGAGGATTCTTACGATATAGGCGAGGAGACATCTGATGCATTGCTCTTTGAACAATTTATTTGTACTCAGCAGGAAGAAGAAGAAGAAGAAAAAGAAGAAGAAGAAGAAGAAGAAGAAGAAGAAGAAGAAGGAGAAGAAGAAGAGCAAGACAGTATGGATTATGTTCCATTAGAAGAGTATCAATCAGACGAATAATTTTCTCAATTTACGCATTACTTACACCGCTCTTGTTATTTACAATAGTACCATTTTCAATTTAATACAATAGCTTTTTAACTCAACAGAAGCACAATAGATCGTGGAATAGGCCTACCGGGGAAACCACGTAAAAAAAAACGCGCCATGTACACTACCTCACGGGTGGTGCGGAAACGTGTGCATATTATGAAGAATACAACTTTTTCAACATTTTGCATCGCTGTATCTCCGAAATGGTGATTCTTAGGAAAAAAAGTGTATGAACAATTTTTATAGATAATTGCATGATGAATAATTTTTGTCTCACCTATTTTTATTATAAAACTTACCGTTTAGCTGGAAAACTCAAAAAACCGATTTTTGCAACATTTGACTTTGAATAAATTTTTTTCCACACTTCGGATTGATGTGGATAATTGAGAAATTGTGTATAATAGGGTTCCCAACATTCATGCCAATTTTTAGCAAGGTGCGAATTAATGTAACCTTACCCCTATTTTTGATGCTAACTTGACCGGACTATGTAGTAGGTAAATTGAACTGTAAAATAAAAAAATAATAAGTGTAAATAATAATAAATCGAATATAAACAATTAACAATATTTGATAATTAACAGCTTTTGTTAACCAAGACACAATTAAATCAAATTAGACCGGCTTTATTATAATATCTCTTTTAAGATAAGAGCAAAAAAAAAACTTGAAAAAACGCGACAATAAAAAACAAAAACATACATAGGTATTTCTAATTTGTAAAAAACACTTTCTTACCTTGTTTCGGTTCCAATCTCAAACTTTGTCTACACACACAATACCTTTAATAAACAGTAAATAACTTGGACGACGAATTTCCAAATTATACTTTTAATAAACAAACATCGTTCTTTGTAACGTACGTTTTTAAATTCACCGAATAAGTGAGTAAAACATACGATCGGCAAATGTTTCAATACACGCATCAACGGCGGTACTTGCGTGAATTGAAACAGTGTAGGTACTCATACTACGAAAAATGCGAGTAACGAAATGCATTCGTGTGTAATGTTTCGTTACTCGGTACTAGATGGCGCACCCGTTACTCAGTACCGAATACATACGGTTTACTACAGCTCTAAAATCTGATCAGTCCAGTCGTTTCTAGGAATTTGGTCATGTTTGAAGCATTCGAGTAAGCTAGCTTATTTTGTAATGATCCTGTTAGGTTTAATGTTGTAAGGACAGGTTCGTATTGCGGACAGGAACAGAAAATATGTTTAATAGTCAGTGTAGTAGAACACCTCTGGCATATAGGTGGATCAGTCTTCTCTATGACGTAACCATGTGTTAGTTTCGATTGTTCAATTCTCATCCTTGTTATGATGTTTAGATGTTTTCCGATAACATGTGAGACATCATCTTTGGCGTAAAAGACGTCCTTGACCTCATGTAGCTTATTTTCTTCCTCTAGTAGGTCCCACTCAAGCTGTATTGTATTTTCAATTATTTTATCCGTAAAATTATTTATGTCAGATAGTGAAAAGTTGTAATTCAAAGTTGGATAATTTGAATTGCATACTTGTTTGGCCAATAAGTTTGCCTTTTCATTGCCAGCTATTCCAACATGGCTAGGTGTCCACATAAAAGATACTCTTATGTTTTGAATTAAAATCCGTTCTATATTATATAGTATTAAGCTGGGTAGAGGTGATTTTGGTTGTTTAGAGCTAATGAGATTGAGGGAGCTGAGAGAGTCAGATGCTATCAGCCAGTTTGATAGGTTCTTGGTAAGGATCAAATCGGTAGCCCTAAGTATAGCAAAGAGTTCTGCAGACATTATGCATATATATATATATATATATATATATATATATATATATATATATATATATATATATATATATATATATATATATATATAAAATGCCGCTCCAGTGTTTTGTGAGGTTTTCGATCCATCTGTATAAATGATAGTATTGTTTTTATATAGTAGGTTGATTTGACATTGAAATTGCTTAATAATAAATAGGTTACTGTGTTGCTCCTTTGGGAATTTAGTCAGAGTCAAATCCACGTTGATTGGGGGAAGGTTCCAAGGAGGAAAGTTATGTGTATTGATAGGTATAACCTGAGGCGTGGATATAGGGATCCTAGATGATAATTCATTGAAACGAGCATTGGAGCAGTTCGTTAATTTGAACTCTGGGTTGTAGGGGAAAGAAAGAGATCTTTATGTATGATGTGAGGGCGAAACTTAAGAATGTTAATATACCTTACCAATAGATGATGTTTTCTATAGGATAGAGATAGGATTTCAGCTTCACAGTATAAACTTTTGATCGGATTGGTGCGGAACGCCCTCAAGGCAATCCTCAGTCCATTATGATGGATTGTGTTAAGACGACTTAGTTGTCTTTCATTGGCCGAGCAATAGTCAATTTTTGATAAGTTTATTGCTTTATGAATTCTAAGGAGGGTGGATCTATGAGCTCCCCATTTTATTCCCGTCAACATTCTTAATATTTTTAGATCATTTGAGCACTTATTGATCAAGTAATCAATGTGGGGTTTCCAATTGAAAGAGGAGTCAAACCTGAGACCCAGAAATTTATGATTAGGAAGGTTGGGAATAGGGTTGTTGTTTAGGTGAAGGTCGCACATTTTTAGGCAATTTCTTGTTCTGCAAAAGTGGACTGATTCGGATTTTGTCGTTGATACGTTCAAACTTATTGTGCCTGTCCAAGTGTGGATATTGGCCAGGCTCTCTTGTAATAATTTTTCACTTCTACGCGGGTTTATATGCGAGTGATATATCAGTATATCATCAGCAAATAGTCTTAATGAGATCTGGGGGGATACTACATTTCTTATACCATTTATGGCAATATTAAATAGCGTAGGGCTTAGCACAGAGCCCTGGGGGACTCCGTTTAGTTGTTGACGTGTTGAAGAGAAGTGGCCATTTACTCTAACCATAAACAGTCTCCCTGATAAAAAACTCGAAATATATGAGAAAATGTTTCTCTCAATCCCCAATTCCACAATGAGTCTAAAATAGGCTGGTGATGGACAGTATCAAATGCCTGATTAAGGTCCAGGAAAGTCGCAGTGGTATGGAATGATTTGTGGATGTCTAAGTCAAAACCTGCTAAGTGTTCTGTGGTCGATCTGTTTTTTCTAAACCCCATTTGCTCATTTATGAGCAGGTTTCTTTTTTCTATTATCCAGTTTAGGCGTTGACAATTCTTTCCATGAGCTTATATAGATGACTCGTAAGAGCTATAGGTCTGTAACCATTTACTTCGGATCTAGGCTTACCTGGCTTAGGTATGGGAATTAGGGTAGAAGTTTTCCAGGAGTTTGTGAGTTTTCCGTTAATCCATACTTGATTGTAGATTTGAAGAAGGAGGGATAGACCGGATTCAGGGTTCTTAACCATAGGTATTCGTATGTTTTCATTTCCCGGGGCTGAGTCTCTTGAGGAGGATAAGGCTAATGGAGTTCATGGAAGGTAAGAGGGAGGTTGATTAAACATGGAGGAAAAGTGTGTGGCAAAAATGTCCGGGAGAGATTCAGGGTTACGGATCCAATCAGAACCGCCAATTAAACCAGTAATATTTCTAAGAGGTCATCCATTTAGTCTATTGATTTTGTTCCATATTTTTACTGGTGAGGTGTTTGGATTTAAGCTCTCTACAAAAGTGGTCGATCATTCCCTTTTGGCAAGGAGTATTGTTCGTCTTGCAATTGCTCTAATTTTTTTGTAGTTATTTAAAACCTCTGTAGAAGGAGAGTTCTTAAATCTATTTAGAGCCTTTTTTCTTTCTCTGATAGCCCTTTTGCAATCCTCATTCCACCAGAGGACTGGGAGTTTGATTGGACGAAACTCATTCATTGGGATGCTTTTATTAGCTGCTACCAGGATTGCTTCAGTGAAAAGCTCGACAGAGAGATCAATATCCAGCGGTAAGGGTAGTAAAACAAATGATTCTCTGTAAAGGTCCCAATTGGCTCTTTTGATGTTATATGTCTGAGTAGATATATGATTTTTTGGCCAGTTAAGAGGCTCTAATATTGTGGAAAAGTTGCCATCGCTGCCGTATATATCCCCCAACACCAGCCACTGGAAATCAGTTGATATTTCCGAAGAACAAATGCATAAATCTAAACATGATGTCGTATCATATGCCGGGGAGTGGTAAGTGTATGGCCCATCGTTTTTAATAGTGAGGTTATTTTGATTGCAGATATCTACAATAAGGTTTCCTCTAGGGTCTGATCTACCTGAGCCCCAGAACCGATGGTGAGCATTCAAATCTTCCATTAAGATAATGGGAGCTTGTAATTGTGATAGTAATTGGTTGATCTCATTGTTTTGGGATGGAGTTGTGGGAGGAATATATAGGCTACAGACAGTTATTCTTTGAGAGCTCAGGAAGCAAGAGATTGGACAGGCTTTCATTTCAGTGTTAAAATTAATTTCAGAATAGATTAGATTTTCTCTCACGAAGATAGCTGCTCCTCCAGAAGTGCGGCCTGGGTTATTTCTCTTTTTATATATAGTGTTATAGTGGGGTATTTGAATGGGAGAGTTGTCCTGGAAGTTGGTCTCTTGAATAAGTAACAATAATGGTTTAAATATGTTTACTAGGATTTGGATCTCTGGGTAATGGGATTTAACACCATTCACATTCAATTGTATGATTTTTGGAGCTATTTATGATGGTTCTTTATTCTGTTTTTATCAATATCTATTTTATGGTCTGAGGGAGAATTTTCAGATGAACTAAGTGACTGGTGCGGTTTGTTTTTGGTTGAAGAGGAGGCTTTTATGGAGGATTTAACCTCCTTTTTAGGTCTATTAGGTGGGGGGTTGACGGTGACATTGTAGGGTAACATGGGATTTGAGTGAGGGGTTTGATGGGGAGGGATTGAGGGGGGATTTATGAGGGGGGTTATTGGGTGTGAGAGGAGGAGTTTTGGGTTGGGAAGAGGGTGTGGGTGAAAGATTAGGAAGATTGATAGGTGGAGGGAGGATCATCCTTAAGGATGGAACCGTATTTGAGTCAGTTTTTGGGAGGACTGTAACAGTGCAAAAGATACTGAGAAAGTAGGGTTTTGTATGAAATATTTTTTCTTTGCTTCTATGTATGAAAGCTTGTCAGCTCCTCGGATCTTTTGTATTCCCAATTCCGTTTTAAAAACCTTAGAACCTTTGTATCTGAGTGAAATGATTTGCCCCATCTAGGGCAGATTGGAGATTCTTTGCATCTTTCCGACGTGTGACTAAATCTCTGACTTATAAAACAGCGTAGGGTATTTGGGATGTATAGTCTTACTCGGATTCGTAAATACCCAGCTTTTACTATTTCTGGAAGTTTGAGTGATTTGAATGGTAATGTGATAGTAGCTGATGGTACAAGGTTTCCATTAATCCTGGTATTAATTCTTCTGGCATCAATTACTCCTTGGCTGCTTAGTCCTTCTATTATTTCCTTCATACTACAGTGTATTAAATCTCTACTAGTTATTGCCCCTTTTTGAGTACTTAAGTTCTGATGTGGTCTCATTGTAACATCCATATCTTGCAACTTATTTAATTTTAATATTTTTATTGACTGGTTACTATAGTTAACTTCCACCAATAAATCGCCATTTCTTATTTTTCTAACGTTATCCAGTTCTCCTATTTCATTACTCAAAGCCTTGTAAATAATGAATGGAGATACCCTTTCAAAGGAGCCATCCACTCTCGAAATAATGAAAAACTTGTCAAAATAACTCTGGGACTCTGCCACCTCAGGGGAGTAGAGCCTCAATCTTTTGTTAGCCCTCAAAGGGGGAAAATTATTTTTATTTTTTGGTTCCATTTTTGGTCCCTCGAGTTGGATCTAAACAGTCGCTTGCAGCAGTGCCCCTGGTAGGAAAACCTTACATTAATTTGAAGGTAATGGGCTGGAGGGAAATTTTATAAACCCTATATTAAATTCATTTAATGTTTTTTTACATTAAATCTAATGTAATTATACCAAAAATTTCAGTAACTTTATTGAAATTCAAGGTAACATTCAACTAAATTTAATGTACAAAGCTTTAATTTCAAAGTACATTTAACTTATTCGCGATTTAAGGTACAAAATCATTAAATTTGATTAAGGAACGTACATTAAACTTAAGGTTATTTTTAACAATGTAGCTAACGAGTAATTACCTTGTCCTGCATGAAAATTCTTCCCGTCAAATTATTGTGTTTTTTGATAATTTCTACTTATGTAACCCTAACACTGACCTGTAAGTTGTCGTACCACGTAGCAAAATTTAGAGAACATCAACAACATGTTTGACTGAGGGTGACTCCAGACGACAAGAAAAATCTTAGCGCAAGCGTATTACGCCCTTTCAAGTTAAAAATGTATCGTCCACACGGGATATTTCGTTCCGCGTACATAAGGGGTGTGGTTTTTTTGTCTTAACCTAATTTTTATTCGGATTTTTGTTTATATTTTATCTAAAACTTAAAATGAAGCAACATAAAACATTAATTGCGCAGTGTTGTAATTTAGAAAAAAACGTTACACTACTCAGTATGTACTTACAGAAAAAATGTTTTTATAATAAATTTAGATTTTAGGAAATCTATTTACTATTTTAGTAACTGTTGTATATTTCTATTTATGTGTATGTATATGTATGTATGTGTGTATGTATTGTTGTATCAACGGCTCGAACTAAATTTAAACTCCAAAATAAAAGAACATCGAGTCAAAAAATTATGTGTATATGACGAGAAACTCCGTTGATAAGCTCCTCCTCAAACACGTGACTAGGTTGGGCTCGGCGATTGGCCGATCGAAGTAAGGGGTGCGTGACCCTTTTTCGCCGGCAGAGGGAATATAAAAACGGCAAAATGCGTAGCATCGCTCTCTTACGCAGACTTGACAACGAAGGGATTCGTCATTAAGAAGAAGTCTATGCCGCAAGCCTGCATACGGGCTACTGTTCGTATGACAATTTTCAAGCATTTTGCTGAATTGTCCTTGGTTCGCGAAATCGCCGTCGTGGAGTCAGTAGCTAGCACTTGCACAAAGCTAGTGAAAGCTCCCGGGGATTTGCAACTGGTGGGTTTTCCGAGCTTCTAATTTCTCCCAAGAAATTAGGGCCGGGATTCCCTTCCCGAAGAAACAATCATTTATTGCGCTTCGCGATTAGGGAAGGGAAATTTTTCCAAAAGGTTCAGTAGGCAAAGTGTAAAGCGATTAAACAATCATTTACACACATTGGTAAGTGGAAAGCTGGCCATTACAGCACTTTCCTCACACGTCTCAAGTCCTGCTGACCTTTTTCTGATAGTTAAACTCGCGCCACGGCTTACCGCAGTATCCGATAAGTGTTCGGTACTGCGGGACGAACCAGCATTAGAATTTCCGCGTCCAACCTTGTTATAGACTTTTTTGTTAAAAAACTTCTAGACATTGATAGTTAATTATTCTCGTGCGTGGGGAATTAATTAACAGATCGGTTTTTTCTAATTCGCGGCCATAGGTTAATTGCGCTTAACCTTGTCACGGTATAAACTAGAACATTAGACTCATAGAGAAAAACTCTCATCGAATACGGGATATAAATTAATGGTGCTTAATTGTATCGCCGTGGGAAATACTAATCCCGGAATCGTGGAACAAAAATTGATTTATTAGCCAACGAAGTGTGTTAAATCTCAATCGGAACTTCGTAAAACCTATATACATGAACATTATCCAAACAAAACAGTAATTAAAATAATTGTTCGCGTGCTAATTTATTTTAATATTAGGTAAAATTGGATGAGTACAGGAATTCGCATTTCGGAGATGTAACCGATGCTTTTGTTGTTGACGATAACCGCGTGAATGAAGCTATCTTGAAGATAAAGTCAAATGCTCTGGGAGCTGATGAGATAGACTGTAAGATGCTATTGTTGATCACCCTTTGTCTCACTTTTTATTTAACTTTCATAATTTATAAGTGCCTTTCTATTTCTTCCTTTCCACTACAGTGGAAATGTGCTAATGTATTATCATTTCCTAAGGTTTCTAATCCCACTACCATTTCTGAGTTTCGACCTATTAGTATTTTACTGATATTGTCTAAGGTGCTCGAGAGGATTGTCTGTGATCAGATTAGCAAATTTGTGAATTCGAGAGGGATTTTGCCATCTACATAGTCGGGATTTCGCCCTTTACATAGTACAACTACTGCACTTCTTAAAGTGGGCGACGATGTGTTTGGTGCAGGTGATAGCAGTTTGACGACATCTCTTATATTACTGGATTTTAGTAGCATCTTCGATACTTTGGATCAGACGATGTTTTTTGCAAAATTGGGATACTTTGGCTTGGGGAGTAGTGCAATGGAGTGGTTTAGGAGTTATCTTGGAGATAGAATGCAGAGTGTGCATTGGCAATGAGAGGTCTGAATTTGTGACTTTCAATAGGGGTGTACCACAGGGCAGCATTCTTGGGCCGCTGTTATTTTCGCTGTATACAACTGATTTCTGTAAATTTATAAAAATTTGTCATTCTCACCAATACGCTGATGACTTGCAAGTTTACTGCTCATTTAATTTAGTCGGTATGGCACAGGCTGCACAGGCTTCACAGTAGATTAATGATGATTTACAGAATATTTTGGAGATATCCAGGGGTCATGGACTGTGTCTGAATGGTAAAAAGTAGAAACTTCTTCTTTTTGGTTCGCACAGCCAACAAATTGTAGAGAGTAATATTTTAAAAATCAAAATTGGTGATACAATGTTGACGCCGTCGGACTCTGCCAAGTACCTGGGGGTAATGTTTGACGCACAACTTCGCTTTGAGGCACATACCTCGAATTTATTGTAAAAGTGTTATTATAAGCTAAAAATTCTTTATATGCATAAAGATGTCATAACAACTGATATAAAGTTGAGACTTTGTGACTCTTTGATATTGTCTTTGGTTTCATACTGTGACGTTGTATATTGGCCAGCACTTACATTACGTGAGAGGAATAGTATCCAGGGATTTCAGAATGCCTGCCTTAGGTTTTGCTACAGTATGAGAAAGTTCGATCATGTGACACCTTTATTTCGGGCATCCCGATGGTTTAATTTAGAGGAAAGATTCTTTATACATTTAGCAACCCTTGTTCATAGGATTGTGTTGACGGAAGCACCTTCTTATCTAACTAATAAATTAATTCGTGGCAGTGATATTCATGGGAGACAAACACGTTATAGTTCCAGATTCATTGTCCCGAAACATTGAACCGCCCTTTTCAGAGATCTTTCAGATATAATGCAGTGAAAATTTATAACTCACTTCCTAGGGATGTCGTAGCCCTTAAGAATGTCGCTAGCTTCAAAAGAGCTGTTAAATTATTTATTATTGGATCGCGTGATCGGGTGCGGTGATTTTTTGGATCACTTGCACGTAAAAGCCCAAAAGGGTGAACATGAATGTTTTAGAATTTACATTTTTATTTTTTCTCAAATAATTTTATATCTTAGATTATATTTACTTTTAGTTTATCTTAGATTTAATTTAAGAAAACAGACGGTTAGATAAGTAGCTATGCTAGATCTCGCCGTCCATTATTGTATTTGTTCAGTTTATATATTTTTTTTGATGCTAATAAAAATACATTATTATTATTATTATTAACTATTATGAGGGAGGAGGCGTTGGAGTACGGCATATATATGCAATAAACAGCATTTGACACACAGTATTAGCAGCAGAGCTTAAAGGTGAGCACTCACAAAACAGTCGTTAATTTAGTTCAGGTTACTATCTTGTAGTCTTTTAAGATTTCCTCATATTTTCAAAACTCCAGTTGATGATAAAATAATTATTGTATGATATCTCAGGAAAATTTGTTGTTTTATATGTATTTCATATGATAGGTTATAGTGTTATATTTGGTTTATTTTTGAAGTAAATATTAAAATATTTTATAGTTTTCTTAATGAGAAACAAATAAACTTACCACTAGAAGGTTACGAATAACAATGCTTTCCTTGTCAGGACGTATATGTGATTTTTCAAATATTATTTGATAAGTTACAGAGAAGATCCATAAGGTATTAGCCAGATAATATCCGTAAATGAAGAACAACACATCCTCAAATATTTTATTGAGAAGATCCAAAATAATTTGCAATTTGAAAAATATTTGTCTACACTTTCGAATATTTCTTAGACAAATTTCCCTATTTCTAGAGTTACATAATTTTAATGAGACATTTAAATCCTTAAATTTTATCTGGGCTGTGTACACCAGCTCGACAAATAGGAGAAGGATTGTTTTTGTATAAAAAGAGCTTATTATTCTGAAAACTAAAAAAAAAGTTTTTTCCATATGAGTCCACATCCATAGATAATGGGTGGCAACAATAAAATTTAGTAAGGAGAGTACAAAAAATGTTAGAAAATTAGTCTTTAAATTATTTTCTTCTGTGGGAAACCAGTTAACATTATCCATTTGTTGCAATAAAACTAATTCTTCAAATAATTTTTGCCAATAACTTCGGTAAAAAAATGAAGAGACAAACATAAAACCTATTATAAAATGACCTAACGTGTGGATAACTCCATTTAGAGCTACATAAATAAAAACATGATTTTCAAAATGTTCCAAGACAAAAGGCTGTGTTGTTTTTAAAGTTTCAACGTATAATATATTGATTCCCGTAAAAATGATCAAAGTCCAAAGGAAAAATAATTTGATGTGTTGCAATTTCCTCTCACGAAAATTATATGGTGGAATAATACCCCAGATGCTGTGATATATGTTAATCAACTTATAAAAAATGATTTTATTTTCCAACTTTTCAGATACTTTAGCAAAAATGTCACTTATTGGAAAACACAATGTACTGTTCCCCATGGCGGACGAGTAACGATTAGTTGTTGTTGAATACAAACAAATTAAAAAGTGTTTAGTATGTATTGACTTTATTTCTAAAATTATTTATTGTTCATTTATTTAATGTAGCGTTTCCCAAGCTATGATGCGCGAAACCACAGGGGTTCGTGAGTTTTATGAAGTGGGTTCGAGAAAAAAATTTTGTAATGGTGAAATTTTAAATTAAATATCGCAATACTCAACAATCTGAAACGAGACTTTTTCCGAATGCGCACCAAAGAACGAGAATAACGCTACAGTTACATATAAAGGAGAGTAGAGATGAACTGAATCATACGATGAGCTTACGAATCTCGAGTGATTTCAGAAAGATAAATGAATTAGTAATTAATACATAGTGTGTACATAAATATTAGTAGTGTAAAGCAGTTTAGTGATTTCTTCTTGTGTAATTAAATTACAACAAATACCCAAACTTCTGGAAATCTTACCCGAAGCCTTTTACGGCTATTTGGATACTTCCGTAATAAAATAATAATAATAATAACAAATTGTCTGGCCGGTAGAGTTCTGCCACCAGCAGTATACTTGTCGCTACTGTAATGCGTAGACGGTATAGCCTACAACACCAGCTATCTTTTGACCTTTAACCATATCCTTTCTCTACCTTTTAAACATCCCTCTGGCCTGACCCACCTACCACAATTCCTACATAATTCCTTAGGAACAACTTTTTTTCAGCTTTCCGACTGGATCCGGCAACGAATAGATTCAGGGTTTCCCTCAACCAATCCTAGGAGGCGATTAAATGAGGAGAACTTTCAAATTTTAAATAATGAAATGTCGACTGTAAAACCTAATGTATCCCAGGTGGGTAGGATCTATGGTTCAAAATCTCATACCGCAGAAGCGGTCTGCTGTACGGATTCTGGGGGGAGCAATATTTCGACATCGCAAACTTTACTTGGCAGGGTGTTGAGGTGGCGAACCTCTGTTGCACAAAAAACTACAGCCCAAAAACATGAGAGCCAAACAACAACGAGAGCTCCACCCTCCGAATCTCAGCCAGCGTTCACTCAGGTGGAACTCCCAAGACGACGCATGAAATGGACAACATCCATGAATGAAACAATAATGCGCATTTTTTATAGGGTGACTGAACTAGGACGAGAAACGATAGACTATAGACAACAGCTTCATGCCGAATTTTGTAGAGAATATTCACACTTACAAGTGTCATAACAGAGAATAGCAGACCAATACAGAGTTATTTTCCGAAATAAACTAATCTCAAAAGCACGACTTAACATCATCAAAGCGGAAATCGAACGAGAGATAAGAAGCACTGACGATTACAATGACCAAATCGTAGAACCTGCGCCACAACCAGACCCCAAGGTTCAAAAACAACGGTATGAGAAAGCACATCGCTGAAGGTCAGCAGCAACAACAACAACTACATCAGCACGAGTGCCAAACAACTCCAAAACTCCACCCGCCGAAGATGTTGTGCAGGAACCCCAACCAACTCTTACTTAAGCGGGACGACCAAGATAGCGCATGAATTATTTTCCGAAACAGCCTAATTCCTGAAACTCGGCATGATACCATCAAAACGGAAATTGAACGAGAGATCAGAGGCACTGACAATAAAAATTATCCGATTGCTGAACCTGAGCTACAACTGAAACCCGAGGTACAAGAACAATAGAAACTGCTAAATGACAATAACCAGCAGAACAACGATGAACTCTTTTATCGGAAACTGTCAACAGAAATGAGTGGTGCGGTGTTGGAGTATGATGGAAGCAATCCATTAAGAAGACCGGCACTGCCAAAAATTAATTCATTCAAAAAACTGGATATCATGTTAGACATAATGAACAATCGGATTTTACTAGCTAACGTTTCAGATGTCTACACTCTGGAGTCCTTGCATATGACCATCTACTGTGCCGCGATTGCTATAGCTAGAGCTCTAGAAATTAAAGTTACAATAGAACGCCGATATGCAAGAACAAAACCCAATACACCACTATGAGAAAAACGTCTAAATAAGGAAACTGAAAATCTTCGAAAAGATATAGGACAGCTGACGGAGTACATCATTAGCACAAGAACAAGTAAACTTCAAAGACGAGTTGATACTGCTCAGCAATGCATTGATACGCTGAAACAGAAGCTCTCTGTTATTGCAGGACGGCCAAAGAGATACAAGACCGGCAATAACCGAAAATGTGACAATGCGCTGTTCCAACGATCAGAAAAGACTTTCTACCGTAAGTTAAACTCTCCACCCAATATGACAGATAATAGATATCCCAATAGGGAGCAGATAGAAGAGTTCTGGGCAAACAAACTTTCCACACCCGCCAATTGTAACATCGTAGCTGGCTGGATCAATGAAGAACACCAAATCTAGTGAGACTATAGCCAGATGCAGTTTGAGCCCTTTACTACCGAGAAAATTTCAAGAATAATCAAGGAATCCCATAATTGGAAAGCTCCAGGTCTCGACGGGATCCAGAACTACTGGCTCTAGAAGTTCTGGTGTATGCACCATCAACTGGCTAATCTTATTAATGATGTTTTTCTTAACCCAGCAAAAATGCCATTGTTCTTGACCGAAGGTATTACGTATCTCCTGCCAAAGAACCAATACAACACACATGACCCAGCTAAGTATAGGCCACTCACCTGCCTACCCACACCGTATAAAGTGATAACATCCTGCTTGACTCAACTCATCTATGCACATAGTGAACAAAATAACATCATTGTAACTCAACAGAAAGGATGTACGAGGGGAGCAATGGGATGTAAGGAACAATTGATTGTTGACTCTGTCATATATAGCCAAGCCTGTATCAACCGAATAAATCTCTTTGCTGCCTACGTGGATTTTAAGAAGGCCTTCGACTCAGTACCACATGAGTGGCTCAAAACTATACTGAGAATGTATAGGGTAGATAATCATTTTGTTTCCTTTTTAGAACCCATCATGTCTACCTGGAGAACTAGAATCCAAGTATAAGTGCTATCAAGCGACACCATCGAAACTAACACAATTCCAATACGAAGGGGAATATTTCAGGGCGATTCACCCATTGTGGTTCTGCCTTGCAATAAACCTACTATCATGCCGTTTGAACTCACCGAGATACGGCTTTAGTATTAGAAAGAACAACGAAGAGGTAGTAAGAGTGAATCATCTTCTATACATGGATGATCTTAAACTGATGGCTACTACCAGAAACCAGCTGGAACAAATGCTTAAAATTGTAGAGGAGTTCTCGAGGGATATCAGAATGCAATTTGCACTGGACAAGTGCCGTATTTTGAATATTGTTAAAGGGAAGATTCAACCGGGGGCTTTTGAAATGCAGAACGGTGAAACTATAGCTGCAATGGAAGCAGACCAAACATACAAATATCTAGGTATGAAACAGGCTAAAAGAATTAACCATCGCACTATGAAAGCCGAATTGACGACCGAATTTGTCAGGAGGGTAAAGCGGGTTTTACGAACTAACTTCAATTGTAGAAATTTGTTTTAGGCGCTCAATATTTATGGTTGCTCTGCACTTAGCTACTCTTTTGGAATTGTAAAATGGAGCAGAACGGACATTGCTTCTCACCATCAAACAGACCAAGAAAAATTACAAACCTGGCTGCAGAAGCCACTTCATGGACGGCATCCAAATGAGGTCAATCAGGACAATGTCGACAACTCAGCGTCGAACTATTGGTTAATTTCTTCTTGTTAGCTATCCAAGATCAGCTTATTCTGACGAAGAACTATTGAAAGCTGATCATTAGAGATCCCTCGATAGAAAACGACCAATGTAGATATGTCTGTCGAACATTGCAGACAATCCAGCATATAACTGGAGGATGCCAAGCGTTTGCCGCAACCAAGTATAAGGAAAGACACGACTCAGCCGCTAAGATACTCCACCAAGAGTTAGCAGAAAAGTTAAACCTATTACAGGTAGGAAAAGTGCCTTATTACAAATACAGTCCGGAGCCTATTCTTGAGAACAACCAGTTCAAGTTTTATTGGGAACGAACGGTTCCGAAGGATCAGACAACTGCTGATAATAGACAAGACATTATACTAACAAATAAAATTTCTAAGCGAACCACACTAATTGACATTGCTGCGCCTGACAACAACAACCTAAGGCCAAAATACAACGAGAAGATCGCCAAATACAGAGACCTGGAAGTGCAAATCCGAAGACACTGGGCAATGAATAGCGTTCAAACGATTCCCATAATTTTATCAACAACTGGAGTGATACCAAAGAACCTGCAGAATATCAAGGGACTGAGCCTTGGTGAGCATCTGCACAAACCGATCCAGAAAGCAGTTCTTCTTGCAAACGCGCGGACCGTCTGAAAGTTTATAGGAAATGCAGCAGACCACGTCACCAAGGACCCAATAACATGGGAAGGGTTCCCACAGAGCTTCACACTTTTGGTATCTTTGCATACCTGGAGGAAGTGACAATTCTATAGGGTTCGATAATTTTATTTTCGTTACGCCTTGCCGTCATGGCCACCTAATAAGAAAACTTAAAAGCCGTATAGCATTTTTACAATAGAAAAATGGTGAATTGCCAATATTTTCAAAACTAAAAATTTTTAGAATAGACAACCTTATACGAATTTACCTTTTTTTTAATACTTAATATGATAAAATTATAAAAATAGGTGTTTACTATTTGAAAAAATTGACTTTTGACGATTTTTTAATATAATTTTTATTATTCTTTTTTGACCACTCTGTACTAATCATTTTCAAAATATCATAAAAAAACTACTAAAGTCGATCTTCGTCTATAAGAGAACTAACCCAAATTATATAATAAAGATTTTCTTACAGGAAAAATTTATACTTAGGTTTTGGTCCGCAAATGTAAACTTAAAAGCCGTATAGCATTTTTACAATAGAAAAATGGTGAATTGCCAATATTTTCAAAACTAAAAATTTTTAGAATAGACAACCTTATACGAATTTACCTTTTTTTTAATACTTAATATGATAAAATTATAAAAATAGGTGTTTACTATTTGAAAAAATTGACTTTTGACGATTTTTTAATATAATTTTTATTATTCTTTTTTGACCACTCTGTACTAATCATTTTCAAAATATCATAAAAAAACTACTAAAGTCGATCTTCGTCTATAAGAGAACTAACCCAAATTATATAATAAAGATTTTCTTACAGGAAAAATTTATACTTAGGTTTTGGTCCGCAAATGTAAACTTAAAAGCCGTATAGCATTTTTACAATAGAAAAATGGTGAATTGCCAATATTTTCAAAACTAAAAATTTTTAGAATAGACAACCTTATACGAATTTACCTTTTTTTTAATACTTAATATGATAAAATTATAAAAATAGGTGTTTACTATTTGAAAAAATTGACTTTTGACGATTTTTTAATATAATTTTTATTATTCTTTTTTGACCACTCTGTACTAATCATTTTCAAAATATCATAAAAAAACTACTAAAGTCGATCTTCGTCTATAAGAGAACTAACCCAAATTATATAATAAAGATTTTCTTACAGGAAAAATTTATACTTAGGTTTTGGTCCGCAAATGTTATTTTTGACATAAAAATTTAAATATGTCCAAAACGGGGAGACTTAAGTATAGAACATTATACATAAAATATGTCTGTAATTTTACGTAGAAATCAAAAATGCAATAATATATAAAGTGTTCTGTTTAAAATAAGCAAGTTATATTTGCATTTAAGGTTATGTCGCAAATAACTGATAAAAATTAAAAAAAAACGATTTTTTCAACTTTTGAGAGTGTTTCACCAAAAAAATCGTTATTTCATGAGTGGCATTTGAAAGAACAAAAAAAAAATACAAAAAAGCATTATGTTAAAATTGGCCAAGAATTTTGACCTTAATCTAAAAAATTTGTTGAAAAATTATAAAATATTTCCTGGGTTCGAAAAAAAAATCTGAAAAAAATTATGATTGTTTACAACCAAAAAATACATCTCTGTGAATTGTTTCAGATTTTTTGGTGCATATTGTGCCCGTAAAAAAATAAAATGGATAAAAGTGAACATAACCTCTTCAGATTGTTATAGAGTCTATAGGGGGCTGAAAATTTGCACAAAAGCATCTTTTAATACTGTTTATTGAACGCGCCACTGGTAGTAGTGAATCGCTTGGGGGCAGATTTGACTAATTTATTTCGCAATAGCTTTTAGTGTTATTTAATCTACTGATATGGTCAGTCTGGATAATAGAACAAAATGTGAATGATATTAGACACTGTTCTCGTCAGTTACGAAAACATAGTAGTTTGTTTAAGTTCTAGTTTGGTTCCTTATTGGTTATAGCAAAGCACACTTACCAATAGAAATAAATAAACAAAAGTAAATACTCCTTCGGCCTTTAAGCATGATTTATCAAGTATATTTACATATGCTCTCGTGAACAGCCATAATGCACGAGCCCAGTAAAAAGAATAAACAAAGAACAATATATCCTCAAATATGGTATTGACGAGATTCGTAATAATTTGCAATTTAAATAATTTTTTTCTATAAATTCGAATATTTTCGACGGCAGTTTCACTATTTTGATGCTCGCATCTTTTCAATCCTTCATCTAAATCATTAAATTTCATTTTAATTGTGTATATTAGCTCGCCAAATAGGAGCATCGAGGTTTGAAGATAAAAGGCAACTATAGTTTTATAGATTTGATACCAATTCTCTTTCATATTCAAGCAGATCAATAAATTAAGGAATATATCAAAAAATGTTATGAGAAATGATAGGAAAAATATTAGAAAATTTTTCTTTGCGTTATTTTCTTCATTAGAAAACCAGTTAGTGGAATTATCCATGCTTTCCAATGTAACTAGTTCTTCCAATAGCCTTTGCCAATATTTTCTATAAAAAACTGAAGAGATAAATGTAAATATAATTGTAAGATATGCTAGTAAAGATGCAATCATTTCCAGATCTACATAAACATGTCTATTCGTTTTAGAACTCTTCATAGCAAAATTTATTACCGTTCTCAAACCCTTAACATAGGTTATGGTAATTCCTACAAAAATAATCGATATGGAAAGATAAAACAATTTGGCGTACTTTAATTTGCGTTGTTCGAAGCTATATGGTGGTATGAATCCAAAAATACAACCGTAAATATTAATAAACTTATAAAATATTATTTTATTTTCTAATTTTTTAACAATTTTTGTAAACACGTTCATTATTTTTCATGAAAAATTAAGCGAACTCTTCACGAAGGCAGACGAGCGACGATTCAAATACAAACATGTTGGAAATTAGTATTTAATGATTTTTTCCTACAATTTATCGCATGTTTACTTTGTTTAATTTACTTTAAATATAAAGACAATAATTACGTTAATGATATACAGAAAAAAATGTACCAAGCAGAAAAATATAGTCATCGTCATCATAAAATTGAAACTTATTTACAGAGTCGTAGATGCAAATATAATTGTTTTTTGTCAAAATACAAAGTGTTTCTTTAACAAAACACATTGGAATCCATTTATTTACAAATTACACCCAATGCAAACACGAGTATACATTTTAACCGTCCTGTATACGTATATATATATATATATATATATATATACATATATATATATATATATATATATATATATATATATATATATATATATATATATATATATATATACATATATATATATATATATATATATATATATATATATATACCGGGTGTCAACGAATCTATTAGACAAGTCATAATTTCTAGAGTATTATGTGTATCAAAATGAGAATTGGTACAGGTAAATCTTATGTGAAGAGGAGAGTTTTCGCATATTTTCCACTTTCCGGTCACTTCCGGTTTCACCGGAAATGGCCCCGGTTTTGAACTCTTAAATAGAACACCCTGTATATTTTAACATCTTTGGATTTCTGAGACAATTCTAGATCAGAATGTGACATTTTAAAAACTTTTTACGTTTACTTCATTTTTTTAGAGCCACTTTTAAAATTGCATCTAGGTGGCCATGATCGGACGCAAACTAATCTAACGGCCTTAGGTGATGTCAAAAAAATACAATCGCAAAGTTTTAGTGACTAGTATGAAAGACAGGAATTGGATTAAAAATTTAACAAAAATAACAAAAAAACTAACAAAATAAACTAATAACTTAGACGACGCACTTAAAATATTTGAAAGTACAGTAGCTGAATTTGTTAAAAAGTTTAGTGTAGTAAATGTTTAAAGTGCATTCCTTCTTTTTCACGACACATTTCAGCTCGTTTAATTGTTTTTCTCAACACGTTTTGTAGCATTTGGGCCGTTATACTTCTAAATGCCCGTAAAATTCTTTCTTGTGGTATTTCAAGAGTAGCTGGGGCTGCTCCATAGTAAACCCTTTCTTTAACATATCCCCAGACAAAGAAATCGAGCACAGTAAGATCCGGTGAGCGGGCTGGCCACCGTACCGGACCATTGGTTGCAATAATTCGATTATTAAAATGCTCTATTAAATAATGAAGAACTTCTCTAGTATTGTGAGGCGGTGCTCCATCTTGTTGAAAGTAAATTTGCCGTAAAACTGCTAAAGGTATATCATTGAGATGATTTTCGATTTCATTTTGAAGAAAACCTAAGTATCTAACCCCTGTTAACTGACCTTGAAACAATATTGGCCCAATTATTCTGTTTCCAACGATACCAGCCCAGACATTGACGCCAAATCTTTCTTGAAAATTGCCCTCTCTCATTTCATGTTGATTTTGTTGGTCCCAGTACCGAGTATTTTGCTTATTGAACATACCATTATTTGTAAATCGGGATTCGTCGGAAAATAGAATAAAATCGATAAAATTTGGGTTAACTGTATGATTTTGAAGCAGCCAATTACAAAACACTACCCGTCTATCGCCATCCTCATTATACAAATGTTGATGTAACTGATATTTAAATGCTCGATATCCATGCTTTTTCAGTATTTTTCTTGCTGATTCATAACTTATCTGCAGTTCTTGACTAATTTTTCTTAACGAAATTGTTTTATCAACCTCAACCATAGCAAGTACGTTAATCTCAGTCTCTTTATTTATGATAAACCTCTGTTCCGCCTCTTGATTTCCTATTTGCCTAAAACGAGTCTCGACATACAGAAAATACTGATGGGCTGGATGTTGCCGATTCGGATATCTATGAGCATACAACTCGGCAGCATTCCTTGAATTTCTATGACACTCTCCAAATATTAATAACATATCCACTTTTTCACTTTGAGTATACATTATTTTAAAGAAAATTTAAACTAAACTTAACGAAAATTAAGAAACTTTTACGTCTGTTCTTAGAGCGTATGTCACTGTCATTATCTACTTAAGTGAGTGCTTTGTTTTCCAAAGAAGACTTGATAAAAACAGTTGCAAATTATTATGCATCATGGCTGTCCATGGCGCACTTGTCATAAGTAAATAAAATATCCAGTATTTTGCTTAATAATATTTAATTTCTGTTCTTATGTCTAATCCAATTGCAAATAAATTAGTACCGTTAGATTCGTCAAAGAATGCTTTTTTCGAAAAGTAGTTGTCAAAAAGGGGTCGCCATTTGAAAATTAATAGTTAGAAATGAAAACGTAATTTTGTCAACTTGTCTTATTCCTGTCTTTCATACTAGTAACTAAAACTTTGAGATTGTATTTTCTGACATCACCTAAGGCCCTTAGATAGTCTAATAGATTCGTTGACACCCGGTATATATACAGGGTGATTCAAAAATCGATCACGAAACTTAAGGGGGTGATTCTACTTGACAAAATAAGGGTAGAGCATCAATCTTTCGTTTTGGTGAAAAGTAGGAAACTAAAGTGAAAACCGCAACACTATGTCTTTGAGAATAATTCCAATACCCCGTAAAAATGTCTAAAATGGGACACACCGTACGTTCCTATTTTTCTACAGTAAAAAATTTTCCAAAATACGGATATCCGAAGGGAGAAAAAAACGGTAGATCACAAAAATTCCATCTTAAGGGCACATTCTTAATTATTCTTTTATTTATTTCAGTTCATTCCTTGGATTACTGCCTACTTCTGTGACAAATCGGTAAAAGAATCCGAGACGATTTTGAAGACTTGCTATCAGCTAATGAAGGACGAGCACCAGTTCTCGGAGAAACGACAAGAATTGCAAGATTTCGTAGAACAAATGAAAATGAAGAAAGTGAAATTTACGCTGTCAAGAGTAACGGAAATCAATAAAAAACTAATTTTTTTACATATTAGTGCCATCAGCAGTTATTTCATTGTTATTGTACAGTTTTTCAATTTAAACGCTGCTTCATAAGTTAGTGTTGATAATAACACAGATTTACAAAAAAAAGTGGATGCCTCTTTTACCAGACAATTTTATTCTTATGTAGTTAGACGCCCTTAATCCAAATCTGAGGTCCGATAACCTCTATCACGTCAGTTTCAAGATCATTTCAAGATTCAATGGTCGATCAAAGGTCATCTTAGGGTCATTACAAGCTCAAATTGCGAAAAAACTACTAAGTAAATCTAAAAAGAAATATAGGTTTTTGATGTCGCTGAATTTGGATTCGTGGTTTGTCTAATCCCCTAAGGTCAGCCAGAGGTCATTTCAGGAGCATTTCAAGATCAAATTAAAAGGAATCCACTAAATAAATCTGAAAAAGAAGATTACTTAGGCGCAGCTAGATCGATATCCGTTACATAGCAGGCAGTCAAACGGATCAATTTTTTGAGCCGAAACTGAAGCTCCCAAAACCTCGTACCTCACGCACAGCTAGATTGATGTTCGTTACATACAAAGCAGATATGCCAACAGAGTTAGTTATTATGAAATAGTAATCTAAAACCGAAGCTTCCAAACTCACATAACCCACGCACAGCTAGATTGATATCCATTATACAGCAGACAGGGGAGCAAATCGAGTTTTTAGGGCAAAAATTAAACTGCCAAAACCATACACTCTACATGCAGCTAGACTGATGGCCACTACACTGCAGACAGGCGATCAGATCAAGTTTTTATAAATATACCAAAACATAAGCTCTCATAACCACATATCCCACGCTCAGCGAGATCAATGCATGTTACGCTGCAGACAGAGGCAAAAAAATCAATGATTTATGAGTGTATGAAATAAACCCCAACCTCTCCGGAAACTATATACCAAAGGCACAACACGTATGAGAGCTTGGGGTTTGTGTTATACACTAACTTGAACTAACCTGAACTAACCTGGACTAACCTGAACTAACCTGAACAACTCGCCTAGCTGTTATGTAACTTGCAGCGAACATCAATATAGCTGCCCGTGCAATTTGACCTTGAAATGACCTCTGGTTAGCCTTTCGGTATTAAACAAACCACGAATTCAGATTCAGCGTCTCCAAAAGTATACATACCTTCTTTTGCAGATTTATTTAGATTGTTCTCAATTTATATATATATATATATATATATATATATATATATATATATATATATATATATATATATATATTATATCGTAGGTTTTCACGGATGGTAGAATGAATGGTTTGGTTATTCCGGGTTTCAATCCGTTCGTTTAAAAAATCGTTTTCACGACGTTTCGCCAAAATCTCATTTGCTGAGAACGGAAGTCATATATACAGGGTGATTCAAAAATCGATCACGAAACTTAAGGGGGTGATTCTACTTGACAAAATAAGGGTAGAGCTTCATATAATTTTTTTTCAAAATGTCATTCGTTTTCGAGTTACAAGCCGTCCAAGTTCAAGTTTTTATTTTTTGTTTTTTGAATTACTCGCTTACAGACCAATATTTGAAAGATAGGCTAAGTCTTCTGCGCTTCATCATTTTAGTAACAATTCACATTGATTGTTTGCCGCTAGAGGGCACTTTACCTACATTGAAAATTGTTTTTTTGTCATAATTTTTTAGTGTTGACAGCTACAGTAGTTTTTGGCATAATTTCTGAAAGACTGATGCCAGGCCTTTAAAAAAGGTGCTCTTTATTTACATCGCTAAACCCAACGGTTTAGACGTAAATCACCCTTAAAAATTAAGTGGTAAATTTACTTTTCTCATTTCATTACCACCAGCTACCAGGTAAATAGCTATCAAAGTATACTAGAGCTGTCAGTTTAACATCAAATAAATTCGCTTTTTAAACTATTTAATTTATAATCTTAAAATAACTAATAATGGCTAATCAGTAAATATTCATATTATGGATTATTGCGATATACATTTAATTGATAAAAATTAATGAAACAGTACTAAACAAACTAAAAAAGATTCTCAAAATGTCCCCCATTTTCTTCCATACATTTCCTAACACTCTTCAAAAAATGTCGCCTAACTCGATGAAAAATTTCTGGTGTTTCTTTAATAATTTGGCACTTTTCGATTATCCTGAAGCGAAGATCCTCGACGTTGATTACTGGAATATTGTACACCAATTGTTTCAAATGACCCCAAAAGAAAAAATCCATAGGATTAAGGTCTGGTGACCTCGCTGCCCATGCCAATGGTCCACTTCGTCCTATCCATCGCTCAGGATACGTTGCATTCAAATACTGTCGGACACGTATACTAAAGTGGGGCGGAGCTCCGTCTTGGAGGATCCACATGTTGGCCCTTACTTCCAATGGCACATCTTCCAGATACAATGGGAGACGATTTTGGATAAAATCTAAGTATACGTCACCAGTTAATGGGCCATCAAAGAAATGAGGACCAATAAGGTAATCTCCTATTATCCCTGCCCACACATTAAGTGAAAATCTACGCTGATGTTTCGTTTCTACCACATTGTTTGGGTTCTCGTAAGCATATGTGTGGATGTTGTGTAGATTTGTTATGCCATCACGAGTGAAACCAGCTTCGTCAGTGAATAATATGACGCCAATTAATCGATTATCGTGTTCATACTTAGCTAGGATCTGATTGCACATTTCCAACCGTCTCGGCCGATCATCGTCATAAAGAGCCTGCACCTTTTTTGAATGAAACGGGTAGAGTTGTTCTTCTCTTAGTATCCTCCATGAACTAGCCTGACAGAGCCGCACTTCATTCCCAATTTTTCTAGTACTAATACCAGGATTATCTTCAATAATTTCAAGCACTCTTTCTTCTTGTTGCACGTTTCTAGCAGTTCTAGGTCTTCCCCTATTTCCATTATAACTTTTAAAGGAACCACATTCCGCAAGCCTCCTGTGCACACTGGAAAATGTTTGAGCATGAGGGATATTTCTTTCCGGATAACTCTCCATATAATATCTTCTTGCCAACTCTGCATTACCATTTGCTTTTCCATAACAAAAATGGATATCACAATATTCGATATTTGAATATTGGTGATTAGCCATTATTAGTTATTTTAAGATTATAAATTAAATAGTTTAAAAAGCGAATTTATTTGATGTTAAACTGACAGCTCTAGTATACTTTGATAGCTATTTACCTGGTAGCTGGTGGTAATGAAATGAGAAAAGTAAATTTACCACTTAATTTTTAAGGGTGATTTACGTCTAAACCGTTGGGTTTAGCGATGTAAATAAAGAGCACCTTTTTTAAAGGCCTGGCATCAGTCTTTCAGAAATTATGCCAAAAACTACTGTAGCTGTCAACACTAAAAAATTATGACAAAAAAAAACAATTTTCAATGTAGGTAAAGTGCCCTCTAGCGGCAAACAATCAATGTGAATTGTTACTAAAATGATGAAGCGCAGAAGACTTAGCCTATCTTTCAAATATTAGTCAAATCGGTTTTCCTGTAAGCGAGTAATTCAAAAAACAAAAAATAAAAACTTGAACTTGGACGGCTTGTAACTCGAAAACGAATGACATTTTGAAAAAAAATTATATGAAGCTCTACCCTTATTTTGTCAAGTAGAATCACCCCCTTAAGTTTCGTGATCGATTTTTGAATCACCCTGTATATATATATATATATATATATATATATATATATATATATATATATATATATATATATATACAGGGTGTCCAAGATAAGGATCCTAACCATGGGGATCTCGGAAACAGTTGGAGATACGAGGTCGGTTAAATTAGAGAAAAGTTGCGCAATTTAGTGCTAAATTAAACGCAATTTAAAAATTTTAAAAATTCAAAATACTTCCGGAGATTTCCGGAAAAAACCGAATTTTGGCAAAATCGTTTTTAATTTTTGTAGGCTTAATTTAAAGAGATATCAAAAAATAAAAGGTAGATTCTTCTTGCCACTTTTTATTTTTTATAATTTGGTCTAAACAAAATTTAAATCCGACGTTTCGTTTCTGAGATACCATCATGAACTTTCATTTTTTATATGGAACAAAAAAAAGTATCCCATGTATTTGATAGCATTTTTTATTACAAATTCAACGGTGTATCACACTTGCATATCAAGTGTGTAGTTCATTGGCTTTTATAAAACTGATATACCTTTCTCTCTCGCTCTCATGGAGCTCTTATGGAAAGTACTTGAACTACGTATTCGATATGCAAGGGTGATACATCGTTGAATTTGTAATAAAAAATGCTATCAAATACATGGGATACTTTTTTTTGTTCCATATAAAAAATGAAAGTTCATGATGGTATCTCAAAAACGAAACGTCGGATTTAAATTTTGTTTAGACCATATTATAAAAAATAAAAAGTGGCAATGAGAATCTACCTTTTATTTTCTGATATCTCTTTAAATAAAGCCTGCAAAAATTAAAAACGATTTTGCCAAATTTCGTTTTTTTCCGGAAATCTCCGGAAGTGTTTGAAATTTTTAAATTTTTTTAACTGCGTTTAATTTAGCACTAAATTGCGCAACTTTTCTCTAATTTAACCGACCTCGTATCTCCAACTGTTTCCGAGATCCCCATGCTTAGGATCCTTATCTTGGACACCCTGTATATATATATATATATATATATATATATATATATATATATATATATATATATATACACATGTATCGGTCGATTGTGGAAGAACTATAATTAGGAAGAATCTGAAAATTTGACGGTGCACTAACGTGCATGGAGTACAGTTGAACTTTTTGAAGTTGGCGCCAAACTAATACCGGACAAAATGTGATCCGTATAAACAGATTAAAAATACTTTATTTGTAATTACTTTCTTACCATAATTAGTATATAATAGTAGTTATTTTTTTTATTTACAAATAATTTGGCGCCGACTTCAAAAAGTTCAATTTCATATAAAAATTTATAGTTATTTTTCACTTTTTAGTGTACTTTTAGAAGTCGGTTCAATTTTTTTATAAAAATTTTATTTTTCCTAAATCGAGTTTAGTATACGTTGCAATGACTCCAAGGTGGCAAAAAAGTACCGATTTTATCCATAATTGTAAATCACCCTAAAATGAACCCCTAAAAATTCTTTGATTCTTAGAGTTTTCCAAATACCAATTAAATTGTGTCAAACAAATATTTAGTCTGTCATAGTAAATCCACTATCTTAAATTTCAAATTAATTTTGGATTGGTAATATACGCCGCAAAACCTTCCAATATCGATGTTTAAAGAACCTGAGATGTAAATTTCTTAGCTCTTTATATTTTATACTGCATAATGAGTTTGTATACGCCTCAAGAATCCTATAATATCAATTTTGGACAAAATCGGAATATGTAAAATTTTCTGTCGCTCATATTGTATTATATCAACTTAATAGTTGTAAAAAATTAACTTCATATTCATAACACACGACCCCGAAAACCCTCTAATACCAAATCTGAAAAAATGCGAATAAGGTAAAATTTTTAACCCACCATATTGCATCCGCTATATTGAATTTCAAAAAAGTTATTTTAAGTCCGAATTTAATCTAAATCTAAACCCTTCAAAGCCCCCTAGTACCAATTATCGATTATCCGGAAATTTAAAATTTCTAGACTTATATTCGCTATTAACACCTTTGAACAAACGCGAAAAATGTAAAATTTTCGGTCCGCTATCTTGGATTTGCCATATTGAATCCTGAAAAAATACTTTTAAATTCATAATTTACACCCTCAAGAACCCCCTATATCAGTTTGGGAGAAAATTGAAAAGTGTAAAATTTTTAGGACTCCATATTGAATCTGCCAGATTGAGTTTTGCCAAAAATATTTTAAATTTATAATTAACACTAACAAAAATACCCCAATGCTGATTTTAGAGAAAATTGGGATATGTAAAATTTTTAATCCGCCATTTTGGATCCGCCATATTTAATTTTTTTAAAATAATGTCAGATTCGTTATGTGCTTCCCCGGAAACTCCCCCGTACCAATTTTGAAGAAAATTGGACAAAATAGATTTTTTCGTCCGCCATATTGGATCCGCCATGTTGAATTTTTTAAAAATAATTTCAAATTAGTTATGTACGACCCCGAAAACTCCCTCGTACCAATTTTGGAGAAAATCATACAAAATTGATGTTTTTGTCCGCCATATTGAATTTTTTAAAAATATTTTGGATCCATTATGTGCGACACCGAAAATTCCCCAACATCAATTTTGGAGAAAATTAGACAAGATTAAATCTTTTTGTCCGCCATTTTGAATTTAAAAAAAATTCAGATTCGTTGTGTACGACCCCAAAAATTTCCCCATACCAATCTTAGAGAAAATCAGACAAAATTCATTTTTTTGGCCGCCATGGTGTCAGCGCCATCTTGTATATTACTGCACGAATTTCGTCCAAAAAAATATGGGACTACCGCAGCAACTTCCTGAACATAACGTAAAAAATTTCATTCAAATCAGAGCCGCCGTTCGGGAGTAATCGATGTACATACATAAAAAAACATACATACTCGACGAATTGAGAACCTCCTTCTTTTAGAAGTCGGTTAAAAATGACGTTTGCGGACCAAAACATAACTATAAATTTTTCTTATAAGAAAGTCTTTATTATTTAATTTGAGTTAATTTTCTTGTAGACGAAGATCGATTTTAGTGGTTTTTTTATAATATTTTGAAAATTGTTAATACAGAGTGGTGAAAAAAGAAGAATAAAAATTATATCTATAAAATGGTTAAAAATAAATTTTTTCAAATAGAAAGCACCTTTTTTATAATTTTATCATATTAAATATTAATAATAGGAGTAACCTTGTATAAGGTTGTCTATTCCAAAGATCTGTAGTTTTCAAAATAATGGCAGTTCAACATTTTTTTTATGGTACAAATGCTATACGGCTATAAGTTTTGTTATTAGTTGGCCACAACGGCGATGCGTGGCGAAAATAAAATGATCAAACCCTACAAAATTGTTACTATTTCTTTCCATTTGATATTCACTAATAATAATCATGCCGGGGCGATTAAATTACACGCACGAAGATTATTTAAACTTATTTATCATTTAGGGAGAATGTGAATTATTTCAAGAACATGCGATACATTCGCGATCCAATATCCGCAGAAACAGAAACCAACATCACCAACTAGTTATAAGGATTATAGAAAACTTCGAGAACTTTGGATTCATAAAAGCAAAAAGAAATAGAAATAAACCAGTTGTTAATAAAATAGATCTCAAATTAAATTTTTTGACAAAATCATAAATTATAAAGAAACCCGATATCGAAAGATTCACAGTGGGTATAAAGGATAAATTGACAATGATCCATAAAGAAGTTACATATTTTTATATTTCTTAAAAAATAACAAAATACAGTATTAGCCATAAAGTAAGAAGTATATAGAAAACTTTTTTACTATTGATTTCTAATAATGTTTTTCTTGATAAAAGTCTTTGCATAAAGAAAAACTAATTTAAACTAGTCTAAATTACTACCAGATATACACGGTACCCGAAAATTAAAAATGTAGATCGAAAAATGAAAATTCGACTTGTTTGGGATGATGCCATAAGAAACTATTCCTCTCACCAATGTCAAGGCTTTATTTCTATTTTTTTTCTTAATATCTTTATATAAGCAGTTACCATATGAGATATAGCAATTTCTGTATATATTAAAAATATGTGTGTATAAAATAGACTCAAAAATTATGTATTTTCGACGCCTTTTATTACAAACTATAGTTTATAGTAACTATTTTCATTCATATAAAATGAAGAGAAGTAACGAATTTAAATTGTTAAATTTGTGTAACGTTGAGTCTGACATGCCAGCAGCTCGTCGAATTATTAAACGACATGTATATAGGTGTGAAAAATCCAAAATAGAACCTCTAAATAATGGAAATGTAACAGAAAGAGACGGACAATCCGTTTAGCTCTGTTGAAAAAGCGAAATAAAGCACATTGTTGTATAGTAGCTTGCTTCCTGGTTTCCAGCAAAAATGGTGTCGGTCAAGGACTTTTCGTTGGTTTCGGGTCGTCAAAATACAGTGGGTCGAAAGTACGGATTTGATATTAAAAATAAAAATCGGATCCAACATAGCAGACTGAAACTTTAAAATCATGAAAATAAATTCGAAAAACATCTAATGTGGTTCAACGCTTTAAAAATAAAATAAAAATAATAATTCTATTTCCACGAATAAAAAATTTCGCTTGACTTCAAGGTACCTTTTTAATATAATACTATAATAATAAATACATGGATATCGATAATAGTTAAAAAGGCGAAAGTACTTTTTCCTCTCTGCTTAAGACATCTTAATAAATACCAATGCAAATAATTAGTAAGTAATATATTATTTATTGATTCACATAAATGAAGAAATAATACGACTGTAATAAAAATAACAAAAAGAACATTTTAATCATTGCCTTTATTATTAACAACTCTTTCCTCATTCTCCAACACGTACGAATTGTTATCCGAATCCTTACTATGTCAAAAACAGTGAAAGGATCCATCGACGCAAAAAGTTTTGGAGCAAATTCTCTATATTTTTTCTCGAGAAGATTTTCGGGTTAAGTCTAGGCGATAGTTTCTTATCAATTTGTCCGTTGATTTTTGTGCATCTTTTGATAGTTTACCTATCGGTAATATTGCAAATGTTACGATGTCTGGTCAATGTAGTAAGTCATTTGTGGATTCCTGTTGGAATGTTGTACCAAGAATATCCTTTGAAGAATAATCTTGTTGTTTGAAGTGTGAATCCTAAATCTTCTCTATTGCAGTTTAATGTCCGCTTCCAATAGTTTGCAAAATGACGGGAAACCAGAGGATCAGTTTTCGCTTTATGCTTGCTATAATAGCTGGCTCATCACTGTTCTCGAAGAAACGTCGAGCTGTGTTGCCATCATTAGTGCTTCCTAACCCTTTCTTTGGCATGTCAACAAGAATTCCTAATATGTTTCCTTAAAGACCTGTTGGATGGTAGCTTTTGTCTGTGCTTTCACCTCTTTGTCTTTCTGCTTACGGGCTTACCACTTCTGGGTGTCGCGTCGATACGACAAATACAAGCAGCATTCGGAGAATCGAATAGATGTGTGTATCTCTGTATTTGCTGGGACACAGTATCAATGTAGTTGAACTGAGATGTTATTTGGCAGAGGTAACAACGCTGGACCGATTTCGCTCCAGCCAACGCATTCACCTAGTCGTCTATTATCGTCATAGATAAGTTGTACTGTACTGAAGCTCGGGTGGCAAAGAAAACTCTATTATATGGTGCAAGTTGTCTGGTTCGAGTTCATAATTTTCTATTTTCTTTAAAGACTTTTGTTCGGTTTCATAGTAGAGGAGGGTTTGGAATTGTTCAACACAATCTGTTTTTGTTGAGTTTACGTGGTAATACCTGCTAATTCAAGTGAAATAAGAGAGGTTAGGAATAAGTTTGTATCAGAGATATTCGAATCAGTGAATTTCATTTTGTACTGGCTGACCCGACGTTCCATCGAAGCCCCATTTGCAAATGAAATTCATATTTACAAATCTAATTTATCGATTTGTTCAAGGGTGTCTAATTGAAGCAATATAATTCGATCCACTCTATGATCCAGTAGGCCTTGGAATTTAACCTCGGCTTTTGATTTAGTAAAAGTTAGATACTCGTTATGTGAATAACATGCTTTTTTCGTATTTTACACACCAGAATACGGCGAAAATATATTACTGCCCTTCTGTTTAGCCCAATTTTGTAATCGTTGATATTTGTTTCTCGATAATCCAATGTCAAATAGAAGAGCGGCGCACAAATATAACTGGGCGCGAGGCAATCACAACACTGTTGCTTTTGACTTGAGACGAAACTTTAGAAAGAAAAGACTGGCCGTTCAGATTACCGAAGTTTAACAGAAACGTTACTATAGCCAACCTTCTATTTTAAATTTCTTAACGACCAAAAAAAAATGTCTAAATTATTTTGGCGGTTTTCTCAAATTCTGACCCACTAAGCCCGTCTAACTTCTTTCAGGTTAGTTCGGGACAGAAGATCGTAGGGAAAGCCTACGCCCAATATTACCCCCGCTAACTTCCGTGCAACACGAAGACGAGCAGTACCTTAAAACGAATGAGAGGGTGTAGTTACTTTTCGTCTAAACTTATAACGTAATCGACGGAATTTGGAATATTTAATAACTATTTGATACATTGATTGTTTTAAATACATCAAATAGTCGAAATACAAAAAAATTAGTTTTTGTTGGCCGTTAAGCGTAAAGAAAATTGATATTTCTGTTACAAAATAAACATTTATTCTAATAAAAATACTAGTGAAGCGCAGCGGTAATTTCTAAGTGAATAAGCTAACAGACCACTTTAAAATTAAAAATCATTCTCAAAAATAAACTTTTATTCTGGTAAAAAATAAAAGTAACACGTTCAGTAAGTGTAAATAAATAAACAAATAATTAAATTCAATTTAAATCAACAAAAACACCTAAAAGTCTACAAGAGGTGTTCAAACAGGTCTCCACTTTGAGCGAGACAATAACCCAGTCTATTGTAAAATACAGTATTTGCCAAAACTTCAGGGGTTATATCCCTATCAGCTCTTTCTGTCATGTCCTCACAAAATACCATACGGGTTTCCTGGTCTTTCGGAAAAATTTCTTGAGTTATTTGCAATTTGTAACAGCGATATTTGCTCCGCTTTAAAATATTCCGAACGGTTCGAGCGTTCATATCAAGTTCTTCGGCAATTGCGGTACTATTGCAAGGAAAATTAATTTTTGCTAAACTAGAAACGTCAGTCTCCCGATTTGCTCGTTCTTCAGTAATTTGAGGAACCGGTTGCTCCTCATTATTATCAGTGCATTTTTTACAAATTTTTAGACAACCGGTTGTTTCAAATTTTTTAATAATTTCCGATATTCTAAATTTTCAAGGAACAGGATGATTTTCTTACGTAAATGCAAATCTGCCGATTATTTCATCCATATCTTTACCAGAAAGTACCACTTAATAATCTGCTCTTTTTGTTCCGTGGAATAAACTATCATTTCAAATACAAAAAAATTTGACGCGAAACACGGAAATACCAGTACTCGGTACTTACGCTTCGATGGCCTGAAGGAAAGCAAATAACTTGGAATCTTCTTGTTGTGCTAGGGCGTGGCGTATGCTGCCGCTCGCTCTCACCGCGCCAGCATTGTATTACCCCTCATCCGAGGGCCAAACTGGTAATTTACACGTATGTCGATGCTTACGACTATTTCATTCTGATTTGATGAATAATATAGTACTTTCTTTATTATACTTAAGAAACGTAGAGGTTCCGGTTTGGATTTTCCAGACCTGTATATCCAATGAATAGATAAGTAAATTGATTTATCTTTTTGTTAAGTGAATTGATTTTGGATCCTATTAATGAATAACAACTTCGTTAGCACACAGCCTGTATGTGAAATTATTGGATACATAATTTTCATTTTTACTAAATTTGATTAGTTATAAGGCCTTTTTTAAACAAAGAATCTAATCGAAAAATTTCTTGTATACTTATTTCTGCAAAAAATATGTGTGCCTCAATGTGGTCCTACATTTTGTTATTTTGAAAATTACATTCGTTCAGACTTGGTAACTATTTTTTATTAGAATAAAAACTGTTTTTAGGCTGTAGTTTAAGGTGTAACTTTGTCAAAAATATGTTTGAGAAATATCGGATTTTACATATTTTATAATTTCTAGGCTTTTAAATGACCTGTGTGCTGTCTAAAGATTTCCAAACCAAAAAAGGAAATAAAACAACCCTATAAATTCATTAGGGTAGCCAAAATTTTTTTCTACATAATATTTCATTTTGTATAAGACAATGACATTGGTTGACTGATGGTATAAATTAGTCTTAAAAAATGACAAATAAAATTTTGGCAATTGTTATAAGAAATTCTGTTGTAAGTTGTTTGTATTTTTTGTGTCGTTAGCCACTTATCTAAATCTTTGTTAAATAAAAAATTTCCATAACTGTGGTAATCCGTTTTTTATTTCACCTATAATGAGATTTTTAATTCCGCCTTGATGAACTTGCTAGTTTAGGAAAAAAACATTAATTTTTCGGTAATATCTGGTTACCATATTTTATTATTATGTCTTTGATTTAAAAATTAATTTAAATTGTCTTTTTCTTGTAACATTCTGAATTAACTGATGAAAATGTGTTGTATAACACGTAATAAATATCTTTAATATTATAAGAACTCAGTAACATTATGAAATACTCATATTTAACTTAATAGTTTTGTGATTTTTTTAGAAAATATATTTTTCATTTGTAGACCACACATTCTTATATAATTTTAATCAAATTAAATGTATTATACTTACTCCAAGTTTCGTTTGGTTTGATTTTAAATTATGTAATCTTGGTCTAAAATGCTCTATATTCGTTACAATAACTTCTTATTTTTCAATGGAGTGATCTAATTTTCATCCTTAATTTATCAAATTATTTACTTTGAGATCGGTAAATTTCAAAAGAACTAGAATTATAAATTCCCTTCAAGTACCAAAATGTTAAATTTTGAACTATGTCATGCGTACAATTTAATATAATCACTCCATAATCTCCATTGGAATAAAATAACTTTTGTTTGAAAGAGATGGAATATTTAATTTGAGAATTTCTAATCTCAGAATGACGAATATTATATTCAGTTGAGTAGCTCTAATTTTCAAATGGACGAAAATGTATTTTAAGTTAGAAAATATATTTACTTGCGTATAAACAAAGCTAAGATTTTCTCAAAATGAGTATATTTGCTTTGATTGGAGTATTCTTTTTTTTGTGTGTTGTATGTCGTAAGTGAAAACTGATATTTTCTGTAACATATGTAATATCCAAGTCAATGTAAGATTAAGACTTAAGAACCTAAGCTGAAAGATTATAACTTTTTATGAAAAAAAAATAAGGCCTGATTTTGCGTACTTTTTTATAACTAAACACTATGAAATATCTAACTTGGCTTTAATTTTTATTATTATGCGACTATAAATATTACAGAAATTAAAGTGGGAATAAAATACAAAAATTATAGATGTTTACGATTAAAATAAATTTAAAATATGTTGGTATATTTTTTTACCTAAGTAAAAAAAAATTAGGTACTTGTACCGTATTACACTTAATACACCAAAATAACTCTTGCCAACCGACATCGTCGGATCTAGCTACGCCACTGTTTAATCTACTGGTATGATTGAAAAACGATTAACAGAATAAAATGTGAACGATATTAGACACATATTTGTCGTCAGCTACGAAAACATTATCGTAGCCGGGATTTTCGTTTATTGAATATTTAGTTTATGTTTCCTAATTGGTTATAACAAAACACACTTACCAATATAAATAAATAAATATAAGCCATTACTCCTTCGGTCTTTAAATATGATTTTTCGAGTATATTTATATATACTCTCGTGAACAGCCATAACGCAAGAGCCCAGTAACCAGAATAAACAAAGAACAATATATCCTCAAATATGGTATTGACGAGACTCGAAATAATTTGCAATTTAAATATTTTTTTCTATAAATTCGAATATTTTCGATGGCAGTTTCCCTATTTTGATGCTTGCATCTTTTTAATCTTTCATTTAAATCCTTAAATTCAATTTTAATTGTGTATATTAGCTCGCCAAATATGAGCATCGAGGTTTGAAGATAAAAGGCAACTATAGTTTTGTAGATATGAGACCACTTCTTTTTTATATTCAAGCAGATCAACATATTAGAGACCACATCAAAAAATGTTATAAAAAATGATAGAAAAAATATTAGAACATTTTTCTTTGCGTTATTTTCTTCAGCAGAAAATCAGTTAGTGGAATTATCCATACTTTCCAATGCAAATAATTCTTCTAATAGCCTTTTCCAACATTTTCTATAAAAAACTGAAGAGATAAATGTAAACATAATTGTAAGATATGCCAGTAAAGATACAACCGTTTGCAGCTCTACATAAACATATTAATTGGCTTTAGAACTCTTCAAAGTAAAATTTATTATCGTTTCCCAACCCTTAACATAGGTTATGGTAATTCCTACAAAAATAATCGATGTGCAAAGATAAAACAATCTGGGGTACTTTAATCTGCATTGTTCGAAGCTATATGGTGGTATGAATCCAAAAATACAACCATAAATATTAAGAAACTTATAAAATATTATTTTATTTTCTAATTTTTTAACTATTTTTGTAAACACGTTCATTATGTTTCATGAAAAATTAAGCGAACTCTTCACGAAGGCAGAGACGAGCGACGATTACAATACAAACATGTTTAAAATTTCAGTAATTAACGATTTTTAGCTACAACTGCATATTAACTTTATTTAATTTACTTTGAATGTAAAGACAATAATTATATTTCTGATACACAGGAAAAAATTTGCAAGCAGAAAAATAAAGCCATCCTTAAACTGAAACCGATTTACTGCGTAGTAGCATGTTGTGTGTTTGTTTCCTATATGGAGTTTATGTCCTTCTAGTCTCGCTGATATTCTCCTGTTGGTCTGGTTTATGTATGTTTTATTACTGGTGCCACATGCAGTTTTATATACGCCTTGATTTTCTAGATTGATTTTGTCTTTTGGATTTCTTAAAGAAAAGCCTATTGTTTTGTGTGGTTTGTAGGCTATAGATATGTTGTGTTTCCGGAGCAATCTGCCGATTGTCTGTTGTACCTTTTATGTAAGGAAGTATGGTGATTTGTCTATCCTCGGCAGGTGGCCTTGTTTCTTGGGTTGATTTTCGTTACAATTTCATTGCCTTATTTATGATTGGTGTCTTGTAGCGATTTTGTTGAGGGCCCTTTTTATGTTTGACAGTTCCATTTCTTTTCCTTGGATGTCAGTTAGGCGAAGGAATCTTAATATTAGGGTATTGGTTACGCCCTGAATTTATGAGGGGTAATGGTGAGAATCAGCATTCAGGTATTTATCCGTGTGTGTTGGTTTTTGATATACTATGTGTCGCAGATCTCCATCTATTGTTTTGGTTACGAGGGCATCTAGAATTGGAAGCTAATTATTTTCTTCAAGTTCCAGAGTAAACTGTATCTTCGGGTGGATAGAATTAAAATTTAACTAATGGATGCAGTTGAGCTACTGTTTGCCATGAGACCATATTACAAATACATCATCAACGTAGCGACATCAGAGTTTGGATTTGAGATGGAATTTTTCAAGGGCTTTCGTTAGGTAATGAATATATTTGCCACAGCTGGAGATAGTGAAGAGCTTATAGCAGCGCGATCTAACTACCTATATATCTGACCACCAAACAAAAAATATGTGTTTTTAAGATAATGTCTGGTGAGATTCATAATATGAGTTGGCAGACCCTCTCTTTGAACGATCTGGTCCAGTGCTTCGTCTATCGGTATGCTTGGATATAGGGATTTTTCGTCGAAGCTTTCAATGATGTCGTCCTTGTCAATTCTTTCGAAACGAAAGCTCTTGTAAAATTCCATCTCAAATTCAAATTCTGGTGTCGCTACGTTGATGATGTATCTGTAATATGGCCTCAGGGTAAACAACAGCTCAACTGTTTCCATGAGTTTCTTAATTCTATCCACACAAAGATACAATTTACTCTGGAACTTGAGGAAAATAATCAGCTTCCATTTCTAGACGTCCTCGTAACCAAAACACTGGAAGAAGATCTGCGACACACAGTATATCGAAAACAAACCCACACGGACAGATACCTGGATGCTGATTCTCACCATCACCCCTCACAAATACACAGCGTTGCCAATATCCTAATATCAAGATCTCTTCGCCTAACTGATGACCAGGGAAAAGAAAAGGAACTATAACACATAAAAAGGGCCCTCAAACAAAACAGCTACAAGACACCGACCACAAATAAGGCAATAAAATTGCAACAGAAACCAACGCAAGAAATAAGGCCACCTGCCGAGGATAGACAAATCACCATACTTTCTTACCTAAAAGACACAACAGACAGAATCGGCAGATTACTCCGGAAATACAACATATCTACAGCCTACAAGCCATATAAAACAATAGGCTCTTCTTTAAGAAACCCAAACGACAAAATGAATCTAGAAAATCAGGGCGTATATAAAATCGCATGTGGCACCTGCAATAAAACATGCATAGGCCAGACCAACAGAGGAATATCAGCGAGAATATAAGAAACAAAGAGACAACATCGGCACTTTTTCAACACCAGCACGAAACAGGACGCAAAATTGATTTTGACACTGGCCAGCAAGTCGTTAATATAGAACACTACAAGGCAAGATTGATTCGTGAATCCATTGAAGTTGACAAGAACGGCACTCTGAATAAGAGAAACGATGCACTTAATCTTCATTCTATTTGGAAAACTCTCTTTATGCGGGATCATTGTACCGACACGCATACCACGCTTAAACTGATACCAACGGCGGCGCTCTTGAGGGAGGCGGAGCCAACGCCAACCAACCGTTACTATCTGCGACCGCGTATAAAGCACGCCGCACCTTGAATTTCTTTCAGTGGATCTACAAACAACAAGCACAGAAGATGCCAAATGGGATTTTGGCGAAACGTCTGCAAACTTCCACAAGAAATCAAACGAAGCAACGGATGTATTCCCGGATTAATACTTAATCACATTTTTCCACCCGTGAAACACTACACAACAACATTTCCCTCTGCCCAGAACAGTTTTAATGCAAATTAGATTTTCAAGGGCTTAAATGACAAATCTTGACTTCTACTTTTGAAAATCATTTGGCCGTTTTGGTAATTTAAAATGGCGGATTCAATATGGCTATTCTACATTCTGATACCCTTTAATTAAAGGATTAAAACAATATGTATCAAAAGTGTTTAGTATTTAATATTACATAAAATAAAAAAATATGGCACAGTGATATATCGTTTTATAGATTTTAAGAGTCATTCATCACGAATCTAGGATTTTGGGTTTGATTTTTTACAACTGTCGTTTAAAACATTTTTCTCCAAAATGCTTTGCTGAGAACATATTTTGCTGTTCCTTGACCTTAAAATGACCTCTAGATGTTATTAGATCCCCTATGTTATTTATATCGTTGTCTAGGAAATTGTCTCCGCTTTCCATGTTTCCTAATTGATTATAACAAAACACACTTACCGATATAAATAAATGAATATAAGCCAGTACTCCTTCAGCCTTTAAATATGATTTTTCGAGTATACTTATATATACTCTCGTGAACAGCCATAACGCAAGAGCCCAGTAACAAGAATAAACAAAGAACAATATATCCTCAAATATGGTATTGACGAGATTCGAAATAATTTGCAATTTAAATAATTTTTTTCTATAAATTCGAATATTTTCGATGGCAGTTTCCCTATTTTGACGGTTGCATCTTTTTAATCCTTCATCCAAATCCTTAAATTCAATTTTAATTGTATATATTAACTCGCTAAATAGGAGCATTGAGGTTTGAACATAAAAGACAAATATAGTTTTGTAGATATGAGACCACTTCTTTTTTATATTCAAGCAGATCGATAAATTAGAGAGTGTATCGAAAAATGTTATAAAAAATGATAGAAAAAATATTATAAAATTTTTCTTTGCATTATTTTCTTCAGTGGAAAACCAGTTAGTGGAATTATCCATACTTTCCAATGCAACTAATTCTTCTAATAGCCTTTGCCAATATTTTCTATAAAAAACTGAAGAGATAAATGTAAACATAATTGTAAGATATGCCAGTAAAGATATAATCGTTTCCAGATCTACATAAACATATTTATTGGCTTTAGAACTCGTCAAAGCAAAATCTATTATCGTTTCCAAACCCTTAACATAGATTATGGTAATTCCTCCAAAAATAATCGATGTGTAAAGATAAAACAATTTGGCGTACTTTAATTTGCGTTGTTCGAAGTTATACGGTGGCATGAATCCAAAAATACAACCGTAAATATTAAGAAACTTATAAAATATTGTTTTATTTTCTAATTTTTTAACAATTTTTGTAAACACGTTCATTATTTTTCATGAACAATTAAGCGAACTCTTCACGAAGGCAGACAAGGAGACGATTACAATACAAACATGTTTAACATTTTAGTAATTAACGATTTTTCTCTACAATTGCGTGTTAACTTTTTTAGTTTACTCAATACTTACATTTCTGATACACAGAGAAAAATGTAGCAAGCAGAAAAATAAAGTCATCATTAAATTGAAACTTATTTACTGCGTCGTAGCATCTTGTGTGTTTGTTTCTTATATTGAGTTTATGTTCTTCTAGTCTCGATTATATTCTTCTGTAGATATGGCCTATGTATGTTTTATTGCAGGTGCCACATGCGATTTTATATACGCCTTGATTTTCTAGATTGATTTTTTCTTTTGGATTTCTTAATCAAGAGCCTATTGTTTATTATGATTTGTAGGCTGTAGATATGTTATGTTTCCGGAGCCATCTGCCGATTCTGTCTGTTGTACCTTTTATGTAAGGAAATATGGTGATTTGTCTATCCCCGGCAGGTGGCCTTATTTCTTGCGTTGATTTTTGTTACAGTTTGATTGCCTTATTTATGGTTGGTGTCTTGTAACTGTTCTATTTGAGGACCCTTTTTATGTTTGATAGTTCCTTTTCTTTTCCTTGGTCATCAGTTATGCTAAGGGATCTGGATATTAGGGTACTGACTACGCCCCATATTTGTGGTAATGGTGAGAATCAGCACTCAGGTATCCGTGTGGGTTGGTTTTCGATATACTGTGTGTCGCAAATCTCCATCCATTGTTCTGGATACGAGGGCGTCTAGAAATGGAAGCTGATTAATTTTCCTCACGTTCCAGAGTAAATTGTATCTTTGTGTGGATAGAATTAAGAAACTTATGGAAGCAGTTGAGCCGCTGTTTGCCATGAGACCATATTACAAATACATCATCAACGTAGCGACACCGGAGTTTGGGTTTGAGGTGGAATTTTTCAAGAGCTTTCGTTTCGAAATAGGTCATGAATAGATTTGCCATTGCTGAAGATATTGAAGAGCCCATGGCAGTGGCATTCATCTGCCTGTAAATTTAACCATCAAACAAAAAATATGCGTTTTTTAGTAAATGTCTGGCAAGATCCATAATATGAGTTGGGAAATCTTCTCTTTGAGCGATCTGATTCAGTGCTTCATCCATCGGTATGCTCGGATACAAGGATTTTACATCGAAGCTTGCAATCATGTCATCCTTGTCGATTCCACCACAAACAAGAGAACAAGCAAGCAACAACCGACACAACAGAACAGGGTACAACATATCCAAACACCAACTGACTGAAAGGGAAAAAACAATTTTCAGTAAAGTTTTCAACTACGCAATAGTCCGAAAAAGATTCCCACGGAGGAAATAATCACACAAATCGAGTCTCAACTGCTTCTATGAGTTTCTTAATTCAATTTACACAAAGATACAGTTTACTCTGGGACTTGAAGAAAATAATCAGCTTCCATTTCTAGACGCCCTCGAAAACAAAACAAAGGACGGAGATCTGCAACACAGTATATCGAAAACCAGCCCACACGGACAGATACCTGAATGCTGATTCTCACCGTTACCCCTTACAAATACAGGGCGTAGCCAATACCTTAATATCAAGATTCCTTCGCCTTACTGATGACCAAGAAAAAGAAATGGAACTGTCTCACTTAAAAAGGGCCCTCAGACAAAATAGCTACAAGACACCAATCATAAATAAGGCAATAAATTGTAACAAAAACCATACTTTCTTACATAAAAGGCACAACAGACAGAATTGGCAGATTGCTCCGAAAACACAACATACCTATAGCCTACAAACCACACAAAACAATAGATTCTTTTTTAAGAAATCCAAAAGACAAAATCAATCTAGAAAATCAAGGCGTATATAAAATTTCAGGTGGCACCTGCTACAAAACATACAGCTACAGACTAACAGAAGAATATCAGCGAGACTAGAAGAACACAAGCTCAGTATAAGAAAGAAACAGACAACATCGCCATTTTCCAACATCAGCACGAAACAGGACATAAAACTGATTTTGATATCTGCCACCAAGTCGCTAATATAGAACACTACGAGGCAAGATTGAGTCGTGAATCTATCGAAATTGACAAGAACGGCACTCTAAATAAGAGAGACGATGCACTTAATCTTCCTTCTACTTGGAAAACTCTCTTTAAGCGGGATCATTGTACCGATACGCATACCACGCTTAAACTGATACCAGCGGCAGCACTCGAAAGGGAGGCGGAGCCAACGCCAACCAACCGTTACTAACTGAAACCGCGTATAAAGCACGCTACACTTTGAAATTCTTTCAGTTGATCTACAATCAACAAGCAGAGAAGATATCAAATGAGATTTTAACCAAACGTCTGCAAACTTCAACAAGAAATCAAACGAAAGAACGGATGTATTCCCGGATTAATTCTGAATCACTACGCAACAAAATCTCCCTCTGTCCAGAACAGTTTTGATGCAAATTAGGTCTTTAAGGGCTTAAATGACAAATCTTGACCTCTACTTTCGAAAATCATGTGGCTATTTTGATAATTTAAAATGGCGAATTCAATAGGGCCATTCTACGTTCTGATACCGTTTAATTAAAGGATTAAAACAACATATGAAGGTCATTTGAAGATCAAAAGTCTTTAGTATTTAATATTGCATAAAATAAAAAAATATGGGATAGTGATATATCGTTTTATAGATTTTAAGGGTTGTTCATCACGAATATGGGATTAGATTTACGACTTGCGTCAATGTTTGGAAAATGGACGCCCTAATTAGGGCCAATTTTGAATGTACCATGGTGAACACATGACCTCGGGAGTCTTTGGGAAGAAATTGGGCCCCTATTTGGAAAATACGCCCCCTAATGAGGGCCAATTTATCAATATTCTCGGAAAATGGTGAAAATATGACTCCGGTGGTTTTTGAAATCGCTGATCCCGAATTTGGAGTCAGATTTAGAAATTTGGACCCTGTATGGAAAATAGAACATATAATTAGGGTCAATTTTTCAATATACTCGTCAAATGGTGAAAACATAGCTCCGGGGGTTTTCTGGATCACTGATCACGAAACTGAGATTCTAATTTAACACCTCAAAATAGTGTATCAAATATGACTACCATAAAGATCAATTTTATCTTATTCTAAAACCCCAAAAAAAGTATGAGTTGTATATATTTCCACCGAGTATCGAAAATATTGAAAAAGTAAGCCTTTGTGGGAATCATATTGGGCCCTCTGTCGGCTACCTTTTAATCTAACTATACATTCGTAATCGGCCACCCTGAAAACTCCCGGCCCATATTTTCTCACCAAAGCATTTTCCAGAAAAATGTTTCAGACGAAAGTTTCAGGAAAACAAACATGAAAAAATATCCTTTCGTTTCCGAATTGATTTTACGCCATTTTATGAATAAAAGGATATTTGACCTTGAAATTACCTCTATATGTCATTAGATCCTCTATGTTATTTATACCGTTGGATAAGAAATTTTCTCCGCTTTTCATTTCTGCATTAAAAAATGGCAGTTTCTATTTGAAAAACTCAACTTAACCTTTAAATTACTTTGGAGGTCATGGTCGCCATCAGATGCGTAGTTTGATTTTTTACAACTTTTGTCTAAAACATTTTTCTCTAAAATGCTTTGCTGAGAACATATTTTTCTGTTCCTGGACGTTGAAATGACCTCTAGATGTTATTAGATCCCCTATGTTATTTATAACGTTGGATAGGAAATTTTCTCCGCTATACATTCCTGTAATAAATGAGGATTTCTATTTTAAAAAACTAAACTTAACCTTCAAATGACTTTGAAGGTCAAGGTCAAAATCAGCATTATATGCACCGTTTGATTTTCTACAACTTTTCTTTGAAATATTTTTCTCTAAAGTGTTTTGCTTAGAAAATATTCTGCAGCTCCGGTACTTCTGGGACACCCTATATAATACAATGGGAAAATCCCCACCTGGATTATGGTGGAGAAAGCCGCAATTTTAATGAAGGAATTTTCTTCACCGCACTTATCGTTGAGTTATTTTCTTGCGTGCATTTTTCATGAAGGGCTTTTTTTCTCCGCACATAATTTTGTTGATATTTTCTTCATAGCCACCATCGATATAATTATTAATGAGATATATATTTAATATTCATAGCTTACTGAGAATTTAATTTTGAATTTTCAAAAAGATCAAAATTTTAGATTTAATAGTGAAATCAAATATCAACCATTATACATTTTTGAAAAGCTTAAATAAACTGAAATGGAGCTATCAAATAATTACAGAATCTTCTATTCAAAAAAGCATGTGTTGTTTAACTCAAAATCTTAGCCTTTAGAAAAAGACACTAGCAACATACCCGTTTCTAATGTAAAAGGCAGGGTCGATTATATTTTTTTGCTGAATTTGAAGCTCTTGGAGAGATGGGGAGCGATCATAAGAAAAAACAATTTGCCGATCGAATCTATTTTCCTGAACTCAAAGCTCTTGGCGGGAGGGCTATTGCAAGAAAAATAAATTGTCAACTGGGGGGAGTGCTAGTAGCATACACATTCCTAATACAAAAGGCAGAATCAGTTCTATTTTCTTGAACTCAAAGCTCTTGGGAAGGGGAGGGGCGATTGCAAGTATACACATTCCTAGTGTAATGAAACTGTTACCGAAACCTTCAACGTACCTGCTCCAGTGCCACAGGTACCTGAGGACTGCCGCAAATTTAATTACATTTAATTATATTTAAATATTATAAGCTTTTATAAATTTACTGTAACAATAAAATTTCTGATAGTTTAATTTTATTTCTGTCAGTGAGCAAAGTACAATTCTGTAGATGGTTTAAGAAATAAATAAAATAAAACGTCAAATGTCCTAAAAATGTTTTTAATTAATAATAAAATGACCGACAGCCCAAAAAAAATTTAATATTATATGGACGAATTTATTTTTTTATATATGTTTAACTTCTTGAATTTTTGACAATGGGTATCTTGTATATATTTAAATTATAACTTAGAATTTTTGGAGAGAAAAAGGCTACTTTTTAGTCTGAATGTGCCTAAAACGGTTTCTATGTCAAAATTACAAATAATAAAAATACAGTTGTGATTTGTGTTAAATATGTCAAAATTATGTATATTTTCTAATGTATGTGAATTCTTAAGAAATCGTAATAAATAAAATAATATTATAAAAATTTTTATTTTAGGTTTATTACCGAAATAATATTCTATGCCATAAATACTTTGTGATAATAAACCTCTTTTCGACGCCTATGACAAGGATTAAAATCCTTTTTAACACTTCGCACATCCAAATATCGATTGTTATCCAATCCAAATAGTCCATTATTATAGACTGGTATTTTTGATTGTAAAATTTCTAACCCATTCCTATGAAAAACATATGTGTTTAACAGATTTTGCCCAAGACACCGGACTAAAGAACACAGGTAGTTTGCGAAGAAAAAAAAGGGTAAGAAATGATTTATTACTATTTCTAGTTCTTGAATAAACTATAGTATAAGAGGCAAAATCGGGTCTATTTTCCTGAACTTAAAGCGGCGGGGGGAGGGGGGCGATCCCCCCACCGCCCCTCTTTAATCCGCGCCTGATTCTAGATATAGTTTATGTATAAAGTTCTATAATTAAGTCTTACCGCTTTGGACTTATTTAAATTTTTATGTCAAAAATGACGTTTGCGGACCAAACTTAACTATAAATTTTTTCTATAAGGAAGTCTTTAATATTTAATTTGGATTAGTTTTCTATTAGACGACGATCGACTTTAGTAGTCTTTTTATGATATTTTGAAAATTATTAGTACAGAGTGCGCAAAGAACAAGAATAAAAATTATATCTAAAAAATCGTCAAAGATCAATATTTTTTCAAATAGAAAGCACCTATTTTTATGATTTTAGCATATTAAGCATTAAAAATAAGGGTAACTTTGTATAAGGTTGTCTATTTCAAAAACTTGTAGTTTTCAAAATATTGGTAATTCAATATTTTTCTATTGTAAAAATGCTATACAATTTTTAAGTTTTGTTAATAGTTGACCATGACGGCGAGGCGTGGCGAAAATAAAACAATCGAATCCTACAGAATTGTCACTATTTTTTGCCATTTAACATTCATTAATAATAATCGTGCCGGGGCGATTAAATTACACACATGAAGATTATTTATACTTATGTATTATTTATGGAGAATGTGAGAGTCATTTCAAGAACATGCGATATATTCGCGATCTGATATGCGAAGAAACATAAATCAACACTACCAACTGTTAAAAAGATTATAAAAAACTTCAAGAACTTTGGATCTATAAAAGCTAAAAGAAATAGAAATAAACCAGTTGTTAATAAAATAAAATTACAAAAATTATTTGAGTAAATGTTCAAATTGACGCCCTTGAACTTCCAAACATTTTTCGCACCTAAGCAGGAACTCTTCATGAGTGACTCTTCTTATTGACTGAGGATTAAGTTCTTCAAATGCTGTTCTGACGCGCTGCATGCAATCTTCTATAGTGGTTAATGCGGTGCTGTATACTTTATTTTTGATTGTCACCCAAATAAAAAATCAAGTACTGTTAGGTCGAGGGAGCGAGGTGGCCAAGGATGTGGGGCTAGTTTTCGATCGAAGACTGAACTGGTTGCTTAACACAAATTATGTTGTGTCAAAGACCAAAACGTCATGGTTGGCTCTCTATTAGCTTTTATATAGAAATAGTAAACTTAATTTAAGAAACAAGCTTACCATTTGTAAGCTGTTTATACGTTCGATCCTGTCCTTTTGTGCTCCAACCTGGATCTCCACGGACGGGTCTCAACTTAAGCGAATAGAGAGCTTTCAGAAAAAAGTCTTGCGTATGATCTGTGGAACTCCATACGTCGTGAGAAACACGATAATTCACCGTGACCTCAATTGCGATACATTTAGAACCTATATTCTTCAAAGTATATCGAAATATATGGATCGTTCCACACCTTCAACCAACCAACTCATTGTACAATCACATAATCTAACCAGAACACCACGCCAACGTTACCCCTACGTCAGAGATTGGCTACTTGACCCTTAAGCAGAGTCATCTTTTTCTTCCCAATTAACTGGCTTGAAAACCCGATATATTTCTCAGACCCGTAGTGTTCTAAGTCCATATCTCAAAACATACAAGTCCATAGGTGGAGACCTAACTTAATTATACAAAGAGGATCCAATAAAAAAACATCCTTCTAAATTCCTTAGGGTAGTCCAAAATTTTTTTCTACAAAGTATTTTATTTTGTATATGACAATGACATTGGTCGATTGATGGTATAAATTAAGATCTTTTAAAATGACAAATAAAATCTTTGATAATTGTTATAAGAAATTCTGTTGTAAGTTGTTTGTATTTTTTGTGTCGTTAGTCAGTTATTTATTTAAATCTTTGTTATATGAAAAATCTACATAACTGTGGTAATCTGTTTTTTGTTTTATCTATACCTAACTGATATTTTTGATTCCGTCTAGATGAATCTGCTGGTTTAGGAAAAAAAAACATTAATTTTTCGATAATATCTGGTTATAATATTTTATTATTATGTCTTTGATTTAAAATTGAATTTAAATTGAATTTTTCTTGTAACATTCTGAATTAACTGATGAAAATGTTTTGTATAACATATAATAAATATCTTTTATATTATAAGAACTCATTAACATTATGAAATATTCACATTTAACTTAAGAATTTTTGGTGATTTTTTTAGAAAAGATATTTTTTATTTTAGACCACACATTCTTATATAATTTAAATCAAATTAAATGTGATTATATTTACTCCAAGTTTGGTTTTGTTTGATTTTAAAATATGTAATTTTAGTCTAAAATGATTTTTATTCGTTACAATAACTTCTTATTTTTCAATGGTGTGATCTAATTTTCATCCGTAATTTATCAAATTATTTACTTTGAGATCGGTAAATTTCAAAAGAACTAGAATTGTAAATTCCCTTCAAGTACCAAAATGTTAAATTTTGAACTATGTAATCTTAATCTGTGACGACACGTAATTTAATATAATCACTCCATAATCTCCATTGGAATAAAATAACTTTTGTTTGGAAGAGATAGAATATTCAATTTGAGAATTTCTAATCTCAGAATGATGAATATTATATTCAGTTGAGTTGCTCTAATTTTCAAATGGATGAAAATGTATTTTAAGTTAGAAAATATATTTACTTGCGTATATACAAAGCTAAGATTTTCTCAAAATGAGTATATTTGCTTTGATTTGAGTAAACTTTTTTTCGTGTGTAGTATGTCGTGAGTGAAAACTGATATTTCCTGTAACATATGTAATATCCAAGTCAATGTAAGATTAAGGCTTAAGAACTTAAGTTGAGAGATTATAACTTTTTATTAAAAAAAAAATAAGGCCTGATTTTGCATACTTTTTATAATTAAACAATATGAAATATCTAACTTGGCTTTAATTTCTATTATTATGCGACCATAAATATTACAGAAATTAAAGTGGAAATAAAATACAACAATTATACATTTTTACGATTAAAATAAATTTAAAACAAGTTGTTATATTTTTTTTCCTAAGTAAAATAAAATAGGTACATGTATCATTTTACACTTAAGGCGTCAAAGTAAGTCTTGCCAACCGATACCGTCGGATCTAGCTACGCCACTGTTTAATCTACTGGTATGATTGAAAAACGATTAATAGAATAAAATGTAAATGATATTAGACAGTTTTCTTTTCAGTTTCGAAAACATTATCGTAATTGTGATTTTCGTTTATTGAATATTTAGTTTATGTTTTCTTATTGGTTATAGCAAAACACACTTACCAATAGAAATAAATAAATATAATCCAGTACTGCTTCGGCCTTTATATATGATTTTTCGAGTATATTTATATATACTCTCGTGTATAGCCATAACGCAAGAGCCCAGTAACAAGAATAAACAAAGAACAATATGTCCTCAAAAACTGTATTGACGAGATTCGAAATAAATTGCAAATTAAATAATTTTTTTCTATAAATTCGAATATTTTTGACGGCAGTTTCCCTATTTTGACGCATGCATCTTTTTAATCCTTGATCCAAATCCTTAAATTCAATTTTAATTGTATATATTAACTCGCCAAATAGGAGTATCGAGGTTTGAAGATAAAAGCCAGCTATAGTTTTGTAGATTTGATGCCACTTCTTATTTATATTCAAGTAGATCAATATATTAGAGAGTACATCAAAAAATGTTATAAAAAATGATAGAAAAAATATTATAAAATTTTTCTTTGCATTATTTTCTTCAGTGGAAAACCAGTTAGTGGAATTATCCATACTTTCCTATGCAACTAATTCTTCTAATAGCCTTTGCCAATATTTTCTATAAAAAACTGAAGAGATAAATGTAAACATAATTGTAAGATATGCCAGTAAAGATATAATCGTTTCCAGATCTACATAAACATATTTATTGGCTTTAGAACTCTTCAAAGCAAAATTTATTATCGTTTCCAAACCCTTAACATAGGTTATGGTAATTCCTACAAAAATAATCGATGTGCAAAGATAAAACAATTTGGCCTACTTTAATTTGCGTTGTTCGAAGTTATACGGTGGCATGAATCCAAAAATACAACCGTAAATATTAAGAAACTTATAAAATATTGTTTTATTTTTTAATTTTTTACCAATTTTTGTAAACACGTTCATTATTTTTCATGAACAATTAAGCGGACTCTTCACGAAGGCAGACGAACGACGATTACAATACAAACATGTTTAAAATTTTAGTAATTAACGATTTTTCTCTACAACTGCATGTTAACTTTATCTAATTTACCTTGAATGTAAAGACAATAATTACATTACTGATACACAGAAAAAAATGTGCAAGCAGAAAAATAAAGTCATCATTAAACTGAAGCTTTTTTACTGCGTCGTAGCATCTTGTGTGTTTGTTTCTTAGATTAAGTTTATGTTCTTCTAGTCTCGTTTATATTCTTCTGTTGGTTTGGCTTATGTATGTTTTGTTGCAGGTGCCACATACGATTTTATATACGCTTTGATTTTCTAGATTCATTTTTCCTTTTGGATTTCTTAATGAAGAACTTATTGTTTATTGTGGTTTGTAGGCTGTAAATACGTTATGTTTCCCGAGCAATATAACGATTCTGTCTGTTATTCCTTTTATGTAAAGAAGTATGGTGATTTGTCCATCCCAGGTAGGTGGCCTTGTTTCTTGCGTTGGTTTTTGTTGCAAATTTGTTGCCTTATTTACGGTTGGCATCTTGTGGCTGTTTTGTTTGAGGGTCCTTTTTATGTGTGATAGTTCCTTTTCTTTTCCTTGGTCATCAGTTAGGCAAAGGGATCTTGATATTAGGGTATTGGCTACGCCCTGTATTTGTGGTAATGGCGAGAATCAGCACTCAGGTATCTATCCGTGTGGGTTGGTTTTCGATATAAGGTACATGTGGGTAATAAGGCCTAGCTAAGGGAGAAATGAAATAAAACAACTAATATTCATTCCAATCAACATATTTTAATATTATTTAATTATAATGATCAGTTACTATAGAATACAAACGAAAATTGGCAAATTTTGCCATGAACAAAAACAAAATTAAACATTTTTAAAAACATTGTCATTAGGTCTTATTTTACTATTTACTATATAGGTAATAAGGCTTAGGACTTAACCTACTTAACTAATTAAAAAAACACGTGGTATATTTGGTAAATGAGATCAATAAATTATTATAAATGCAGTAATAACATCTTAAATCCTTAAAAATAAATGAACTGACACATCTAACAGCCATCAGGGCATTTAAAATCACCAGTATCTTCCACTGATAAACCGACGCACTCCTCATGATACCACTTGCCACATTTAGTGCATTGCCTCATATCTGCCATCTTGTCTTCCTCACAACCATGACAGTACCAACTCGCTTGCTTCTGTGAAGCGACAATGTTGTCTTTGGAGGTCGAGATCTTCTTTAGTTTTTTCTTGCGTTCATTGTTTCTGCCAAACAGATCTTTGGTGACTGGAGTTCCTCTGTAATTTATGGCTTTTCTTCTAACTCTTGGTGTTTTTGCAGTAACTTTAATCGGCGTAGGCATAAGTTGATGAAATGCTGTTCTTTTTAGTTGAGCAAGTGGCATATTGTCTTTATCATCATCTGAACTAGAAATGCTGTAAAACATGCGGTAAAATTTTCTAGAAGGCCTGTTTGGGGTTTGCTCAATATTTTTTTTTATGCTGATGATGACGACCCAGCTAGTAGTTTTAGAGTTATTGACCTGGGAGGATCAGGAAGATGCACATTTTCTTTGTAAACATCATCAGATACAGGAGATGCTGAAGCTTCTGTCAACAAAGACGAAGCAAACGCTGTTTCTGGAATAGCCTGGGGATTCAATGGATATAAACCAGTTGCTTTAAAGCTATTTGTAATGTTACTGTGAGTCATGCATTTGAACCGGACGTTCGAAAGGATAATATTAAATCGTGTCTTAGTAAGTTTCTTGTCTAGATTTTGTTCCATGAATGACAAAACTTCGGCATCCCAAATGGTGTTCAAATAATCGATAGACAGCTTTATCGAGGGGTTGAAGTTCATGCGTTGTATTTGATGGCAAACTGTATAATGATATGTCGAGTGAATCTGCGATTTCGACGATTAAATATTAAAAGGCACTTTCTTGCACTTTTATATCTGGCCAGATGCTTTAAAAATTCTTTAAAATGTTCATTGGTCATATATTTTTTTGTAGATTTTTTTACTAATAATCCAGGTGGCAAGTTTTCAAATAGTTCTGGCTTCGACCGTTTGCCTTTGAAAATGACCATTGGTGGTATGGCGGTACCAAGTGCATTTATACATCCCGCGATGGTAACACTCTCTGCGTGTTCCGAAGACTGTAAATGCACTCTTTTTGCCCCCTTTTAAGCCAGAACATTCTGTTGGTGGTGTATAGTTAGACGGCAACCTTTTTCATCCATATTCGGATCTAGTTTATCATAGACCTCATTTATTCTCGCGAAATGATCATCGACGATAAATTTATTCAGTTTTTGTGCTCTAGCTGGATTCATAAACTGGGCTTTTCTTTTTGATATTTCAGGATGTCTTTTCATGAACGCTTTGAACCACTCTACCTGCGAGTTTGGCATTTTCATTAAAATTGTGCTTGATTAAGCTCGCAAGATTTGTACACCAGACGTCGTAGTATCCGTAGTGTCAACGGCAGACCTACTTCAGCAAACTTTATTATCCTTTGAACAAGGTCAGTTTCTTGATCTTCACTCAGTATGGGTTTTCGACCCAGTGTTTTTTTTCAAATTGCCACTCTCAAGATGGTTTCTAATAGTTCTTCTGGGACCCCATACATCTAAGAAGCTTTATACGTACTCAGTGTTCCTCTTTGTACTGCTCGGATAGCCGATACCGATATAGCATAGTGATCGTGTTATCGTAGGCATTAAAAAAAAACAATAAATTAATGAGCGACATATTATAATCACCTAACGTTTGGAAAAGAGATGTAAAATACAATATAAAACAAATACTTATAAAAAAAAGTAGGAGGATAATAAGGCTTATGGTAAAATTAGGCAGACCTTAATAACCGCCGACAACGTGAGTAATAAAAAATGTATAAAAAACATTTGGACTACAATACGATTTTCAAACATTTAAGATTATAGAAGCGTGCAAAGGAAAGAGAAACATAGTAGAAATCTACATCGCTAAGTGCTATGTTTTAAAAAATATTTACGATGGACTCGGGCGATTTTTTATTATTCGTTCCGCACAGCCATCCTTCACAATGAATGCTAGGTCACTGGCGAGGGTGAGCGGGATATCACGCGTCAACAAATTTGAGGTGCCATCTAAGTAGGCTAGGTGCGTGTGAGTGTGGCCTTGAGCGATAGCGTTCATTTTAAATGCCATTTTCGTTACTTAGGCCTTAAAAGCCGACAGGCCTTACTACCCACAGGTACCTTACTGTGTGTCGCAGATCTCCATCTATTGTTCTGGTTACGAGGGCGCCTAGAAATGGAAGCTGATTATTTTCCTCTAGTTCCAGAGTAAGCTGTATCTTTGTATGGATAGAATTAAGAAATTCATTGAAGCAGTTGAGCTGTTATTTGCCATGAGGTCATATTACAAATACATCATCAACGTAGCGACACCAGAGTTTGGGTTTGAGGTGAAATTTTTCAAGAGCTTTCATTTCGAAGTGGGTCATGAATAGATTTGCCATAGCTGGAGATGTTGAAGACCCCATGGCAGTGCCATTCATCTGCCTGTATATCTGACCATCAAACAAAAAATATGTGTTTTTTAGTAAATGTCTGGTAAGATTCATAATATGAGTTGGGAAATCCTCTCTTTGAGCGATCCGGTCCAGTGCTTCATCCATCGGTATGCTCGGATATAAGGATTTTACATCGAAGCTTGCAATCATGTCATCCTTGTCAATTCCACCACAAACAAGAGAATAAGCAAGCAACAACCGACACAACAGAACTGGGTACAACATATCCAAACACCAACTGACTGAAAGGGAAAAAACAATTTTAAGTAAAGTTTTCAACTACGCAATAGTCCGAAAAAGATTCCCACGGAGGAAATAATCACACAAATCGAGTCTCAACTGCTTCCATGAGTTTCTTAATTCTATCTAACACAAAGATACAGTTTACTCTGGAACTTGAAGAAAAAAATCAGCTTCCATTTCTCGCCCTCGAAACCAAAACAAAGGACGGAGATCTGCAACACACAGTATATCGAAAACCAACCCACACGGACAGATACTTGAATGCTGATTCTCAGCGTTACTCCTTACAAATACAGGGCGTAGCCAATACCTTAATATCAAGATCCCTTCGCCTAATTGATAACCAAGAAAAAGAAATGGAACTGTCTCACTTAAAAAGGGCCCTCAGACAAAATAGCTACAAGACACCAATCATAAATAAGGCAATAAATTGTAACAAAAACCATACTTTCTTATATAAAAGGCACAACAGACAGAATTGGCAGATTGCTCCGAAAACAAAACATACCTACAGCCTACAAACCACACAAAACAATAGGTTCTTTTTCAAGAATTCCAAAAGACAAAATCAATCTAGAAAATCAAGGCGTATATAAAATTGCAGGTGGCACCTGCTACTAAACATATAGCTACAGACTAACAGAAGAATATCAGCGAGACTAGAAGAACACAAGCTCAGTATAAGAAAGAAACAGACAACATAGGTTTCTGTAACAGTTTTATTACTCTCTCTAGTTCTTGAATAGAATATAGGAATATGTATGCTTGCAATCGCCCCTTCCCTTCCCAAGAGCTTTGAGTTCAGGAAAATAGAACCGATTCGGCCTTTTGTATTAAGAATGTGTATGCTGCTAGCACTCCCCCTCAGTTGACAATTTATTTTTCTTGCAATATCCCTCCCGCCAAGAGCTTTGAGTTCAGAAAAATAGACTCGATTATGCCTCTTTTATTAGGAATGTGTATGCTGCTAGCAAACATTGACGCAAGTCCTAAATCTAATCCCAGATTCGTGATGAACAACCCTTAAAATCTATAAAACGATATATCACTATCCTATTTTTTAAATTTTATATAATATTAAATACTAAAGACTTTTGATCTTCAAATGACCTTCATATATTGTTTTAATCCGTTAATTAAACGGTATCAGAACGTCGAATGGCCATAGTCATAGAATAGCCATATTGAATCCGCCATTTTAAATTACCAAAATGGCCAGATGATTTTCGGAAGTAGAGGTCAAGATTTGTCATTTAAGCCCTTGAAGACCTTATTTGCATCAAAACTGTTCTGAACAGAGGGAGATTTTGTTACCTAGTGATTCAGAATTAATCCGGGAATATATATCCGTTCTTTCGTTTGATTTCTTGTTGAAGTTTGCAGACATTTGGTTAAAATCTAATTTGATATCTTCTCTGCTTGTTGATTGTAGATCAACTGAAAGAATTTCAAAGTGTAGCGTGCTTTATACGCGGTTGCAGATAGTAACGGTTGGTTGGCGTTGGCTCCGCCTCCCTCTCGAGTGCAGCCGATGGTATCAGTTTAAGCGTGGTATGCGTATCGGTACAATGATCCCGCACAAAGAGAGTTTTCCAAGTAGAAGGAAGATTAAGTGCATCGTCTCTCTTATTCAGAGCGCCGTTCTTTTCAATTTCGATGGATTCACGAATCAATCTTGCCTTGTAGTGTTCTATATTAGCGACTTGCTGGCAGATATCAAAATCAATTTTGTGTCCTGTTTCGTGCTGATGTTGAAAAAGGGTTATTTTTAAAGTCACTACCACTTAGTCCCCATGCCACACAACAACTTTTGTTCGAAAAATTTGACGAAAACTGCGATCTTTTTGTTTTCACCTTGAAATTATCTTGATATATGCACTTCACGTTAACGTTAAGGTCACATCCGATGGTAAAATTTTTCGCTCTTTTCATTCCCGGAGTCGAAATTAGGGAGTCCTATTCAAAATTCTAAAGTTGATCTTCAAATGACTTTGAAGGGCAAGGTCAAGGTCATTTTTTAAGGTCACTACTAGTTAGCCCCCTGCCGTCCTATAATTTTTTTATAAAACATTTTTGGAAAAAATGTGATTCCACCGAGATATTCCGTTGTCTCAAGATAAATGCTTCACCCTGTATATATATATATATATATATATATATATATATATATATATATATATATATATATATATATATATATATGAAAAAGTTATTTTATTTTATACCCGCAGAACTTGATGCTGTTATCTTAAACACTACAAACGAACACCTGAATATACCCCGGAGCGGCAAGAAATTATTAAAAATATACAATTTCACGGTCTATGTATTTGGAAAAAGTTATTTTATTCTCCTTACGACCGTTAAGAAAGGGGATAGACAATATATTCTCTGCGAATTTCACTTTGATTCTCTCTTCATACTAGTTTCGACCACCTAATGGTCTCATCAGTGGAGCTGTAACGAACCGAGAGCAAAATGCACAGAAAATAACTATCTACTTAAAATCCCCATATCGTAAAATATCGGCAGGATAATACCCGCAGAACTTGATGCTGGACTGTTATCTTAAACAATACAAACGAACATCTGAATATACCCTGAAACGGTAGGAAATTATTATTGTTTATTTTTAATATATATGAGAACATGGAAGTAACTGTAATGTAACAGAAAGAAACGGACAACCCATTTAGCTCTGTTAAAGAAGCGAAATAAAGCATAAATGTTACATCGTAGCTTGCTTCCAGCAAACACAGTGAGTCGAAATGGATGGATTTAATATTAAAAATAAAAAATATAGATTATCGGATCCAACATAGTAGATTAAATCTTTAAAATCATGAAAATAAATGAAAAAAACGCCTAGGGTGTTTCAATAGCTGTTAAATATGCAAATTAAAAACAAAATAAAAAGAATAATTGTATTTCTATAAAAACAATGGATGTTGATAGTCGTTAAAAAGACGAAAAAACTTTTTCCTGTGTAGTTAGGACTTCTTAATAAATTCCAATGCAAATAATTTGTAAGTAATATAATATTTATTGATTAACATAATTGAATAAACAGTAAGACTGTAATAAAATTAATAAGAAGAACTTTTCTATCATTGCCTTCTTTGTTAACAGCTCTTTTCTCATTCTCCAATACGTATGGATTGTTATCCGAATCCTCACTATATCAAAAAACAATGTAAGATCTGTCGAAACCAAAAATTTTGGAACACATCCTCCATATTTTTTTCTAGTCTAGGCGATAGTCTCTTATTAACTTGTTCGTTGACTTTGGTGCATCTTTCGATAGTTTACCTATCGGTAATATTGCAAATGCTATGATGTCTGGTCCATGAATAAGTACTTTGTGGATTCCTGTTGGCATGTTGGACCAAGCATATTCTTTGAAGAACAGTCTTGCTGTTTCTTCTTCTTCTTCTTCCTCTTGTTATAGGCTTACAGCCTGTTTTTTTCCAACTCAATCATTCATCTCATTTGATGATGAAATCCAGGACTCTCTCCATCTTTTAGGTGGTCTACCTATTGGTCTTCTGGTTTCCGGTGTTCCATCTCGGGCGATTCTGGCTATCCTATTTTGCGCCATTCTTCCTACGTGCTCATTCCAGGCTCTTCTGCGCTTCCGTCCCCATCTTACTATATCCTGCATTCCATGTTCCTCGCGTATTGTTGAATTGCGTATGTGATCTCTTAATGTGTATCCCGATATTCTTCTTAGTACTTTCATTTCGGCAGTTCTTAGAATTGATTTTTTTTTGTGTTGTCAGCTCTCGTCTCTATTGCGTATGTCATTATCGGTCGAATACAGGTCTTGTAGATTTTTGTTTTTGCGTCCTTGCTCATGTATGTGTTGTGCCATATTATATCCGCCAGGCTTCCTGAGATTCTATTTGCCTTGTTTACTTGGTTTCTTACTTCTCTTGTTCTGTCTTGGTTTGCGGATATCTCAACTCCTAAGTAATTAAAGGTCTTGAGTTGTTCTATTGATTTGTCATCCACTACTAGTTTGCATCTTAAGGGCACTTTGCTTATTACAATTGACTTAGTTTTATCGATGGATATTTTCATGTTGAATTGCTTGCTTATGGTGTGGAATGCAAATAGAAGTCTTTGGAGATTGTCTTCATTTTCCGAGACTATGACGGCGTCATCAGCGTAACATATTATTGTTATTTCCCCGGTATTCATTCTGTACCCTGGTGCCGCTCTTTTGACGTTCTCAATTATTTGGTCCATTGCTATGTTAAACAGTAATGGACTCAGAGAGTCCCCCTGTCGTATGCCCGACGCTATCGGTACATCCTTAGTTAGGTTGCCGCTTACTGAGATTTGTGTTGTGGTGTTGGAGTTTAGCTGTTCAACTATGTTAATTAAATTGTTTGGGATGCCTTTAATTCGCATTATTTGCAGAATATCATCCAGTCTCACCCTATCAAAGGCTTTAGTGAGATCTATAAAGCACATAAAAGCCGGCTTAGTAAATTCAATAGATTTCTCTGCTATCTGTCTTACGATGAATATGGCATCTACTGTAGATCTGTTTTTGCGGAAACCTTGCTGTTCTTCTGATATTCTGCAATAGTCACTTATTATACCTTCAAGAATTTTGGTGAATAATTTCATTATTGAATTTAATAAAGTTATTCCTCTATAGTTTTCCGTGATTTTCTTATCACCCTTCTTGAAAATAGGTACTGTTATACTTTTCTTCCAATCTCGGGGTATCTCTCGGTCTTTAATTATTTTGTTAAAGAGTTTTGTTAGTTCTTCGTGTAATGCATTTCCACCATATTTAATTAGTTCGTTGGGAATATTGTCGGGTCCTGGGGCTTTTTTCGTTTTTAATTTGGCTATCGTGTCTTTCGTCGTTTAGAGGCTTACTTTCTTGGTGTATTCGTCATATTTAGATGCATTTTCGGGTGGGTAGGTGTTCTGTTGTGATTGATCTGTATGTCTATATAGTGTTTTAAAGTGTTCTTCCCATTCGTGCTCAGAAATTTTTTGGAATTGTGTATATTCGTTTATATCCTGTTTCCTTCTTCTGATCATATTCCATACCTTCTTTTGTGCCCCGTGCAAGTCATGTTCCATATCTACTGTGAACCTTCGCCAATATTCGTTTTTGATTTGTCTTATGTCGGCATTTACTCTGTTTCTTATTTCTTTGTATCGATTGTGTTCTGTTTCCGACTTGTTATTTCTATATCGGAGGTAAGCCTGTCGTTTCTCTGTTGCCAATGATTTGACCTCAGGAGTATACCAGTGCTTAGCTGACGGCTTAGAATTTGTGTTGACTTCTCTATATTCTAATGCTTTCTCGGCCGATTTATCCACATTTCCTCTGATTTTTCCCCAGCTTTCTTCAACATCATCTGAATCTTTAATAGAGTTGTCTTTGATCTTTTCTGCAAGTCTCTTTTTATACAAGTCTTTGGTTGATTCATCACTTTCCGATTCAATGTTTAATTTATTTTTAATATTCGGTGGCTTTTCCTTTTTGTGTTGTATTTTAAGTCTTAATTTGCATAGTACCAATCTATGATCGGATCCTATTTCTGCAGATGTTAAGCTACGGACGTCTAATACTTGTGTTGGATGTAAAACTTTATTTGATATCACATAATCTATTATTGAATTTTGTCCTCTGGTATTTTGCCAGGTTATTTTGTGTTGAGGCTTATGGGGGAAGAATGTATTATTTATTCTCATGTTGTTGCTTGTGCAGAAATCAATCAAGATTTCGCCATTTGCAGTTTGAAGTGAGTATTTCTAAATTTTCTCTATTGCAGTTTAATGTCCACTTCAAATAGTTTGCAAAATGGCGTGAAACCGGTAGATCAGTGACCGCTTTACTCTTGTTGTAATAGCTGACTCATCACTGTTCTTGAAGAATTTTCGTACGTAAATGCAAATTTGTCGATTATCTTTTTCCATACCTTTACCAAAATAGTAACTCTTAATAATCTGCACTTTTGGTTCCGTGGAATAAACCACCATTCTATATACATGTTATGTCGGATATTTTCACGGGTGTGATGTGTAATCGAAGGTTTTCGGGCATCCCGTGTATGTGCTGATTCCCTCTCTTTCTTTCCACTTATGTTTTATTTTATGACTTAAACTATTATATGCATCAGAAAGAGTAAATTTATTTTTAAGAGGAATGCCATTTGAAATGCTATTTTTAGCCAAATTATCTACAATTTCATTACCCTCAAGTCCCGTATGAACTTTGGTCTATATGAATGTGATATGTTTACTGCGTAGCATAGATCTTCGCAATAATTTTCTGATGTTCCAAATGAGCGGATTACTTTTATAGTCTCAAGGTTTAACTTTATCCAAGGATATAAGGACAGACATTGAGTCAGACAAAATAACATAATGCTGAAATTCACTATCCAAAACAACCTTCAGCGCTTCAGATATAGCTAGAACTTCACAGGTAAAAATGCTACAATCATCAATTATTTTATATTTACTTTTAATGTTCATTTGGGGGATGAAAATTGCTGCCCCATTACCTTCTGGTGTCTTGGAAGTTATTATTATGTCTTTAATTTAAAATTGGATTTAAATTGACTTTTTCTGGTAACATTCTGAATTAACTAATGAAAATGTGTTGTATAACATATAATAAATATCTTTAATATTATAAGAACTCAGTAACATTATGAAATATTTATATTTAACTTAATATTTTTTTGTTGATTTTTTTAGAAAAGATATTTTTCATTTTTAGACCACACATTCTTATATAATTTTAATCAAATTAAATGTGATTTTATTTACTCCAAGTTTCGTTTTGTTTGATTTTAAAATATATAATCTTAGTCTAAAATGATCTATATTCGTTACAATAACTTCTTATTTTTCAATGGAGTGATCTAATTTTCATCCAAAATTTATCAAATTATTTACTTTGAGATCGGTAAATTTCAAAATAACTAGAATTGTAAATTCCCTTCAAGTACCAAAATGTTTAATTTTGAACTATGTATTCTTAATCTGGGATGGCGCATAATTTAATATAATCACTCAATAATCTCCATTGGAATAAAATAACTTTTGTTTGGAAGAGATAGAATATTCAATCTGAAAATCTCTAATCTCAGAATATTGAATATGATATTCAGTTGAGTAGCTCTAATTTTCAAATGGACGAAAATGTATTTTCAGTTAGAAAATATATTTCTTGCGTATATAAAGGGTGTTTTTTTTATAGAGGTATAGAACTTTAAGTTGGTAACACTTTTTTAACTGGTGGCCATTTTGTCAGCTGTCAAGTGATTTATGTTTAGTTTGGTTTGGCATTTCAACATGAATAGACTGATGCCTGAACAACGCTTCCAAATTGGACAAATTTATTTTGAAAATCATGGTTCTGTTCGAAATACGTATCGCGCACTATGTCCATTTTACGGTCAACAAAATCGTCTATCAGAGCAATTAATTCGATTAATTATGGAACGTTTTCGCACCACGTTTACTCTAAATGATAATACGCATCCACAGAGACGTCGTACAGTGCGTACAGAAGAAGTCATTGCTGCTGTAGAGCGTAGTGCAGAGGAAGACCCGAATCAGTCTATCCGCCATCGTGCACAGGAATTGGATATGTGTCCATCCACTTTATGGAAGATTTTGCGGAAAGATCTTGGTTTGCGTGCTTACAAAATCCAACTCGTGCAAGAACTGAAGCCACACGATCACCTAGCAAGGCGTAGATTCGGTGAATGGGCGGAAAACAAGATTGCCGTTGATCCCGATTTTCAAAAGCGAATTTTGTTTAGCGATGAAGCTCACTTTTGTTTGAATGGATACGTCAATAAACAAAACTGCCGTATTTGGAGTGATGATAATCCTCAAGTGTATGTTGAGACACCGTTACAGTCAATGGTGACCGCTATAGAGCCATGATTACTGACTTTTTCGTTCATCAATTGAACAACCATGATGTGCAGAAGCTGTGGTTTCAACAAGACGGCGCAACATGCCACACAGCTCATGCCATAATTGATTTATTGAAGGAAACGTTTGGTAACCGCATAGTTTCACGTTTCGGACCCGTGAATTGGCCTGCAAGATCGTGCGACTTAACGCCGCTAGACTATTTTCTGTGGGGATATGTGAAGTCGCTAGTCTACGCCGATAAGCCCAAAACGATTGATCACTTGGAGGACAACATTCGCCGCGTTATTGCCGATATACGGCCACAAATGTTGGAAAAAGTCATCGAAAATTGGACCTCCAGATTAGACTACGTCCGAGCCAGCCGTGGCGGTCATATGCCAGAAGTCATATTTAAATTATAATGCCAGAAGGTTATCTTTCGAATAAAGTAAATTTCATGTCAATTTAAAAAAATCATCTTTGTTTTATTCCATTGAAAAGTTCTATACCTCTATAAAAAACACCCTTTACAAAGCTAAAATTTTCTCAAAATGAGTATATTTGCTTTGATTTGAATAAACTTTTTTTTGTATGTAGTATGTCGTGAGTGAAAACTGATAATTCCGGTAACATATGTAATATCCAAGTCAATGTAAGATTAAGGCTTAAAAACCTAATTTGAGAGATTACAACTTTTTATTAAAAAAAAATTAAGGCCAGATTTTACACACTTTTTACAATTAAACAAAATGAAATATCTAACTTGGCTTTAATTTTTATTATTATGCTGCCATAATATTACAGAAATTAAAGTGTAAATTAGATATAAAAATTATAAATTTATTTTTAATTTATTAAATATTTAGTTTATGTTTCCTTATTGGTTACTGCAAAACAGACTTACCAATAGAAATAGATAAACATAAGTCAGTACTCCTTCGGCCTTCAAATATGATTTTGTAAGTATAGTTTCATATACTCTCGTGAACAGCCATAACGCAAGAGCCCAGTAACAAGAATAAATAAAGAACAATATGTCTTCAAATATGGTATTGACGAGATTCGAAATAATTTGCAATTTAAATACTTTTTTCCTATAAATTCGAATATTTTCGACGGCAGTTTCACTATTTTGACGCTTGCATCTTTTTAATCCTTCATTCAAATCCTTAAATTCAATTTTAATTGTATATATTAGCTCGCCAAATAGGAGCATGGAGGTTTGAAGATAAAAGCCAGCTATAGTTTTGTAGATTTGATACCACTTCTTTTTTATATTTAAGCAGATCAATAAATTAGAGAGTGTATCGGAAAATGTTATAAAAAAGGAGAGAAAAAATATTAGAAAATTTTTCTTTGCGTTATTTTCTTCAGCAGAAAACCAGTTAGTGGAATTATCCATACTTTCCAATGCAACTAGTTCTTCTAATAGCCTTTGCCAATATTTTTTATAAAAAACTGAAGAGATAAATGTAAACATTATTGTAAGATATGCCACTAGAGATATAATCGTTTCCAGATCTACATAAATATATTTATTGGTTTTAGAACTCTTCAAAGCAAAATTTATTATCATTTCCAAACTCTTAACATAGCTTATGGTTACACCTCCAAAAATAATCGAAGTGATAAAATAAAACAATTTGGCGTACTTTAATTTGCGTTGTTCGAAGCTATATGGTGGTATGAATCCAAAAATACAACCGTAAATATTAATAAACTTATAAAATGTTATTTTATTTTCTAATTTTTTAACTATTTTTGTAAACACGTTCATTATTTTTTATGAAAAATTAAACGAACTCTTCACGAAGGCAGCCGAGCGACGATTAAAATACAAACATGTTTAAAATTTTAGTATTTAACGATTTTTCTGTACAATTTATCGCACATTAACTTTATTTAATTTACCTTGAATGTAAGCACAATAATTACATTTCTGATACACAGAAAAAAATGTAGCAAGCAGAAAAATATAGTCATCATAAAAGTGAAATTTATTTACTGCGTCGTAGATACATATGCAGTTGTTTTTTGCCAAAATAAAAAAGTGTTTCTTTAACAAAACACATTAGAATCCAATTATTTACATATTACACCATTCTCCAACCCTTCGTCGAAAAAACGGCCTCCTACGTTAAAAACTCGCAATATTTTTGCGAAATAATCAAAAAGTTAGTTTTGACGTAACTTCATTTTTTAAGCAAATACCGGTCAAAGAAGTTCTTTCTGTAATAGAAAACGAATACAATCTACCAGAATATATCATCGAATTAGCTACACATTGTCTTGATAACACCTATTATACTTATGAAGGCCGACGATATAAACAAGTCGAGGGAGCCCGTATGGGATCGCCGCTATCTCCTGCACTCGCTAACTTATTTATTGAAGACTTCGAATTAAAAGCTTTAGAGACCTCTTCACACAAACCACGACTGTGGCTGCGTTACGTAGATGACGCTTTCGTTATCTGGCAACATGGAGAAGAAACTCTCAGAAGTTTCCTAAATCACATAAACAGTATACATCCAAAAATCAAATTCACCATGGACACAGAACAGGAAAAAAAACTATATTTTATAAATATCCTACTGAAAAGAAAAGGGGATGGATTGCTTTTGCACACTATCTACAGAAAGTCCACTCACACCAAACAGATACCTCAAGGCCGATTGACATCACCACCTCGTCCAAGTACTTGCAGTAGTGAAATCACTTGCGTTTCGATCGCAGTCCGTTACAGATGAAGAAAATTGCCACAAAGAGATGAACATACTAAAAGATGCCCTAACAAAAAACGGTTATAAAAAGAACATATAGAAAACGCTCTAAAAACAATCGCTTGGCCCCGAAAAATTGTGAAAACTAAGAGAATAGCTCTAAAGCTTTTATTCCTTATGTCAGAGGCACCACAGAGAAAATTGCAAAAATTCTCAGAAGACATAATATTGAAACCATTTTCACCACAGACCGTAAAGTAAAAGATCTCTTGCCAACACCTATAGAGAGAATCCCTCTAGAAAACCAGCGAGTGTACCTTCGATCATACTCTAGATTTAAACAACAATAGATTTGTTTGAAGGCTGTATATGGTCGGTTGGGGGGACGCTTTTTTGATATTTGACAGACATAAACATGTTTACTTATCTCGTCTTTTAGTTTAATTGTTTGTCGTGATTTTTCGGTGTTTTTAAGTGTTAGAAATTATTATAAATACGAAGTTTACAATTAATATTAACAAAAAGAAGATTTAAAAACTTATTTTTATTGGTAAATATTGTTTACGTACTAACAATAATAAAAATTTAGGCAACCATACATTCATACTTTAAGTATTCAGAATTAACGTACCGATTATCATATGATACTTGTTTAAAAAATGCAATTAGAAAAGGATAGCATAAAATCCGTATGTGTGTACCAAGAAATTAAATATCTACTGTTTATCAACAATTTTCAAATATAAATAAAAATATTATTCCGTTATTCAGCATTCAAACAACCGGGCCCTAGTTCTGACGCTATGCTACTTCTACAGGGGTATGTTCGAAGGAGTGTACGAAATTCCATGCGAAGAATGCAGCTCATCTTACGTAGACCAAACCAATCATAAAATAAGCGCCAGAAGAGACGAATATATAAACGCTGTCAAGCAAAATACAACAAAGATGCAGCTTAAATTAAAAACAATAATGGATTATTCAGTAAACCGAGTGTTGAGGCACGTAATCTTTGGCAACCACTACTTTGTAACATCAGATCATTGAGGTGTGTACAGTGAAGCGCTTTAACGGACACAGTCCCTCTATAAGCTCGTATTCTTAAGACAAAACATTCAGCTTATACTTGATAACGCTAAGAGATACAACCTAGTCGAAACGAAATAAAAATAAAGACAATGCAAGTCCGACAACCACATTTTAGTCAATCTTCAACATTGTCTACAACCTTCAAACAAACGTTAAAAAGCAACTTCTTCTGCACTGGTTAAATACAGGACATGAGATAAATTTCTCAGGAACAAAAATGCTGTCGAGATGTGAAAACCGGTCCACAAGAGTTATAAGGGAAAACATCGAAATTGCAAAGAGGTCCAACAACTTCAATAGTTGACATGATAGCCAGCAAGTGCCTAATACTTGGAAAAATCTGCTTACAAAACATCAACCAGTAGCACTTAGTAACGAAACAGATTACAACACGGCAACGCAACCCTAAACACTGGCAACAGGGCCGATGACGCGCAGCAGGTCTCGCAACCTGATTTGTCAGAACCATTCGGAAAACGATCGCGTCCGACGTACACACGCGACCGACAGCATCCGAGTCGCAGGCTTCAGTTCGCTCGTAGACGCCGTAAAGTGAGCTTTGAAAATGGTGAATGAGATTTCACCGAAACGTCAGCTGCCTTACAGTTCTAAGAGGGAGCCGAGCAGCCGTCGAGGAAGCATCACTTGAAAATGCCAACTTAGATGTTGGCGAAACGTCGTGAAGATTTTTCTATTGACGAGCGGATTGGCCATTTTGGTAATTTAAAATGGCAGATTCAATATGGCTATTCTCTGTTCTGATACCTTTTAACTAAAGGATTAAAACAATATGTGAAGGTCATTTGAATATCGTGAGTGAAAACTGATATTTCCTGTAACATATGTATTATCCAAGTCAATGTAAGATTAAGGATTAAGAACCTAAGTTGAGAGATTATAACTTTTTTTTAGAAAAAAATGAAATCCTGATTTTGCATACTTTTTATAATTAAACACTATGAAATATCTAACTTGGCTTTAATTTTTATTATTATGCGACAATAAATATTACAGAAATTAATGTGGAAATTAAAAAATTTTTATAAAAAAAATTTAACCGACTCCTAAAAGTGAAAAATAACTGTTCATTTTTATATGAAATTGAAATTTTTGAAGTCGGCGCCAAACTAATACCTGATGAAATGTGATTCGCATAAACAGATTAAAAATACATTTTAACATAATTTGTATATATTAGTAGTTATTTATTTCATTTAGAAATAATTTGGTGCCGACTTCAAAAATTTCAATTTCTAGTAATAATTTCGTATAAAAATTAATAATTATTTTTCACGTTTTAGTGCACTTTTAGAAGTCGGCTTAATTTTTTTTATAAAAATTTTATTTTTCGATTTTTAGTTTTGAATTCATTATGATATCCATAAATTATTTGAACTAAGTACTAATTGAGATTAGTGTACCTCGCAATGACTCCAAGATGGCAAAAAAGTACTCATTTTATCAAAAGCTGTTAATCACACTAAAATGAACCACTAAAAATTCTTTAATTCTTAGAGTTCTCCAAATACCAGTGAAATTGTGTCAAACAAATATTCAGTCTGTCATAGGCCCCAAAACCATCCAATATCGATATTTAAGAAACTTGAGATGTACATTTTGTTATAGAAAAAAAACTATTTACATAACAAATTTTAAAATTATGACACGAAATTTTATTAGCAAATAACCAGGAAAATTGTGGTATGTTCAAAAATTTATATCAGTAAAAAGGCTTTGTTGAAGTGAAACTGAACAAGAAAAGTCGAGCAGATTCTAACCTTAAACTTTATTTACATTTGACACTAAGGTAGTTTTTCCGTTTTTATCTCAATAGAATCTGTAATAGTTATGATAACTGACACAATGGGAAAATTAAAGTGCCTAGAAGACATAGAAGATCCAACAGTATCCAGAGAGCTTCCACTCAGAAATTTGTCGATCCTGCAGCCAAATGATTATCTGCTCACTCGAGGTCTCTCGATGAAGGTAACAATAATCGTAAAAGACAATTTAAATTAATAATTTCTGACTAACATACCGAGCCACTCTGCACAAGACTAATACCTTTTTATATTTTAGGTACAAAGGAGAGAAGCCTTAGGAACTCAACAAAATAACAAGGACTATGGAACAAGTACTATGGATTATAATATAATTGTGAACCTAATTCTAATAAACAAGATATACTGCCAACGTTTTCTTTCATTTGCAAACATGTTCCCAAATCAAAAAAAAAAAAACAAAACACATAAATGATGAAGGAGGTAAGCGTAAAAATTATTATGTTTTAGATAGAAAATTAGACAGGAAAATTAAAACCGTAACAATTTCTTCGCCCGATATATTTTATACTGCATATTGAGTTTGTATACGCCCCAAGAATCCCACAATATTAATTTTAGACAAAATCGGAAAATGTAAAATTTTCCGTCCCTCATATTGTAACTTATCAATTTAATAATTGTAAAAAATTAACTTCATATTCATAATACACGACCCCGAAAACCCTCTAATACCAAATCTGAAAAAAAGCGAATAAGGTAAAATTTTTTACTCACTTTAGTGGATCCGCTATTGAATTTCAAAAAAATTATTTCAATGTCTTAATCTAATCTAAATCTAAACCCTTCAAAGCCCCCTAGTACCAGTTTTAGATGAAATCCGGAAATTAAAAATTTCTAGACCATCATATTACATCTGATATATTAAAGTTTCTTAAAATAATTTTATATTTGCTATTTACATCTCAAAAACGATTCAGTCCCATTTTTGAACAAAATCGAAAAATGTAAAATTTTTAGTCCGCTATATTGAATTCGCCATATTGAATCCTGGAAAAATATTTCTAAATTCATAATTTACATCCTTAAGAACCTTCTATCAGTTTTGGAGAAAGTCGAAAAATGCAAAATTTTTAGGTCGCCATATTGAATCCGGCAGATTGAGTTTTTTAAAAAATATTTTAAAATCGCAATTAACTCTAACAAAAATTCCCCAATACTGATTTTAGACAAAATCGAGAGATTTTTAATCAGCCATATTGGATACGCCATATTAAATTTTTTGAAAATAATTTCAGATTCGTTGTGTACGACACTAAAACTTTCTCCATACCAATTTTGGAGAAAATCGAATAAAATTATTTTTTTTGGCCGCCATATTGTCATCGCTATCTTGGATTTTACTGCACCAATTTCCTCTAAAAAAATATGGAACCAGCGCAGCAACTTTCTAAACATAACGTAAAAAATTTCATTCAAATCGGTGCTGCCCTTCCGGAGTAATCGGTGTACATGCATTAAAAAACATACATACTCGACGAATTGAGAACCTCCTTCTTTTAGAAGTTGGTTAAAAATACAAGAATTATAAATTTTTGTGATTAAAGTATTGGCACAATAAATCTAAAACAAGTTGGTATATTTTTTTTTACTTAAGTAAAAAAATTAGGTACTTGTACCGTATTGCACTTAAGGCGCCAAAGTAACTCTTGCCAATCGGCGCCGCCATATCTAGCATTGCCACGGTTAAATCTACTGGTATGATTGAAATGTCTGTAAAAACAATTAATAGAATAAAATATCAATGATATTAGACAGTTTTCTCTTCAGCTATGAAAACATTATCGTAGGCGAGAGTTTCGTTTATTGAATATTTAGTTTATGTTTCCTTATTGGTTACTGCAAAACACACTTACCAATAGAACTAAATAAACATAAGCCAGTACTCCTTCGGCCTTCAAATATGATTTTTCAAGTATAGTTTCATATATTCTCGTGAACAGCCGTAACGCAAGAGCCCAGTAACAAGAATAAACAAAGAACAATATGTCTTCAAATATGGTATTGACGAGATTCGTAATAATTTGTAATTTAAATAATTTTTTTCTATAAATTCGAATATTTTCGACGGCACTTTCACTATTTTGACGCTTGCATCTTTTTAATCCTTCATTCAAATCCTTAAATGCAATTTTTATTGTGTATATTAGCTCGCCAAATAGGAGCATCGAGGTGTGAAGATAAAAGCCAGCTATAGTTTTGTAGATTTGATGCCACTTCTTATTTATATTCAAGTAGATCAATATATTAGAGAGTACATCAAAAAATGTTATAAAAAAGGAGAGAAAAAATATTATAAAATTTTTCTTTGCGTTATTTTCTTCATTAGAAAACCAGTTGGTGGAATTATCCATGCTTTTCAATTCAACTAGTTCTTCTAATAGCCTTTGCCAATATTTTCTATAAAAAACTGAAGAGATAAATGTAAACATAATTGTAAGATATGCCACTAGAGATATAATCATTTCCAGATCTACATAAATATATTTATTGGTTTTAGAACTCTTCAAAGCAAAATTTATTATCATTTCCAAACTCTTAACATAGCTTATGGTAACACCTCCAAAAATAATCGATATGCAAAGATAAAACAATTTGGCGTACTTTAATTTGCGTTGTTCGAAGTTATACGGTGGCATGAATCCAAAAATACAACAATAAATATTAATGAACTTATAAAATATTATTTTATTTTCTAATTTTTTAATCATTTTTGTAAACACGTTCATTATGTTTCATGAAAAATGAAGCGAACTCTTCACGAAGGCAGACGAGCGACGATTACAATACAAACATGTTTAAAATTTTAGTTATTAACGATTTTTCTCTACAACTGCATGTTAACTGTGTTCAATTTACCTTGAATGTAAAGACAATAATTACATTTCTGATACACAGAAAAAAATTCTCAAGCTGAAAAATAAAGTCATCCTTAAACTCTATATGTACATGTGTGAAGGTCATAGACAACCATGTTTCTCGCGAAGTAGTTGATATCTGTTGGACTTCCATTGTCTTTATTTTTGTTGAATATCACGACGTTTCGGCTAGTAGTTATCTCTAGCCGTTTTCAAGTGAAATTATAAATAATAAAATAATCATGTAGCTTAGTTTCACTTGAAAACGGCTAGAGATAACTACTAGCCGAAACGTCGTGATATTCAACAAAAATAAAGACAGTGGAAGTTCAAAAGATATCTACTACTTCGCATATATATATATATATATATATATATATATATATATATATATATATATATATATATATATATATATGCGAATGTATACGTATATATATATATATATATATATATATATATATATATATATAATATAGCACTACAATCCAGTTTGGGTCTTGGCTGCCTCGACTATCTGCCTCCACCTGGAACGGTCTTGTGCCAGCTCTCTCCATTCTTGCTGGTCAACTTGAAGGATAGCTAGATCCTCGTGCCTCCATCTAATCCTAGGTCTTCCCAGTGGTCTTTTTCCTTGTGCTGCTTCCTCCCATACCCGTTTTATTAGTCGATCGTTCTGACTCCTTTGTATATGACCTGCCCATCGTAGTCTTCTGGACTTTATCTCTTAAATGATGTCAGGACTTTGATATATTTGCGCAAGCTCTATGTTGCTTCTCATTCTGTGACTGCCTGTTTCAAGGTCTCGGTATGGGCCATATATTATGCGCAGGATTTTTTTCTCAAATCTTCTTAGCAGCTTCGTATCGTGGACTGTCAGGGTCCATGTTTCACTGGCGTAGATTGCTACTGGTCGTATTATTGTTCAATAAATTTCGGTTTTTGCCTTTCTAGTGATAAATTTTGACTTCAGCAAGGTTTGTATCGCACATTTATTTGCTTCTGTGATGCGCTGTTTAACCTCTTCCTGCATATTATTGTTTGCCGTTATTACTGCGCCTAGGTACTTGAAAACTCGCACATGCTCAAAATTATAGTCATCCAAGGTGACGTTCTGTCTGATTATGTCACGGGCGGGGTTGCGGGAGACATGCATGTATTTGGTCTTTCCTTCATTTATTCGGAGCCCTATTCTCTGAGCTTATTTTTCTATCTTTATGAAGTTTTCCCTCACACTGACTGTGCTTTCTCCAATCGCGCCCATATCATCCGTGTAGGCCAAAATAAGTTTAGGGCCACTTGGCCCAAAAACCTCCGCGTCAACTGATACTGTTCTTACGGCTTTCTCCAGTGCAAGATTAAACAGTACTGGCGACAAAGCATCTCCCTGTTTTAATCCTCTGTTGATAGAAAATGTTTGGCTACATTCTCCTTCAATTTTGACATAGCTTTTTGCCCCCTCCAGGCACGCTCTACACAGTCTAATCAGCTTGTGCGGGATTCCAGATTCTTCCATAGCTTCCCACAACCTTATCCTAATAACACTGTCATATGCCTGCTCGAAATCTATGAACAGGGTAGTAAGTTTTTGTCAAACTCCCTACATTTCTCCAGCATCTGTCGGATAGTGAAAAACTGATCAACTGTTGATCTTCCGCTTCGAAAGCCACATTGGTAGTCTCCGATATTCTCCTCGGTATACGGAGAGAGACGTTGAAGGAGAATGGTAGAGAATAATTTATAGGCGTGACTTAGTAGAGCAATACCTCGGTTATTTTTACATTGCATTTGGTCCCCTTTTTTGTGGAGTGGAATTATTACCCCTTCTTTCCATTCATCAGGAATGATTTCCTGATTCCAAATTTGTTTCACGAGGTTATGTATTTGTGTGATTAGATCGTTCCCTCCATGTTTCAGACTTTCTGCCAAGATATTATCTCGACCTGCCGTTCTGTTATTTTTGAGCTTCTTAATGGCCCTAATGGTCTCTTCCACCTGTCCAGTACCTCCACTTTTATATATATATATATATATATATATATATATATATATATATATATATATATATATATAGATATATATATATATATATATATATATATATATATATATATATATATATATATATATATATAAATATGTAGATAAGTTTTTGTCCGTGTAATTTAAAATAAAATAGAATAAAATATTGGCGAAGCGGACGTGAAAATTTGTCAATCTACATGATTCTCGTATTAAAAAGTGCGGAGCACTCCAAAGTATGGAATAACTCCGGGTCCGACAGATGGCGACAGCGCTGTTTCGTCCTAATATGGGACTCGTCAGGCCACCGCAGTCGGTACAAACCATCATCTCGCCTTTGCATCGTATAAGCCATACTTATAATCAAAATACGGCAAATAAGACGACAAAGGCGACATCTCGATGGTCCACTTGATAATACAAGAACCATACAGATTAACAAAGTTTGTAAGAGAACCGTCATATGGTGGCGCGACGGTGAATTAAAACAGAAATATGTAAAATCGAGTACACGAAACGCGCTGCCCAAAAGATAGGGGTCGCATTTTTCGGTACTGGCAAGCAAGCATACCGCTATTTAAGCAGCCAAAGCCACGTGCCGCACCAAACGATCCCACCATGAGAGCATCGTTTAGCGTGTTTCAAAGCCAAACAAGTAAATAAATATGTAGATAAGTTTTTGTCCGTGTAATTTAAAATAAAATAGAATAAAACATTGGCGAAGCGGACGTGAAAATTTGTCAATCTACATGATTCTCGTATTAAAAAGTGCGGAGCACTCCAAAGTATGTCGCCTTTGTCGTCTTATTTGCCGTATTTTGATTATAAGTATGGCTTATACGATGCAAAGGCGAGATGATGGTTTGTACCGACTGCGGTGGCCTGACGAGTCCCATATTAGGACGAAACAGCGCTGTCGCCATCTGTCGGACCCGGAGTTATTCCATACTTTGGAGTGCTCCGCACTTTTTAATACGAGAATCATGTAGATTGACAAATTTTCACGTCCGCTTCGCCAATATTTTATTCTATTTTATTTTAAATTACACGGACAAAAACTTATCTACATATTTATTTACTTGTTTGGCTTTGAAACACGCTAAACGATGCTCTCATGGTGGGATCGTTTGGTGCGGCACGTGGCTTTGGCTGCTTAAATAGCGGTATGCTTGCTTGCCAGTACCGAAAAATGCGACCCCTATCTTTTGGGCAGCGCGTTTCGTGTACTCGATTTTACATATTTCTGTTTTAATTCACCGTCGCGTCACCATATGACGGTTCTCTTACAAACTTTGTTAATCTGTATGGTTCTTGTATTATCAAGTGGACCATCGAGATGTCGCCTTTGTCGTCTTATTTGCCGTATTTTGATTATAAGTATGGCTTATACGATGCAAAGGCGAGATGATGGTTTGTACCGACTGCGGTGGCCTGACGAGTCTCATATTAGGACGAAACAGCGCTGTCGCCATCTGTCGGACCCGGAGTTATTCCATACTTTGGAGTGCTCCGCACTTTTTAATACGAGAATCATGTAGATTGACAAATTTTCACGTCCGCTTCGCCAATATTTTATTCTATTTTATATTATATATATATATATATATATATATATATATATATATATATATATATATATATATATATATATATATATATATATATATATATGTCGGATATTCACGGGTGTGATGTGTAATCGAAGGTTTTCGGGCATCCCGAGTATGTGCTGAGTCTCTCTCAGGATTGTAAGGCAGCAGACGTTTCGGTGAAATCTCATTCACCATTTTTAAAGTTCACTATACGGCGTCTACGAGTGAATTGACGCTTACGACTCGGGTGCTGTCGGTCCCGTGTGTACGTCGAACACGTTTGTTTGCCGAATGGTTCTGGCCATTCAGGTTGCGAGACCTGCTGCGCGTCATCGACCCTGTTGTCAGTGTTTGGGGCTGCGTTGTCGAGTTGTAATCTGTCTCGTTACTATGTGTTACTGGTTGATGTTTTGTAAGCAGATTTTTCCAAGTATTAGGCACTTGTTGGCTATCATGTCTGCTATTGGAGTTGTTGGGCCTCTTTGCAATTTCGATGGCTTCCCTTTTAACTCTTATGGACCGGTTTTCACATCTCGACAGCATTTTTGTTCCTGAGAAATTTATCTCATGTCCTGTGTGTAACCAGTGCAGAAGAAGTTGCTTTTTAACGTTTGTTTGAAGGTTGTAGACAATGTTGAAGATTGACTAAAATGTGGTTGTCGGACTTGAATTGTCTTTATTTTTATTTCGTTTCGACTAGGTTGTATCTCTAATCGTTATCAAGTATAAGCTGAATGTTTTGTCTTAAGAATACGAGCTTATAGAGAGACTGTGTCCATTGAAGCGCTTCTTGCATTGGAGCTATTCTCTTAGTTTTCGCGATTTTTCGGTGCCAAATGTTTGTTTTTTAGAGCCTTGTCTATATGGTCTTTTTTATAACCGTTTTTTGTTAGGGCGTCTTGCAGTATGTTCATCTCTTTGTGGTAATTTTCTTGATCTGTAAGGGACTGCGATCGAAACGCAAATGATTTCACTACTGAAAATAATTGGGCGGGGTGGTGATGTGCGCAAAGTAAAACCTCCAAAAAGTAATCTATCTACAGAAGAACATCGAGCCCTACAAGACTTTGCAAATATATCTCGATCGTAATAATTTCTACTGACAAAGGAAATTCGACAGTGGTCCTAAACAAAACAGACTACCATGAAAAGATGATCGCCCTGCTAAACGATCCTGCCTATAAGCCAATAAATATACCACTTATCTAGAAAAGATCACCAAAACATTGATCAAAGCATCTCCACTTAACGAAGAAATAAAGAAAAATATCATACCAAGGGAAAAATCATCCATATGTCCTAAACTTTATGGCTTAAATAAAATACACAAACCCTGAGCCCCCTTGAGACCAATTGTAAGCTCTGTTGGCTCTCCAACTCAGGCACTAGCAAAACATCTAGCCATCATTCTCCAACACTTCGTCGATAAAACAGCCTTCTATGTTAAAAACTCGCAATACTTTTGCAATATAATCAAAAACATACGTTTACAAGAAAAATAATTTCTAGTTAGTTTCTACGTAACATCACTTTGTACGCAAATACTAGTCAAAGAAGCTCTTTCTGTAAAAGAAAACAAATATAATCTGCCAAAATATATTATGGAATTAGCTGTCTTACTTCTGAAGGCCGACGATATAAACAAGTCGAGGGAGCCCGTATGGGATCGCCGCTATCTCCTGCATACGATAACTTATTTATGGAAGACTTCGAATCAGAAGCTTTAGAGACCTCTTCATACAAACCACGCCTGTGGCTGCGTTCCATACATGACACATTCGTTATCTAGCAACATGGAGAAGAAATTTTCAAAAATTTCCTAAATTACATTAATAGTATACGCCTAAAAATTAGATTCAACATGGAGACAGAACAGGAAAGAAAATTACCGTTTCTAAAAATACTACGGAAAAGAAAAGAGGATGGCTTGCTTTCGCACACATGTCTACAGAAAGTCCACTCACACCAATAAATACCTTAACGCCAATTTACATTACCACCCCACTCAATTATTTGCAGTAGTGAAATCACTTGTGTTTCGATCACAGTTCGTTACAGATCAAGAAAATTATCACAAAGAGATGAACATACTGCAAGACGCCCTAACAAAGAACGGTTATAAAAAAGAACATATAGACAAGGCTCTAAAAAACAAACGCTTAGCCCCGAAAATCGCGAAAACCAAGGGAATAGCTCCATAGTTTTTGTTCCTTATGTCAGAGGCACCATAGACAAAAACGCAAAAATTCTCAGAAGACACAACATTGAAAGCATTTTCACCACAGACCGTAAAGTAAAAGATCTCTTGCCAATACCTATAGAAAGAATCCCTCAAGAAAACCTGGGAGTGTACCATCGATCATACCCTAGAATTAAATAACAATAGATTTGTTTGAAGGCTGTTTATGGTCGGTGGGGGAGACGCTTTTTTGATGTTTGACAGACATAAATATCTTTAATTATCTCGTTTTTCAGTGTTAGAAATTATTATAAATGCGAAGTTTACAATTAATATTAACAAAAAGAAAAACTTATTTTTATTGGTAAATATTGTTTACGTTCTGAAAATAACAATAATAAAAATTTAGGCAACCATACATTCATACTTTATGTATTCAGAATTGACGTACCGATTATCATATTATACTTGTTTAATCCGTATGTGTGTACCAGGAAATTAAATATCTACTGTTTATCAACATTTTTTCAAATATAAATAAAAATATTATTACGTTATTTAGCGTTCGAATAACCGGGCCCTAGTTCTTACGCTATGCTACTTCTACAAGGGTATGTTCGAAGGAGTGTACGAAATTCCATGCGGAGAATGCAGCTCATCTTACGTAGGCCAAACCAACCATAAAATAAGCGCCAAAAGAGAAGAACATATAAACGCTGTCAAGCAAAATACAACAAACAAGTAGCTTACATTAAAAACAATAATGGATTATTCAGTAAACCGAGTGTTGAGATACGTAATCTTTGGCAACCACTACTTTGTAACCTCAAATCATTGAGGTGTGTACAGTGAAGCGCTTCAAAGGACACAGTCCCTCTATAAGCTCGTATTCTTAAGACAACGTTAAAAAACAACTTCTTCTGTACTGGTTAAACCCACGACAAGAGATAAATTTCTCAGGAACAAAAATGCTGCCGAGATGTGAAAACCGGTCCACAAGAGTTATAAGGGAAGCCATCGAAATTGCAACGAGGCCCAACAACTTCCATAAAATACCTGATAGCCAGCAAGTGCCTAATACTTGGAAAAATCTGCTTACAAAACATCAACCAGTAGCACTTAGTAACGAAACAAATTATAACTCGACAACGCAATCCCAAACACTGGCAACAGGGCCGACGACGCACAGCAGGTCTCACAACCTGATTTGCCAGAACCATTCGGAAAACGATCGCGTCCGATGTACACATGCGACCGACAGCACCCGAGTCACAGCCGTCAGTTCGCTCGTAGACGCCATACAGTGAGCTTTGAAAATAGTGAATGAGATTTCACCGAAACGTCAGCTGCCTTACAGTCCTAAGAGGGAGCCGAGCAGCCGTCCAGGAAGCATCACTTGAAAATGTTAGCTGAGATGTTGGCGAAACGTCGTGAAGATTTTTCTATTGACGAACGGATTGAAAACCGGAAAACACCAGTGCATATTCCATATTCTGTGAAAATCTACGTTACAATATATATATATATATATATATATATATATATATATATATATATATATATATATATATATATATATATATATATATAGTATTCTGTATTAGCGATTTGCTGGCCGGTGTCAAAATCAATTTTGACTGGTGTTGAAAAAGCGTCGATGTTGTCTATTTGTTTCTTATCCTTAGTTTGTGTTCTTCTAGTCTCGCTGATATTGTTCTGTTGGTCTGGCCTATGCATGTTTTATTACAGGTGCCTTATGTGATTTTATATACGCCTTGATTTTCAAGATTGATTTTGTCTTTTGAATTTCTTAAAGAAGAGCCTCTTGTTTTGTGTGGTTTGTAGGCTGTAGATATGTTATGTTTCCGGAGCAATTTGCCGATTCTGTCTGTTGTACCTTTTATATAAAGAAGTATGGTCATTTGTCTATCCACGGCAGGTGTCCTTATTTCTTGCGTTGGTTTTTGTTACAGTTTTATTGCCTTATTTATGGTTGGTGTCTTGTAGTTGTTTTGTTTGAGGGCCATTTTTATGTTTGAGAGTCTTTTCTTTTCCGTGGTTGTTAGTTAGGCGAAGGGATTTTGATATTAAGGTATTGGCTACTCCCTGTACTTGTGAGGGGTAATGATGAGAATCAGCATTCAGGTATTTCTCTGTGTGGGTTGGTTTTCGATATACTGTATGTCGCAGATCTCCATCTATTGTTTTGATTACGAGGGCATCTAGAAATGGAAGCTGATGATTTTCTTCCAGTTCCAAAGTAAACTGTACCTTTGTGTGGATAGAATTAAGAAACTCATGGAAACAGTTGAGCTGTTGTTTGCCATGAGACCATATTACAAATACATCATCAATGTAGCGACACCAGAGTTTGGGTGCGAGATGGAATTTTTCAAGAGCTTTTGTTTCGAAATAGGTCATGAATATATTTGCCGCTGCTAGAGATAGTGAAGAGCTCAAAACAGCGCTATCTAGTTGCCTATATACCTGACCATCAAACAAAAAATACGCGTTTTTAAGACAATGTCTGGCGAGATTCATAATATGAGTTGAGAAACTCTCTCTTTGAGCGATCTGATACAGTGTATCATCTGTCGGTATGCTCGGATACAGAGATTTTACGTCGAAGCTTGCAATGATGTCCTTGTCAATTCTTTCGAAACGGAAGCTCTTGTAAAATTTCGTCTCAAACCCAAACTTTGGTGTCGCTACGTGGATAATGTATTTGTAATATGGCCTCATTACAAACAACACCTTAACTGCCTCCATGAGTTTCTTAATTCTATCCACACAAAGATACAGTTTACCCTGAAACTTAAGAAAAATAATCAGCTTCCATTTCTGGACGTCGTCGTAGCCAAAACACTGGATGAAGATCTGCGACACACAGTATATCGAAAACAAACCCACACGGACAGATACCCGAATGCTTATTCTCACCATCACCACTCACAAATACGTTGCCAATATCCTAATATCAAAATCTCTTCGCCTAACTTATATCCAGGGAAAAGAAAAGGAATTGTAACATATAAAAAGGGCCCTCAAAGAAAACAGCTACAAGAAACCAACCACAAATAAAGCAATAAAATTGCAACAAAAACCAACTCAAGAAACAAGGCCACCTGCCGAGGATAGGCAAATCACCATACTTCATTACATAAAAGGCACAATAGACAGAATCGGCAGATTGCTCCGGAAACATAACATATCCATAGCCTACAAACCACACAAAACAAGAGGCTCTTCTTTAAGAAATTCAAAAAACCAAATCAAACTAGAAAATCAAGGCGTATATAAAATCGCATGTGGCACCTGCAATAAAATATACATAGGCCAGACCAATAGAAGAATATCAGCGAGACTAAAAGAACATAAACTCAGTATAAGAAATGAACAAACAACATACATCGGCAATTATTCAACACCAGCACGAAACAGGACACAAAATTTATTTTGACATCTGCCAGCAAGTCGCTAATATAGAACACTACAAGGCAAGATTGATTCGTGAATCCATCGAAATTGACAAGAACGGCACTCTGAATAAGAGAGACGATGCACTCAATATTCCTTCTACTTGGAAAATTCTCTTTATGCAGGACCATTGTACCGACACGCATACCATGCTTAAACTGACACCAACGGCGGCGCTTGAAAGGGAGGCGGAGCCAAAGCCAACCAAGTGTTACTATCTGCGACCACGTATAAAGCACGCCGCACCTTGAATTTCTTTCAGTTGATCTGTAACCAATAAGCACATAAGATGCTAAGTGGGATTTTTGCGAAACGTCTGCAAACTTCCACAAGAAATCAAACGAAGGAACGGATGTATTCCCGGATTAATACTTAGTAACATATTCCCACCCGTTAAACACTACCACACAACATTTACCTCTGCCCAGAACAGTTTTGATGTAAATTAGGTCTTCACGGGCTTAAATGACAAATCTGGATCTCTACTTTCGAAAATCATTTGGCCATTTTGGTAATTTAAAATGGCGAATTCAATAAGACTATTCTACGTTCTGATACCCTTTAACTAAAGGATTAAAACAATATGTGAAGGTCATTTGAATGTCGTGAGTGAAAACTGATATTTCCTGTAACATATGTATTATCCAAGTCAAGGTAAGATTAAGGATTAAGAACCTAAGTTGAGAGATTATAACTTTTTATTAGAAAAAAATGAAATCCTGATTTTGCATACTTTTTATAATTAAACACTATGAAATATCTAACTTGGCTTTAATTTTTATTATTATGCGACAATAAATATTACAGAAATTAAAGTGGAAATATAAAATTTTTATAGAAAAAATTAAACCTACTTCTAAAAGTGCGCTAAAATGTGAAAAATAACTAGAAATTTTTATATGAAATTGAAATTTTTGAAGTCGGTGTCAAACTAATACCTGACAAAATTTGAATCGGATAAACAGCTTAAAAATATTTTATTTGTAATTGCTTTCTTAACATAATTTGTATATATTAGTAGTTATTTATTTCATTTTGGCACCGACTTCATAAATTTCAATTTCATATAAAAATTAATAATTATTTTTCACTTTCAGAAGTCGGCTTAATTTTTTTTTATAAAAATTTTATATTTCGATTTTTAATTTTGAATTTATTATGATATCCATAAATTATTTTAACTAAGTACTAATTGAGATAAGTGTCCCTCGCAATGACTCCAAGGTAGCAAAAAAAATACTCGTTTTATCCAAAATTGTCAATCACACTGAACTACTAAAAGTTCTTCGATTCTTAAAGTTCTCCAAATATCAGTGAAATTGTGGCAAACAAATATTTAGTCTGTCATAGTAAATCCGCTATCTTAAATTTCAAATTAATTTTAGATTAGTAATATAGGCCCAAAACCTTCCAATATTGATATTTAAAAAACTTGAGACGTACATTTCTTAGCTCGATATATTTTATACTGCATATTGAGTTTGTATACGCCCTAAGAACCCCACAATATCAATTTTATACAAAATTGGAGAATGTAAAATTTTCCGTCCCTCATATTGTAACTTATCAATCCAATAGTTGTAAAAAATTAACTGCGTATTCGTAATACACGACTCCGAAAGCCCTCTAATATCAAATCAGAAAAAATGCGAATAAGGTAAAATTTTTAACTCACTTTAGTGGATCCGCAATTGAATTTCAAAAAAATTATTTTAACGTCGTAATTTAATCTAAATCTAAACCCTTCAAAGCCCCCTAGTACCAAATTTGGATGAAATCCGGAAATTCAAAATTTCTAGACCATCAAATTGCATCTGACATATTAGATTTTCTTAAAATGATTTTATATTGGCTATTTACATCTCAAAAACGATTTAATCCCATTTTTGAACAAAATCGAAAATTGTAAAATTTTTAGTCCGCTATATTGGATTCGCCATATTGAATCCTGGAAAAATATTTCTAAATTCATAATCTACATCCTTAAGAACCTTCTACATCAGTTTTCGAGAAAATCGAAAAACATTGAATCCGGCAAATTGAGTTTTTTAAAAAATATTTTAAAATCGTAATTAACTCTAACAAAAATCCCCCAATACTGATTTTAGACAAAATCGAGAGATCTTTAATCCGCCATATTGGATACGCCATATTAAATTTTTTGAAAATAATTTCATATTCGGTGTGTACGCCCCCAAAAATTTCCCCATTCCAATTTTGGAGAAAATCGGACCAAATTAATTTTTTTGGTCCCCATATTGTCATCACCATATTGGATTTTACTGCAGCAATTTCCTCTAAAAAAATATAGGACCAGCGCAGCAACTTGCTAAACATAACGTAAAAAATTTCATTCAAATCGGTGCCGCCTTTCCGGAGTAATCGGTGTACATACATAAAAAAACATACATACTCGACGATTTGAGAACCTCCTTCTTTTAGAAGTCGGTTAAAAATTCAAAAATTATAATTTTTTGTGATTAAAGTATTGACACAATAAATCTAAAACAAGTGGTATATTTTTTTTACCTAAGTAAAAAAATTAGGTACTTATGCCGTATTGCACTTAAGGCGCCAAAGTAACTCTTGCCAATCGGCGCCGCCATATCTAGCTCTGCCACTGTTTAATCTACTAGTATGATCGAAAAACGACTAATAGAATAAAATGTGAACGATATTAGACACTTTTCTCGTCAGTTACGAAAACATTATCGTAGTCGGGATTTTCATTTATTGCATATTTAGTTTATGTTTCCTAATTGGTTATTACAAAACACACTTACCAATATAAATAAATAAATATAAGCCAGTACTCCTTCAGTCTTTAAATATGATTTTTCAAGTATAGTTTCATATACTCTCGTTAACAGCCATAACGCAAGAGCCCAGTAACAAGAATAAACAAAGAACAATATGTCCTCAAATATGGTATTGACGAGATTCGTAATAATTTGCAATTTAAATAATTTTTTTCTACAAATTCGAATATTTTCGACGACACTTTCACTATTTTGACGCTTGCATCTTTTTAATCCTTCATTCAAATCCTTAAATTCAATTTTAATTGTATATATTAACTCGCCAAATAGGAGCATCGAGGTTTGAAGATAAAACCCAGCTATAGTTTGGTAGATTTGATGCCAATTCTTTTCCATATTCAGGCAGATCAATAAATTAGAGAGTGTATCGGAAAATGTTATAAAAAATGATAGAAAAAATATTAGAAAATTTTTCTTTGCGTTATTTTCTTCATTAGAAAACCAGTTGGTGGAATTATCCATGCTTTCCAATTCAACTAGCACTTCTAATAGCCTTTGCCAATATTTTCTATAAAAAACTGAAGAGATAAATGTAAATATAATTGTAAGATATGCTAGTAAAGATGCAATCATTTCCAAATTTACGTAAACATATTTAGTGGCTTTAGAACTCTTCAAAGCAAAATTTATTATCGTTTCCAAACCTTTAACACTGGTTATGGTAACTCCTCCAAAAATAATCGAAGTGATAAGATAAAACAATTTGGCGTACTTTAATTTTCGTTGTTCGAAGCTATATGGTGGCATGAATCCAAAAATACAACCGTAAATAGTAATAAACTTATAAAATAATATTTTATTTTCTAATTTTTTAACTATTTTTGTAAACACGTCCATTATTATTCATGAAAAATTAAGCGAACTCTTCACGAAGGCAGACGAGCGACGATTACAATACAAACATGTTTAAAATTTTAGTTATTAACGATTTTTCTCTACAATTGCATATTAACTTTGTTTAATTTACCTTGAATGTAAAGACAATAATTACATTTCTGATACACAGGAAAAAATGTAGCAAGCAGAAAAATAAAGTTAAACTGAAACTTATTTATTGCGTAGTAGATGCAAATATGTGTTTTTTGCCAAAATAAAAAGTGTTTCTTTAACAAAACACGTTGTAATCCATTTATTTACATACTACGCTACATGACAACACCATTATATGTTATAACCGTCTTTATATATATATATATATATATATATATATAAATAAATAAATATATATATATATATATATATATATATATATATATATATATATATATATATATATATATATATATATATATATATATATATATATATATATATATATAAATATCTTTTCCTTCTTTCTCAGCCCATTGACGTCCACCCCTGGACATAAGCCTCTCCGATGGTCCTCCATTGGGATCTGTCTCTCGCCTTCTGGGGCCAGTCTTTTCCAGCAAACTGTCTTATATCATCTACCCATCTGCATTGTGGCCTGCCACGATTTCGGTTCGTTTCTCGCGGTCGCCATTGCAGTAATTTACTCGTCCACCTATCGGGCTGTTGTCTAGCTATGTGCCCCGCTCATTGCCACTTTAGTCGTGATATGCGTTCAATGACGTCAACTACTTTGGTTCGTGATCTTATTACTTGATTTCGTATTTTATCTCGTAACGAGATTCCTAACATTTGTCTTTCCATGGAGCGTTGAGTGACTCGGAGCCTATTTGCGTTTGTTTGGTTAGTGTTATCATTTCCATGCTGTAAGTAGCAACAGGCAAGACACACGTGTTATACACTTTCCGTTTAAGGTTGATTGGTGTGTTTCTATCTCTTAATACGTACTGCAACTTTCCAAAGGCAGCCCATGTCAGCCCTATTCTCCTTGTTATTTCCGCCGTTTGATTTTCTTTGCCCAGTTTCATGACGTGGCCTAAATAGATGTACTCTTCGACATTCTCTGATTTCATTTTGAATCTCTATTTGTACATTTGCGTCAGGGCTCATTAACTTTCCTCAAGTTCATCTTAAGTCCCACTTTTCTCGCCTCTTCATTGAAATCTTGAAGCATTTGTTTTAGCTCTTCTGGGTTGCTAGACATGACAACAACATCATCGGTAAAACGAAGATGACTAAGATAAGAACCGTCGACTCTCAAACCTTTCTCATCCCAATTTAGTTTTTTAAAGACATCTTCCAAAGCTAGCGTAAATAGTTTCGGAGAGATGACGTCTCCCTGACGCACATCTCTCATAACGTTTATTTTTTCGGTTTTTGTGTCTTCGTCGTTAGAGTTAACAAAGATTAATTAAGTTTTAATTTTGTTTGGGAACACTTCTAGGGAGTGAGTTATTTAAGATAAAGTTATCAAGTAACGCTCATCCTTGACTCTTAGTTAACTTTTTTTTTCTCAGTACTGTTTTCTGCAAGTCAAGTTCGCAATTATTTTACTTTCCATTGTCACGTTCGGGGTTTACTTGTCAAGATCGGTTTTTCATAACTTTATAGCCAACATGATGTTGACTGTTTAGCGCAATGTCAATTTCAGGTTATTTTCACTTTGTCCCGTTCTGACAATTATTTTTATGTCAGGATGCGTCAGTTCAGTAACTTGTACGCACCGCTAACCTATTCTTTTTATCGACGGTATCAATGTCAGGAATTCAGACTCATACACGAACTTTATTGTCTATCCAAAAAATAGAACAGTTAACGTGGCCCCCGAGAGCTAAGCTTAGTCGTAAAAAGGACGAGTTATCTCAAGAAGAACAACCTGTAATGTCCTTAATCACGCCGCTGCTTTTGTCGCAATAAGGCTTCGTCGTCTCGTCGTTGGGCGCCATTCTTTTCTTCGGTATCGGCTTGCTTTTTCCCCGCACGTTCTTTTAACAGTTTAACTAGCGTTTCAAAATTAGGATTGCTAAGCCGATTAACTTGCGAAATAGGAATTGTAATTGAAGGTTTAGTTTTAGATGAAGCTGCGTCATCCTGAAAGTTCTTCTGGACAGCTTCAAACGACGTCCCCGTTAGTTCATTCTTTTTTAAAGGATCTGGTAAATTAAGCGACAATTTTTTATTCGGTTGAGAAGTGGATATTGTTGACTCCGCGCTCTTATTGGTTCTATTAGTGTATAACTTATTTCTAAATGATTCCCTACTTTTATCACTATTTGAATTATTTATATTAGTCGATTCAAAGACATTTATTAGGTTTTTTGTCGATCCGAATAGGACCAATGAGTCATCTGTCTTTTCAGGGGAAGATATATTTTTATTAATTGCCATGTCTTTTGACGCACCGATCAGAATCGGCGCGGAGGACCCGCCATAACCACCCGGGAAGTCTGGAAGACCGCCCGCCTCATTTGACACGGAATTGAAATCTATTAAGGGAGTGGACATTTTTATTGAAAGGAAAATTTCAGTACTGTTATTTTATTAATCAATTGGAATTTTAATTGCAAGAAGTTATTACTCACGGAGGGCTACTTTTTATTTATTTAGAAAATGGGATTATTATTTCTTAACCGGGAAATGGTTAAGTGAGGAAGTTTTTTAATTGAAAATTTTGTAGTTTTTGTATATATGGTATTCTGTCTTAATGTCAGTTAGTTTTACGCGAGTAATATGTAATTGAATTTATTATTTTATCGAAAAGAAAAAGAAAGGTCTTTTAATAAAATTTAAATTTAAAGTCCGAGATTTTTTTACTATTTAGAAAATTACTTTTCCTAAGGCCTTTGATGATTCCGTTCTTATGCGACCTAACGAGCTCTTGTATTAATAATAATTGAAAATAATTAGGCTTCTATAGCGTCCTATAGAACCTTTACAATATATATTTAACTTACTTACTAAAGAATTTAAAAACAAAATGTTTTAACAAATATTATTTTAGAAAAGTTTTCTATTTTAACTAATTCTTATAACTATATATCAAGCTATTTAATTCTAAGCTTTAACAACAGTTTTTGTTAATATTTTTTAAATCTAACAAATATTATAAAATTATCGCCCTGTATATTGCTACAATATTTAATATCTTTGATGGTTTTATGGGAATCTTTTGCTCCCTTACATTACAGGTTAATTTTTATCTTATAGATTTATGACCTAACAATGGTCAATAATCCTACTGGTTAATTACTTTAGGGTGTGATAATTATCCATTATGATCCGTGAAATTTAAATTTAATTTATTTCAACAAACGCAGGTATTAGATATAAATACAACTATAAAATAAATGAAACTAAAAAAAAATGATTCTATAATAAAAAAAAAAATTGTCCGTAAATAAGTGGAAATAAAAATTTATTCTTAGTTAGTTGTATTTAGATATCAATGCTTAAATTTTTTCACGACTATGTAATTAACCAGCGAGTTATTTTATAAGTACATTGTTTTTTCTAACCAAATTACGTTTTCTTATTTTAGAAAATATCTATTTGTATGCAATCTGAACAAAGGATTATTATTCTATTGTTACTGTCGGGTCGGTCGGCGATCGAGACAGGGTTTATGATGCCGCCGATCAAAAGCGCCGCTGAACAAAAGATGGACCGGAAGCTCTGGAGTCTTCAATGTCGTATTCTGGGTTTTTCCCAAATTTAGTATTTTTACACGTGTGGTTTAATTTATCACAATTTAATTTTGTAAATGATTTTAATTTCACTAATTGAGCTTTTTGAATGTTTAATAAACTGAATGTTTTTTACTATTTATAAATTTAAATGTGAAGAGTTAATTTCACGAATTAAATTCAGATGAATTCACTGATACGCGCTTGTCACTTATTACGAGATTCACGAAAAATTGTCTTTAGAGTTGATATAAGAGTTCTTTAGAGTTTATTCGTCTAAACAAGTTTTTTGTTTAAAAGAGTCTATGGATTAGAAAGGATTCTAATGGCGGTTTGTCCCGTAGTAAAGGACACTTACCAAATACTACGGTTAGCCAACCTCGAATGAAGCTATCAGGACAACTTCAGGACTTTTCGGCGGTAATTACAAATGTAGGGAAATAAAACCGATCTCCCCAGCTTACCAATTCACAAATATTCGCGCGGAATATTTGGGTCACCTTTTTGCCTGAAAGTTGGGTGCTATTTTTTATACTGCCCTACTCGCGGCCGTCGTCAGAATTAATTGTTGCTTCTGCAAGGGAATTGGTGAATAATTTCGTGGCAGAAATTACCCACGCAAAGCCCCGCGATTGAAGATCCCCAAGACCGTTCGCTATCAAAGTGCAACTGATAGGTACTTAGTCTACGATAGCGATCTCGCGACACGATGACTAGCCAGCTAAAATGCGTGGAGCTAGTCTGAACGACTGAAGAACCGTTTTAGACCTACGGCTACTTATGAAGTCCCTCGTTGACAGGTCTAATAGAGAAAAGAGAGACTGCTGCTGTGTTAACTTTATCGAGTTAGTGCCTTTCAGCACTCTTACTCTTTTAAGTTTTTGTTTGGGGCTTGTTCCCTCTTGGTTTTAGTTCTTGAACATTGACATGAGAATCGGATTGCTGTTGACTGCTTCCGTCAGTGTTCCGATTCTTGCCTTTATCTCTTGTGGATTGATGAGTAGGAGTTCTATTAGTTTTGGGTTAAGTTTGCTTATTTCGTCGGTATTTATTGCGCTTTTTTCTAATTTGTTTCTTTTTTGTCTTTGATGTGTTTCGTGTGGCTGTCTGTTTTTTGGGTTGGCTGGGCACTTTCCGTAGTTTGCCGGGTGTGGCCCACTACAGTTGGTGCATTTTGGTGGGGAGTCTTTGGATTTTGTGCAGGATGTGTAGTGGTGGTCTCCTGCACACTTATGGCATTTTGGGCTGGCGTAGCATTTCTGCTGCGTGTGCCCAAACTTCTGGCAGTTATGGCACTGGTTTATTTTTCTTCTTCCTCTTCTGTTTTGCGCTTCCAATGTTATTGGGAGCGAGAGAATTTCTTTTAGGTTGTATATATCGTTTTGTGAGTTGTGTATTAGCATTTTTATTGTGGCTGTCTCTTTCTTGTCCGGTCCGGATTTTATCCTGTAGATTTCTAAAGGATGAAATCCTTTCTTTCCAAGGTCTTTTTTGACATCTTCCATTGGTATGTTTTTGTGTATCCCTTTCAGAATGATGTTTAGATGTTTTTCTTCTGGCAGGAAATATGTGTGGAATTCTATATCCTGGGTTTTAAGGAATTTTGTGAGGCTTCTATGGTCTTCTTCGGATTCTGGTTCCACTTGTATTCCCAGTTTGTTTGTTTTTGATTGTGTGATTTTAATGTTTTGTACTTTCGCCTCTTCTAGGACTTGGCTCCATTTTTCTGTATTTCTAACCACTATTGGGACTATGTGGCTTCTTTTTTGTTTGTGCCTTGTTCCCGGGGCATTTGTTGTTTCTGTGGTGTCCATTTCTGTTATCGCTTCTGGATTTTTACTCGTTTCTTTGCTGATTTCTTCAGTGTCTGTTTGGGTGCTTCTTTCGCTGCTTGGGGGGCAGTCGGTTGAACTTTTTGTCGTTTCGTCTGTTATTTTGCTTTCGAGTTCTGAGATTTCCATATTGAGCTTATAGATTATATACTGCATATCGTGGATTTTACTGCTTTTATCGAAGACTTCACTTCTTTCTTTCTTCAGTTCATCGGTCAGCTGGGCTATCTGAAGTTTTAACTCCACACATTCTGCGAAGGTTTTGTTCAGTTCTTTTTCCATGCTGTCCAATTTCTGCTGAAGTTTTTCTTTTTTCGACGTTTTTGTTTTATTTTCATTCGAATTTCTTTTATAGTCCGCAGTTTTTTGTGGGTGAGTTTCCTCGGTTATCGACTCACATTCTGAGTAGTCCGAGTCCTCTGTGTTTGTTTTAGATTGGTTGTCTATGATTTTCCTCTTCTTCTTGCTTCCGTTTGGCATTTTTGGTCGTTTGGATCTGTTTTCAAGTCTTAGTGATGCTCACCCTTCGGTGGTCAGTGCTAGACTTAGAGAGACTGTAAATTTTGTACCGTATTTATATGATTTCGAGTTCGGATTTTGGGATCCGCCTTATCCTCGGTTGAAATTTTAGCCTACTACCAATCCGAGCGACCGGAACGATCACGTGAGAGGAGGTGGCGTTTGTTCACTTTGAGCACGTTTTTAAATTAAATTTGCGTTGCGTGAGCTTGCATATGCTATTATAAATGATTTAGGATGTTTTATTTTTCTTATTTTGAGCAAAATTTATGACTAAAATTATAATTAATTATATTTTTTGTTAATTTTAAGTGAATAATACGACACTTTTTCGCTTTTATAGTAGTGGCGACGTGGTGTTTTGAATTCGGGGAGGCACCGAGACAAACCGCCGCCACCACGTCGTTTATTATTTGAGTTTCCCCGTTTGGGCAACCGAAAAATTGTAGTTTTAGTATGGTATGACGCAGGGGCGGATCCAGCCTCTCTCCTTGGGGGGGGGGCGGTGACATCACAAAAGTACAGTATGGCAAACGAAAGCAAGTTGTCCCCCCGGGGGGGGGGGCACCAGCAACATTTCCATTTCTAGTGTAAAAGGCAGAGGCGGGGCTATTTTTTTGAATTTGAAGCTCTTGGAGAGGGGGGGGGCGATCACAGGAAAAAACAAGTTTCCGACTGGGGGTGGGAAGATGCGATCAACATACACATTCCTCGTATAAGAAGCCGAATCTGGTCTATTTTCCTGAATTCAAAGCTCCTGGGGGGAGGCTTCTATCGCAAAAAAAAAAACAAGTTGTCAACGGGGGGAGGGGGGGTTGCCAGCAGCATACACATTCCTAATATAAAAGGCAGAATCGGCGATCGCAAGCATACACATTCCTATACTCTATTCAAGAACTAGAGAGAGTAATAACCTCACCGAAACGTCCAACATACTTGCTTCAGGGCCCCCGGTAACTGAGAACTGCCGTAAATCTAATTATATTTAAATATTATAAGCTCTTATAAATTTAATGCAACAATAAAATTTCTGATAATTCAATTTAATTTCTGTCAGTGAGCAAAGTACACCTTACAGTGTGTCCTTAGTGATTTATTTTGTTTGTGCTTGTTTTTATATATTATTTGAGATTAGTAAGATACCCAAAAGATGGAGGGCATTTTTTCCTCAACGAAAAACTTATTACGATGAATGTTTATGATGCCTTAATATCTAGATAATAATGTTAAAAGCTCTGTTGAGATGTGTTCCAATATAACAGGAGTTCGAAAATGTATCATGTACCGAACACTGACGGAGAAAAAAATGACTGAAATTGTTAGTAATTTCAAGCTATATTCGATCACAGGCAGACGAAAAACCTCGTTGGAAGAAGAGATGTAAACTGTAATAAAAGGAGTTGTACATACATTTTATTATAAGAAGCAGATCTCAACAATCGACAAAATTTTAATTAAAATCAATGGAGATCGGGATTTGCCTGAAATTAAAAGAACTGAGCTCTGGAAATTGCTCAGAGAACTTAATTTTTGTTGGGAAAAACCAGATAGGAAATCTGTTCTTATAGATCGGCCGGAAAATGTCCGTTGGTGAAGGAAATATCTCTCTCAAATCAAAGGTAGAGTTGCTGGAAATAACACAACTTACAAAATTAATAATTTAACTGGACTTTTGAAAGATTTTTTTGAATAAAGTGACTGCAGATAATTGCGAAAAATCCATATAATAAAAGAATAAAAGAAAATGTGGAAACTCGATCTCATGATCGGTGAGAGAGGAATCAATTTTAATTAATTTGAGCGAAGATAGCTTCACTGACTCTGATGACGAATAAGATACGTAATGTTTACCAGCGTCAACACAATTTATTATTTAAATTTTCTATGGCATATAAAAATTAATGACATTTGAATCCCTTTTTAGTGTTTAATTGTAATTCTGCAGATAGTTTAAGAAATAAATAACCTGGAACGTCAAATATCCCAAAAATGTTTTTAATTAATAATAAAATGACCGATAGCCCAAAAAAGTTTTTAATATTATATTGACGAATTTATTTTTTTTATATGTTTAACTTCTTGTATTTTTGATAATGGGTATTTTGTAAGTATTTAAATTATAACTTAGAATTTTTTGAGAGAAAAAGGCTACGTTTTAGTCTGAATGTGCCTAAAACGATTTCTATGCCAAAATTAAAAATAATAAAACTAAAGTTGTGATTTGTGATAAATATGTCAAAATTATCTATATTTTCTAATATATGTGAATTATTAAAAAATCTTAAGAAATAAAATAATATTATAAAAACTTTTTATTTTGAGTTTATTACTGAAATAATACTCTATGCCATAAATATTTAGTGATAAAATAGACCTCCTTTTGACGCTTTCCGATTAAAATCCTTTTTAACACTTCACTCATTCAAATATCTATTGCTATCCAACCCAAATAGTCCATTATTATAGACCAGTATTTTTGATTATAAAATTTCTAACCCATTCCTATGAAAAATATATGTGTCTAACAGATTTTGCCAAAGACACCGGACTAAAGAACACAGGTAGTTTGCGAAGAAAAAAAAGGTAAAAAATGAAAAACTCTCCCTAGTTCTTGAATAAACTATAGTATAAGAGGCAAAATCGGGTCTATTTTCCTGAACTCCAAGCTCTTGGGGGGGGCGATCGCCCCCACCGCCCCCCCCTTGGATCCGCGCCTGGTATGACGTACTATTTAATTAATTTTAGTTATTTAGGAAACTTGGGACATATTAAATATGAAATCTAATGTTTCGTCGTAAAATAAGAGTATATTCATGTTCGTGTAAGTTTAAAATAAAATAATAAATTCTCGGCTATGCGGACAAAGATCGTTGATAAATGTTATTTTCATGCTAAAAAGTGCGGAGATTTCCAAAGAACATGGAAAAACTCCGGGTCCAAAAAATGACGACAGCGCTGTTTCGTCGTAGTGTGGGGCTCGTGTCAGGCCATTGCAATCGGTACAAAACATCATCTCGTATTTATGTCACTTAATCAGATTGCACGGTTGAAAAATAGCAAATAAGACACAGTGGCGACATCCGGCGATATATATATATATTTTCTCGATTCTTGAACCATAGAACCTAAACCCAAAAAAAGACAAAATGAAGGAAAAATTATATGTATATATATATATATATATATATATATATATATATATATATATATATATATATATATATACATATATATATATATATATATATATATATATATATATATATATATATATATATATATATATATATATATATATATATATACATATATATATATATATATATATATATATATATATATATATATATATATATATATAAATATATGCCCAGAACAGTTTTGATGCAAATTAGGTCTTTGAGAGCTTAAATGACAAATCTTGACCTCTACTTTTGAAAACCATCTGGCCATTTTGGTAGTTTAAAATGGCGGATTCAATATGGCGACTGAAAATCCTTGTGCGTCGAGAAAAAAGTGTTCTCGAATTTATTAACGTATTTCACACGGAAATCATTATCTTTTATCACTGATAAGAATATAGCGGAAAATTCTACATTTTGATACTCTTTAATTAAAGAGTTAAAACACTATCTGAAGGTCATTTGAAGGTGAAATGTCTTTTCAGGATTTAATATTATATAAAATAAAAAAAACTATGAATCAGTAGTATATTGTTTTATAGATTTTAAGGGTCGTTCATCACGAATCTGGGATTAGATTTTCGACTTGCGTCCCTGTTTGGAAAATGGGTCCCCTAATTAGGGCCAATTTTTTAATATACTCGAAAAATGGTAAAAACATGGCCTCGGGAGTCTTTGGGATCACTGATCATGAATCTAGTGCCTAATTTAGAAACTGGGCCCCTATTTGGAAAATACGTTTCCTAATTAGGGCCAATTTATCCATATTCTCGGAAAATGGTGAAAACATGACTCTGGGGGTTTTTGGGGTTGCTGATCACGAACCTGGGGTCAGATTTAAAAATTCGGATCCTGTAGGGAAAACGGAACCTATAATTAGGGCAAATTTTTTAATATACTCAGAAAATGATGAAAACATTGCTTCGGAGGTTCTTTGGGTCACTGATCATGAAACTGGGAATCTAATTTAAGAACTCAAAATAAGGCACCAAATATGACCATCAAAAAGACCTCTAAAACCTCAAAAAAGTATGGGTTGTATATATTTCTAACGAGTTTCGGGAATATTGAAAAGGTAAGGTTTTTGAAAACATATTGGGCCCTCTGTCGGCAGTCTTTTTATTTTAACTGCAGGTTCGTAATCGGTCACCCCGAAAACTTCAGGCCCATATTTTCACAGCATAAAATTTTCTCACAAAAGCATTTTAGAGAAAAATGTTTTAGACAAAAGTTTTAGGAAATCAAACGTGAAAAAATATCTCTTTGTTTTCGAGTTATGAAAAAAGGATATTTGACTTTGAAAGGACCTCTATATGTCATTAGATCCCCTGTGTGTTATTTATACCAGTGGATAGTAAATTGTCTCCACTTTCCACTTCTGCAATAAAAAATTGGGGTTTCTATTTAAAAAACTCCATTTAACCTTCAAATGACTTTGGAGGTCTAGGAAAAGCAGAGCAAAGATGCCTAAAGGCTATACTAGTTTTGTCTAAAGCCTCGACAAAGTTTTTTACTAAACCTAATTTTATGTGAAGCGGCGATAAAACAATTTTTGTCGGTCTATCAGACATCTAAGCTTTATATTCAGTTTACCAGGATATTCTTTTCTCTCAAATTATTAACCAAAATACTGTCACAACGGATCGTAGACAAGTTAGGGGCGTGCGAAGAACAGCAGGGCTTCCGGAATAACCGCTCTACTATCGACGGTATATTTATTCGCAGACAGCTGGTTGAAAAATCTATCGAATACGATAAACCGCTGTTCATTTGTTTTGTGGACTTTACACAAGCGTTCGACCGAGTCAAACTGGAACACATAACAGAACTACTGCGAAGAAAACAAGTAGACGAAGCAATCATACGCACAATATACGAACTGAATTCCAAAAACACCATGGTAATTAAAACAAATAATACTCTAACAGAGGAAATCCCACTATCCATAGGAATAAGACAGGGTGATAGCCTAAGTCCAACACTTTTCAATGTAATCATGGACGAAATCATTGATGAGGTAAAAAGCACAAATATTGGGTACCCAATGGTACACAACACCGTTCAGATTATATGCTTTGCCTTGACAGCAGATAGCGAGGACAACTTACAAAAAATGCTTTTCCATCTCAATCGAACAGCCAAACAGTATAATATGAAAATATATGTGGAGAAAAGCAAAGCAATGGTAATAGCAAAAGAACCGGTAAGATGCAAACTAATGGTTGATGACAAACGTATCGAAAAGCTTGGGAAGTTAAAATACCTGGGAGCACATATAACAAGTAACAGGGCAGTAACGGAAGAAGTACGCACACAAGCCAACAAAGCGGCCATGATATCAGGCCAACTAAGAGACATAATCTGGAACAATAAATATATGACGGTTGAGAGCAAAGCAAGAATTTACAAGGTCTGTGTAAGACCGATACTGACCTACGGCGCAGAAATAAGAAATGAAACAACAAAGACAAAATAAATTATGAGAACCACAGAAATAAAAACGCTGAGAATGATCACGGGAACAAGTTTAAGAGATAGAATAAGAAACGCAAAAATACGCGAGGACAGCGGAGTGGGGGATGTTGTGAAGTGGGTTCGAAACCATCGTGGGCAGTGGAGAGATCACGTGGAACGAATGGACGATGACAGACTAGCAAAAACCGTGATGAGAGAGAAACCAAACACCAAACGGCCGCCTGGACGGCCCCCCAAAAGATGGAGAGACAGCTGGATTTCGACGTCAAACGAGGATCGATGAGGCATTGTGTAGATAACAGAACTTGGTTCTACCTAGAAGAAGAAGAAGAAGAAGATATTCTTCTCTAACTAGTCAGTCTTTTTTTTATAATGGTCTTGTTTAGCTCTTGAATGCCACAAACATAAAAAGCAGCAATATTTAGTGTAGCCGCCATGCAAGCCCAAAAGTAAACCAACTAGATGCACCGTTTGATTTTCTACAACTTTCCTCTGAAACATTTTTCTATAAAATGCTTGTAAGAATCCGACACTACCTTTCACACTTTGCAGAGGTGCCTATGGAAGGTTTTCCCTCCAGGAAATAAAGATTGTAAGGGTTGATAAAAATGCGTGGAAATAAAATTAACTTAAAAAAATATTTTGATATTTCAACGGAATCCTTTGTTATTTTCTGAAATGCACACGACACTGGAATTGATTTCTTTGACGGCGCACAACCCTGGGCACTCAATATGCGACCATAAGTCACTGACAGAAATTATAGACTTTAGATATAAATGAATAATTCTACAATTTTTAAATTAGTTGCAATTAAAAAGAGTTTACGAATTTTTACTTTTGAGAGCAATTTGCTGAAGCATTTTTTGGAAAAAATAAAATATTTTGATTTCGGTAATCAAAACATTATTAACAATTAAGATGTTAAAAAACAGTTCTTTCAAGTTCTAGGAAAAGCCATTGCTTTTCATTAAAAAGTTTCAAACAAAAGTTGTGCGCATTGAAAATACCTACAAAATAAGCTAAGGCCTATCCTAATCAGATAATTTGCTCCTTAGTTTTTGCAAAAGAACGTGCCAAAATGGCTGTTTTTTCAATTGTTAATAAACAAGAGAAAAATACAGGTCTGGAAAATCCAAATCAGAAACTGGACATTTCTTAAGTAAAAATAAAGAAAATTCTATATTATTCATCAAATCAGAATGAGACAGAAGATAGGCATCGTAAGCATCGACATACGTGTAAATTACCAGTTTGGTCTTCGGATGAGGGGTAATACAATGCTGCGCGGTGAGAGCGGGCGGCAGCATACGCCACGCCCTAGTACAACAAGAGGATTCCAAGTTATTTGCTTTCATTCAGGCCCTCGAAGCATAAGTACCGTGTTTCGAGCCAAATTTTTTTTGTTACTGTGGTAGTTTATTCCACGGAACAAAAAGAGCACATTATTAAGTGGTACACTATTCTGGTAAATAATCGGCAGATTTGTATTTACGGAAAATCATCCTGTTCCTTAAAAATTTAGAATTTAGGAAATTATTAAAAAATTTGAGACAACCGGTTGTCTAAAAATTTGTAAAAAATGCACTGATAATAATGAGGAGCAACCGGTTCCTCAAATTACTGAAGAACGAGCAAATCGGGGAGACTCACGTTTGTAGTTTTGCAGAAATTAATTTTCCTTGCAATAGTAACGTAATTGCCTAAGAACTTGATATGAACGCTCGAACAGTTCGGAATATTTTAAAGCTAATAGGGATATAACTCCTGAAGTTTTGGCAAATAAGCGAAACCGTATTTTACAATAGACTGAGTTATTGTCTCGCTCAAAGTGGAGGTCTGTTTGAACACCTCTTATAGACTTTTAAGTGTTTTTGTTGATTTAAATTGAATTTAATTATTTGCTTATTTATTTACAATTACTGAACGTGTTACTTTTATTTTTTACCAGAATATAAGTTTATTTTGGAGAATGATTTTTAATTTTAAAGTGGTCTATTAGCTTATTTACTTAGAAATTACCGTTGCGTTTCACTAGTATTTTTATTAGAACAAATGTTTATTTTGTAACAGAAATATCAATTTTCTTTACGCTCAACCCCCAACAAAAACTAATTTTCTTGTATTTCGACTATTTGATGTATTTAAAATAATCAATGTATCAAATAGTCATTAAATATTCAAAATTCCGTCGATTACGTTATAAGTTTAGACGAAAAGTAAATACACCCTCTTATTCGTTTCAAGGTACTGCTCGTGTTCGTGTCGCACGGAAGTTAGCGGGGGTAATATTGCGGTAGGCCTTCCCTACGATCTTCTGTCCGAATTAATCTGAAAAAAGTTAGACGGGCTTAGTGGGTTAGAATTTGAGAAACGGCCAAAATAATTTCTAGTTAAGAAATTTAAAATAGAAGGTTGGCTATAGTAACGTTTCTATTAAACCTCGGTAATATGAAAACAATTACAAAATTGGGCTAAACAGAAAGGCAGTAATATATTTTCGCCGTACTCTGGTGTGTAAAATACAAAAAAAAGCATGTTATTCACATGACGAGTATCTAACTTTTACTAAATCAAAAGCCGAGGTTAAATTCCAAGGCTTACTGGATCATACAGTGAATCGAACTATATTGCTTAAAATTAGACGCCCTTGAATAAATCGATAAATTAGATTTGTAGATATGAGTTTCATTTGTAAATGAGGCTTCGATGGAACGTCAGGTCAGAGCCAGTACATAATGAAATTCACTGATCCGAATATTTCGGATACAAACTTATTCCTAACCTCTCTTATTCCACTTCAATTAGCAGGTATTAACACACAAATTCAACAAGAACACATTGTGTTGTACAATTCCAAACCCTTGTCTACTATGAATTGCGGGCCTCTGAAATTTGAACTTATTAAGAAAATCGAACAAAAGTCTTTACCGAAAATAGAAAATTATGAACTCGAACCAGACAACTTGCACCATATAACAGAGTTTTCTTTGCCATCCGAGCTTCAGGACAGTATAACTTATCTATGCGGATGATAGATGGCTAGGTGAATGCTTTGGCTGGAGCGAAATCGGTCCAACGTTGTTACCCCTGTCAAACAATATCTCAGTTCAACAACATTAGTAGTGAACATAACCCGATTCGCTCGATCCCCCCACTCCTCGACCTTGACCTTGACCTTGCTTCACCCCTCTTTGGCCCCGCCCACATGTCCTTGTCATTGACCTTGAAAGTGCACGTGTGCTTTGGCCTTGGCCTTGTGTTCAAGGTTGTGTGTGTGACCTTGACCTTGACCTTGGTCGAGACGACCTTGACTTTGTTGAAGGTCACCTTGGGTGTGTGACCTTGAAGATATGTTACGTGGTTGGGGGTGACCTTGAATGGTTTTATATAAGGTATGGGGCAGTTTCATTCATCAGTTTGCTCTGACTTGTATAGGTAGTACATGTGTTAATATTTGACAAATCATGGCATATGTTTGTGAAAATTGCGGTTCTAAGTTTACTAATATTTATAATATGAGACGTCATCAAAGAGAATCGTGTGCGGCGAGATTTAATGAAGTGCCTGGAGGAAAACGGCTCCGAATTGAAGAGTATACATCGACGATTCCGCTAATTAATTGCGCTACATGTAATGTAGATGTTCCAATAAATCATATGTCGGTGCATAAACGAACACAACAACATAAAAATAATTCATGTTTGCCGGTATGTCATGGTGTGCAACTCGTTGAATGTGCCTTCAAAAGGAGAATTGCAACCTATCGGGTTAGCAGTGATATGGAGCATTCCGATTACGTAATGTTCTTTGCAGACATTAAATCCAAGGTGGTGGAACTTGTTAATAATTTATTGCGTGTGCATCATGCTTTAAAAGTTAACATGACAGCTGTTGGCGAGTACATGCTTCCATCACAAGAAATATTCAGTGAAAAATCCTTCAACACTGCTAATCAAATAATTAGTGTAGAAAGTGATTTGGATGCCGTTTACCATTCTTTCACCGAATTAATAAAAACGCAGGCGACAGAGTTCCAGGAGAAAGATTCAGGTATGGAAAAATCAAAACCCGATATATTAAACTGATTTTTATATATTATTTTTCTTGTTATAGGATGGGCCCTTGTGCGAATTTTATACTTGGAAGTTGGTATCAACAAGTATATGCCTATGGGTGGCTCATCATACATCAAGTTGCCGTGTTCTATTGAAAAGAAAGGAGCTGTCGTCAATGTGATTAACCAGGACGAATTTTGCTTTGCGTGGGCTGTAACATCAGCATTGTTTCCTCCAACAGCAGAGCCTTCACAGAAGACATCCTACCCCCATTTTTCTAGAGTGCTAAATGTAACAGGTATGGATTTTCCAGTAAAATTACGTGACATTAAAAAATTTGAGGAAATGAACAACATATCAATTAACGTATACGGTCTGGAATCTAAATATGAAAATAATGAAGTAATACATGAAGTTATTGGTCCACTGAGGTATGCGTCAAAAAAGTTGGATAGGCATGTAAATTTATTGTTAATTACAAAAGACTGTAGTAGTAAAGATGGCGGTGAACATTTTTGTGATACGACTTGTTCAAAGAGTCATTATTGTTGGATTCGGGATTTATCACGTTTAGTTTCAAGTCAAATTAGTTGTCAACAACATAAAATATATTTCTGTGATGGTTGCCTCATTTATTTTAGTACACCGTCAGCTTTAACTTTACATCAAAGCTACGATTGTAACCACATTTTCACGCAAACACCCTCAGTGGATTTAAAAATCGATAAATTTGGAAAGAGTGTGCCGGAAAATATTTTAAAATTCGAGGGTATAGAAAAGCAAATGCGCGTTCCATTCGTGGTTTATGCAGATTTCGAATCTGTTTTAAAACCCGTTGAAACGGTACAACCAAACCCACAAAATTCTTACACTGTAAAAAGTTTTAAACATGAACCATATTCTTTTGCTTATTTAATTAAATGCTCTTTTGACGACTCACTTTCGAAATTTGAGCTATTTCGGGGGAATAATGCAGCTCAAGTCTTTGTGGATCGTATCGAGTGTGATTTAAGGGCTCTATACAACACATATTTAAAAGACATTAAGCCTATGAAACCGTTAACGCCTGAAGAAAAAAGGGAGTTTAATGATGCTAAAATATGTGGTATATGTGAAGGCCCTTTTGAAGAGGGTGAGATTAAAGTACGAGACCACTGTCACATAACTGGTGCAAAAAGATTTGGTGCTGCACATTCCGTTTGTAATTTAAATTATAAATTACCCTCTTTTATCCCTATCATATTTCATAACTTAAGCGGCTACGACAGCCATTTATTTATAAAAGAGTTATGTAAATATGGGGATAAAATTGGTGTTTTGGCTCAAAGTAAGGAAAAGTACATATCATTTACCAAAAGCATTTATGTGCACGATTATTTTGATAGTAAATGTGGAAAAGTCAAGAGGAAATATTTAAAGTTGCGATTTATTGATAGTTTTAAATTTCTGTCAACGTCTTTGGAAAATTTAGGCAGCGGTTTAAACGACGACGATTTTATTGAAACGCGGAAACATTTTTCAAATATCAACCAATTTAATTTGATGCGTCAAAAGGGTGTTTTTCCCTATAGCTTTATTGACTCTATAGAAAAAATGGAAAATACATGTCTTCCAAGTAAAGATGAATTTTATGATAATTTACGGGAAGAAAACTTTGGGGGACTATTCGGACGTGTATTTAAAATCAGATGTATTGCTATTGTGTGATGTTTTTGAGCAATTTCGGAATAATTGTTTAAAATTCGATAAACTTGATCCAGCACATTACTATACCCTTCCAAGTTTATCATTTGATTGTATGCTACGTATGACTAAGGTAGAGTTAGAGCTCTTAACTGATATAGACATGATACATTTTTTTAAGAAAGGTATACGCGGCGGCATAAGCCAGTGTACAGAAAGGAAGCACATCGCTAATAATATTTTTTTACCAGACTATGACCCAACAAAACCTTCTTCATTTATAACATACCTTGATGCTACAAATCTATATGGTCATAGTATGTCACAAGCATTACCATATGGTGGTTTTCGATGGTTAAGCGATCGCGAAATTCTGGATTTAAATATTATGGCTGTTGGTGATGATAGTTTACATGGCTACGTTTTGGAAGTGGATGTGCATTATCCGACTGAGTTGCATGATGCACATTCTGATCTTCCATTTCTAGTAGAAAATATCATACCGCCAACAGAAAACGCTAAATTACCGAAATTAATTCCTAATTTACAAGATAAAAAAAAATACATTGTACACTATAGAACTTTAAAACAAGCCATCGCCAACGGCTTAGTGGTAATGCAAACCCATCGAGTATTACAGTTTAAGCAATCAAAATGGCTAAAATCGTATATTGATTTTAATACCAATTTACGTAACAAGGCCACCACAAAATTTGCGAAGGACACTTTTAAATTAAAAAATAACGCGATATTTGGTAAAACTATGGAAAATGTGGAAAATCGAAAGGATATAAAATTAGTAACACATTGGGAGAACAGTGTAGGCAGAAATGGAGCTAGAGCACTAATATCCCGCCCCAATTTCAATAGTAGCTCGATATTTACCGAGAACTTTGTTGCTATACATATGAATAAAGTTAAAATATTGTACAATAAACCAATTTATATCGGTTTTTCCATATTAGATATATCAAAGACTGTAATATACGATTTTTATTATAATTTTATTAAATCCAAGTTTGGCGATGATGCTTCGTTACTTTACACCGATACTGACTCGCTTATATTAAAAATGTATACGGAAAACTTTTATCAAACTATATCAGAAAACCCCGAAAAATTCGATACATCAAATTACCCCGAAATTAATAATTTCAACATAATTAAAAGTAATTCTGTAGTTGGTAGAATGAAAGATGAGTTTCCTGGTGATCCGATAATAAGTTTTTATGGTACCGGCGCGAAGGCTTATTATGTAAAGTCCATTAATAATGAATTAAAAAAAGCCAAAGGTATCAAAAAATGTGTTATCGAGAAAGACCTTCATCAGGAAGACTACCAAAGAATTGTTGAACGGGGTGGTTTGATATTAAGAAAGATGAAGACATTTAGAAGTGAATTACATAACATTTATACCAACATAATAAATAAAGTAGCATTGTCACATAGCGATGATAAACGTTATGTAATTCCCAGTTCAACCAAAACTCTACCTTGGGGGCATGCAGACATAGATTTTTACAAAACAGACCCGGAAGAAAACTTAGCAAATTTAGTCACCGTGTTGGAATCATTTCTAAGTCAGGACAGCACGTAATCTGGAAAATCCATATTTCATTATTTGTATTGTTTTTATTATTTCTATTAAACATACAACATTAATATGTAACGATAGTATTGTAATTTTTTTTTTAATAAAAAACATGTATTCATTACTTGATTGCTTTTTTATTGAACCTTTATTTTAAAATTATAAATATAATGAAGTGTCGACAAATAACAAACTGTAAAAGTTATTGTTGAAAAATTTGTCTAATAGTAAATTAAACGCACAGGTCTACGAGTAAATGTTTAATGTGAAACAGGTTTGCTGACAAGATCCTCCATAGTCTTTTCAATTTTCAACATTCTAGAGTTAAGTTCATCACGCAGTTCGTCTTGCCTAAGTTCATATATTGCAATAACAGTATCATCAATGTATCCTCTAAGTTCTTGACCGGTTTCAATTAATTTCTTGCGTACGTAACCTTCAAGTTGGTTTCTGAATATATCTTTAATAACAATTGTTGAGTCATGTAAAGCTTTCTGCGTATCTTGCACACACTGAGCAAGGTTATTATCAACATAATTTCGTGTGGTCGCATCGTCTCCTTCAAGAGGTTCTGCTAAATAGCACAATCTTTTGCATCCCATGTCGTAATCTCCATTAGGTGTAAGTTTAAAACCTATTCCTGAAGGACCTCGCATAAAGTTAAAATCCTTAAATTTTCTTTTGCGACCGAACTTATCAATAGTGTTTACTTCTGACATTGTTATGTGAGACTGATTTGAAACCATTAGATTTCACCCTAATATATGGTTCTATTTCATTAATAAACGGACTCTGCAGAAAAATATGGATTGCAAAACGTATTTTAGGTGATGTTTAATAAATACACATACAGATTCATTTTACTATTGTTTTATTGAAAAAAAAATTAAAATATAACAAAAGATTGAGTTTACTTTTTATTATTAAAAAAAATAAAAAAAATAACAAACAAAAAAATTAAAAATTAAGAAATAAAATACATGTTAATTTCTTCTGTACAGGTAAGCTTCTTCTATGACCCAATTTCTTCTCTGGATGGTACGTTCATTAATGTCCTTGAACTGGTAGTAAACTAGTCCACAAAAGCCGCATTGTACAAATTTAACCCTGAAAAGGTCAATGTAGTTGAAGTCGTACGTAAGATCATTTCGCCAGCAGATACCTAGTCTTTTACAATGATGACAAGTTAAATAAAAAGCTTTTGGTATATGACTGTATGTTTTGGCTGCTTCACTAGGTTGTTCATCGGTTGGCAACATGATGTTTGAATATGTTGTACTTTTCAATCTCGGTACTCTAATTATGTATTACTTTTTAAAATAACCTTGACAGGACCAAAAAAAATCCTTGAAAATTACAACCTCGAAAACGACCCTGACATTGACGGGTACTTTGACCTTGGCCTTGGCCTCGCATCTAACAAGTTTAGTACTATATTTATATGCTTCTTTAAAATAACCTTGACAGGGACAAAAAAAAAATCCATGAAAATTACAGCCCTGAAAACGACCCTGGTATTGCCGGTTACGTCGGCCTTGGCCTTGGCCTTGCATCTGACAAGTTTAAATATTATACTTAATGCATCGAACAAAAGGAATAAAGGCGGTGTAGTGGGGGAAATGGGCATAAAAGCAGACTTGCTGGCTCGAGCTCTTCACAGTTCGTCAGAACAGCAAACAGTACAGTGCTAAGAAAAAGTTAATTGTGTGAGTTTGAATATCGAAAATGTCTAGTGTACGGTCTCTTTTAGATGCTCTTGACGTGAGCTGCGGTTCACAGCAAGGCATGCTGGATAACATGAGTGGTTTAGAAGTGTTAAGTCCGGGGGTGTTCGAGAACTGGAATGGCGTGGAGCATGAAGATGCCGAAGACCGAGCCCTCAACGATGGTCGCGACGAAGAGTTAGTTCAGTCGGCAGCGCAATTCCTGGAATGCTGGACGGAGGAGAAGGAGCCAAAGATAAATGTGATTAGTGATGTGGTTGTGCGAAAAGCATCGCGGCCTAGGGAATCTTCTCCGAAAGCGTCGAAACTGAAAAAGCTCTTGACTATGCGGAAGTCGGAAATCGCCGATAAAAAAACATTTTATTCGGCGATTAAAGGTGTGGGACAAGGGAAGAAGAAAAAGTTTAACTTTAAGCGTCCCTCCACCCCTGTTCCATTACCCGACTTCCTAAAAACAGCACCAAAAGAGCCATTGTTAGTAGAAGTGGAAGTCATAGAAGGCCCCGATGGACCAACACCACCAACGCCACCAACACCGGCCAGCGTAGAGAATGAAATAGTGTCGGAGGTGAAGTCTTCCCCAGCGCCAGCGCCACTGTCGCCGATATTGGGGTGCCGGAAACCCATGAAGAAGCGGTTTAAGCGTTGTTTTGAAGGCGATGAAGTTTCCGCTGCTTCTTCGTCGTCGTCGTCGTCATCGTCATCGTCTTCACCAAATAAAACCGCGTCTTCTTCGTTAATATATTCGGAGCCATCACAACCGGAGTGGGTCGAAGACTTCACCAACTCTCAGAAGACCAAATTGACCGACATTTATGCCATGAAAAAACGCTTAGTGAAAGAAGTGGACGAGTGTGACAGTGACATTATAGAACTTGAAAAACAATTAGAGATAAAAAAGGTGAAATCTGCGCGGTTAAAAAGACAATTAGAGGACTTTAATAAATTATGTAGTAGGTGTTAGGTAGTTGTAGATATTAGCTTTTAATTTATAGTATTAAGTTTGTAATATATATATATATATATATATATATATATATATATATATATATATATATATATATATATATATATATATATATATATATATATATATTGTAGTTAATAAAAAAGTGTTTGATCAAATTTTTTATATTTTATAATGAGAATAAAAATGACTTGAAAATTTATTTTTGTGTGTTATTTCATATAGGCCCTGTCCCACATAATATTAGGTAATAAAAAAAAAAAGAGTGAATAATCCACTAAAACTACGCAATAGCAATAGTTGTAAATATTTTCTGATAATATTTACAAGTATGCTAAAACATGGTTCGGTTTATGAAGTTAAGGTTCTGTCGCCAGAACTTCTAATACTTTGTATCTCAATATTGTATGTTTTTATGAAAAAAACATAAAATATTGGTTACAAAGTATTATAACCAACTAAAACTACGATCAAATTATTTTGTGGTCCTGAAAAGGACCGTTTGGTTGTAAAACATGCGACTCTTTTAGGAGTCGCACGGCCCGTCATCATCAGCGGGGGTGGTGGTGTTGTCCTCTGTATATTCGATGATGAACCGCCAAAGTTCATCCCATCTAGGATCGTTCGGCTCCCACTCCAAACAATTCTCTGTGGTAGAATCTACCACAGGGCATTGGATGGGTTGTTGTTGTTGTTGTTGAGTCGCTGACATGTTGAACTAAAATGATTGTAATAAGTATTGGCGGTCGTATATATAGAGACAAATTAATGGTGGGGGGTGAAAACAAATGTCGTATTACGTATTGAGACCAAAAGTTGTTTGTGGTCTCAAATACGAACGAACGATTTAGCTGGGTTCCACCAGCACTTAAAGTTTTAATACTTTGTATCTAATATTGTATATTCTATACATACAATATTAGTAACAAAGTACTAATATGTACTAAAACTACGATCAAAGTATTTTGTGGTCCTGAAAAGGACCGTTGTTGTGTGCCCTTAAAAAGGGCCAGGGAGAGTGTGGGGCTTATGGTGCCCCATCCTCGCTGGTCGACCACCAGCTTGACGAATCGCAGGGGCCTTGTGGGTCGTCGGATGTTGGTGATGCTGGAATTTCCAGCACCGCATCTTCCGTCGAGTCCGGCTCTGGCTGCGGCGACGGAGTTTCGAGTCTTTGTAAGACCCAATCGCCCGCATCGTCTAATTCCACTAGACCCGGATCATGGTCATATACTAGCGGAATCGGCTCATCCAAGTCGTCCCAACGTAGGACGTCAATTTCAAAATCCACCTCGTCGTCGTCGTCGAAGACTTGCAGGTCTCCAACGTTGTCGGCTACGGTGTCATCACTAAAGATGGATGAGCCTCGGCTGGCGGGTCTTTCTTCCTCCATGTTCATCGTATGAGGGTTGATGAATATATGACTGTGTAACTGGCCCAGTCTCATATATATAGAACTACCCCCACCCCACCAACGGATTCTAAATGTTATGTATTGGTGAGAGCTTATAGAATTATTGATTTTTTCAAAAACTTTAAATAAGGAATTAGATTTGTTTAGACAATAAGACTTATTCTTAATATTTTGTGAAGAATACATTACAAAAAAAAAATAATAGAAACCTTGTTTGAACTGTTAACATTTTCATAGGTTCTCAAGCATATAACTTGGCACTTAAGCTACGAGACAAATCGTCGTTAAACGAATATCTCGCCCCATAAGTGACGATTACTAAACTACGATCAAAATATAATGTGGTCCTGAAAAGGACCGTTTTTGTGGCCCTAAAAGGGCCTGGGGGGAGGGTGGGGTGCCTACCGTGGAGTAATACCCAACGATATTAACACCGACCTAGGTGCAGCCCTTGGTCTTCTCATTGGCGGCACCGTCGTCGTCGCTGGTGGTGTCGGCGTTGCAGGCGGTGCCGAAGGTGCTTAGAAAAAAAAAAAAAAAAAAAAAAAAAAACCCTCCCCTACAACTTCCACATACTCCCGTTCGGCGGCCCTAGCCTCCTAACTCAAGAATTTCAATTTTTTCATCTAAATTTTTTGTCATTTTTAAGATTTTCCTTTTTTTTTTCACCATTGTATTCTACTCAAAATTCTAGGTAATTAAAGTGCTTTTATTTTTTCTCTATCTTGAACGGTTCCCGAGCTACAGCGCTTTAAAGAATTCAAATTACTAACTTTCTATAACCCTTTTTTTCAAATTTCATTTTTTCGAATTTTCAAAAATACTACAATATGTAGAAAAAAATTCTCTCTTTAATTTCCCAATACCGTTTTTCTCTAAATCTTCAACTTTAGCGCGTATTCAGCATTTTCAAAAAAAAAAAAAATTATAATTTTTTTTACACCATCGCATTCTCCTCAAAATTTTGGGCTATCAAAGTGCTTTTATTTTTTTTCTATCTTGAACGGTTCCCGAGCTACAGCGCTTTAAAAAATCCAAATTACTAACTTACTATAACCCTTTTCTTAAAATTTCATCTTTCCGAATTTTGAAAAGTACTACCATATGTAGAAAAAAATTCTCTTTCTAATTTCCTAATATCATTTTGCTCCAAAACTTCAACTTTGGCGCGCATTCACCATTTTTCAATTTTTTTTTGAAAATTTTTTTTTTTACGTTTTTACTATCGAGAAAAATGCTTGCTTATAGTACTCGATTTCCTCTATAATTTTTTCTTATAACTTTTTTCCCTATTCTTAACCGTTACTTTCCTACAAATTTTCTAAACCGTTGTTTTTTTTAAAAATTTTTTCTTGTGTTATTTAAGCTCTTTTTTCCACTTAATAAACCACCATTTTCTAAATTCCCGTACTCTTTTCTTAAAGAGCGGGCTTTTCCGCCAGCTTTTTTTTTGGTTGGGTTTCAAATAAATATAAAACTACTACTTCACTCATTACAAATTTATTGATTCAAGAACATTATTTTGTGTTACATATAATAGATACATTAAAATATAGATTTATTGGTCACCGAACCGTTTAATACATTATAACTAAAAAATGAGTCGTGAATAACTAATGCGTACACTTTAGTGTCTTTGGGGAATTTATTCTTTCTCGTTTGGAACTCCAATTTTACATCCACTGTCGATGAGTTAATCGCCTCTGGTTGATGACTGCAATTGATAATAAAAACGGGGTTTTTCATATATTCCGCGAACGTTATCATCGGATCGTTTATCTCGCGCCCGTAGTAGCTGCTTTGGAAGTTTTCGTAATTGTAATAGGCTGCTGCGTACAGTTTCTTGGCGAAATCTAAATTCCATCTTTCGTATGGATAAACGGTTGAATTCAGATACAGTCTAATGTCGCATACGTCGGCGTGGGTAAACTGGGTTGCGTTTTTTTCTTTCTTGTCGCAATTATTGCTGTCTTGAAACCCGACGATTATATAGCGCGGTCTTTCCAGACTTGTACTCGTTCTCAAGGCCCACACGTCGGAAGATGTTTGCCTTAAAGCTGGTAATTCGTACAGATCCCATTTACGATATGCCATTTGAATACTGGCATTGTTTCCTCCTTTATTAATGCGAGACAGTATTTTCAATTTTTGCTTGTCGTCTGGAATGATGTGACGAATTTTCCATTCGATTTTGTCGAGACTAATTTCTGCCTCTACTTCGCCGACGTAACAATTGGTAAAAGTGCGAGCTATAATCATAATAAGCTCTTGTTTTACGTTGAAAACACCTTTTGCGTAATCTTCGGCGAATCCCATAAGATATTTTAAGGGTAATTTCCCGGAGAATACGTTACTTGCCGTGTCTACGATATCTTGGTTTGCTTCGTCGAGACCCCATCCGCACGTCATGAGAGATCTTTGTTGCAAACTTCCGAATGAAACCATGGTTTTTAATGTCGTCGTAACTCCAGGTTTACGAACCACGGCGACCTGCTCACCTCCCATCTCGTAGCGAATTTCATCGAACAAAAATGCGAGGGCATTATTTGATAAAAAACATCTTTTCGTTGCGTCTATGGGTTTAAATTTTCCTTCGATATATATGTAACTTTCGGCGATATCCAGTATAATATCTTGAAAATTAATGGGGATACGGACTTCATCCGAATTGTTGAATGATGGAGATCCGTATGGTTTATACGTATGCTCTTCTAGACTAATAATGGAATTGTCCAAGATGGGCTCGGAGAAAACCTCTATTTTATCGCTGGTGGTGGAAATCATTTTCGCACTTTAAGACCGATTGATTTTAAAAATTTATAGTCTTCGGCAGATAACTGTTGAGATGTTTGTGATCTAACGTCTGGACGACGACTAACCTTGACGTTAACTCTTCTTTTACTTTTATTATGTTTCGGCGGTTCCCCCATCTTAGTCGACAGCACACACAATTGACGATTGAAGCAAAAACCCATTTTTATGAAAGTTTCTTCAGTTCCAATTTCACGATTATTTTCTCGCCTTGAAAATTGATTAGATCACCGCTATCGTCCAAGATGCGAAGAGTAATGTTGTCGATAAACTGACGTCCTGCCGGCATTAACGGCATATAAATATTATTTTGTGGTTCTTTACTGATTTTGTAACCGGGCTCCACGTCGATATCGAATTCGAACAAGGTATGACCTTCCACCGAATTCATATATGCTCCGGAAATTATATTACAATCTACGCGTATGATGCGTACTTTCATTATTTCCACCATCTCGGTTGATTCGTGCTTTTTGTCTCTTTTTAACACTGTATGATTAAATCCTAACATTTTACCGATACTCGCCTCTCCCCGGAAATCTATAGTATATTGGGATTTCAGTTCACATTTCAGCGTATTATTATTAGCGACCAAGTAAAAGATTCCATCGTTCTTTTCTTCAGTTGAAATCCTCAAAGCCTCCAACATAGCTTTACCTATCTCATCTATTTCATAGGCCCCAGGTGGAATCTGCAATTGTATCGACTCGGTGGTGTAACCCTCCTTCATGTAGGCAAACTTATTGTTGCTTTCGTCCACATTAAAAATTGAATTGTATGTGTAAAATCCCAGCAATGCCAGACCATATTTGTTTTCTTTATTTAATTCGACTGGTGGATAAAAATCGGCGCTTAAGACGCTCGAGTGTCCTGTTAGTGTGAACGTATAAGACATGACTAACCATTAAAACATCACACATCTCGGTTTTATTCTTAGCGGCAACATTTAAAAAGATTCATCTTCACACCTTTTCTCACTGCATTAGATAGTGATGTTTTTATGCTATTTTCTGCTTTTATGCGCACATCGCTGATTTTGCAATAACAACAAAATATTTTTCTAGCTGTAAGATCCTCATCAGACGTAACCTCGTTTAAATTGCTGCTGCTGCTGAAATAATGTTTGCAACCGCACTGATATTTTAATATATCGATATCGCTTTTAAGGTGCTCGGGCAACTTTTCCCAAACGAATGGAATTTCATTTGGGGCTAATGCAATCATCACTTCCTTGGGCATGTTTTCTAACTGTTTCACGGTCATTTCCCTTAATCCACCGGCTAGATGAAATGCTTTCAGTGATTGCAACATTTTAGTATAGTTATTGCGATCCATTTGCGGTGTTAATGGTGACGATGATGATGATGACATCTTTTACGCTGATGATTCGACAAGAAACTTTAAGCACAAATGTCCACACCAGACTGTTCCAAAATCCTGCTGACGATCATATGTATAGTAAATAATTTTTGATGGTTCCGATCCCGTTTGTAGATATCGTACCAATTCGATCGGTGGGGGTAAATCGCCGAAGCTGTCATAATATGTTACTTTAGAATTATTTTTTCTATAAGCTACCCAATGAGTCCCTGCACCACGCGTACTATCCAAATTCACTATTGCTGCTTCGTAACGTCGAGGACCTTGTCTAGGTAATAAATCCCTCATATAAACGCCTCGAAAGTGTCCTATTCTTTTCTTTTTGGCATATTTTTCTATATCGATGTTAGATAGTGGTCTTCGAGGTAGGGATTCAATTAGTTTTTTGATCTACGATTTAAAAATAATCCCATACCTTTACGATATGGCTTTAGAAACAAACCATTTCCTTTCGATTTTAAATACAGGCCGGCACCGGTTTTATCTTCGCTGCTTTTTTTTACTGCTTTTATGGCGCGCACAATTCCCGCTGCCCCACCGGCTAATGAACCCAAAGCTGATAACCCGGCAAAAATTGGTATTAATGGTAATATTCCACCAGTTTTAGGAATCGGTATTATTCTCGGTGTACGAACCTTCCTTTTGCCACCTGCCGCTTTTACCGATCTACGTGCTGCCGACAGAGCTATTTTAGATGCATTCATGACATTTTTTTCCAACACATTTTTACTTCCGGCTTTTAATAATTCCCTTCGAACTGCTTGTCGAATAGCTGTTCCGAAACTGGCTTTCCGAACATGTCGATTTTTATTAACACCTTTCCTTTTTGTATGACGCGTGCCTTTACTAGATGTTTTTTTTGTTGATAATGATGATGGTACACCCATACCAAAACGTTGTTTTCCTTTCATAATGTTTGTAACTAACCAAGCTGCTGTTTTTTCACCTAAACTGGAATCTTTCGATTTTACTCTATTCCAAGCACTTTGTTCGAGCTCGTAATCCGCTCGATGTCTCGCACTTATGTTGTCTTTATTATGTAAATAGGCTAAATCGTGTTTTTTGCATGCGGCATCCAAAGGATTAATGCCTGGATCACCTCTTGTTACACGTTTTATTACTTTTGTTCCGGGTCCGCAATATTGATAACCAGGAATGTGTACCTCGAATGGTAATTTATTTATTAACGAATTCACAATACCGTATCCAGTTTTGTTGGAAACGTGAGACCGTCCACTTCGTTTGACGCTCGGCATCTGAATGACAGTTTTTGTGAAAAATTGCCTATAAAATATCAAATTTTCCTAAGATGCGCGTTATCGATCTTAAACAAAAACTTCCTATTGACAATCTCGATGAAAAAGTCGGACTTGGATTTGAAAAGAAGATAATGAAGAGACACGGTCCTTTACTTCCTTCCTCTATTCGCGGCCTGTTAATTGGTCCATCCAATTGTGGAAAAACTAATGTCATGATTTCGCTGCTTACACACCCCCTTGGGCTACGTTTCGAAAATGTCTATATTTACTCGAAATCTCTGTATCAACCGAAATATGAGTATTTAAGGAAAATTTTAGCGCCCATCAAAGGTTTAGGCTACTATGCCTTTAGTGATTCCAGTAATATTGTGGAACCGTCCGATGCAAAACCAAACTCTATATTTATCTTTGATGATGTTATATGTGAAAAACAAGATGTTATAAGATCGTACTTTAGCATGGGACGTCATAAAAATATCGACTCCTTTTACCTAGCGCAAACATATTCGCGAGTGCCTAAACAGCTTGTGCGAGACAACGCCAATTTTATTATTATGTTTAAACAAGATGAGTTGAATATGAAACACATATTTTCCGACCACGTTTCACCGGATCTAACTTTTACTCAATTTCAAGAAATGTGCTCAAAATGTTGGGATAATAAGTATGGATTTTTAGTAATTGATAAAGACAGCGATTTGATAGCTATATATTACTGTAATAATAAGAGAAAACGCTCATTTGATTGTTGAAACGTCCTTTGTTAACATCATGAATAACGCGATCGACTTAAAACGTAAACTAGTGGAAGCTACCAATGCCGTCAGAAAAAAATTTAAACAAATTAAAGCGGCTAAAGAGTTTAATGTTGTGGAATTGGAAAAGTTTTACGAGCCCATTTCTAAGCCGTTGACAACTATATCTGATGTGGTTAAGCAACGTCAGCAGCAGCAGCAGCAGCAACAACAACAGCAACAACATTATCCAGCTACAAAGTCACATAGTCTCAGTACATCAGTGCAGTCGACTCAAATATCAGGTTTTCCCCAACCTACACATTCCTTTCAAACCTCCACACCTATTCAGCAGCAGCAGCAGCAGCATCGCATTTCAAAAGAAGATATTAGCCAATCGGTGTTTGATACACCCTCGACATCAACTAATACATCTCTCGCATCCGCTGACACCACAACTTCCGATACTTTAAACGCACACCTGAAAGGATTACGTTCGAAACCATCTCTATACGATACTGTATATGGTGTACGTTTTGGTTCAAAAACAGATCATAACAAAAATTTTATTGGTAATTTAGAGGTGCGTTTTCGAAATGGAAATATTGTTTTATACAAAAAAGGGAAAAATATTGCAGAATATGGTGGATCACCGGCACTTTATGATTTGTTATTTCTTAAAACACCCCCAAGTGTAGGCAAGGAACAACAACAATTAAGTGATAATGTACTTTCAACGTACAAGGAAATTTTGGAATCAACGAATGCTGTCTACAACAATTTTAAAAAAAGTGATGGTTTACGGGAGACCAGATGGAACAAATATTTACGAATTATTAAACCTCTGATAATGGGCACAAAATTAGGTGGTACTATTACAAGAAAAAATCTCTCGGAAAAACTACAGTTACCCACAAAAAAGAAATTATCTTCGAAAAAATTTCAATATGTCTACTGGAACAAAGCTAAAGAGTTGGTGGATCGTTTACGTTTGTTGTGGAGTTCCAAAATGGCCGGTCACACTGGACACGAAAATGAAATTATGTCAATCATAGAGGAATTACGAGAAGAAGATATAATATATTAAGCTCAATATTTAATGATATTATTCAGTTCTTCCTTCGATCTGAAACCTTTAGTATTACTAATAATATGGAGCCCAGTCTAGAAAAAATCAAGATTGTTAATGAACTACATAGAACGGCTAGAATAAATTTTGTAAGACGGCGCACGATAATAAAAGGATACAGATATTTGTGGCAAATTGATTTGGCTGAAATGCAACAGTATGCTGATGAAAACGATGGTTATCGTTATATTTTGGTCTGTATAAATTGTTACTCGAAATTTGTCTATACCAAAGCCATAAAAAACAAGACTGGTATAGAAGTTACTAATGCGATGAAAAGCATCATTGAAGAGGCATCATATACACCAACAAATCTGCAAAGTGATCAAGGAAAGGAGTTCTATAATACAAACTTTCAAGCCCTGATGAAAAAATATAATATAAATCATTATTCCACTTACAGCACAAAGAAAGCTGCAATTGTTGAGCGAGTCATAAGGACTTTAAAAAATAATTTATATAAACAATTCTCGACAAGAGGATCTTACAAATGGATACATATATTATCGGCAGTAACAAAAACCTATAACCATTCGAAACATCGCACCATTGGAATGAAGCCTGCAGACGTGCAAGAAAAAACACATATTAAAGCATATGATTATTTAAAAATTGTACCTAAAAAATTTAAGTTTTCCATGGGTGACATTGTGCGTATTAGCAAGTACAAAAGCTTATTCGAGAAAGGATATACGCCCTCTTGGTCAACCGAATTGTTTAAAGTTGTAAAAGTTAACGTTACAAATCCACCTACTTACTTGTTGGAATCGTTAGAAGGTCAGCCTATAAGAGGGTGTTTTTACGAATCAGAACTACAAAAAACAAGCAGTCCTGACGTTTATCTAGTAGAAAAGGTCCTTAGACAACGCAAGAAAAATCACATCGAACAATTATTTGTCAAATGGCTAGGATTTCCCAACCACTTCAACTCTTGGATAGATAAAGCTAATATTGTTTAAATAACATATTGTATGACTATATTTTTTATTTAAAATGTAAAATAAATAAACAATATATTGTAAAATAAAGTTTTTTATTTCAATCTTCATTATTAAAAACAATGACAATAAAACATCATACACATAAATAACATTTCAATATTCTTGGAGGGAAGGTCCAATTCACCGACGACTACGACGTTATCTTCAAGGCTATGCCACTCGGAGTGCGTTCTCCTATTCTTTAATCTGCTTTTTTTAGATTTTTTTTGAAGTCGAGTCGTACGACAGTGCGCTTAATGAGTCATTTAAAGGCTGATGATAGAGTATTTTCTGCATAACTTCAATTTTTGTTTTAAGCTCACTATTATTTTTGTATATCATGGGGAGGACATCCTTGTTAAATATGTCACATATTACAACTGCAAAATTGTAAAACTTTCTATTAACAAAGTGTTTTGTCACAGCATCGTCATCATCTTTAGGTTCGCCTAAGTTGGTTATGATTTTTCTACCCATATCATACTGCCCATCCGCTGTAAGTTTAAAACCAATCCCTTGTGGCCCAGATAATATATGATATTTTTCATTATATTTCTGACGACCAAATTTATCAATTGTGTTGTTTCCTCGACTCATTTTCAATCTTTACTAAACTATTTTATTTTTATTTGCCCTACTTATATTAAATATTTCAGCTGAGAAAAAGAAACACTGACTATGATCTACTGGGTTGGTATGTTTATAAAAGAAATAAAATAAAACTGTGATTGTAATAGATATTTATTTACAGTTATTTAATTGCACAAATACAAAAATTATAAAAAATTAATTTTCCATGTCTTCGTTTTCGTTGCTCAAAATTCTATCCCATCCGACACTATTTCGATCGTCAACGTCTTGGGCTGTTGCTGTTGCAGAAATCAATTCATATTTTGCAGCAAGCTCACCTGGTAAATGTGGAATATTGACGAGGTATTCTTTTAATTCTTCTTCAACCATTTCAGCACAAAATGTATCCATGTCTATGGAACCATATAAAAATTTGTCGCACAAGTGTGCCCCAGCCATAAAATTGATTGTATCCCTGATCTCGTTCTTATATTGATCTTTGGTTACATCAATATGCGACCAATCATTTACGCTATCTAACATATCGTGAGCCCTATTTCTTAATTCTCTCCCCAACCAAAATATGTATCTATCTACACATTCGTTGGCGGTCGTCGTCGTCGTCGTCGCATCAGCAGACATCTTTAACAGAAATAATGAACACGCGTAAGTATTGACATGTGCAACTATATTTTAAATTTAATTACATCCTTTTTTTCAAACAATTTACATACAATTTACTCCAATGAGCCAAAACGTAATAATGTTCGAGTATTGTTTCCAAAAACTCTAGTGCCCTGCCCAAAATAAGTTAGAGTGTATTTATCTTTAGTTTTACTCATAATATCTACAATATCGTCAGATAGTGTTTCGGCCACACGTTTTGGTAAAAAAGTCTCAAATGTGCTATTATCACCGTCATCTTGTAAAGCCACTAAAAGAGTTTTACCAAATCGTGTAGTCATTGAAACCATCTTTACAATTTTATACACTTTGCCTACAATCATTTCGGTAACCTTTTTTTTCTCTAAAACCTCGAAATCTTTGCTAAACATTTCATTAATTTCATCTAGAGTTTCTTTTGCAATACTCATTATTGAAAAAAATGGTATATAAATCCAAAAATTACCGTGAATATAAAAGCACTTTCAGAACACTACACGAACACAATATTTGATGTTTATGCCACTGATATCTGCGACTGTTTGAAGCCACTTCTTCTCCCACGAACCTTTATAGCGGGGTTTCAAGGTCGAATTGTAACAATGGTGGGGGTAGCTTAACGATAGAAATAGTGGGAGGAGTATTGAAGGTCAAATGACGTCACACATTTAAATTGGTATAAGGATAACTTCAAGGACAAAATATAATGAAACAAATAACTACATTTTATGTACTTTATTCATTGATTTTTTTCTGCCATTCTTCTATGCGTTTAACATTATCACCTAAACCTAATTTCCTTAATTTGTTCAATAATAATTGTTTGTTTTTATATCTAAGAAAATTCTTACAAACTATACTAGCTAAAAGACACACTTCGGCATGGTCCATATACTTAAAAAATACACTAAAGTCCTGAGCCTCCGAATCTTGCATTTCATATGCGTAAAATTCCGAACAGGCTGCAGAAATTAGAAATTCCTCGTACATTTCTCGCACTAAACTTTCCATATTAACTACTACTACGTTAAACTTAAGTCCTACACTCTAATTTGATCTAACACAACCGGATCTGTAATGAACCTAATCAGTTTTTCCAAACAGTCACTAAACCCCAACTTTTTTATCTCACGAACAAAGTCTTGTAAATTTATTGTTTTGCTGCAATATTTACGACATGCATTCGCAGCATTTTCATATTCATAAGCCAAATCACAATAGCGCGACGCCCATTCTGCTCGACTTTTCATTGCATCATTGAAATAATTATTAGCCGTTTCAGTGAACTCATCGCCCAATTTTTTTACTGTCTCTTGCAAAGCACTATTCATATTATTCACTCATTTTTACATTCACGACACTTTTTTATTGCTGGTGGTGGCCCATCTATATGATGACGATATATTTGTTCATAGTGAATGTAACAGGGTAAGCTTAACTGTAGTTCCTTGTTACACCGATATGACGCTGGCAGCTTATCCCAAATTTGCCGTAAACTCAGCGTATCAACGCAAGTTTTTAAATATTCGAGAGGAAAAAATGCTAGATCCTTCTCTTCAAAATCACACAAACTTTTTAAATTACTCTGATATAAACAAATTACTCTGCCGACTTGCTCTATAATTTTTTCTTTAGATAGTTCCGTATCTGACATTTCACACTGAATGAATGCAAGTAGACTCACACAATTTATAGAACAATTTGCAAGGTCAAAATCATTTCAAGATCATCCCACACTATTACAATGCACAAATAACTACTTCAAGGTCACACACCCAAGATGACCTTCAACAAAGTCAAGGTCGTCTCGACCAAGGTCAAGGTCAAGGTCACACACACAACCTTGAACACAAGGCCAAGGCCAAAGCACACGTGCACTTTCAAGGTCAATGACAAGGACATGTGGGCGGGGCCAAAGAGGGGTGAAGCAAGGTCAAGGTCAAGGTCGAGGAGTGGGGGGATCGAGCGAATCGGGTTATGTTCACTACTAACATTGATACTATGTCCCAGTAAATACAAATTATTTCAAGCTACAGCCATTATAACAAGAGTAAAGCGAAAACTGATCCTCCGATTTCCCGTCATTTTGCAAACTATTGGAAGCGAAAATTAAACTGCAATAGAGAAGATTTGTGGATACAAACTTCAAACAGCAAGATTATTCTTCAAAGAATATTCTTGGTACAACATTCCAAGAGGAATCCACAAATGACTTTCTTCATTGACCAGACATCATAGCATTTGCAATATTACCGATAGGTAAACTATCGAAAGATGCACAAAAATCAATGGACAAGTTGATAAGAAACCATCGTCTAGAATTTGCCTGAAAATCTTCTCGAGAAAAAATATGGAGGATGAGTTCCAAGTAAGTAAGGATTCGGATAACAATTCATACATATTGGAAAATGAGAAAAGAGCTGTTAACAAAGAAGGCAGTGATTAAAAAGTTCTTTTTATTATTTTTATTACAGTCGTATTTTTTATTCATTTATGTGAATCAATAAATATTGTATTACTTACAAATTATTTGCATTGGTATTTATTAAGAATTCTTAAGCATAGAAGAAAAAGTACTTTCGCCTTTTTAACGATTATCGATATCCATGTATTTATTATTATAGTATTATATTTAAAATGTACCTTGAAGTCAAGCGTAATATTTTATTCATGGAAATGCAATTATTCTTTTTATTTTATTTTTAAAGCATTGAATCACATTAGATGTTTTTCGAATTTATTTTCATGATTTGAAAGTTTCAGCCTGCTATTGTTGGATCCGATTTTTATTTTTAATATCAAATCCGTGCTTTCGACCCACTGTGTTTTGACGACCCGAAACCAGTGCAAAGTCCTTGCCCGACACCATTTTTTCTGGAAACCAGGAAATAAGCTACGATACAACAGTATGCTTTATTATACTTCTTCAACATGGCTAAACGGGTTGTCCGTCGCTATTTTTAAGAGGTTCTTTTCTCGATTTTCCACACCTGTATATTGCATTAACTTTATAATGCACCAAAAGGAGCCCCTTGTTGCACAGTGAATTTGTACATAACTTTTTATGTTTTTTTTGATTGTTTATTTTTAGCGATCCAGAGATCGTACAGTAATCTGCGGGTGCGCAAATGAAAATTCGAGACTTATACTAACAATAAAAAAAAATACCCAAATTAACTGTTGATTTTAAATTGTTAAAACAGATAAACAAATTAGGCGTTGGTTTTTTTCATTATAAACATATAGAATGCCTCTTTGACAATTGTTGATATCGAAATTCCGATAAGGGAATCTTTAAGTAGGAACGCATAGGGAGATAGTTAGACTATTGTATGCAGCAGTTTTCAACTCAATTATTTCAAAATTGTTGATGTTACAATAATTTAAAGTTGCACCTACTCCGAGAGTAAGTCAAATTATTGTTAAACATAGCGGTAAACAAATTGTTGTACTTTTATACATTTTATTATTATAATTATGTATATTTTACCGTACTTAGATGCTTTTTAAATTGCGAAAAACTTGTTACAGTGGCCAATAGCATATTACTAATTAGGAATATTAACATTCAGATTGATTTTTAATGCACCATTAATATTTATCGAAATATAACATGAAATAAATAGCAACATTTGTTGACAGCATTATTATTTTTCGAGAATAAACTAGAATAAACTATATTTGACGATTATATTGTAAGCGATTATCCAATCGAAGCCATCGGGAATTATTGTAATATTACTTTTAACGACGATGAAAGAAATAGCGGAGAAAATAATTATGATTATGATAATGATGATGTTGATGGTAAGTATGATAACGATGTCAATGATGAGAGTGATAATAATGATGACGATGAGAGTAATAAAAATGATGATAATTGTAATGATAGTAATGAAACCGATGAGTGTCTACTGATGTCTAAGGAACGGAGAACGGAATAAATATTTTGTATAGATTTAAGCAAAAAACATTCTTCTAATAAAGTAAACAAAAAAAGTTTGTGTTTTTCTTGTACAACCAATAATTTGGTGGAAAATGACAGTCGCAATTTGTTTCATGCTACACCTTGAAAAATATTAATGGTATGTTAAAAATCAATCCGATTTTAAATATTTCTAATTATTTTTGACTCCTACAAAATTTTTTTCGCAATTTGTATAATACGTACGTACAGTAAAATTGTAAATTTGCATAAAATGTATAAAAGTGCAACAATTTGTTTATTGAAATGTTTTGCAATAATTGGATTGCAAAAACATATCAACTATTGTTCTTACAATAATAATAATAATTAATAATAATAAACTGTAAAATATAACCCCAGGTGGATAGGACACATGGTCCAGAATCCCACACCGCAGAAGTGGTCCGCTCTATGGATTCTTGGGGGACCAACATTTCGTTATCGTAAACTTTAAGTGGTAGGGTGTTGAGGAGGCGAACCCCTGTCGCACAAGAAGCTACAGCCCAACAACAACATGAGAGCCAAACAACAACGAGAGCTCCACCCTCCGAAGGTGCTGCGCAAGAACTTCAGCCAGCGCTCATTTAGGCGGGACTATCAAGACAGTACATGAAATGGCCAACATTCATGAATGAAACAATAATAAGCATTTTTTATGGGGTGACTGAACTAGGACGAGAAACGATCGGCTAAGGACAACAGCTTCATGCCGAATTTTATACGGAATATCCACACCTACAAGTGTCACAACAGAGAATAGCAGACCAATACAGAGCTATTCTCTGAAATAAACTAAACTCAGAAGCGCAACTCAACATCATCAAAACGGAAATGGAACGAGAGATGAGAAGCACCGACGATAACAATGAACAAACCGCAGAACCTGCGCCACAGCCATACCCAGAGACTCAAGACAACCAAACAACGGCATAAGAGTTGACATCGCTGAGGACCGGCAGCAACAACAATAACTACATCAGCATGGGGGTCAGATAACTCCAAGAGCTCCACCCGCCGAAGATGCTGTGCGGGAACCCCAACCAACTCTTACTCAAGCTGGACAACCAAGACTGCACATGAAATGGACTGTGTTCATGAACGAGACAATAATGCGCATTTTTTATAGGGTGACTCAACTAGGACGAAAGATGATCAGCTACAGACAACAACTACTTGCCGAATTTTGCAGGGAGTACCCACAAATGCAAGTGTCCCAGCAGAGAATAGCTGACCAATATAGAGTTATTCTCTGAAACAGCCTAATTCCTGAAGCTCGGCTAAATAGCATCAAAGCGGAAATTGAACATGAGATCAGAGGCACTGCCAATAACAACAATCTGATTGCTGAACCTGAGCCACAACCGGAACCTGAGGTCCAAGAACAACAGGAACAGCTGAATGACGATGCCCAACAGTACAACACTGAGCTCTTTTATCAGAAACTGTCAACGAAAATGAGTGCTGCGGTGTTGGAGTATGATGGAAGCAATCCGTTAAGAAGACCGGCACTGCCAAAAATTAATTCATCCAAAAAACTGGGTGTCATGCAATCGGATTTTACCAGCTTATGTTTTAGATGCCTACACTCTAGAGTCCTTGCATATGGCCATCTACTGTGCCGCGACTACTATAGCTAGAGCTTTAGAAATTAAAGTTGCAACAGAGCGTCGATCAGCAAGAACAGAACCCAACACACCACCATGGAAAAGACGTCTAAATAAGAAAATTGAAACTCTTCGAATAGATATAGGACAGCTGACGGAGTACACCAGGGGTACAACAACAAGTAGACTGCAAAGATCAGCTGAAGAAATCATGAATCGTGTCCGATACCATTCGCAACAAGATCCAGCAAATATTACTGCTTAGCAATGCCTTGATTCGCTAAAACAGAAGCTCTCTGTTACTGCAGGACGGCTAAAGAGATATAAGACTAGTAATAACCGAAAACGCGACAATGCGCTCTTCCAACGACCAGAAAAGACTTTCTACCATAAGCTAAACTCTCCATCTAATATGGCAGATAATAGATATCCCCATAGAGAGCAGGTAGAAGAATTCTGGGGAAACCAACTTTCCACACCAGCCAATTGTAACATCGCAGCTGGCTGGATCAGTGAAGAATACTAAATCTGCCAAGACTATAGCTAGATGCAGTTTCAGCCATTTTCCACCGAGGAAATTTCAAGAATAATCAAGGAATACTATAACAGGAAGCTCCAGGTCTCGACGGCATCTAGAACTACTGGCTCAAAAAGTACTGGTGTATGCACCGTCAGCTGGCTAGTCTTATTAATAATGTATTTCGTACCTCAGCAAAAATGCCATTGTTCTTGACCGAAGGTATTACGTACCTTCTACCAAAGAACCAACACAACACACATGACCCAGCTAAATATAGGCCAATCACCTGCGTACCCACACTGTATAAGGTGATCACCTCCTGCTTGATCCAACGCATCTATGCACATTGTGAGCAAAATAACATCATTGCAACTCAACAGAAAGGATGCACGAGGGGAGCAATGGAATGCAAGGAACAATTGATTGTTGATTCTGTCATATGTAACGATGCCTGTGCCAACCGAAGAAACCTCTTTGCTGCCTACGTGGATTATAAGAAGGCCTTCGACTCGGTGCCACATGAGTGGCTCAAAACTATATTGAGAATGTATAGAGTCGATAATAATTTTGTTTCCTTTTTAGAACGCATCATGTCAACCTGGAGAACTAGGATCCAATTGCCATCCAGCGACACCATCGAAACTAACACCATTCCGATACGAAAGGGAATATTTCAGGGCGATTCACTTAGCCCATTGTGTTTCTGCCTTGCAATGAACCAATTATCACGTCGTTTGAACTCAACCAGATCTTCTATACATGGATGATCTTAAACTGATAGCTGCTACCAGAAACCAGCTGGAACAAATGCTTGAAATTGTAGAGGAGTTCTCCGGGGATATCGGAATGCAATTTGGACTTGACAAGTGCCGTATTTTGAACATCGTTAAAGGGAAGATACAACCGGGGGCTTTTGAAATGCAGAACGGTGAAACTATAGCAGCTATGGAAGCAGACCAAACATACAAATATCTAGGTATGAAACAGGCTAAAAGAATTGACCATGGCACTATGAAGGCCGAATTGACAGCCGAATTTGTCAAGAGGATAAGGCGGGTATTACGAACTAATTTAAATAATAGAAATTTGTATACGGCGCTCATCACGTATGCTTGCTTTACGCTGAGCTACTCTTTTGGAATTGTAAAGTGGAGCAGGATGGACATTCAAAGCCTGCAAAGAAAAATAAGGACACTCCTAACAAAAGCAACAAAACATCACCTTCGGAGTGCAATTGAACGTACAATGCTTCCAAGACACCAGGGAGGAAGAGGATTGGTGAATATTGGTAAGCAGCTCGATCAACAAATAATAAACTTACGTTCATATTTCCACAGGTTAGCGGACTCTTCTACACTACATCGAGCAATATGCGAGGCAGACGATTCAACGCCGCTACAGCTGAGGGAACAAGATATTATTTCTCACCATCAAACAGACCAAGAGAAGTTGCAAACCAGGCTATGGAAGCCACTTCATGGACGGCATCCAAATGAGGTCAATCAAGACAATGTCGACAACTCAGCGTCGAACTAATGGTTGATTTCAGGACAAATGTTTCCGGAAACGGAGGGCTTCTTGTTAGCTATCGAAGACCAGGTTATTCCGACGAAATACTATCGGAACATCATCATTAGAGATCCCTCAATAGAAAATGACCAATGCAGATATGGTTGTCGAACATCAGAGAGAGTCCAGCACATAACTGGAGGATGCCAAGCGTTTGCCGCAACCGAGTATCAGAAAAAACACGACTCAGCCGCTAAGAAACTCCACCAAGAGTTAGCAGAAAAGTTAAACCTAAAACAGGTAGAAAAAATGCATTATTACAAATACAATCCGGAGCCTCTTCTTGAGAACAACCAGGTCAAGTTATATTTGGACCGAATGGTTCTGACAGATCAGGCAGTTGCTAATAATAGACAAGATATTATACTAATAGATAAAATTTCTAGGCGAACTACCCTAATCGACATTGCTGTACTTAACAACAACAACCTAAGGCCAAGATACAACGAGAGATCGCTAAGTACAGAGATCTGGAGGTGCAAATCCTAAGACAATGGGTCATAACAAGGCAATTCTTTTGAGTCATTATCACTTTCACTTCTATCACTTGAAGTAATCATGATCACTTCAGCCCAATGACAAGAAAATGCATATTCAAAAGAACATGAAGTTATCAGTTTCACTTTGTTCACTTTGATCAACTGATAATTACTCAAAAGAATATAGCCAACATGGAAAGGGTTCTCACGGAGCTTCATACTTTTAATATCTTGGTATGAGTCAATATTCCCTGGAGGGAGCGCGAAGCCGTTTGGCTTGTAAATCATAATAAAAATAAAGGTCTTTTATATCTAAATTTCCAAATAAAAAACAATTATTTTAATATGCTGGGCGAGGTTCAGAATAGCTGACCCGGAGGACGGTTGTCTGTTTTTACACCTAACCCACAAATAGTCCATAACTGAAAAACAAAAATATTTTCTAGGCACTTTATATGTCTACAGCATGAAGGAATTTTTTTTATAAAAATTTTGCTTTTCGATTTTTAGTTTTGAATTCATTATGATATTCATAAATTATTTGAACTAAGTACTAATGTACCTCGCAATGACTCCAAGGTGGCAAAAAGTACCCATTTTATCCATAATTGTAAATTACCCTAAAATGAACCACTAAAAATTATTTTGTTCTTAGAGTTTTTCAAATACCAATAAAATTGTGCCAAACAAATATTTAGTTTGTCATAGTAAATCCACTATCTTAAATTTCAAATTAATTTTAGATTGGTAATATAGGCCCCAAAACCTTCCAATATCGATATTTAAAGAATTTGAGACGTAAATTTCTTAGCCCGATATATTTTATATTGTATATTGAGTTTGTATACGCCCCAAGAACTCCGCAATATCATTTTTAGATAAAACCGGAAAATGTAAAATTTTTAATCCTTCATATTGTATCTTATCAACCTAATAGTTGTAACAATTTTGAACCCACCATATTGGATCCGCCATGTTGAATTTAAAAAAAATTGTTTTGACGTCTTAATCTAATCTAAATATAAATTCTTCAAAGCCCCCTAGTACCAATTTTAGATGAAATTCAGAAATTTAAAATTTCTAAACGGTCATATTGCATCTGACATATTAGATTTTCTTAAAATAATTTTATATTCGTTATTTACATCCTCAAAAACGATTCAGCTCCACATTTGAACAAAATTTTCAGTCAGCTATATTGCGTTCGCAATATTAAATCCAGAAAAAATACTATTAAATTCATAATTTACACCATCCAGACCCTCTAAATCAGTTTTGGAGAAAGTTGAAAAATGTAAAATTTTTAAGACACCATATTGAATCCGCCAAACTGAGTTTTAAAAAAAATATTTTAATTTCGTAATTAACACTAACAAAATCCCCCAATACTTACTTTAGACGAAATCGAGAGATGTAGAATCTTTAATTCTCCATCTTAGATCCGCTATATTCATTTTTTTTTTAAATAATATCAAATTCGTAATGTGCTATCATATCAATTTTGAAAAAAATCGGACAAAATTAATTTTTTATCCACCATATTAAACACGTCATATTGAATTTTTTAAAAATAATTTTAGATTCGTCATATGTGACCCCGAAAACTCTCCAGTACCAATTTTGGTGAAAATCGGATAAAATTGATATTTTTGTCCGCCATATTGGATCCGCCATATTGAGTTTCTTAAAAATAATTTCAGATTCTAAAAGAAGGAGGTTCTCAATTCGTCGAGTATATATATATATATATATATATATATATATATATATATATATTGTATATATATATATATATATATATATATATATATATATATATATATATATTTTTATGTATGTACTCTGATTACTCTGGAACGGCTGCACCGATTTGAATGAAATTTTTTACATTATGTTAAGGAAGTTGCTGCGATGAAATTGATGCAGTAAAATCCAAGATGGTGCTTACAATATGGCGGCCAAAAAAATTTATTTTGTCCGATTTTCTCCAAAAATGGTATGGGGGAATTCTCGAGGTTGTACCCAACGAATCTGAAATTATTTTTAAAAAATTCAAAATGGCGGATCCAATATGGCGGACAAAAAAGTCGATTTTGTCCGATTTTCTCCAAAATTGGTACGGCGGAGTTTTCGGGGTCTCACATAACGAATTTGAAATTACTTTTAAAAAATTCAATATGGCGGATCCAATATGGCGGACAAAAAAATCAATTTTGTCTCATTTTCACCAAAATTGGTACGGGGGAGTTTTCGAGGTCACACATGACGAATCTAAAATTATTTTTAAAAAATTCATTATGGCGTATCCAATATAGGGGATAAAAAATTAATTTTGTTCGATTTTTTTTCAAAATTGATATGAGGGAGTTCTTGGGATAGCACATTACGAATCTGATATTATTAAAAAAAAAATAAAATATGGCGCATTGAAGAGTCTACATCTCTCGATTTTGTCTGAAGTCAGTATGGAGAGATTTTTATTAGTGTTAATTACGAAACTTAAATATTTTTTGAAAAACTCAATCTGGCGGATTCAATATGGTGATCTAAAAATTTTACAGATCTCGACTTTCTCCAAAACTGATATAGAGGGTTCTTGAGGGTGTAAATTATGAATTTAATCTTATTTTTTCAGGATTCAATATGGCGAATGCAATATAGCTGACTAAAAATTTTACATGTTTCGATTTTGTTCAAATGTGGAACTGAATCATTTTTGAGGATGTAAATAGCAAATATAAAATTATTTTAAGAAAATCTAATATGTCAGACGCAATATGATCGTTTAGAAATTTTAAATTTCTGGATTTCATCTAAAATTGGTACTAGGGGGCTTTGAAGGGTTTAGATTTAGATTAGATTAAGACGTTAAAATTGTTTTTTTGAAATTCATTATGGAGGATCTAATATGGTGGGTTGAAAATTTTACCTTATTCACATTTTTTTATATTTGGTATTAGGGCGTTGGGGGGGGGGGCTGGTGTATTACGAATATGAAGTTAATTTTTTACAACTATTCGGTTGATAAGATACAATATGAAGGACTAAAAACTTTACATTTTCCGGTTTTATCTAAAATTGATATTGCGGAGTTCTTGGGGCGTGTACAAACTCAATATGCAATATAAAATATATCGGGCTAAGAAATTTACGTCTCAAACTCTTTAAATATTGATATTGGAAGATTTTGGGGCCTACATTACCAATCTACAATTCTGGATAAAATGGGTACTTTTTTGCCACCTTGGAGTCATTGTGAGGTACATTAATCTCGATTAGCATGTAGTTCAAATAATTTATGAATATCATAACGAATTCAAAACTAAAAATCGAAAAATAAAATTTTTATAAAAAAATTGAACCGACTTCTAAAAGTGCACTAAAAAGCGAAAAATAACTATAAATTTTTAAATGAAATTGAAATTTTTAAAGTCGGCGCCAAATTATTTCTAAATGAAATAAATAACTATTAATATATACAAATTATGGTAAGGAAGCAATTACAAATAAAGTATTTTTAATCTGTTTATGCGAATCACATTTTATCAGGAATTAGTTTCGCGCCGACTTCAAAAATTTCAATTTCATATAAAAATTTCTAGTTATTTTTCCCTTTTTAGCGCACTTTTAGAAGTGGGTTCAATTTTTTTATAAAAATTTTATTTACTTGAAATTTTACACACTTGTTGTATGCAACAAGAGGCTCCTTTCCGTGCAATATAAAGTTAGTGCATTATATTTCTATTGTTTATTAATAATTGAAGAAGCAGTCATTTTACCATGTTTTTTACAATAACTAAAGAACAAATTATCCGATTTGAATTAGCTTTAGCTCATTTTGTATGTATTTTTAATGCGCACAACTTTTATTTGAAACTTTTTTACTGAAAAACGATAGCTTTTTCTAGAACTCGAAAAAAACTGTTTTTTCACATCTTAATTGTTAAATAAAAAATTTTTCTAAAAAAATAACATGAGACATAAGATACTACATAGTTGCTATTATCATTTTAAAGATTTCTGCCTAGTCAGAAGTCTACTAACACAAATTTTTTTTCCAGATGCTAATTTCACCGGCCTATTTGTTAAATAATTAATTTTTATTTCCTTGTAGGTTACAACAAAAAAAAACTTACCAATAAAAATAAAGAAACAAAAGAGAATAATCCATCGGGTTCCAAATACGTTTTTTTAAGTATATTTTGATATACTCTCGTGAAAAACCATAAGGCAAGAGCCCAGTAAAAAGAATAAATAAAGAATAATACATCTTCAAATATGGAATTCATCAAATCCATAATAATCTGCAATTTAAAAAATAATTTTCTGCATATTCGAATATTTTCAGTGTTATTCTCTCCATCTTGAGGTTTGCATCTTTTTAACCATTCATCTAAATCTTCAAATTTTGTTTTAATTGTATGTACTAACTCGCCAAATAGGAGCATCAATGTTTCAAGATAAAAACTAATTATAACTTTGTAAACATTAAACCATGTATGTGTTATACGTAAACAGATCAATACATTACATACTACAGAAAAAAAAGTTAAAAAAATTGCTAGAAAGAGTATTAGAAAACTTTTCTTTGTATTATTTTCTTTCATGGAAAGCCAATTGGTGGGTTTCTTCATGATTTCCAATGAAATTAATTCTTCTAATAACCTTTGCCAGTATCTTCCATAGAAAATTGATGAGATAAATGTAAAAATAATTGTAAGATATGCCAGAATAGATGAAATTATCTTCAAATCTGCGTAAATACGTATATGGGTTGCGGAATTTTCCAAAGAGTAATTCACCATCGTTTCCAAACCCTTAATATATGTTGTGGTAATTCCTCCAAAAATAATGGAAGTGAAAAAATAAAACAATTTGGTGTACTTTAATCTGCATTGTTCAAAATTGTACGGAGGAATAATTCCAAAAAAACAACCGTAAACGTTAATAAATTTATAAAATATTATTTTATTTTCTAGTCTTTCTAATATTTTGTTAAACACGTTCATAATTTTTTTTTACTGAAAGCTAAATGGTCTCTTCGCGAAGAAGGACGAACGGCGTTTAAAATACAAATATATTTATACGTGCGCCTTACACAGACTAAGGATAAAGCAGGCCACATACTACGTAGTCGGGGTTTTCGTAACCGATGAACGAACATGGCTTTACCAAAGTTTTTAACCGATTTCTAAAAGAAGGAGGTTCTCAATTCGTCGACTATGTATTTTTTTCTATATGTATGTACAGGGTGAGTCAACGATTGGGTGAAGTAGGTTTGTGAAATTAACAAAGAAACTATATTTATTGTTTGATACAGTTTATTTTTACGCAGGTTTTAAAAATATTTAGGACTCTACAGGGTGAGCCAAAAAACTAGGACAGCATAAAGTTGTATTTTTTGAAATAGAACACCCTATATACGAATCGTATTTTCGATTTAGCTTATAATTTTAAATCTTTTTTATTAAGGGTTTACTATAACAAAACTTTATAGTTTCTGAGATAATTAAGTTTAAAGAAAAAAAGTCACATTTTCAAGCACCAATTCAATCCTAAATAACGTTTTCAATTTTGTGACAAATTTATTCAAATTTGGAATTTAGCAAGGCCAAGGACAAGTTAACATAATTTTTACCTAATATTTGCAATAAAAGCTACAGGGTTTTTTTGCATTCGTCTTATATTGTAAAATGAATTTTCCAAAGAATGAGTTAATAGATATGATTTATACAATAGGAGAGGCTCAAAAAAATTGCCTTCTTGCTCAAAGAATTTACAAAATGAAGTATCCTGATCGACGCCAGCCTAATACCCATACTTTTCAAAACTTAATGCAAAGATTTGATTCTTCTGGTACTGTTGATTATCCAAAACGTAAAGTGGTCAACAAACCAGTAACTAATGAAGAAAAAGAACTACAAGTATTGTTAAATGTTCAGGAAAATCCTTATATTGGTAGCCGTCAGTTAGCAGCATTATCTGAAACATCACAATCCACCGCTAATCGTACTACCAAGAAATATAGGTATCATCCATATCACATGGAATTATACCAAGAATTGCATGGACAGGATTTTGAAAGTCGTGTAAACTTTTGTCGTACAATAAATGCGGAGATTCAATTAAATCCAAATTTATTATGCGAGGTAATGTTTAGTGATGAAGCTACTTTTAGAAGTAACGGTGCCGTAAATAGACGCAACATGCATTATTATGCCACAGAAAACCCATTTTGGATTAGAGAGGTGCAACATCAAAACCACTGGTCATTAAATGTTTGGTGTGGTATTCATCATAATCGAATTATTGGACCCCACTTTTTTAATGAACCACTAAATGGCCATAGTTACCTGAACTTTCTACAAGAAGAACTACCCCAACTGCTTCAAAGTCTCGATAGGGATGAGCTCGACAGTATGTGGTTCCAGCACAATGGTGCGCCTCCGCATTACCATCGTGAAGTTCGTGCGTTTTTGGACCAACGATATCCGCAAAAATGGATTGGACGTGGGGGTTTCATTGAGTGGCCACCAAGGTCTTGCGACATCACCCCATTAGATTTCTTCCTATGGGGTTATATTAAAAATAAGGTGTATGTTAATCCACCAACAACAGTGGAAGATATGCGAAACAGGATTAGGGATACCTGTAGAACAATAACGCCACTAATTTTGTCCAGGGTCCGAGAAAATCTGCAAAAAAGACTAAATTTGTGCATTGCACAAGAGGGTCGTTTATTCGAACACTTATTAAAAAGAAATAATTAATCTCAGTATTTAATAGGTAATTTTTTTGTTTCAATTTAGTATAAAAGTAAATATGTATTTGCCTTGTCGTTATTGTTGTGTTAATTTTTTCACATTATGTTTAATTATACTATTGCCGTTGTAATATAACGAATAATGTATTTCATCATATTTAACCACATTCTGTTTGTTTCTGTAGTTTCTTTTTATTATTTTACATGGCTACTATGATAATGAAGACTATTTCTGTAAAAAAGTATGGAAAATAAGAAAAACTGAAATATCTCAAAAACTATTATAAATAGGTATAGGATATATTGAACAAAACTTTTAGGGTTTTTATTACTCTATTAAATAACATAAAAATATACAGGGTGTACCATTTTAAAAAAAAGATATTTATTCATTTAAACTTGTTCAAATTTGAGCCGATGTGTTCAACACCCTGTAGCTTTTATTGCAAATATTAGGTAAAAATTATGTTAACTTGTCCTTGCTAAATTCCAAATTTGAATATATTTGTCACAAAATTGAAAACCTTATTTAGGATTGAATTGATGCTTGAAAATGTGACTTTTTTTCTTTAAACTTAATTATCTCAGAAACTATAAAGTTCTGTTATAGTAAACCCTTAATAAAAAAGATTTAAAATTTTAAGCTAAATCGAAAATATGATTCGTATATAGGGTGTTCTATTTAAAAAAAACAACTTTATGCTGTCCTAGTTTTTTGGCTCACCCTGTAGAGTCCTAAATATTTTTAAAATCTGCTTAAAAATTAACTGTATCAAACAATAAATATAGTTTCTTTGTTAATTTCACCGAAAAGGCACAAACTTACTGCACCCAATCGTTGACTCACCCTGTACACCGATTACTCCGGAACGGTTGCATTTCAATGAAATTTTTTACGTTATATTCAGGAAGTTGTTGCGGTGGTCCCATATTTTTTTGGACCAAATTGGAGCAGTAACATTCAAGATGGCGCTGACAATATGGCGGCAAAAAAAAATTAATTTTGTCCGATCTTCTCAAAAATTGGTATGGAGGAATTTTTGAAGTAGTACCCAACGAATTTGAAATTATTTTTAAAAAACTCAATATGACGGACAAAAAAATTTAATTTTGTTCAATTTTCTCCAAAATTGGTGTGAGGGAGTTTTCGGAGTCGCACATAACGAATCCAAATCATTAAAAAAAAATTAAATATGGCGGATTTAATATGGCCGGTAAGAAAATTAATCTAGTACGGGGGAGTTTCTGGGGTCGCACATAACGAATCGAAAATTATTTTTAAACATTCAATATGGCGGACGAAAAATCAATTTTGTTCGGTTTTCTCCAAAATTGGTACGGGGGCGTTTTCGGGGTTGCACATAACGAATCTGATTTTATTTTTAAAATAATCAATATGACGTATGCAATATGGTGGATAGAAAATTAATTTTGTCCGATTTTTTTCAAAATTGATATGGGGGAGTTTTTGGGATCGCACATTACGAATCTGAAATTATTAAAAAAATAAATAAATATAGCGTATGCAATATGGGGTATAAAAAATCCAAGATGGCGGACTAAAGATTCTACATCTATCGTTTTTGTCTAAAATCAGTATTGGGGGATTTTAGTGTGAGTTAGTGTTAATTACAAATTTAAAATATTTTTTGAAAAACTGAATCTGGTGGATTAAATATAGCGTCCTGAAAATTTTACATTCTGCAATTTTCTCCAATACTGACATGGGAGGGGGTTCTTAAGAGGGTAAATTATGAATTTGAAGGTATTTTTTCCGGATTCAATATGGCGAAACCAGTATTGCGGACTAAAAATTTTATATTTTTCGATTTTTGGTACTGAATCGTTTTTGAGGATGTAAATAGCGAATATAAAATTATTTTAAGAAAATCTAATAAGTCAGATGCAATATGACGGTCTAGAAATTTTAAATCTCTGGATTTCATCTAAAATTGGTACTAAGAGGCTTTGAAGGATTTAGATTTAGATTAGATTAAGACGTTAAAATTATTTTTTTGAAATTCAATATGGTGGGTTGGAAATTTTACCCTATTCTCATTTTTTCAGATATGATATTAGGGGGATTTCGGGGTCATGTATTACGAATATGAAGGTAATTTTTTACAGCTATTATGTTGATAAGAGGGACTAAAAATTTTACATTTTCCGATTTTTTCTAAAATTAATATTGCGGGATTCTTGGGGCATATGCAAACTCTATATGCAACATAAATTATGTTGAGCTAAGAAATTTACGTCTCAAGTTTTTTAGATATCGATATTGAACGGTTTTTGGGGCCTATATTACCGATCTAAAATTAATTTGAAATTTAAGATTGTGGACTTACTATGACAGACTAAATATTTGTTTGACACAATTTCACTTGTACTTGGAGAACTCTAAGAATCAAAGAATTTTTAGTGCTTTATTTTAGGCTGATTTACAACTTTGGAAAAAATGGGTACTTTTTTGTCACCTTGGAGTCATTGCGAAGTACACTAATCTCGATTAGTACTTAGTTCAAATTTTTTATGGATGTCATAATGAATTCAAAATTAAAATGTTTTTTTTTTAAATTGAATCGACTTCTAAAAGCGCGCTAAAAAGTGAAAAATAACTAGAAATTTTTATATGAAATTGAAATTTTTGAAGTCAGCGCCAAATTATTTCTATATGAAATAAATAACTACTAATATATATAAATTATGGTAAGAAAGCAATTACAAATAAAGTATTTTTAATCTGTTTATGCGAATCACATTTTGTAAGCTATTACTTTGGCACCGACTACAAAAATTTCAATTTCTTATAAAATTTCTAATTATTTTTTATTTTTTAGCGGTTCAATTTTCTTTTATAAAAATTTCATTTTTCGATTTTTAGTTGTGAATTCATTATGATATTAATAAATTATTTGAACTAAGTGCTAATCGAGATTAGTGTACCTTGCAATGATTCCAAGGTGGCAAAAAAGTACCCATTTTATCCAAAGTTGTAAATCATCCTAAAATGAACCACTAAATTCTTTGATTCTTAGAGTTTTCCAAATATTAGTGAAATTGTGTCAAACAAATATTTAGTCTGTCATAGTAAATCCACTATCTTAAATTTCAAATTAATTTTAGATTGGTAATATAGGCCCCAAAATCTTCCAATATCGATATTTAAAGAACTTGAGATGTACATTTCTTAGCCTGATATATATGTTATACTGCATATTGAGTTTGGATACGCCCCATGAACTTGAGATGTAGATTTTTAGCCTGATATATATATATATATATATATATATATATATATATATATATATATATATATATATATATATATACTATACTATACTGCATATTGAGTTTGGATATGCCCCAGGAACCCCGCAATATCAATTTTAGACAAAATCGGAAAATGTAAAATTTTCAGTCCCTCATATTGTATCTTATCAACTTAATAGTTGTAAAAAATTAACTTCATATTCGTAATACACGACCCCGAAAACCAAAATCTTCCAATATCGATATTTAAAGAACTTGAGATGTACATTTCTTAGCCTGATATATATGTTATACTGCATATTGAGTTTGGATACGCCCCATGAACTTGAGATGTAGATTTTTAGCCTGATATATATATATATATATATATATATATATATATATATATATATATATATATATATATATATATATATACTATACTATACTGCATATTGAGTTTGGATATGCCCCAGGAACCCCGCAATATCAATTTTAGACAAAATCGGAAAATGTAAAATTTTCAGTCCCTCATATTGTATCTTATCAACTTAATAGTTGTAAAAAATTAACTTCATATTCGTAATACACGACCCCGAAAACCTCCTAATACCATATCTGAATAAATGCAATAAGGTAAAATTTTCAACCCACCATAATGGATCTGCCATATTGAATTTCAAAGAAATAATTTTAACGTCTTAATCTAATCAAAATCTAAACCCTTCAAAGCCCCCTGCTATCAATTTTGGATGAAATCCTGAAATCTAAAATTGCTAGACCGTTATATTGCATTTAACATATTAGATTTTCTTAAAATAATTTTATATTCTTTATTTACATCTTCAAAAACGATTCACTTCCACCTTTAACAAAATCAAAAAATGTGAAATTTTTAGTCCGCTATATTGGACTCGCCATATTGAATCCTGGAAAAATACATTTAAATTCATAATTTATAACCTTAAGAACCCTTTATATCAGTTTTGGAGAAAATTGAAAAATGTCAAATATTTAGGACGTAATATTGAATTCACCAGATTGATTTTCAAAAAATATTTTAATTTCGTAATTAACACTAACAAAAATCCACCAATACTGATATTAGACAAAATCGAGAGATTTAGAACCTTGAATCCGTCATCTTGAATCCGCCATATTTATTTTTTTAAAATAATTTTAGATTCGTAATGTGTGGTACCAAAAACTTCCCCATATGAATTTTGAAAAAAATGGAACAAAATTATTTTTTTCGTCCGCCATATTGGATCCGCCATATTGAATTTTAAAAAAATAATTTTAGATTCGTCATATGCGACCCCGAAAACTCCCCTGCATTAATTCTGGAGAAAATCAGGCAAAATTGATTTTTTCGTCCGCCATATTGGATCCGCCATATTGAATTTTTCAAAATTAACTTTAGATTTGTTATGTGAGAGCCTAAAAATTCTCCTATACCAATTTTAGAAAAAATCCAACAATTTCGTCAAATAAAATATGGGACCACCTGAACATAACGTAAAAAATTTCATTGAAATCGGTGCCGCCGTTCCGCAGTAATCGGTGTACATACATAAAAAAAATACATAGTCGACGAATTCAGAACCTCCTTCTTTTACAAGTCGGTTAATAAAAATAACTAAGTCTTATTTTAACTAGTAACGTATAAAAATTAATTACATTTTAAACCCGTTTTAGTGTTTAATTGTAATTCTGCAGATGGTTTAAGAAATATATAAACTGAAACGTCAAATGTCCTAAAAGTGTTTTTAATCACTACATAGTATAAAACAAAGTCGCTTTCTCTGTCCCTATGTCCCTTTGTATGCTTAAATCTTTAAAACTACGCACCGGATTTTGATGCGGTTTCTTTCAATAGATAGAGTGATTCAAGAGGAAGGTTTATATGTATAATAACATCCATTAAATAGTGGAGAAATACTGTTATTTTTGAGGTTTCTAATGTGATGTCGTTAATTATCATATTTTTTTCCGCTTACATTGCAAACGCAGGCTGAACCCTACGAGATTTATCAAAATAATGTACTAATTATTTGTACACATTGAAAAGGTCTACAGAAAACTCCGCGATGGTATATGTCTATCTCTCATGGATATCCCACAATAACATTTTTTTGTCATTTACTTTTTACGACAAATAATGGCAAATTTTGAAGCGATTTTAACCAATACAGCATTAATCCTTATCCAATTAAATAGCTTAAATACATTGTTGATTTAATATAGATCTATATGGTCCTTTACAGCACAAGATTTAAATGAATATTTTCGAAGATATTACAGATTTAAAATTGCGGGAAGTAGCGCTTGCGGCGGTACTGGTCGACCGGGGCGGCGGCAGCGTGCCTATAAATAGCGCGTCGGAGGCCGATGTAATAATTGTTGTAAAAATAAAATAAATAGTCACAGTTTTTCTGTAGTGTATTTAGTATCAGCATTGCACCCGTGCGAAGCCGGGGCGGGTCGCTAGTTAATAATAAAATGACCGATAGCCCCAACAAAATTTTAATATGAACGAATTTATTTTTTTTTATATATGTTTAACTTCTTGTATTCTTGATAATGGGTATTTTGTAAGTATTTAAATTATAACTTATAATTTTTTTGTCAGAGTAAGGCTACGTTTCAGTCTAAATATGCCTAAAACGGTTTCTATGCCAAAACTAAAAATAATAAAAATACAGTTGGGATTTGTGTTAAATGGCAAAATTATCTATATTGTGTAATGTAAGTAAATTATTAAAAAATAATAAGAAATAAAATAATATAACATTTTTCTATTTTAAGTTTATTACTGAAACAATTCTCTATGCCATAAATACTTAGTGATAAAATAAACGTCCTTCCGACGCTTATGATTAAAATCCTTTTTAACACTTCCAAATATCTATTATCCAACCCAAATAGTCCATTATTATAGACCGGTATTTTTGATTATAAAATTTCTAACTCATTCCCATGAAAAATATGTGTCTAACAGATTTTGCCAAAAACACCAGACTAAAAAACACAGGTAGTTTGCGAATAAAAAAAGGGTCAAAAATGATTTACACTCTTTCTAGTTCTAGAATAGACTATAGTGATTTACATACACAAATAATTTAATATCAGCAGAAGACTTCTTACTCTACTAGTTACAGTTGCATCTGGAAAAAGATCTTTTTCAAGTTGAAATTTGTTAAGAATTATTTAAGATCAACTATGTACCAACCCAGACTGAGTAATAGATAATAATAGAATCTGATATACTAGATAGTTTGGATACTAGACAAATAACAGCTAATTTTACCAGTGTAAAAGCAAGAAAGTTCAATTTTTGTAGATTTATATATGTAATAGTTTTATGTAGACTTTTAAGCAACTTGTTTGATTAGTAAAGTTAAAGTTAGTTTTTTACAGACTGCTATAACCCCTAACCAAAGATCATCAGAGAAGACAAGAATAGACTTACAGCCACACTCGTTGGGCCTATTTTTAACAGGTGTCATTTTACAGAGCTGAAAATCGATTTTTTACATACATTGGTCATTTCTCTTTAAAAAAGGTCTCTTAATTTATTTCGATTCGGTTTCGGTTATCGAGATAAACCGGTTTCTATGCGGAACTCTCAGAAGTTATTAATGTTAAACACAAACAGGTAAAAATCTGGTTGTTATTGTTATTACCTAAATAATGAATTACTATTGACGGAACCGCCTTCAAGTAAAAATAATCTTAGAAAATGGAAGAATATTTTTACGCAGAGAATGCTGGTATGCATTTAATTTACGGTGAAGTGCTGTCAAATTCTTCGACTGAAACATTTCTAGCTCGAATATTACCAAGTCTAAAAATTTTTGAAGCGGTCGATCGAAGCCTAAGGGAAACAGGTAAAAGATGACCAGCAAATAATTGTTAGAGTTAACGGATTGTCTTTTTACATGTTTTATTCTGGGTCATTTCTGCTGCAACGTGGCGGTGAGGGCCCTTCCAGGAGGGCACGGGACCATCACGTAGAGGAACAAATTTTGCAAGATATCGCCCTTCAAACAGCATAAGAAAGCTCGCGACACAAAACAATGTTTCAAAGTGGATTGTACATAAAACTTTAACAGAACAGTTACTTCACCCGTACCATGCTATGTCGCCGGATGATTATCCCCAAGACTTCAATACTTCCACTGGTTTATACAGCAACATAACCTGAATCTAAATGTTTCTAACCTTATTTTGTTTACCGATGAGGCTGGTTTTACAAGAGACATGAAGGTAGGCGCGAATCCAAGGGTGGGGGGGGGCGGGGGGTCGGTCGCCCCCCCCCACCCCCAAGAGCTTTGAGTTCAGGAAAATAATCCCGATTTTGCCTCTTATACTATAGTTTATTCAAGAACTAGAGAGAGTAATAAATCATTTTTTACCTTTTTTTTCTTGGCAAACTACCTGTGTTCTTTAGTCCGGTGTATTTGGCAAAATGTGTTAGACACATATTTTTCATAGGAATGGGTTATAAATTTTATAATCAAAAATACCGGTCTATAATAATGGACTATTTGGGTTGGATAACAATAGATATTTGGATGTGAAGTGTTAAAAATAATTTTAATCCTTGTCATCGGAAAGAGGTTTATTTTATCATTTATAGCATAGAATATTATTTCGGTTAGAAACTTAAAATAATAAAAAGTTTTTGTAATATTATTTTCTTTCTTACACAATATAAGAAGATAAACATATATAAAAAAATAAATTCGTCCATATAATATTAAATTTTTTTTGGGGCTATCGCTCATTTTAATATTAATTAAAAACATTTTCAGGATATTTGAAGTTTCAGTTTATTTATTTCTTAAACCATCGACAGAATTATAATTACACACTAAAAAGGGATTCAAATGTAATTAATTTTTATATGTTACAGAAAATTTAAATAATAAATTGTGTTTACGCTGGTAAACATTAAGTATCTAATTCGTAATCAAAGTCAGTGAAGCTATCTTCGCTCAAATTAATTATAATTAGTTCCTCTATCTCACCGACCTTGAGGTCGAGTTTCCACATTTTCTTTTATTCTTTTATTATGTGGATTTTTCCCAATTTTCTGCACTAACTTTATTCAAAGAAATCTTTCAAAAGTTCAGATAAGTTACTAATTTTGTAAGTTGTGTTATTTGTAGCAACTCTACTTTTTACTTGAGAGAGATATTTCTTTCTCCAACGGACATTTTCCGGACGATCTATAAGAACATATTTCCTGTCTGGTTTTGCCCAGCAAAAATTAAGTTCCCTGAGCATTTTCCACTCTTTTTATTGCAGTTTACATCTTTTCTTTCAACGAGGTTTTTCGTCTGCCTGTGATCGAATGTAGCTTCGGAGTATTAGCAATTCCAGTCGTTTTTTTCTCCTTCAGTATTCGGTACATAGTAGATTTTCCAACTCCTACCACGTTGGAACACATGTTAACCGAGCTTTTAACATTATTATCTAGATATAGATATCTTAAGGCATCATAAACATTAATTGTAATAAGTTTTTCGTTGAGGAAAAAATGCCCTGGTTTAACGATTTTGGAATAAATGTAGATGTAGAAGCCATATCTTTTTGATATTTCACTAGTCTCAAATTATATATAAAAACAAGCACAAACAAGATAAGTCACTAAGGACACATTGTAAGGTGTATTTTGCTCACTGACAGAAATTAAATTGAACTATCAGAAATTTTATTGTTGCAGTAAATTTATAAAAGCGTATAATATTTAAATATAATTAATTATAATTATATTTACGGCAGTCCTCAGTTACCTGCGGCGCTGGGCAGGTACGTTGGAGGTTTTGGTAACAGTCTCTCTCTAGTTCTTGAATAGAGTATAAGAATGTGTATCCTTGCGATCGCCCCTCCCCTCTCCAAGAGCTTTGTGTGATTCTGCATTTTATACTAGGAATGTGTATGCTGCTCGCATCCTCCCCCCGTCGGCAACTTTTCGTTTTTCTTGTGATCGCCCCCCACTGTCCAAGAGCTTCAAATTCAAAAAAATTGACCCGACTCTGCCTTTTACACTAGAAATGGGAATGTTGCTGGTGTCTCCCCCCTCCCCGTCGACAACTGGTTTTCGCTTGCCATAATGTATTTTTGTGATATCACCGCCCCCAAAGAGAGAGGCTGGATCCGCCCCTGCACGTAGGGTGGCATCATCGGAAATAACTTAACCATTTGTTTTGTAAGGAAGACTCAATAGTGAGATTTATTTGCAATTTTTGCAGCAAAATTTAAATGATTTATTGGAAGAGGTACTTCTTAATAGAAGAATGTAAATGGCATATTTGCATGATGATGCTCCATCTCATTTTAACCGTATAGTACGTCAATACTAACAAACGTTTTTGGCCTTCGATGAATAGGTAGACGTGAGCCAGTTTTATGGCCATCAAGGTCTTTAGACCTAAATCCCTTATACTTTTACTTCTGGAGACATCTAAAAGAAGCAGTTTATTCAACACCAGTAAATACTAGAGAAGAACTACTAGCGAGAATAGCACAGCACTCCAACGTAATCCGTAATAATATCAGAATATTATTTGTAGTGCAGCGGGAAAATATTGGAAGAATAAGAAAATGTATTGAAGTACGTGGAGCCCATATTGAACATTTGCCAAAATAACATTTAAACGTTTTCTTAATTAGAAACCGAGTTATACTCGATTTTGTTGTCACATATGTCAATTTTAGCACTACATTTTGCCCTAACGTTACAATCTCGCAGCTTCTAATAAACTTTTTTCAATTTTGAAAATACAATCGTCTTTGCCTTTAAATCTGAAACAAAATGGTATAGCTCTGAAATTGATACCCCCATTTCTTAACATTCTTGAGGTCTTATAAACAATTAAATTGTTAATAACGAACATCGAAACCACGTGACATCTTATCATGTTGAAAAATACATAAGAATCAATCCTAAAACTTCATGAGTGCTTACGCAATTAGTTGTTATATTATACAATTTGTGTGTATCAACGGGCTCTTAGCGTTAATATAATGCGGACACTCTCGTATGCTTTTTCAGCAATTATTCGACCCCTAATTTTCAAAATTAATTAACAGAAAGTATGTTTATTTACATTTAGGAGTGCACTGAATCAATAGTCGAACCAGCCCAGCGTCTTAAGCTGGCCACAGACTCCATACATTTCTGTTGAACATTGTCGCGGCGACGAAGTTCGTCGTGCCAAATTGTACAACTAACATGGTCACAAACGCCCACTCATATGACTTAAAATTAATACTTAAAGTGAAAAATAACTATAAATTTTTATATGAAATTGAAGTTTTTGAAATGTGCCCTAGATTATTTCTAAATAAAATTACAAATGAACTATTTTTAATCTGTTTATGCGAATCACATTCTGTCAGGTATTAATTCAGCGCCGACTTCAGAAATTCCAATTTCATATAAAAATTTATAATTATTTTTCACTTTTTAGCGCATTTTTAGAAGTCGGTTTATATTTTTTTTTTGAAAAATTTTATATTTCGATTTTTAGTTTTGAATTCATTATGATATCCATAAATTATTTGCACTAAGTAATAATCGAAACTAGTGTACCTCACAATGACTCCAAGGTGGTAAAAAGTACTTATTTTATTCAAAGTTTTAAATCACACTAAAATGAACCACTAAAAATTCTTTGATTTTTAGAGTTCCTCAAATACCAGTGAAGTTGTGTCAAACAAATATTTAGTCTGTGATAGTAAATCCACTATCTTAAATTTCAAATTAATTTTAGATTGGCAATATAGGCCCCAAAACCTTCTAATATCGATATTTAAAGAACCTAAGACGTACATTTTTTAGCCCGATATATTTTATACTGTATATTGAGTTTGTTATTGAGTTTGTACATGCCACAAAAACCCTGCAATATCAATTTTAGATAAAATCGGAAAATGTAAAATTTCAGTCCCTCATACTGTATCTTATCAACTTAATAATTGTAAAAAATTAACTTCGTATTCGTAATACACGACCCCATCCCCTAATACCAAATCTGAAAAAATGCGAATAAGGTGAAATTTTCAACCCATTATATTGGATCCGCCATATTGCATTTCAAAAAAATAATTTTAAAGTCTTAATCTAATCTAAATCTAAACCCTTCAAATACCCTTAATATCAATTTTGGATGAAATCTGGAAATTTAAAATTTTCAGACCGTCATATTGCATGTGACATATTACATTTTGTTAAAATAATTTTATATTCGCTATTTACATCCTTAAAAACGATTCAGCCTACCTTTGAATCGAAAAATGTAAAATTTTTAATCTGCTATATTGGATTCGTCATATTGTATCCTGAAAAAAATACTTTTAAATTCATAGTTTACACCCTCAAGAACCCAATGTATCAGTTTTGGAGAAAATCGAAAAATGTAACATTTTAAGACGCCATATTGAATCCGTGAGATTAAGTTTTCCAAAAAATATTTTAAATTCTAGCACTATCCCTTAATACTGATTTTAGACAAAATCAAGAGCTGTATAATCTTTAATTCGCCATCTTGGATCCGCTATATTTAATTTTTTTTTGTATAATTTCAGATTCGTAATGTGCGATCCCAAACACTTCCCCATACCGATTTTGAAAAAAATCGAACAGAATTAATTTTTTTCCCCCATATTGGATAGGCCATATTGAATTTTTTAAAAATAATTTAGATTCGTTATATGCAACCCCAAAAACTCCCCCATACCCATTTTGGGGAAAATCGGCCAAAATTAATTTTTTCGTCCGCCATATTGGATCCGGCATATTGAATTTTTAAAAAGAATTTTAGATTCCTTATGTGTGACCCCGAAAACTCCCTTATACTAAGTTTGGAGAAAATTGGACAAAATTGATATTTTGTCCGCCATATTGGATCCTACATATTGAATTTTTTAAAAATAATTTCAGATTCGTTGTGTACGGCCCCGAAAATTTCCACATACCAATTTTGGCCGCCGTTTTGTCAGCGCCATCTTGGATTTTACTGCACCAATTTCGTCCAAAAAAATATGGGACCACTTCCTGAACATAACGTAGAAAATTTCATTCAAATCGGTGCCGCCGTTCCGGAGTAATCGGTGTACATACATAAAAAAAATATATACATAGTCGAAGAATTGAGAAACTCCTTCTTTTAGAAGTCAGTTAAAAAAGCAAACTTATGTTTAAAATTTGTCTCATATTTGTGTTGTGCTGTCGTTGCGTCTTTGTGAATTTATCTTCATTCAATCTGCTGTCTAGATATTGTGTTGTTATTCCAATATATTTCCGTGGACAATTTAGACATGGTATGGAATAGATAACGTTAGATTTCTTTTTATGGATTATCTTACTTTTTAACTTTCTAAACAGTGGTGACAAGTAATTGTATGTTTTGTGGCAAACATATCGTACTGTTTGAGAATGTGTATAACCTTTTCTAACAGTGAATTAATGTATGGTATTGCAACATATGTTCTTGAGTTGTTATTATTGTTATTTTGTGTAGGGACGTTCTTATTATACAGTTTGTAAGTTCGTTGTGTTATTATTCTGTTTGTGAGTCTTTCAGGGAAATTATTATCACTTAGGGTTTGTCTGATTTTCTTTAAGGTTTCTTGACGATATTTCGGAGAAGTTAAGGTTAAAGCTCAATGAGTCAAACCTATTATTACGATGTTCTTTTGGGATTTCGGATGATGTGACTGATAATTAAGATAGCGTCCCGACCATGTATCTTTTGTACACCACATCGTCTCAATCTTTTTATTTTCATAATTTCGAAATAGTGGAAATTTATTTTTCCATTTTGTTTGACTTCTGATGTAAATTGTATCTTTTGGTGGAAATTGTTGAATGCATTTAGTATGGTGTTAATTTCATTTTCAGGGACAGCTGCTAGACAGTCGTTAATTTACCTCTTATTAAAAAATTGAATCGGTATATAAAGTTTTTCTACGATATTTTCTTCCAGATATTCCATGACCAATTCTGCTATCGTAGATGATATTGGTGAGCCCATTGCGCAACCATCAAGCTGCTGATAGTATGTATCTTGATATTGAAAGTAATAATTGGTTAGTGTCAAATTTATGGCTTCAGTGAAAGTTTCTAGGTTTAAAGTGGTAAAGCTTTTGAAGTTATCCCACTTTGCTTTTATTATATCTGTTAATAGGTCATTGGGAATATTTGTGTATAACGAGATGACATCTAGTGATATTAATTTATAGTTGTTCGGATGACTTGTTTCATTAATAAATTTTTTGAAAGTAAAAGAGTCTATTATATAATAATTATTTTTTCCCGTTATATTCGATAAATGTCTGCAAATATATTTTGATAATTTGTAAAATGGTGATTGTATACTCGATACTATTGGTCCTATCCTTTTTATTTTAGATTATATATATAAATATATATATATATATATATATATATATATATATATATATATATATATATATATATATATATATATATATATATATATACAGAAGATTAAGCATCGTAAGCATCGACATACGTGTAAATTACCAGTTTGGCCCTCAGATGAGGGGTAATACAATGCTGGCGCGGTGAGAGTGGGCGGCAGCATACGCCACGCCCTAGCACAAGAGGATTCCAAGTTATTTGCTTTCATTCAGGCCGTCGAAGCATAAGTACCGTGTTTCGAGCCAAATTTTGTTACAATAGTAGTTTATTCCACGGAACAAAAAGAGCACATTATTCAGTGGTACACTATTCTGGTAAATAATCGGCAGATTTGTATTAACGTGCAAAAATCATCCTGTTCCTTGAAAATTTAGAATTTCGGAAATTACTAAAAAAATTTGAGACAACCGGTTGTCTAAAAATTTGTAAAAAATGCACTGAAAATAATGAGGAGCAACCGGTTCCTCAAATTACTGAAGAACGAGCAAATCGGGGAGACTGACGTTTGTAGTTTAGCAGAAATTAATTTTTCTGGCAATAGTACCGTAATTGCCTAAGAACTTGATATGAACGCTCGAACAGTTCGGAATATTTTAAAGCTAATAGGGATATAACCCCTGAAGTTTTGGCATATACGCGAACCGTATTTTACAATAGACTGGGTTATTGTCTCGCTCAAAGTGGAGGCCTGTTTGAACACTTTTTGTAGACTTTTAGGTGTTTTTGTTGATTTAAATTGAATTTAATTATTTGTTTATTTATTTACAATTACTGGACGTGTTACTTTTATTTTTTACCAGAATAAAACTTTATTTTTGAGAATGATTTTTAATTTTAAAGTGGTCTATTAGCTTATTTACTTAGAAATAACCATTGCATTTCACTAGTATTTTTATTAGAATAAATGTTTATTTTGTAACAGAAATATCAATTTTCTTTACGCTCAACGCCCAACAAAAACTATTTTTTTTTTGTATTTCGACTATTTAATGTATTTAAAACAATCAATATATCAAATAGTCATTAAATATTCCAAATTCCGTCGATTACGTTATAAGTTGAGACGAAAAGTAAATACACCCTCTCATTCGTTTCAAGGTACTGCTCGTGTTCGTGTCGCACGGAAGTTAGCGGGGGTAATATTGCGGTAGGCGTTCCCTACGATCTTCTGTCCGAACTAATCTGAAACAAGTTAGACGGGCTTGGTGGATTAGAATTTGAGAAAGGGCCAAAATAATTTCTAGTTAAGAAATTTAAAATAGAAGGTTGGCTATAGTAACGTTTCTATTAAACCTCGGTTATATGAACGGCCAGTCTTTTCTTTCTAAAGTTTCGTCTCAGGTTAAAGGCAACAGTGTTGTGGTTGCGTCGCGCCCAGTTATATTTGTGCGCCGCTCTTCTATTTGACATTGGATTGTCGAGAAACAAATATCAACGATTACAAAATTGGGCTAAACAGAAAGGCAGTAATATATTTTCGGCGTACTCTGGTGTGTAAAATACATGACGAGTATCTAACTTTTACTAAATCAAAAGCCGAGGTTAAATTTCAAGGCTTCCTGGATCATAAAGTGGATCGAATTATATTGCTTAAAATTAGACGCCCTTGAACAAATCGAAAAATTATATTTGTAGATATGAGTTTCATTTGCAAATGGGGCTTCAATGGAACGTCAGGTCAGAGCCAGTACAAGATGAAATTCACTGATCCGAATATTTCTGATACAAACTTATTCCTAACCTCTCTATTTCCACTTCAATTAGCAGGTATTAACACGCAAACTCAACAAGAACAGATTGTGTTGTACAATTCCAAACCCAGGTCTACTATGAATTGCGGGCCTCTGAAATTTTAATTTATTAAAAAACCGAACAAAAGTCTTTAACAAAAATTGAAAATTATGAACTCGAACCAGACAACTTGCACCATATAATAGGGTTTTCTTTGCCACCCATGCTTCAGTACAGTACAACTTATCTATGACGATGATAGATGGCTAGGTGAATGCTTTGGCTGGAGCGAAATCGGTCCAACGTTGTTACCTCTGCCAAACAATATCTCAGTTCAACAACATTGATACTGTGTCCCAGTAAATACAGAGTATTTCATGCTACAGCCATTATAACAAGAGTAAAGCGAAAACTGATCCTCCGGTTTCCCATCATTTTGCAAACTATTGGAAGCAGACATTAACTGCAATAGAGAAGTTTTGGGAATACAAACTTCAAACAGCAAGATTTTTCTTCAAAGGATATTCTTGGTACAACATTCCAACAGGAATCCACAAATGACTTACTTCATTGACCAGACATCATAGCATTTGCAATATTACCGATAGGTAAACTATCGAAAGATGCACAAAAATCAACGGACAAGTTGATAAGAAACTATCGTCTAGACTTTGCCCGAAAATCTTCTTGAGAAAAAATATAGAGAATTTGTTCCAAAACTTTTTGCGTCGAGGGATCCTTTCACTGTTTTTGACATAGTAAGGATTCGAATAACAATTCGTACGAATTGGAGAATGAGAAAAGAGCTGTTAACAAAGAAAGCAATGATTAAAAAGTTCTTTTTATTATTTTTATTACAGTCGTATTATTTATTCATTTATGTGAATCAATAAATAATATATTACTTATTAATTATTTGCATTGGTATTTATTAAGATATCTTAAGCAGAGAGGAAAAAGTACTTTCGCCTTTTTAACTATTATCGATGTCCATGTATTTATTATTATAGTATTATATTTAAAATGTACCTTGAAGTCAAGCGCAATTTTTTATTCGTGGAAATACAATTATTCTTTTTATTTTATTTTTAAAGCGTTGAACCACATTAGACGTTTTTCGAATTTATTTTCATGATTTTAAAGTTTCAGTCTGCTTTGTTGGATTCGATTTTTATTTTTAATATCAAATCCGTGCTTTCGACTCACTGTGTTTTGACGACCCGAAACCAGCGAAAAGTCCTTGCCCGACTGCATTTTTTCCGGAAACCAGAAAGCAAGCTACGATACAACAGTATGCTTTATTTCACTTCTTCAACATGGCTAAACAGGTTGTCCGTCGCTTTTTGTTACGTTCCCTTTTTTTTAAGAGGTTCTGTTCTCGATTTTCCACACCTGTATATGTATGTATATATATATATATATATATATATATATATATATATATATATATATATATATATATATATATATATATATATATGTACATGTTGTAACGTAGATTTTCACGGAAGGTGGAATGTGCACTGGTGTTTTTCCGGTTTTTAATTCGTTCGTCAATAGAAAAATCTTCACGACGTTTCGCCAACATCTCAGCTGGCATTTTCAAGTGATGCTTCCTCGACGGCTGTTCGGCTTGGAATATTTCAAGCCCACTGTTTGTCTTGATCCCTAATATTGCAACCGAAATATGCCTTTTTTATCAATGAGACAACAGATCACTTTTGAGACGCAAAAGCCACCTTACCACAAACATAACAGAAGTAATCTGGATTTTTCACATACTTTCGTCATATCTTACAATCTCAACTATTCGATCCGACTCATTAACTTCGATTAATTAAATTCTTCGTTTTGTAGGTGCTTATGTACCCAAATTTTTAGAAAATATTCGAAAATTTTCTACTCAATTTCATAATATTCGCAATAGTGGAGTTTGTCATTTATTTGTATATAGGGGCTGTTCAGTACAAAGCAGACATAAAAGTCTATTTACATGGGTTTAAATGGTTATCTCCCTTATTTTAAGCCCTGGGAAGTTTTGACTTCGTATATGGGAGATCATCCCTAGAAATTCTCCATGCGGTGTTGGAAAGTTGTGTAAAATTTCTTTAACTTGGGGAAAATGTATATTTCACAATTCAAATATACGACGTGCATTTTTGCCGTTACATTGTTAATATATAAGGAGATATGACACCACGTATCTTTAAAACTTGAAGCAATATTAAAACAATAGCTTTAGTTTCGGTTTTAGCTCACCAAAAATGGTAAGGTTTAGTCGATTTTATTTTAGATACATTTTGGCTGTTGACCATTGTTTTCCTTTCAAATCAACTAAATTACGAATATTCATTATTTTATAATTTCCTTTTTACATAACTAGTGATGAAAGAAATGTTTTATAACCAGATGGGAAAACTTTCCTAACTAGTTAAGAAAAGTAAGACGGTATAAAACTCCCGGTAGTTTTAAAAATTATCACCTTATTTGTCTAAATTAGAAAAACTAGTAATTCTGTGATTTTATCAGAAATATCTGTCTTTTGTTGATATATTAAATAATGATTCCGTATTAGAAGTTTTAAAATAATCATGTTATCAAGAACAAATAAACTTACCATTATAAGGTTAGTAACAATAGTAATTTCCTTGCTGAAATCCATATGTGCCTTTTCAAATATCATCCTGTATGTGACAGCGAAAAAGTATGAAGCATTGGCCCAGTAAAGTATATAAATTATGAACAACACATCTTTAAATATTTTATTGACGAGATCCAGAATAATTTGCATTTTAAAAAATATTCTTCTACACTTTCGAATATTTCCTAGACAAATTTCTCTATTTCTGTAGTTACATAATTTTAACGAGACATTTAAATCCCTAAATTTTTTCTCGATTATATATATCAGCTCGACAAATAGAAGAAGGAATATTTCTGAATAAATCCTGATTATTATTTTGTAAATTATATACCATGATTCTCTTATATTAGACAGATTCCATACATATCGGGCAGTAACAACGAAAATTAATAAGGAGAGTAATACAAATGTTAAAAAGTTTGTTTTTGTATTATTTTTTGTCTTGGGAAACCAGTTAACAAAATTATCCATTTGTTGAAATAAAACTAATTCTTTAAACAAGTTTTGCCAATAACTCCGGTTAAATATGGATGAGACAAATATAAAAAACATTACAAAATGTCCTAAAGTGAGGACAACTCTGTTTAGAACTACATGAAAAAATAAATCAGTCCCATAATGCTCTAGGACATAAAACGGTATCGTTTTGAAAGCTTCGATGTATACCATACTGGTTTCCGCAAAAATGAACAAAGTCCAAAGGAAAAATAATTTGATGTGTTGCAATTTACCCTCACGAAAATTACATGGTGGAATAATACCCCAAATACTGTAATATATGTTAAGAAACTTATAAAAACTAATTTTATTTTCTAATTGTTCAGATACTTGAGCAAAAACTCGACTTATTGAAAAACAGAACGAACTGTTCCACATGGCGGATGAGTAACGATTCATTTTATGTTGTTAAAGACAAACAAATAAAAAAGTTTTCAATACGTGTTGACCTAATTTTTGAATTATTTATTAGCTCATTTGCTTAATGGATGCATTTATGGAAACAAACAGGGCAATTTCAGAATAAAAATATACCCACTCTAACCAAAAAAAAAATTTTGATAGTTTTATTTTCCAGCATAAGTTCTCATAACCATCGAATTATCAAGCCAAATTTTTCTTAACATAAACTGATGTTATTGATGTTTGATTAATAAAAACAAGGAAGTTGGAGGATGGAGTGGAAGAAAAATACAATAAAATTAATTTGGTGGGGCAGGTAGTAGTCCGGTATGCTCAGCGATCATACCTGTCTGGTTTGTTTCGACAATTTCGTCATGAATAACAAACAAATTAAGTGCCAATATTGTGAAAATATTTTTCATAATATATACAGTGTGTCCCACGACGAACTGCTGCGATCGATTTCTCGGCAAATAGACTTTGGAAAAAAGGAAGAATCTGAAAATTTGATAGTGTACTAATGTGCATGGGGGACAGCCGGCTAAAATATTTTCTATATGGTGGCACTTCCGGGTATACCGGAAGTAGATGTCAAATTGTTTATTTTAAACAAAATACCCTATATATTATTGCATTTTTGATTTCTACATAAAATTCTAGACATATTTCATGTGTAATATTCTATATTTGAGTTTCACCGTTTCGGACATATTCAAATTTTTATATCAACAGTGACGTTTGCGGACCAAAACTTAATTATAAATTTTTCCTATAAGAAAGTTTTTATTTTTTAATTTGCGTTTGTTTTCTTATAGACGAAGATCGACTTTCGTAGTCTTTTTATGATATTTTGAAAATTATTAGTACAGAGTGGTCAAAAAAGAAGAGTAAAGAATATATTAAAAAATCGTCAAAAGTTAATTTTTGACCGACTTCTAAAAGAAGGAGGTTCTCAATTCGTCGCGTATGTATGTTTTTTTATGTATGTACACCGATTACTCCCGAACGGCTACACCGATTTGAATAAAATTTTTTGCGTTATGTTCAGGAAGTGGTCCCATATTTTTTAGATGAAATTGTTGCAGTAAAATCCAAGATGGCGCTTACAATATGGCGGCCAAAAAAATTAATTTTATCCGATTTTCTACAAAATTGGTATTGTAAATATCCCTTACGGATTAACAAATTTACAATGGAATGAGAAATTGCATAATGAAAAATCCAATCGATTGCCGCAAGATTCGTCGCGATCTGACGGATAGAATGCCGGTAATCGCACAATGCAATTTTCTTATATAGTTCCGGCGTAAACGAAAAAGTGTCCAATCAAAAGTTCGCTTTGTTCTGATTGGTTACACACAAGAGAGTAGAGCCAGCTCTCGGAAACTATATAAACCCCATGTTTTGTGCAATAGCCAGCCAAAACGTCACTGTCAGTATTTTATGCTCAAGGAAGAGACAGAAAATCACGTAACATCAGTTTTGAAGAGAGAAAACATCAGTTGTGAAGAAAGAACGTTAGAATTTGTCGGATATCGCAACTTGTAGAAAGAAATTCGCATTTTCTTAAAAGAAATTCGTATTTTCGGGGGAAAGATATTTGACAAATTCGAGAAGATAATTCTGCAGGAAGGCTCAATAGCCCAGAAAATATCAACCTCGACGATCTTTTTAGACGGCTGCGTTGCTGAAGGATTTTTCTACTAATTTTAAGTTTAAAACAAAGCACCTCCGAGGCCCCTGGACGAACTAGTAGCTTTTTCCCGGGAAATTGCCAAAGGCTGGGGTGCCTGAAGACTCTAAAAATAATTTATTTTTGTTTTTGCTGAAAACGGATTTAAATACGGTATATCGGGGTTCCTCTGATTTAAATTTTCAGGTTAAGGTAAGCTAGGTTTTCTAAACCTCAGAGCCCGATATACTAGAGTTCGAAAGACGGGTGTTATTCGTAATTGTATACACGAACTGGGGTTGCAATTACGGATCACCGTCATAAACTTCGCGAAACTAATTAAATAAAGAGTGTTCCCAATAAACTCACCCTCCAAAGACATTAAAGGTTTGCAAAAGCCTTGAACCATCCCCATATATTAAACAATACCAAAAAAGTACTTAGAAAAGCATTTTTCTAAGGTTGGTCCCGCACGAATTTTTTTCTAAATTGGTAAACACTTAGAAAAATTTGGCATACAAAATTCGAGCGCGAAAAAATTAACAGAAAAGTCCCATCAAATCACCGTGACATAAAATATCGTGAAATTCGGAGAAGGCAGCGGATTTCGGATACCAACGAGAAATACAATTAAATTTGCGAAAAATCTTTTCCGACCAAAAGACACACACTTGACAAATTTAGATTGACTTTCTCGTACAAACAAACTCCCACACAGTACATTCAAAAGTTGCAACCAACCAATCTAATTTTCCAATAATTAGATTACCCCCAATTACATTGCACAAGGCCCGTAGAGCACTTCAGCTCACCTCCATACGCGTCTTGTATTAAATTAAAGTCCCCATTTGACTTTTGGCTCACACAAAAAACAACAAAACTTCAAAACTCTTCAAAATTTAAGAGCATAAAATATGGCTCAACAATTCCAAATGCCACAAATAAACAGCAAGAAAGGTGAGGAGGCCTGGATCTTTCCTGGGTCGGGAGGTTACGGTGGGTCCTCTCCGGCACCCCTTGGGTGCCTTTCCTTTCGCCAACCAACACAACAACCACAGCATCACAGTGAACAGATTCAGAGGAATCTAATCGATTTAGACAACCCCGCTACGAATACTGCAAGACTCGGCAGACAATTCATTGATTTCGAAAACGAATCGTACTACGAGGTTTCTTCAGTAATTACATCGATTAATCCCCTGGAAAATCATTCACAATTCAACCATTTCCCTGGTTTACGACCTTTGGGTCAACGAAACCAAACGCTCGCGTCTACAGAGAGACACCCCGCTAACTCATTTGATACACACATGGAATTTACTACGATCGATTCACCTCAAGAGTCAAATCAATTCCATTTACCACAATCAAAAATGCAAATTCAAGAAAAATCGACGGAGCCAAGTAGTGCACAAATGAGAGAAGCACAAAACCGAAGGCGTTCCCTGTTCCGATATTGGTATGGAGAAATTTTCGGGGTTGTACCCAACGCATCAGAAATTATTTAAAAAAAATTCAAAATGGCGGATCCAATATGGCGGACAAAAAAATTTAATTTTGTCCGATTTTCTCCAAAATTGGTATGGGGGAGTTTTCGACATTGCACATAACGAATTCAAAACGTTTTTTAAAAATTCAATATGACGGATCCAATATGGCGGTCCAAAAAATAAATTTTGTCCGATTTTTACCAAAATTGGTATAGAGGAATTTTCAGGATCTCACATAACGAATCTGAAATTATTTAAAAAAAATTCAATATGGCGGATCCAATATGGCGGACAAAAAAATTTAATTTTGTCCGATTTTCTCCAAAATTGGTACGGGAGAGTTTTCGGGGTCGTATATGACGAATCTAAAATAATTTTAAAAAATGCAATATGGCGTATCCAATATGGTAGATAAAAAACTAATTTTGTCCGATTTTTCTCAAAATTGATATGGGGCAGTTTTTGGGATAGCATATTACGAATCTGATATTATTAAAAAAAATAAATAAATATGGCGGATCTAAAATGGCGGATTAAAGATTTTACATCTCTCGATTTTGTCTAAAGTCAGTATTGGGAATTTTTGTTAGTGTTAATTACGAAATTAAAATATTTTTTGAACAACTCAATATGGCGAATTCAATATGGTATCCTAAAAATTTTACATTTTTCGACTGATATAGTATTTTTTTAGGATTCAATATGGCGAATGCAATATAGCTGACTAAAAATTTTACATTTTTCGATTTTGTTCAAATGTGGAAGTGAATCGTTTTTAAGGATGTAAGTAGCTAATATTAAATTATTTTAAGAAAATCTAATATGTCAGATACAATATGACCGAAAATTTTAAATTTCTGGATTTCACTTAAAATTGATACTAGCGGGTTTGGAGGGTGTAGATTTAGATTAGATGAAGAAGTTAAAATAATTTTTTTGAAATTCAATATGGCGGATCTAATATGGTGAGTTGAAAATTATACCTTATTCGCATTTTTTTACCTTTGGTATAAGGGGGTTGGGGGGTGGTGTATTACGAATATGAAGGTTAATTTTTTACAACTATTAGGTTGATAAGATACAATATAAGGGACTAAAAATTTCACATTTTCCGGTTTTATCTAAAATTGATATTGCGGGGTTCTTGGGGCGAATACAAACTCAATATGCAATATAAAATATATCGGGCTAAGAAATTTACGTATCAAATTCTTTAAATATCGATATTGGATTCGGGCCTATATTACCTAATCTAAAATTAATTTGAAATTTAAGATAGTGGATTTACTATGACAGACTAAATATTTGTTTGACACAGTTTCATTGGTATTTGGAAAACTCTAAGAATCAATGAATTTTTAGTGGTTCATTTTAGGGTGATTTACAATTCTGGATAAAATGGGTACTTTTTTGCCACTTTGGAGTCATTGCGAGGAACACTAATCTCGATTAGCCCTTAGTTCAAATAATTTATGGATATCATAATGAATTCAAAACTAAAAATCGAAAAATAAAATTTTTATTAAAAAATTGAACCGACTTCTAACAGTACGCTAAAAAGCAAAAAATAACTATAAATTTTTATATAAAATTGAAATTTTTGAAGTCGGCGCCAAATTATTTCTAAATGAAATAAATAACTACTAATATATACCAATTACGGTAAGGAAGCAATTACAAATAAAGTATTTTTAATCTGTTTATGCGAATCACATTTTGACAGGTATTAGTTTGGCGCCGACTTCAAAAATTTTAATTTCATATAAAAATTTATAGTTATTTTTCGCTTTTTAGCGCACTTTTAGAAGTCGGTTCAATTTTTTTATAAAAATTTTGTTTCAGATAGAAAGTATCTATTTTCATAATTTTATCTTAATAAGCATTAAAAATAAGGGTAACTTTGTATAAGGTTGTCAATTTCAAAAATTTGTAGTTTTCAAAATATTGACCTTCCAACATTTTTCTATTATAAAAATGCTATACGGCTTATAAGTTTTGTTATTAATTGGCCATGACGGTGAAGCGTAGCGAAAATAAAACAATCGAACTCTACAGAATTGTCGCTATTACTTGCCATTTGACATTTATGGATAATAATCGTGCCGGGGCGATTAAATTACACGCACGAAGATTATTTAAACTAATTTATTATTTATGGAGAATGTGATAGAGGTGTTTCAAGAACATGCAATACATTCGCGATCTGATATCCGAAGAAACAGAAACCAACACTACCAACTGTTAAAAAAATTATAAAAAACTTCAAGAATTTTGGATCTATAAAAGCTAAAAGAAATAGAAATAAACCAGTTATTAATAAAATAAAGTAACACAAATAATTTGAGTAAATGTTCAAATTGAACTTCCAAATATTTTTCGCACCTAAGCAGGAACTCTCCTTGGGTGGCTCTTCTTATTGACTGAGGATTAAGTTCTTAAAATGCTGTTCTGACGCGCTGCATGCAATCTTCCATAGTGGTTAATGCGGTGTTGTATACTTTATTTTTGATTGTCCCCCAAATAAAAAAATCAAGTACTGTTAGGTCAAGGGAGCGAGGTGACCAAAGATGTGGCCCATTTTTGGCTATCCATAAGTGTTGCAGATGATTGTTAACTAAATGACTATTATATCGAGGCGCCCCATCATGTTGATAAAATAGATTTCTATTATCAGCCAGTGGCAAGTTATCTAAATAGTTTACTTCCAAATTTCTCAAGACGTCGAAGTAGCACTCACCAATAAATTAAAAAGTCTTCGAAAATATTATCCAAAAAAAACATAATTTTCTTGTGGCCGAAGTAAAATAAATTGACAGAACTCTACTCTTCGTGGAAAATCAGTGCCTTTTAAATGTTGTACTATAGAATATACATAGGGATGAAAATTATTTTTTTGTGTCTCGGTTAAGTTGCGTATTTTGTGGTGCAGTCTTGTAAAATTTCTGTAAAGGTGTTAATAAAGATGCTAGTTGCAACTTCAGTATCGTGCGAGTCGAGCACTTTTCGCCAATTTTTACCCGTCAGACTGTCCTTTAGGTATTTATAGTTTAAAAATTCATAATAAGATTTTTCTGTATCTTTTACCGATGTGAGTGTTTTATTACTTATATTTAACATAACTGGAAGGTGATCAGTTTTATCAGTATCCAGTCGGAAATAATCTAAGTTGATGAGATACTACATCCCTGAAGCCTCAATCTGCAATATAAACATCACCTATTCTCATGATTTTTCATCACTTTTTTCATGATTTTCAGTACCAAATATCCCAAATAACTGATAAAAATGTCAAAAAAAAAAGGTTTTGTAAATTTTTTAGTGTGTTCCATTTGACGAGCGGCCGTCGAAAGAACGAAAAAGAATACACAAAAAATCATTATTTTGAAGTTGACAAAAAATTTTGAACCTAACCAAAAGAAGGGTTGAAAAATTAAAAAAATTTTTCTTGGTCTCGATTTTCGCTTGAAAAATCTAAAAAAAAATCATGGTTGTATGCAACTAGAAGATATACCTCTGTAAATTTGTTCAGATTTTTTGATGCAAAATTGTGTCCCTAAAAAAAAGAAACTCGAAAAAAGTGGACATAACCTCTTTAGATTGTTATAGAACTTATGGGAAGCTGAAAATTTGCACAGAAACCTCTATGTTATCGAGCGCGGTACTACCCGTAGTGAATCGCTTTGTTTGAAAGCTGTTCAAGTGGGGGAGAGACTTTTTTGAAGTTTAACAGACACAAATATTTTATTTAATTTTGCTTTAAAAGTTTTCCTTGTCATGACTTCTTAGAGTCTTTTTGAGTGTTACTATAAATGCGAAGTTTGCAATTAATATTAACAAAGAGGATTTAAAAACTTATTTTTATCAGTAAATATTTTTAAATATTACTTTCATATCAAAAATAACACTAATAATAATTTAATCACCCACAACTTCATACTTCCTAAAATAAAATATATTTTAGAATTGACATACTGATTAACATGTTAAACTAGTTTAAATGGCGCAGTCGGAAAAAAATAGCATAGAATCGGTGTCTGCACCAAGAAATAAAACAGACTGTTCCATATATAAATAAAAATATTATTATCGTCAAAGTGGGTGATTGATTTGATGGTATGATATGGCAGGCCAGGGTTGGAAGGCCTTTACACTGCAGCCTTCAAACTTATTGTGTTGCCTGCTACGAGGGCGGTCCCAAAATTAACAGGCCTGACGAAGAAATCACAAAATATTTGGCAAAAACTTTATTTATTTCTCAACATAGTTTCCTTTCAGCTCGATACACTTTTCCCAGCGATGCTAAATCGCTTTGATACCTTGTTTATAGTGAGAAACGTCGAACTCTTCAAAATAGCCATCTATTGCAGACATCACCTCTTCATCGTTGGCAAATCTTTTCGTCGAGCCATTTATTCAAGTATATTATATTTAAATATATTTTATAAATTTACTTCAACGTAAAATTTCTGATAGTTTAATTTAATTTCTGTCAGTGAGCAAAGTACACATTACAGTTTGTTCTTAGTGATTTATCTTGTTTGTGCTTGTTTTTATATATTATTTGAGATTAGTGAGATACCCAAAAGATATGGCTTTCACTTCTATATTTATTAAAAAAACGTTAAACCAGGGCATTTTTTCCTCAACGAAAAACTTATTACGATGAATGTTTATGATGCCTTAAGATATCAATATCTAGATAATATGTTAAAAGCTCTATTGAGATGTATTCCAACATGACAGGAGTTGGAAAATCTACTGAAGGAGAAAAAACGACTGGAATTGTTAGTATTCCCAAGCCACATTTGATCACAGGCAGATGAAAAACCTCGTTGAAAGAAGACATGAAAACTGCAATTAAAGGGGTTGTATATACATTTTATGATGAGAAGCAGATCCTAACTGTCTACAAAATTCTAACTAAAATCAATGAAGATCGCGATTTATCGGAAATTAAAAGAACTGATCTCTGGAAATTGCTCAGAGAACTTAATTTTTGCTGGGAAAAACCAGATAGAAAATTTGTTCCTATAGATCATCCGGAAACTGTCCGTTGGAGAAGTAAATGTTTCTCTCAAGTAAAAGGTAGAGTTGTTAGAAATAACACATTTAACAAAATTAGTAATTTAATTAAACTTTTGAAAGATTTTTTTGAATAAAGTTACTGCGGAAAATTGGGAAAAATCCATATAATAAAAGAATAAAACAAAATGTGAGAACTCGCTCTGATAATCGGTGAGATAGAGGAACCAATTATAATTAATTTGAGCGAAGATAGTTTCACTGACTTTGATTAGGAACTAGATACGTAATGTTTACTAGTGTAAACACAATTTATTATTTAAATTTTTGTTTTTGTTGTATTTTATTGTTTAATGTTGTTTATATGTTTTTTTATTTTTTTTTATATATTTTTATTTTAGTGTGTCCCATTATTTAATTTTCTATATATTTAATTCTAATTAGCCGTACGTTTTTTATTATTTTATTAATGTATTTGTGCCTTTTTCTTAAGCGTGTAGAATTAACATGTTTATCTTATTTTTTTGGGGCTATCGTATTTCCATATAATAAAGTAGAATAAATTAAGATATCAGTACAGGGTGAGTCAACGATTGGATGAAGTAAGTTTGTACCTTTTCGGTGAAATTAACAAAGAAAATATATTTATTGTTTGATACAATTTATTTTTACGCAGATTTTAAAAATATTTAGGACTCTACAGGGTGAGCCAAAAAACTAGGACATCATAAAGTTGTATTTTTTTAAATAGAACACCTTATATACGAATCGTATTTTCGATTTAGCTTATAATTTTAAATCTTTTTTATTAAGGGTTTACTATAACAAAACTTTATAGTTTCTGAGATAATTAAGTTTAAAGAAAAAAAGTCACATTTTCAAGCATCAATTCAATCCTAAATAACGTTTTCAATTTTGTAACAAATATATTCAAATTTGGAATTTAGCAAGGCCAAGGACAAGTTAACATAATTTTTACCTAATATTTGCAATAAAAGCTACAGGGTGTTGAACACATCGGCTCAAATTTGAACAAGTTTAAATGAATAAATATCTTTTTTTTTAAATGGTACACCCTGTATATTTTCATGTTATTTAATAGAGTAATAAAAACCCTAAAAGTTTTGTTCAATATATCCTATACCTATTTATAATAGTTTTTGAGATATTTCAGTTTTTCTTATTTTCCATACTTTTTTACAGAACTAGTCTTCATAATCATAGTAGCCACGGCAAAAACAATGTAAAAGAACATTTTTCTGTGTGTCAAATTTATAACCGCAATCGCTTCTTTTGGTTTTTATGTAGTGTAGTTTGTTTTTTTTTGCATTCATCTTATATTGTAAAATGAATTTTCCAAAGAATGAGTTAATAGATATGATTTATACAATAGGAGAGGCTCAAAAAAATTGCCTTCTTGCTCAAAGAATTTACAAAATGAAGTATCCTGATCGACGCCAGCCTAATACCTATACTTGTCAAAACTTAATGCAAAGATTTGATTCCTCTGGTACTGTTGATTATCCAAAACGTAAAGTGGTCAACAAACCAGTAACTAATGCAGAAAAAGAACTACAAGTTTTGTTAAATGTTCAGGAAAATCCTTATATTGGTAGCCGTCAGTTAGCAGCATTATGTGAAACATCACAATCCACCGCTAATCGTACTACCAAGAAATATAGGTATCATCCATATCACATGAAATTACACCAAGAATTGCATGGACAGGATTTTGAAAGTCGTGTAAACTTTTGTCGTACAATAAATGCGGAGATTCAATTAAATCCAAATTTATTATGCAAGGTAATGTTTAGTGATGAAGCTACTTTTAGAAGTAACGGTATCGTAAATAGACGCAACATGCATTATTATGCCACAGAAAACCCATTTTGGATTAGAGAGGTGCAACATCAAAACCACTGGTCATTAAATGTTTGGTGTGGTATTCATCATAATCGAAGTATTGGACCCCACTTTTTTAATCAACCACTAAATCGCCATAGTTACCTGAACTTTCTACAAGAAGAACTACCCCAACTGCTTCAAGGTCTCGATAGGGATGAGCTCGACAGTATGTGGTTCCAGCACGATGGTGCCCCTCCGCATTACCATCGTGAAGTTCGTGCGTTTTTGGAGCAACGATATCCGCAAAAATGGTTTGGACGTGGGGGTTTCATTGAGTGGCCACCAAGGTCTTGCGACATCACCCCATTAGATTTCTTCCTATGGGGTTATATTAAAAATAAGGTGTATGTTAATCCACCAACAACAATGGAAGATATGCGAAACAGGATTAGGGATACCTGTAGAACAATAACGCCACTAATTTTGTCCAGGGTCCGAGAAAATTTGCAAAAAAGACTAAATTTGTGCATTGCACAAGAGGGGCGTTTATTCGAACACTTATTAAAAAGAAATAATTAATCTCAGTATTTAATAGGTAATTTTTTTGTTTCAATTTAGTATAAAAGTAAATATGTATTTGCCTTGTCATTATTGTTGTGTTAATATTTTCACATTATGTTTAATTAAACTATTGCCGTTGTAATATAACGAATAATGTATTTCATCATATTTAACCACATTCTGTTTGTTTCTGTAGTTTCTTTTTATTATTTTACATGGCTACTATGATAATGAAGACTATTTCTGTAAAAAAGTATGGAAAATAAGAAAAACTGAAATATCTCAAAAACTATTATAAATAGGTATAGGATATATTGAACAAAACTTTTAGGGTTTTTATTACTCTATTAAATAACATGAAAATATACAGGGTGTACCATTTAAAAAAAAGATATTTATTCATTTAAACTTGTTCAAATTTGAGCCGATGTGTTCAACACCCTGTAGCTTTTATTGCAAATATTAGGTAAAAATTATGTTAACTTGTCCTTGGCCTTGCTAAATCCCAAATTTGAATATATTTGTCACAAAATTGAAAACGTTATTTAGGATTGAATTGATGCTAGAAAATGTGACTTTTTTTCTTTAAACTTAATTATCTCAGAAACTATAAAGTTTTGTTATAGTAAACCCTTAATAAAAAAGATTTAAAATTATAAGCTAAATCGAAAATACGATTCGTATATAGGGTGTTCTATTTAAAAAAATACAACTTTATGATGTCCTAGTTTTTTGGCTCACCCTGTAGAGTCCTAAATATTTTTAAAATTTGCGTAAAAATAAACTGTATCAAACAATAAATATAGTTTCTTTGTTAATTTCACCGAAAAAGCACAAACCTACTTCATCCAATCGTTGACTCACCCTGTACAATTGAAATAAAAATAAGTAGGTCTCATTTTAATTACAACATATAAAAAGTAATTACATATGAATCCCTTTTTAGAGTTTAATTTTAATTCTGCAGATGGTTTAAGAAATAAATAAACTGAAACGTCAAATACCCTAAAAATGTTTTTAATTAATATTAAAATGACCGATAGCCCCAAAAATATTTTAATATTATATGGACGAATTTATTTTTTTATATAGATTTAGCTTCTTGTATTTTTGACAATGGGAATTTTGTAAGTATTTAAATTATAACTTGGAATTTTTTGAGAGAATAAGGCAACGTTTTAGTCCATTATTATAGACCGGCATTTTTGATTATAAAATTTCTAACCCATTCGTATGAAAAATATATGTGTCTAACAGATTTTGTTAAAGACACCGAACTAAAGAACACAGAAAGAAGAGAAAAAGGGTTAAAAATGATTTATTACTCTTTCTAGTTCTTAAATAAACTGTAGTATAGGAGTAAAAATCGGGTCCATTTTCCTAAACTCAAAGCTTTTGGGGTGGACGATCGCCCCCACCGCTCCCCTTCCTTGGATCCGCGCCTGATACAGGGGCAATTCAGTACAAAGCAGATATAAAAATTTATTTACATGGATTTAAATGGCTATTTCCCTTATTTTAAGCCCTGGGAGGTTGAGATTTCGTATATAGGGATCATTCCTGGAGATTACCCATGCGGTGTTGCCAAGTTATGTGACATTTCCTTTACTTGGGGGAAATATATATTGGGCAACGTCGCATCCCTCAATTGTTATAACCATATAAATATACCATGTGCATTCTTGCCGTTGCATTTTTAATATAAAGGGAGATTTAACATCACGTATCTCTAAAACTTGAAGTAATATTAAAAAGATAAGTTTAGTTTCGATTTTAGCACACCAAAAATGGTAAAGTTTAGTCGATTTTATTTTAAATACATTTTGGCTGTTGTCCAGTGTTTTCGTTTCAAATCAACTAAATAGCGAATATTCATTATTTTATAATTTCTTTGATGAAAGAAATATTCTATAACCAGATGGGAAAATTTTCCTAGTTAGGAAAAGTAAGACGGTATAAAACTCCCGTAAGTTTTAAAAAATATCACTTTATTTGTATAAATTAGAAAAACTAGTAATTCTGATTTCACCAGAAACATCTTTTTTTTTGCTATATCAAATAATGATTCCTTACGAGAAGTTTTAAAATAATTATGTCATCAAGAACAAATAAACTTACCAGTATAAAGTTGGTAACAATATTAATTTCCTTGCTGAAATCTGCATGTTCCTTTTCAAATATCATTCTGTATGTGGCAGCGAAAAAGTATGAAGCATTAGCCCAGTAAAATATAAAAATTATGAACAATACATTTTCAAATATTTTATTGACAAGATCCAGAATAATTTGCATTTTGAAAAATATTTTTCTACACTTTCGAATATTTCTTAAACAACTTTCTCTATTTCTGGAGTTACATAATTTTAACGAGACATTTAATTCCCTAAATTTTTTCTGTATTATATATATCAGCTCGACAAATAGAAGAAGGAATATTTCTGCATAAATCCTGATTGTTATTTTGTAAATTATATGCCATGATTCTTCCATATTAGACAGGACCCATACATATCGGGCAGTATGAATAAAAATTAATAAGGAGAGTAATACAAATGTTAGAAAGTTTGTTTTTGAATCATTTTTTGTCTTGGGAAACCAGTTAACAAAATTATCCATTTGTTGTAATAAAACTAATTCTTTAAACAAGTTTTGCCAATAACTCCTGTAAAATATGGATGAGACAAATATAAAAACCATTACAAAATATCCTAGTGTCAGGACAACTCTGTTTAGAACTACATGAAAAAATGAATTAGTCCCATAATGCTTTAGGACAAAAGACGGTATCGTTTTGAAAGCTTCGATGTATACTAAACTGGTTTCCGCAAAAATGAACAAAGTCCAAAGGAAAAATAATTTGATGTGTTGCAATTTACCCTCACGAAAATTACATGGTGGAATAATACCCCAAATACTGTAATATATGTTAAGAAACTTATAAAAACTAATTTTATTTTCTAATTGTTCAGATACTTGAGCAAAAATTCGACTTATTGAAAAACAGAACGAACTGTTCCCCATGGCGGATGAGTAACGACTCATTTTATGTTGTTAAAGACAAACAAATAAAAAAGTTTTCAATACGTGTTGACCTAATTTTTGAATTATTTATTAGCTCATTTGCTTAATGGATGCATTTATGGAAACAAACAGGGCAATTTCAGAATAAAAATATACCCACTATAACCAAAAAAAAAATTTTGATAGTTTTATTTTCCAGCATAAGTTCTCATAACCATCGAATTACCAAGCCAAATTTTTCTTAACATAAACTGATGTTATTGATGTTTGATTAATAAAAACAAGGAAGTTGGAGGATGGAGTGGAAGGAAAATACAATAAAATTAATTTGGTGGGGCATGTAGTAGTCCGGTATGCTCAGCGATCATACCTGTCTGGTTTGTTTCGACAATTTCGTCATGAATAACAAACAAATTAAGTGCCAATATTGTGAAAATATTTTTCATAATATATACAGTGTGTCCCACGACGAACTTCTGCGATCGATTTCTCGGAAAATAGACTTTGGAAAAAAGGAAGAATCTGAAAATTTGATAGTGTACTAATGTGCATAGGGGACAGCCGGCTAAAATATTTTCTATATGGCGGCACTTCCGGGTATACCGGAAGTAGATGTCAAATTGTTTATTTTAAACATAATACCCTATATATTATTGCATTTTTGATTTCTACATAAAATTCTAGACATATTTCATGTGTAATATTCTATATTTGAGTTTCACCGTTTCGGACATATTCAAATTTTTATATCAACAGTGACGTTTGCGGACCAAAACTTAATTATAAATTTTTCCTATAAGAAAGTTTTTATTTTTTAATTTGCGTTTGTTTTTTTATAGACGAAGATCGACTTTCGTAGTCTTTTTATGATATTTTGAAAATTATTAGTACAGAGTGGTCAAAATATAAGAGTAAAGAATATATTAAAACATCGTCAAAAGTTAATTTTTGACCGACTTCTAAAAGAAGGAGGTTCTCAATTCGTCGCGTATGTATGTTTTTTTTTATGTATGTACACCGATTACTCCCGAACGGCTGCACCGATTTGAATAAAATTTTTTGCGTTATGTTCAGGAAGTTGCTGCGGTGGTCCCATATTTTTTAGATGAAATTAGTGCAGTAAAATCCAAGATGGCGCTTACAATATGGCGGCCACAAAATATAATTTTGTCCCATTTTCTCTAAAATTGGTATGGAGAAGTTTTCGGGGTTGTACTCAACGCATCTGAAATTATTTTTAAAAAATTCAAAATGGCGGTTCCAATATGGCGGACAAAAAATAAAATTTATCCATTTTTCTCCAAAATTGGTACGGGGGAGTTTTCGGGGTCGCACATGACGAACCTAAAATTATTTTTAAAAATTCAATATGGTGGATCCCATATGGCCGACGAAAAAATTAATTTTGTCCGATTTTCTCCAAAATTGGTACGGGGGAGTTTTCCGAGTCGTATATGACGAATCTAAAATTATTTTTAAAAAATGCAATATGGCGTATCCAATATGGTAGATAAAAAACTGTCCGATTTTTCTCAAAATTGATATGGGGCAGTTTTTGGGATAGCACATTACGAATCTGATATTATTAAAAAAAAATAAATATGGCGGATTTAAGACGGCGGATTAAAGATTCTACATCTCTCGATTTTGTCTAAAGTCAGTATTGGGGGATTTTTGTTAGTGTTAATTACGAAATTAAAATATTTTTTGAAAAACTCAATCTGGCGGATTCAATATGGTGTCCTAAAAATTTTACATTTTTCGACTGATATAGAGGGTTCTTGAGGATATAAATTAGGAATACATTAGTATTTTTCAGGATTCAATATGGGGAATGCAATATAGCTGACTAAAAACTTTACATTTTTCGATTTTGTTCAAATATGGAAGTGAATCGTTTTTGAGAATGTAAGTAGCTAATATTAAATTATTTTAAGAAAATCTAATATGTCAGATACAATATGACTGAAACTTTTAATTTTCTGGATTTCATTTAAAATTGATACTAGCGGGTTTGGAGGATGTAGATTTAGATTAGACGAAGAAGTTAAAATAATTTTTTTGAAATTCAATATGGCGGATCCAATATGGTGAGTTGAAAATTATACCTTATTCAAATTTTTTTTTACATTTGGTATTAGGGGGTTGGGGGGTAGTGTATTACGAAAATGAAGGTTAATTTTTTACAACTATTATGTTGATAAGATACAATATAAGGGACTAAAAATTTCACATTTTCCGGTTTTATCTAAAATTTATATTGCGGGGTTCTTGAGGCGAATACAAACTCAATATGCAATATGAAATATATCGGCCTAAGAAATTTACGTCTCAAATTCTTTAAATATCGATATTGGTTTTCGGGCCTATATTACCAATCTAAAATTAATTTGAAATTTAAGATAGTGGATTTACTATGACAGACTAAAAATTTGTTTGACACAGTTTCATTGGTATTTGGAAAACTCTAATTATCAATGAATTTGTAGTGGTTCATTTTAGGGTGATTAACAATTCTGGATAAAATGGATACTTTTTTGCCACCTTGGAGTCATTGCGAGGAAGACTAATCTCGATTAGCACTTAGTTCAAATAATTTATGAATATCAATGAATTCAAAACTAAAAATCGAAAAATAAAATTTTTATAAAAAAATTGAACCGACTTCTAAAAGTGCGCTGAAAAGCGAAAAATAACTATAAATTTTTATATAAAATTGAAATTTTTGAAGTCGGCGCCAAATTATTTCTAAATGAAATAAATAACTACTAATATATACAAATTATGGTAAGAAAGCAATTACAAATAAAGTATTTTTAATCTGTTTATACGAATCACATTTTGACAGGTATTAGTTTGGCGCCGACTTCAAAAATTTTAATTTCATATAAAAATTTATAGTTATTTTTCGCTTTTTAGCGCACTTTTAGAAGTCGGTTCAATTTTTTTTATAAACATTTTGTTTCAGATAGAAAGCATCTATTTTTATAATTTTATCATAATAAGCATTAAAAATAAGGTTGTCAATTTCAAAAATTTGTAGTTTTCAAAATATTGGCCTTCCAACATTTTTCTGGTGTAAAAATCTTATACGGCTTTTAAGTTTTATTCTTAATTGTCCATGACGGTGAGGCGTAGCGAAAATAAAACAATCGAACTCTACAGAATTGTCGCTATTGCTTGCCATTTGACATTTATTGATAATAATCATGCCGGGGCGATTAAATTACACGCACGAAGATTATTTAAACTAATTTATTATTTATGGAGAATGTGATGATGGAGTTATTTCAAGAACATGCGATACATTCGCGATCTGATATCCGAAGAAACAGAAACCAACACTACCAACTGTTAAAAAAATTATAAAAAACTTCAAGAATTTTGGATCTATAAAAGCTAAAAGAAATAGAAATAAACCAGTTGTTAATAAAATAAAGTAACAAAAACAATTTGAGTAAATGTTCAAATTGAACTACCAAATATTTTTCGCACCTAAGCAGGAACTCTTCATGGGTGGTTCTTTGATTGAGGATTAAGTTCTTCAAATGCTATTCTGACGCGCTGCATGCAATCTTCCATAGTGGTTAATGCGGTGTTATATACTTTATTTTTGATTGTCCCCCAAATAAAAAAGAAATCAAGTACTGTTAGGTCAAGGGGGCGAGGTGGCAAAAGATGTGGCCCATTCTTGGCTATCCATAAGTGTTGCAGATGATTGTTAACTAAATGACTATTATATGGAGGCGCCCCATCATGTTGATAAAATAGATTTCTATTATCAGCCAGTGGCAAGTTCTCTAAATAGTTCACTTCCAAATTTCTCAAGATGTCGAAGTAGCGCTCACCAATAAGTTAAAAAAAAGCCTTCAAAAATGGTTAAGTCATCATTTAAATTATCTTGGTAGAATTCTAGGGTGACGACGCCGTCATTTCTTACAGCACAATACGCGTTAAACTGCCAAGACTCTTGAAAATTTAATTCTCTAAATAGAAGTACGTTTGAGTCGCTCCAATAGTGGGAACTGCGCCAATTAAATATTCCATTTTTTTGTGAGTTTGGCGTGGTCCGACCAAATAATATTATCCAAAAAAAAAACAGCATTTTCTTGTGACCGAAGTAAAATAAATTGACAGAACTCTACTCTTCGTGGAAAATCAGTGCCTTTTAAATGTTGTACTATAGAATATAGATAGGGATGAAAATTGTGTTTCCATAAAATCCTTAAAACTGATGTTTGAGATAATCCAGACTCTAATGCTACTTGCGTTGTAGATATTGCCGGACATGCGGCGAAAAATCCTAAAATTGTAGTTTCAATATTTTCATTATTAACAACTGGTTTATTTCTATTTCTTTTTGTTTCTATGGATCTAAAGTTGTTGAAGTTTTCTATAATCCTTTTCACAGTTGGTGACGTTGGTTTCTGTTTCTGCGAATATTTGATCGTTAATGTATCGCATGTTCTAACTCAGATTCTCCATAAATAATAAATAAGTTTAAATAATCTTCATGCGTGTAATTTAATCACCCTGGCATGATTATTATTAACGAATGTTAAACGGCAAGAAATAGTGACAATTCTGTAGGGTTCAATTGCATTTTTACAATAGAAAAATGTTGACTTGCCAATATTTTGAAAACTACAAATTTTTGGAATAGATAACCTTATACAATTATAAAAATAGGTGCTTGTTATTTGATAAAATTGACTTTTGACGATTTTTATTTTCCTTTTTTGACAACTCTGTACTAATAATTTTCAAAATAACATAAAAACTACTAAAGTCGATTTTCGTCTACAAGAAAACTATCACAAATTAAATAATAAAGACTTTTATATAGGAAAAATTTATTGTTCAGTTTTGCTCCGCAAACGTCATTTTTGACATAAAAATTTAAATATATTCAAAACGGTGAGACTTAAGTATATAATATTATACATAAAGTATGTCTAGAATTTTACGTAGAAATCAAAAATGCAGTAATATGTAGGATGTTCTATTGAAAATAAGTAAGTTGACATCTACTTCCGGTATAACCGGAAGTGTCATCATCTTGAAAATATTTCTCACCATGCACGTTAGTACACTGTCAAATGGTCAGATTCTTCCTAATTATAGTGTCCCCACAATCGATTGATAAATTTCCCGGAGAATCACACTGTATTGTATGTTTGTAATATTATGGATATAGATGATTACATAACATATGTTAATACCCCGCCGGCTTTGAAAAGTATCACTTTAATTAAATAATTATTCTGCAATATTACTAAACAATCTTGTGTTTCGGTGCTTTATCAAAAAATGATTCCGTGAAAGTAGTTCATAAAAATTGTGTCATCATGAACACATAAACTTACCAGTAGAAAGTTCGTAATAATAATAAGTTCCTTGTTGAGATGTTTATATGCTTTTTCAAATATCATTCCGTATGTGATAGCGAAAAAGTATGATGCATTAGCCCAGTTCAATATATAAATTACTAGCGACCCGCCCCGGCTTCGCACGGGTGCAATGCTGATACTAAATACACTACAGAAAAACTGTGACTATTTATTTTATTTTTACAACAATTATTACATCGGCCTCCGACGCGCTATTTATAGGCACGCTGCCGCCGCCCCGGTCGGCCAGTACCGCCGCAAGCGCTACTTCCTGCAATTTTAAATCTGTAATATCTTCGAAAATATTCATTTAAATCTTGTGCTGTAAAGGACCGTATAGATCTATATTAAATCAACAATGTATTTAAGCTATTTAATTGGATAAGGATTAATGCTGTATTGGTTAAAATTGCTTCAAAATTTGCCATTATTTGTCGTAAAAAGTAAATGACAAAAAAATGTTATTGTGGGATATCCATGAGAGATAGACATATACCATCGCGGAGTTTTCTGTAGACCTTTTCAATGTGTACAAATAATTAGTACATTATTTTGATAAATCTCGTAGGGTTCAGCCTGCGTTTGCAATGTAAGCGGAAAAAAATATGATAATTAACGACATCACATTAGAAACCTCAAAAATAACAGTATTTCTCCACTATTTAATGGATGTTATTATACATATAAACCTTTCTCTTGAATCACTCTATCTATTGAAAAAAACCGCATCAAAATCCGGTGCGTAGTTTTAAAGATTTAAGCATACAAAGGGACATAGGGACAGAGAAAGCGACTTTGTTTTATACTATGTAGTGATGAACAACGCATCTTTAAATATTTTATTAATGAGATCCACAATTATTTGCATTTTAAAAAATATCTTTCTACACTGTCGAATATTTCTTAGACAAGTTTCTCTATTTCTGGAGTAACATAATTTTAACTTGACATTTAAATCCTTAAATTTTTCCTGGATTATATATAACAGCTCGACAAATACAAGAAGGAATATTTGTTCATAAAACCTGATGGTTATTTTGTAAATTGTGTACCCTGATTCTCCTATATTACACCCGATCCACACAAATCGGGCAATAAGAATGAAAATTAATAAGGAGAGTAATACAAATGTTAGAAAGTTTGCTTTTGTATTATTTTCTGTCGTGGGAAACCAATAAAAATTATCCATTTGTTGCATTAAAACTAGTTTTTTAAACAAGTTTTGCCAATAATTCCTGTAAAATATTGATGAGACAAATATAAAAACCATTACAAAATGTCCTAAAGTGAGGGTAGCTCTAATTAGAACTACATGAAAAAATAAATCAGCGCCATAACGCTCTACGATATAAAAAGGTGTCGTTTTTAAAGCTGCGATATATAATATATCGATTCCCGTAAAAATGATCAAACTCCAAAGGAAAAATAATTTGATGTGTTGCAATTTACCCTCACGGAAATTATATGGTGGAATAATACCCCAAATACTGTAATATATGTTAATAAACTTATAAAAAATGATTTTATTTTCCAACCGTTCAGTTACTTTAGAAAAAATGTCACTTATTGAAAAACGGAACGAACTGTTACCCATGGCGGACGAGTAACGATTATTTTTATGTTGTTAAATACAAACAAATTAAAAATTTTCCAGTATGTATTGACTGAATTTATAAATTATATATTTGCTAATTTGCTTAATGAGTGCATTATGGAGAAGGAAAATATTGAATGTATTGTGTTATTAAAGAATAGCGCTATTTCAGATAAAAATATATTCACTATATGGTGTAAGGGAACAAACCTTCATTGTGATTTTTAATTATTTTAAAATTTATTAACTCTAAATAAAATTCTACTAAATGTAAGAATTTACTTGAGTCCCTCTGTATAAGAATTTAGACCGTTGAATTGTATATCTTATGTCGAGTCAAAAATAGTCACATATCAGGGAAATATAAATCATTAACATACTTAAACTTAAGCTCAGTTTTATTACTTTTGGGGTAGTTAATTTTTTCTAAAAAACAACAAAATCAGTCAATTTTTTGTGACATAAAATCTAAATGGTTCTACCTTCTCAAAAATTTTAATATAAATCTATCAAATCCACATCGTTAGCGGTTTAAGATTAAGTGCTAAAGTGATAACCACATGTCGCCGACCGTGAGAGAGCTTTCTTTTACTTAAACTGAGCAAATTTTCCCATCATAAGAAAACAAAAGAATATTTAAATAAAATCACTAAAATGCTATATTAGTATTTGTTATTATGTACAAAGTTCGCGTCTGTTACCCATTTTTTCCCCAATTGACGAAAATAAGAATAAGAAAATGTGAAAATGGTTAAAGCCTAGGGTTTTAAAAAGTTGATGCTGGTAGCCGTTACTATGTGGTAGTTAATCATCTTCGGGAAATGTTTAAAAAGGAACTACTATGTTTTATACCACTAAATTTATTAAGAAAACAGTGACTGCAGTTTCAACTCAGAGTCATTTTCAAACTGAATTACAAAGGTAGACTAAGTATTCAATACAGAAACATGAGAAAATTTAACAATAAATAAAAACTACCTGAGAAATTACATTATTACAAAGGGGAGGTACTAAATTTTGGGAACTAATTATTATTTGGCGAGAACAAATAACGGGGAAAACCCAAGTTTTATCTGGTCATTAAGCAAATTTACATTTTTATTTTTACTAAGTTTATATATTTCTAAAGATTCAAGAATATTTAACTTTGGGCCCTTGAATAATGTAATATGTCAGTGTTGCTTAAATCAGAAAAACTGTGGCTGTGTTCTAAGCAATGGTTGGCAAAGCTCGAGTCTGTTTTTTTGTAGTCTATATGATCGGTAGTGTTCTGAAAAGCGAGTTTTAAAGCTTCTACCACTTTGTCCAATATACAAGCTATCACACTCTGAACATTTTAACTCATAAACTCCTGATTTATCAAATTTATTAATTTTATTTTTAGCATTGTAAACAATAGTGGACAGATTGTGTTGAGATTTAAAGGCTACTTTTATGTTTTGTTTGGAAAGAGTATTACCTATGTTTTCTGATAGGGCACCACAGTATGACAAAGATATATAAGATGAACTATCTTTATCATTTTTCTATCAATATATCTCAAAATAAAAAATGATAAAGACAATTCATCTTATATATCTTTGTCATACTATGGTACCCTATCAGAAAACATAGCTAATACTCTTTCCAAACATAACATAAAAGTAGCCTTTAAATCTCAATACAATCTGTCCACTATCCTTTACAATGCTAAAGATAAAATTAATAAATTTGATAAATCAGGAGTTTATAAGTTAAAATGTTCAGAGTGTGATAGCTTGTATATTGGACAAAGTGGTAGAAGCTTTAAAACTCGCTTTTCAGAACACCACCGATCATATAGACTACAAAAAACAGACTTGAGCTTTGCCAACCACTGCTTAGAACACAGCAACAATTTTCCTGATTTAAGCAACACTGACGTCTTAGATTATTCAACAAAGGGCCAAAAGTTAAATATTCTTGAATCTTTAGAAATATATAACCATAGTAAAAATAAAAATGTAAATTTGCTTAATGACCAGACAGAACTTGGGTTTTCCCCGTTATTTGTTGTCGCCAAATAATAATTAGTTCCCAAAATTTAGTACCTCCCCTTAGTAATAATGTAATTTCTCAGGTAGTTTTTATTTTTTGTTAAATTTTCTCATGTTTCTGTATTGAATACTTAGTCTACCTTTGTAATTCAGTTTGAAAATGACTTTATGAGTTGAAACTGCAGTCACTGTCTTCTTAATAAATTTAGTGGTATGAAACATAGTAGTTCCTTTTTACCTAGGGTTTTTTTCCATGGGTCCTTACACGATCTTTTAGTATAAGTGTAGAATAGTTATCTATTACATTTGTGTAAAATAATTATTAGTTTTGAGCTCTGGTCAGTTATAGTACTAAATTAAATTAAATTCGACACATGGATGACTTATGCCATCAATGAGTCAGGGGACCGAAAACTTACAGACGCTCGGAAACGAAAACTACCCTTCGCGGGCGGGGATGCATCGCGTAAGTACATTCTATTGGTGGAAAACCACGCATGTCGGAACCAACGCGACTAAAACAAGGGAGGTTCCAAGAGATGAAAGTTGAATTTGATTTTTAGAAATTAACTAAAATCAGTTATAATTTGAAATTCGTTAGAATCGGTACCATCGTCCAGTACCGTGTAGAAATTACATAAAGGATATAATCGTCGGGAGAGAAGGTTTTCTTTGCTTTATTTTTCAGTTAATTTGGGATATTAAGGGAATATCGTGTGTTATTTTAGACGAGCGTTTCTCGATTTTAATAGTGTGATTAAGAAATATAAATAGCCATTTTTTCATGTTTTATTTCTTTCTTTCTGTTAATGTTTATTAAGCTATTTATACGTGTTTTTTTTTCAAAATTGGGTTTTATGTTTTTGGTTAAAAGAACGGCCATTTTTTTTTCGTAATTGTTATTAGTTTTAAGTTTCTTATTGTAAATAGTTCGTTTTTTCTACTTATTTCTGTTAATAGACTAAGTGTTTTGAGAAACTTCGTTTGTTTAGTTTTAATCAAATTCGCGAACGTACTGCTGTGTGTACTGTAAACAATAGATGTCATCTGTCAAGCTAATTAGCAGCCTTTCCTGAGTTTAGAAGTTCTGAGTTATGGTTGTGGTAAGTTTAAATAGTCGTAGTTGTTTGGTACTAAAGCTGCAAAAGAGAAGATGATCGTCCAGACTTCCAGAGTGTCTTTATTACTGTAAAATTTAATTATAGGTTATCAAAATAGCTACTAATTGATATGAGCAGAAAAAATGATTATAGAAAAAATAGTTAACGCTACCAAAATATATCATTTGCAAGAGTCTATGATCAAATTCTGTCACAATGGCACGAAAGACTTTTTTAATAGTTTTATGTTCCGATCATACCAGTAAATTTAAAGAACAACAAAGTTTGTAGCTGGATCATATGGTTAAATCTGCCCCAAGCGATTTACTACGGTCAGTACTGTGTTCAGTAAATAATCTTAAAATATGCTTCTGTGTAAATTTTCAGCCCCCTATAGGTTCTTTAATGGCCTGAAGAGGTTGTATTCGCTTTTTTGGACTTTCTTTTTTTACAGCCGAAATTTGCTTAATAAATGCATATCGAATGTATTACGTTATTAAAGAATAGCGCCATTTCAGATAAAAAAATATTCGCTATATGGCACAAAAGACTTTTTTGATAGTTTTATGCTCCGATCATACCAGTAGATTTAAACAACAACAAAGTCTGTAGCGGGATCAGATGGTTAAATATGCCCCAAGCGTTTTAATATAGTCAGTACCGTGTCCAATGAACAATGTTAAAATATGCCTCTGTGCAAATTTTCAGCCCCCTATAGGCCTTTAACGGTCTGAAGAGGTTATGTTCACTTTTATCGATTTTTTTTTGTTTACGGGGGCAATTTTGCACTAAAAAATTTTTTCAGATTTTTCCAATAAAAATTGAATCCAGGACAAATTTTTTAATTTTTTAACATTTATTAGGTTATTATCAACCCGCTTGGCTAACTTTAAAATAATGATCATTTTTGTATTTTTTTGTTCTTTCGAATGCCACCCGTAGAATAATGATTTTTTTTTGGTGGAACACCCCAAAATTTCAAAAAACGTTTTTTTTTTTTGGTATTTTCATCAGTTATTTGGGACATAACCACAAATGCAAATAGTTAAATAGATGCCAGTACACTTAGTTATGCTTTAAGACTCATTTCCAAGGGAAAAAAGTCTAGATTTCATCACCGAGAATCGCAACGTGCTTTAAAAAGCTTCAGGTATAGGGAAACTTCATGTGGAAATGTTAAATCTTTTCCATAGGAATTAGAATAACTATATATAATTACGAATAAATAATTTTTGTTAACAAAATAAAAAAGTGGTTATGCATTACTGAATATATGTTTCTTTAAACTATTTCTGGAAAAAACAACTGATTTCTTGAATTGATAATTTGATTGTTGTAGTACTCCGTCTAGACCACCTGGAAGTCTCAGCTTCTTTTGCTAAGGTACTGCTTGTGACGCGTTTTCGTAGGAGCAACCGGTTCCTCAAATTACTGAAGAACGAGTAAAACGGGAGACTGACGTTTGTAGTTTAGCAGAAATTAATTTTCCTTGCAATAGTACCGTAATTGCCGAGAAACTTGATATGAACGCTCGAACAGTTCAGAACATTGTAAAGCGGAACAAATATCGCTGTTACAAATTGCGAATAACTCAAGAAATTTTTCCGAAAAACCAGGAAACACGTATGGTGTTTCATGAAGATATGATAGAAAGGGCTAATAGGGATATAACACCTAAAGTTTTGGCAAATACGCGAACCGTATTTTACAATAGACTGGGTTATTGTCTCACTCAAAGTAAAGGCCTGTTTGAACACTTCTTGTAGACTTTTAGGTATTTTTGTTGATTTAAATTGAATTTAATTATTTGTCTATTTATTTACAATTACTGAACGTGTTACTTTTATTTTTTACCAGAATAAAAGTTTATTTTTGAGAATGATTTTTAATTTTAAAGTGGTCTATTAGCTTATTTACTTAGAAATTACCGTTGCGTTTCACTAGTATTTTTTATTAGAATAAATGTTTATTTTGTAACAGAAATATCCATTTTCTTTACGCTCAACGGCCAACAAAAACTAATTTTTTTTCGTATTTCGACTATTTGATGTATTTAAAACAATCAATGTATCATTCATGTCATTAAATATTCCAAATTCCGTCGATTACGTTATAAGTTTAGACGAAAAGTAAATTAACCCTCTCATTCGGTTCGAGGTACTGCTCGACTTCGTGAAGAAGTTAGACGGGTTTAGTGGGTCAGAATTTGCGAAAACGGCCAAAATAATTTCTAGTTAAGAAATTTAAAATAGAAAGTTGGCTTTAGTAACGTTTCTATTAAATCTCGGTAATATGAACGGCCAGACTTTTCTTTCTAAAGTTTCATCTCAGGTCAAAGGCAACAGTGTTGTAGTTGCTTCGCGCCCAGTTACATTTGTGCGCCGCTCTTCTATTTGACATTCGATTGTCGAGAAACAAATATCAACGATTACAAAATTGGGCTAAACAGAAAGGCAGTAATATATTTTTGCTGTACTCTGGTGTGTAAAATACAAAAAAAAAATATGTTATCCACGTGACGAGTATCTAACTTTTACTAAATCAAAGGCCGAGGTTAAATGCCAAGTCTTACTGGATCACACAGTAGATCGAATCATATTGCTTCAATTAGACACCCTTGAACAAATCGATAAATTAGATTTGTAGATATAAGTTTCATTTCCAAATGGGGCTTCGATGGAACGTCAGGTCAGCCCGTACAAAATGAAATTCACTTATTCCTCACCTCTCTTGTTTCACTTCAATTAAATAAGAACAGATTCTGTTGTACAATTCCAAACCCTTCTCTACTACGAATTACCGGCCTCTGAAATTTGAATTAATTAAAGAAACCGAACAAAAGTCTTTAACGAAAATAGAAAATTATGAACTCGAACCAGACAACTTGCACCATATAATAGTTTTCTTTGCCACCCGAGCTTCAGTACAGTACAACGTATCTATGAAGATGGTAGACGGCTAGGTGAATGCTTTGGTTGGAACAAAATCGACCCAACATTGTTACCTCTGCCAAACAACATCTCAGTTCAACAACATTGATACTGTGTCCCAGTAAATACAGCGTCTTTCAAGCTACAAGTGATAACTAACAAGTGACAAGCCAGTAAGCAGAAAGAGAAAGAGGTGAAAGCACAGACAAAGGCTACCATCCAACAGGCCTTTAAGGAGACAGATTAGGACTTCTTGTTGACATGTCAAAGAAAGGGTTAGGAAGCACTAACGATGGCAACATATTTCGACGTTTCTTCGAGAACAGTGATGAGTCAGCCATTATAAAAAGAGTAAAGCGAAAACTGATCCTCAGGTTTCCCGTCATTTTGCAAACCATTGGAAGCCGACATTAAACTGCAATAGAGAAGATTTGGAAATACAAACTTCAAATAGCAAGATTATTCTTCAAAGGATATTCTTGGTACAACATTCCAACAGAAATCCACAAATGACTTACTCCATTGACCAGACATCATAGCATTTGCAATATTACCGATAGATAAACTATCGAAAGATGCACAAAAATCAACGGACAAGTTGATAAGAAACTATCGCCTAGACTTTGCCCGAAAATCTTCTCGAGAAAAAATATGGAGGATGTGTTCCAAAACTTTTGGCGTCGATGGATCCTTACACTGTTTTTGACATAGTAAGGATTCGGATAACAATACGTATTGGAGAATGAGAAAAGAGCTGTTAAAAAAGAAGGCAGTGATTAAAAAGTTCTTTTTATTATTTTTTATTTTATTATTACAGTTGTATTATTTATTCATTTATGTGAATCAATAAATATTATACTAATTACAAATTATTTGCATTGGTATTTACTAAGAAGTACTTTCGCCTTTTTAACGATTATCGATATCCATGTATTTATTATTATAGTATTATATTTAAAATGTACCTTGAAGTCAAGCGCAATATTTTATTCATAAAAATACAATTATTCTTTTTATTTTATTTTTAAAGCGTTGAACCACATTAGACGTTATTCGAATTTATTTTCATGATTTTAAAGTTTCAGTCTGCTATGTTGGATCCGATTTTTATTTTTAATATCAAATCCATGCTTTCGACCCACTGTGTTTTGATGACCCGAAACCAGTGAAAAGTCCTTGCCCGACACCATTTTTGCTGGAAACCAGGAAGCAAGCTACGATACTACAGTATGCTTTATTTCGCTTCTTCAATAGAGCTAAACGGGTTGTCCGTCTCTTTCTGTTACATTTCTATTATTTAGAGGTTCTGTTTTGGATTTTCCATACCTATATATATATATATATATATATATATATATATATATATATATATATATATATATATAAATTATGAACAATCCATCTGCAAATATTTGATATATTAACGAGATTCAAAATCATTTGCATTTTGACAAATATTTTTCTACATTTTCGAATATTTCCTAGGAAAGTTTCTTTATTTCTGGGGTCACATAATTTTAACGAGAAATTTAAATCCCTAAATCCTTTTTGGAGGTTATATACCAATTCGACAAATAGGAGAAGAAATATTTTTAAATAGAAACTGTTAGTTGTTCTAGAAATTGCAAACAATGTTCTTTCTGCATTACATCCGATCGATACAAATCGGACAGTAACAAAAATTAATAATGAGAGAGATAAAAATCTTAGAAAGTTTGCTTTTGCATTATTTTCTGTCCTGGGAAACCAGTTAACAGAATTATTCATTTGTTGCAATAAAACTAATTCTTCAAATAGTTTTTGGCCAATAACTCTGGTAAAAAATTGAAGATACTAATATAAAAACCATTACTAAATATCCGAACGTGACGTCAACTCTAGGTAGAGCTACATGAAAAAATAAGTCAGTTCCATAATGCGGTGTCGTTTTTACAGCTTCAACATAGATTATATTGATTACCATAAAAATGAAGAAAGCCCAGAGGAAAAATAATTTGATGGATCTTAATCTTATTTCCACAAAAATTATATAGTGGAATAATACTCCAAATTCTGTAATATGTGTTAATAAACTTATAAAAAAATATTTTATTTTCCAATAGGTCAGATATTTTCACAAGAACGCGGCTTATTGAAAAATAGAACGCACTGTTTCCCATGGGAGACTATTAACGATTCATTTTATGTTGTTAATAAACAAATTAAAAAGTGTTTAGTTTGTATTGACCTTATTTATAAATTACTTATCAGTTCATTTACTTAACGAGTGCATTTATGGAAAAACCTGTCAATGGGGCAGCTGGGGGAGGTTTATGGTGATCAAGGTAAGCAGTGGCGTATTAATATTTTGCAGAAGGTTCTTTGGTATTACTTCAGTTGTTGATAAAATTATGGGAATCGTTTGGATGCTGTTCATTGCTCATTGTCTTCGGATTTGCACCTCCAAATCTTTGTATTTGGCTATCTTCTCGTTGTATATTGCCCTTAGATTGTTGTTGTTAGGTACCGCAATGTCGATTAGTATAGTCTGTCTAGAAATTTTATCTGTTAATATAATGTCTGGTCTATTAAGAGCAACAGTCTGATCCTTCAGAACCATTCGGTCCCAATATAACGAACTGGTTGTTCTCAGGAATAGGCTTCGGATTGTATTTCTAATAAGGCACTTTCCCTACCTGCAAGTGGTTTAACTTATCTGCTAACTCTTGGTGGAGTATCTTAGCGGCTGAGTCGTGTCTTTCCTTATATTCAGTTGCGGCAAACGCTTGGATCCTCCAGTTATGTGCTGAATTGTCTCTGATGTGCGACAGCCGTATCTAGATTGGTCATTTTCAATTGAGCGATTTCTGATGACGAACTTCCTCCGATAGTTCTTCATCGCAATAACCTGATCCTGGATAGCTAACAAGAAATCCTCTGTTTCCGGAATCATCTGTCCTGAAATCAACTAGTAGTTTGACGACATTGTCCTGATTGACCTCATTTGGATGCAGTCTAGTTTCTGTAGTCAGGTTTGTAACTTCTCTTGGTCTGTTTGGTGGTGAGAAGCAATATCCTGTTCCCTCAGCTGTACCGGCGTTCAATCGTCTGCCTCGCATATTGCTCGATGTAGCGCGGAAGAGTTCGCTAATCTGTGGAAATATGAACGTAAGCTTATTATTTGTTGGTCGAGCTGCTTACCAATATCCACCAATCTTCTTCCTCCTTGATATCTTGGAAGCATTGTACGTTCAATAGCATTCCCAGGGTGATGTTTTTGTGCTGTTGTTAGGAGTGTTCGTATTTTTCTTTGCAGGTTTTGAATGTCCATTCTGCTCCATTTTACAATTCTAAAAGAGTAGCTAAGTGCAGAGCAAGAGTACGTATTGAGCGCATAAACAAATTTCTACTATTTAGGTTAGTTCGTAATACCCGCCTTACCCTCCAGATAAATTCGGTTGTCAATTCGGCTTTCATAGTGCGATGGTCAATTCATACCTAAGTATTTTTGTTTGTTCTGTTTTTATTGCAGCTATAGTTTGACCGTTCTGCATTTCAAATGCATCTGATGTAATCATGATAAATATATTGTATTATTACCGTTTAAAAATATTCAAATGATGAATATTCGTTATTTTGTAATTCCACTTTTACCAGTGATAAAAGAAATATTTCAAACCAGTTGGGAAAAATGTCTCAACAAGTTAGGATAAGTAAGACGGTAAAAAACTCCAATCAGTTTTGAAAAGTATCACTTTATATGTCAAAAATTAGAAGAAATAATATTACTAGAAAGTCTTTTGTATTGTTGTTATATCAAAGAAAGTTCCGTGCGAGAAATTTAAAAACAATTGTATTATTAAGAACAAATAAACTTACCAGTAAAAAGTTAGTAATAATAATAAATTCTTTGTTGTGACTTGTATGGGCCTTTTCAAATATAGATCTGTATATGATAGCGAAGTAGTATGAGGCATTAGCCCAGTAAAATATATAAATTATGAACAATCCATCTTCAAATATTTTATTAACGAGATCCAAAATCATTTGCATTTTGAAAAATATTTGTCTACACTTTCGAATATTAGCTAGACAAGTTTCTCTATTTCTAGAGTCACATAATTTCAACGAGACATTTAAATCCCTAAATCCTTTTAGGAGTATATACATCAATTCGACAAATAGGAGAAGAAATATTTTTAAATAAAAACTGGTAGCTGTTCTAAAAATTGCAAACAATTTTTTTTCCGCATTACATGCGATCCATACAAATCGGGCAGTTACCACAAAAATCAATAAGGAGAATGATAAAAATCTTAGAAAGTTTGGATTTGCATTATTTTCTGCCCTGGGAAACCAGTTAACAGAATTATTCATTTGTTCCAATAAAACAAATTCTTCAAATAGTTTTTGCCAATAACTCCGGTAAAAAATTGAAGACACTAATATAAAAACCATTACTAAATATCCGAACGTGACGCAAACTCTAGTTAGAGCTACATGAATAAATAAGTCAGTTCCATAATGCGGTGTCGTTTTTACAGCTTCAACATAGATTATATTGATTCCCATAAAAATAATCAAAGCCCAGATGACAAATAATTTGATGGATCTTAATTTATTCTCACGAAAATTATATGGTGGAATAATACCCCAAATGCTGTAATATGTATTAATAAACTTATAAAAAAATATTTCATTTTTCAATAGGTCAGATACTTTCGCAAAAACGCGGCTCATTGAAAAACAGTATGCACCGTTCCCCATGACAGACTATTAACGATTCATTTTATGTTGTTAACTACAAACAAATTAAGAAGTTTTTAGTTTGTATTGACCTTATTTATAAATTGCTTATTAGTTCATTTGCTTAATGAGTGCATTTAAGGAGAAGGTTATCGATGGGGCAGGTGGGGGAGGGTTATGGTGATCAATGTGAGCGATGGCGTATTAAAGAAATGAATAACACAGGACCACAAATTAAAAAAAAATCAGAACAAATTCACGTTTTTTATATGTATTTTTGGCTGTTGAATATGGATCCAGGCGCGGATCTAAGGAGGGCGGTGGGGGCGATCGCCCCCTCCTCCTCCCCAAGAGCTTTGAGTTCAGGAAAATAGACCAGATTTTGCTTCTTATACTATAGTTTATTCAAGAACTAGAGAGAGTAGTAAATCATTTTTTACCCTTGTTTTCTTCGCAAACTACCTGTGTTCTTTAGTCCATATAATATTAAAAATTTTTTGGGGCTATCGTTCATTTTATTATTAATTAAAAACATTTCTAGGACATTTGACGTTTCAGTTTATTTATTTCTTAAACCATCTGCAGAATTACAATTAAACACTAAAAAGGGATTCAAATGTAATTAATTTTTATATGTTACAGTTAAAATTAGACCTACTTAGTTTTATTTCTATTGCACTGACATCTTAATTTAATTTACTCTATTACATAGAAATCCGATAGCCCTAAAAAATAAAATAAACGTGTTAGTAGTGAACATAACCCGATTCGCTCTATACCCCCCACCTCGACCTTGACCTTGACCTTGCTTCACTCCTCTTTGGCCCCGCCCACATGTCCTTGTCATTGACCTTGAAAGTGCACGTGTGCTTTGGCCTTGGCCTTGTGTTCAAGGTTGTGTGTGTGACCTTGACCTTGACCTTGGTCGAGACGACCTTGACTTTGTTGAAGGTCATCTTGGGTGTGTGACCTTGAAGTAGTTATTTGTGCATTGTAATAGTGTGGGATGATCTTGAAATGATTTTGACCTTGCAAATTGTTCTATAAATTGTGTGAGTCTATTTGCATTCATTCAGTGTGAAATGTCAGATACGGAACTATCTAAAGAAAAAATTATAGAGCAAGTCGGCAGAGTAATTTGTTTATATCAGAGTAATTTAAAAAGTTTGTGTGATTTTGAAGAGAAGGATCTAGCATTTTTTCCTCTCGAATATTTAAAAACTTGCGTTGATACGCTGAGTTTACGGCAAATTTGGGATAAGCTGCCAGCGCCATATCGGTGTGACAAGGAACTACAGTTAAGCTTACCCTGTTACATTCACTATGAACAAATATATCGTCATTATATAGATGGGCCACCACCAGCAATAAAAAAGTGTCGTGAATGTAAAAAATGAGTGAATAATATGAATAGTGCTTTGCAAGAGACAGTAAAAAAATTGGGCGATGAGTTCACTGAAACAGCTAATAATTATTTCAATGATGCAATGAAAAGTCGAGCAGAATGGGCGTCGCGCTATTGTGATTTGGCTTATGAATATGAAAAGGCTGCGAATGCATGTCGTAAATATTGCAGCAAAACAATAAATTTACAAGACTTTGTTCGTGAGATAAAAAAGTTGGGGTTTAGTGATTGTTTGGAAAAACTGATTAGGTTCATTGCAGATCCGGTTGTGTTAGATGAAATTAGAGTGTAGGACTTAAGTTTAACGTAGTAGTAGTTAATATGGAAAGTTTAGTGCGAGAAATGTACGAAGAATTTCTAATTTCTGCAGCCTGTTCGGAATTTTACGCATATGAAATGCAAGATTCGGAGGCTCAGGACTTTAGTGTATTTTTTAAGTATATGGACCATGCCGAAGTGTGTCTTTTAGCTAGTATAGTTTGTAAGAATTTTCTAAGAAATAAAAACAAACAATTATTATCGAACAAATTAAGGAAATTAGGTTTAGGTGATAATGTTACACGCATAGAAGAATGGCAGAAAAAAATCAATGAATAAAGTACATAAAATGTAGTTATTTGTTTCATTATATTTTGTCCTTGAAGTTATCCTTATACCAATTTAAATGTGTGACGTCATTTGACCTTGAATACTCCTCCCACTATTTCTATCGTTAAGCTACCCCCACCATTGTTACAATTCGACCTTGAAACCCCGCTATAAAGGTTCGTGGGAAAAGAAGTGACTTCAAACAGTCGCAGATATCAGTGGCATAAACATCAAATATTGTGTTCGTGTAGTGTTCTGAAAGTGCTTTTATATTCACGGTAATTTTTGGATTTATATACCATTTTTTTCAATAATGAGTATTGCAAAAGAAACTCTAGATGAAATTAATGAAATGTTTAGCAAAGATTTCGAGGTTTTAGAGAGAAAAAAGGTTACCGAAATGATTGTAGGCAAAGTGTATAAAATTGTAAAGATGGTTTCAATGACTACACGATTTGGTAAAACTCTTTTAGTGGCTTTACACGATGACGGTGATAATAGCACATTTGAGACTTTTTTACCAAAACGTGTGGCCGAAACACTATCTGACGATATTGTAGATATTATGAGTAAAACTAAAGATAAATACACTCTAACTTATTTGGGGCAGGGCACTAGAGTTTTTGGAAACAATACTCGAACATTATTACGTTTTGGCTCATTGGAGTAAATTGTATGTAAATTGTTTGAAAAAAAAAGGATGTAATGAAATTTAAAATATAGTTTCACATGTCAGAATACTTACGCGTGTTCATTATTTCTGTTAAAGATGTCTGCTGATGCGACGACGACGACGACGACCGCCAACGAATGTGTAGATAGATACATATTTTGGTTGGGGAGAGAATTAAGAAATAGGGCTCACGATATGTTAGATAGCGTAAATGATTGGTCGCATATTGATGTAACCAAAGATCAATATAAGAACGAGATCAGGGATACAATCAATTTTATGGCTGGGGCACACTTGTGCGACAAATTTTTATATGGTTCCATAGACATGGATACATTTTGTGCTGAAATGGTTGAAGAAGAATTAAAAGAATACCTCGTCAATATTCCACATTTACCAGGTGAGCTTGCTGCAAAATATGAATTGGTTTCTGCAACAGCAACAGCCCAAGACGTTGACGATCGAAATAGTGTCGGATGGGATAGAATTTTGAGCAACGAAAACGAAGACATGGAAAATTAATTTTTTATAATTTTTGTATTTGTGCAATTAAATAACTGTAAATAAATATCTGTTACAATCACAGTTTTATTTTATTTCTTTTATAAACATACCAACCCAGTAGATCATAGGCAGTGTTTCTTTTTCTCAGCTGAAATATTTAATATAAGTAGGGCAAATAAAAATAAAATAGTTTAGTAAAGATTGAAAATGAGTCGAGGAAACAACACAATTGATAAATTTGGTCGTCAGAAATATAATGAAAAATATCATATATTATCTGGGCCACAAGGGATTGGTTTTAAACTTACAGCGGATGGGCAGTATGATATGGGTGGAAAAATCATAACCAACTTAGGCGAACCTAAAGATGATGACGATGTTGTGACAAAACACTTTGTTAATAGAAAGTTTTACAATTTTGCAGTTGTAATATGTGACATATTTAACAAGGATGTCCTCCCCATGATATACAAAAATAATAGTGAGCTTAAAACAAAAATTGAAGTTATGCAGAAAATACTCTATCATCAGCCTTTAAATGACTCATTAAGCGCAATGTCGTACGACTCGACTTCAAAAAAAATCTAAAAAAAAGCAGGTTAAAGAATAGGAGAACGCACTCCGAGTGGCATAGCCTTGAAGATAACGTCGTAGTCGTCGGTGAATTGGACCTTCCCTCCAAGAATATTGAAATGTTATTTATGTGTATGATGTTTTATTGTCACTGTTTTTAATGATGAAGATTGAAATAAAAAGATTTATTTTACAATATATTGTTTATTTATTTTACATTTTAAATAAAAAATATAGTCATACAATATGTTATTTAAACAATATTAGCTTTATCTATCCAAGAGTTGAAGTGGTTGGGAAATCCTAGCCATTTGACAAATAATTGTTCGATGTGATTTTTCTTGCGTTGTCTAAGGACCTTTTCTACTAGATAAACGTCAGGACTGCTTGTTTTTTGTAGTTCTGATTCGTAAAAACACCCTCTGATAGGCTGACCTTCTAACGATTCCAACAAGTAAGTAGGTGGATTTGTAACGTTAACTTTTACAACTTTAAACAATTCGGTTGACCAAGAGGGCGTATATCCTTTCTCGAATAAGCTTTTGTACTTGCTAATACGCACAATGTCACCCATGGAAAACTTAAATTTTTTAGGTACAATTTTTAAATAATCATATGCTTTAATATATGTTTTTTCTTGCACGTCTGCAGGCTTTATTCCAATGGTGCGATGTTTCGAATGGTTATAGGTTTTTGTTACTGCCGATAATATATGTATCCATTTGTAAGATCCTCTTGTCGAGAATTGTTTATATAAATTATTTTTTAAAGTCCTTATGACTCGCTCAACAATTGCAGCTTTCTTTGTGCTGTAAGTGGAATAATGATTTATATTATATTTTTTCATCAGGGCTTGAAAGTTTGTATTATAGAACTCCTTTCCTTGATCACTTTGCAGATTTGTTGGTGTATATGATGCCTCTTCAATGATGCTTTTCATCGCATTAGTAACTTCTATACCAGTCTTGTTTTTTATGGCTTTGGTATAGACAAATTTCGAGTAACAATTTATACAGACCAAAATATAACGATAACCATCGTTTTCATCAGCATACTGTTGCATTTCAGCCAAATCAATTTGCCACAAATCTCTGTATCCTTTTATTATCGTGCGCCGTCTTACAAAATTTTTTCTAGCCGTTCTATGTAGTTCATTAACAATCTTGATTTTTTCTAGACTGGGCTCCATATTATTAGTAATACTAAAGGTTTCAGATCGAAGGAAGAACTGAATAATATCATTAAATATTGAGCTTAATATATTATATCTTCTTCTCGTAATTCCTCTATGATTGACATAATTTCATTTTCGTGTCCAGTGTGACCGGCCATTTTGGAACTCCACAACAAACGTAAACGATCCACCAACTCTTTAGCTTTGTTCCAGTAGACATATTGAAATTTTTTCGAAGATAATTTCTTTTTTGTGGGTAACTGTAGTTTTTCCGAGAGATTTTTTCTTGTAATAGTACCACCTAATTTTGTGCCCATTATCAGAGGTTTAATAATTCGTAAATATTTGTTCCATCTGGTCTCCCGTAAACCATCACTTTTTTTAAAATTGTTGTAGACAGCATTCGTTGATTCCAAAATTTCCTTGTACGTTGAAAGTACATTATCACTTAATTGTTGTTGTTCCTTGCCTACACTTGGGGGTGTTTTAAGAAATAACAAATCATAAAGTGCCGGTGATCCACCATATTCTGCAATATTTTTCCCTTTTTTGTATAAGACAATATTTCCATTTCGAAAACGCACCTCTAAATTACCAATAAAATTTTTGTTATAATCTGTTTTTGAACCAAAACGTACACCATATACAGTATCGTATAGAGATGGTTTCGAACGTAATCCTTTCAGGTGTGCGTTTAAAGTATCGGAAGTTGTGGTGTCAGCGGATGCGAGAGATGTATTAGTTGATGCCGAGGGTGTATCAAACACCGATTGGCTAATATCTTCTTTTGAAATGCGATGCTGCTGCTGCTGAATAGGTGTGGAGGTTTGAAAGGAATGTGTAGGTTGGGGAAAACCTGATATTTGAGTCGACTGCACTGATGTACTGAGACTATGTGACTTTGTAGCTGGATAATGTTGTTGCTGTTGTTGTTGCTGCTGCTGCTGCTGCTGACGTTGCTTAACCACATCAGATATAGTTGTCAACGGCTTAGAAATGGGTTCGTAAAACTTTTCCAATTCCACAACATTAAACTCTTTAGCCGCTTTAATTTGTTTAAATTTTTTTCTGACGGCATTGGTAGCTTCCACTAGTTTACGTTTTAAGTCGATCGCGTTATTCATGATGTTAACAAAGGACGTTTCAACAATCAAATGAGCGTTTTCTCTTATTATTACAGTAATATATAGCTATCAAATCCTTTGCGGTATCTTCCCGATTTCACATCACTGTCTTTATCAATTACTAAAAATCCATACTTATTATCCCAACATTTTGAGCACATTTCTTGAAATTGAGTAAAAGTTAGATCCGGTGAAACGTGGTCGGAAAATATGTGTTTCATATTCAACTCATCTTGTTTAAACAAAATAATAAAATTGGCGTTGTCTCGCACAAGCTGTTTAGGCACTCGCGAATATGTTTGCGCTAGGTAAAAGGAGTCGATATTTTTATGACGTCCCATGCTAAAGTACGATCTTATAACATCTTGTTTTTCACATATAACATCATCAAAGATAAATATAGAGTTTGGTTTTGCATCGGACGGTTCCACAATATTACTGGAATCACTAAAGGCATAGTAGCCTAAACCTTCGATGGGCGCTAAAATTTTCCTTAAATACTCATATTTCGGTTGATACAGAGATTTCGAGTAAATATAGACATTTTCGAAACGTAGCCCAAGGGGGTGTGTAAGCAGCGAAATCATGACATTAGTTTTTCCACAATTGGATGGACCAATTAACAGGCCGCGAATAGAGGAAGGAAGTAGAGGACCGTGTCTCTTCATTATCTTCTTTTCAAATCCAAGTCCGACTTTTTCATCGAGATTGTCAATAGGAAGTTTTTGTTTAAGATCGATAACGCGCATCTTAGGAAAATTTGATATTTTATAGGCAATTTTTCACAAAAACTGTCATTCAGATGCCGAGCGTCAAACGAAGTGGACGGTCTCACGTTTCCAACAAAACTGGATACGGTATTGTGAATTCGTTAATAAATAAATTACCATTCGAGGTACACATTCCTGGTTATCAATATTGCGGACCCGGAACAAAAGTAATAAAACGTGTAACAAGAGGTGATCCAGGCATTAATCCTTTGGATGCCGCATGCAAAAAACACGATTTAGCCTATTTACATAATAAAGACAACATAAGTGCGAGACATCGAGCGGATTACGAGCTCGAACAAAGTGCTTGGAATAGAGTAAAATCGAAAGATTCCAGTTTAGGTGAAAAAACAGCAGCTTGGTTAGTTACAAACATTATGAAAGGAAAACAACGTTTTGGTATGGGTGTACCATCATCATTATCAACAATAAAAACATCTAGTAAAGGCACACGTCATACAAAAAGGAAAGGTGTTAATAAAAATCGACATGTTCGGAAAGCCAGTTTCGGAACAGCTATTCGACAAGCAGTTCGAAGGGAATTATTAAAAGCCGGAAGTAAAAATGTGTTGGAAAAAAATGTCATGAATGCATCTAAAATAGCTCTGTCGGTAGCACGTAGATCGGTAAAAGCGGCAGGTGGCAAAAGGAAGGTTCGTACACCGAGAATAATACCGATTCCTAAAACTGGTGGAATATTACCATTAATACCAATTTTTGCCGGGTTATCAGCTTTGGGTTCATTAGCCGGTGGGGCAGCGGGAATTGTGCGCGCCATAAAAGCAGTAAAAAAAAGCAGCGAAGATAAAACCGGTGCCGGCCTGTATTTAAAATCGAAAGGAAATGGTTTGTTTCTAAAGCCATATCGTAAAGGTATGGGATTATTTTTAAATCGTAGATCAAAAAACTAATTGAATCCCTACCTCGAAGACCACTATCTAACATCGATATAGAAAAATATGCCAAAAAGAAAAGAATAGGACACTTTCGAGGCGTTTATATGAGGGATTTATTACCTAGACAAGGTCCTCGACGTTACGAAGCAGCAATAGTGAATTTGGATAGTACGCGTGGTGCAAGGACTCATTGGGTAGCTTATAGAAAAAATAATTCTAAAGTAACATATTATGACAGCTTCGGCGATTTACCCCCACCGATCGAATTGGTACGATATCTACAAACGGGATCGGAACCATCAAAAATTATTTACTATACATACGATCGTCAGCAGGATTTTGGAACAGTCTGGTGTGGACATTTGTGCTTAAAGTTTCTTGTCGAATCATCAGCGTAAAAGATGTCATCATCATCATCGTCATCATTAACACCGCAAATGGATCGCAATAACTATACTAAAATGTTGCAATCACTGAAAGCATTTCATCTAGCCGGTGGATTAAGGAAAATGACCGTGAAACAGTTAGAAAACATGCCCAAGGAAGTAATGATTGCATTAGCCCCAAATGAAATTCCATTCGTTTGGGAAAAGTTGCCCGAGCACCTTAAAAGCGATATCGATATATTAAAATATCAGTGCGGTTGCAAACATTATTTCAGCAGCAGCAGCAGCAATTTAATCGAGGTTAAGACTGATGAGGATGTTACGGCTAGAAAAATATTTTGTTGTTATTGCAAAATCAGCGATGTGCGCATAAAAGCAGAAAATAGCATAAAAACATCACTATCTAATGCAGTGAGAAAAGGTGTGAAGATGAATCTTTTTAAATGTTGCCGCTAAGAATAAAACCGAGATGTGTGATGTTTTAATGGTTAGTCATGTCTTATACGTTCACACTAACAGGACACTCGAGCGTCTTAAGCGCCGATTTTTATCCACCAGTCGAATTAAATAGAGAAAACAAATATGGTCTGGCATTGCTGGGATTTTACACATACAATTCAATTTTTAATGTGGACGAAAGCAACAATAAGTTTGCCTACATGAAGGAGGGTTACACCACCGAGTCGATACAATTGCAGATTCCACCTGGGGCCTATGAAATAGATGAGATAGGTAAAGCTATGTTGGAGGCTTTGGGGATTTCAACTGAAGAAAAGAACGATGGAATCTTTTACTTGGTCGCTAATAATAATACGCTGAAATGTGAACTGAAATCCCAATATACTATAGATTTCCGGGGAGAGGCGAGTATCGGTAAAATGTTAGGATTTAATCATACAGTGTTAAAAAGAGACAAAAAGCACGAATCAACCGAGATGGTGGAAATAATGAAAGTACGCATCATACGCGTAGATTGTAATATAATTTCCGGAGCATATATGAATTCGGTGGAAGGTCATACCTTGTTCGAATTCGATATCGACGTGGAGCCCGGTTACAAAATCAGTAAAGAACCACAAAATAATATTTATATGCCGTTAATGCCGGCAGGACGTCAGTTTATCGACAACATTACTCTTCGCATCTTGGACGATAGCGGTGATCTAATCAATTTTCAAGGCGAGAAAATAATCGTGAAATTGGAACTGAAGAATCTTTCATAGAAATGGGTTTTTGCTTCAATCGTCAATTGTGTGTGCTGTCGACTAAGATGGGGGAACCGCCGAAACATAATAAAAGTAAAAGAAGAGTTAACGTCAAGGTTAGTCGTCGTCCAGACGTTAGATCACAAACATCTCAACAGTTATCTGCCGAAGACTATAAATTTTTAAAATCAATCGGTCTTAAAGTGCGAAAATGATTTCCACCACCAGCGATAAAATAGAGGTTATCTCCGAGCTCATCTTGGACAATTCCATTATGAGTCTAGAAGAGCATACGTATAAACCATACGGATCTCCATCATTCAACAATTCGGATGAAGTCCGTATCCCCATTAATTTTCAAGATATTATACTGGATATCGCCGAAAGTTACATATATATCGAAGGAAAATTTAAACCCATAGACGCAACGAAAAGATGTTTTTTATCAAATAATGCCCTCGCATTTTTGTTCGATGAAATTCGCTACGAGATGGGAGGTGAGCAGGTCGCTGTGGTTCGTAAACCTGGAGTTACGACGACATTAAAAACCATGGTTTCATTCGGAAGTTTGCAACAAAGATCTCTCATGACGTGCGGATGGGGTCTCGACGAAGCAAACCAAGATATCGTAGACACGGCAAGTAACGTATTCTCCGGGAAATTACCCTTAAAATATCTTATGGGATTCGCCGAAGATTACGCAAAAGGTGTTTTCAACGTAAAACAAGAGCTTATTATGATTATAGCTCGCACTTTTACCAATTGTTACGTCGGCGAAGTAGAGGCAGAAATTAGTATCGACAAAATCGAATGGAAAATTCGTCACATCATTCCAGACGACAAGCAAAAATTGAAAATACTGTCTCGCATTAATAAAGGAGGAAACAATGCCAGTATTCAAATGGCATATCGTAAATGGGATCTGTACGAATTACCAGCTTTAAGGCAAACATCTTCCGACGTGTGGGCCTTGAGAACGAGTACAAGTCTGGAAAGACCGCGCTATATAATCGTCGGGTTTCAAGACAGCAATAATTGCGACAAGAAAGAAAAAAACGCAACCCAGTTTACCCACGCCGACGTATGCGACATTAGACTGTATCTGAATTCAACCGTTTATCCCTACGAAAGATGGAATTTAGATTTCGCCAAGAAACTGTACGCAGCAGCCTATTACAATTACGAAAACTTCCAAAGCAGCTACTACGGGCGCGAAATAAACGATCCGATGATAACGTTCGCAGAATATATGAAAAACCCCGTTTTTATTATCAATTGCAGTCATCAACCAGAGGCGATTAACTCATCGACAGTGGATGTAAAATTGGAGTTCCAAACGAGAAAGAATAAATTCCCCAAAGACACTAAAGTGTACGCATTAGTTATTCACGACTCATTTTTTAGTTATAATGTATTAAACGGTTCGGTGACCAATAAATCTATATTTTAATGTATCTATTATATGTAACACAAAATAATGTTCTTGAATCAATAAATTTGTAATGAGTGAAGTAGTAGTTTTATATTTATTTGAAACCCAACCAAAAAAAAAGCTGGCGGAAAAGCCCGCTCTTTAAGAAAAGAGTACGGGAATTTAGAAAATGGTGGTTTAATAAGTGGAAAAAAGAGCTTAAATAACACACGAAAAAATTTTTAAGGCAAAATATGAAAACAACGATTTAGAAAATTTGTAGGAAAGTAACGGTTAGGAATAGAGAAAAAAGTTATAAGAAAAAATTATAGAGGAAATCGAGTACTATAAGCAAGCATTTTTCTCGATAGTAAAAACGTAAAAAAAAAAATTCAAAAAAAAATTGAAAAATGGTGAATGCGCGCCAAAAATTTTTTTTCTACATATGGTAGTACTTTTCAAAATTCGGAAAGATGAAATTTTAAGAAAAGGGCTATAGTAAGTTAGTAATTTGGATTTTTTAAAGCGCTGTAGCTCGGGAACCGTTCAAGAGAGAGAAAAAATAAAAGCACTTTAATTACCTAGAATTTTGAGTAGAATACAATGGTGAAAAAAAAATTTGGAAAATCTTAAAAATGACAAAAAATTTAGACGAAAAAATTGAAATTCTCGAGTTAGGAGGCTAGAGCGCCGAACGAGAGTATGCGGAAGTTGTAGGGGAGGGTTTTTTTTTTAGTGTGCCTGCTCCGCGCTAACGCGCTACGCGGCACCTTACCTTGCCTGAAAATAATTAAAATATATGCATAATTTGCATTTTTTGTAAATATGTAGCAAAGTAATGGTTAGAAATATAAAAAAAATTTATTTGAAAAAAATGTAGAGAAAGTCTAGTACTATATGCTAGAAAAGTGGAGGGGGGTAGTTTGTGTCCATACCAGAGATACGGTGAGTTATAAAATCATATTATTCTCAAACTTATATAATGCATATATGCACTCCACCTTACCCCCTCCAACTTTTTGAATGTATATAGAGGCCGGTATTAGAATTATTTCATCATTACACATTCGATCGGCAAGATGGAAGATATACCAAAAAGGATCATTGGCATTGTCAGGCCATTCGTGCCCGGCAAAATATGCAAGTGTGAGGAGTGCGGGGGTGCCGCACCAGGAGCGGCACCTTCGGCACCGCCTGCAACGCCGACACCACCAGCGATGACGACGGTGCCGCCAATGAGAAGACCAAGGGCTGCACCTAGGTCGGTGTTAATATCGTTGGGTATTACTCCACGGTAGGCATTCCCCCCCCCCCCAGGCCCTTTTAGGGCCACAAAAACGGTCCTTTTCAGGACCACATTATATTTTGATCGTAGTTTAGTAATCGTCACTTATGGGGCGAGATATTCGTTTAACGACGATTTGTCTCGTAGCTTAAGTGCCAAGTTATATGCTTGAAAACCTATGAAAATGTTAACAGTTCAAACAAGGTTTCTATTATTTTTTTTTTGTAATGTATTCTTCACAAAATATTAAGAATAAGTCTTATTGTCTAAACAAATCTAATTCCTTATTTAAAGTTTTTGAAAAAATCAATAATTCTATAAGCTCTCACCAATACATAACATTTAGAATCCGTTGGTGGGGTGGGGGTAGTTCTATATATATGAGACTGGGTGAGTTACACAGTCATATATTCATCAACCCTCATACGATGAACATGGAGGAAGAAAGACCCGCCAGCCGAGGCTCATCCATCTTTAGTGATGACACCGTAGCCGACAACGTTGGAGACCTGCAAGTCTTCGACGACGACGACGAGGTGGATTTTGAAATTGACGTCCTACGTCGGGACGACTTGGATGAGCCGATTCCGCTAGTATATGACCATGATCCGGGTCTAGTGGAATTAGACGATGCGGGTGATTGGGTCTTACAAAGACTCGAAACTCCGTCGCCGCAGCCAGAGCCGGACTCGACGGAAGATGCGGTGCTGGAAATTCCAGCATCACCAACACCCGACGACCCACAAGGCCCCTGCGATTCGTCAAGCTGGTGGTCGACCAGCGAGGATGGGGCACCATAAGCCCCACACTCTCCCTGGCCCTTTTTAAGGGCACTCAACAACGGTCCTTTTCAGGACCACAAAATACTTTGATCGTAGTTTTAGTACATATTAGTACTTTGTTACTAATATTGTATGTATAGAATATACAATATTAGATACAAAGTATTAAAACTTTAAGTGCTGGTGGAACCCAGCTAAATCGTTCGTTCGTATTTGAGACCGCAAACAACTTTTGGTCTCAATACGTAATACGACATTTGTTTTCACCCCCCACCATTAATTTGTCTCTATATATACGACCACCAATACTTATTACAATCATTTTAGTTCAACATGTCTGCGACTCAACAACAACAACAACAACAACCCATCCAATGCCCTGTGGTAGATTCTACCACAGAGAATTGTCTGGAGTGGGAGTTGAACGATTCCAGATGGGATGAACTTTGGCGGTTCATCATCGAATATACAGAGGACAACACCACCACCCCCGCTGATGATGACGGGCCGTGCGACTCCACAACACAATAAAGAGTTGCATGTTTTACAACCAAACGGTCCTTTTCAGGACCACAAAATAATTTGATCGTAGTTTTAGTTGGTTATAATACTTTGTAACCAATATTTTATGTTTTTTTCATAAAAACATACAATATTGAGATACAAAGTATTAGAAGTTCTGGCGACAGAACCTTAACTTCATAAACCGAACCATGTTTTAGCATACTTGTAAATATTATCAGAAAATATTTACAACTATTGCTATTGTGTAGTTTTAGTGGATTATTCACTCTTTTTTTTTATTACCTAATATTATGTGGGACAGGGCCTATATGAAATAACACACAAAAATAAATTTTCAAGTCATTTTTATTCTCATTATAAAATATAAAAATTTGATCAAACACTTTTTTTTATTAACTACAATATATATATATATATATATATATATATATATATATATATATATATATATATATATATATATATATATTTACAAACTTAATACTATAAATTAAAAGCTAATATCTACAACTACCTAACACCTACTACATAATTTATTAAAGTCCTCTAATTGTCTTTTTAACCGCGCAGATTTCACCTTTTTTATCTCTAATTGTCTTTCAAGTTCTAAAATGTCACTGTCACACTCGTTCACTTCTTTCACTAAGCGTTTTTTCATTTCATAAATGTCTGTCAATTTGCTCTTCTGAGAGTTGGTGAAGTCTTCGACCCACTCCGGTTGCGATGGCTCGGAATATATTAACGAAGAAGAAGCGGTTTTATTTTGTGAAGACGATGACGATGACGACGACGAAGCAGCGGAAACTTCATCGCCTTCAAAACACCGCTTAAACCGCTTCTTCATGGGTTTCCGGCACCCCAATATCGGCGACAGTGGAGCTGATGAAGACTTCACCTCCGACACTATTTCATTCTCTACGCTGGCCGGTGTTGGTGGCGTTGGTGGTGTTGGTCCATCGGGGCCTTCTATGACTTCCACTTCTACCGACAATGGCTCTTTTGGTGCTGTTTTTAGGAAGTCGGGTAATGGAACAGGGGTGGAGGGACGCTTAAAGTTAAACTTTTTCTTCTTCCCTTGTCCCACACCTTTAATCGCCGAATAAAATGTTTTTTTATCGGCGATTTCCGACTTCCGCATAGTCAAGAGCTTTTTCAATTTCGAAGCTTTCGGAGAAGATTCCCTAGGCCGCGATGATTTTCGCACAACCACATCACTAATCACATTTATCTTTGGCTCCTTCTCCTCCGTCCAGCATTCGAGGAATTGCGCTGCCGACTGAACTAACTCTTCGTCGCGACCATCATTGAGGGCTCGGTCTTCGGCATCTTCATGCTCCACGCCATTCCAATTCTCGAATACCCCCGGACTTAACACTTCCAAACCACTCATGTTATCCAGCATGCCTTGCTGCGAACCGCAGCTCACGTCAAGAGCATCTAAAAGAGACCGTACACTCGACATTTTCGATATTAAAACTCACACAATTAACTTTTCTTAGCACTGTACTGTTTGCTGTTCTGACGAACTGTGAAGAGCTCGAGCCAGCAAGTCTGCTTTTATGCCCATTTCCCCCACTACACCACCTTAATTCCTTTTGTTCGATGCATTAAGTATAATATTTAAACTTGTCAGATGCAAGGCCAAGGGCAAGGCCGACGTAACCGGCAATACCAGGGTCGTTTTCAAGGTTGTAATTTTCATGGATTTTTTTTTGTCCCTGTCAAGGTTATTTTAAAGAAGCATATAAATATAGTACTAAACTTGTTAGATGCGAGGCCAAGGCCAAGGTCAAAGTACCCGTCAATGTCAGGGTCGTTTTCGAGGTTGTAATTTTCAAGGATTTTTTTTTTTGGTCCTGTCAAGGTTATTTTAAAAAGTAATACATAATTAGAGTACCGCGATTGAAAAGTACAACATATTCAAACATCATGTTGCCAACTGATGAACAACCTAGTGAAGCAGCCAAAACATACAGTCATATACCAAAAGCTTTTTATTTAACTTGTCATCATTGTAAAAGACTAGGTATCTGCTGGCGAAATGATCTTACGTACGACTTCAACTACATTGACCTTTTCAGGGTTAAATTTGTACAATGCGGCTTTTGTGGACTAGTTTACTACCAGTTCAAGGACATTAATGAACGTGCCATCCAGAGAAGAAATTGGGTCATAGAAGAAGCTTACCTGTACAGAAGAAATTAACATGAATTTTATTTCTTAATTTTTAATTTTTTTTGTTTGTTATATTTTTTATTTTTTTTAATAATAAAAAGTAAACTCAATCTTTTGTTATATTTTAATTTTTTTTTCAATAAAACAATAGTAAAATGAATCTGTACGTGTATTTATTAAACATCACCTAAAATACGTTTTGCAATCCATATTTTTCTGCAGAGTCCGTTTATTAATGAAATAGAACCATATATTAGGGTGAAATCTAATGGTTTCAAATCAGTCTCACATAACAATGTCAGAAGTAAACACTATTGATAAATTCGGTCGCAAAAGAAAATTTAAGGATTTTAACTTTATGCGAGGTCCTTCAGGAATAGGTTTTAAACTTACACCTAATGGAGATTACGACATGGGAAGCAAAAGATTGTGCTATTTAGCAGAACCTCTTGAAGGAGACGATGCGACCACACGAAATTATGTTGATAATAACCTTGCTCAGTGTGTGCAAGATACGCAGAAAGCTTTACATGACTCAACAATTGTTATTAAAGATATATTCAGAAACCAACTTGAAGGTTACGTACGCAAGAAATTAATTGAAACCGGTCAAGATGTGACAGAATTTGATTATAGACTCTTGCCGATGACATATTGAGGTAGCGTTAATTATCTTATCTATAATCATTTTTGTCCCATATTAATTAGTAACTATTTTAATAACCTACAATTAAAATTTCATAGTAATAAAGACACTCTGGAAGTCTGGTCGTTCAACTTCTCTCTTGCTGTTTTAGTACCAAACACTACGGTTATTAAAGCTTACCACAACCATGACTCAGATCTTCAGGACTCAGGAAAGGCTGCTCATTAGTTGGTCAGTAGACATCTCTGGTCTTGTAGATCTCGCAGCAGCGCGCTCGCCAGTTAATTCGCGTGAAGGTTTTAATTAAATTGAATAAAACAAGTTTCTCAAAACAACTTAGTCTATTGAACAAAAATAAATAGAATAAACGAACTATGTACAATGAGAAACTTAAGAGTAAATTTGGATTATAATTAAAAAGCTTAAAACTACAAGCTCTTTAGGCCGTTCTGATATTCCCCTTAATGAAATAAACCCAAATTTATTTGTTTAATTAAAAGTTTAAGTGATGGTTTACTCCCTTCCCCGGTAGAAAATAGAGTAAATTTCCCCTTACTATTTGAAATGCTGTCTGGAAGAATGTAAAAAAATTTAAGACAAAAATAGCAGAAAAGACAGCAGAGAAAAACCTTCTTACACTGGTAAAACACTAAAATGCACGCCAAACTGACTTAGACGAATTCAAAATCGTAACTGCCCTTAATTAATTTCTCAAGATCCAACTCAACTTCCATCCCTTAGAACCGCCCTTCTCCCTCTTAGATGCGTTGGTTCCGGCATGCGTGCTTTCCCACCAATAGAACGCCCTTACGCGATGCATCTCCGCGCGCAAAAAGATAGTTTCCGTTCCCGAGCGTCGGTGTGTTTCGGTACCCTGGTTCATAGATGGCATGAGTCATCCATGCGTCGAATTTAATTTGATTTAATTAGGACTGACCAGAGCTCAAACTTATAATTACTTTATATAAATGTTATTAATATCTATTCTACAGCTACTCTAAAGGTTGCGTGACCAGATCCCATAAAAAAACCCCAAGGTTTTAACCATTTTCTCTCTTTCTTATTCTTATTTTCGTCAATTGGGGAAAAATGGGTAACAGTCGCGAACTTTGTACATAATAACAAATACTAATATTGCATTTTGGCGATTTTATTTAAATATTCTTTTGTTTTCTTATGATGGGAAAATTTGCTCAGTTTAAGTAAAAGAATGCTCTCTCACGGTCGCCACATGTGGCTATCACTTTACAACTTGACCTGAGACCCTTAACGATATGGTTTTTACGATTATTAGTTACTTTGACAGTTTATATCAAAAACTTCGAGAGGGTGGCATAGTTAAGTTTTTGTGTCAACAAATTCCTCAAGTTTATGTTGTTTTTTCAGAAAAATAAACTACCCCAAAAGTAATAAAACTAGGCTTAAGTTTGTTGATGGGTTTATATTTCCCGGATGTGTGACTATTTTTGGCCAGACATAAGATAAACAATTTTAACGGTCCAAATCTTTATACAGAGGGGGACTCAAGTAAATTCTTCCATTTAGTAAAATTTAATTTAGAGTTAATAAATGTTAAAATTAGTAAAAATCACAATAAACTTTTGTTCCCTTACAAAGAACTTAGAGGATACATTGATGATACTGTTATTGCAATATATGAACTTAGGCAAGACGAACTGCGTGATGAACTTAACTCTAGAATGTTGAAAATTGAAAAGACTATGGAGGATCTTGTCAGCAAACCTGTTTCACATTAAACATTTACTCGTAGACCTGTGCGTTTAATTTACTATTAGACAAATTTTTCAACAATAACTTTTACAGTTTGTTATTTGTCGACACTTCATTATATTTATAATTTTAAAATAAAGGTTCAATAAAAAAGCAATCAAGTAATGAATACATGTTTTTTATTTAAAAAAAAAAAAACAAAAAAAAAATTACAATACTATCGTTACATATTAATGTTGTATGTTTAATAGAAATAATAAAAACAATACAAATAATGAAATATGGATTTTCCAGATTACGTGCTGTCGTGACTTAGAAATGATTCCAACACGGTGACTAAATTTGCTAAGTTTTCTTCCGGGTCTGTTTTGTAAAAATCTATGTCTGCATGCCCCAAGGTAGAGTTTTGGTTGAACTGGGAATTACATAACGTTTATCATCGCTATGTGACAATGCTACTTTATTTATTATGTTGGTATAAATGTTATGTAATTCACTTCTAAATGTCTTCATCTTTCTTAATATCAAACCACCCCGTTCAACAATTCTTTGGTAGTCTTCCTGATGAAGGTCTTTCTCGATAACACATTTTTTGATACCTTTGGCTTTTTTAAATTCATTATTAATGGACTTTACATAATAAGCCTTCGCGCCGGTACCATAAAAACTTATTATCGGATCACCAGGAAACTCATCTTTCATTCTACCAACTACAGAATTACTTTTAATTATGTTGAAATTATTAATTTCGGGGTAATTTGATGTATCAAATTTTTCGGGGTTTTCTGATATAGTTTGATAAAAGTTTTCCGTATACACTTTTAATATAAGCGAGTCAGTATCGGTGTAAAGTAACGAAGCATCATCACCAAACTTGGATTTAATAAAATTATAATAAAAATCGTATATTACAGTCTTTGATATATCCAATATGGAAAAACCGATATAAATTGGTTTATTGCACAATATTTTAACTTTATTCATATGTATAGCAACAAAGTTCTCGGTAAATATCGAGCTACTATTGAAATTGGGGCGGGATATTAGTGCTCTAGCTCCATTTCTGCCTACACTGTTCTCCCAATGTGTTACTAATTTTATATCCTTTCGATTTTCCACATTTTCCATAGTTTTACCAAATATCGCGTTATTTTTTAATTTAAAAGTGTCCTTCGCAAATTTTGTGGTGGCCTTGTTACGTAAATTGGTATTAAAATCAATATACGATTTTAGCCATTTTGATTGCTTAAACTGTAATACTCGATGGGTTTGCATTACCACTAAGCCGTTGGCGATGGCTTGTTTTAAAGTTCTATAGTGTACAATGTATTTTTTTTTATCTTGTAAATTAGGAATTAATTTCGGTAATTTAGCGTTTTCTGTTGGCGGTATGATATTTTCTACTAGAAATGGAAGATCAGAATGTGCATCATGCAACTCAGTCGGATAAGCACATCCACTTCCAAAACGTAGCCATGTAAACTATCATCACCAACAGCCATAATATTTAAATCCAGAATTTCGCGCTCGCTTAACCATCGAAAACCACCATATGGTAATGCTTGTGACATACTATGACCATATAGATTTGTAGCATCAAGGTATGTTATAAATGAAGAAGGTTTTGTTGGGTCATAGTCTGGTAAAAAAATATTATTAGCGATGTGCTTCCTTTCTGTACACTGGCTTATGCCGCCGCGTATACCTTTCTTAAAAAAATGTATCATGTCTATATCAGTTAAGAGCTCTAACTCTACCTTAGTCATACGTAGCATACAATCAAATGATAAACTTGGAAGGGTATAGTAATGTGCTGGATCAAGTTTATCGAATTTTAAACAATTATTCCGAAATTGCTCAAAAACATCACACAATAGCAACACATCTGATTTTAAATACACGTCCGAATAGTCCCCCAAAGTTTTACACCCAAACAAGCGCCATACTTCTTTTGCTCTTCTATAGCTTTCATCGCTAATATGTTCTTCCCGTAAATTATCATAAAATTCATCTTTACTTGGAAGACATGTATTTTCCATTTTTTCTATAGAGTCAATAAAGCTATAGGGAAAAACACCCTTTTGACGCATCAAATTAAATTGGTTGATATTTGAAAAATGTTTCCGCGTTTCAATAAAATCGTCGTCGTTTAAACCGCTGCCTAAATTTTCCAAAGACGTTGACAGAAATTTAAAACTATCAATAAATCGCAACTTTAAATATTTCCTCTTGACTTTTCCACATTTACTATCAAAATAATCGTGCACATAAATGCTTTTGGTAAATGATATGTACTTTTCCTTACTTTGAGCCAAAACACCAATTTTATCCCCATATTTACATAACTCTTTTATAAATAAATGGCTGTCGTAGCCGCTTAAGTTATGAAATATGATAGGGATAAAAGAGGGTAATTTATAATTTAAATTACAAACGGAATGTGCAGCACCAAATCTTTTTGCACCAGTTATGTGACAGTGGTCTCGTACTTTAATCTCACCCTCTTCAAAAGGGCCTTCACATATACCACATATTTTAGCATCATTAAACTCCCTTTTTTCTTCAGGCGTTAACGGTTTCATAGGCTTAATGTCTTTTAAATATGTGTTGTATAGAGCCCTTAAATCACACTCGATACGATCCACAAAGACTTGAGCTGCATTATTCCCCCGAAATAGCTCAAATTTCGAAAGTGAGTCGTCAAAAGAGCATTTAATTAAATAAGCAAAAGAATATGGTTCATGTTTAAAACTTTTTACAGTGTAAGAATTTTGTGGGTTTGGTTGTACCGTTTCAACGGGTTTTAAAACAGATTCGAAATCTGCATAAACCACGAATGGAACGCGCATTTGCTTTTCTATACCCTCGAATTTTAAAATATTTTCCGGCACACTCTTTCCAAATTTATCGATTTTTAAATCCATTGAGGGTGTTTGCGTGAAAATGTGGTTACAATCGTAGCTTTGATGTAAAGTTAAAGCTGACGGTGTACTAAAATAAATGAGGCAACCATCACAGAAATATATTTTATGTTATTGACAACTAATTTGACTTGAAACTAAACGTAATAAATCCCGAATCCAACAATAATGACTCTTTGAACAAGTCGTATCACAAAAATGTTCACCGCCATCTTTACTACTACAGTCTTTTGTAATTAACAATAAATTTACATGCCTATCCAACTTTTTTGACGCATACCTCAGTGGACCAATAACTTCATGTATTACTTCATTATTTTCATATTTAGATTCCAGACCGTATACGTTAATTGATATGTTGTTCATTTCCTCAAATTTTTTAATGTCACGTAATTTTACTGGAAAATCCATACCTGTTACATTTAGCACTCTAGAAAAATGGGGGTAGGATGTCTTCTGTGAAGGCTCTGCTGTTGGAGGAAACAATGCTGATGTTACAGCCCACGCAAAGCAAAATTCGTCCTGGTTAATCACATTGACGACAGCTCCTTTCTTTTCAATAGAACACGGCAACTTGATGTATGATGAGCCACCCATAGGCATATACTTGTTGATACCAACTTCCAAGTATAAAATTCGCACAAGAGCCCATCCTATAACAAGAAAAATAATATATAAAAATCAGTTTAATATATCGGGTTTTGATTTTTCCATACCTGAATCTTTCTCCTGGAACTCTGTCGCCTGCGTTTTTATTAATTCGGTGAAAGAATGGTAAACGGCATCCAAATCACTTTCTACACTAATTATTTGATTAGCAGTGTTGAAGGATTTTTCACTGAATATTTCTTGTGATGGAAGCATGTACTCGCCAACAGCTGTCATGTTAACTTTTAAAGCATGATGCACACGCAATAAATTATTAACAAGTTCCACCACCTTGGATTTAATGTCTGCAAAGAACATTACGTAATCGGAATGCTCCATATCACTGCTAACCCGATAGGTTGCAATTCTCCTTTTGAAGGCACATTCAACGAGTTGCACACCATGACATACCGGCAAACATGAATTATTTTTATGTTGTTGTGTTCGTTTATGCGCCGACATATGATTTATTGGAACATCTACATTACATGTAGCGCAATTAATTACCGGAATCGTCGATGTATACTCTTCAATTCGGAGCCGTTTTCCTCCAGGCACTTCATTAAATCTCGCCGCACACGATTCTCTTTGATGACGTCTCATATTATAAATATTAGTAAACTTAGAACCGCAATTTTCACAAACATATGCCATGATTTGTCAAATATTAACACATGTACTACCTATACAAGTCAGAGCCAACTGATGAATGAAACTGCCCCATACCTTATATAAAACCATTCAAGGTCACCCCCAACCACGTAACATATCTTCAAGGTCACACACCCAAGATGACCTTCAACAAAGTCAAGGTCGTCTCGACCAAGGTCAAGGTCAAGGTCACACACACAACCTTGAACACAAGGCCAAGGCCAAAGCACACGTGCACTTTCAAGGTCAATGACAAGGACATGTGGGCGGGGCAAAAGAGGGGTGAAGCAAGGTCAAGGTGAAGGTCGAGGAGTGGGGGGATAGAGCGAATCGGGTTATGTTCACTACTCGTGTTAAATCTACACTATAAACAACATTAAACAATAAAATATAACAAAAACAAAAATTTAAATAATAAATTGTGTTTGCACTGGTGAACATTACGTATCTAATTCATAATCAAAGTCAGTGAAACTATCTTCGCTCATATTAATTATAATTGGTTCCTCTATCTCAACGATCATGAGATCGAGTTTCCACATTTTGTTTTATTCTTTTATTATATGGATTTTTCCCAATTTTCCGCAGTAACTTTATTTACAAAAAACATCAAAAGTTCAGTTAAATTACTAATTTTGTAAGTTGTGTTATTTCAAGCAACTCTACCTTTTACTTGAGAGAGATATTTCCTTCTCCAACGGACAGTTTCCGGACGATCTATAAGAACAGATTTCCTATCTGATTTTTTCCAGCAAAAATTAAGTTCTCTGAGCAATTTCCCGAGCTCAGTTCTTTTAATTTCAGTTAAATCCCGATCTTCATTGATTTTAATTAGAATTTTGTCGACAGTTGGGATCGACCTCTCATAATAAAATGTATGCATGTACAGGGTGAGTCAACGATTGGATGAAGTAGGTTTGTGCCTTTTCGGTGAAATTAACAAAGAAACTATATTTATTGTTTGATACAGTTTATTTTTACGCAGATTTTAAAAATATTTAAGACTCTACAGGGTGAGCCAAAAAACTAGGACAGCATAAAGTTGTATTTTTTTTAAATAGAACACCCTATAAACGAATCGTATTTTCGATTTAGCTTATAATTTTAAATCTTTTTTATTAAGGGTTTACTATAACAAAACTTTATAGTTTCTGAGATAATTAAGTTTAAAGAAAAAAAGTCACATTTTCAAGCATCAATTCAATCCTAAATAACGTTTTCAATTTTGTGACAAATATATTCAAATTTGGAATTTAGCAAGGCCAAGGACAAGTTAACATAATTTTTACCTAATATTTGCAATAAAAGCTACAGGGTGTTGAACACATCGGCTCAAATTTCAACAAGTTTAAATGAATAAATATCTTTTTTTTTAAATGGTACACCCTGTATATTTTTATGTTATTTAATAGAGTAATAAAAACCCTAAAAGTTTTGTTCAATATATCCTATACCTATTTATAATAGTTTTTGAGATATTTCAGTTTTTCTTATTTTCCATACTTTTTTACAGAAATAGTCTTCATTTTCATAGTAGCAATGACAAAAACAATGTAAAAGAACATTTCAAATTTATAACCGCAATCGCTTCTTTTGGTTTTTATGTAGTGTAGTTTGTTTTTTTTGCATTCATCTTATATTGTAAAATGAATTTTCCAAAGAATGAGTTAATAGATATGATTTATACAATAGGATAGGCTCAAAAAATTGCCTTCTTGCTCAAAGAATTTACAAAATGAAGTATCCTGGTCGACACCAGCCTAATACCCATACTTTTTAAAACTTAATGCAAAGATTTGATTCTTCTGGTACTGTTGATTATCCAAAACGTAAAGTGGTCAACAAACCAGTAACTAATGAAGAAAAAGAACTACAAGTATTGTTAAATGTTCAGGAAAATCCTTATATTGGTAGCCGTCAGTTAGCAGCATTATGTGAAACATCACAATCCATCGCTCATCGTACCACCAAGAAATATAGGTATCATCCATATCACATGGAATTACACCAAGAATTGCATGGACAGGATTTTGAAAGTCGTGTAAACTTTCGTCGTACAATAAATGCGGAGATTCAATTAAATCCAAATTTATTATGCAAGGTAATGTTTAGTGATGAAGTTACTTTTAGAAGTAACGGTGCCGTAAATAGACGCAACATGCATTATTATGCCACAGAAAACCCATTTTGGATTAAAGAGGTGCAACATCAAAACCACTGGTCATTAAATGTTTGGTGTGGTATTCATCATAATCGAATTATTGGACCCCCCTTTTTAATGAACCACTAAATGGCCATAGTTACCTGAACTTTCTACAAGAAGAACTACCCCAACTGCTTCAAGGTCTCGATAGGGATGAGCTCGACAGTATGTGGTTCCAGCACGATGGTGCGCCTCCGCATTACCATCGTGAAGTTCGTGCGTTTTTGGACCAACGATATCCGCAAAAATGGATTGGACATGGGGGTTTCATTGAGTGGCCACCAAGGTCTTGCGACATCACCCCATTAGATTTCTTCCTATGGGGTTATATTAAAAATAAGGTGTATGTTAATCCACCAACAACAGTGGAAGATATGCGAAACAGGATAGGGATACCTGTAGAACAATAACGCCACTAATTTTGTCCAGGGTCCGAGAAAATCTGCAAAAAAGACTAAATTTGTGCATTGCACAAGAGGGTCGTTTATTCGAACACTTATTAAAAAGAAATAATTAATCTCAGTATTTAATAGGTAATTTTTTTGTTTCAATTTAGTATAAAAGTAAATATGTCTTTGCCTTGTCGTTATTGTTGTGTTAATTTTTTCACATTATGTTTAATTAAACTATTGCCATTGTAATATAACGAATAATGTATTTCATCATATTTAACCACATTCTGTTTGTTTCTGTAGTTTCTTTTTATTATTTTACATGGCTACTATGATAATGAAGACTATTTCTGTAAAAAAGTATGGAAAATAAGAAAAACTGAAATATCTCAAAAACTATTATAAATAGGTATAGGATATATTGAACAAAACTTTTAGGGTTTTTATTACTCTATTAAATAACATGAAAATATACAGGGTGTACCATTTAAAAAAAAAAGATATTTATTCCTTTAAAATTGTTCAAATTTGAGCCGATGTGTTCAACACCCTGTAGCTTTTATTGCAAATATTAGGTAAAAATTATGTTAACTTGTCCTTGGCCTTGCTAAATTCCAAATTTGAATATATTTGTCACAAAATTGAAAACGTTATATAGGATTGAATTGATGCTTGAAAATGTGACTTTTTTTTTTAAACTTAATTATCTCAGAAACTATTAAGTTTTGTTATAGTAAACTCTTAATAAAAAATATTTAAAATTATAAGCTAAATCGAAAATGCGATTCGTATATAGGGTGTTCTATTTAAAAAAATACAACTTTATGCTGTCCTAGTTTTTTGGCTCACCTAGTCCTAAATATTTTTAAAATCTGCGTAAAAATAAACTGTATCAAACAATAAATATAGTTTCTTTGTTAATTTCACCGAAAAGGCACAAACCTACTTCATCCAATCGTTGACTCACCCTGTACAACTCCTTTTATTGTATTTTTCGTCTCTTCTTCCAACGAGGTTTTTCGTCTGCTCTAATCTCAAATAATATATAAAAACAAGTGAAAATAAGATAAATCGCTAAGGACACACTGTAAGGTGTACTTTGCTCACTGACAGGAATTAAATTGAACTATCAGAAATTTTATTGTTGCAATAAATTTGAAAACGCTTATAATATTTAAATATAATTAGATTTACGGCACTTCTCAGTTACCTGCAGTACTGGAGCAGGTACGTTGGAGGTTTAAGTAACAGTTTTATTAGTCTCTTTAGTTCTTGAATAGAGTATAGGAATGTGTATGTAACTGCCCCCCTCCCCTTCTAAGAGCTTTGAGTCCAGGAAAATAGAACTGATTCTGCCGTTTATATTAGGAATGTGTATGCTGCTGGCATACCCCCTCTCCAAGAGCTTCAAATTCAGAAAAATAGACCCGACCCTGCCTTTTACACTAGATATGGGAATGTTTCCGGCGTCTTCCCCCCGGCCCCCGTCGACAACTTGCGTTCGCTTGCCATATTACCATACGGTACTTTTGTGATATCACCGCCCCCCCTCCCCCAAAGAGAGAGGCTGGATCCGCCCCTGTATGGATCCGTTGAGAATTTGCCTCGAATATGTCAGAATTTTCCTTCAATCGCAAAAAAGGATTGAAAATCGATTTTCTCACATGCAAAAATCAACAAAATTCTTGAGGAAAAGCCAAAACCTATAAACCAACAGACTATATAACGAACAACCTCAAACGCACAAAACATATACCCACAAACCCTAAACTTATTGGATTTATAGGTGTATAGGTTTATGGTTTGTTGATTGGGAGTTTGTATGTTTTGGGTGTGTGGGTAATAGGTTTATAGGTTTTTGGGCTTGTGGGTCTTAGGTTTGTGGTTATATGGTTTATGGGTTTGGAGAATGAGAATTTTGTTGATTTTAATGTTATTAAATTTTTGTATAATTGATTTTCAATCCTTGCTTTACGGAAAATCCTGACGTAATGAAGGTAAATAGGTTAAGGTTAAAGGTTAAAGTTTATTTCGCTTCTGAATATTACAAACATTGATTATAAAAAAAGTACGATGAATGAAGATTATCAGCTCGTCATTTAAAAAATATATACAAAAAGGTGATAGAGTTTGGTTATGAAGTCCACAGCGAAAGAAGGGCAAATTGCCTAAGTTGATGCCATCATGGGAAGGACCAAATACTGTTCTGAAAAGAATTAATGAGGTTGTTTATAGAATTCAACGCAGTCCCAAGACTAAAATGAAAGTAGTATATCCACACAGGTTGAAGCCATACCATGAAGATATGGAAGCTGATCGGGACGATCAGAATTAGGAGGGGGGACAGTGTTACGAACGACTAAAAGACAACTTATTAATACGTCCAAATCATCTTCATTATAATACGCCTAAAAGAATAGTGTATCGATGCGTGATATTTCTAGATAGATCTCAACTTTTATGATCTAGATTTATATAGGAATTTCCATAGGTATATAAATAGAGATAGGATAAACGTAGCGGAAGGAGTCGTATAGTTGTATAGTCAAGTGTTGTTTAGTGGTATTTGAATAGTGAAGATTAAGAAGTGGTAATAAGACAGTTGTGATACTATAAGTTTGGACGTATTAGTGAAAGTGTTGCGTTTCAATTGTGCAAACCCAGTAGGCGATTTTAAAGAGACAAAATCGTAACAACATAAACAGTTGAGAATTTTATCGTTTCTACTAAATTTATAAAATCATAATTCACAATAATAATGTTTATTGAGTTATAATTTATACTTTTGGAGTTTACGTATTTGGAGTTAAAATGCGCTCTTATTATACAGGTGTCCCATTTTATTCCACCCACACCAATAACTAGGTAAAAACGAATGATAATGAAAATTGACCTCTACCAAAGTTGAAAAGTGCCATGGAAAACAATTTAGAGTGTTCTCCAATTTGACCTTGGATGTGATTTTCCAGGTTATTTCAAGGTCAATTTAAAATTTTTAAGTGGGGATTTGTTGGCTTGGGATTTATGGGCTTGGATTTTGCAGGCTTGGGGTATGTTGGCTTTGTTTTTGTGATCTCTAGTTCTGTAGGCTTGGAGTTTGTAGGCTTGTGTTTTGTTTGCTTGGGTTTACCGGGTTTTGGTTTTATGGCTTTGTGTCCTGTGGAATTATTATAAAGGGATTTATAGGCTTAAATTTTGTGAGCTTGGGATTTGTTATCTCATGTTTTGTAGGTTTAGGTTTTTTAAGTTTTGGAGTTTGTAGGCTTGTGATTAACAGGTTAGGGTTTTGTGGACATGGGGTTTGTGGGTTTCGGATTTACGGTCCTAGGTTTTATGGGCCTTAGGTTTGTGGAATTGGATTTTGTGGGCTTAGATTTTGTAGAATTGGGTTTCTAAATTGCCAAATCTATCGGATAAGTATATTAGAGTTTCTGTCAACGTTGTTGGCCTCAAATATTCCCCTTCGTATTGGAATTGCGTTAGGTATGATGGTGTCGCTGGATGGCACTTGCAACTGGATCCTAGTTCTCCAGGTAATCATTATAAGTATAATGTATTATTATCGTTTAAAAGTAACCAAGAGATGAATATTCGTTATTTTGTAATTTCATTTTTACCAGTAATGAAAGAAATATTTCAAACCAGTTGGGAAAAATGTCCCAACAAGTTAGAATAAGTAAGATGGTAGAAAACTCCAATCAGTTTTGAAAAGTATCACTTTATATGTTAAAAATTAGAAGAAATAATATTACTAAAAAGTCTTTTGTATTGTTGTTATATCAAAGAAAGTTTCGTGCGAGAAATTTTAAAACAATTGTGTTATTAAGAACAAATAAACTTACCAGTAGAAAGCTATTAATAATAATAAGTTCTTTGTTGTGACTTGTATATGCCTTTTCAAATATAGATCTGTATATGATAGCGAAGTAGTATGAGGCATTAGCCCAGTAATATATATAAATTATGAATAATCCATCTGCAAATATTTTATTAACGAGTTCCAAAATCATTTGCATTTTGAAAAATATTTTTCTACAGTTTCGAATATTTCCTAGGAAAGTTTTTTTATTTCTGGCATCACATAATTTTAACGAGAGATTTAAATCCCTAAATCCTTTTTGGAGTATGTATATCAATTCGACAAATAGGAGAAGAAATATTTTTAAATAAAAATTGTTAGTTGTTCTAGAAATTGCAAACAATGTTTTCCCCGCATTGCATCCGATCCATACAAATCGGACAGTCACAATAAAAATTAAGAAAGAGATAGATAAAAATCTTAGAAAGTTGGCCTTTGCATTATTGTCTGTCCTGGGAAACCAGTTAACAGAATTATCTATTTGTTGCAATAAAACTAATTCTTTAAATAATTTTTGCCAATAACTCCGGTAAAAGATTGAAGAGGCTAATATAAAAATCATTACAAAATATCCTAACGTGACGTTAACTCTAGTTAGAACATTATGAAGAAATAGTGCATGCCCCACGGCATAAGACGGTGTCGTTTTTAAAGCATTGACGTATAATATAGTGATTCCCGTAAAAAGAAACCAAGTCAGAAGGAAAAATAATTTGTCATATTTTAATTTATTGTCACGAAAATTATATAGTGGAATAAGACCCCAAATGCTGTAGTATGTGTTAACAAACTTATAAAAAACTAATATATTTTCCAACTGTTCAGATACTTTCACAAAAACGCGCCTCATTGAAAAACAGAACGCACTGTTCCCCATGGCAGACTATTAACGATTCATTTTATGTTGTTAATAAACAAATTAAAAAGTGTTTAGTTTGTATTGACCTTATTTATAAATTATTTATCAGTTCATTTGCTTAATGAGTGCATTTATGGAGAAGGTTGCCAAAGGGGCTGCAGCGGGAGGGTTAAGGTGATCAAGGTGGGCGGTGGCGACCACATATTCTCTTCGATTTGCTTTAATCTTTAATGTCAAATAGAAGGCAGGCAGTCGCATATGGTGGAGAGCTTTCTGGGCCTTTGGTGGTACGGTGTGGACAGTATTAGGACCTATATATGTATATATATATATATATATATATATATATATATATATATATATATATATATATATATATATATATATATATATATATAAGCGCGGATCCCCCAAGAGCTTTCAGTTCAGGAAAATTGATTTAGCCTCTTATACAATAGTTTATTCAAGAACTAGAGAGAGTAATAAATCATTTTTTACCTTTTCTTTCTCCGTCTTTAGTCCGGTGTCATTGGCAAAATCTGTTAGACACATGTATTTTTCATAGGAATGGGTTAGAAATTTTATAATCAAAAATACCGGCCTATAATAAAAAACTATTTAACTATAACTATAATAAAGGACTATTTAGGTTAGATAACAATATGTATTTGGAAGTGTGAAGTGTTAAAAGGATTTTAATCCTTGTCATAGGCGTCGGAAGGAGGTTTATTTTATCACTAAATATTTATGGCAAAGAATATTATTTCGGTAATAAACTTAATAGAAAAATTCTTTATAATATTATTTTATTTCTTATGATTTTTTAATAATTCACATACATTACAAAATATAGATTATTTTGACATTTTTAACACAAATCACAACTGTATTTTTATTATTTTTAATTTTTTGCATCGAAACCGTTTTAGGCACATTCAGACTAAAACGTAGCCTTATTCTCTCAAACAATTCTAAGTTATAATTTAAATACTTACAAAATACTCATGGTCAAAAATACAACAAGTTAAACAAATATCAAAATAAATTCGTTCATATAATATTAAAAATTTTTTGGGGCTATCGTTCATTTTATTATTAATTAAAAACATTTCTAGGACATTTGATGTTTCAGTTTATTTATTTCTTAAACCATCTGCAGAATTACAATTAAACACTTAAAAGAGAATCAAATGTCATTAATTTTTATGTTACAGTTAAAATTAGACCTACTTATTTTTATTTCTATTGCACTGACATCTTAATTTAATTTACTTTATTATATGGAAATCCGATAGTTCCAAAAAAATAAAATAAACATGTTAATTCTACACGCTTAAGAAAAAGACACAAATACAATAATAAAATAATAAAAAAATTACGGCTAATTGGAATTAATTATATATAAAATTAAAGAGAGGGACACATTAAAATAAAAATATATAAAAAAATAAAAAAATATATAAACAACATTAATCAATAAAATACAACAAAAACGAAAATTTAAATAATAAATTGTGTTTATACTGGTAAACATTATGTATCTAATTCATAATCAAAATCAGTGGAGCTGTCTTCGCTCAAATTAATTATAATCGGTTCCTCTATTTCACCGATCATGGGATCGAGTTTCCACATTTTGTTTTATTTTTTTATTATATCGATTTTTCCCAATTTTCTGAAGTGACTTTATTCAAAATTCTTTCAAAAGTTCAGTTAAATTACTAATTTTGTAAAATGTGTTATTTCTAGCAACTCTACCTTTTACTTGAGAGAGATATTTTCTTCTCCAACGGACAGTTTCTGGACAATCTATAAGAACAGATTTCCTATCGGGTTTTTCCCAGCAAAAATTAAGTTCTCTGAGCAATTTCTAGAGTTCAGTTATTTTAATTTCAGGTAAATCCCAATCTTCAATGATTTTAGTTCAGGTCAGTGAATCAACAGACACTGTTGACGTTTTTCATTATATATATATATATATATATATATATATATATATATATATATATATATATATATATATATATATATATGTACAACTTCTTTATTGCAGTTTCCATCTCTCCTTCCAATGAGGTTTTTCGTCTGCTTGTGATCGAATGTGGCTTGGGAGTACTAACAATTCCATTCGTTTTTTTCTTCTTCAGTATTTGGTACATAGTAGATTTTCCAACTCCTGTCACGTTGGAACACATCTCAACAGAGCTTTTAATATTATTATCTAGATATTGATATCTTAAGGCATCATTATCATTCATCGTAATAAGATTTTCGTTGAGGAAAAAATGCCCTGGTTTAACGATTTTAGAATAAATGTAGAGGTGGAGGCCATATGTTTTGGGTATCTCACTAATTTCAAAGAATATGTAAAAACAAGCGCAAACAAGATTAATAACTAAGGACACACTGTAAGGTGTACTTTGCTCACTGACAGAAATTAAATTGAACTATCAGAAATTTTATTGTTGCAGTAAATTTATAAAAGCTTATAATATTTAAATATAATTAAATATAATTACATCTACAGCAGTCTTCAGTTACCTGTTGCACTGGAGTAGGTACGTTGGAGATTTCGGTAACAGTTTTACTACTCTCTCTAGTTCTTGAATAGAGTATAGGAACGTGTATGCTTGCGATCGCCCCCTCCCAAGAGCTTAGGATTCAGGAAGATAGAACCGATTCTGCCTTTCATATTAGGAATGTGTATGCTGCTGGACTTCCCCCTACCGTTGACAACCTGTTTTTCTTGCGATAGCCCCCTCCCCCAAGAGCTTTAAATTCAAAAAAATAGACAAGTCCCTGCCTTTTACACTAGGAATGGGAATGTTTCTGGTATCTCTGCCCCCCCCCCCCCGCCCCGGTGACAACTTGCTTTCGCTTGCCATACTGTACTTTTGGGATATCACCCCCCCCCCCCAAAGATGGAGGCTGGATCCGCCCCTATATATATATACATATATATATATATATATATATATATATATATATATATATATTTATATATATATATATATATATATATATATATATATATATATATATATATATATATATATATATATATATCAATGATCTCTTTAGGCATTTGTCACCGGGTATGTGTATCTGTTACGCTGACGACACGGTGCTAATTTGTAAAAGTAGAGACCCAGAATGTTTAATGAAGGAAATGTCTGTTATGGGTAAGCGTGCGAGATGTTGGTTTGCTAATAATTCCCTTAAATTGAATGAAGAAAGAACACGAAATTTGTTTTTCATATGATTTGAACTGGAATTCTCACATCATATTATTGAGAAATAAGTTGACCTCCTCTATTCTTGTTCTCGGGCAACTTCGTGGGTCTTTTCACTGTGACACCCTTTTCTCTGTTTATTATTCCTTGTTGCATTCTCATATTTCGTAAATATTGACCTTTGTGGTTGCTGTGCTGGAGCGATTCAGATCTTTACAATGCAGAAAAAGGCTATTCGACTTGTCCCTAGTATTGGCTATAGGGACCACTGTAGGCCACACTTTATAAAATTGCGGGTACTAACGTTGGCTAATTTATTTATTTTATACCAACTACTTGAGATTCATAAAAACCGTGGGAAATTCAACCAAAATTCCAACTTTCACTCTTATAGCACTAGATCAGCTAATTTAATTAGGCCTTCGAGGTATAGATTGGTGAGATCTAAGAAAAATACACTAAACATGTTATTGTACAACACGTTGCCTGACACATTTAAAGATTTAAACTTTATGGGATTTAAAATTGAACTAAAAGTGTTTTTGTTAGAGCAAGCATTCTATTCGGTGAATGAATACATGGAGACTTCTACTAGAGCATATTGTTAGGACTTTTTTAATGTAATTTACGGATTATTTTAACCTTATTTTTTTTTTGTTTTATGACATATTTCAATTGCATTTTTCTGTACAAAATGTAATGAAATAAATTTACCTATATATCTATCTATTTATGCATTGAGAAATGTATTTTTCCTGATCTATTGAAGGAATCAAAAATCTATACCGTTTTTAAAAAGGATGATAAAATCGGAAAATTATCGCTCCATAGCGATAATTTGCAATTTTGCGCTAGTTCTTCAGGAATAAATATCCTTTTACATAGCGGCTCTAGTGATCGATCAGCAACATGATTTTGCTTCTGGAAAGTCAACCGTAACCAATCTTTGTATTATTGCGCATTATGTCTCAGAGCGTATTAATTTTGGCATTCAGATCGATGTCGTTTACACAGATTTTTCCAAAGGGTTTGATCGACTTGATTACGGTGTTTTACTTTCCACATTGTCGGACTTTGGTTTTAATGACAATCCTATTAGATTTCTCGAAAGTTACCTATTTAACTGCTCTCACTATGTTGAATACCGTGGTCCTAGATCGAGTAATTTTGTAGTAACGTCGAGTGTTCCTCAAGGATCTGCTTTGGGTCCCTCCCTAACTTTTTAACTTTTTTATTAACGATATCACATGAGGGTTGAATAACAGCTGCCTACTTTATGTAGTCGATTTAAAAATATTCCTGGACATAGGGAATCCTAGCGATTGCTTGAGCCTTGAACTGGATCTCATGAAATTAAATGTTTGGTATTTAAAAAACAAACTGCCTCTGAACGTAGATAAGTGTAATGTTATGTCATTCCCAAGAAGTAGAATGCCTCTGCTGCATGATCAGCGGTGCTTTTCTAAGGCGAGTTAACTGCATTAAGCACCTGGGGGTCACGTTTGACTGCAGACTCACATTTGTCAATCATATTAATGATATAGTATTGAGATCTTACCGAACGCTAGTCTTTCTAGTGAGATCTAGTCATGAATTTCAGTCGCTCCAGGTCATAATCACGTTATATAAGCACCACTTCTGCCTTGAGAAGCACCACTTCTGCCTTGAGGAAATTTTAGAAAAACTAAATCTGCTTGATGTATCCAAAAAAGCTGGTCCCGACGGTGTTTCTACTATAATGCTAAGAAACTGCTCAACTTCTGTTGCCACACCACTGCAAAGAATATTCCAACGCTCATTAGAATCCGGCTATTTCCCGACGGTATGGAAATTTTCCATCTTTCTACTTATTTTTAAATCAGGTGATAAGTGTGATGTAGCAAACTATTGTGGAATCTCAATCTTGTCTGCAATTCCTAAACTTCTTGAGTCAATTCTGACCGAATAAATCTTTAATACCTACAAGCGATATATCAATCCTGAACAGCATGGATTTTATCAGGGACATTCCACTGTAACGAACCTTGCAATTTATCAGAATTTCCTAGTCAAATCCGTTGAAGAAGGGCATCAGATTGACGCAATTTACACCAATTTGTCTAAAGCGTTTGACAACATTCATCATCTACTGCTACTCAAGAAGCTGTCTGAGATCGGTATCTCGGGAATTTATTTAAACTGGATCAAATCTTATCTCAGCGATAGACGACAGCGCGTGGAGGTGTGCGGGTCCCTATCCAGCGAAGTAATGGCTACTTCTGGTGTCCCTCAGGGGTCACACATTGGACCGGTTCTGGTTCTTCTGTTCATCAACGACGTTACCTCCTGCTTTGTTTCCTCTCAGGTCCTATTATACGCCGATGATCTGAAATTTTACAGTATTGTTAACTTAGATCATAACCACTTACAAACTGATCTAGATTGTTTCGTCGACTGGTGTGCTTCAAATCATCTAAAAATCAACGTTTCCAAATGCAAATGTATCAGCTTCTTCAAGTGCGATCACCTAATTGTTAATTCATATGAAATACTGGGTTAACCCGTCGAATCTATCAATGACTTGGGAGTAATTTTCACGAAAGATTTGCAATTCAACGCTCATATTGACAGCGTCACGATCAAGACTCTAAGAATGCTGGGTTTTATTAAGCGAAACTCGAGACATATTAATAATACTAGAGCTCTGACTTGCTTATACAACTCGCTTGTTCGCAGCATTTTAGAATACTGTTCAATTATATGGATTCCCAACTATGTCACCCACAAAAACAGACTCGAGAGAGTACAAAATATATTCATGAAATATCTACTATATAAGCACCATTTTCCATCACACGGCTTAGCTTATGAAACAAGACTGATTTTGTGTGGACTCAAGAGTCTAGACAGTAGAAGAAGAGAAGCTATGTTTTTGTTCCTGTTCAAAATATTTAATAACATAATTGACTGCGACATATTGCTGAGCGAGATTAATCTTAGGGTCCCATCAAGGCGTACTAGGTTGTAATGGCTGTTCCAGGAAAGCTATCATCGCACCAACTACGGCCACTCCACCTTCGTAAATAGATTGATGGTTAATTATAATCGATTTTATATGGACTGTGACATTTTCAAGGACTCACAGCGAAGGATTAAAACGATTATAATGTTTAATGATATACTTTGTTGTACATTATTCTTTTTTTTCTTGTGAATTTTGTTTGACTGTATTTTCTTTTTGTTTTTTGTTATTGTTCTGTATCATTTGCCATACCATTTACAATGTATCATTTTGTAGTGTATATAATTGGATAAATAAATAAAATAAATAAATAAATATATTATTCTCTTGTACGAGGCAGATTATAATATGCCTCAGTTATCTGGAATCAGTATTACCATGTATACTCTGATAAATTTGAAAAAATTCAGTATCGTTTGTTAAGATTCTTAAGCTTTAAATCGGATGGATTTTATTCACTGCCTACTACATCTTGCAAAAGCCTATTGACAAGATTTAATTTCACAACTCTGAGGAAGCGCAGTAACGGGGCTCGTGTACTTTTTTCATATAAACTGGTTAATAACAAGATTATTGCAAATGATTTGCTCGCGTGAGTTCATTTTCCTGTTCTAGGAATAACTAGATCTTCAATAATTTTCTATTTGCCGAAAGCAAGAAATAATGTATGCCATTTCTCCCCATTATGCACGATGTGTTCGCTTTATGATCGCCTGAAAGACAAATTTGATATATTTTACTGCAATTATTCTGTTGTCAAATCGTTTATTTACAATTATCTGTAATTGATTTATAGGCTACATTATACTCATTGTACTGTCTATATTATGTATATAACTTTAGGATTTGTAGCATCGGGACGATTTTCACACGAGGTCCAATACTAACTGTATATGGTAGTTACATCAAAACTACCACACCTTAAAAGGTCAAGGAATTGCTTGTTGTATTTCCAAATACGATCTCACACAGCACTAGACGTCTTATAGACGTCATTTTTATATCCAGATTATGTCTGAACATCTTAAGACATAAATAAGGCATCTTATAGACGTTGTTTTAAAGACGTCCATAAGACGTCTATATACAACGTCTTTAAGATATCTTTTAAAAGTCTTCATACTACATTTTATACGAAAATAAATACAGTTGTGAATAATTTAGTTGATAAAAACTAAAAAGCATTTCCTTCCCTATGTATTTTGTCGCAGTTGGGTAATAAATAAGTTTGCAATGCCGCACAGAGCTCAGCTGAATACAAGTTGAGGTTAAAATTTTTGATTGAACGACAAATTTTTAGTAGCCTCACTACGACCTTGGTTAACAGAACTTTTGCATGATCTTTTTTATCAATACTTTAGTGCTTTTTGTCACAGACTGTTTGATGTACTGATAACAATGACACATATAAATATGATGCCAGCGAAACTATAACTTTAAAAAACCCGCCTTTTGTTTCTGTCAACTGTCATTTTTCAGTTTTGTATTTGTGTTTCGTCATGTCGTTATTCATTTTTAATGTTTTTGGGGTGCCGACTGTGAAAATTTAGCTTTTGAAAGAATTTTATTAAAATAGCTGATTTATCTATGTGCCTCTGAAAATCTTTTTTATTCGTGTTTATGTAATACATAAGGTAAGATCGAGAATCATATGTACTTAGGAAAAACAGTCACGTTATTTATAGGTTGTGTTACAGGAAATTCCCTAATGTTTTACCGCTTATATTTTTGTAGTAACTCTATATTATTAGAAGTATGAAATTTTCAAAAATATTATCTGTGCAAAAAAGGCTTACACAGCTCATCCAGACCCGGTCCTAAATATTACAAGAAATATTACTAATGAAGTGGAAGGCGAAATGCTTGTTTATGGAGTGCTCCACTAATGAAACCTGTAAGATTTATTTTGTTCCTGATGATTGGTTTATATTTAAAGAACATAGAAAATAGAGTTTTGTTAATTACAAGAAGTAATTTTGTTTAAGGTTTTAGAAATTTCAAAACTTGGAGTAGGGAGCATTTATGACTTTGTAAAGCGAGCTTGTAAAATTGCCATGTACAGTTGGTTAGTACGAAAAGGAAAGAGAAAGTTCTACGTTTCCAACTTGGTGAGACTTATTATGAGTAAGTTCTGTCTTTCATTATACATATTAACCTTGAAATAGCATAAATCACTATTCTATAGTAGAGGACACATAAAAATTCGCAAAAATATCAAAAAAATTACTCCCACAAATGATAAACTTTATTCTATAAAATTAAAATCAGTTTGTTATTAGGATCTACAGAGACAACAGGACTGGCAAAAAGTTAGAAGAATGAGGAAATTTCATTCCAAACATAGCTGAAAAGGGCATCAGACCAGATTTGTTATTCGACTAAAAGAAAATTCTTGTTTTTAAAACTATCAAAAGATGTGTGTACTTTTTATTTTAATAAACTTTTATTTTGTTGATAGTCTACCTTTTAGAGTTATTATATCGAAGGGATAAACTAAGGCTTAAATTTGATAGGTTCACTTATAGTTCGAACAGTAGTAGTTCTGAAAATATTTGTTCTTCTACCTCACTTCTTAAATTTCAAATTAGAAAAAGTTTACATTATGCTTAAGTTTGTATTTTTTTGTATAAACAGATTATGTTGAACATATTTTTTAAAGCAAATTATTCATGCGGAACTTGTAGTTATTTAAAATGGTAGTAGTAGGTATATTTTGCTCTTAATTTTTTCTTATTTAAAGATATTTCTGGGACTTTTGAATAATCACGATTTGACTTTGTAAACAAGACAAACAAAAAAAAATAAAGGGACCCTTTTTAATGTACATTATTTTAATGGTGGAATATGTTGGGAAAGGACGTCCATAAGACGTTGTAAGCAAATGTTTTAAAGACGTTACCTTTTGTAACATAAGACGTCTATACAACGTCTTATGGACGTCATTCGACTTTAATGGACATCCATAGGACATCCTAAATGTTGAGATCAAACGTTTTATGGACGTCTTTAAGACGTATTTGTGCTGTTTGGGATGGTTCAATTGCTTTTCGCTGGGAGTAAATAAGAGTCACTGGTTCAACTAAATATATATTGTAAATAACCTTTAACAAATCCACCATCTACTAACAAAACTTAACATTCTAATTCTGGAAAGGCTGTATAATTCGTCTAAAGAGAGAAAATAATACAATGCTTCTTTATTCTTATCCTTAAACAGGATGATTTTGGTTTGTCTGTCGTGACGAGAAATAAGATTATTTTCATTTAAATAACGAAATAAATAACTGTGTCAACAAGAGATTAATTTAAGTTAACCGACAGGTTAGAAGTGGAATTGGCTACGTGAAGCCGAAGAGATGAAATTTAATATTGGAAATTGTAAGCCCAATGGAAGGGGCATTGGAATACGTCGAGAGAAATGCACGACGAGAAATTGAGTATATTTTGCACCCGTATTAAGTATTACTCAAGGGTTAACAAAGAACTGACTATCTATCACGGTAGGAGATGAGCAATTTTAATTGGATAGCGAATAAAGATGGCCGCATGTTGCGTCATCTTGACCAATGATCGATCAGCTCTATCACACTCTCCATAAAAAATGAATAAGTTTAAATAATCTTCGTGCGTGTAATTTAATCGCATCGGCATGAACATTATTAATGAATGTGAAATAGCAAGAAATAGTGACAACTTTGTAGGGTTCGACTGTTTTATTTTCGCCACGCCTCGCCGTCATGGCCAACTAATAACAAAACTTGAAAGCCGTATAGCATTTTTACAATAGAAAAATGTTGAATTGATATTATTTTGAAAACTACAAATTTTTGGAACAGACAATCTTATACAAAGTTACTTTCATTTTTAACCGACTTCTAAAAGAAGGAGGTTCTCAATTCGTCGCCTATATATATATATTTTTTTTTATGTATGTTCACCGATTACTCCGGAACGGCTGCACCGATTTAAATGAAATTTTTTGCGTTATATAAAGGAAGTTGCTGCGGTGGTCCCATATTTTTTTAGATGAAATTGGTGCAGTAAAATCCAAGATGGCGCTGACAATATGGCGGCCAAAAAAATTAATTTTGTCCGATTTTCTCCAAAATTGGTATGGAGGAATTTTCGGGGTTGTACCCAACGAATCTGAAATTATTTTTTAAAAATTCAAAATGGCGGATCCAATATGGCGGACAAAAAAAGTTTGATTTAGTCCGATTTTCTTCAAAATTGGTATGGAGAAGTTTTTGAGGTTGCATATAACGAATCTGATATTATTTTAAAAAAATTCAATATGGCGGATCCAATATGGCGGACAAAAAAATCAATTTTGTCCTATTTTTACCAAAATTGGTAAGGGGGAGTTTATGCGGTCGCATATAACGAATCTAAAATAATTTAAAAAAAATTCAATATGGCGGATCCAATATGGCGGACGAAAAAATCAATTTTGTCCGATTTTCTCCAAAATTGGTATGGGAAAGTTTTCGGGGCCTCAAATAAAGAATCTGAAATTATTTTTAAAAAATTCAATATGGCGGATCCAATATTGCGGACGAAAAAATCAATTTTATCCGATTTTTACCAAAATTGGCAAGGGGGAGTTTATGCGCTCGCATATAACGAATCTAAAATAATTTTTAAAAAATTAAAAATGACGGATCCAATATGGCGGACAAAAAAATTTGATTTAGTCCGATTTTCTTTAAAATTGGTATGGGGGAGTTTTTGAGGTTGCATATAACGAATCTGATATTATTTTGAAAAAATTCAATATGGCGGATCCAATATGGCGGACAAAAAAATCAATTTTGTCCGATTTCTACCAAAATTGGTAAGGGGGAGTTTATGCGGTCGCATATAATGAATTTAAAATAATTTAAAAAAAATTCAATATGGCGCATCCAATATGGTGGACGAAAAAATCAATTTTGTCCGATTTTCTCCAAAATTGGTAAGGGGGAGTTTATGCGGTCGCATATAACGAATCTAAAATAATTAAAAAAAAATTCAATATGGCGGATCCAATATGGCGAACAAAAAAATTTGATTTAGTCCGATTTTCTTCAAAAATGGTATGGGGGAGTTTTCGAGGTTGCATATAACGAATATAATATTATTTAAAAAAAAAATCAATATGGCGGATCCAATATGGCGGACGAAAAAATCAATATTGTCCGATTTTTACCAAAATTGGTAAGGGGGAGTTTATGCGGTCGCATATAACGAATCTAAAATAATTTTTAAAAAATTCAATATGGCGGACGAAAAAAATTTGATTTAGTCCGATTTTCTCCAAAATTGTTATGAGGGAGTTTTCGAGATAGTACATAACGAATCTGATATTATTTTTAAAAAATTCAATATGGCGGATCCAATATGGCGGACGAAAAAAATCAAATTTGTCCGATTTTTACCAAAATTGGTAAGAGGGAGTTTATGTGGTCGCATATAACGAATCTAAAATAATTTTTAAAAAATTCAATATAGCGGATTCAATATGGCCGACAAAAAATCGTTTTTGTCCCATTTTTTTCAAAATTGGTACGGGGGAGTTTTCGGAGTCGCATATGACGAATCTAAAATAATTTTTTAAAAATTCAATATGGCGGACGAAAAAATTAATTTTGTCCTATTTTCTCCAAAATTGGTATTGGGAAGTTTTTGGGGCCTCACATAAAGAATCTGAAATTATTTTTAAAAAACTCATTATGGCGGATTCAATATGGCGGACAAAGATAAATCAATTTTGTCCGATTTTCACCAAAATTGGTACGGGAGAGTTTTCGGGGTCACACATGACGAATAAAAAATTATTTTTTAAAAATTCAATATGGCGTATCCAATATGGTGGATAAAAAATTAATTTATTTTCTTTAAATATCGATATTGGAAGGTTTTAAGGCCTATATTACCAGTCTAAAATTAATTTGAAATTTAAGATAGTGGATTTTCTATGACAGACTAAATATTCGTTTGAACCAATTTGATTGGTATTTGGAAAACTCTAAAAACTAAAGAATTTTTAGTGGTTCATGTTAGGGTGATTTACAACTTTGGATAAAATAGGTACTTTTTTGCCAGTTTGGAGTCATTGCGAGGTACACTAATCTCGATTAGTACTTAAATCAAATAATTTATAAATATCATAATGAATTCTAAAACTAAAAATAGAAAAATAAAATTTTTATAAAAAAATTGAACCGACTTCTAAAAGTGAGCTAAAAAGTGAAAAATAACCATAAATTTTTATATGAAATTGAACTTTTTGAAGTCGGCGCCAAATTATTTGTACACAAAATAAATAACTACTAATATATACAAATTATGGTAAGAAAGCAATTACAAAAAAAGTATTTTTAATCTGTTTGTGCAAATCACATTTTGTCAGGTATTAGTTTGGCGCCGACTTCAAAAAGTTCAATTTCATATAAAAATTTATGGTTATTTTTCACTTTTTAGCTCACTTTTACAAGTCGGTTCAATTTTTTTATAAAAATTTTTTAATGCTTAACATGAAAAAATTATAAAAATAGGTGCTTTCTGTTTGAAAAAATTGACTTTTGACGATTCTTTAAATATAATTTTTATTCTTCTTTTTTGACCACTCTGTACTAATAGTTTTCAAAATATAATAAAAAGACTACTAAAATCGATCTTTATATACAAGAAAACTAACCCAAATTAAATAATAAAGACTTTCTTATAGGAAAAATTTATAGTTAAGTTTAGGTCCGCAAACGTAATTTTTGACATAAAAATTTTAATATGTTCAAAACGGTGAGACTTAAGTATAGAACATTATACATAAAATATATCTAGAATTTTTCGTGAAAATCAAAAATGCCATAATATATAGGGTGTTTCGTTTAAAATAAGAAAGTTGACATATACTTCCGGTATAACAGGAAGTGCCGTAATCTTGAAAATATTTTAGCCGGCTGTCCTCCATGCACGTTAGTACACTGTCAAATTTTCAGATTATTCCTAATCATAGTTTTCCCACAATCGATCGATTAATTTCTCAGAGAATCACCCTGTATTGTATTATTATCGTTTCATTATTTTGTAATTTCTTTTTTACGTAACTAGTGATAGTGAAATATTTCATAAGCAGGTATGAAAAATTTCCCAACTAGTTAGGAAAAGTAAGGCTTATGTGTCCAAATTAAAATAAATAGTTATTCTGTTATATTACTAGAAAGTCTCGTGTTTTATTGCTATATCAAACACTGAATCAGTGCGAGAAGTTTTAAAATAATGGTGTTATCAAGAACAAATAAACTTACCAATAGAAAGTTAGTAGTAATAATAAGTTCCGTGTTGAGACGTGCATGTGTCTTTTCAAATATCATTCTGTATATAATAGCAAAAAAATATGAAGCTTTAGCCCAATAAAATATATAAATTATGAATAATACGTCTTCAAATATTTTATTGACGAGATCCAGAATAATTTGCATTTTGGTAAATATTTTTCTACACTTTCGAATATTTCTTAGACATGTTTCTCGATTTCTGGAGTCACATAATTTTAACGTAATATTTAAATACTTAAATTTTTTCTGGATTGTATATACCACTTCGACAAATAGGAGAAGGAATGTTTGTACATAAAAGCTTATGGTTACTGTATAAATTGTATACCATGAATCTTCCATATTGGACCGGACCCGTACATATTGGGCAGGAACAACGAAAATTAATAAGGAGAGTAATACAAAAGCTAGAAAGTTTGTTTTTGTATTATTTTCTGTAGTGGGACACCAATTAACAAAATTATCCATTTGTTGAAATAAAACTAATTCTTTAAACAAGTTTTGCCAGTAACTCCTGTAAAACATGAATGAGACAAATATAAAAACCATTACAAAATATCCCAATGTCAGGATAACTCTGTTTAGAACTATTTGAAAAAATAAATCAGTCTCAAAATGCTTCACGACAAAAGCCGGTGTTGTTTTTAAAGCTTTGACGTATAATATATCGATTCCCGTAAAAATGACCAAAATCAGAAGGAAAAATAATTTTTTGTATTTTAATTCATTTTCACGAAAATTAAATGGTGGAATAATACCCCAAATACTGTAATATGTGTTAATAAACTTATAAAAAATGATTTTATTTTCCAACTGTTCAGATAGTTTAGTAAAAATGCGTCTTACTGAAAAACCGACCGAACTGTTCGCCATGGCAGACGAGTAACGATTAATTTTATTATTAAATACAAACAATTAAAAAATTTTCCAGTTTGTGTTGACTTTATTTATGAGTTATTAGCTCATTTGCTTAATGAGTGTATTTAAGGAAACGGAATATATTTGAGAGAATTACATTACTAAAGAATTTCTGATAAAAAGGGTATCCATTATATGACACAAAAGACTTTTTTGCTAGTTTTATATTTGGATCATCTTCTTCTTCTCCTGGTGCATATCGCATCCATTAATGCATGTTTGCGACCTCACTTTTCCATCGCTTTACGATCCATAGCGGTTCTTATACACTATGGAAACCTGTCCATTACCGAATGTTTCGCAGCCATGTTTTTCTTTTCCTTCCCATAACTCTTCTGCTTTCGATTTTTAACCGACTTCTAAAAGAAGGAGGTTCTCAATTCGTCGACTATGTAGGTTTTATAATGTATGTACACAGATTAATCCGGAACGGCAGCACCGATTTGAATGAAATTTTTTACGTTATATTCAGGAAGTTCCTGCAGTGGTCCCATATTTTTTTGGATGAAATTGGTGCAGTAATATCCAAGATGGCGCTGACAATATGGCGGCCAAAAAGAATAATTTTGTCCGATTTTCCCCAAAATTGCTATGGGGGAATTTTTGGGGTCGTACAAAACGAATCTAAAATTATTTTTAAAAAATTCAATATGGCGGATCTAATATGATGACGAACAAAATTCAATTCTGTCTGATTTTCTCCAAAATTGGTGTGGGGGAGTTTTCGAGGTCGCACATAATGGATCCAAAATATTTTTAAAAAATTCAATATGGCGGATACAATATGGCGCACGAAAAGAAATCAATTTTGTCCGATTTTGTCCAAAATTTGTACCAGGGAGTTTTCAGAGTCGTACATAATTAATCTAAAATTATTTTTAAAAAAATTCTATATGGAGGATCTAATATGGCGGACAAAAAATCAATTTTGTCCGATTTTCTCCAAAATTTGTACCAGGGAGTTTTCAGAGTCGTACATAATCAATCTAAAATTATTTTTTAAAAAATTCTATATGGCGGATCTAATATGGCGGACAAAAATCAATTTTGTCCGATTTTCTTCAAAATTGGTACGAGGGAGTTTTCGGGGTCACACATAACGAATATGAAATTATTTTTAAAAAATTCAACATGACGGATCCAAGATGGCGAATTAAATATTCTACATTTCCCGATTTTGTCTAAAATCAGTATTGGGGTATTTTTGTTAGTGTTAATTATAAATTTAAAATATTTTTTGAAAAACTCAATCGAGCAGATTCAATATGGTGTCCTAAAAATTTTAAATTTATCGATTTTCTCCCATACTGATATAGGGGGTTCTTGAGGGTGTAAATTATGAATTTAAAAGTATTTTTTCAGGATTCCATATGGCAAATCCAAGATGGCGGACTAATCATTTTACATTTTTCGATTTTGTTCAAAGATGTAAATAACGAATATAAGTATAGAAATTTTAAATTTGCGGATTTTATCCAAAATTGATACTAGGGGGCTTTGATGGGTTTAGATTTAGATTAGATTAAGACTTAAAATAATTTTTTTGAAATTCAATATAGCGGATGCAATATGGTGGGTTGAAAATTTTATCTTAATCGCATTTTTTCAGATTTGGTATTAGAGAGTTTTCGGGTTCGTGTATTACGAATATGAAGTTAATTTTTTACAACTATTAGGTTGATAAGATACAATATGAAGGACAGAAAGTTTTACGTATTCCGATTTTGTCTAAAATTGATATTGTGGAGTTTTTGAGGCGTATACAAATTCAACATGCGGTATAAAATATATCAATCTAAGAAATTTACATCTCAGGTTCTTTAAATATTAAAAATTGATATTTTGGGGTTCTTGAAGCGTATACAAACACAATATACAGTATAAAATATATCGAGCTAAAAAATTTACATCTCAGGTTCTTTAAACATCCATATTGGAAGGTTTTGGGGTCTATATTACCAATCTCAAATTAATTTGAAATTTAAGATAGTGGATTTACTATGACAGACTAAATATTTGTTTGACACAATTTTACTGGTATTGGGAAAACTCTAAGAACCAAAGAATTTTTAGTGGTTCATTTTAGGGTGATTTACAACTTTGGATAAAATGGGTACTTTTTTCCACCTTGGAGTCATTGCGAGGTACACTAATTTCGATTAGTACTTAGTTCAAATAATTTATGGATATCATAATGAATTTACAACCTAAAAATAGAAAAATAAAATTTTTATAAAAAAATTGAACCGACTTCTAATAGTGCGCTAAAAAGTGAAAAATAACTATAAATTTTTATATGAAATTGAACTTTTTGAAGTCGGCGTCAAATTATTTGTAAATGAAATAAATAACCACTAATATATACAAATTATGGTAATAAAGCAATTACAAATAAAGTATTTTTAATCTGTTTATGTGAATCACATTTTGTCAAGTATTAGTTTGGCGCCGAGTTCAAAAATTTCAATTTCATATAAAAATTTATAGTTATTTTTTCACTTTTTAGCGCACTTTTAGAAATTGGTTCAATTTTTTTATAAAAATTTTATTATCGATTTAATTTAACGCTGAAGTATATTGTATTATTATCGTTTCACTATTTTGTAATTTATTTTCTACGTAACTAGTGATGTAAGAAACAATTCATAAGCAGGTGTGAAAAATTTCATAACTAGTTAGGAAAACTAAGGCGTAAAGTAACACTTCATGTGTCAAAATGAAAAGAAATAATTATTCTGTGATATTACTAGAAAGTCTTGTGTTTAGTTGCTATATCAAATACTGATTCCGTGCGAGCAATTTTAAAATAATGATGTCATCAAAAACAAATATACTTACCAATAGCAAGTTAGTAATAATAATAAGTTCCGTGTTGAAACGTGCAGGTGCTTTTTCAAATATCATTCTGTATATGATAGCGGAAAAGTATGAAGCTTTAGCCCAGTAAAATATATAAGTTATGAACAATACGTCTTCAAATATTTTATTGACGAGATCCGAAATAATTTGCATTTTGAAAAATATTTTTCTACACTTACGAATATTTATTAAACAAGTTTCCCTATTTCTGGAATCACATAATTTTAACGAAATATTTAAATATTTAAATTTTTTCTGGATTATATATATCACCTCGACAAATAGAAGAAAGAATGTTTGTACATAAAATCTCATTGTGATTGTGTAAATTGTATACCATGATTCTCCCATATTAGACCGGACCCATACAAATGGGGCAGGAATAGCGAAAATTAATAAAGAGAATAATATAAGAGTTAGAAAGTTTGTTTTTGAATTATTTTCTGTCTTGGGAAACCAATTAACAAAATTATCAATTTGTTGAAATAAAACTAATTCTTTAAACAAGTTTTGCCAATAACTCTTGTAAAATATTGACGAGACAAATATAAAAACCATTACAAAATATCCTAATGTGAAGATAACTCTCTTTAGAACTATTTGAAAAAATAAATCAGTCCGAAAATGCTCCAGTACAAAAGACGGTGTAGTTTTTAGAGCTTTGACGTATAATATATCGATTCCCGTAAAAATGACTAAAGTCAGAAGGAAAAATAATTTGTTGTATTTTAATTTATTCTCACGAAAATTAAATGGTGGAATAATACCCCAAATACTGTAATATGTGTTAATACACTTATAAAAAATTATTTTGTTTTCCAAGTGTTCAGATAGTTTAGTAAAAACGCGACTTATTGAAAAACAGACCGATCTGTTCGCCATGGCGGACGAGTAACGATTCATTTTATTATTAAATACAAACAATTAAAAAATTTTCCAGTTTGTATTGACTTTATTTATTAGTTATTAGCTCATTTGCTTAACGAGTGTATTTATGGAAACGGAAAATATTTGAGAGAATTACATAACTAAAGAATTTCTTATAAAAAGGGTATCCACTATATGACACAAAAGACTTTTTTTGCTAGTTTTATACTTGGATTATCTTCTTCTTCTTCTCCTGGTGCATATCGCATATCCATTAATGCATGTTTGCGGCCTCACTTTTCCATCGCTTTGCGATCCATAGCGGTATATATCAGTTCTTGTACACTATGGAAACCTATCCATTGCCGAATATTTCTCAGCCATGTTTTTCTTTTCCTTCCCATAACTCTCCTGCTTTCGATTTTTAACCGACTTATAAAAGAAGGAGGTTCTCAATTCGTCAACAATGTATATTTTTTTTATGTATGTACACCGATTACTTCGGAACGGCGGCACCGATTTGAATGAAATTTTTTACGTTATGTTCAGTAAGTTCCTGTGGTGGTCCCATATTTTTTTGGATGAAATTGGTGCAGTAATATCCAAGATGGCGCTGACAATATGGCGGCCAAAAAGAATAATTTTGTCCGATTTTCTCCAAAATTGCTATGGGGGAATTTTTGGGGTCGTACAAAACGAATCTAAATTTATTTTGAAAAAATTCAATATGGCGGATCCAATAGGGCGGACAAAAAAATTTAATTTTGTCTGATTTTTTCCAAAATTGGTGTGGGGGAGTTTTCGAGGTCACACATAATGGATCCAAAATATTTTTTAAAAATTCAATATGGCGGATACAATATGGCGGACAAAAAGAAATCAATTTTGTCCGATTTTCTCCAAAATTGGTACCAGGGAGTTTTCAGGGTCGTACATAATTAATCTAAAATTATTTTTTAAAAAATTCAATATGGCGGATCTAATATTGCGGACAAAAATCAATTTTGTCCGATTTTCTTCAAAATTGATACGAGGGAGTTTTTGGGGGTCACACATAACGAATATGAAATTCTTTTTAAAAAATTCAATATGACGGATCCAAGATGGCGAATTAAATATTCTACATTTCCCGATTTTGTCTAAAATCAGTATTGGGGTGTTTTTGTTAGTGCTAATTATGAATTCAAAATATTTTTCGAAAAACTGAATCTGGCAGGTTCAATATGGTGTCCTAAAAATTTTACATTTTTCGATTTTCTCCCAAACTGATAGAGGGGGTTCTTGAGGGTGTAAATTATGGATTTAAAAGTATTTTTTCAGGATTCAATATGACAAATCCAAGATAGCGGACTAAAAATTTTACATTTTTCGATTTTGTTCAAAGATGTAAATTATGAATATGTCTAGAAATTTTAAATTTCCGGATTTTATCCAAAATTGGTACTAGGGGGCTTTGAAGGGTTTAGATTTGGATTAGATTAAGACTTAAAATAATTTTTTTGAAGTTCAATACAGCGGATGCAATATGGTGGGTTGAAAAATTTTTTATTTTATTCGTATTTTTTCAGATTTGGTATTAGAGAGTTTTCGGGGCCGTGTATTACGAATATGAAGTTAATTTTTTACAACTATTAGCTTGATAAGATACAATATGAGGGACATAAAATTTAATATATTCCGATTTTGTCTAAAATTGATGTTGTACGGTTCTTGAGGCGTATACAAACTCAATATGAAGTATAAAATATATCGAGCTAAGAAATTTACATCTCAGGTTCTTTAAACATCGATATTGGAAGGTTCTGGGGTCTATATTACCAATCTAAAATTAATTTGAAATTTAAGATAGTGGATTTACTATGATAGACTAAATATTTGTATGATACAATTTCACTGGTATCTGGAGAACTCTAAGAATCAAAGAATTTTTGGTGGTTCATTTTAGGGTGATTTACAACTTTGGATAGAATGGGTACTTTTCTGCCACCTTGGAGTCATTGCGAGGTACACTAATTTCGATTAGTATTTAGTTCAAATAATTTATGGATATCATAATGAATTCTAAAACTAAAAGTAGAAAAATAAAATTTTTATAAAAAAATTGAACCGACTCCTAACAGTGCGCTAAAAAGTGAAAAGTAACTATAAATTTTTATATGAAATTGAACTTTTGAAGTCGGCGTCAAATTATTTGTAAATGAAATAAATAACTACTAATATATACAAATTATGGTAAGAAAGCAATTACAAATAAAGTATTTTTAATCTGTTTATGCAAATCACATTTTGTCACGTATTAGTTTGGCGCTGACTTCAAAAAGTTCAATTTCATATAAAAATTTATAGTTTTTTTTTCACTTTTTAGCGCACTTTTAGAAGTCGGTTCAATTTTTTTATAAAAATTTTATTATCGGATTTAATTTAACGCTGAATTATATTGTATTATTATCGTTTCATTATTTTGCAATTTCTTTTCTACGTAACTAGTGATGTAAGAAATATTGTATAAGCAGGTGTGAAAAATTTCCCAAATCGATAGGAAAACTAAGGCGTAAAGTAACACTTTATGTGTCAAAATGAAAAGAAATAATTATTCTGTGATATTACTAGAAAGTCTTGTGTTTTGTTGCTATATCAAATACTGATTCCATGCGAGAAGTTTTAAAATAATGGTGTCATTAAAAACAAATATACTTACCAATAGAAAGTTGGTAATAATAATAAGTTCCGTGTTGAAACGTGCATGTACCTTTTCAAATATCATTCTGTATAGGATAGCGAAAAAATATGAAGCTTTAGCCCAGTAAAATATATAAATTATGAACAATACATCTTCAAATATTTTATTGACGAGATCCAGAATAATTTGCATTTTGAAAAATATTTTTCTACACTTTCGAATATTTCTTAGACTAGTTTTCTTATTTCTGGAGTCACATAATTTTAACGAAATATTTAAATACTTAAATTTTTTCTGGATTATATATACCACCTCGACAAATAGAAGAAGAAATGTTTGTACATAAAATCTCATTGTGATTGTGTAAATTGTATACCATGATTCTTCCATATTAGACCGGACCCATACAAATGGGGCAGGAATAGCGAAAATTAATAAAGAGAATAATATAAAAGTTAGAAAGTTTGTTTTTGAATTATTTTCTGTCTTGGGAAACCAATTAACAAAATTATCAATTTGTTGAAATAAAACTAATTCTTTAAACAAGTTTTGCCAATAACTCTTGTAAAATATTGACGAAACAAATATAAAAATCATTACAAAATATCCTAATGTGAGGATAACTCTCTTTAGAACTATTTGAAAAAATAAATCAGTCCGGAAATGCTCCAGTACAAAAGACGGTGTAGTTTTTAGAGCTTTGACGTATAATATATCGATTCCCGTAAAAATTACCAAAGTCAGAAGGAAAAATAATTTGTTGTTTTTTAATTTATTCTCTCGAAAATTAAAGGGTGGAATAATACCCCAAATACTGTAATATATGTTAATACACTTATAAAAAATGATTTTATTTTCCAAGTGTTCAGATAGTTTAGTAAAAACGCGACTTATTGAAAAACAGACCGATCTGTTCCCCATGGCGGACGAGTAACAATTCATTTTATTATTAAATACAAACAATTAAAAAATTTTCCAGTTTGTATTGACTTTATTTATTAGTTATTAGCTCATTTGCTTAACGAGTGTATTTATGGAAATGGAAAATATTTGAGAGAATTACATAACTAAAGAATTTCTGATAAAAAGGGTATCCACTATATGACACAAAAGACTCTTTTGCTAGTTTTATACTTGGATCATCTTCTTCTTCTCCTGGTGCATATCGCATATCCATTAATGCATGTTTGCGGCCTCACTTTTCCATCGCTTTGCGATCCATAGCGGTATATATCAGTTCTTGTACACTATGGAAACCTATCCATTGCCGAATATTTCGCAGCCATGTTTTTCTTTTCCTTCCCATAACTCTCCTGCTTTCGATTTTTAACCGACTTATAAAAGAAGGAGGTTCTCGATTCGTCAACAATGTATATTTTTTTTATGTATGTACACCGATTACTTCGGAACGGCGGCACCGATTTGAATGAAATTTTTTACGTTATGTTCAGGAAGTTCCTGCGGTGGTCCCATATTTTTTTGGCTGAAATTGGTGCAGTAAAATCCAAGATGGTGCTTACAATATGGCGGCCAAAAAGAATAATTTTGTCCGATTTTCTCCAAAATTGTTATGGGGGAATTTTTGGGGTCGTACACGACAAATCTGAAATTATTTTTAAAAAATTTAATATGGCGGATCCAACAGGGCGGACAAAAAAATTTAATTTTGTCTGATTTTCTCCAAAATTGGTGTGGAGGAGTTTTCGAGGTCGCATATAATTGATTCAAAATATTTTTTAAAAATTCAATATGGCGGATACAATATGGCGGACAAAAAAATCAATTTTGTCCGATTTTCTCCAAAATTGGTACGAGGGAGATTTCGGGGTTACACATAACGAATATGAAATTATTTTAAAAAAATTCAATATGACGGATCCAAGATGGCGAATTAAATATTCTGCATTTCCCGACTTTGTCTAAAATCAGTATTGGGGTATTTTTGTTAGTGTTAATTATGAATTTAAAATATTTTTTGAAAAACTCAATTTGGCAGATTCAATATGGTGTCCTAAAAATTTTACATTTTTCGATTTTCTCCCAAACTGATATAGGGGGTTCTTGAGGGTGTAAATTATAAATTTAAAAGTATTTTTTCAGGATTCAATATGACAAATCCAAGATAGCGGACTAAAAATTTTACATTTTTCGATTTTGTTCAAAGATGTAAATTATGAATATGTCTAGAAATTTTAAATTTCCGGATTTTATCCAAAATTGGTACTAGGGGGCTTTGAAGGGTTTATATTTGGATTAGATTAAGACTTAAAATAATTTTTTTGAAGTTCAATACAGCGGATGCAATATGGTGGGTTGAAAAAAATTTTATTTTATTCGTATTTTTTCAGATTTGGTATTAGAGAGTTTTCGGGGACGTGTATTACAAATATGAAGTTAATTTTTTACAACTATTAGCTTGATAAGATACAATATGAGGGACATAAAATTTAATATATTCCGATTTTGTCTAAAATTGATGTTGTACGGTTCTTGAGGCGTATACAAACTCAATATGAAGTATAAAATATATCGAGCTAAGAAATTTACATCTCAGGTTCTTTAAACATTAAAAAGTGATATTTTGGGGTTCTGGAAGCGTATACAAACACAATATGCAGTAGAAAATATATCGAGCTAAGAAATTTACATCTCAGGTTCTTTAAACATCGATATTGGAAGGTTCTGGGGTCTATATTACCAATCTAAAATTAATTTGAAATTTAGGATAGTGGATTTACTATGATAGACTAAATATTTGTATGATCCAATTTCACTGGTATCTGGAGAACTCTAAGAATCAAAGAAATTTTGGTGGTTCATTTTAGGGTGATTTACAACTTTGGATAGAATGGGTACTTTTCTGCCACCTTGGAGTCATTGCGAGGTACACTAATTTCGATTAGTATTTAGTTCAAATAATTTATGGATATCATAATGAATTCTAAAACTAAAAGTAGAAAAATAAAATTTTTATAAAAAAATTGAACCGACTCCTAACAGTGCGCTAAAAAGTGAAAAGTAACTATAAATTTTTATATGAAATTGAACTTTTGAAGTCGGCGTCAAATTATTTGTAAATGAAATAAATAACTACTAATATATACAAATTATGGTAAGAAAGCAATTACAAATAAAGTATTTTTAATCTGTTTATGCAAATCACATTTTGTCACGTATTAGTTTGGCGCTGACTTCAAAAAGTTCAATTTCATATAAAAATTTATAGTTTTTTTTTTCACTTTTTAGCGCACTTTTAGAAGTCGGTTCAATTTTTTTATAAAAATTTTATTATTGGATTTAATTTAACGCTGAATTATATTGTATTATTATCGTTTCATTATTTTGCAATTTCTTTTCTACGTAACTAGTGATGTAAGAAATATTGTATAAGCAGGTGTGAAAAATTTCCCAAATCGATAGGAAAACTAAGGCGTAAAGTAACAGTTTATGTGTCAAAATGAAAAGAAATAATTATTCTGTGATATTACTAGAAAGTCTTGTGTTTTGTTGCTATATCAAATACTGATTCCATGCGAGAAGTTTTAAAATAATGGTGTCATTAAAAACAAATATACTTACCAATAGAAAGTTAGTAATAATAATAAGTTCCGTGTTGAAACGTGCATGTACCTTTTCAAATATCGTTCTGTATAGGATAGCGAAAAAATATGAAGCTTTAGCCCAGTAAAGTATATAAATTATGAACAACACATCTTCAAATATTTTATTGACGAGATCCAGAATAATTTGCATTTTGAAAAATATTTTTCTACACTTTCGAATATTTCTTAGACAAGTTTCTCTATTTCTGGAGTCACATAATTTTAACGAAACATTTAAATACTTAAATTTTTTCTGGATTATATATACCACCTCGACAAATAGAAGAAGGAATATTTGTACATAAAATCTTATTGTGATTGTGTAAATTGTATACCATGATTCTTCCATATTAGACCGGACCCATACAAATGGGGCAGGTACAACGAAAATTAATAAAGAGAATAATATAAAAGTTAGAAAGTTTGTTTTTGAATTATTTGCTGTCTTGGGAAACCAATTAACAAAATTATCAATTTGTTGAAATAAAACTAATTCTTTAAACAAGTTTTGCCAATAACTCTTATAAAATATTGACAAGACAAATATAAAAACCATTACAAAATATCCTAATGTGAGGATAATTCTCTTTAGAACTATTTGAAAAAATAAATCAGTCCGAAAATGCTCCAGTACAAAAGACGGTGTAGTTTTTAGAGCTTTGACGTATAATATATCGATTCCCATAAAAATGACCAAAGTCAGAAGGAAAAATAATTTGTTGTTTTTTAATTTATTCTCTCGAAAATTAAATGGTGGAATAATACCCCAAATACTGTAATATGTGTTAATACACTTATAAAAAATGATTTTATTTTCCAACTGTTCAGATAGTTTAGTAAAAACGCGCCTTACTGAAAAACCGAACGAACTGTTCGCCATGGCGGACGAGTAACAAGTCATTTTATTATTAAATACAAACAATTAAAAAATTTTCCAGTTTGTGTTGACTTTATTTATGAGTTATTAGCTCATTTGCTTAATGAGTGTATTTATGGAAACGGAAAATATTTGAGAGAATTACATTACTAAAGTAAAGAATTTCAGATAATGTGTCCACTATATGACACGATAGATTTTTTTGGTAGTTTGGTAAATATGAATTTTTGTACACTGTGCAAACCTGTCTGCTTCCGCATGTTCCGCAACTATGATTTTCTCTTCCCTTTTATGCCTTTCCTGCCTTCTGTTTTTCCTTAAACTACACTATGCAACAAATTTTAGTTTATTTGTTGTATCTTTTCCGAAAAGTGCATTCTTTTGTTAATTTTGTGGCGCTAAACACAAAAATGACAATAAAATTAAAAATTTGGTTACAAATTTCAAGAACAAGTTTTTTTTATTTTATTTTTAACGAAGTAATAAAAAATACATACTTTTACACTTGTAGAGACACTAAATATCATGTCTTTTTGTTTTTCTTTTGTGAATTGTTTCTGGAGCGTCTCTAATAAGAGTTCAATAGCAGTCGGCAAGCATAGAAGCATTCCACTTTCCCTGGTATATTTCCTCATTATTGATATACCCTGATGGAAGCATTCGCCGTGCTTATCATTTATAGCACCGCAGTTGTCAGGAAAAAAGGCCAGATGTGAGTGTAGGAAATGGAACTTTAGAGATATATTGCAACACATTTTTTGATACGATGACAGTATGTTTTCATCAAGAGTATTTGTCAGCTTTTTTATTTCCGAAGAAATTAGTGACCACGAGGCGAAAGTAATTCTAAGCATTTTTTGCAATATTTGATAAAGTGCTGTCAAAATGTTTGTCGTTAAGAATATTTCGAATCTGTGGCCCAACAAAAATACCTTCTTTAGTTTTTGATTCACTTAACTGAGGGAATTTCTCACGCAGGTACCGAAAAGCTGGTCCATCTGTATTCAGTGTCTTAACAAAGTTTTTCATTAGGTCCAATTTGATATGCAGTGGTGTCAACAAAATCTTTTTGGGGTCTACCAATGACATATCTAATACATTTTTTTCACCAGGATCCAATGATTGTTGAACGGACCAGTCTTTTCTCTTGTAATAAAGTGCCTTGGCCGACTGTTCCGTTCACACAAGAAACAGTAATACTTGGTGTAGCCTAGCTGCAACAGATCTGCCATTGATGCTCATAGTATTTTGTTTCAATAGGTACTTCATATTGTCGTATGATTCTTTCATGTGAACTGCATATCCAACAGGAACAGATGGTAAAATATTTCCCATATGCAATAATATTGCTTTTAAGCTCAATGTTGAACTATCTTTAAACAATCTCCATTCCTCGGACTTGTAGTTTATATTTAAAGCCTTTAATAAACCGATAATGTTCCACTGCTGTAATCTTGATTCCAGTAACTCTGCTTTACTTTCTGAAAGTTCTAAGCTTTTCACAAAATCGTTTAATTCTGATTGGGTTATTTTGTGTAGTTTGCGGTATAACGCACTGGGTTTGAAATCAGGATCTCTGGATATTGATGGTATATCTTTTTCTTCTTGAAAAATCGTTGTATCGATATTATGTGATTTGTAAGTCAATATTGTCACGGTTAAAATCTTATCTTAAATTTACTATGGTTAATTTTACCTTCTTTTTGCTAATATTCTCGTTTTGGGCAGCGTCATTGTCATTAAGCATTTCTCATTTCTCCTTCGTATAACAGCGTAATATTCGTTGCATTTTTGGGTCCTATTGCTTTTCAAGCCTTTCCAAATTTCACTCCCTTGCAAATTTTCTTCCCAGCTTAATTATTTTCTTTATCTTTCAGTAATTTGCCTATAAGAAATACAGCCCTAATTAAAATCCTTTCCTAACTTGAATTTTTAGGTCGGCAACTCTACGTCACTGTTTTAGGTTGTTTATATTTAAATAAACTGTTGTTATTTATCTTTTTATAAGACATCTTTTTTTTTGTGCTGATTATTTCAAATTAAATTGTTACATTTATCTATTTTAGTTAAAGTTTTCCGAATTTTTATTTGAAGTATTTTCAAGGGTTTGTTTACCTTTTTGTTGGGGTTATGTGACCTTTAGGCAAATTTGTATTCTTTTAGTCCATTGCATGCTGGGTTGCTATTTCTGCGGTAATTTTTGGGAGGAAATTTGGATGAGTAACTAATACCGTGTTGCTAATGGCTGAGGGAAAATTCTTATTTCCTATTTTAGGGATCAACAATGAAGTCCTACTTGATTTTGGGTCGGAAATGTCAACGACTTATTAGTTAGCAATGCTGTTTAACCCCACTATTTTGAGCTGTCATTTCGTTTGTCGAATTGCTACTTGTTTAAGGTCATACAGCGCAGGTTTCGAGCTTCGTATAAAATGGCGAGAATTTAACTGTCAATCCTACTTTTCCTGTGAATTATTGTAAAAGCGAGTACAGAAATTTCCACCCCGTTATTTTGCCACCATCCTGCGGTTTTTGGGTGGAAAATTTCATTTTATGTACCTCGATAACGTTGTGGAGATTTGTGTTTTGACTATTTTCTGGCTAGTTTAGCTAGTTACCGAGGAACAACCTGGAAGCAGGGTTTTCGTCGGCCTCGTAGCATTATTACCAAGAATCAGTCTGAGCCCAGAAAATCGGGTAAGGAACTTTAAACTATCTACTGCTAAAACGAGTCTGCCTAGTTTTTTTTAATATTAAAAAATTTCGGCTTAAAATTAATTATTACGAGTACAATTTAAGCCTATTTTAAAACCAACTTTAGTATGTTACTCTTAAGTCTCTTTTAGACCACGTGTAATCTTATTAAGTTGTATTTTGGGGTTTTAGGGCCGACTATATCTTTTTGTAAAACTGGGATCAGCAATTTTTTATAGTTTTTGGGTTTTTTAATATTTGCAGCCATGCAGTGCCTAAATGTTATAATTTGTAATCAGTAACAGTTGATTTTGAGAGTAATTTTTATCGTCATTTGTAATTTGTACTATATTTTGCTTTATTTTGGGTTTATGATTGACAGTTTGCATCGTGATATGTTCATGGTCTCGTAACATACAGTTGACTCCAGTAAAATGTTTTTTTTGTGTATTGATTACAGTATTTAGGTACTAGAGACCGACTTGTATAGTGAAATTATAACTTCCTGTAGATTTTGTAAATTTATTTATTATTTAAATGGTAATATCAAGTAGTGCATCCTGACATTTCACTTAATAGTCCGGTATTTTGTGATTTTATCTGGAATATCTTGTTTTTATCCATTATTGTGGCTGTGAAAATTTAATTTAAAAGTCAGTGTCAAATTGCAGATCATGGCTTTTCACATTTGGTCTGGTAAAATTGTGATTTTACTTTGAGTATTCCTTTTTTCTATTGGTAGCCTTTTAATTAATTAACTGTGTATTTTTAGCCAGTCTAAGCATTTTTTTTTAATGTGAAAGAACTAAGCATTCACTGATCTCAGTCCCTGAATATTGTAGGTTAATATTTTTTTGGTAAATCTGATTACGAATTGATTAATTTTTTGTCATATATAAGTAGTTTTTTTTATTGTAATGAACCTATTGTTCGATCACCGCTTGATTATTTTTTTGTAAATCTGAACTCATACTGGAAATTTTACCTGTGAATCTTCGTGACATAATTACTCCTACTCAAACTCAGTAGTTAGAGCAAGCGACTACTATAAATAATTGTTTAATTTTGGCTGTTTAAGTAAATATTTATTTCCTATTAATTTGTAGTTTACCTTAATGTTTTTTTTTTTAAGTTTTGAATTTGGTTTCTCGACAATTTGGTGGTAATTAATTTTTAGTCGTTTACTCTAGCATTAAGATGATTGGGCATTGTTGTTATTTTTTTTTAAATTTATTTAAATTAGGTTCTACCCTCTGGGTATAAGTGAAACTGAGGTCCACCCTCTGGGTAAAAGTGATACCCAGGCGCGGATCAAGGAGGGGGGCGACCCCCCCCCAAGAACTTTGAGTCCAGGAAAATTTTCCTGATTTTGCCTCTTATGCTATAGTTTATTCAAGAACTAGACAGAATAATAAATCATTTTTTACCCTTTTTTTCTTCGCAAACTACCTGTGTTCTTTAGTCCGGTGTCTTTGGCAAAATCTGTTAGACATATATATTTTTCATGGGAATGGGTTAGAAATTTTATAATCGGAAATACCTGTCTATAATAATGGATTATTTGGGTTAGATAACAATAGATATTTGGATGTGTGAAGTGTTAAAAAGGATTTTAATCCTTATCATAGGCGTCGGAAGGAGGTTTATTTTATCACTAAGTATTTATGGCATAGAATATTATTTTGGTAGTAATAAACTTAAAATAAAAAGTTATTGTAATATTATTTTATTTCTTATGATTTCTTAATAATTCACGTACATTAGAAAATATAGATAATTTTGACATATTTAACACAAATCACAACTGTATTTTTATTATTTTTAATTTTAGCATAGAAATACTTTTAGGCATATTCAGACTAAAACGTAGTCTTTTTCTCTAAAAAAATTTATATTATAGTTATAATTGAAATACTAACAAAGTACTTATTGTCAAAAATACAAGAAGTTAAACGTACATAACAAAATAAATTCGTCCATATAATATTAAATTTTTTTTTTGGGCTATCGGTCATTTTATTATTAATTAAAAATATTTGTAGCATATTTGATGCTTTAGTTTATTTATTTCTTAAACCATCTGCAGAATTACAATTAAACACTAAAAAGGAATTCAAATATAATTAATTTTTATATGTTACAGAAAATTTAAATAATAAATTGCGTTTACGTTGGTAAACATTACGTATCTAGTTCGTAATCAAAGTCAGTGAAGCTATCTTCGCTCAAATTAATTATAATTGGTTCCTCTATCTCACCGATCATGAAATCGAGTTTCCACATTTTTTTTATTCTTTTATTATATGGATTTTTCCCAACAGTAACTTTATTGAAAAAAATCTTTCAAAAATTCAGTTAAATTACTAATTTTGTAAATTGTGTTATTTCTAGCAACTCTGCTTTTTACTTGAGAGAGATATTTCCTTCTTCAACGGACAGTTTCCGGACGATCTATAAGAACAGATTTCCTATCTGTTTTTTTCCGGCAAAAATTAAGTTCTCTGAGTAATTTCCAGAGCTCAGTTCTTTTAGTTTCAGGTAAATCCCGATCTTCATTGATTTTAGTTAGAATTTTGTCGACGGTTGGGATCTGCTTCTCATAATAAAATGTATGTACAACTCCTTTTATTGCAGTTTACATCTCTTCTTCCAACGAGGTTTTTCTGCCTGTAATCGTTTTTTTCTCCTTCATTATTCGGTACATAGTAGATTTTCCAACTCCTGTCATATTGGAACACATCTTACGAGAGGTTTTAACATTATTATCTAGATATCGATATCTTAAGGCATCATAAACATTCATCGTAATCAGTTTTGCGTTGAGGAAAAAATGCCCTGGTTTAACGATTTTGGAATAAATATAGATGTGGAATCCATATCTTTTGGGTGTCTCACTAATCTCAAATAATATATAAAAACAAGCACAAACAAGATAAATCACTAAGGACACACTGTAAAGTGTACTTTGCTCACTGACAGAAATTAAATTGAACTATTAGAAATTTTATTGTTGCAGTAAATTTATAAAAGCTTATAATATTTAAATATAATTAGATTTACGTCCGTTCTTAGTTATCTGCAGCACTAGAGCAGGTACGTTGGAGGTTTCGGTAACAGTTTTATTACTCTCTCTAGTTTTTGAGTAGAGTGAGTATAGGAATGTGTATACTTGCGATCGCCCCTCCCCTTCCCAAGAGCTTTGAGTTCAGGAAAATAGAACCGATTCTGTCTTTTATATTAGGATTGTGTATGCTGCTGGCACCCCCCCCCCTCATCGGGACTCCGTTATAATTTCAATTTTTAAAGCTCTAGTTATCGCAGTTGTAGCACAATTGATTTTCATATATAAGAATTCCAGAGTAAAAGCTTCTGAAACATAAGTTGGTAAAATCCGATTGATCATATTGTTGTGTAGCATTTAAATTTACCAGTTTGCATTAATGCTACATGTTCTTTAGAAATAGGATATAATTTGTATATTTTACCTGATTAAATTTAATTATTTATCATGTAATTTAAAATTTGTAAACATGGAATTCGTTTTTGATTCACAACTCTTTTGGTCTTATAACTTATTACTCTTTGTTCTTAACAGAGTTTGTAAAATGCTGTAGTTTATATATCACATTATTTGGTTTGAACTTAAAGATAACAAAATATTTTTATATTCTCATTGACTTACATTCCATTTCAGTATTAAAAATGTAAGGTTATAGTCAGTAATATAGTTCAGTTAGCATTTGTTGTGGATATATACCCGATTCGTTTGCCACGAGCACGGCATGTAGAGACCGATCATTTAAGGTTGAGTATACAGTATGGAATTTGTAACATTTTTTGAAGTTTGTTTTAATCATGATTAGTAACTATGGACTGTCTTTATCATAATTTTCTTCTTGATAATTTTCCATGGCTTGCCAATTTTTATTTATTACCTGGTAATCAGTGAAAGTTCCGAACTAGGTTAGAGTGCTCCAGGTTGAGAATAAGGTTGGCAAAAATTAAGAACAAATATCCCTAAAATTTGTCATGTGGGGCTGCGATAGAAGTTTTCATTTTCGTTTTTTTTACAGTTGAACCGTCGAAGGCAGTAAACTAATTTGGCCATTAGATCTGAAAGGGCAGACTGCCATGTGTTTTTTATCATCGTCCACTAATCAATGAGGTAAGATTTTGCTGTCTTTATCTTCACAAACATGTTGTAAAAATAATGAATTTTGTTTCAAGGCTTTCTTTTTCTTTTTTCTTTTCCGGCTTTCTTCCATTTTTTAAATTTTTCCGGCTCCTCAAGCTTTCTGGTTGTTTTGACTGTTCTGGCTCTATGTTTCCTGGCCATATTTCAACAACGATTTTGACCTTTACGATTGAGCTCATTTTACATTTGGATAATGAGTTCGGATTAACCTTATGAAGCTCCATTCATCCACGATCAACAACAAGGATCCAGATAATAGCGCTAAATCGGATAAATAGAAGTGGAAGGTATCGTGTAAATAAGCAACAAGATAGGAGAAAACTTTAATTTAGAGAATAGGACATAGACATCGATTTTTTTACATGCATATAGAACACAATATAAATATATTTACATTTGACATGACATAAAATGTAAAAATATCTTGGTAACTTTCTTTATAAAGATTACTTTCCATGCTCTTAGCAATTAAAAGTTCTAGAACGTTTTGCGGCCAATTCTTTACATAACCCTTCAAAACTACATATATATATATATATATATATATATATATATATATATATATATATATATACATATATAATTATTGAAAAATAAAATGGAATTGTTATTGTGTTTAAAATAGTCGTTTTATTATAAAGCTATACATTAGCAGTCAGTAAATTAACATCACTCCTGACACCTATGTGTTTTTCTGTTTTATCACTAGGTAAGTAACACAGACAAAAAACAGGTGGCGCCTATTGAGAAATCAAAGCAAAACACAACTATCTCTAAAATAGATGGACCTAGCCTCCGACATATTGAGTGGCCTTACGCATCCGTTGCTGTACCCTGTAAAAAGGGAGACGCCACAGTCTAACATGATACCCAGTTTTTTACAGAGATGAATTAATTTTTGGAAGTGTCGGTCTGCATAACGGATTGGTTCCATTATACTCTAACATCGCAGCACTCATTTCTGTTGATAGTTTCTGATAAAGAAATTCAGCATTGCCCTGTTGAGTATCGTCATTCAGCTGTTCTTGCTGTTCTTGGACCTCAGATTCCGACTGTGGCTCATATTCAGCAATCTGATAGTTGTTATTGTCAGTGTCCCTAATCTCACGTTCAATTTCCGCTTTGATGATATTAAGCTATGTTACAGGAAATAGGCTGTTTCGGAGAATAACTTTATATTGGTCAGCTATTCTCTGTTGTGATACTTGTATGTAATGTAATTATTATAAGTATATTCTATTATTATCGTTTAAAAGTAACTAAATGATAAATATTCGTTATTTTGTTATTTCCTTTTTACTAGCGATGAGAGAAATAGTTCATAATCAGTTAGGAAAAATTTCTGAACTACTCAGGAAAAGTAAGACATTTCGAAAATCATGTCAGTTTTAAAAAATATCACTTTATATGTCAAAATTGGAAAAATTAACTATTCTGTGATACTACTAGAAAATCTGTTTTTGCTAAATCAAATAATAATTCCATGCAAAAATTTTAAAATAATTGTGTCATCAAGAACAAATAAACTTACCAGTAATAAGTTAGCAGCAATAATATATTCCTTGTTGAGACGTATATCTTCCTCTTCTGATATTAGTCTGTATAAGAGAGCGGAAAGCCATGATGCATAAGCCCAGTAAAATATATAAATTATGAATAATACGTCTTCAAATATTTTATTGACGAGATCCGAAATAATTTGCATTTTGAAAAATATTTTTCTACACTTCCGAATATTTCTTAAACAAATGTCTCTATTTCTGGAGTCACATAATTTTAACAAGACATTTAAATCTTTAAATTTTATCTGGATTATACATATCAGCTCGACAAATAGGAGAAGGTATGTTTTTACATAAAATTTTATTATAATTCGGTAAATTGTATACAATACTTTTTCTATATTTAACCCGATCCATACAAATCGGGTAATAAAAACAAAAATTAATAACAAAAATATTAAAAATCTTATAAAGATTGCTTTTGCATTATTTTCTGTCATTGGAAACCAGTTAACAGAATTATCCATTTGTTGAAATAAAACTAATTCTTCTAATAATTTTTGCCAGTAACTTCTGTAAAAAATTGAAGAGATAAATATAAAAACCATTACAAAATATCCTAATGTGGCGACGACAACTCTATTTAGAGCTACATGAAAAAATAAATTGGTTCCATAATGTTCCATGACGAAACATGGTATAGTTTTTAAAGCTTCAACATATAATATATCAATTCCCGTAAAAATGATTAAAGTCAACAGGAAAAATAATTTCATGGATTTTAATTTATTCTCACGAAAATTATATGGCGGAGTAATGCCCCAAATACTGTAATATATGTTAATAAACTTATAAAAAACTATTATATTTTCCAACTGTTCAGATACTTCAGCAAAAACGCCTCTTATTGAAAAACAGAACGCAGTGTTCCCCATGGCAGACGAGTAACGATTAATTTTATGTCATTTAGTACAAATAAATTCAAAAGCTCTCAGTATGTATCGATTTTATTTTTAAATTACTTATTTCCTCGTTTGTTTTGTTCCTACATTTATGAAATAGAAAAATACTTAAAGAATTACATTAAGGGGGTATTCCGATCTAGAATTGTGGAAAAATCGATTTTTTCTTATTCCATATCTTTAAAGTTTAGACCTTTAGGAATATGTCCTTAAAAGGATTTTTCAAAATTCGAACTATTTTCGGAGTTACAGCGACTTTTCTGACGTGGCAATTAAACCGGCCAACTGGAGCGAATCAATAAACTGCAGGTGTTGCTGGACTACCTGATGATCAAATTCCCCGAAGGTCATTCAACTTAGGATTCACCTCACTTTTTGGCGTTACAACCCTTATTGGTAAATATAGTAAGAAAGAGATCGATACAGTTATAAAAGTTTTTGCCAAAGTTACAATAAGCGGAAAAATAAGAAAAAATCAGATATTCGGGGCTACGGGACAAGGATAATTGAAACTGCTAGTTATTTAGCTATTACTATTTTTAATGAAGGTTTTTTACCTACTTTAAAAACTATGGAACTCATAGGCATCACTATTTGCTGTCAGACGCAACGAAGTTCGAATTGACCGCTCTGAACTGCTGCTTCTAAAGAAGCTAGAACAGCTAATTTAGCTAAAAGAACTTCAGAAAATATTAATTTTGAAGTAGAAGAGGCCCAATGTATGGATCAGGTATCGCCGATTAAACAAATGTGAGTATTAAGTACCATTATTTGAGTTACGCAGTCGAAACTACTTTTTTTCTACCTAGTCGACATGATATATCGAGTTCTAGAACAATTTACTTGAAACTTGGTGAAAATCTTCTATATACCGGGTGTCAACGAATCTATTAGACAATTCATAATTGTGTGTCAAAATGAGAATTGGTACAGGTAAATGGTATATGAAGGGGAGAGTTTTCGCATATTTTCCACTTTCCGCCACTTCCGGTTTCACTGGAAATGGCCCCGGTTTTGAATTTTTAAATAGAACACCCTGTATATTTTAACATTTTTGGATTTCTGAGACAATTCTAGGTCAGAATGTGACATTTTAAAAACTTTTTACGTCTACTTCATTTTTTTAGAGCCACTTTTAAAATTGCATCTAGGTGGCCATGATCGGACGCAAACTAATCTAAGGGCCTTAGGTGATGTCAAAAAAATACAATCGCAAAGTTTTAGTTACTAGTATGAAAGACAGGAATAAGACAAGTTGACAAAATTACGTTTTCATTTCTAACTATTAATTTTCAAATCGCGACCCCTTTTTGACAACTACTTTTCGAAAAAAGCATTCTTTGACGAATCTAACGGTACTAATTTATTTGCGATTGGATTAGACATAAGAACAGAAATTAAATATTATTAAGCAAAATACTGGATAATTTATTTACTTATGACAAGTGCGCCATGGACAGCCATGATGCATAATAATTTGCAACTGTTTTTATCAAGTCTTCTTTGGAAAACAAAGCACTCACTTAAGTAGACAATGACAGTGACATACGCTCTAAGAACAGATGTAAAAGTTTCTTAATTTTCGTTAAGTTTAGTTTAAATGTTCGTTAAAATAATGTATACTGAAAGTGAAAAAAACTTTTACGTCTATTCTTAGAGCTTATGTCACTGTCATTATCTATTTAAGTGAGTGCTTTGTTTTCCAAAGAAGACTTGATAAAAACAGTTGCAAATTATTATGCATTATGGCTGTCCATGGCGCACTTGTCATAAGTAAATAAATTATCCAGTATTTTGCTTAATAATATTTAATTTCTGTTCTTATGTCTAATCCAATCACAAATAAATTAGTACCGTTAGATTCGTCAAAGAATGTATTTTTCTAAAAGTAGTTGTCAAAAAGGGGTCGCCATTTGAAAATTAATAGTTAGAAATGAAAACGTAATTTTGTCAACTTGTCTTATTCCTGTCTTTCATACTAGTAACTAAAACTTTGCGATTGTATTTTTTTGACATCACCTAAGGCCGTTAGATTAGTTTGCGTCTGATCATGGCCACCTAGATGCAATTTTAAAAGTGGCTCTAAAAAAATGAAGTAGACGTAAAAAGTTTTTAAAATGTCACATTCTGATCTAGAATTGTTTCAGAAATCCAAAAATGTTAAAATATATAGGGTGTTCCATTTAAAAATTCAAAATCGGGGCCATTTCCGGTGAAACCGGAAGTGGCCGGAAAGTGGAAAATATGCGAAAACTCTCCCCTCCGCATACCATTTACCTGTACCAATTCTCATTTTGATACACATAATACTCTAGAAATTATGACTTGTCTAATAGATTCATTGACACCCGGTATATCCTTCTATATCTGGAAGCATGAATTTCGAAATTTTTTTTTACTATATTTGAAAAATTCGGAAAGGTTAAAATGCAGGGACAAATTTTTTTTTTTTCATATCGTCGTCATTTCGTGAAATTTTTTTTTCTATTTCCATGGTCCGAGTCATAGGGACGTCTTTACTAATTAAGAATATTTTGTTTTTTTTTTTTGTTTCAGAACTCTACAAGGGTTAAAAACATGTCGACCAGGACGCACCTTCGCTTTTTTTAGCCCCCACTTCACCATTTTGTAGCTCCGTAAATTTTTTAAATTTTTTTCCTGGCTGATATTATTTTGTATTCTTGAAGCGTCAATAAACATCTTGTAAAAAAATGGATGGAAAAAATGTTTTTCATTTCCGTTTTATTCTACTCAGAAAACGCCTAAAATTTAGACCTCTAGACTAGAATACCCCCTTAATAAAAATGCGCTATATTAGACTAAAAGTATATTCACTAGATCAGCGATTCCCAATCTTTATCTTCTTGCTGACCCCTTCTAAATAGAATGGAATAAATCAGCGAATCCCCTTTGTAGTCCTCAGAAACAGTAAATGAAGCAGTAAAATTGGGTTATTAAAATTTCTTTTCCATACTGAATAACAATTTATAAAGAAAAACTGAAACATAATCGTAAAACATTTACAGACAAACATTATTAAAATTAAAGTGATTAGATTAACCTACAAAAAAGAATTAATACAAAATGAATGGAATAATACAGAACTTGAAAAATACCCTCAGTGGGATGTTTTGTGCTTGTTTCGTGGAACAAAGAAATTCAATATTTGGTTCGATGTCTGAAAGTTTCAATCTCAGATCAGGCTCTGCATTTAAGCGGTTTCTGTACTTATTTTTCAGGTAATAGTCCATGGAAATTAAACTTTTGTAGGGAAAAAATGTAACTAGCCATTCTATTGCTGAAAAGGGTATATTTTGGCATCACTAAAAACATTCTTCCATGGAAATTCAGACGGTCCATGGCTTACAAAATGGCGACTAAAAAAATGGTCATTTTTTTCAGTTTTTCCAGTTTATCTTGAAAAATAAGTAGTGTAGATAACTGAAAAACCTATCGATTGATTTAATTAAGGTTATAGGCGGCGCCACTAGTTATCGAAATATAATTTTTTTTCTCGAAAAATTCAATTTTTTTTATTTATAATTAAATGATATTTACTAATTAACTATCGCTTCAGAATTCCAGGAAATGATAGATATTTTTGACCCAAAAAAGTGCGTTTAATCCGAAATTTGTGAGTTGAATAGTTACCGAGAAAATTGAGCTCAAAGTTGAAAATTCCATGTCGATTCTTTCTAATAAAGATACAGCAACCAGGTTGACAGGTTGAGAAAAACAGTTTTTTTGTACTCGAAAAATTACAATAACTGTTTTGTGAGTGTGCTTAGAATTATTTAATTCGTCTATTAGATTTAGATATATCATTTCCGATCTCTGGACAAGAAAATTGTTTAACGATAAAAATTACCTTTTTTTTTAAAAAAAATTCGCAACGTCGCGGTTTATAAATATTAAGGGCTGAAATTTACAGACGACATTATTGAATACTTGTAGTTTATCGAGAAATTTTTCGGTTTCACGAAAAACATCCCTGTAAGATCTATGGATCTCTGAAAACTACCCACAGAATCTATCCGACCGTATTCAAATAGCGCGGGTAGAGTTAGTCAGCGGGTTGCTATGTTGCAAGGCGCAGATGTCTTCCGCTCTTGGCAGTTTCCGGTTCGGAGCCGGCATTCTGGTAACACCTGTCATTTTGGAGTAGTAAGCTTTGGAGTTAATTTGATATAACGTTTTGACATACTTGAAAGAAAAAACATTATAGTGTTTGCACATTTGTAAAAGCACTATTGCAAACATTTTTTGCATTTAAAAGCGTTTTAGTTAAAGTTCACGCAGATTTTAACTTGAAAAAAGTATTTGAACACGTGGTGGACCGTTGAATGTGACATATAAATCATTACGAAACAGTGTATATTTCTATACAGAGGTAAGAAAAATTGTAAAATATTATCTTATAAAATTATTACATAGAAATTGTTAATAAGCTTTTTTTTTTAATTGTTAATTCCTCCGTGTGAGATGCAATAGCAATGGATATATCCACATTATGCCGTTGTAGTGCTGAAATTACATTCAGCAAACGTATAACTATATGCAACTCCGTGCATGAATGAAGTAAAATGCGAACAGTAAATGCAAACTGCGTTCCAACCTTTCCGTGTTAGAGGTTGCATAGCTTGAACAAATTGCTAAGGAACACAATTTATCCTATTCCACCACCATGGAGATGATGGCCTACCTGTACCACCATACCGAGAAGAAAGTCAAAACTTACCCTCCCCGCCACAGTGATACGGTGGAGGTACCTGTTTCGTCTCTACTAAACTCATCAGGGTACCGACATGCACCTGTTTGTGCGAAGGACAGATCGGAAGGAAGTATGCAACACTCAACGCGGCCACTCCGACTTCACGGATTCCTCCGTGTAAGATGCAATAGCCAGTGGTTATATCCACATTATACCGTTGTATTGCTGAAATCAAATTCAGCAAACATACAACGATATGCAACTGCGAATATAAATGAAGTAAAATGCGAACAGTAAATGCAAACTTCGTTCCGTCATATCCTTTCCGTGTTGAAGTTGCACTGTGGCGGGAAGGGTAAGTTTTGACTTTCTTCTCGGTATGGTGGTACAGGTAGACCATCATCTCGATGGTGGTGGAATAGGATAAATTGCGTTTTGTAACAATTTGTTCTAACTGTGCAACCTCCAACACAGAAAGGATATGATGGAGAGAAGTTTGCATTTACTGTTCGCATTTTACTTCACTTACATACGGAGTTGGATAGAGTTGTACGTTTGCTGAATGTGATTTCAGCACTACAACGGCATAATGTGGATATACCCACCGCTATTGCATCTCATCCGCAGGAATCCATGAAAGCTTCATAAACATATATATATATATATATATATATATATATATATATATATATATATATATATATATACATATATATATATATATATATATATATATATATATATATATATATATATATATATATATATATATATATATACAGTTTGTTGTAAGTATAAAACATGAAACTCTGAAGTCTAACTTGCCTTGCCATTCCCGTGGAAATATTACATGGTGATTTTCCTGAGACCAAAACCTAGAATTCTATCGGTTCAATATACCGACGCTGGTAAAATAAGCCTGATCAAATCACATAACAGCTGTTTCAAAATTATTTCTTTATTTGTATTTTGTAAATACCTGTTACAAAACTCTATTCGGCGCTGTGTGTTACCAGGATGTAAATTTTGTATCAGTGATGATTATATGGTTTAAACTTATGTTTTTTTTTAAGATTGTTTGAACCCTTGACTTATGATTTCTTATAGAACCTTCTACTATTTTGCAAAAAAATACCTGGATTTGCTTCAATAGAAGCTAATACTTTGATTTCATCAATTTCACGGTTTTTCTTGTTGTAGATTTTAAACCGTAGTTTCAAAAATGAACCGTATTGAATTAAATTTGATTTTATCCTCAAAAACATTCTTTTATTTCGTTGTCTTCTCTAGATATCTACGAATTACCAGCATTTTTGAATTTTAAATAGAAGAGAATATAAAAATTCTCAAATTTGCTGCACTTCTAGCGCTTCATCTGCATGTTCATTACACTGAATATAACAAACGAGTAGGTCAAATTTTTGGTTGTTCTCAAAGCTTACCAAGCCTGCTGGTATTTTAAGACTCTAGAAATTTTTATATGATATATAACTTTTATTAAAACATTTTTAAAAATTTTTGGAAAATAGGGGATTATCAGGTACTTTGCCACATTATTGTGCCACCCTGTATGTTGAGTAATACAATAATCAAAATTTGGAACATTAAAAGGCAAAAAATTGTGTTTTTAATCAGGTTTACAGCAATGGTGATATCACGAAATAAATAAACTTACCAGTAGAAGGTTACGAATGATAATAATATCCTTGTTGAGACTTATTTGTGCCTTTTCAAATATTATCTTGTATGTTATTGAGAAAATCCACAAGGCATTAGCCCAGTAAAAACCATAAATGGAGAACAACACATCTTCAAATATTTTATTGATGAGGTCCAAAATAATTTGAAGTTTGAAAAATATTTTTCTACACGTTCGAATATTTCTTAGACAAGTTTCTCTATTTCTAGAGTTAGATAATTTTAACGAGACATTTAAATTTTCAAATTTTGTCTTCATTGTACATGCCAGCTCAACAAATAGCAGAAGGAACATTTTTAGATAAAAACTGACTGTTATTTTGTAAATTAAATACAATGATTGTTCAATATTACATCCGGCCCATAGAAAGCGGGCAATAATAACCAAAATTGCCAAGGAGAGTAATAAAAATGTCAGAAAGTTGGCTTTATCATTATTTTCTGTCGTGGGAAATCCGTTAACAGAATTATCCATTAGTTGCAATAAAACTACTTCTTCAAATAATTTTTGCCAATAACTTCTGTAAAAAATTGCAGAGATAAATATAAAAACCATTACAAAATATCCTAACGTGATGGTAACTCTATTTACAGTTACGTAAATAAATAAATGAGTTCCAGATTGCCCTACCACATAAGACGGTATAGTTTTAAAAGTTTGAACGTATGATATATTGATTCCTGTAAAAATGATCAAAGTCAAAAAGAAAAATAGTTTGATGGATTTTAATTTCTTCTCACTAAAATTATATGGTGGAATAATACCCCAAATACTGTAATATACGTTAATAAACTTATAAAAAAATATTTTATTTTCCAAATATTCAGATACTTTAGCAAAAATGCCACTTATCGAAATAGAAAACGAACCATGGCGGACGAGTAACGATTATTTTTATGTTGCTAAAAACTAACACATTTAAAGTGTCTCTGTATGTATTGACTTTATTTACAAATTATTAATTAGCTTATTTATTTAATCGACGTATTAATGGACGACTAAAATATTAAAAGACTTATATTCCTAGAAAATAACTCAATTTCAGACTAATAAAATAAATAAAATTCCTTTTTATTTTTGAAGAAAAATGATTTCATTTTCATAAAAAAAATATTTGAATAAAACTTTTATATATAAAAAAATTGAACCAACTTCTAAAAATGCGCTAAAAAGTGAAAAATAACTATAAATTTTTATATGAAATTGAAATTTTTGAAGTTGGCACCAAACTAATACCTGACAAAATGTGATTAGCAGAAACAGATTAAAAATACTTTATTTGTAAGTGCTTTCTTACCATAATTTGTATATATCAGTAGTTATTTGTTTCATTTAGAAATAATTTGGCGCCGACTTCATATTTTTAATTTCATAAAAAAATTTCTCATTATTTTTCACATTTTAGCGTACTTTTAGAAGTCGGTTCAATTTTTTTATAAAAATTTTATTTTGCAATTTTTAGTTTTTAATTCATTATGATATTCATAACTTATTTGAACTAAGTGCTAATCGAGATTAGTGTTCCTCGCAATGACTCCAAGATGGCAAAAAAGTACCCATTTTTTCCATAATTGTAAATCACCCTAAAATGAACCACTAAAAATTATTTGATTCCTAGAGTTCTCCAAATACCAATGAAATTGTGTCAAAAAATATTTAGTCTGTCATAATAGTTCCACATTTGAACAATATCGAAAAGTGTAAAATTTTCAGTCAGCTATATTGCCTTCGCCATATTGAATCCAGAAAAAATACTATTAAATTCATAATTTACACCCTCAAGAACCCTCTATATCAGTTTTGGAGAAAGTCGAAAAATGTAAAATTTTTAGGACATATTAAATCCGCCAGATTGAGACTCAGACGAGAGATCTAGAATCTTTAATCCTCCGTCTTAGATCCGCCATATTTAATTTTCTTTTAAATAAAATCTAATTCGTAATGTACTGTCATATTAATTTTGAAAAAAATCAGACAAAATAATTTTTTTATCCACCATATTGGATATGCCATATTGAATCTTTTAAAAATAATTTTAGATTCGTCATGTGTCACCCGGAAACCTCTCCCGTACCAATTTTTGTGAAAATCGGACAAAATTGATTTTTTTGTTTGCCATATTGGATTCACTATATTGAATTTTTTAAAAATGTATTGAATTTGTTATGTGCAACCTCGAAAACTCCCCCATACCAAATTTGGAAAAAATCGCACAAAATTAAATTTTTTTGTCCGCCATATTAGATCCGCAATTTTGAATTTTTTAAAAATAATTTCAGATTCGTTGGGTACAACCCCGAAAATTTCTCCATACCAATTTTTGAGAAAATCGGACAAAATTATTTTTTTTGGCCCCCATATTGTAAGCGCCATCTTGGATTGTTGCACCAATTTCTACTAAAAAAATATGGGATCACCGCAGTAACTTCGTGAATATAACGTAAAAAATTTCATTCAAATCGGTGCAGTCGTTCGGGAGTAATCGGTGTACATACATAAAAAAAATACATAGTCAACGAATTGGGAACCTCCTTCTTTTAGAAGTCGGTTAAAAATAGTGATATACAATTGATTCATAGTTTAATAAATTATTTTGGTTATACCAGGTTGTTCAATAAGTTTTATCGTTCGATAAAAGATGGCGATATTAGGTTTATTGTTTTATGTTCCTAAAGATGTCACTACTGTTTTATAAATACGTCTAAAGTTTCATATAGATCTGTCAGCTCATTCATATATTTACAGTTGTTCAAAGTTGACGTGATATTGTACTAAAACACGTTCATGAACTATTGTTAAAAGTGTATAAGGACCCTTCACCATCGCTTAGAATAGTAGAAAGATAGGTTGCTGAATTTAAACGTGGCCGTACAAGTCTTGGAGCCGATCCACGTAAAGCACGTCCAAAAAGTGTATCGACTCCTGAAATCCTAGCAGTTTTGGAATATCGTCGATTAACCAATAGAGATTTAGTAGAGTCCCGAGGGATCTCACTAGATAGTTTGAGCAATATTTTCGCTGAAGTTTTGGGTGTCAGAAAGCTGTATGCACAATGGGTGCTGCATTCGCTCACAATGGAACAAAAAGCACATTCGAATACGACGTTCGCAGGAACATTTGGAGTTAATCAGTATAAAATAATTAATATTTGTTCCATTACATTTTAACATCTGACAAATTTTTTACTGAGAGGAAATTACTGCACATATATTTTCTTTTCATGTTCGTGTGACGTATAATTCACCACCTTACAGCCAACTGATTTTTTTTTCTTCAAAATATTGTGTCAAGTATCATTTGACAAATTTTTACTTAAGGAGGAATGATATAACTCTCTGAAGCATTTCACTAGTTATCGCCCGAGAGGAATTTGGTCAGTCAAATCTATCGCTTGCTTGCTGTCTATGTATTGATCATCGTGGAGAAACATCAACTCCACACACTAGTGGTCATCACAAGGAAAGGAAACCTCAATCTGCAAACCATTAAAATGGATGGGGGATGGAGAATGTTATTGAGTGGAAGTCAGAGATTAAATATCTGGGACTGACCCTAGATAACAACCTCCTCTGAAACAAGCACGAAAAAGAAGTAATGAACAAGGCTGATGGTCTGTAGAAACTTTGCGGGAAAAAGATGGAATACAAACCCAAAAATCCTTGAGTGTATGTACACTGCAATAGTGGGACCAATCATCACATATGGGGCAGTGATCTGGAGCAAAAGAACCAGTCTGGCTAATACGAAAGCTAAACTCTCGGAAGTTCAAAGACTGGCCTGTGCATGTATAATCGGGGCAATAAAAAATTTGCCCAACAGCCGCCATGGAAGTAATCCTAAACTTCACACCTCTACATATACTTCTCGAGAACGATTTATAGGATGATGAGAGATGAGGCCATAAAGCGAAGGCCAAATCTCTTATTCAGAAATCAACAAATCTGGGACATGTCCCAAGATGAAATGAAAAGGAAATTCAACTTTGTGAAAAACTTCAGTACAAAGTTGAGTCACAAGAGCGAATAGAACACAAACACCATTGAAAAACCCAGCAAGAAATCCATTATATGGTATACAGATGGCTCCAAAACAACGAAGGGAATTGGAAAGGAGGGTATGGATCCGGCAGCAGACACTACGAAAACATTTTCCAGACAGAAATACATGCCATTAGGATATGTATTCAATTTCACAACGAAAAAACTATTACGGCCAAGAGATTATCATCATGTTGTGACACGTTTTTCATAAGGGAGTAACTCGTGCTCTACGGATCTACTTTGTTTACGGCAGCGGAACATTGATCAGTGGATATTTCTCATGCAGTCATCGGTCAAATGCAAAGCGCAGGGGTATCGGTTTGACGGTATCTACTTATAATCGGGATATCCCTGTTCTCTGAACTGTTCGACGGCTTGACTGCCCGATGGTCAAAACATCCACTTGGTGGTCGGTTCTGGGGCGCCACCTTCGGGATTAATGTGGTCGAGGGCCTCCATTGGAGAAACGGCAAGCCAGGGGTCAATTGCGCGTATTAGTGCTGCCTGCCGTCTGCCAATTGTTACCTGTAATATTAAAAATGGGAACTAAGTAATGAAACAAACGGTTTTAAAACATCATGTATCCTGTATTCCATACTTTTATAAAGCTATGGCCTAAAACTAACTTACAACCTAAGATGTACAACAAAATAAACATTCAAACGGTCTGAAGAGCAAGAGTATGTTATGAGCACTGTTTACGGTAGCGGTAGGCGGTAACGCGGCGGTATCATTCGCGACGCTATTTACGACGGCTGGTACTTCAACTCGCACCGCTTCGTGTTTAAAATCCTCGGGCGCTGTTCATGGCGCTTCGTGCTAAAAATTCGACCGACGACGGTATACGTAATATGCCTAACAGTAACCCGGCATCGATTGGCGGTAAACGGAGTCTCTACACTTGGCGGCGGCGATTCCACATGCGGCGGTGGCGATAAACGTCGAGACGGCAGTTGTTAAGCCCCCTTATCAACGGACATCAAAGAGCACCCGGAGGTAAAACGCATTCCTGGTCAATACGGAAACAAAACAAAATTGACGGCATTCAGTGCGTGTGTGTATAGGTGACGGTAGGAAGAAAGAAAGAAACCGACGCTGCCCGTACTTGTAACGGTCTTCGACAGCGTTAGCAGGATGGAACGACATTACCCGTACTTACAAGTGTTCTCAACAATGTCGACCAATAGAGATAGGAAATTAGGAAAGGAACCGATGCTGCTCGTAGTTATAAGGGTCCTGGGCAGTGACGGTAGGATGACACAATATTGCCTGTACTTACAAGAGTACTCGACAATGCTGGCTATTAACAGGGTAGGACGTGAGGATGGAAGTGGATGGTGAAACACCATATACACGTAAGCCTAGCCTCACCTACATTGCTAGACCAGGAGACGTGGTCCGGCGGGTGACCCACGCAGTCCGCTGAGACTGTTGACCCAGGTGGAGAAAGTGCAGTTATCAGCAAATTAATAGTCAGCTTGAGCTTAAATAGCCGGCCCGAGCTCCTACTACGCCGACGAGTGACGGCGTGGAGTGATCGCGCGTACAATACTGCTGTATACGGCGGGCAATTACTGTGAACGGACTTTCTTAAAACTGTCGGAAAATCGCATTTCCCGGCATGGCGCGGCAAATCTAATTATATACAGGCAATATTGACATTTCAAGCATTCTTTTCCCGCAAGAATCAGGTTTTTCGGATGTATAATAAATAAATTAAAACCAGGCGAACATATTCATGCCCAAAAATTTAGTAATTTCTTTACAATGTCGGATAGTCAAGCAGCCATCAGTGTGTTGAGTTCTCAAGTTATCAGCTCCAAGATGATCTGGGAATGTCTAGAGAAATTAAATGTTTTGAGTAAGAATAATAAAGTCATCTTCATGAGAGTACCTGGACATACCGGGATAGAGGAGAATGAAATAGTAGGCAGGTTCGTGAAGAAAGGGGCTGATAAACCATTTTTGGGCCAGAGCCTTTCTGTGGAATCAGTAGCAGCATAATGCTGGAAGAACTAAAGAGAGATGAAGAAAGCAGGAGATCCAATTATTAGATGGAGCTGCAAGGATTGAGACAAGCGAAGATACTTTTGGGGAACTACGACCAGAAGAGATTCAAACATTCTATATACTAAAGTAAAAACCAACTTAGAGTTCTGACAGGGGTTCTGACCGAGCATTGCCACTTGAAGGGACACCTTAAGAAACTCGGACTGGTAGAGAAAAGAGTGCAGATTCTGCGAGGAGGAGGACCAAATCTCTATTCATATCCTTTTGAAGTACAGCGCTCTAGAAAATCCTAGGATGTGATTCTTGGGAACACACCAAATCGAAGAAGGGGAGCTACCCACTTTGAACCCGTCCAACATCCTAAGGTTCCTGAGGGAAATAGGATTGGAGGACCTGCTCTAGCCGATGAAATAACTCTTGCGACTTGACAGCAGTAGGGGGCACAATAGATAATAATAATAATAATGTCTTTTTATTAGCATCAAAAATATAATACACTGAACAAATAAAGTATTGGACGGCGAGGTCTAGCATAGCTACTCATCTAACTGTCCATTTTCTTAAATTAAATCTAAGATACATGTAAATTAAAAATAAATATAATCTAGGATACAATTCAAGATACAAAAATGATTTGAGAAAAAATAAAAATGCAAATTTTAAAACATTCATGTTCACACTTTTGGGCTTTCACATGCAAGTAATCAAGAAGATTACCATACCCGATCACGCGTATCAACAATAAATAATTTAACAGCTCTTCTGAAGCTAGCGACATTCTTAAGGACTACAACATCCCTAGGAAGTGAGTTATAAATTTTCACTGCATTATATCTGAAAGATCTCTGAAAAAGGGCAATTCTATGGTTCGGGACAGGGAAGCTGGAACTATAACATGTTTGTCTCCCATGAATATCACTGCCACGAATCAATTTATTAGATAGATAAGAAAGTGCTCCTGTCAACACAATCCTACAAACAAGGGTTGCTCAATATATAAAGAATCTTTCCCCTAAATTAAACCATCGGGATGCCCGAAATTAAGGTGTCACATGAGCGAACTTCCTCATACTGTAGTAAAATCTAAGGCAGGCAGTCTGAAGTCCCTGGAGACTATTCCCCTCATGTAATGTAAGTGCTGGCCAATATACAACGTCACAGTTTGACACCAAAGACAATATCAAAGAATGACAGAGTCAGTTGTTAAGACATCTTTATGCATATTAAGATTTTTTAACTTCTAATAAAACCTTTGCAATAAATTTGAGGTATGTGTCTCAAAGCGAAGTTGTGCGTCAAACATTACCCCTAGGTTCTTGGCAGAGTCCGACGGCATCAACATTGTATCACCAACTTTGATTTTAAAAATATTCCTGTCTACAATTTGTTGGCTATGCGAACCAAAAAGAAGAAGTTTCGACTTATTACCATTCAGACACAGTCCATGACTTCTGAATATCTTCAAAAAGACTTGTAAATCATCATTAATCTGCTGCGCAGCCTGTGCTATACCGACTAAATTAAACGAGCAGTAAACTTGCAAGTCATCAGCGTATTGGTGATAATGAAAAGTTTTTATAAATTTACAGAAATCAGCTGTGTACAGCGAAAATAACAGCGGCCCAAGAATGCTGCCCTATGGTACACCCCTATTGAAAGTCACAAATTCAGACCTCTCATTGCCAATGCACACTCTTTGCTTTCTATCTCCAAGATAACTTCTAAATAACTCTATTGTACTCCACCACAAGCCAAAATATCCCAGTTTTGCAAAAAAAAAACATCGTATGATCCAAAGTGTGGAATGCCCCACTAAAATCTAGTAATATAAGAGATGTTGTCAAACTGCTATCACTTGCACCAAACACATCATCGCTCACTTTAAGAAGTGCAGTAGTTATACTATATAAAGGGCGAAATCTCGACTGTGTAGATGGCAAAATGCCTCTCGAATTTACAAATTTGCTAATCTAATCATAGACAATCCTCTCGAGCATCTTAGACAATGTCGGTAAAATACTAATAGGACGAAACTCAGAAATGGTACTGGGATTAGAAACCTTAGGAACTTAGCAGATTTCCACTGTAATGGAAAGGAAGAATTAGAAAGGCACTTATTAATTATGAAAGTTAAATAAGAAGTAAACAAGGGGTGATCAACAACAGCATCTTACAGTCTATCTCATCAGCTCCCAGAGCATTTGACTTTATCTTAGAGATAACTTCATTCACGCGGTCATTGTTAACTTCGGTAAAAACAAAAGCATCAGTTACATTCCCGAAATGCGAATTCCTGTAGTCATCCAAAAACATATTGTTTGAATACTGTTGAGAAAATGATCATTATAATCCGAAGGAGAACCAATATTTGAAGGCAAAGATCTTGTTGATGTGCCAATATTAAGTCTCTTCGAAGTACGCCAAAATGTTCCCGGATCCACACTATACTTCTGTTGTAGGTACGCCTTTTTTTCATTTTGGACAGCCATCGTAATGTAATTGCGAAGATCCCTATATTCATTCCAAGCAGCACTTGTCATTGTTTTTTACAACTTTGATAGAGCTTTTTTACGCAGTTTTATCATAAATTTGAGGTTGTCCGTCAATCATGGAACAGGTGCTTTAGTAAAGCGCGATCTTTTGATAGGCGCGTGAACATCAAATACCGATCTAACATTTTCGTTTAAAAATGAAACCATGTCATCCACTCTCTGCATATTGTAAATCATATTCTAATTAACAGCATGCACATCGTTCAGAAAATCATTATAATTAAAGTGTGTATAATCGTGATTTGTTCGAAAAGTTATTGAAGAACGAGGCTTATTAACTTTTAATTCAGTATATACTAAGCTGTGATCTGAAATAACTTCCATTTTGATGACATGAGTGTTTAAAGACAGATTTTTTGAAGAAGTAACTATAACATCTATGAGAGTTTGTGTATTCTGTGTCACACGTATAGGGGAAAGAACTAATTGACTAAGAGCATATTTATGAAAAAACTTGTTTAATGTCATATCCATCTGATTTTAAATTAAGCAAATTTACATTCAAATCCCCACTAAACACTAAATAATCACTATCTATCAGATCGCAGTGTACAGATCCCAATTCCACACACATGTACAGGGTGAGTCAACGATTGGATGAAGTAAGTTTGTGCCTTTTCGGTGAAATTTACAAAGAAACTATATTTATTGTTTGATACAGTTTATTTTTACGCAGATTTTAAAAATATTTAGGACTCTACAGGGTGAGCCAAAAAACTAGGACAGCATAAAGTTGTATTTTTTTTTAAATAGAACACCCTATATACGAATCGTATTTTCGATTTAGCTTATAATGTTAAATCTTTTTTATTAAGGGTTTACTATAACAAAACTTTATAGTTTCTGAGATAATTAAGTTTAAAGAAAAAAAGTCACATTTTCAAGCATCATTTCAATCCTAAATAACGTTTTCAATTTTGTGACAAATATATTCAAATTTGGATTTTAGCAAGGCCAAGGACAAGTTAACATAATTTTTACCTAATATTTGCAATAAAAGCTACAGGGTGTTGAACACATCGGCTCAAATTTGAACAAGTTTAAATGAATAAATATCTTTTTTTTTTAAATGGTACACCCTGTATATTTTCATGTTATTTAATAGAGTAATAAAAACCCTAAAAGTTTTGTTTAATATATCCTATACCTATTTATAATAGTTTTTGAGATATTTCAGTTTTTCTTATTTTCCATACTTTTTTACAGAAATAGTCTTCATTATCATAGTAGCCATGGCAAAAACAATGTAAAAGAACATTTTTCTGTGTGTCAAATTTATAACCGCAATCGCTTCTTTTGGTTTTTATATAGTGTAGTTTGGTTTTTTTGCATTCATCTTATATTTTAAAATGAATTTTCCAAAGAATGAGTTAATAGATATGATTTATACAATAGGAGAGGCTAAAAAAAATTGCCTTCTTGCTCAAAGAATTTACAAAATGCAGCCTAATACCCATACTTTTCAAAACTTAATGCAAAGATTTGATTCTTCTGGTACTGTTGATTATCCAAAACGTAAAGTGGTTAACAAACCAGTAACTAATGAAGAAAAAGAACTACAAGTATTGTTAAATGTTCAGGAAAATCCTTATATTGGTAGCCATCAGTTAGCAGCATTATGTGAAACATCACAATCCACCGCTAATCGTACTACCAAGAAATATAGGTATCATCCATATCACATGGAATTACACCAAGAATTGCATGGACAGGATTTTGAAAGTCGTGTAAACTTTTGTCGTACAATAAATGCGGAGATTCAATTAAATCCAAATTTATTATGCAAAAACCCATTTTGGATTAGAGAGGTGCAACATCAAAACCACTGGTCATTAAATGTTTGGTGTGGTATTCATCATAATCGAATTATTGGACCCCACTTTTTTAATGAACCACTAAATGGCCATAGTTACCTGAACTTTCTACAAGAAGAACTACCCCAACTGCTTCAAGGTCTCGATAGGGATGAGCTCGACAGTATGTGGTTCCAGCACGATGGTGCGCCTCTGCATTACCATCGTGAAGTTCGTGCGTTTTTGGACCAACGATATCCGCAAAAATGGATTGGACGTGGGGTTTCATTGAGTGGCCACCAAGTTCTTGCGACATCACCCCATTAGATTTCTTCCTATGGGATTATATTAAAAATAAGGTGTATGTTAATCCACCAACAACAGTGGAAGATATGCGAAACAGGATATACCTGTAGAACAATAACGCCACTAATTTTGTCCAGGGTCCGAGAAAATCTGCAAAAAAGACTAAATTTGTGCATTGCACAAGAAGGTCGTTTATTCAAACACTTATTAAAAAGAAATAATTAATAGGTAATTTTTTTGTTTCAATTTAGTATAAAAGTAAATATGTATTTGCCTTGTCGTTATTGTTGTGTTAATTTTTTCACATTATGTTTAATTAAACTATTGCCGTTGTAATATAACGAATAATGTATTTCATCATATTTAACCACATTCTGTTTGTTTCTGTAGTTTCTTTTTATTATTTTACATGGCTACTATGATAATGAAGACTATTTCTGTAAAAAAGTATGGAAAATAAGAAAAACTGAAATATCTCAAAAACTGTTATAAATAGATATAGAATATATGGAACAAAACTTTTAGGGTTTTTATTACTCTATTAAATAACATGAAAATATACAGGATGTACCATTTAAAAAAAAAGATATTTATTCATTTAAACTTGTTCAAATTTGAGCCGATGTATTCAACACCCTGTAGCTTTTATTGCAAATATTAGGTAAAAATTATGTTAACTTGTCCTTGGCCTTGCTAAATTCCAAATTTGAATATATTTGTCACAAAATTGAAAACGTTATTTAGGATTGAATTGATGCTTGAAAATGTGACTTTTTTTCTTTAAACTTAATTATCTCAGAAACTATAAAGTTTTGTTATAGTATACCCTTAATAAAAAAGATTTAAAATTATAAGCTAAATCGAAAATACGATTCGTATATAGGGTGTTCTATTTAAAAAAAAATACAACTTTATGCTGTCCTAGTTTTTTGGCTCACCCTGTAGAGTCCTAAATATTTGTAAAATCTGCGTAAAAATAAACTGTATCAAACAACAAATATAGTTTCTTTGTAAATTTCACCGAAAAGGCACAAACTTACTTCATCCAATCGTTGACTTACCCGTATACATACATCGTGGAGAATATTGTGGAAAACAATAAAAACCATTTTACATTGATAAACATTTGTTTTTGCAGTCAATATAAAAGACTATTTTCGTAAATAATCACTTATAAACCTCTAATAATCCTCTCATCACTCACTGCCAGGAAAAGAGAGTCGCTATTAAATTAATTATCAATAAGTTCAAAACGTTCTAAATGTTTGTATTGTTGTTATTTCACCTTAGTTACATAGTACTGTTGTTGGGGAATAATTTGTTTTTTTTTCCACAAGAGGCAATGGACATTTTATCCAAAATGGAAAAACTACTTAGGAATAAGATGCTATTGTATAAGTTTATTAATATCTATTGCAGTCTTTTGGTATTACTCCACCATACAATTTTCAAGAAAACCAATTGAAATACATGAAATGGTTTTGTCTACTGATTTTGATTCTATTCACTGGAATTACCATAATATGTATTAACACTTGGAGAGTGATAACAAATCATGCTCGAGAATATTATGAAACTAACCTTTATCTTAATACAGGTCTGGAATTAAATACAGTTACTCTTGCTCATTTTATAATAATTTTTACATTTAGTTTTTCAATATTATATAGAAGACATTGGCAAAGATTATTTCAAGAATTGGCTTTATTGGAAAACATGCATACATCGAGTAATTGGTTTTCAAAAAAAGAAAATGAGGCAAAAAGAAATTTTTTAACATTTTTATTTTTTTCTGTTGTAATTCAGGTTTTAACAATTCGTAATTTATTGTTGTGGTGGAATGCAGATACATCATGGTTTGCACTTTACAGAGCAATAACCAGTTTTTATCTTAAAACGCAATTACTTCTATTTGGCCAATTAATGTATGTAATTAAAATGAAATTTAAGGACATAATTAATTGTTTACGCTCCCTTAATAGAAGCACTTGCATTAGAAATATTCGAACATGCAGAGAGCTATATTTTCAAGTGCAAATTGTATCAGATCTCGTCAGTAAAATGTTTGAAAATGTGCTGTTTTTTTGTTATGCTTTTTCCTGGGCTCATGGACTATGGTTTCTCACTGTAACGTATCAATTTATACTTAAAGGAGCATTTTTGAAGTACGTTGGAATAAATCAGATTCTCAATATCCTTTCAATGGTAAGTGCGTTATTCGATTTTAATTCGATCTAATTTATTGCTCAATCGATGGAAATAATTCACATGATATTACATGTAGTTTAAGAAATTACGCTGTCATCCGTAATATGACGTTTCTCCATTGTAATAGGTTCATTCAATACCGGTTGTTACATTGCAGCGAGCCGTTATATACACGGTGATTCTCCGAAAAATTTATCGATCGATTATGGAAAAACTGTAACTAAGAAGAATCTGAAAACTTGACAGTGTACTAACGTGCATGGGGACAGCCGGCTAAAATGTTTTCAAGATGGCGGCACTTCCAGTGTTACAGGAAGTAGATGTCAACTTTCTTATTTTAAATGAAACAGCCTATACAGGGTGATTCAAAAATCGATCACGAAACTTAAGGGGGTGATTCTACTTGACAAAATAAGGGTAGAGCTTCATATAATTTTTTTTCAAAATGTCATTCGTTTTCGAGTTACAAGCCGTCCAAGTTCAAGTTTTTATTTTTTGTTTTTTGAATTACTCGCTTACAGGAAAAGCGATTTGACTAATATTTGAAAGATAGGCTAAGTCTTCTGCGCTTCATCATTTTAGTAACAATTCACATTGATTGTTTGCCGCTAGAGGGCACTTTACCTACATTGAAAATTGTTTTTTTGTCATAATTTTTTAGTGTTGCCAGCTACAGTAGTTTTTGGCATAATTTCTGAAAGACTGATGCCAGGCCTTTAAAAAAGGTGCTCTATATTTACATCGCTAAACCCAACGGTTTAGACGTAAATCACCCTTAAAAATTAAGTGGTAAATTTACTTTTCTCATTTCATTACCACCAGGTAAATAGCTATCAAAGTATACTAGAGCTGTCAGTTTAACATCAAATAAATTCGCTTTTTAAACTATTTAATTTATAATCTTAAAATAACTAATAATGGCTAATCACCAATATTCAAATATCGAATATTGTGATATCCATTTTTGTTATGGAAAAGCAAATGGTAATGCAGAGTTGGCAAGAAGATATTATATGGAGAGTTATCCGGAAAGAAATATCCCTCATGCTCAAACATTTTCCAGTGTGCACAGGAGGCTTGCGGAATGTGGTTCCTTTAAAAGTTATAATGGAAATAGGGGAAGACCTAGAACTGCTAGAAACGTGCAACAAGAAGAAAGAGTGCTTGAAATTATTGAAGATAATCCAGGTATTAGTACTAGAAAAATTGGGAATGAAGTGCGGCTCTGTCAGGCTAGTTCATGGAGGATACTAAGAGAAGAACAACTCTACCCGTTTCATTCAAAAAAGGTGCAGGCTCTTTATGACGATGATCGGCCGCGACGGTTGGAAATGTGCAATCAGATCCTAGCTAAGTATGAACACGATAATCGATTAATTGGCGTCATATTATTCACTGACGAAGCTGGTTTCACTCGTGATGGCATAACAAATCTACACAACATCCACACATGTGCTTACGAGAACCCAAACAATGTGGTAGAAACGAAACATCAGCGTAGATTTTCACTAAATGTGTGGGCAGGGATAATAGGAGATTACCTTATTGGTCCTCATTTTTTTGATGGCCCATTAACTGGTGACGTATACTTAGATTTTATCCAAAATCGTCTCCCATTGTATCTGGAAGATGTGCCATTGGAATTAAGGGCCAACATGTGGATCCTCCAAGACGGAGCTCCGCCCCACTTTAGTATACGTGTCCGACAGTATTTGAATGCAACGTATCCTGAGCGATGGATAGGACGAAGTGGACCATTGGCATGGGCAGCGAGGTCACCAGACCTTAATCCTATGGATTTTTTCTTTTGGGGTCATTTGAAACAATTGGTGTACGATATTCCAGTAATCAACGTCGAGGATCTTCGCTTCAGGATAATCGAAAAGTGCCAAATTATTAAAGAAACACCAGAAATTTTTCATCGAGTTAGGCGACATTTTTTGAAGAGTGTTAGGAAATGTATTGAAGAAAATGGGGGACATTTTGAGAATCTTTTTTAGTTTGTTTAGTACTGTTTCATTAATTTTTATCAATTAAATGTATATCGCAATAATCCATAATATGAATATTTACTGATTAGCCATTATTAGTTATTTTAAGATTATAAATTAAATAGTTTAAAAAGCGAATTTATTTGATGTTAAACTGACAGCTCTAGTATACTTTGATAGCTATTTACCTGGTAGCTGGTGGTAATGAAATGAGAAAACTAAATTTACCACTTAATTTTTAAGGGTGATTTACGTCTAAACCGTTGGGTTTAGCGATGTAAATAAAGAGCACCTTTTTTAAAGGCCTGGCATCAGTCTTTCAGAAATTATGCCAAAAACTACTGTAGCTGTCAACACTAAAAAATTATGACAAAAAAACAATTTTCAATGTAGGTAAAGTGCCCTCTAGCGGCAAACAATCAATGTGAATTGTTACTAAAATGATGAAGCGCAGAAGACTTAGCCTATCTTTCAAATATTAGTCAAATCGGTTTTCCTGTAAGCGAGTAATTCAAAAAACAAAAAATAAAAACTTGAACTTGGACGGCTTGTAACTCGAAAACGAATGACATTTTGAAAAAAAATTATATGAAGCTCTACCCTTATTTTGTCAAGTAGAATCACCCCCTTAAGTTTCGTGATCGATTTTTGAATCACCCTGTATATTATTGCATTTTTGATTTCTACATAAAATTCTAGACATATTCCATGTATAATGTTCTATACTTAAATCTCACCGTTTTGAACATATTTAAATTTCAATGTTAAAAAGGACGTTTACGGACCAAAACTTAACTATAAATTTTTCCTGTAAGAAAGTCTTTATTATTTAATTTGAGTTAGTTTTCTTGTAAACGAAGATCGACTTTAGTAGTCTTTTTATGATATTTTGAAAATTATTAGTACAGAGTGGTCAAAAAAGAAGAATAAAAATTATATTTAAAAAATTGTCAAAAGTCAATTTTTTCAAGTAGAAAGCACCTATTTTTATAATATTATCATATTAAGCAATAAAAATAACGGTAAATTATATAAAGTCATCTATTCTAAAAATTTGTAGTTTTCAAAATATTGACAATTCAACATTTTTCTATTGTAAAAATGCTATACTGTTTTTAAGTTTTGTTTTTAGTTGGTCATGACGGCGAGACGTGCCGAAAATAAAACAATTGAACCCTACAGAATTGTCACTATTTCTTGCCATTTGACATTCATTAATAAAAATCATGCTGGGGCGATTAAATTAGACGCAGAAGATTATTTAAACTTATTTATTATTTCTGGAGAATGTGACAGAGTTATTTCAAGAATATGCGATTCATTCGCGATTCGATATTCGAAGAAATAAAGGGTGTTTTTTATAGAGGTATAGAACTTTTAAATAGAATAAAAAAAAGATGAATTTTTTAAATTGACATGAAATTTACTTTATTCGAAAGATAACCTTCTGGCATTATAATTTAAATATGACTTCTGGCATATGATCGCCACGGCTGGCTCGGACGTAGTCTAATCTGGAGGTCCAATTTTCGATGACTTTTTCCAACATTTGTGGCCGTATATCGGCAATAACGCAGCGAATGTTGTCCTCCAAGTGATCAATCGTTTCGAACTTATCGGCGTAGACTAGCGACTTCACATATCCCCACAGAAAATAGTCTAGCGGCGTTAAGTCTCACGATCTTGCAGGCCAGTTCACGGGTCCGAAACGTGAAACTATGCGGTTACCAAACGTTTCCTTCAATAAATTAATTATGGCACGAGCTGTGTGACATGTTGCGCCATCTTGTTGAAACCACATCTCCTGCACATCATGGTTGTTCAATTGATGAACGAAAAAGTCAATAATCATGGCTCTATAGCGGTCACCATTGACTGTAACGTTCTGACCAGCATCGTTTTTAAAGAAGTACGGACCAATGATTCCACCAGCCCATAAAGCACACCACACAGTCAGTTTTTCTGGATGTAACGGTGTCTCAACATACACTTGAGGATTATCATCACTCCAAATACGGCAGTTTTGTTTATTGACATAACCATTCAAACAAAAGTGAGCTTCATCGCTAAACAAAATTCGCTTATGAAAATCGGGATCAACGACAATTTTGTTTGGGCCCATTCACCGAATCTACGCCTTTCTAGGTGATCGTGTGGCTTCAATTCTTGCACGAGTTGGATTTTGTAAGCACGCAAACCAAGATCTTTCCGCAAAATCTTCCATAAAGTGAAAGGACACATATCCAATTCCTGTGCACGATGACGGATAGACTGATTCGGGTCTTCCTCTACGCTACGGTCTACAGCAGCAATGACTTCTTCTGTACGCACTGTACGACGTCTCTGTGGATGCGTATTATCATTTAGAGTAAACGTGACGCGAAAACGTTTCATAGTTAATCGAATTAATTGCTCTGATGGACGATTATGTTGACCGTAAAATGGACGTAGTGCGCGATACGTATTTCGAACAGAACCATGATTTTCAAAATAAATTTGCACAATATGAAAGCGTTGTTCAGGCGCCAGTCTATTCATATTGAAATGCCAAACCAAACTAAACATAAATCACTTGACAGCTGACAAAATGGCCGCCAGTTAAAAAAGTGTTGTCAACTTAAAGTTTTATACCTCTATAAAAAACACCCTTTAGAAAGCAACACTACCAACTGTTAAAAAGATTACAAAAAACTTCAAAAACTTTGGATCTATAAAAGCTAAAAGAAATAGAAATAAACCAGTTGTTAATACAATAAAGTTACAAAAATTATTTCAGTAAATGTTCAAATTGACGCCCTTGTACTTCCAAACATTTTTCGCACTTAAGCAGGAACTCTTTATGGGTGGCCCTTCTTACTGGGGATTAAGTTCTTCAAATGCTATTCTGACGCGCTGCATGCAATCTTCCATAGTGGTTAATGAGGTGTTGTATATTTTATTTTTGATTGTCCCCCAAATAAAAAAAATCAAATTCTCTTAGGTCGGGGGAGCAAGGTGGCTCTTCCTTGGCTATCCATTGATCATAAAACAAGTTTTGCAGATGACTGTTAACTAAATGACTATTATGTGGAGGCGTCCCAACGATAAAATAGATATCTATGATCAGCCAACGGCAAGTTATCTAAATTGTTCATTTCCAAATTTCTCAAGATGTCGGAGTAGCACTCACGTATAAGTTAAGAAAATTATTTTGTTTCTATAAGTCTTCAAAACTGTCTAACTTACCATTCAGATTATCTTGGTAGAATTCTAGGGCGACGACGCCGTCATTTCTTATAGCACAATACATGTTAAACTGCCACGACTCTTGAAAATTTAATTCTCTAAATGGATGTATGTTTGAGTCTCTCCAATAGTGGGAATTGCGTCGATTAAACAATCCATTTTTTGTGAATTTGGTTTCGTCAGACCAAATAATATTATCCAAAAAAAACAGCAATTTCATGTGATCGAAGTTTCCATAAAATCCTTAAAACTAATGTTTGAGATAATCCAGACTCTAACGCAGGCGCGGATCCAAGGGGGGGGCGGTGGGGGCGATCCCCCCCCTCCAATAGCTTGGAGTTCAGGAAAATAGACCCGATTTTGCCTCTTATACTATAGTTTATTCAAGAACTACGGAGAGTTTTTAATTTTTTACTTTTTTTTTCTTCGCAAACTACCTGTGTTCTTTAGTCCGGTGTCTTTGGCAAAATCTGTTAGACACATATATTTTTCATAGGAATGGGTTAGAAATTTTATAATCAAAAACACTAGTCTATAATAATGGACTATTTGGGTTGGATAGCAATAGATATTTGGATGTGTGAAGTGTCAAAAAGGATTTTAATCCTTGTCATAGGCATCGGAAGGCGTCAAAAGGAGGTCTATTTTATCACTAAATATTTATGGCATAGAGTATTATTTCAGTAATAAACTTAAAATAAAAAGTTTTTATAATATTATTTTATTTCTTATGATTTTTTAATAATTCACATATATTAGAAAATATAGATAATTTTGACATATTTAAGACAAATCACAACTGTAGTTTTATTATTTTTAATTTTGGCATAGAAACCGTTTTAGGTACATTCAGACTAAAACGTAGCCTTTTTCTCTTAAAAAATTCTAAGTTATAATTTAAATACTTACACAATAGCCATTGTCAAAAATACAAGAAGTTAAACATATATTAAAAAATAAATTCGTCCTTATAATATTAAAATTTTTCTGGGGCTATCGGTCATTTTATTATTAATTAAAAACATTTTTGGGATATTTGACGTTCCAGTTTTTTTATTTCTTAAACCATCTGCAGAATTACAATTAAACACTAAAAAGAGATTCAAATGTCATTAATTTTTATATGTTACAGAAAATTTAAATAATAAATTGTGTTAACGCTGGTAAACATTACGTATCTTATTCGTCATCAAAGTGAAGCTATCTTCGCTCAAATTAATTATAATTGATTCCTCTCTAACCGATCATGAGATCGAGTTTCCACATTTTCTTTTATTCTTTTATTATATGGATTTTACGCAATTATCTGCAGTAACTTTATTCAAAAAAATCTTTCAAAAGTCCAGTTAAATTATTAATTTTGTAAGTTGTGTTATTTCCAGCAACTCTACCTTTTATTTGAGAGAGATATTTCCTTCCCCAACGGACATTTTCCGGACGATCTATAAAAACAGATTTCCTATCTGGTTTTTCCCAACAAAAATTAAGTTCTCTGAGCAATTTCCAGAGCTCAGTTCTTTTAATTTTAGGCAAATCCCGATCTTCATTGATTTTAGTTAGAATTTTGTCGATGGTTGAGATCTGCTTCTGTACAACTCCTTTTATTACAGTTTACATCTCTTCTTCCAACGAGGTTTTTCGTCTGCCTGTGATCGAATATAGCTTGGAATTACTAACAATTCCAGTCGTTTTTTTCTCCATCAGTGTTCGGTACATGATAGATTTTCGAACTCTTGTTATATTGGAACACATCTCAACAGAGCTTTTAACATTATTATCTAGATATTAAGGCATCATAAACATTCATCGTAATAAGTTTTTCGTTGAGGAAAAAATGGCCTCCATCTTTTGGGTATCTCACTAATCTCAAATAATATATAAAAACAAGTACAAACAAAATAAATCACCAAGGACACACTGTAAGGTGTACTTTGCTCACTGACAGAAATTAAATTGAATTATCAGAAATTTTATTGTTGCAGTAAATTGATAAAAGCTTATAATTTTTTTTTAAATATAATTAGATTTACGGCAGTTCTCAGTTACCGGGGGCACTGAAGCTACCTGCATTGGAGGCTTCGGTGACAGTTTTATTACTCTCTCTAGTTCTTGAATAGAGTACAGGAATGTGTATGCTTGTGATGTACATCTGAATAGAATGAATCTATATAACGGAAACCTCGGCTGCAGACTGTGTGGACAAGCCGAGGAAACGGTGAAGCATATCATATGTGACTGTGAGTCACTGGTGAGATTTAGACAACAAACTTTCGGGTCAGTAAAATTGGAACCGGGAGAAATACTCACACACTCCTTAGCAGGACTGTACAGATTGAGCCAGGGGGCTAGGTTGACAGAGTGGCTGTAATGTCTAGGGTAAGCACAATAGGCCTACTCTGGTCGGAGTGCATCCGGCTTTAGGACGGACCCGGGAATATAATAAAAAAAAAAAAAAAATGCTCGTGATCGCCCCTCTCCTTCCCAATGGCTTTGAGTTCAGGAACATAGAACCGATTCTGCCTTTTATATTAGGAATGGGTATGCTGCTGGAACCCCCCCCCCCCCCGTTGACAACTTTTTTTTTTGCAATAGCACTCCCCCCTCCAGGAGCTTTGAATTCAGGAAAATAGACCCGATTCGGGCTCTTATACGAGAAATGTGTATGTTGTGATCGCCCCCCTCTCCAAGAGTTTCATATTCAAAAAAATAGCCCCGTCTGCCTTTTACACTAGAAATGGGAATGTTGCTGGTGTCCTCCCCCCCCCCCGCGGGGGGACAACTTGCTTTCGTTTGTTATACTGTACTTTTGTGATATCACCGCCCCCCCCCCCCAAGGAGAGAGGCTGAATCCGCCCCTGCTCTAATGTAACTTGCCTTGTAGATATTGTCGGATATGCGGCGCAATATCCTAAAATTGTAGTTTCAATATTTTCGTTACTCACAACTGGTTTATTTCTATTTCTTTTTGCTTTTATGGATCGAAAGTTCTCAAAGCTTTCTGTAATCGTTTTAACAGTTGGTGGCGTTGGTTTCTGTTTCTGCGGATATCGGATCACGAATATGTCGCATATTCTTGAAATAACTCTATCACATTCTTCATAAATAATAAATAAGTTTTTATAATTAAGAAAATAGTTCCTTTGACAAGACTCAAATTTTCTAATAAAAAAATAAAACGCATTTAAAATTTATTTTCCACCTAATGCAGACTTTACTGATGACACTGTGTACTGATTTGTCTTAATTATAATGTTAGTTATTTTATGAAGTTACCTTATACAGAATCAAAAACAAATAAACTTTGCATCATATGTGATCAAATTTTAATAGCCCTATTTGGATTTTGTGGAAAAACACACATTTACTATGGCGCTATTTTAAACAAAATATGTCTGGAATGAAGCATTGTTAAAACTAAGAAGTTTTGTGTAGGTTGCGTTTAGTCTTATTTTGCAACAGCGGTACAATTTACAAAAAATTAGCAAAAAACCTTAATTATCTTAAACAGCTGAAATTTTGCATATGGGCTAAAAATTGCATTTAAAAAAACTGTTTCTAATAAACTTTTTTCGATATTTTGAGTTATAACACCCCTTTTGATTTTTTTTTTGGAAAAAATATTAAAATTTTACAGATAGTGCTGACCACGTGACTACTATTTTTTTGGTTAACTTTCATCTCGATCGAAGCAGAAACTGTTGCCAAAGTCAAACTTAGTGTGAAAGACAGAAATACAATAATTCTTGGTGGACAAATGATTTAACTCAACTGTTAGAAGAAAAGAATAACCCATATTTTAAGTGGATAAATACAAAAGACAATGACGACAGAAAAAACTACAACCGATATAAATATATTAAAAAAAAAACAAGAAACAAAACATGTGAAACCAAATGTGCTTAAATTAGCTCAATGGTGAGAGGATCTAGATCTAGAGAAGCTTGGCAAACTATAAACAATCTTAAAAGAAACACAAATGAAAGAAGAAAAATAAATCCCATAAAGATAGAACAGTTTAAAGACTATATAATAATTTACTGGAAGAACAACATGGAGAGTATTTAGACGCGCAACTAGATATAGACGAGACAGGAGTTAACGAAGTAGATATCATTAAATTAGAAGAAATAAAAACAGCATTACCAAAAATGAAGAATAATAAAGCACCAGGACCAGGGGATTTACCTATCGAGTTAATTAAGCACGCCACCATAAGAACAAATGAGCTGGTTGTGTAATTTTTAACAAGTGTCTCGAAGGGGAAACGATTACAAGAGATTGGAGGAGCTTTATTTATAAAAAGGAAAATAGGAGCGACTGCAGTAATTATCGGGGTATTAGTATTACATCGTCCATTGGAAAGCTTTATGAAAGAGACCTAACAGCCCGAAAAGAAGAGGAAGCCACGGAAATGGAAGAACAAAGTGGATTTCGACCTGGGCGATCCTGCGTGGACAATATATTTACAATAAAACTACTGGCAGAAAAGAGACTATCAAGAGGAATGGAGCTCCTCGCTACTTTTATAGATCTTCGAAAGGCATTTGACTCCTTCCCTTTTGCAGAAATTATGGATCACAATGAAAGAAACAAGCATAAATAGTGTATATATAAACGCTGTAAAAACACTGTATAGAGAAAACCAAGCGGTTGTTAAGGTCCGAAATCAAACTTTTGAGGCTTTCTTACAAACAAAAAGAGTTAAACAGGACTCCTGTCTCTCTCCAATCCAGTTTAAAATATATTTCTGTAGCGCTTTAAAACAGTGGATAAGAAAATGTAGCCCCATGGGGATATGGATAGAGAACACTCACTTGTATATAATCCTTTTTGCAGATGATCAGGTAGTTCTTGCGGAAGATCAGCAAGACATGGCTTACACGATAAATAAACTCTTAGAAGAATTCACTAAATGGGATTTAGAGATAAACATACAAAAGACACAATACCTGACTATAGGAGGTATAAGACAACACATCGAAAAAGAAGCGGAATAATAAAAAATGTTAAACAATACGAATACCGAGGAGTTACAATAGATGAAGACGGAAAAGATAATAAAGATATACTAAAGAAAATAGGAAAAGAAAAAAAATATGATTAAAGAACTACATTTAATCTTGTGGACTAGGAACCTAACAAAGGAAACAAAAAGAAGGATATATCAGGCTATGATTCAGCCAGTATTGATGTACGGGTCAGAAGTGTTGGTCACAGATAAAAATATGTCACAAAAACTTCTTTCAACCGAAATGATGTACTGGAGAAGATGTTTCGGTTTAACTTTACTTGATCATGTAATACATGAGACCAACAGAGAAAGAATGGAGGTAAAAAATACGATAGTGGATGATATAACTGAAAAGAAGTTAAAATGGTATGGCCATCTGCAATGAATGAGCGAGAAAATGAATTGCAAATATTTGCACCGAAGGAGACTGGAACGATAAGAAACGATGGCGTCTGGGATGCGAGAATCGACTTTAATATATATATATATATATATATATATATATATATATATATATATATATATATATATATATATATATAAGGTTTTGGGGCATCCCGTGTATGTGCTGAGTCCTTCTCAGGACTGTAAGGCAGCTGATGTTTCGGTGAAATCTCATTCACCATTTTCAAAGCTCACTGTATGGCGTCTACGAGCGAACTGATGCCTGCGACTCCGGTGCTGTCGGTACCGTGTGCGAGTCGGACGCGTTCGTTTTCCGAATGGTTCCAAACCATCAGGTGGCGAGACCTGCTGCGCGTCATCGGCCCTGTTGCTCGTATTTGTGGTTGCGTCGCAGAGTTGTAATCTGTTTTGTTACTAAGTGGTACTGGTTGATGTTTTGTAAGCAGATTTTTCCAAGTATTAGGCGCACGTTGGTTATCATCTCTGCTATTTAAGTTGTTGGGCCTCTTTGCAATTTCAATGGCTTCCCTTATAACTCTCGTGCACAGGTTTTCACATCTCGATAGCATTTTTGTCCCCGAGAAATTTATCTTATGTCCTGTGTTTAACCAGTGTTGGGTCAGAGCAGGAGAAGTTATTTTTTGCTTGATAGCGTTCATATGTTCGTCTCTTCTGGCGCTTATTTTACGGTTGGTTTGGCCTACGTAAGGTGAGCTGCATTCTCCGCATGGAATTTCGTACACTCCCTGGTTTTCTAGAGGGATTCTTTCTTTAGGTGTTGGCAAGAGATCTTTTACTTTACGGTCTGTGGTGAAAATGGTTTCAATGTTGTGTCTCCTGAGAATTCTTGCGATCTTGTCAATGGTGCCTCTTACATAAGGAACAAAAGCTTTGGAGCTATTCTCTTGGTTTCGATCGCAGTCCCTTACAGATCCAGAAAATTATCACAAAGAGATGAACATACTGCAAGACGCCCTAACAAAGAACGGTTATAAAAAAGAACATATAGACAAGGCTCTAAAAAACAAACAGTTGGCCCCAAATAATCGCGAAAACCAAGAGAATAGCTCCAAAGCTTTTGTTCCTTATGTAAGAGGCACCACAGACAAGATCACAAGAATTCTCAGGAGACAAAACATTGAAACCATTTTCACCACAGACCGTAAAGTAAAAGATCTCTTGCCAACACCTAAAGAAAGAATCCCTCTAGAAAACCAGGGAGTGTACGAAATTCCATGCGGAGAATGCAGCTCATCTTACGTAGGCCAAACCAATCGTAAAATAAGCGTCAGAAGAGACGAACATATGAACGCTGTCAAGCAAAAAACAACTTCTTCTACTCTGGCTCAACACTGGTTAAATACAGGACATAAGATAAATTTCTCGAGAACAAAAATGCTATCGAGATGTGAAAACCTGTGAACGAGAGTTATAAGGGAAGTCATTGAAATTGCAAAGAGGCCCAACAACTTAAATAGCAGAGATGATAGCCAACGTGTGCCTAATACTTGGAAAAATCTGCTTACAAAACATCAACCAGTACCACTTAGTAACGAAACAGATTACAACTCGGCAACGCAACCACAAACACTGGCAACAGGGCCGATGACGCGCAGCAGGTCTCGCCACCTGATGGTTCGGAACCATTCGGAAAACGAACGCGTCCGACGCGCACACGGTACCGACAGCACCGGAGTCGCAGGCGTCAGTTCGCTCGTAGACGCCATACAGTGAGCTTTGAAAATGGTGAATGAGATTTCACCGAAACGTCAGCTGTCTTACAGTCCTGAAAGGGACTCAACACATACACGGGATGCCTGAAAACCTTTAATTACACATCACACCCGTGAGCATATCCGACATAACATATATATATATATATATATATATATATATATATATATATATATATATATATATTAAAAATAAACAAATTCACGGTCTATATATTTGAAAAAGTTATTTTATTCTCCTTACGACCGTTAAGAAAGGGGACAGACAGTATATTCTCTGCGAATTCCACTCTGGTTCTCTCTCCATACTAGTTTCGACCACCTAATGGTCTCATCAGTGGAGCTGTAACGAACCGAGAGTAAAATGCACAGAGAACAAATGTCTACTTAAAATCCCCATATCGTAAAATATCGGCAGGATATTACCTGCAGAACTTGATGCCGGACTGTTATCTTAAACAGTACAAACGAACATCTGAATATACCCCGGAGCGGTAGGAAATTTATTAAAAATAAACAAATTCACGGTCTATATATTTGAAAAAGTTATTTTATTCTCCTTACGACCGTTAAGAAAGGGGACAGACAGTATATTCTCTGCGAATTCCACTCTGGTTCTCTCTCCATACTAGTTTCGACCACCTAATGGTCTCATCAGTGGAGCTGTAACGAACCGAGAGTAAAATGCACAGAGAACAAATGTCTACTTAAAATCCCCATATCGTAAAATATCGGCAGGATATTACCTGCAGAACTTAAGTAGACATTTGTTCTCTGTGCATTTTACTCTCGGTTCGTTACAGCTCCACTGATGAGACCATTAGGTGGTCGAAACTAGTATGGAGAGAGAACCAGAGTGGAATTCGCAGAGAATATACTGTCTGTCCCCTTTCTTAACGGTCGTAAGGAGAATAAAATAACTTTTTCAAATATATAGACCGTGAATTTGTTTATTTTTAATAAATTTCCTACCGCTCCGGGGTATATTCAGATGTTCGTTTGTACTGTTTAAGATAACAGTCCGGCATCAAGTTCTGCAGGTAATATCCTGCCGATATTTTACGATATGGGGATTTTAAGTAGACATTTGTTCTCTGTGCATTTTACTCTCGGTTCGTTACAGCTCCACTGATGAGACCATTAGGTGGTCGAAACTAGTATGGAGAGAGAACCAGAGTGGAATTCGCAGAGAATATACTGTCTGTCCCCTTTCTTAACGGTCGTAAGGAGAATAAAATAACTTTTTCAAATATATAGACCGTGAATTTGTTTATTTTTAATAAATTTCCTACCGCTCCGGGGTATATTCAGATGTTCGTTTGTACTGTTTAAGATAACAGTCCGGCATCAAGTTCTGCAGGTAATATCCTGCCGATATTTTACGATATGGGGATTTTAAGTAGACATTTGTTCTCTGTGCATTTTACTCTCGGTTCGTTACAGCTCCACTGATGAGACCATTAGGTGGTCGAAACTAGTATGGAGAGAGAACCAGAGTGGAATTCGCAGAGAATATACTGTCTGTCCCCTTTCTTAACGGTCGTAAGGAGAATAAAATAACTTTTTCAAATATATATATATATATATATATATATATATATATATATATATATATATATATATATATATATATATATATATATATGTAGCTCACTGTATGGCGTCTATGAGCGAACTCGCTTCCTGAAACTATATTTATGACTTATGTTCTTCAAATGGCGCCTTAAATTTTCAGGTCTGTTGTCTCTTAAAAACGCTCTAAATTTCTTAAATCGGTCCTAAGGCTAGTCGAATTTTTATTTAATAATTTGTTTTCAATTTTGCCGCTCCTGGTAAAGTGTCGTCCGGGAAGAGTTAAAATTTCTACTCTGTATAAATAATTACCTATAGAAATCTAATTAGTCTCTTGCCTGTTAATGCCAGGTAAACAAAACCATTATTGAAAATTAATAATATTGTTGGTATATAACCCTGGTTACAATGTACTCGTAGTTGCTGGTGGAAAGGGTGTTTTTTTTTACAAAAGCTACAGGATACTATTTTATAAATTTCTTAATATATATTCAAGTATTTTTGGAGTTATTCCGCCATATAATTTTCAAGAAAACAAATTAACACACATGAACTTGTTTTATCTTTTAATTTCGATTCTTTTCATGGGAATTACCATAGTATGTATTAACAGCTGGAGAGTGATAACCAATGATGCTCGGGAACATTCTAAAACTAACGTTTATCTTTATATAAGTTTACAAACAATCACCACTATGCTAGCATATCTGCTAATAGTTTTTATATTTATCTCTTCAGTTTTTTATCGAAGACATTGGCAAAGGTTATTTAAAGAATTAGCTTCATTGGAAAACATGGATATTCCGAATAAATGGCTTACATTAGACCAAAATAATGCAAAAAGAAATTTTCTTACATTCTTACTATTTTCTCTTATTATTCATCTTTTCACTATTCATAATTTATTGTTATGGTTTAATGGAGAAACATCATGGTTTACACTTTACAAAACAATAATCGATTTTTATCTTAAAACTCAATTACTTGTATTGGTCGAGTTAATATATATATATTTAAAATGAAATTTAAGGATTTAAATTATTGCTTGAAGTTCTGTAACTCTTGCATAAGAAATATTCGAAAATGTAGACAAATATTTTTCCAAGTGCAAACTATCTCGGATATCGTCAGTAATATATTTGAAAATGTGCTGTTTTTTTGTTACGCTTTTTTCTGGGCTCATGGACTATGGTTTTTCACTGCAACATATCAATTAATACTTAAGGGAGCATTTTTACATTCCGATTGGATGAGTCAAATTGTCAGTATGCTTTCAATGGTAAGTGTAGAGTTGTAGTGATAATAAATTAAACTGTGTGTTATTATATTCGGAAAATATTGGCATTCTACATGCTATTGTTAAGTAAAATGTTTGTATCAAAAATCGTGAATAATTTATATTTACTTTGAATTTAAAGCAAGGCATTCAAATATCAGTTCGTTGTACATTAAATTTGCTTAAATGGTATCTTAAATTCCATTAAAGTAACCCAAAAAATATTTCAACTTCTGTACATTAAAATTAATTGACATATATCCTAATACTAAAGAAATTTACACTATTATTCAATATACATCGCCTGAGATTCCGGGAGATGGCGTAACTTGTATTCAACTTTTTCTTTAGTATGAAATAAGTTGCTTAAAGTTTTCAATTTTCTGACGGGAACCAATGAGTTCGAAACCGGTCTAGATGGCGGACACTACCTATAGGAAAAATGTGCACGTTTTTCTGATAGTTTCAGAATTCTTTGAACTGATATTAACGTTGGTGCATTAAATATGCGATAACATATCTCAAATTCAATGAACACTGGCTATATATTTAATGTACATAATCACCTTAAAAAGTAAGGATCAAACTTTAAATTTAATGCATGATTATAATAATTTTAATGGGACAAATTAATTTAAATTAATGTAAATTATTAAATATATTGCATTACATTAAATGCCTTTAATACACATTGGTGAAATTTGCTTCTAGCATATTTATATTAAATTTAATGCATTTCCTTTTTACAGGATAAATAATCATGATTTTAATATTATCGAAATAATAGACAGACGGCAGTGTACTTGTCGCTACTGTAATGCGTAGACAGTACAGCCAGTAATGCCAGCTATCCGCTGACCTTTAACCATATCATTTTTCTACCTTTTAAACATCCCTCGGTACTGATCCACCTACCCACAATTCCTACACAATCCTTTAGGATCACATTCTTTCAGTTTTCCGACTGGACCTGGCTACAAATAGATCCAGGGTTTCCCTCAACCGATCGTAAGAGGCGCTTTAATAAGGAGAAATTTCAAATTTGAGATTTTAAATATGAATATGTAAAACTGTAAAACATAAATTACCCCAGGTGGATAGGATTAATGGTCCAGAATCCCACACCGCAGAAGTGGTCTGCCCCACGGATTCTAGGGGGGGAAAATTTCGACATCCATCCATTTTTAAGTGGCAGGGTGTTGAGGAAGCGGGCCCCTGTCACCCAAGAAGCTATAGCCCAACAACAAAAACATAAGAGCTAAACAACAGCGAGAGCTCTACTCTCCGAAGGTGCTGTGCAGGAACCTCAGCCAGCGCTCACTCAGGGGGATTTCCAAGACAGTGCATGAAATGGACAACATCCATGAATGAACACATTTTTAAGGGTGACTGAACTAGGATGACAAACGATCGGCTATAGATAACAGCTTTATGCCGAATTTTGCAGGGAATATCCAAACCTACAAGTGTTACAACAAAGAATAGCAGACCAATACTGAGCTATTCTTCGAAATAAACTAATCTCCGAAGTGCGATTTAATATCATCAAAACGAAAATCGAACGAGAGATAAGAAGCATCGACGATATAATGACCAAATCGTAGAACGTGTATCACCGCCAGACCCAGAGGTTGAAGAACAACCAAACAACCGCATGAGAGAGAACATCGCTGAAGATCAACAGCAACAACAACAACAATTACATTAGCATGAGGGCCAAACAACTCAAAGCGCTCCACCCGCTGAAGATGCTGCGCGGGAACCATAACCAGAGCTCACTCAAGCAGGACGACCAAAATAACGCATGAAATGGACTGTGCCCATGAATGAATCAATAATGCGCATTTTTTTACAGGATAACTCATCTAGAGCGAGAGATGATCGGCTATAGGCAAAACTTCACGCCGAATTCTGCAGGGAGTATCCACACATACAAGTATCACAACAGAGAATAGCTGACCAATATAGAGTTATTCTGCGAAACAGCCTAATTCCTGTAACACAGCTTAAAACCATTAAAGGGGAAGTTGAACGTGAGATCAGGGATACTGACAACAACAATGATCCGATCGCTGAACCTAAGCCAGAGCCGGAACCCGAGGTCAAAGAACAGCAAGAACAGCTGAATGACGATACCCAACAGGACCACGCTGAATTCCTTTATCAGAAACTATCAACACCGCAGTAGTGTTGGAGTATAATGGAACCAATCTGTTATACAGACTGGCACTGCCAAAAATTAATTAACCTAAATAAATGGATATGATGTTGGACATCATGGACAATCGAATTTTACCAGCTTATGTTTCAGAGGCCTATACTCTGGAGTCCTTACATACGATAATCTATTGTGCTGCGACTGCGATAGCTAGAGCCTTAAAAATTAAAATTTAAACAGAGCTCCGATTAGCAAGAATGAAACCAAACACTCCACCATGGGAGAGACGTCTAAATAACAAAATCGAAGATCTTCGAAAATATATAGGACAGCTGACGGAGTATATTAGGGGTATGAGAACAAGTAAACTTCAAAGACGAGTTGAAAAAATAATAAATCGAGGTCGGTACCATTCGCAAGATGATTCAGGGAATAGTACGGTTCAACAATGCCCCGAAACATTGAAACAGAAGCTTTTTGCTATTGCAGGACGGCTAAAAAGATACAAGACCAGCAATAACCGAAAATGAGACCAACAATCAGAAAAGTCGTTCTACCGTAAACTAAACTCTCCACTTAATATGGTAGACAATAGATATCCCAACAGAGAGCAGGTAGAAGAGTTCTGGGGAAATCAACTTTCCACACCCGCCAATTGTTACATCGCAGCGGACTGAATCAATGAAGAACACCAAATCTCCCAAGACTAGAGCCAGATGTAGTTTGAACCACTTACCATCGAAGAAATCTCAGGAATAATCAAGGAATTCCATAACTGGAAATCTCCGGGTCGAGAACTACTGGCTCAAGAAGTCCTGGTGTATACACCATCAATTAGCTAATCCTATTAATGATGTTTTTTGACATTTTGCAAAAATGCTATTGTTTCTGACAGAAGGTATTACGTATCTCTTACCAAAGGACCCACATAACACATATGACCCAGTTAAGTATAGGCCAATCACCTTCTTCCCACACTGTATAAAGTACTCTTCCTGCTTGACCCAACGCATCTATGCACATTATGAACAAAATAACATCATCGCACTTTCTCATATGTAACCAAGCCTGTACCAATCGAAGAAACTTCTTTGCTGCCTACGTGGATTATAAGAAGGCATTCGACTCAGTGCCACATGAGTGGCTCAAAATTATGTTGAGAATGCATAAGGTCGTTAATTATTTTATTTCCTTTTTAGAACGCATCATGTCAACTTGGAGAACTAGGTTCCAATTACAAGTGCCATCCAGCGATACTATCGAAACTAATACATTCTCAATACGAAGGGGAATATTTCAAGGTGATGCACTAATCCCATTGCAATGAATCCACTGTCACGCCCTTTGAACTCTACCAGATACGGTTTTGGTATTCGAAATAACAACGAAGAAGTAGTAAGAGTGAATCATCTTCTATATATGATGATGGCTGTAACGAAAAACCAGCTGGAGCCAATGCTCAAAATTGTGAAGGAGTTCTCCGGGGATATCGGAATTCAAGTTGGTCTTGACAAGTGTCGTATTTTGAATACCGTACAGGAAAGATACAACCGGGAGCATTTGAGATGCAGAACGGTGAAACTATAGCTGCAATGGAAGCAGAACCAACATAGAAATACCCTGACACAGGCTAACCGAATTGATCATCGCACTATGACGGCCGAATTGACAACCAAATTGGTCAGGAGGGTAAGACGGGTGTTACAAACTAGTCTAAATAATAGAAATTTGTTTAAGGCGCTCAACACGTACGCATGCTTTGCACCTAGCTACTTTTTTGGAATTGTAAAATGGAGCAGGACGGACATCGAAGGCCTGCAAAGAAAAATAAGATTCCTCCTAAAAAAAGCACACAAACACCACCCTTGGAGTGCTATTGAACGTACAATGCTTCCAAGACACCAAGGAGGAAGAGGATTGGTCGATATTGGTAAGCAGCTCGATCAACAAATTATAAACTTACGTTCTTATTTCCACAGGTTAGCGGTCTCTTCCGCACTACATCGAGCAATATGCGAGGCAGACGATTCAACGCCGCTACAACTGAGGGAACAGGATATTGCTTCTCACCACCGAACAGACCAAGATAACTTACAAGTCTGGCTACAGAAATCACATAATGGACGGCATCCAAATGAGGTCATTCAGGACAATATCGACAACTCAGCGTCGAATTATTGGTTGATTTCAAGACAGATTTCAGGAAACGGAGGGTTTCTTGTTAGCTTTCCATTCAGGTTATTCCAACGAAGATCTATCGGAAGTTCATCATCAGAGATCCCTCAATAGAAAATGGCCAATATAGATATGGCTGTCGAACATCAGAGACAATACAACACACATAACGGGAGGATGTCAAGCGTGTCTTACTGCAAATACAATCCGGAACCTATTTTCGAGAACAACGAGTTCAAGTTATATTGGGTCGGGTTCTAACCGATCAAACAGTTGCTCATAATAGGCCAGATATTATACTAACAGATAAAATTTCTAGGTGAACTACACTAATTGACATTGCTATACCTAATAATAACAACCTAAGACCAAAATACAATGATAAGATCGCCAAATACAAAGATATGGAAGCGCAAATCCGCAGAGAGTGGGCAATGAACAGCGTCCACACGATTCCCATAATACTGTCAACAACTGAAGTGATACCAAAGAACCTCCTGCAGAAAATCAAGGAACTGGGCCTTAGTGAGCATCTGTATAATCCGATTCAGAAAGTAGTTCCCTTTGCAATCGCGCGGACCGAACGAAAGTTTGTAGGAAATACAGAAGGCGACGCGACCTAGGACCCGATAACGTGGAAAGGGTTCCCATAGAGCTTCATACTTTTGGTGTCTTTGTATACCTAGTATGAGTCAATAATCTTTGGAGAAGTGCTTGTAAATCTGACAAAGAAAAAAATTACAAAATAAGGTCCATAAAAGAAATTATCCATATTAAAAAAATACCCAATACGATGATTTTCCGAACTGGCACGAATAAGCTCGGAAATATTTATGACCTCCTTATCAAGGCGTAAAATGGCAAGTGATAACAAACTCTTTTGATGAAAAAAACCTTGTTAAACTTATAGTAGGGGAGCCCAAGAGGCTAAATGAGTAGTTACTCGAGCGTTGTCGGGACCTATTGGATTGTGAAGATTAGATGCTAAATAGAAAAAAAGTTTATATGATGTATGCCCCAATACTGGTGGGAGAAGCGAGTATAAATTTTAAAAAATGTAAAAAAATCAGTCACAAAGACATTCTCAAGCGCGTCAGACATTAACAATGTATACGCGCAACCTGTTTCTGGTAACGGAGGGATGTTAATCTGACGGCTTGCTAGATGGAAGAGGTGGAAAAAATTAGAAAAAATAAAGTTATTCGAGCGCGTCAGATATTCAGGAAGAATGTTAAGTGAACCCTTAAAGATGTCATAATAGAAAGACTGACGATTTTGACGCAACTAGAAATCATAGCCGATTTTTGAAAGTGTAAAAAAAAACCTAAGCTTGAAATACTCGAGCGCGTCAGATTTATATACAGTCGGTTCAGCATGATGTCCTTATCGTGTAGACCTATAATCTGACAATTGTGTGGAGGAATTTTTTATGAGAAGAATGATGAATGAAAAAAAAAATTCAAAAAAACGTTTAATCTTCATCATCAGTGGAATCGTCTTCAGATTGGGAGTTCGAATCATTTTGGTCATTTTCATCTACATCTTGCGTATCTGTAATCAGAAATGGTTATAATATTTAACAGTGTTTAATTTATTTCATGATATTATTAGTATTTTAAAAAGAAAACATACCTGAATCTGGAGTATTCCCTAAAATGTCAGGTGTTATGACAATATCTTCATATGCTTCTGGGAGTTGATTTCCAATGAACCAAGTCATCTCTAACTTTCCATCCACATTTTTCCACCCGAAATCTGCTGGCGACACCTCAGTGACGATTCTAAAGTGGGCATTCCTCCCTAAGCATGCGATATATTGCGTTCGTAATAATTGTTGTCGTAGCTCTGATTGGCACGGGGGCAAGTTACAAGCGTCATAATAACACTGCGCGTGATAGCCGTCATTTAATGATGTTTCCTCTGAAATTTCAATTTCGTGTAGGTGCTGCGTGATTTTATTCGAACCGGCTTGGTTCGGCGATACTCCAAAATCACCATGCATTTTTTTAACGTTTCTGGTGTAATTTTATTAATTTTTCATGTATTTCTTGACCATAAAATACACAGTTCACTCTTTTATCACTATTATCACTCATTGTAGTAATACATATAAAACTTACTGTAATTAATTCACTAAACTTTTTGAAAATACAATAAACAAACGTTATACATCTAAGAGCACAAACGCGTTGTTGTGATCAGCTGGAATAACATCATGGCGGCAGAAAGCAGTGTGGGGACGGTGCGAGAGAGTGAGAAATAGAGAAAGAGTGAGAAGGGGAGAGAGGCGCGGAGTGGGAAATACATTATTCTCAGCACCTGTACGTACTATACTTGATTGATGAAATTAGCTTTTTCGGCTTGCGAAAATCGGCAGATTATATTATTTCCGTGATCGTTACATGATTTCCATTAAAATAAAAAAAAAATTCAACCGTACTCGAATATGTCCAGGTGACGTTTTTTTTGGAACTTTGTCACTCGCTTATTTTCTTATGTCACGCTAAGACCGTCAGAATATTGAAATGTACACTTTTCTGCATGTAATTAATTTACCTTGTCTTAATCTGACGAGCTTGAGTTACTTTAAGGATCGATTTTTTTTTGCTAATCTGATCGGCTGGCCTAGACGCACCCCCCTATATTTAAGGTTCATAACAGGTTGATAGTTCATAACAGGGTACTAACTTTCTTTCTTTATAGTATTCTGCCGAACTTGCATAAATCCCAAAATCCCCGCTTGGGCTCCCCTACTATTTAATTTAGTCTGTCTAGAGCAACACAACAGGCAGTAGCTTATATAAATACTTAATTTAAGTTAAATGTAACAATATTTAGTTTAGATAATTAGTTTTGTGAAATAAACCGAAACGTTAATGAATAGACAAAATGCTTAGTTTCAATTAATTTCCTCTAAAAATTTTGACCGCAACCAAAGAAGTAATAATTGTTTTAACTAACCAGTCACCAAAGTAATATGTATATTTTTTAAAAAAGGTGATTTTTGTTCTTTTTGAAACTTTTGAAAGTTCACTAGATTGCTCATGGTTTGGGTTGCTCATATTTTATATTCTTCTTTCCTTCTCTAAAAACTTATGGGTTATAGACAAAAATCGAACTTATCTTTGAATTTTGCATACTACAGTAGACACAACAAACCCAAAAAAAGGGAGCGACAACAAATTTCAAAATACAGAATAGTGTAATTTGTTTCCAAATTTGTCGCCCCTAGCAAAGTGCCGTCTAGGTCGTGTTAAAATTTCTACTCTATATAAATAACATTACCCAACACATTTTAGTTGGTTTACTAAAATTCGGTTGTCGAATATGCGTTGTCTTTATTTTTATTTATTTTTACGACGTTTCGATTAAGTTGTATCTCTAATATTTATCAAGTATAAACCGAATGTTTTGTCTTAAGACTACGAGCTTATATAAGGACTGTGTCCATTGAAACACAAAGTTTCGCTTCACTGTATACACCTCAATGATTTGACAAAGTAGTGGTTGCCAAAGATTAGGTATCTCAACACTCGGTTTACTGAAGATTCCATTATTGATTTTTAATATAAGCTGCTTCTATAAATTTTCTTTCTTCATGTTGGGTTCCATATATATTGCCGCAGCCTCAGATCATTTTATATGGTGTTGTTTATCCCAGGCGTGTTCTGCAATACCTGGTCTCGACGTTTCCCCTTTATGTTCCTTAATTCTAACTTTTAGTGGTCGTTTTGTTTCTCCAATATACATTTCACCATCCTCACATGAAACTTTGTAAACACATTCTTTCTTATCGGTGGTTTTTGTTTTTGTTAAATGAGCTCTAAATGTATTTCCAGATTTAAAGGCTGTTTTTATATTATAACTACTGGCAATTCGTCTTATTTTCTCCGACGTTCCCTTAATGTTCGGAATGGTGAAGAAGGATTGTGTTTCTTGCTGTCCAGTGTTCGTTTTCAAAACTATAAACATGCCTCGGAATCAAACGGATACATATGGAAAATGACAAACGCAATGGACAAGGACTTTGAATGTTGGAACGTGGAACGTCCTAAGCTGGTATCGGACAGGAGCATCCATACACGCAGTACAACAGTTAGAAAAAGTAGGAATGGACATCACGGCAATACAAGTAGTAAGATGGCTAGACACTGGAAACATAAGAATAGGCAAATCGGTGATTTTCTACAGCAGAAATCAGACAGAAAGACACGAATTTGGCATAGGTTTCCTAATCGGAGAAAAATACTTAAACAGTGTTATAAGTTTTATGCCCATCAGTGAGAGACTGTGTTATATTAGACTGAAAGGAAAATGGTACAATATCTCAATCATATCTGCACATGCCTCGACAGAAGATAAAGACGAAACATTAAAAGACGACTTCTATGAACAACTCGAAAGAACGCTAGAGAGAATCCCCAAATAAGATATGCAAATAATCTGTGGAGACTTCAACGCAAAAACTGCCAAAGAACCTAACCTAAGACCGACAATAGGTCAACACAGCCTCCACAATATCTCGACAGAGGCTCATAGAGCTAGCATCAGCTAACAATATGCTTGTAAAATCTACTATATTTCAAGATAAAGACATTCACAAACAGACTTGGGTTTCCAACGACAACACCACACGGAACCAAATTGACCATGTAGTTGTCGATGCTAGACATGGAAGCGATGTGCTGGGGATTAGATGGAGATACAGACCATTATCTAGTGAGAGTAAAAATCAGGATGAGAATATCGTCACAGAAACTTAAAACGAACGAAGCATTGGGACAATGGAACATCAAAAAAATGCAAAATAAGGAAAGCCGCGAAAATTACGAACAGGAAATGAAACAACAACTAAATAAAATAGACCAGAGTAATGATATCGAAAGACTATGGAAACAAATGGAAGAAACAATTACAGATACAGCAGAACTAATGATCGGAAAAAGCAGGAAGATAACAAGAAAATGGTTTGATAATGAATGCCAAGAAAAACTACAAGACAGACAGAAGAAACGAAACATTATGATTCAATAAGAAACAACAGAAAACAAAGAAAGTTATACAACATCCCGACGAGAAACAAGAAAACAAAAAAGGAAATATGAAAAACAGCAATATGAGGAAATGGAAAGGAATAGACAAGACTCAAACAGTCGAGCATTCTACAAATCGGTGTTAAATGAGAAGAGAGGCGTCAGACCTAACTCTGTGCCTATACTTACAAAGAATAATGTCATCACGAAGAGTAGATATTCCAAACATGGCAAGAATATTTCCAAAGTCTATTAAATGTACATCAAGAGGAAGAACATAGAGAGGATATATATATTGGGGTGGACTTACCGGTAGAGGACCCAACAATAGAAGAAACAGTACAAGCAATTAACAAATTAAAGAACGCAAAATCCCCAGGCTCCGACAATATACCGGCCGAATTTCTCAAGTACGGAGGGGAGGTTTTATATCGACAATTGCACACACTAATCACACTTATATGGAAAGAAGAGAAAATGCCAGCAAGATGGCATGAAAGCATAATAATCCTTATCCATAAAAAGGGAAACAAAACCAAGTGCTCCAACTATAGAGGAATCTCCCTACTTAACACGGCATACAAAATCTTATCGAATGCCTTTTGTAGAAACAGTACAAGCAATTAACAAATTAAAGAACGCAAAATCCCCATGCTCCGACAATATACCGGCCGAATTTCTCAAGTACGGAGGGGAGGTTTTATACAGACAATTGCACACACTAATCACACTTGTATGGAAAGAAGAGAAAATGCCAGCAAGATGGCATGAAAGCATAATAATCCTTATCCATAAAAAGGGAAACAAAACCAAGTGCTCCAACTATAGAGGAATCTCCCTACTTAACACGGCATACAAAATCTTATCGAATGCCTTTTGTAGAAAATTTCCTAGGGGAATACCAAGCCGGATTCAGAAAAATAGATCGACTATAGATCAGACCTTTACTATAAGACAGCTACTTGAAAAAGGATGGAAATTTAATATAACTATCCACAATCTTCTCATCGACTTCCGACAAGCATACGACAGCATTAAAAGGGGTTAAACTGTGGAATGCAATGGCAGAATTTTCGATTCCAAAAAAACTGATCCACCTCACCAAAGTATGCGTAAATGGCTGTAGATCCAGGGTACGAATAGGTAACCAACTCTCAGAATCGTTTGAAATAAACAGTGGCCTAAAACAAGGAGACATACTGTCACTCCTCCTCTTTAATATAATCCTGGAAAAAATAGTGAGAACAACACAAATTAGAACAGAACTAATAACAGTAAATGGACCAAAATTACTACTAGCATACGCGGACGACATTGATATTGTTGGAAACACCGTCACCAATGTAAAGGAAAGTTTCAACAAAATAGAGATAGAGGCAAGGAAAATCGGTCTAATGGTCAATGAGGAGAAAACTAAATACATGTGCATAAACAGACAAAATAATCGAGATAGAATAGGACAAAATGTAACAATAGACACATATAACTTTGAAAGAGTGGAGCGTTTTAAATATCTTGGAGCGATAATCACCGCAGATAACGATATCACAGAGGAGATAAAAGGGAGAATTCAGGCAGCAATCAGATGTATGTATAGTCTCAACAACACCATCAAATCCAAGAACCTAATATGAACCTCAAAAAGATATATTGAACAGTGATTAGACCCGTGCTCATGTATGGCTGTAAGACGTGGACGCTGACAAAAGCAATGGAAATGAAACTTAGATGTTTTGAGAGGAAAATCCTTAGTAGGATTTTCGGACCCTATCACGACCCCAATACTAATCAATACCGAATAAGAACAAATGCCGAGGTCAAACAGATATATAACCCTAGCGACATCGTACAAGAAATTAAATCCCAACGCCTAAGATGGGCTGGCCATGTCCATAGTCTCCCTAATAACCGCCTTACCAAGTTAATTTGGGAGGAGGCTCCGACAGGGAAGAGACCCTTAGGACGCCCAAGAATGCGATGGAGAGATAACATATGGTCAGATTTAAGAACAATGGGGTTACCCACTGACCCAACTATCATGGACGACCGTGTGAGATGGAAGCAAGTTGTGCAGTCAGCCAAGACTCACTCCGGGTTGTAGGGCTACTAAAGAAGAAGTATTCGTTGTTCTAAAGTTATTTGTAATATCGTTAATTAGTTTTAAAGGATAACCATTCTGTAGTACATCGGATTTAATATTTGCTACCTCTTTTTCCAATTACTCGGCATTATCGAATATTGGTATAGCGTGGTTATAGAGGTTGCGTATAATTCCCCGTTTTGTTACAAGTTTTAATAGTTTGGTTTGAATGGTTTACCGTGACATCTAGGGTCATTTACCTATTTTTCCACGGTAAATTTAATTGTAGGTCGAATGTGATTTAGATGTCTTAGAAACCTTCTTGGATATATCTGTGCCTTGCCTAACACGAGGTATGATGTAGGAATAGCAATCAGTAACATGATTTGAAGGCTCTCTCCAAATCATTGAGACAGCAAGCCGCATAGATCATTTTTTACTATTTAACCAGTTTCTAAGACTTGAAGCGCATGCATTACATCAGATATGTTGCGCGCACTGTTTGTCTTTATCTCCAATATTTCAACCGAAATAAAGCTGATATACCTTTTTTATCAAGGAGGTAAGTAGTGAACATAACCCGATTCTCTCGATCCCCCCACTCCTCGACCTTGACCTTGACCTTGCTTCACCCCTCTTTGGCCCCGCCCACATGTCCTTGTCATTGACCTTGAAAGTGCACGTGTGCTTTGGCCTTGGCCTTGTGTTCAAGGTTGTGTGTGACCTTGACCTTGACCTTGGTCGAGACGACCAAGACTTTGTTGAAGGTCATCTTGGGTGTGTGACCTTGAAGATATGTTACTTGGTTGGGGGTGACCTTGAATGGTTTTATATAAGGTATGGGGCAGTTTCATTCATCAGTTGGCTCTGACTTGTATAGGTAGTACATGTGTTAATATTTGACAAATCATGGCATATGTTTGTGAAAATTGCGGTTCTAAGTTTACTAATATTTATAATATGAGACGTCATAAAAGAGAATCGTGTGCGGCGAGATTTAATGAAGTGCCTGGAGGAAAACGGCTCCGAATTGAAGAGTATACATCGACGATTCCGGTAATTAATTGCGCTACATGTAATGTAGATGTTCCAATAAATCATATGTCAGCGCATAAACGAACACAACAACATAAAAATAATTCATGTTTGCCGGTATGTCATGGTGTGCAACTCGTTCAATGTGCCTTCAAAAGGAGAATTGCAACCTATCGGGTTAGCAGTGATATGGAGCATTCCGATTACGTAATGTTCTTTGCAGACATTAAATCCAAGGTGGTGGAACTTGTTAATAATTTATTGCGTGTGCATCATGCTTTAAAAGTTAACATGACAGCTGTTGGCGAGTACATGCTTCCATCACAAGAAATATTCAGTGAAAAATCCTTCAACACTGCTAATCAAATAATTAGTGTAGAAAGTGATTTGGATGCCGTTTACCATTCTTTCACCGAATTAATAAAAACGCAGGCGACAGAGTTCCAGGAGAAAGATTCAGGTATGGAAAAATCAAAACCCGATATATTAAACTGATTTTTATATATTATTTTTCTTGTTATAGGATGGGCTCTTGTGCGAATTTTATACTTGGAAGTTGTTATCAACAAGTATATGCCTATGGGCGGCTCATCATACATCAAGTTGCCGTGTTCTATTGAAAGGAAAGGAGCTGTCGTCAATGTGATTAACCAGGACGAATTTTGCTTTGCGTGGGCTGTAACATCAGCATTGTTTCCTCCAACAGCAGAGCCTTCACAGAAGACATCCTACCCCCATTTTTCTAGAGTGCTAAATGTAACAGGTATGGATTTTCCAGTAAAATTACGTGACATTAAAAAATTTGAGGAAATGAACAACATATCAATTAACGTATACGGTCTGGAATCTAAATATGAAAATAATGAAGTAATACATGAAGTTATTGGTCCACTGAGGTATGCGTCAAAAAAGTTGGATAGGCATGTAAATTTATTGTTAATTACAAAAGACTGTAGTAGTAAAGATGGCGGTGAACATTTTTGTGATACGACTTGTTCAAAGAGTCATTATTGTTGGATTCGGGATTTATCACGTTTAGTTTCAAGTCAAATTAGTTGTCAACAACATAAAATATATTTCTGTGATGGTTGCCTCATTTATTTTAGTACACCGTCAGCTTTAACTTTACATCAAAGCTACGATTGTAACCACATTTTCACGCAAACACCCTCAGTGGATTTAAAAATCGATAAATTTGGAAAGAGTGTGCCGGAAAATATTTTAAAATTCGAGGGTATAGAAAAGCAAATGCGCGTTCCATTCGTGGTTTATGCAGATTTCGAATCTGTTTTAAAACCCGTTGAAACGGTACAACCAAACCCACAAAATTCTTACACTGTAAAAAGTTTTAAACATGAACCATATTCTTTTGCTTATTTAATTAAATGCTCTTTTGACGACTCACTTTCGAAATTTGAGCTATTTCGGGGGAATAATGCAGCTCAAGTCTTTGTGGATCGTATCGAGTGTGATTTAAGGGCTCTATACAACACATATTTAAAAGACATTAAGCCTATGAAACCGTTAACGCCCGAAGAAAAAAGGGAGTTTAATGATGCTAAAATATGTGGTATATGTGAAGGCCCTTTTGAAGAGGGTGAGATTAAAGTACGAGACCACTGTCACATAACTGGTGCAAAAAGATTTGGTGCTGCACATTCCGTTTGTAATTTAAATTATAAATTACCCTCTTTTATCCCTATCATATTTCATAACTTAAGCGGTTACGACAGCCATTTATTTATAAAAGAGTTATGTAAATATGGGGATAAAATTGGTGTTTTGGCTCAAAGTAAGGAAAAGTACATATCATTTACCAAAAGCATTTATGTGCACGATTATTTTGATAGTAAATGTGGAAAAGTCAAGAGGAAATATTTAAAGTTGCGATTTATTAATAGTTCTAAATTTCTGTCAACGTCTTTGGAAAATTTAGGCTGCGGTTTAAACGACGACGATTTTATTGAAACGCGGAAACATTTTTCAAATATCAACCAATTTAATTTGATGCGTCAAAAGGGTGTTTTTCCCTACAGCTTTATTGACTCTATAGAAAAAATGGAAAATACATGTCTTCCAAGTAAAGATGAATTTTATGATAATTTACGGGAAGAAAATATTAGCGATGAAAGCTATAGAAGAGCAAAAGAAGTATGGCGCTTGTTTGGGTGTAAAACTTTGGGGGACTATTCGGACGTGTATTTAAAATCAGATGTGTTGCTATTGTGTGATGTTTTTGAGCAATTTCGGAATAATTGTTTAAAATTCGATAAACTTGATCCGGCACATTACTATACCCTTCCAAGTTTATCATTTGATTGTATGCTACGTATGACTAAGGTAGAGTTAGAGCTCTTAACTGATATAGACATGATACATTTTTTTAAGAAAGGTATACGCGGCGGCATAAGCCAGTGTACAGAAAGGAAGCACATCGCTAATAATATTTTTTTACCAGACTATGACCCAACAAAACCTTCTTCATTTATAACATACCTTGATGCTACAAATCTATATGGTCATAGTATGTCACAAGCATTACCATATGGTGGTTTTCGATGGTTAAACGAGCGCGAAATTCTGGATTTAAATATTATGGCTGTTGGTGATGATAGTTTACATGGCTACGTTTTGGAAGTGGATGTGCATTATCCGACTGAGTTGCATGATGCACATTCTGATCTTCCATTTCTAGTAGAAAATATCATACCGCCAACAGAAAACGCCAAATTGCCGAAATTAATTCCTAATTTACAAGATAAAAAAAATACATTGTACACTATAGAACTTTAAAACAAGCCATCGCCAACGGCTTAGTGGTAATGCAAACCCATCGAGTATTACAGTTTAAGCAATCAAAATGGCTAAAATCGTATATTGATTTTAATACCAATTTACGTAACAAGATTACCACAAAATTTGCGAAGGACACTTTTAAATTAAAAAATAACGCGATATTTGGTAAAACTATGGAAAATGTGAAAAATCGAAAGGATATAAAATTAGTAACACATTGGGAGAACAGTGTAGGCAGAAATGGAGCTAGAGCACTAATATCCCGCCCCAATTTCAATAGTAGCTCGATATTTACCGAGAACTTTGTTGCTATACATATGAATAAAGTTAAAATATTCTACAATAAACCAATTTATATCGGTTTTTCCATATTAAATATATCAAAGACTGTAATATACGATTTTTATTATAATTTTATTAAATCCAAGTTTGGCGATGATGCTTCGTTACTTTACACCGATACTGACTCGCTTATATTAAAAGTGTATACGGAAAGCTTTTATCAAACTATATCAGAAAACCCCGAAAAATTTGATACATCAAATTACCCCGAAATTAATAATTTCAACATAATTAAAAGTAATTCTGTAGTTGGTAGAATGAAAGATGAGTTTCCTGGTGATCCCATAATAAGTTTTTATGGTACCGGCGCGAAGGCTTATTATGTAAAGTCCATTAATAATGAATTAAAAAAAGTCAAAGGTATCAAAAAATGTGTTATCGAGAAAGACCTTCATCAGGAAGACTACCAAAGAATTGTTGAACGGGGTGGTTTGATATTAAGAAAGATGAAGACATTTAGAAGTGAATTACATAACATTTATACCAACATAATAAATAAAGTAGCATTGTCACATAGCGATGATAAACGTTATGTAATTCCCAGTTCAACCAAAACTCTACCTTGGGGGCATGCAGACATAGATTTTTACAAAACAGACCCGGAAGAAAACTTAGCAAATTTAGTCACCGTGTTGGAATCATTTCTAAGTCAGGACAGCACGTAATCTGGAAAATCCATATTTCATTATTTGTATTGTTTTTATTATTTCTATTACACATACAACGATAGTATTGTAATTTTTTTTTTTTTAAATAAAAAACATGTATTCATTACTTGATTGCTTTTTTATTGAACCTTTATTTTAAAATTATAAATATAATGAAGTGTCGACAAATAACAAACTGTAAAAGTTATTGTTGAAAAATTTGTCTAATAGTAAATTAAACGCACAGGTCTACGAATAAATGTTTAATGTGAAACAGGTTTGCTGACAAGATCCTCCATAGTCTTTTCAATTTTCAACATTCTAGAGTTAAGTTCATCACGCAGTTCGTCTTGCCTAAGTTCATATATTGCAATAACAGTATCATCAATGTATCCTCTAAGTTCTTGACTGGTTTCAATTAATTTCTTGCGTACGTAACCTTCAAGTTGGTTTCTGAATATATCTTTAATAACAATTGTTGAGTCATGTAAAGCTTTCTGCGTATCTTGCACACACTGAACAAGGTTATTATCAACATAATTTCGTGTGGTCGCATCGTCTCCTTCAAGAGGTTCTGCTAAATAGCACAATCTTTTGCTTCCCATGTCGTAATCTCCATTAGGTGTAAGTTTAAAACCTATTCCTGAAAGACCTCGCATAAAGTTAAAATCCTTAAATTTTCTTTTGCGACCGAACTTATCAATAGTGTTTACTTCTGACATTGTTATGTGAGACTGATTTGAAACCATTAGATTTCACCCTAATATATGGTTCTATTTCATTAATAAACGGACTCTGCAGAAAAATATGGATTGCAAAACGTATTTTAGGTGATGTTTAATAAATACACGTACAGATTCATTTTACTATTGTTTTATTGAAAAAAAAAAAATTAAAATATAACAAAAGATTGAGTTTACTTTTTATTAAAAAAAAAATAAAAAATATAACAAACAAAAAAATTAAAAATTAAGAAATAAAATACATGTTAATTTCTTCTGTACAGGTAAGCTTCTTCTATGACCCAATTTCTTCTCTGGATGGCGCGTTCATTAATGTCCTTGAACTGGTAGTAAACTAGTCCACAAAAGCCGCATTGTACAAATTTAACCCTGAAAAGGTCAATGTAGTTGAAGTCGTACGTAAGATCATTTCGCCAGCAGATACCTAGTCTTTTACAATGATGACAAGTTAAATAAAAAGCTTTTGGTATATGACTGTATCTTTTGGCTGCTTCACTAGGTTGTTCATCAGTTGGCAACATGATGTTTGAATATGTTGTACTTTTCAATCGCGGTACTCTAATTATGTATTACTTTTTAAAATAACCTTGACAGGACCAAAAAAAAAATCCCTGAAAATTACAACTTCGAAAACGACCCTGACATTGACGGGTACTTTGACCTTGGCCTTGGCCTCGCATCTAACAAGTTTAGTACTATATTTATATGCTTCTTTAAAATAACCTTGACAGGGACAAAAAAAAATCCATGAAAATTACAACCTTGAAAACGACCCTGGTATTGCCGGTTACGTCGGCCTTGGCCTTGGCCTTGCATCTGACAAGTTTAAATATTATACTTAATGCATCGAACAAAAGGAATAAAGGCGGTGTAGTGGGGGAAATGGGCATAAAAGCAGACTTGCTGGCTCGAGCTCTTCACAGTTCGTCAGAACACCAAACAGTACAGTGCTAAGAAAAAGTTAATAGTGTGAGTTTTAATATCGAAAATGTCGAGTGTACGGTCTCTTTTAGATGCTCTTGACGTGAGCTGCGGTTCGCAGCAAGGCATGCTGGATAACATGAGTGGTTTGGAAGTGTTAAGTCCGGGGGTATTCGAGAACTGGAATGGCGTGGAGCATGAAGATGCCGAAGACCGAGCCCTCAATGATGGTCGCGACGAAGAGTTAGTTCAGTCGGCAGCGCAATTCCTCGAATGCTGGACGGAGGAGAAGGAGCCAAAGATAAATGTGATTAGTGATGTGGTTGTGCGAAAAGCATCGCGGCCTAGGGAATCTTCTCCGAAAGCTTCGAAATTGAAAAAGCTCTTGACTATGCGGAAGTCGGAAATCGCCGATAAAAAAACATTTTATTCGGCGATTAAAGGTGTGGGACAAGGGAAGAAGAAAAAGTTTAACTTTAAGCGTCCCTCCACCCCTGTTCCATTACCCGACTTCCTAAAAACAGCACCAAAAGAGCCATTGTCGGTAGAAGTGGAAGTCATAGAAGGCCCCGATGGACCAACACCACCAACGCCACCAACACCGGCCAGCGTAGAGAATGAAATAGTGTCGGAGGTGAAGTCTTCCCCAGCACCACTGTCGCCGATATTGGGGTGCCGGAAATCCATGAAGAAGCGGTTTAAGCGGTGTTTTGAAGGCGATGAAGTTTCCGCTGCTTCGTCGTCGTCGTCGTCGTCATCGTCATCGTCTTCACCAAATAAAACCGCGTCTTCTTCGTTAATATATTCCGAGCCATCGCAACCGGAGTGGGTCGAAGACTTCACCAACTCTCAGAAGAACAAATTGACCGACATTTATGACATGAAAAAACGCTTAGTGAAAGAAGTGGACGAGTGTGACAGTGACATTTTAGAACTTGAAAGACAATTAGAGATAAAAAAGGTGAAATCTGCGCGGTTAAAAAGACAATTAGAGGACTTTAATAAATTATGTAGTAGGTGTTAGGTAGTTGTAGATATTAGCTTTTAATTTATAGTATTAAGTTTGTAAATATATATATATATATATATATATATATATATATATATATATATATATATATATATATATATATATATATATATATATTGTAGTTAATAAAAAAGTGTTTGATCAAATTTTTTATATTTTATAATGAGAATTTTTATATTTTATAATGAGAATAAAAAAGACTTGAAAATTTATTTTTGTGTGTTATTTCATATAGGCCCTGTCCCACATAATATTAGGTAATAAAAAAAAAAGTGAATAATCCACTAAAACTACGCAATAGCAATAGTTGTAAATATTTTCTGATAATATTTACAAGTATGCTAAAACATGGTTCGGTTTATGAAGTTAAGGTTCTGTCGCCAGAACTTCTAATACTTTGTATCTCAATATTGTATGTTTTTATGAAAAAAACATAAAATATTGGTTACAAAGTATTATAACCAACTAAAACTACGATCAAATTATTTTGTGGTCCTGAAAAGGACCGTTTGGTTGTAAAACATGCGACTCTTTTATTGTGTTGTGGAGTCGCACGGCCCGTCATCATCAGCGGGGGTGGTGGTGTTGTCCTCTGTATATTCGATGATGAACCGCCAAAGTTCATCCCATCTGGGATCGTTCGACTCCCACTCCAGACAATTCTCTGTGGTAGAATCTACCACAGGGCATTGGATGGGTTGTTGTTGTTGTTGTTGAGTCGCAGACATGTTGAACTAAAATGATTGTAATAAGTATTGGTGGTCGTATATATAGAGACAAATTAATGGTGGGGGTGAAAACAAATGTCGTATTAGGTATTGAGACCAAAAGTTGTTTGCGGTCTCAAATACGAACGAACGATTTAGCTGGGTTCCACCAGCACTTAAAGTTTTAATACTTTGTATCTAATATTGTATATTCTATACATACAATATTAGTAACAAAGTACTAATATGTACTAAAACTACGATCAAAGTATTTTGTGGTCCTGAAAAGGACCGTTGTTGTGTGCCCTTAAAAAAGGGCCAGGGAGAGTGTGGGGCTTATGGTGCCCCATCCTCGCTGGTCGACCACCAGCTTGACGAATCGCAGGGGCCTTGCGGGTCGTCGGGTGTTGGTGATGCTGGAATTTCCAGCACCGCATCTTCCGTCGAGTCCGGCTCTGGCTGCGGCGACGGAGTTTCGAGTCTTTGTAAGACCCAATCACCCGCATCGTCTAATTCCACTAGACCCGGATTATGGTCATATACTAGCGGAATCGGCTCATCCAAGTCGTCCCAACGTAGGACGTCAATTTCAAAATCCACCTCGTCGTCGTCGTCGAAGACTTGCAGGTCTCCAACGTTGTCGGCTACGGTGTCATCACTAAAGATGGATGAGCCTCGGCTGGCGGGTCTTTCTTCCTCCATGTTCATCGTATGAGGGTTGATGAATATATGACTGTGTAACTGACCCAGTCTCATATATATAGAACTACCCCCACCCCACCAACGGATTCTAAATGTTATGTATTGGTGAGAGCTTATAGAATTATTGATTTTTTCAAAAACTTTAAATAAGGAATTAGATTTGTTTAGACAATAAGACTTATTCTTAATATTTTGTGAAGAATACATTACAAAAAAAAAAAAATAATAGAAACCTTGTTTGAACTGTTAACATTTTCATAGGTTCTCAAGCATATAACTTGGCACTTAAGCTACGAGACAAATCGTCGTTAAACGAATATCTCGCCCCATAAGTGACGATTACTAAACTACGATCAAAATATAATGTGGTCCTGAAAAGGACCGTTTTTGTGGCCCTAAAAGGGCCTGGGGGGGGAGGGTGGGGTGCCTACCGTGGAGTAATACCCAACGATATTAACACCGACCTAGGTGCAGCCCTTGGTCTTCTCATTGGCGGCACCGTCGTCGTCGCTGGTGGTGTCGGCGTTGCAGGCGGTGCCGAAGGTGCCGCTCCTGGTGCGGTACCCCCGCACTCCTCACACTTGCATATTTTGCCGGGCACGAATGGCCTGACAATGCCAATGATCCTTTTTGGTATATCTTCCATCTTGCCGATCGAATGTGTAATGATGAAATAATTCTAATACCGGCCTCTATATACATTCAAAAAGTTGGAGGGGGTAAGGTGGAGTGCATATATGCATTATATAAGTTTGAGAATAATATGATTTTATAACTCACCGTATCTCTGGTATGGACACAAACTACCCTTGGCAAAAAAAAAAAAAAAAAAAAAAACCCTCCCCTACAACTTCCACATACTCCCGTTCGGCGGTCCTAGCCTCCTAACTCAAGAATTTCAATTTTTTCATCTAAATTTTTTGTCATTTTTAAGATTTTCCAAATTTCACCATTGTATTCTACTCAAAATTCTAGGTAATTAAAGTTCTTTTATTTTTTCTCTATCTTGAACGGTTCCCGAGCTACAGCGCTTTAAAGAATTCAAATTACTAACTTTCTATAACCCTTTTTTTCAAATTTCATTTTTTCGAATTTTCAAAAATACTACAATATGTAGAAAAAAATTCTCTCTTTAATTTCCCAATACCGTTTTTCTCTAAATCTTCAACTTTAGCGCGTATTCAGCATTTTCAAAAAAAAAAAAAATTATAATTTTTTTTACACCATCGCATTCTCCTCAAAATTTTGGGCTATCCAAGTGCTTTTATTTTTTTTCTATCTTGAACGGTTCCCGAGCTACAGCGCTTTAAAAAATCCAAATTACTAACTTACTATAACCCTTTTCTTAAAATTTCATCATTCCGAATTTTGAAAAGTACTACCATATGTAGAAAAAAATTCTCTTTCTAATTTCCTAATATCATTTTGCTCCAAAACTTCAACTTTGGCGCGCATTCACCATTTTTCAATTTTTTTTTGAAAAAATTTTTTTTTACGTTTTTACTATCGACAAAAATGCTTGCTTATAGTACTCGATTTCCTCTATAATTTTTTCTTATAACTTTTTTCCCTATTCCTAACCGTTACTTTCCTACAAATTTTCTAAATCGTTGTTTTTATATTTTGCCTTAAAAATTTTTTCTTGTGTTATTTAAGCTCTTTTTTCCACTTAATAAACCACCATTTTCTAAATTCCCGTACTCTTTTCTTAAAGAGCGGGCTTTTCCGCCACCTTTTTTTTTTGGTTGGGTTTCAAATAAATATAAAACTACTACTTCACTCATTACAAATTTATTGATTCAAGAACATTATTTTGTGTTACATATAATAGATACATTAAAATATAGATTTATTGGTCACCGAACCGTTTAATACATTATAACTAAAAAATGAGTCGTGAATAACTAATGCGTACACTTTAGTGTCTTTGGGGAATTTATTCTTTTTCGTTTGGAACTCCAATTTTACATCCACTGTCGATGAGTTAATCGCCTCTGGTTGATGACAGCAATTGATAATAAAAACGGGGTTTTTCATATATTCCGCGAACGTTATCATCGGATCGTTTATCTCGCGCCCGTAGTAGCTGCTTTGGAAGTTTTCGTAATTGTAATAGGCTGCTGCGTACAGTTTCTTGGCGAAATCTAAATTGCATCTTTCGTAGGGATAAACGGTTGAATTCAGATACAGTCTAATGTCGCATACGTCGGCGTGGGTAAACTGGGTTGCGTTTTTTTCTTTCTTGTCGCAATTATTGCTGTCTTGAAACCCGACGATTATATAGCGCGGTCTTTCCAGACTTGTACTCGTTCTCAAGGCCCACACGTCGGAAGATGTTTGCCTTAAAGCTGGTAATTCGTACAGATCCCATTTACGATATGCCATTTGAATACTGGCATTGTTTCCTCCTTTATTAATGCGAGACAGTATTTTCAATTTTTGCTTGTCGTCTGGAATGATGTGACGAATTTTCCATTCGATTTTGTCGATACTAATTTCTGCCTCTACTTCGCCGACGTAACAATTGGTAAAAGTGCGAGCTATAATCATAATAAGCTCTTGTTTTACGTTGAAAACACCTTTTGCGTAATCTTCGGCGAATCCCATAAGATATTTTAAGGGTAATTTCCCGGAGAATACGTTACTTGCCGTGTCTACGATATCTTGGTTTGCTTCGTCGAGACCCCATCCGCACGTCATGAGAGATCTTTGTTGCAAACTTCCGAATGAAACCATGGTTTTTAATGTCGTCGTAACTCCAGGTTTACGAACCACGGCGACCTGCTCACCTCCCATCTCGTAGCGAATTTCACCGAACAAAAATGCGAGGGCATTATTTGATAAAAAACATCTTTTCGTTGCGTCTATGGGTTTAAATTTTCCTTCGATATATATGTAACTTTCGGCGATATCCAGTATAATATCTTGAAAATTAATGGGGATACGGACTTCATCCGAATTGTTGAATGATGGAGATCCGTATGGTTTATACGTATGCTCTTCTAGACTAATAATGGAATTGTCCAAGATGGGCTCGGAGAAAACCTCTATTTTATCGCTGGTGGTGGAAATCATTTTCGCACTTTAAGACCGATTGATTTTAAAAATTTATAGTCTTCGGCAGATAACTGTTGAGATGTTTGTGATCTAACGTCTGGACGACGACTAACCTTGACGTTAACTCTTCTTTTACTTTTATTATGTTTCGGCGGTTCCCCCATCTTAGTCGACAGCACACACAATTGACGATTGAAGCAAAAACCCATTTCTATGAAAGTTTCTTCAGTTCCAATTTCACGATTATTTTCTCGCCTTGAAAATTGATTAGATCACCGCTATCGTGCAAGATGCGAAGAGTAATGTTGTCGATAAACTGACGTCCTGCCGGCATTAACGGCATATAAATATTATTTTGTGGTTCTTTACTGATTTTGTAACCGGGCTCCACGTCGATATCGAATTCGAACAAGGTATGACCTTCCACCGAATTCATATATGCTCCGGAAATTATATTACAATCTACGCGTATGATGCGTACTTTCATTATTTCCACCAACTCGGTTGATTCGTGCTTTTTGTCTCTTTTTAACACTGTATGATTAAATCCTAACCTTTTACCGATACTCGCCTCTCCCCGGAAATCTATAGTATATTGGGATTTCAGTTCACATTTCAGCGTATTATTTTTAGCGACCAAGTAAAAGATTCCATCGTTCTTTTCTTCAGTTGAAATCCTCAAAGCCTCCAAGATAGCTTTACCTATCTCATCTATTTCATAGGCCCCAGGTGGAATCTGCAATTGTATCGGCTCGGTGGTGTAACCCTCCTTCATGTAGGCAAACTTATTGTTGCTTTCGTCCACATTAAAAATTGAATTGTATGTGTAAAATCCCAGCAATGCCAGACCATATTTGTTTTCTCTATTTAATTCGACTGGTGGATAAAAATCGGCGCTTAAGACCCTCGAGTGTCCTGTTAGTGTGAACGTATAAGACATGACTAACCATTAAAACATCACACATCTCGGTTTTATTCTTAGCGGCAACATTTAAAGAGATTCATCTTCACACCTTTTCTCACTGCATTAGATAGTGATGTTTTTATGCTATTTTCTGCTTTTATGCGCACATCGCTGATTTTGCAATAACAACAAAATATTTTTCTAGCTGTAAGATCCTCATCAGCCGTAACCTCGTTTAAATTGCTGCTGCTGCTGAAATAATGTTTGCAACCGCACTGATATTTTAATATATCGATATCGCTTTTGAGGTGCTCGGGCAACTTTTCCCAAACGAATGGAATTTCATTTGGGGCTAATGGAATCATTACTTCCTTGGGCATGTTTTCTAACTGTTTCACGGTCATTTTCCTTAATCCACCAGCTAGATGAAATGCTTTCAGTGATTGCAACATTTTAGTATAGTTATTGCGATCCATTTGCGGTGTTAATGGTGACGATGATGATGATGACATCTTTTACGCTGATGATTCGACAAGAAACTTTAAGCACAAATGTCCACACCAGACTGTTCCAAAATCCTGCTGACGATCGTATGTATAGTAAATAATTTTTGATGGTTCCGATCCCGTTTGTAGATATCGTACCAACTCGATCGGTGGGGGTAAATCGCCGAAGCTGTCATAATATGTTACTTTAGAATTATTTTTTCTATAAGCTACCCAATGAGTCCCTGCACCACGCGTACTATCCAAATTCACTATTGCTGCTTCGTAACGTCGAGGACCTTGTGTAGGTAATAAATCCCTCATATAAACGCCTCGAAAGTGTCCTATTCTTTTCTTTTTGGCATATTTTTCTATATCGATGTTAGATAGTGGACTTCGAGGTAGGGATTCAATTAGTTTTTTGATCTACGATTTAAAAATAATCCCATACCTTTACGATATGGCTTTAGAAACAAACCATTTCCTTTCGATTTTAAATACAGGCCGGCACCGGTTTTATCTTCGCTGCTTTTTTTTACTGCTTTTATGGCGCGCACAATTCCCGCTGCCCCACCGGCTAATGAACCCAAAGCTGATAACCCGGCAAAAATTGGTATTAATGGTAATATTCCACCAGTTTTAGGAATCGGTATTATTCTCGGTGTACGAACCTTCCTTTTGCCACCTGCCGCTTTTACCGATCTACGTGCTACCGACAGAGCTATTTTAGATGCATTCATGACATTTTTTTCCAACACATTTTTACTTCCGGCTTTTAATAATTCCCTTCGAACTGCTTGTCGAATAGCTGTTCCGAAACTGGCTTTCCGAACATGTCGATTTTTATTAACACCTTTCCTTTTTGTATGACGTTTGCCTTTACTAGATGTTTTTTTTGTTGATAATGATGATGGTACACCCATACCAAAACGTTGTTTTCCTTTTATAATGTTTGTAACTAACCAAGCTGCTGTTTTTTCACCTAAACTGGAATCTTTCGATTTTACTCTATTCCAAGCACTTTGTTCGAGCTCGTAATCCGCTCGATGTCTCGCACTTATGTTGTCTTTATTATGTAAATAGGCTAAATCGTGTTTTTTGCATGCGGCATCCAAAGGATTAATGCCTGGATCACCTCTTGTTACACGTTTTATTACTTTTGTTCCGGGTCCGCAATATTGATAACCAGGAATGTGTACCACGAATGGTAATTTATTTATTAACGAATTAACAATACCGTATCCAGTTTTGTTGGAAACGTGAGACCGTCCACTTCGTTTGACGCTCGGCATCTGAATGACAGTTTTTGTGAAAAATTGCCTATAAAATATCAAATTTTCCTAAGATGCGCGTTATCGATCTTAAACAAAAACTTCCTATTGACAATCTCGATGAAAAAGTCGGACTTGGATTTGAAAAGAAGATAATGAAGAGACACGGTCCTCTACTTCCTTCCTCTATTCGCGGCCTGTTAATTGGTCCATCCAATTGTGGAAAAACTAATGTCATGATTTCGCTGCTTACACACCCCCTTGGGCTACGTTTCGAAAATGTCTATATTTACTCGAAATCTCTGTATCAACCGAAATATGAGTATTTAAGGAAAATTTTAGCGCCCATCAAAGGTTTAGGCTACTATGCCTTTAGTGATTCCAGTAATATTGTGGAACCGTCCGATGCAAAACCAAACTCTATATTTATCTTTGATGATGTTATATGTGAAAAACAAGATGTTATAAGATCGTACTTTAGCATGGGACGTCATAAAAATATCGACTCCTTTTACTTAGCGCAAACATATTCGCGAGTGCCTAAACAGCTTGTGCGAGACAACGCCAATTTTATTATTATGTTTAAACAAGATGAGTTGAATATGAAACACATATTTTCCGACCACGTTTCACCGGATCTAACTTTTACTCAATTTCAAGAAATGTGCTCAAAATGTTGGGATAATAAGTATGGATTTTTAGTAATTGATAAAGACAGTGATGTGAAATCGGGAAGATACCGCAAAGGATTTGATAGCTATATATTACTGTAATAATAAGAGAAAACGCTCATTTGATTGTTGAAACGTCCTTTGTTAACATCATGAATAACGCGATCGACTTAAAACGTAAACTACTGGAAGCTACCAATGCCGTCAGAAAAAAATTTAAACAAATTAAACCGGCTAAAGAGTTTAATGTTGTGGAATTGGAAAAGTTTTACGAACCCATTTCTAAGCCGTTGACAACTATATCTGATGTGGTTAAGCAACGTCAGCAGCAGCAGCAACAACAACATCATCAACAACAACAACAACAGCAACAACATTATCCAGCTACAAAGCCACATAGTCTCAGTACATCAGCGCAGTCGACTCAAATATCAGGTTTTCCCCAACCTACACATTCCTTTCAAACCTCCACACCTATTCAGCAGCAGCAGCAGCAGCATCGCATTTCAAAAGAAGATATTAGCCAATCGGTGTTTGATACACCCTCGACATCAACTAATACATCTCTCGCATCCGCTGACACCACAACTTCCGATACTTTAAACGCACACCTGAAAGGATTACGTTCGAAACCATCTCTATACGATACTGTATATGGTGTACGTTTTGGTTCAAAAACAGATCATAACAAAAATTTTATTGGTAATTTAGAGGTGCGTTTTCGAAATGGAAATATTGTCTTATACAAAAAAGGGAAAAATATTGCAGAATATGGTGGATCACCGGCACTTTATGATTTGTTATTTCTTAAAACACCCCCAAGTGTAGGCAAGGAACAACAACAATTAAGTGATAATGTACTTTCAACGTACAAGGAAATTTTGGAATCAACGAGTGCTGTCTACAACAATTTTAAAAAAAGTGATGGTTTACGGGAGACCAGATGGAACAAATATTTACGAATTATTAAACCTCTGATAATGGGCACAAAATTAGGTGGTACTATTACAAGAAAAAATCTCTCGGAAAAACTACAGTTACCCACAAAAAAGAAATTATCTTCGAAAAAATTTCAATATGTCTACTGGAACAAAGCTAAAGAGTTGGTGGATCGTTTACGTTTGTTGTGGAGTTCCAAAATGGCCGGTCACACTGGACACGAAAATGAAATTATGTCAATCATAGAGGAATTACGAGAAGAAGATATAATATATTAAGCTCAATATTTAATGATATTATTCAGTTCTTCCTTCGATCTGAAACCTTTAGTATTACTAATAATATGAAGCCCAGTCTAGAAAAAATCAAGATTGTTAATGAACTACATAGAATGGCTAGAAAAAATTTTGTAAGACGGCGCACGATAATAAAAGGATACAGAGATTTGTGGCAAATTGATTTGGCTGAAATGCAACAGTATGCTGATGAAAACGATGGTTATCGTTATATTTTGGTCTGTATAAATTGTTACTCGAAATTTGTCTATACCAAAGCCATAAAAAACAAGACTGGTATAGAAGTTACTAATGCGATGAAAAGCATCATTAAAGAGGCATCATATACACCAACAAATCTGCAAAGTGATCAAGGAAAGGAGTTCTATAATACAAACTTTCAAGCCCTGATGAAAAAATATAATATAAATCATTATTCCACTTACAGCACAAAGAAAGCTGCAATTGTTGAGCGAGTCATAAGGACTTTAAAAAATAATTTATATAAACAATTCTCGACAAGAGGATCTTACAAATGGATACATATTTTATCGGCAGTAACAAAAACCTATAACCATTCGAAACATCGCACCATTGAAATGAAGCCTGCAGACGTGCAAGAAAGAACACATATTAAAGCATATGATTATTTAAAAATTGTACCTAAAAAATTTAAGTTTTCCATGGGTGACATTGTGCGTATTAGCAAGTACAAAAGCTTATTCGAGAAAGGATATACGCCCTCTTGGTCAACCGAATTGTTTAAAGTTGTAAAAGTTAACGTTACAAATCCACCTACTTACTTGTTGGAATCGTTAGAAGGTCAGCCTATAAGAGGGTGTTTTTACGAATCAGAACTACAAGAAACAAGCAGTCCTGGCGTTTATCTAGTAGAAAAGGTCCTTAGACAACGCAAGAAAAATCACATCGATCAATTATTTGCCAAATGGCTAGGATTTCCCAAACACTTCAACTCTTGGATAGATAAAGCTAATATTGTTTAAATAACATATTGTATGACTATATTTTTTATTTAAAATGTAAAATAAATAAACAATATATTGTAAAATAAAGTTTTTTATTTCAATCTTCATCATTAAAAACAATGACAATAAAACATCATACACATAAATAACATTTCAATATTCTTGGAGGGAAGGTCCAATTCACCGACGACTACGACGTTATCTTCAAGGCTATGCCACTCGGAGTGCGTTCTCCTATTCTTTAACCTGCTTTTCCTTTTTTTAGATTGTTTTTGAAGTCGAGTCGTACGACAGTGCGCTTAATGAGTCATTTAAAGGCTGATGATAGAGTATTTTCTGCATAACTTCAATTTTTGTTTTAAGCTCACTATTATTTTTGTATATCATGGGGAGGACATCCTTGTTAAATATGTCACATATTACAACTGCAAAATTGTAAAACTTTCTATTAACAAAGTGTTTTGTCACAGCATCGTCATCATCTTTAGGTTCGCCTAAGTTGGTTATGATTTTTCCACCCATATCATACTGCCCATCCGCTGTAAGTTTAAAACCAATCCCTTGTGGCCCAGATAATATATGATATTTTTCATTATATTTCTGACGGCCAAATTTATCAATTGTGTTGTTTCCTCGACTCATTTTCAATCTTTACTAAACTATTTTATTTTTATTTGCCCTACTTATATTAAATATTTCAGCTGAGAATAAGAAACACTGCCTATGATCTACTGGGTTGGTATGTTTATAAAAGAAATAAAATAAAACTGTGATTGTAACAGATATTTATTTACAGTTATTTAATTGCACAAATACAAAAATTATAAAAAATTAATTTTCCATGTCTTCGTTTTCGTTGCTCAAAATTCTATCCCATCCGACACTATTTCGATCGTCAACGTCTTGGGCTGTTGCTGTTGCAGAAACCAATTCATATTTTGCAGCAAGCTCACCTGGTAAATGTGGAATATTGACGAGGTATTCTTTTAATTCTTCTTCAACCATTTCAGCACAAAATGTATCCATGTCTATGGAACCATATAAAAATTTGTCGCACAAGTGTGCCCCAGCCATAAAATTGATTGTATCCCTGATCTCGTTCTTATATTGATCTTTGGTTACATCAATATGCGACCAATCATTTACGCTATCTAACATATCGTGAGCCCTATTTCTTAATTCTCTCCCCAACCAAAATATGTATCTATCTACACATTCGTTGGCGGTCGTCGTCGCCGTCGCATCAGCAGACATCTTTAACAGAAATAATGAACACGCGTAAGTATTCTGACATGTGCAACTATATTTTAAATTTAATTACATCCTTTTTTTCAAACAATTTACATACAATTTACTCCAATGAGCCAAAACGTAATAATGTTCGAGTATTGTTTCCAAAAACTCTAGTGCCCTGCCCCAAATAAGTTAGAGTGTATTTATCTTTAGTTTTACTCATAATATCTACAATATCGTCAGATAGTGTTTCGGCCACACGTTTTGGTAAAAAAGTCTCAAATGTGCTATTATCACCGTCATCGTGTAAAGCCACTAAAAGAGTTTTACCAAATCGTGTAGTCATTGAAACCATCTTTACAATTTTATACACTTTGCCTACAATCATTTCGGTAACCTTTTTTCTCTCTAAAACCTCGAAATCTTTGCTAAACATTTCATTAATTTCATCTAGAGTTTCTTTTGCAATACTCATTATTGAAAAAATGGTATATAAATCCAAAAATTACCGTGAATATAAAAGCACTTTCAGAACACTACACGAACACAATATTTGATGTTTATGCCATTGATATCTGCGACTGTTTGAAGTCACTTCTTTTCCCACGAACCTTTATAGCGAGGTTTCAAGGTCGAATTGTAACAATGGTGGGGGTAGCTTAACGATAGAAATAGTGGGAGGAGTATTCAAGGTCAAATGACGTCACACATTTAAATTGGTATAAGGATAACTTCAAGGACAAAATATAATGAAACAAATAACTACATTTTATGTACTTTATTCATTGATTTTTTTCTGCCATTCTTCTATGCGTGTAACATTATCACCTAAACCTAATTTCCTTAATTTGTTCAATAATAATTGTTTGTTTTTATTTCTTAGAAAATTCTTACAAACTATACTAGCTAAAAGACACACTTCGGCATGGTCCATATACTTAAAAAATACACTAAAGTCCTGAGCCTCCGAATCTTGCATTTCATATGCGTAAAATTCCGAACAGGCTGCAGAAATTAGAAATTCTTCGTACATTTCTCGCACTAAACTTTCCATATTAACTACTACTACGTTAAACTTAAGTCCTACACTCTAATTTCATCTAACACAACCGGATCTGCAATGAACCTAATCAGTTTTTTCAAACAGTCACTAAACCCCAACTTTTTTATCTCACGAACAAAGTCTTGTAAATTTATTGTTTTGCTGCAATATTTACGACATGCATTCGCAGCCTTTTCATATTCATAAGCCAAATCACAATAGCGGGACGCCCATTCTGCTCGACTTTTCATTGCATCATTGAAATAATTACTAGCCGTTTCAGTGAACTCATCGCCCAATTTTTTTACTGTCTCTTGCAAAGCACTATTCATATTATTCACTCATTTTTTACATTCACGACACTTTTTTATTGCTGGTGGTGGCCCATCTATATAATGACGATATATTTGTTCATAGTGAATGTAACAGGGTAAGCTTAACTGTAGTTCCTTGTTACACCGATATGACGCTGGCAGCTTATCCCAAATTTGCCGTAAACTCAGCGTATCAACGCAAGTTTTTAAATATTCGAGAGGAAAAAATGCTAGATCCTTCTCTTCAAAATCACACAAACTTTTTAAATTACTCTGATATAAACAAATTACTCTGCCGACTTGCTCTATAATTTTTTCTTTAGATAGTTCCGTATCTGACATTTCACACTGAATGAATGCAAATAGACTCACACAATTTATAGAACAATTTGCAAGGTCAAAATCATTTCAAGATCATCCCACACTATTACAATGCACAAATAACTACTTCAAGGTCACACACCCAAGATGACCTTCAACAAAGTCAAGGTCGTCTCGACCAAGGTCAAGGTCAAGGTCACACACACACACAACCTTGAACACAAGGCCAAGGCCAAAGCACACGTGCACTTTCAAGGTCAATGGCAAGGACATGTGGGCGGGGCCAAAGAGGGGTGAAGCAAGGTCAAGGTCAAGGTCGAGGAGTGGGGGGATCGAGAGAATCGGGTTATGTTCACTACTGAGGTAATATGCTTCTGAGACCAAAAAGTCACCTCACCATAAACATAACAGAAATGATCTGGATTGTTTATACACTTTCGAGGCATCTAACAATCTCAACTATTCGATTCGACTCACTAACTTCGACTGACCAACCACTCCGCTTGTAGCTGCTTATACACTCAAATACGACTTCTACGATTTTAAAGAATATTCGAGGATTTTCTATTTAATTCCATAATATTCGCAACAGTGGTGTTTGTCATTTGTTTGTATACAGGGGCTGTTCAGTACAAAGCAGACATAAAAGTCTATTTGCATGGGTTTAAATGGGTATCTCCCTTATTTTAAGCCCTGGGGGGTTGGGACTTTGTATATGGGGTCATCCCTGGAGATCCCCCATGCGGTGCAAAATTTCTTTAACTTGTGAAAAACGTATATTTGACAACGTCGCATCCCTCTATTGTTATAACAATACAAATATGCCACGTGCATTCTTGCGGTTACATTGTTAATATATAGGGATATATGACATCACGTATCTCTAAAACTTGAACTAATGTTGAAAAGATAAGTTGAGTTTGGATTTCAGCACACCAAAAATGGTAAGATTTAGTCAATTTTATTTGAGATACATTTTGGCTGCCCAGTGTAATTACTTATAGATATCTAATTAGTCCCTTGCTATGTCAGGTAAACAAAGCTATTATTAAATTGATAATAAAAAGAGTTAGATCGAAGTTAACGTTTGTATTGTCGAAATTTAACCCTGGTTACAAAGTACACGTTGTTGCTGGTGAAAAGTTTGTTTTTCCCCACAAAAAGTAATGGATATTTTGACCAAAATGAAGAATAGGATACTATTTTATAAGTTTATTAATATATATTCCAGTATTTTTGGAATTATTCCACCATATAACTTTCAAGAAAACAAATTAAAATACATGAAGTTATTTTATCTTTTAACTTTGATTCTTTTCACAGGAATTACCATAATATTTATTAACAGTTGGAGAGGGATACCTAGTCACGCTCGAGGACATTCTGAAACTAATATTTATCTTTATATAGGTTTAGAAGCAACCACCACTATGCTGGCATATCTTCTAATAGTTTTAACATTTATTTCGTCAGTTTTCTATAGAAGACATTGGCAACGGTTATTTAAAGAATTAGCTTCATTGGAAAACATGGATATCCCAAGTAACTGGCTTTCAGCCGAAGAAAATAATGCAAACAGAAATTTTCTTACATTTCTACTATTTTCTCTTATCATTAATGTTTTTACTCTTCATTATTTATTGTTCTGGTTTAATGGAAACAGATCATGGTTTAGACTTTTTAAAACAATAATAGATTTTTATCTTGAAGCTACATTACTTCTTTTTGTTGAGTTAATATATATATTTAAAATGAAATTTAAGGACTTAAATAATTGTTTGGAGTTTTGTAACTCTCGGAATACAGAAACTTGCATGATAAATATTCGAAAATGTAGAAAAATATTTTTTCAAGTGCAAACTATCTCGTATATCGTCAGTAATATATTTGAAAACGTCCTGTTTCTTTGTTTTGCTTTTTTCTGGGCTGATGGACTATGGTTTCTCACTCTAACATATCAATTAATACTTAAAGGGGCATTTTTAAATTCCAATTGGATAATTCCAACATTCAGTCTTCTTTTAATGGTAAGTGTATATTTGCAGTAACAATGTAAAGGCCTTTTCTCGTGTATGGGTACCCACCCCGGGTTCCGGATTTTACCAGTGACCATAGAAGAAGAAGAAGTATACATCGTCTATGCTGTGACACATCAGCTGATTTCAAGGTTTTTTTTTACTAGGGTTTTAATTTCTAGTAATTTTTTGTTTTGTACTTTTGATATTGATATGAGCGAGGTCAATTGCGAGATCAGGCCATAAAAAACAAAAGATTACTAGAAATTAAAAAGTGGAAAACCCCCGAAATCAGCTGATGGGTCACGGCATATATGAGGTATACTTTTTCTTCTATGGTCATTGGTAAAACCCGGAGTGGGCACCCATAAATGAGAAAAGGTCTTAAGTTTTAAAATTTGTTGAAGGTGTATATTATTATACAGGGTGTCCGGAAAATACGTCCACTAAGTTTATGATAGACTCTTGAGGTCAATATAGGTCGATTTAAGCCAGTTTAGTTATATCCAATATTGCTTCGTTTAGACGGTAGAAGCAAAATGTTATGAAAGTATTTTTACAAATTTCTTCAAAATATAGCAACTGGATTTAATGATTTTTAGTGTGTGATCTAATACTATAATATAATGTTTTCTAGTGGTATAGCGACTAGCTATAAAGTAATGTGTTATAAAAGTGACGTCACTTGTAAACATCACTTCTGATTCTTTATCTCATCAACGTTATGACAACCTAGATATTTCTATCGCATGTGGGCCGGCAAAGTTAGCCTCAAATGAAGTGATTTTAAAATGTATTGTTATGTAAAAACCTTCAGAATGATAATAATAATTATGTAGTGTCATATATATCATTTTCTTTTTTGGGAAAAATTTTTATTTAACAATTAAGATGTGAAAAAACACTTTTTTTCGAGTTCTAGGAAAAGCTACTGTTTTCAGTAAAAAAGTTTGAAACACAAGTTGTGCATATTAAAAATATCTTCAAAATGAGCTAAGGCTTATCCGAATCGGATAATTTGTTCGTTAGTTATTGCAAAAAAACCTGATAAAATGGCTGTTTTTTCAATTGTTAATAAACAATAGAAAAATATACTGCATTAACTTTATACTCCATTTAAAAGAGCCTCTTGTTGCATACAACAAATGTGCCAAATTTCAAGTAAAAATATTCAATAGTTTTTTTGCACAGTGAATTTGTTTATAATTTCTTATGTTTTTTTTTATTGTTGATTTCAACGATCTAGAGATCGTACAGCTGTCTGTATACAAATGAAAGTTCCAGACTTATACTAACAATAACAAAAAAAAACGAGATGAATTGTTGATCTTAAATTGTTGATACAGATAAACAAAATTAGGGTTCGTTTTTTCATTATAAACAAATAGAACAACTCTTCGATGACTGCTGATATCAGAATGCCAACAAGTGGACGCAATAGCTGAGCTTTTGATGCACATTTTGAAAAAGAAAAACAAATTCTGTACGATTTCTAGAAGCTGACATAGAGTTTTTTTTTCAAAAAATCGCTGCATAGTTGATTATTAACATTAAGGGATTATTTAAGGAGAAATTCATAAAGTCATGGTTAAATTATTGTATGCAGCAGTCTTCAACTCGATTATTTTAAAATTGTTGATGAAGCAATAATTTAAAGTTGCACCCACTTTGAGAGTGAGAAAACTTGACTCGGCGCTTCAAATTCGAACAATGGATGATATGTCTTTGTCCTCAAATTATTGTTAAACATAGCAATAAACAAATTATTGCACTTTTATGCATAATTATAATTTTACCGTACTTACGTGCTTCTCAAATTGCGAAAAAATTGTTACAGTGGTCAACAGTATACTATTAATTGGGAATATTAAAAATTAGATTGAGTTTTAATATTTATCAAGATATAGCATGAAGCAAATAGCAACATTTGTTGATAGCATTATTATTTTTCGAGATGCAGAATAAACTACACTTGACGATTATATTGTTAGCAATTATTCAATCGAGAATTATCGTAATATTACTTTCAAAGACAGTGAAAGTATTAGGTGTGAAAATAATTATGATCATGATAATAATGATGATATGGGCGATGATGATGATGAGAGTAATAATGATGATGACGATGAGAGTGATAATGACGATGATAATTGTAATGATAATAATGAAATCGATAAGTCTTTCGAAAATAAGTGTACTTCGATTTCTAAGAAACGGAGAACGGAATAAATATTTTGTTTAGATTAAAGCAAAAAATATGTTTGCTAGCAAAAAATTTTGTCTGTGAAAAATGTTCGTCCAATAAAATAAACAAAAAAGTTCCCATGTGTTTTTCTGGTACATTCAATAATTTGGCGGTAAATGCGCAATTTGTTTCACGCTATAACTCGATAAAATCAATCTGATTTTTAATATTCCTAATTAGTATTATACTGCTGACCACTGGAACAATATGAAAATCACATAAGTATGGTAAAATTGTAATTATACATAAAATGTATGAAAGTACAACAATTTGTATATTGCTATATTTAACAATAATTTAATTACAAAAACATATTATCCATTGTTCATATCTCGTCGAGAAGCTACAAATTAAAAGAAAAATAAAGGTTCCACGATAATATTCGCCGAGATAATTCAAATTATTCCGGTGAAATAAATTTGAAGCGTCCGAGTCACGTTTTTTTCCGCGGGCCGCAGGCTGAAAGAACGCGCCCTTCCACTGCTCACTTTCTGACTCTCGGAGTAGGTGAAACTCTAAACTATTGCAACATCAGCAATTCTGAAATAATTGAGTAGAAAACTGCTGCTTACAATAGCTTAATCATATCTCTATAAGTTGCTAGTTAAGTAATCCCGCAGCAGCGATTTTAAAAAAACTCTCTCTCAGCTTCTAGTGATCGTATAGAAATCTTTTTTTTTTCAAAATGTTTGCCAAAATCTCAGCAATGACGTCCACTTATCGGCGTTAAGATATCAACAATTGTCAAGAGTTATTCTATTTGTTTACAACGAAAATCCCAAACTCAACTTTGTTTATCTGTTTCAACAATTTAAAATCAACAATTAATTTGGTTCTTTTTTGTTATTGTTATTATAAGTCTCAAACATTCATTTGCGCGCCTGTAGACCGCTGTACGACCTCTAGATCACTGGGAATAAACCATAAGAGAAAACATAAAAAGATTATAAATTGCACAAAAAGTTTTAATAATAATAATAATAATAATAATTTTATTACCACTAAATAAGATAGTTACAATAATTTTCTATATCCATGTATTTTTTGAATCCATAAGCTACAAGCAGCTTGTCTGGATGTCAAATAACAAACGCTTACTTTCTAATACACTGTCACAAAATGAAACAATTAAAATTCAAGTCAAATTAAAATTAATTAAATAAATTAAACTTATACCTATTTAAAGAGAAAACATCACATACATACATATCAATCATATTAAAAAATATTAACACAAAAAAACAATACCTAAAATCATCTTCATTTCCAATACTAATTTAATAATGGCACTGCATTAACAATCTGATGTTGGTTTGCCTTTATCCACGTAGATATTTTCACACAAAAAGAATATACATTTACAATAGATTTTATTTCTAAAGGTAACAAATTAAATATCTTTGGACCGATATACATAATATGCCTCTGCGAAGCCGTGTATAATGCCACAGGAAAGGTAAGGCCTCCATTGTGAACAGACCTGGTATGAACATTGTGCATAATCGGACTTTTATATTTATCACACTTCTTCATAAATTTTAAAACATTTTTAAAATACAATTGTCTAATAGTTAAAAGGTCAGCTTGTTCAAATAACAAGTCTGATGGAAACCGCCTTGATTTATTTAAGAATATTTTTATTATATACTTTTGAGTAACAGTCAACGGGTAAAGAATGCTACCACATGCACTGCCCCAAACATTCAAACCATATGCGAGGACTGACTCAATCAAAGCCTGGTAAGTCATTCGCAATAGCTTCAAAGACAGGAATTCTCTCAGTTGGTAGAACTTGTATATAGTCTTTCGAAGTTTCTTAGTGATATAGTTTACGTGAGCATCATATCTGAGATTCCGGTCAATGAACACCCCCAAGTATTTAACCTTGTCCGCCGCTGCTACAGACTCAATACATCCGCACTGTTTCTCACCCATAAGACATTCATAATTATGTACTAAAAGATTAGGATATACAGTATTAACTCTATTATTCATAGAAAAGGCCATGTAGACAGTTTTACTGACATTAATAGTCAGAAGATTCTGATCCATCCACAATCGTACCCTCGAAAAGTTATCCTCTGCTCTCTGAAATGTCTCCTGCCAAGATTTACCTTTAATTAAAATAACTGTATCATCGGCATAACAAATACATTCACTATTTTCATTTGGAAGAACAGTAAAAAGATCATTTATATATAGAGAGAACAGGACAGGACCCAATACTGTACCCTGCGGTACTCCAAACTCCACATTACCTGTTTTACTTAGTGTTTCATTTATTCTCACTTTCTGTGTTCGATTAGTTATATATGACTCAAACAGATCATACACGATACCTCGAATGCCAATACTTTCAAGTTTACTCAGTAATTTTTGCTGCGTCACAGTGTCAAATGCACGAGCCAAATCAACCATTATCCCCAGTGTTTTGAATTTTGTATTAAACCCACGAATTATATAATCCGTTACATGCACTATTGCATCTTCCGTGCCTACTCCCGACCGAAATCCATACTGGGAAAGAGACAAAATTTTATTTTCTTTCAAAAAATCATCCAATCTGAGTTTAATGCACTTCTCAAAAAGTCGGCTGATCGAACTAGTCATCGTAATAGGTCGATAGTTTTCCTTATTTAATTTATCCCCCGATTTATAAATTGGAACGATAACCGCGTTCTTTAAAATTGCAGGATATCTTCCTTTTTCAAATATCAAATTTATTAAATGTAAAAGAGGCTTTATAAGGCAAATATGATTATCTTTCAATATTTTAGGAGAGATATTGTCATTACCAGCCGCCGCTTTAGTGTTTAAAGAATTTATTACGGTAATTAGCTCACTCTCAGTTATGGGATGCAAAAACATGGAATTCGAAATACGTTTACTAAAGAAATTGTAATTGTTTGTTTTAATTTTTTCCGCCAAGTCCTTGCCCATACCTCCAAAATAATCCAAAAAAATATTAGCAATTCGCAGGCTATCACAAACAAGCTCACCCTCATCCTTAATCAGTGATATTCCCCCAGACCCACCATTCTCATTGGTAGCTCGCCTAATCACCTCCCATGTTCTCTTAATGTCACCTTTACAGTCAACCAGCCTGCTTCTGAAAAACGCATATTTCGATTTTTTAATAAGGTTTGTAAGCAGATTTCTATATCTTCTAAATTTTTCTGTGGCTTCGATATTCTCTGGGCTCTTGTCCGCTATCTTTTTAAGTTTATCTCTATTTTTAATAGATGTAATAATACCCATAGTAATCCATTCCTTTTTTTTTCTTTGTATTTTTAATTTGTTTTGTTTAGTCGAGTGAGAAATACACTTATTTATTTTTTGAATAAAAATTTCGGTGCATGAATCAATATCAGAACCGTAAACGGAATCCCAGTTTTCATTGTTGATTTGATTTTGTAATTTTATGTGATCTATTGTTTTTATTATGGGATGAGAGTTGTGATTAGTAATAATGGGTTTATTATTCATATTTTTAAAGTCAATGTTCAGTATAATCGGGAAATGGTCGGTAAGGCCAGAAATCAATACAATAGGTTTTACATTACTGTAATTAAGCTTATTGTAAATAAAAAAATGATCAATGCATGATCTAGAGAAACGGTCTTGTCTAGTAATATTATTTATTTGACTGACATATCCCATGCCACTCAAACAATTCAGATAATTACAGGTAGTTTTACTACCTACATCCTTCAAATCTATATTTATATCACCACAGAACACTTCAATAAGATTTTTTGACATTTGTCCCTCAAGAAAAACCTGTAGATCAGCTACAAACTCGTCGACATTTAAAGAAGGCAATCTGTACACTGCAGTCACTCCCATATCAATATTATTTTGTCTCAAGATAACCCTTAAGAATTTTGTGTTTCTCACCGTAATAACCTCAAAACTTGGGAACAAATCAGACTTAACCAAGACAATGGTTCCATCACACTTATTTAGCTGACTATCATTATAAAAAAATCATATCCGTCTAAAGCGAAACAATTCAAATCATGCACAATCCTCGTCTCTGAAAGTACGATTATGCCGAATTCAGACGATGATGACTCAAGGAAAGCCACCAAATTTTCATAATTCTTTGAAATACTACATATATTAAAATGAATAATATTAATATATGTTTCAGGACTATTAGAGCTAATCAAAAGGTCCATTTCATTTATACTATCACAATTAAAAGTTTTTACAGACTGATAATCGTCCAATATATCGTACACAGCCATAGTCGTGTTTTAATAGCAATAAATCGCTAAATTAATATTTACTTATATAACTTTACTGATCCACTAAGCTATCAATGTCGCTTTCCTTTTTAATTTTTATAATTGGACTATCATCACTCCGTCTAACAAGAATGTTACCATTTTTCGCCCAAACATATTTAAATCCTTTTTGCTTGAGTCCTCGTGCTTTTTTGAAGAGGTTACGCTCTTCCAGTGATAGATCTTCATTGAAGTAGAGAGTCAAGTTTTCCCCCGGTAATCCACACTCTGCTGAAGTAATTCGTCCCTTGAGCTTTCTTCCTTCCAAAAATTCCCTTTTGTCATCCTAATTTTTGAACTCAATTATAACTGGACAGTTTTCTTTCTTAGTGTTCGATAGTCTTATAACAATATCATTTCTTTTTAGATTTGGATTCACATATTTCATTGTGTACTTGAAATTTTGCACATTTGTTGTATGCAACAAGAGGCTCCTTTTGGTACAGTATAAAGTTAATGCAACATATTTTTCTATTGTTTATTAACAATGGACGAAACAGCCATTTTAGCTTGTTTTTTTTTGCAATAACCAAGTAACAAATTATCCGATTCGTATTTTGTAGGTATTTTTAATGCGCGTAATATTATTTTGAAACTTTTTTGGTGAATAGCTTTTCCTAGAACTCGAAAAAACTGTTTTTTCACATCTTAATTATTATCTAAAAAATTTTCTGAAAAAAAAATGAGACATAATTACTATTATCATTCAGAAGGTTTTTACGTAGTCAGAAGTCTACTAACACTAAATTTTTTTCCAGATACTAATTCTATCGGCCTATTAGACCATTCGCCAAAAATCACTAAAACTTTGACGGTTTTTACTGCCTACACAAGGTAGTATCGAATATAACTAAGTTAATTTAAATTGACCTATTTTGACATCAAGAGACTGTCGTCAAATATTCTACATATATTTTCTGGACACCCTATATTAACAAAATTATAATTGGCACTCTACATAGGATTTTTTAAAAACCTTTATCAAATATAGTTTTACTTCAAACACCAAACGTTAAAGTTGTATAATGAAGCAGAATTTCAAGTTTCTTTTTTTTGGTATAACAGTATATTTTAATTGAACATCATGCCAAGGCTGTGTTTTCTAGTTACACACAACGGGGGTGGTAACATCCCCTGATGGGGGTATTAAAGTAGTCAAGGTGAGCGGCAGCATATTGAATAAATTAATGATACATGCATTTTTCAAGCAATTAAAATCTATACCAGGAAGTCAGAGCACAGACTAACAAGGCCTCAAGGATATCAGGATGTCTGAGGGACATAATCTGGAAAAATAAGTATATGTCCACAGAGAGCAAAGTACGCAACTACAGAACTGTGGTAAGACCAGTACTAACTTATGCATCGGAAACTCGAGTCGAAACATCTCAAATAAAAAGTATGCTACGAACGGTTGAAATGAAAACGTTAAGAACAATCAAAGGAGTAACTCTAAGAGATCAAATAAGAAGTTCCGAAATAAGGGAAGAGCTCAAGGTGCCTGATGTGGTACGGTTCATAAGGTCAAGGCGCAGACATTGGAGGGACCATGTGGATAGAATGGGCGACGATCGATGGGCAAAATGGGCTAAAAACGAGATACCAAACACTAGAAGACCCACTGGTCGACCTCCAAAACGATGGCACGAATGTTGGACATCAACATCACAGGAGGCTTAATATAGCAGAAAAACAAGACGTCGTCTTAAATAAAAGAGGAAGAAGAAGAAGCATTTTTCATCTTTTTGTTGTTACATTAGTGTTTAAAAATAAAATGTAGCATTACAATTTTACTACGGGAGGTAGCGTTACATCTTTGACAGTGGTTTTGAACCGAATAACTTCTAATTTTGGTAACTGATTATGTATCAACAGTATTAAAAGTAATAGGCCAGGAAACGAAGCGATTTTTGGGAGGTAAAAATGTCTCAAATACTGCCCGCGATCTGATTACAGAAATAGATAGGGGAAGGTAGTAGAAATGATGTCTCATCTCGTGTCTTAACAAATTTGGGTTGGAATATTGTTTTTATTTTTAACAAATAGATCGAAAAATAATTTTCCCCCAGTTTTTTAGATTTTACGGGAATTCTAAGGGATTTAAAGAAAAATATTCCAGAAACGAATTGTACGTCTTGAAAATATCTTCAAAATGAGTTTTTGTTTGTTGAAATCGGTCTGTAAACAAAAAAGTTATTGCAAATTTAATCATAAAAAAGGGTTTATTTTTCAATTGTTTATGACTTTCTAAATATTTATTGAATTATTTTCAACTTTAACCAGAATGTGAGTTTTAAAGTGCTTAAAAAGTTGAGCGAAACCCAAAAAAGTAAAAACTAATTAATAACTACACGGTCAACAAATAGAAACAAAATATTTTTTGTGCTTATACTTTATAAATTATTATTTTATTTATTTTAGTTCATTCCCTGGATTACTGCCTACTTCTGTGATAAATCAATAAAAGAAACAGATACGATTTCTTACACTTGTCAACAGCTGATGAAGGATGAGCATCAGTTCTCGGAGAAACGACAAGAATTGCAAGACTTCGTAGAACAAATGAAAATAAAAAAAGTGAAGTTTACATTGTCGAGAGTAACGGAACTTAATAAAAAGCTAATTTTCTTACATATTAGTGCCATCAGCAGTTATTTTATTGTTATTGTACAATTTTTCAATTTAAATGCTTCATAAAATAGTGTGAGTAATAAAACATAAACTAATTATGATACTTTTATTAATGAAACGTACAAAATAAAACCGATTCTGTTTCGACATGGGGTATCAAAATAACCGCTTTTAACTGTGATGCTCATCAATCTTCTTATTACATTCTAAAAATTCATTAAAAACGAAACTTGTTCTTGAAAAAAGGAAGAAATTTTCAATAAATATTTTGATCTCATATTGATATGTCTAAAAAGAAACGCCTCGTTGTAGAGTTACATGCATACAAATTTGATAGTTATGTATTTTTTGGTATTTATGCCGATTACTCCGGATCGACTAAACCGATTTATGTGAAATTTTTTGCATCATGTTCAGGAAGTTGCTGTAGTAGTTTCATTTCATTTTGGTTACAATTGATGAATTTTCAATAAAAACTCTGGTTTTATAATGATATGTTTTAAAAGACTTAACCGATTTAAGTGAAATTTTTTGCATCATGTTCAGGAAGTTGCTGTAGTGGTTCCATTTCATTTTGGTTAAAACTGATGAATTTTCAATAGAAACTCTGGTCTTATGATATGTTTTAAAAGACATGTCTTATTGAAAAGTTGTTTTTTAACAGACCTCTAAAAATAAGAATGTTCTAAATTCGATAGCTATGGATTTTTTGGTATATATGCGGATTCTTCCGCAAGGCTTAACTGATTTAAGTGAAATTTTTTGCATCATGTTCAAGAAGTTGCTGTAGTGGTTCTATTTCATTTTGGTCAAAATTGATGAATTTTCAATAAAAACTCTGGTCTTATAATGATATGTTTTAAAAGACATGTCTCATTGAAAAGTTGTTTTTTAATAGACCTCTAAAAATAAGAATGTTCTAAATTCAATAGCTATGCATTTTTTGGTATATATGCGGATTCTTCCGCAAGGCTTAACCGATTTAAGTGAAATTTTTTGCATCATGTTCAGGAAGTTGCTGTAGTAGTTTCATTTCATTTTGGTCACAACTGATGAATTTTCAATAAAAACTCTGGTCTTATGATATATTTTAAAAGACATGTCTCATTGAAAAGTTGTTTTTTAACAGACCTCTAAAAATAAGAATGTTCTAAATTCGATAATTATGCATTTTTTGGTATATATGCGGATTTTTCCGCATGGCTTAACCGATTTAAGTGAAAGGTTTTGCATTATACTCAGGAAGTTGATGTAGTGGTTCCATTTCATTTTGGTCAAAATTGATGAATTTTCAATAAAAACTCTGGTTTTATAATGATATGTTTTAAAAGACATGTCTCATTGAAAAGTTGTTTTTTAACAGACCTCTAAAAATAAGAATGTTCTAAATTCGATAGTTATGCATTTTTTGGGAAGAATATCAGCGAGACTAGAAGAACGCAAACTGAGGATAAGAAATAAATAGACAACATCGCTGCTTTTTCAACATCGGCACGTGACAGGATACAAAATTGATTTTGACACCGGCCAGCAAATCGCTAATATCTTACTACAAGGTAAAATTGATTCGTGAATCCATCGAAATTGAAAAGAACGGTACTCTGAATAAGAGAGACGATGCACTTAATCTTCCTTCTACTCGAGAGAGAGGCGAAGCCAACGGCAATCAACCTATCTGCAACCGCGTATAAAGCATGCTGCACGGTGAATTTCTTTCAGTTGATCTACAATCACCAAGCACAGAAAATGCCAAATGACATTTTAGCGAAACGTCTGCAAACTTCTACAGAAAACCAAACGAGCAAACGGATGTATTTCCGGATTAATACTGAATCATATGTTCCCATCCGTGAAACACTACGCAACAACATATATATATATATATATATATATATATATATATATATATATATATATATATATATATATATATATGGTCTGGTTATTCCGGGTTTCAATCCGTTCGTTCAAAAAATCGTTTCCACGACGTTTCGCCAAAATCTCATTTGGCATTTTCAAGTGGGGTTCGTCTCGTTACTCGCTGAGAACTGATGGTGGCCTCTGAAGAATTTCGAATTTTGTTTAGTTGGCTCGCTGCCTGAATGGGTGGGCGGTTTCGCAGACTCCTCCCCTCTCCCGAGTGTGATATATTTTGTTCTTGTATGCAGGTCTCTTGTGTACTAGTTGATTTTTGTTGTTTTCTTTCTTGATTTTTTATTAATGTTTTCCATGTAGATGAAAAATTTATAGCATCGTCTCGTTTATTTAGCTGTCCCGCTTTTTCGATTTCTAGGGCCTCTCTTATGACGCGTACCTTGTAGTTCTGTACTGGTGCTATTTCTTTTGTTTTTTCGAAATCGATGGTATGTCCGGTTGTTTGGTGATGTTGAAATAGGGCTGAGGTTGTCTGTTTGTTTTTGAGGCTATTTTTGGATTCTTGCTGATATGCGCCTGTTTGTTTGTCCTATATAAGTTTGATGACAATCTGCACATGGAATGCTGTAAACGCCATGATTTTCAAGGTTGGTCTTGTCTTTGGGATTTCCCAGGATGTTGGCTATTGTTTTTTGTGGTTTAAATATGGGCTGTATGTTGTGTTTTCTTAAGATTCTTCCGATTCTGTCTGTTATTCCTTTTATGTATGGTATGATGGCTTTGTTCCTTGTTTGATCTTGGTCTTTGTTGTAGTCTTCTCTTGTCTTTTTATGGCTTTCTTTATATCTGCTTGTGAGAAACCATTCCGTTCTAGAGCTGTTGAAATGTGTTTTATTTCGTCTTGTTTTGTGTCAAGTTCTGTTAGGCGGAGAGACCTTGATACTAATGTGTTGACTACTGCCTGCTTTTGAGAGGGATGATGATGTGACGCTGCATTGAGATATCGGTCAGTATGTGTGGGTTCCCGATATACGCTGAAGCCCAAGGTGTTGTTGAGTTTCCTAGTTAATAGCAGGTCCAAAAAAGGAAGTTTCTTTTCTTGTTCGATTTCTAGCGTGAATTGGATTCTGTGGTGGATATTGTTCAGATATATGAGGAAATCGTCCAGGTGTTCTTTTCCATGTGGCCATATTATAACAATATCATCGACATAGCGTTTCCAAAATTTTGGTTTTAAAGGTGCCTTTTGCAGTGCCTCTTGTTCGAAATATATCATGAAAAGGTTGGCTATGACTGGTGAAAGCGAGGATCCAATAGGTGCGCCATCTGTTTGTTTGTATATTTGGTTATTGAACATGAAGTATGTGTTCTTTAGACAGTGTTCTGCAAGTTCAATTGTGTAGTCTGGAAAATCCTCGTTCATGGCGATTTTGTCCAAAGTCTCATCCAGTGGTATGCTTGGATATAGTGATTTTATGTCGAGGCTTGCTAAGATGTCATTTTCTTCGAGGTGAATGTTTTTGATCATTTTAGTCAGATTTATATATATATATATATATATATATATATATATATATATATATATATATATATATAGGTCAAATTTGGAAACTCTTCTTTTTTAGAAAACGGTTAGAAAAATTATGATTTTTTATAGAAAATGAAGTAAAAATAATCACGCAACTTCTGCATTAATTTCATTTTCATGTGCATGAATAGATTTTCTGAACATGGCATCATATGATATTTTAAAATTTTTGTCACGCTTAATTAACGTGATAGTCATTGCAAGTGGAGCTACAGTAGCAATTAAGAACAAAGCTATTCGGAAGTACAAACAAATATACCCGACAGGTGTAGTTTGGATAATAATTAGTAATATTACGTCGAAGAATTGAACGGGAAACCATATCGTAAAAAATATATTAGACATGCTTAGAGTATATGCATATTTTAATGATTCTTGAGTGTAGTTTCTACAACACTTAATAATATTAATTATTATAATTACAAAAATACTGATAAAATATATTATAACCTTATAATAATAAGGCGTACTAATACTATTAAGACCATGCCAAGGGAAAAATAAAAAAATAATTAAGGGTATAACATGGCATGCTGCAAGTACCCACTTAAATCTTTGTTGATATTTGGAAAAAAAATTCTTAAAGGTGGCAAAAATAAACCAATCAACGCCCAAAAAAAGTGCTAGAGTATATGAAATTGACAAAAAGTAGATGGGGGTGTATCTGAAAATATTTATAAGTTCCTTATCTATAAAATGCATCAAAATTCCTAACATAATATTTATAGTATAAATCAAGTTAATAACGGCAAAATTTAATATAATATAGTTGGTTCTCGTTTGAAGTGTTTTAAAATTGCTTTGATCAGAACCATGTTATTTGCTACGACCAGGATATAAAAAAACAATCTTATTAACACTAAGTAGGTTTCCTCCATAGGCATAAAAGGTAGAAGAATTTCAAGCCACAGTCTCCCAGAAGCATCATCTTCCATTTTGTGTTTTTTATAATGAGCAGTTCTTGAAAGATTATTGGTTAAGAATTATGTAGTCCCCTAAAAAAAAAATAAATACATATAAATGAAATACTTATATTATGATAATAATAGTACCAAAGAATTTTACGATGAATGCAGATATGGATGTCGAACATCAGCGACAATCCAGCATATAATAAGATGATGCCAAACATCTGCCGCATCGGGGTATGAAGAAAAACGCGATTCCGAAGCCAAAATCATTCCTTAAGAGTTGGCAGGGAAATTGAAACTTTTGCAGGAGGATAAAGTGGAATACTGTGGATATAGCCTGGAGCCCCTACTGAGGAACAACGAGTCCAAGCTGTACTGGGATTGAACTGTGTTTGCCCATAACAGACCAGACAATAACCTTCCAGCAAAAAAAATTCTCAACAAATTGGATATTATTTTCTTTGAAGGGTTTAGAATAAGTCTTGGGTGTATGAAGTCTACCCCAAGAGCGGCTCTCCTAGCGGAAGCTGCAATGATAGACTTGAAACAGGGAAGAAAAATGTTAGGCATCAAATTTATAGCAACAATAATATGTATACGAGAACACCCACTAGTTAACAGTATCATGAGCTCTCGCAGAAGAATATTTAACAGACCAACCTTGTGGAGAGAGAGATGGTAACGTCCCATATTTTATATTGACAATGCATTAATGATATGTATATGAGTCAGGCGCAGATCCAAGGGGGGGGGGGGCGGTGGGGGGCGATCCCTCCCCCCAAGAGCTTTGAGTTCTGGAAAATAGATCCGATTTTGCCTCTTATACTATAGTTTATTCAAGAACTAGAGAGAGTAATAAATCACTTTTACCCTTTTTTTCTTCGCAAACTACCAGTGTTCTTTAGTCCGTGTCTTTGGTAAAATCTGTTAGACACATATATTTTTCATCGGAATGTGTTAGAAATTCTATAATCAAAAATAGCGGTCTATAATAATGGACTATTTTGGTTGGATAACAAGATATATTTGGAGGTGTGAAGTGTTAAAAAGGATTTTAATTCTTGTCATAGGCGTCGAAAGGAGGTTTATTATCACTAAGTATTTATGGCATAGAATATTATTTCGGTAATAAACTCAAAATAAACAGTTTTTATAATATTATTTTATTTTTTATGATTTCTTGATAATTCACATACATTAGAAAAAATAGATAATTTTGACATATTTAACACAAATCACAATAGTATTTTTATTATTTTCAATTTTGGCATAGGAACCGTTTTGGGCACATTCAGACTAAAACGTAGTCTTTTTCTCTCAAAAAATTTTAAGTTATAATTTAAATACTTACAAAATACCTATTGTCAAAAATACAAGAAGTTAAACATATATAAAAAAATAAATTCGTCCATTTAATATTAATTTTTTTTGGGGCTATCGGTCATTTTATTATTAATTAAAAACATTTTTAGGACATTTGACGTTTCAGTTTATTTATTTCTTAAACCATCTGCAGAATTACAAATTATTTTTTACTTGAGAGAGATATTTCCTTCTTCAACGGACATTTTCCGGACGATCTATAAGAACAGATTTCCTACCTGGTTTTCCCCAGCAAAAAGTACGTTCTTTGAGCAATTTCCAGAGCTTAGTTCTTTTAATTTCAGGTAAATCCCGATCTTCATTGATTTTAGTTAGAATCTCTTGTTCCAACGAGGTTTTTCCTCTGTCTATGATCGAATGTGGCTTAGGAGCACTAATAATTCCAGTCGTTTTCTTCTCCTTCAGTATTCGATACATAGTAGATTTTCCAACTTCTGTCATGTTGGAACACATCTCAACAGAGCTTTTAACATTATTATCTAGATATTAATATCTTAAGGCATCATAAACATTAATCGTAATAAGTATCCCTTTGAGGAAAAAAATGTTTAACAATTTTGGAATAAATATAGATGTGGAAGCCATATCTTTTGGGTATCTCACTAATCTCAAATAATATATACAAACAAGCGTAAAGAAGATAAATCACTAAGGACACACTGTAAGGTGTACTTTGCTCACTGACAGTAGTCAAATTGAACTATCAGAAATTTTATTGTTGCTGTAAATTTATAAAAGCTTATAATATTTAAATATAATTAAATATAATTGGATTTACGGCAGTCTTCAGTTACCTGCGGCACTGAAGCAGGTACCTTGGAGGTTTCGGTAACAGTTCTATTACTCGCTCTAGTTCTTGAATAGAGTATAGGAATGTGTATGCTTGCGATCGCCCCTCCCCTTCCCAAGAGCTTTGAGTACAGGAAAATAGAACGGATTCTGCCTTTTACTAGGAATGTGTATGCTGCTAGCACTTCCCTCCCGTTGACAACTTGTTTTTCTTGCAATAGCCACTCCGCCCAAGAGCTTTGAATTCAGGAAAATAGACACGATTCTGCCTCTTATACTAGGAATGTGTATGCTGCCCGCATCCTCCCCCCTGTCGACAATTTGTTTTCCTTGTGATCGCCCCACCCCCCTCTCCAAGAACTTCAAATTTAGAAAAATATACCCGACCCTGCCTTTTACACTAGAAATGGAAATGTTGCTGATGTCTCCCCCCCCTCGTCGACAACTTGCTTTCGCTTGCCATACTTTTGTGATATCACCACCCCCCCCCCCCCAAAGAGAGAGGCTGGATCCGCTCCTGGTTGGAAATAACATTGCGATATGATGAAACCAGCATGTTCAATCTACAGTGCGAATTTCGAGTCGGCAAACACAGTGTTTTGAAATTATTCAGGAAACTTGTGCCGTAATATGGGACTCTTTAAAAGAAGTTGTATTTCCAAAGTTTACCACTTCTATCTGGTAAAATATTACCAAAAAATTCAAAGACGAAAATTTCAATATAACAGTGTAATTCTAATAATCGTTTTAATAATTACAATTGTTTGTACTTTTCAGAAGAATATTTTACATATGATACCAACTGGATTTCTGTTATTAAATTTCCATGAATGACAATTTTAATTGTTTACAATAGGTTTATCGAAATTTTGCCAAGGGTAGGGTTACCAGATGACAGAAATATTAATGACATGTCCGGAATTTTAGCTCCCTGTTAGGGAAACAGGAAAAACTGCAATTGTCAAGATTTTTATTTAAATTGAAAGAAGAAAATATAAGTAATAAAAAAAATTTATTAATCATTTTAGTAAGAAAAAATAAATTAAAGAAACCTTAATAAAATGAGTGAATTTTTAATTTAATATATTGATAAATTTAGTTTCGTACTTTTTATTGCTTGATATTTCATTTAGTAGTTGCTGGTCTTTTATAACCATTTCGTGACATTCTTCATATGATGTGTTCTTTAAATTAAATTGTGTCAAGAGTAGAATCTTAACAGAATATATTGATGTAAACCAACTATTACTACAAATTATTAATTTTTAAATTAGTATACATAAATATATTTAACCTACGCTTATCGATTAATAGATTGTTATAGTCTAATATTTTATACTCTCTAAGAAAAGGTATATCTTAAGTAAATTTATATTCTAATCAGCTCAAACAAAAGCATATCTTAATCTCCGAAACTCTAAAATCTTCTTTTTTACAAAAACCATTAGCTTTGTTTATATTGTCTTATAGTTCCATAAATACACATTTTGTCATTTCAGTAATCATGTAAATAAATAGTTATGTTATATTTGTTAGTACGCCTATGAGTGTAAAACAATAATTTAGATATAGAAACCTAACTAAGAGCCGTTTTACACACACAAGAATTATTCCGAAAATTATAACCAAAATTTTCAGCATATTTTTTCCGAAAATTCTTTGCAGATAATTTTTACAATAAAATATCACCCTGTTTGATACGTACAAGAAATCTGAATATAATTTTGGTGGTAATTTTGTCGGTGCTCATGCGCATTTTCATAACATGTGACGTTCAAGCAGTTAAATAATCTGGGAATAACCTTAAAATGTCATAAATATGAAAGTTTCCAAACATATATAATCAAAAAACCACAAAATAAGGGATATTTTGTGCAAGAAACAATGAGTAAACATTGAGATTAGGTTGATTACCAAACGCGGGTTGTCAATTCACATATTTTATTCTGCGTCGATTTTCGCGCACTGTCTGCATTTTAGTCATAAAAATATAGAACACGTTCTATATTTTTATGCCGAAAATTTTCACCAAAATTTTGACAATAATTCTTTGATGTGTAAAACAGCAAATTAGTTTTATGAAAATTTTCAACATAATTATCAGATAAATTTTGGCTATAATTCTTGTATGTGTAAAACGGCTCTAAGACACGAACATAAAGATGGGAGGAACTACAATTAAAAAACTACAATAGTGTAGTAAGCAGAGTTGTTACCTCCTGATTTAGTGAATATTTTAATAAAATATTAAAAGTGATTTTAGAAGATTTATTTGAATTCACTGAAACCAGTGATAAACCAAAAGCAGAACCAGCAAAGTTATAACATTGGTGGGAGTGGAAAAGTAAAGTTTATAATAATATAGACAGCCTATTTTTCTTCTTAGTCCACTACGCTTCCATTAATGATAACACTTGCTGAATATTCCAATTTTGTGCTTCGATTGCAAATATTTTGGTAATCTCATTGCCTTAACATACCACATACACCATTCAGACAAAATGTCCGGATATTTACTGAAAAGTCAGTGATATTGTCAGGAAATTTCATTATTTGACCTGGTTAACAAACAATTGTTATATAATTAATAAAAAAAATGAACAAGAAATGTTTTTTTTTTGAGGACGAAATAGTAATGATCTGCGGTAACCAGCAAACTCGCAAAATAAAAAAAAAATATAAATAAAACAACAAATTAATGAAAAAAAAAACAGGGGTTATGTTCATAAAAAAATATTGAAAATAAATATTTTCCACCATATTTAAAGCAATCCGCTGAAAATTTCAACATCATCTTGCGTTATGACCTTGAAAAAGGCGGATTAAGGCGGGAAATCTCCGATCTTTGTCTTTTGTAAATTTAACAAACACACTGCTTGAAATTTGACATATGTCTTATTACGTTATGCTTACGCTCAGATTTTTCTTGTCGTCTGAACTCACTCTACATACCCCAGGAACCGGAGTGTTAAAAAAAACTCAAATACTGCCTGCGATCTGATTGCAGAAATGGATAGGGGAAGGTAGTAGAAATAACGTCTCATCTCGTGTCTCAACAAATTTTGGTTGGAACATTGTTTTTTTTTTTAACAAATAGGTCGAAAAATGATTTTTCTCGGTTTTTTGGATTTTACGGAAAATCTAAGGGATTTAGAGAAAAAAGTTCCGGAGACGAATTGTCTTGAAAATATCTTCAAAATGAGTTTTTGTTTGTCCAAATCGGTCTGTAAACAAAAAAGTTCTTGCAAATTAAACATAAAAAATGGTTTGTTTTTCAATTGTTAATAACTTTCTTAATATTTGTTGAATTGTTTTCAACTTTTACCAGAATGTGAGTTTTAAAGTGCTTAAAAAGTGTGCGAAGGTTGGGCGCTGTCGGTGCAACAGTTTTTGTAAAATTGCAATTTTTTATTAGAAAAACGAAAAAAGTGACTATTTTTGATTAGCTGTATCGTCGTCTAGGAAACTGCTACAGAATTCTGTCAGTGCCCATTCTTTTCGTAAAGACTTAAGCTATCATGTCGTAAAAAAAGTGGGTTTTTTCATATTTTGTTTATGCAAAATCGTCATGAAAATATGGGTTGTTTTTCGCTTATAAATAAATTAATTAACAACCGCATTTTTTGTACGATTTGTCAATGAAGCATATCATTGGAAAGCTGGTAAAAAAAACACGAATTTTGAAAAAAAAGTCTCTACAACCAATAGGAGCCGAGTTAGAAATTTTTTTTTCAAAAAATTCTAAAGCGATTGTTTATTTATATTAAGAGCTGAATTTTTTACAGTTCATTAACAAGAGCCTAAAGTATATGAAATCTTTCAATTGAGGTTAAGTTATACACAATCATACCTTCAGCAGTTAAACTGAGGGTACGTGCTGGACGCTAGGTAAGGTAAGTTGGAGGGGGTAACCGAATCTCACTGAGTACAAAGTGAGAGCGCATCCTCAAATCGGCGTGCGCTTGAAAAATTAGCAATATCTCCGCTTCTAAATAACGTAGAGTTTTCATTCTTTGATTTTTTTAGGGTAGCTCATCGAAAAATAGTACTGGGCACATGTTCAACTTTCTCAACCCGCCCCCCCCCCCCCCCCCGAAAGTTGCATTTTTTACATTTAATTTTTTTTTTACTCGTGTTACATGTTTTTTCACTGAAAACGGTAAAATACCCTTTTATATATATATATATATATATATATATATATATATATATATATATATATGTATATATATATATATATATATATATATATATATATATATATATATATATATATATATATATATATATTTACTTTTATGAACAATTATATTCGGTCCCCTCCTACCCCCCAAAAATTATATTTTTCAAGATGTCGCATTTTTTGCTTGCATATGTATGAACTACAAAATAATAATATCGTGTTAAAATTTGAATTTTCTTATTATTGTATTGAAATAACATTTCTTGAATAATGTTATGGTTATTAAATAAGGTTGTATTAAAAGTTAACAATAACAATAATCCATTAAATTATAATTATCCACAAAAAGAAAACAATTCAATAAATATTAAGAAAGTTATTAACAATTGAAAAATAAGCCGTTTTTAATGTTTAATTTGCAATAACTTTTCTGTTTACAGACCGATTTGGACAAACAAAAACTCATTTTGAAGATATTTTCAAGGCATACAATTCGTGGAACATTTTTCTCTAAATCCCTTAGATTTCCCGTAAAATTCAAAAAACCGAGGAAAAATCATTCTTCGACCTATTTGTTAAAAAAAAACAACGTTCCAACCAAAATTTGTTGTGATACGAGATGAGACGTCATTTCTACTGCCTTCCTCTATCCATTTCTGCAATCAGATCGCAGGCAGTATTTGAGTCATTTTTACCTCCCAAAAATCGCTTCGTTTTCTGGTCTAAAAGCATTAAGTGACCTGATATGGCTTAGAGCCAGACATCATCAGGGTCGCCACCAAATCGAGCTGACAATTGCCTTGTAGCAGTGCCAATAAAACCAAGCAAACAATAATTTCGATAAAAATAAAGTTGTGCAAAAATTGTATACCAATTTAGCGTCTATGCCATAATAATTAGCGAAATAAAGCAAATCATTCACCCAAAAAACTAAATTTTCTTGTTAATGATAGTTAATAATTTCATAATTATTTTATTTAAACTTTACTCACGTATTTCGTCTTAAAATCACAGTTCTTTTGTTGAGTATTTTAACAAGAAGAAGAATAAAGGCAAAAAATAATTTTCTCTAACTTTCACTGTTGCTTCGAACGTCGCAGTGTAGAATTCGTAGAGTTCTTTCCTTAATCTTCTTTACGACCAAGCTTTTAAACTGCCCATTTCAACCACAAATATATGTTTTGGTAATTATTTACTTTCGTCAATTCAAATTTTCACTTCTATAAATAACCAAATAGTTACCACAATCATTGTTATAAGTAAAGTAAAAATCGTAATTGATTTAAATTTTATATTTCATTCAAATTGTACAAATTTTATGGTCATTGAGGTTACAATTAAGATTAAAAAATTCAACATATTTATAAAAAATTTACCAAAAAAATGAACTAAATATAGAGCTAATACTTTCATACAGATTTTAAAAAATACTTGATTACCAAATACCAATTTCGTTAATATTTATATAGAGTGGAGATGGTGAAAAATTATAATTTACCAAGTAAATTGAAGTAAAAATAAACACAAAATATCTTTATTAATATTATTTTCCTCGTGTTTATAACCACAAACATATTTTTTTAAAATATAGCGTCATATGATATTTTAAAATATTTTGTCCAGCCTTATTAACACAAAGGTCATCGCAACTGGAGGATTTACAGGAGCAACTTAAAACAATCTCTGTAGGACAAACATTACAAAAGGTGTAAAATTATCAAAAAGTATTACTGCTGCATTAAAAAAGAGACCGGGAAACCACATCGTAAAAGAATGGCGGCAAAAATAAGTGAAAATTAGTCTATTTCGTGAATCTCGTGTTTTAAACCAAAATGAAAGTTTATGATAAGATAATGCTCCAAGAAAAGTTTCAGGAGGAGCATCTGTTTCAGTTTTGAGAAATTAATTCTCAAAGTTGACGAAATTGAGTTGCATAATGAGTTACAGTTGAATAAAACTTTTGACATTAAAAATCTAATATCTCGACAATGAAAGAAATAAATATTTTATCACTTTTTAAAGCTTAGATCACGAAGAATACCAAAAAATATCAGTAACATAAAAAAATTGTTAAATTCATTCCTTAGACAAGATAAAACTACCTCCATGCAAGAAACATGGAAATAAATTATAAAATGTCAGAAAAAAATTGTGTTCATCAATCATAACCAGTTCAAGTTATATTGGGACCGAACGGTTCTGACGGATCAGACAGTAACTCATAATAGACGAGACATTATACTAATACGCTTATGGCCGAGACAATATCAGACGATGTAACCAAAATATAATCTAGTAGAGAAGAACTTGTATCAGTGATTCGTGTTGGTTCATTTATAATCTGTCTCAGACCAAGGGCATCAAAACAATTGGTGTAACAATCCTGGTGCTGCGAACCTACCCAACTAAATTATAACAGACTCCGAGTGGAAAGGCCCAAATACAGTAAGTAACAAAAGGGAGTGAATTGGCGAGCGCTACAGTGTTTAAACTATTTAGTCGAATGTCTTTGAATAGGCGACATTGGATAAGAGTCTCTATTTATAAACTTTTCGTTTTAAAAACTCACTAGGAAAAATCTAGTCTAATCAGGATATCTAGATGGCCAGTACTATGCTCAAAATTGTATATATCTTTAAAAATTTAGTAATTATAACAGTTTTTAGTTGCCATACATCCAAAAAAAATGTTTCTCCGAAATATAACTAAGGTTGTTCATTTCGATTTTCTATCTTCCTCTCGGACTAGAGAAAAATAAGTTATTTCTAAAATTGAAACAACATTTATATTTGCTTTATAATTTTTAACATGTTTTATTATCTAAAATTTAATAATTCTACAAAATATCCCATTAATATTTTTATAAAAATATGAAGGTTAACACTAGGTCAGCGTGTCAGCGTGTCAGCATGTCTACTCCAGTTGTCGTCGAAATAGCAAAATACTAAAAGGTTTGGTTTTCCCTCCTTATTTTTATTCATAATAATGAAAGAGATAAAAATATCCCACAGGGTCGGGGTCGTAGCAAAGAGACACAAAACAACCTATTTTCTTTGACAATTTTAATACCTAACCTTACTCCAGACTAACGGGGTCTTTACTTTATCGTTCTATAATAACAGCTATAAAATATTATTAAACACATTTTATGTGCTTTGTCAACAACGTTGTGATATTCTTATTGTATTAAAATATAAAATAGTTTAAACACTTTGTGCCGCTATTTAATATTCTAGTGTTTAGTGTTTGTGACTTTAAACTGTGGATATACTTTATAGTGCTTGTTTTTATAGGATTTATTTAGGTTTTCTAATTGGACCTTTATTTGGATACATATGGAAAGTTTAATTCAGCTTGAAGATACAAAGGTAAGTAAGTAATAAGAGATTATTTCTTGTTATACTGTAGTGTCTCTTTCGAAAACGTTAAACAACCTTCTGTCGAGCTTTATTGAAATATACAATATTTTATACTTATTTAAGTGGAAATTTTTTAGTAATTTTTACAGGAATGTTTTAGAATTTTGGGTAATTATTGAATCTAGTGAAGATCTAGGAGATCATAGAACACGGTTTTGTGTTTCTATTTTCAGAATTGTCTCTTCTTTTTCTAAAAAACACAGAGAAACACTTTCATTTTTGGTTTATTTTTTTTTACTAATTGTTATTACTTTATTACAGCCACAGATTTTAGGCTTATAGAAACTTCTATGTTATATTAAATTTTGTAAAATTACACTTTTTTAACCAGAAAACTAAAAAAAAATACAAAAAAACTTTGAAAACAATTATATCTCCTAGAAATATAACTTTTGTACTGCCATAGCATAAATATGATTTATGTAAAATTTTTGTGGATCTTTTGTACAATGTAATTTCTCAATCAATATGTTTTCCATCGGCTCAAGTTTGTTTTTACAAACAACAATTTAAAAAATGTTGAATGAGGAAGACAAATTTTATAAAATCTCGCAACATCGCAACAAATATTTATATTTTTTCTGCGTTTTCTAGAAAAAGTACGGAAAACTGAAAAACAAAGCTCCAATGTTGTTCTGTGTTTTTGAAATAAGGGGTAAGTAAACGATTTTTTTTATATATGTAATTTTTTTAGATTTACACAAAATCCAATAATTACTGATTTTTGCTTTACCACACATTTTATTTTGTTCATAGTTACAATACATGCAAAATTTAGCAATACTATTAACAAATTCGAAATTTTGCCTTTAGTGTTCTAAAAAATTATTGAATATCTCGTAGACTTTGTTGAAATTTATTATGAAAAAGTTTAATTTACAACTTCAAAAAAAAACTAGAAACCTAATGACAATTAGAAATGGGTGAAAATCAACTTGCAATATTTGCCTACATACTTAGTTGCATGCAAGTCAAATTAATAAAACCAGTGTAAAAATGGCACTTGAAGGTAGTTTTTTGGAAAAAAAAAACAAAATCGTGGCTCAGTTCTCAGTATAATGTTCTTTTTAGTATACAGGACCCTATTATTTTTTCAACCTCTGATCTATATGGAAGAGGCCATTCTTAGTACTTTATATTGGTGTTTTAGGTTATGGAGAACCACCCGTCTTCTCTAGGTATGGAGAGTCCCAAATTCCGCAACATAAGAAGTTGTCCTATAGCACAAGAGTGGATTAAATTGAGTTACGATTATGTTAAAACGAAGTTGCCCAATTGTAATCCTATAGAGATAAATAGTGGTACTTTTTAGAAACTGAATTGTTTGAATTGATTATAAAAACAACATAGTTGATTCGAGCCTTACTGATATTTATTTTCTACTACATAAAATTTTTTTGTCATATTTGTTTCTAACTTTTGTTCTTTAAGTGACTCAAAAAGTATTTCAGTTTTAGTAAAACATACTTCTGATTACAAAGGCACATTACCCTGAAGATAAAGTGTGAAATCTTAGTTATTGCACGGTTATCAATAAAGTTATATCGACATACATGTATAAAAATATTAATAAATTTGTTTATCCAGAACTCCCTTCACCATTAATTTGATGTTCTTTAATTGCTCAGTTGAATTTGTATAGTAATTTTTTTAAGCCATTTCTTACTCTGATATAATTATAAATATCAATCGATTGACAAGAGTTTTCAATTGCTGTACCCACAAAATCCTGAAGACGTATGACATGCAAATTCAAAATTAACTTCCTCCCTCTACCAACAACCCCTTATTCGTAAAATGATAAATGCTATAATTCAGGTAAGCAAGTACCATTAAAATATTTTGAAAATATTAATTAATCCCATGTAATATATTAACTTCCACTCTTTTCACTTTCTCGTGGTACAGGATTGTTTCACCTAATCAAGCTATGTTTACTTTTACTTTCCGAAATATATATTTTGAAGCTCTTAATTCATATTTTTGCCACATTTAGCCCCAGCTATTTTTCAAAATTTTATATAGCTAGTATAATTGTCAATTAAAAAAAGAACCTTAAAATTTAAAGTTTAAAACTAGTTTATATATCCCTTAATCATTTATCCAAAAATTACTTTCAAAACATTTGTCTATAATATGAAACTGGTTTTAATCTTAGTGTTTAACACACAGATTTCATAAGAGATACAAGAGCATATACTTGCTTAAACTTTATTAAAATTCGTTATTTTAATTCACAAAGTTGAAAAGCCTTTATAAATTTTTCAACTTCCTAATACTTTATATAGAAATTTCAGCATCCTAACTTGTATATATTTAAACAATTTCATAGGTTTGGAAAAATTTTTGATCTGCAGACATACTTGCAAATGGGAGATATTTCCTTGAATATTTCTTTCCAACAATTTATGCTTATTTTTCCTCGTATTAAACTATTACTGCGGATAATCAATTGACTTTCGTTTGGGTGTAATTTAGTCTGATTTTTGGGAATACCATTCATTGTTTACCTAACCTAAAACCCTAATAGATCTCTTGGCGTAAGTTGAATGGTGAAGACTTATTGTTTATATCCTAGTTTAGTTAATTGTACTTTTTTTGAATAGTTTGAAATATCTGACATGCTTGTTAGTAATTTGACGTAAGCCAGTTTATATGGTCGACATCAAAAATAGTGAAAATCCTATTTTGTTCACAACACAGATTATCCGTGAGAAACTTCTTCGATAGATCATTTATATTATCACCGGCTTAAAATATTTCCCTTGTTTTGAAGTATTGTAATTTTTTAGGTTGGATAATCACTGTTGCCAGTAGCAGAAGAGTGCTTCATTTTTTTTAAAATTCTGCCTGTTTTTTGAACAACAAAGGATCGAGATTTTCTCCTTTTTGAAAAAAGCATTTGTACAAGGTGTATGGGTATTACCGGAAATGCTAAAACACTAGGATATTATATTCTTACCTATTGTTTCTAAGAATAATGTTTTTTAATTCCGATTTTATTAGAATAGTTAATTTATTTTTAATTTTCGAACTACCGCAATTTAGTTATATCTAATTGTGGTATTATAATAAAAAAGAACTTTACAAACGAATCGCGTATAATGTTTTCTGTTACTGAAAAAATTACCGATAATTTGAAATATGAACTATTTATTTTATATAATATATAAATAAAGCTCAGTTATCAAAAGTACACATACACATCATCTTACATACACACACTTGTACCTTTAAGCATCACCTTACTAATCCTAATATTAATAAAATTTTTATAAAAAAATTGAACCGACTACTAGAAGTGCGCTAAAAAGTGAAAAATAACTATAAATTTTTATATGAAATTGAACTTTTTGAAGTCGGCGCCAAACTAATACCTGACAAAATGTGATTTTCATAAACAGATTAAAAATACTTTATTTGTAATTGCTTTCTTACCATAATTTGTATATATTAGTAGTTATTTATTTGGTGTACAAATAATTTGGCGCCGACTTCAAAAAGTTCAATTTCATATAAAAATTTATAGTTATTTTTCACTTTTTAGCGCACTTTTAGAAGTCGGTTCAATTTTTTTATAAAAATTTTATTTTTCTATTTTTAGTTTTAGAATTCAGTATGATATTCATAAATTATTTGAACTAAGTACTAATCGAGATTAGTGTACCTCGCAATGACTTCAAATTGGCAAAAAAAACACCCATTTTATCCAATGTTGTAAATCACCCTAAAATGAATCACTAAAAATTCTTTTGTTCTTAGAGTTTTCCAAATACCAATCAAATTGGGTCAAACGAATATTTAGTCTGTTATAGAAAATCCACTATCTTAAATTTCAAATTAATTTTAGATTGGTAATATAGGCCCCAAAACCTTCCTATATCTATATTTTAAGAAAATAAATTAATTTTTTTATCCACCATATTGGATACGCCATGTTGAATTTTTTAAAAATAATTTGTCATGTGTGACTCCAAAAACTCTCCCGTACCAATTTTGGTGAAAATCGGACAAAATTGATTTTTTTTGTTTGCCATATTGAATCCGCCATATTGAGTTTTTTAAAAATAATTTCAGATCCTTTATGTGAGGCCCCGAAAACTTCCCCATACCAATTTTGGAGAAAATAAGACAAAATTGATTTTTTCGTCCGCCATATTGGATCCGCCATATTGAATTTTTTAAAAATTATTTTAGATTTGTCATATGCGACTCCGAAAACTCCCCCGTACCAATTTTGGAGAAAATCGGATAAAAACTTTTTTTTGTCGGCCATATTGAATCCGCCAAATTGAATTTTTTAAAAATTATTTTAGATTCGTCATATGCGATCCCGAAAACTCCCTCGTACTAATTTTGGAGAAAATCGGACAAAATTAATTTTTTTGTCGGCCATATTGGATCCGCCATATTGAATTTTTTAAAAATTATTTTAGATTCGTCATACGCGACTCCGAAAACTCCCCCGTACCAATTTTGGAGAAAATCGTACAAAATTGATTTTTTTCGTCCGCCATATTGGATCCGCCATATTGAATTTTTTTAAAATTATTTTAGATTCGTCATATGCGATCCCGTAAACTCCCCCTTACCAATTTTGGTAAAAATCGGACAAAATTGATTTTTTGTTCCGCCATATTGGATCCGCCATATTGAATTTTTTAAAAATAATATCAGATTCGTTATATGCAACCTCAAAAACTCCCCCATACTAATTTTGGAGAAAATCGGACTAAATTAAATTTTTTGGTCCGCCATGTTGGATCCGCCATTTTGAATTTTTTAAAAATAATTTCAGATTCGTTGGGTACAACCCCGAAGATTCCTCCGTACCAATTTTGGAGAAAATCGGACAAAATTAATTTTTTTGGCCGCCATATTGTAAGCGCCATCTTGGATTTTACTGCACCAATTTCATCTAAAAAGATATGGGACCACCGCAGCAACTTCCTTTACATAACGTAGAAAATTTCATTCAAATCGGTGCAGCCGTTCCGGAGTAATCGGTGTACATATATAAAAAAAAAATACATAGTCGATGAATTGAGAACCTCCTTCTTTTAGAAGTCGGTTAAAAAGAGTGTATCTAAAATTTTTAATACGATAAAAGTTTCTACAATTTCAAAATTACTAGCTAAAAGGAACACATTAAAAAGGCAGTGTTTATTAGCGAATCTATTACGCAAAATAAGTTATTTTCAACCGACTTCTAAAAGAAGGAGGTACAGAATTCGTCGACTATGTATTTCTTTTTATGTATTTACACCGATTTTTCCGGAACGACTGCACCGATTTGAATGAAATTTTTACGTTATGTTCAGGAAGTTGCTGCGGTGGTCCCACATTTTTTTTTATGAAATTGGCGCAGTAAAATCCAAGATGGCGCTTACAATATGGCGGCCAAAAAAATTAATTTTGTTCGATTTTCTCCAAAATTGGTATGGAGGAATTTTCGGGGTTGCACCCAACGAATCTGAAATTAGTTTAAAAAAATTAAAAATGGCGGATCCAATATGGAGGAAAAAAATTTAATTTTGTCCGATTTTCTCCAAAATTGGTGTGGGGAAGTTTTCGAGGTTGCACATAACGAATTCAAAACATTTTAAAAAAATTGAATATTGCGGACGAAAAAATCAATTTTGTCCTATTTTCTCCAAAATTGGTATGGGGGAGTTTTCGGGACCTCACATTACGAATCTGAAATTATTTTCAAAAAATTCAATATGGCGGATCCAATATGGCAGACAAAAAATTTAATTTTGTCTGATTTTTATCAAAATTTGTACGGGAGAGTTTTCGGGGTCACACATGACGAATTTAAAATTATTTTCAAAATATTCAATATGGCGTATCCAATATGGTGGATAAAAATTAATTTTGTCCGATTTTTTTCAAAATTACATTACGAATTTGATATTATTTGAAAAAAAAATTAAATATGGAGGATCTAAGATGGAGGATTAAAGATTCTACATCTCCCGATTTTGTCTAAAGTCAGTATTGGGGGATTTTTGTTAGTGTTAATTACGAAATTAAAATATTTTTTGAACAACTCAATCTGGCGGATTCAATATGGTGTCCTAAAAATTTTACATGTTTCGACTTTCTCCAAAACTGATATAGGGGATTCTTGAGGGTGTAAATTATGAATTTAATAGTATTTTTTCTGGAATCAATATGGCGAACGCAATATAGCTGACTAAAGATTTTATATTTTTCGATTTTGTTCAAATGTGGAACTGAATAATTTTTAAGGATGTAAATAGCGAATATAAAATTATTTTAAGAACATCTAATATGTCAGATGCAATATGACCGTTTAAAAATTTAAATTTCTGGATTTCATCTAAAATTGGTACTAGGGAGTTTGAAGGGTTTAGATTTAGATTAGATTAAGACGTTAAAATTATTTTTTTGGTAATTTAATATGGCGGATCCAATATGGTTGGTTGAAAATTTTACCTTATTCGCATTTTTTCAAATTTGGTATTAGGGAATTAGGGGGTGGTGTATTACGAATATAAAGTTAATTTTTTACAACTATTAGGTTGATAAGATACAATATGAGAGACTAAAAATTTTACATTTTCCGGTTTCATCTAAAATTGATATTGCGGGTTTCTTGGGGCGTATACAAACTCAATATGCAATAAAAAATATATCGGCTTAAGAAATTTACGTCTCACATTCTTTAAATATCGATATTGAAAGGTTTTGGGGCCTATATTACCAATCGAAAATTAATTTGAAATTTAAGATAGTAGATTTAATATGACAGACTAAATATTTGTTTGACACAATTTCATTGGTATTTGGAGAACTCTAAGAATCGAATAATTTTTAGTAATTCATTTGAGGGTGATTTACAATCACTACATAGTATAAAACAAAGTCGCTTTCTCTGTCCCTATGTCCCTTTGTATGCTTAAATCTTTAAAACTACGCACCGGATTTTGATGCGGTTTTTTTCAATAGATAGAGTGATTCAAGAGGAAGGTTTATATGTATAATAACATCCATTAAATAGTGGAGAAATACTGTTATTTTTGAGGTTTCTAATGTGATGTCGTTAATTATCATATTTTTTTCCGCTTACATTGCAAACGCAGGCTGAACCCTACGAGATTTATCAAAATAATGTACTAATTATTTGTACACATTGAAAAGGTCTACAGAAAACTCCGCGATGGTATATGTCTATCTCTCATGGATATCCCACAATAACATTTTTTTGTCATTTACTTTTTACGACAAATAATGGCAAATTTTGAAGCGATTTTAACCAATACAGCATTAATCCTTATCCAATTAAATAGCTTAAATACATTGTTGATTTAATATAGATCTATATGGTCCTTTACAGCACAAGATTTAAATGAATATTTTCGAAGATATTACAGATTTAAAATTGCGGGAAGTAGCGCTTGCGGCGGTACTGGCCGACCGGGGCGGCGGCAGCGTGCCTATAAATAGCGCGTCGGAGGCCGATGTAATAATTGTTGTAAAAATAAAATAAATAGTCACAGTTTTTCTGTAGTGTATTTAGTATCAGCATTGCACCCGTGCGAAGCCGGGGCGGGTCGCTAGTTATGGATAAAATGGATACTTTTTTGCCACCTTGGAGTCATTGCGAGGTACACGAATCTCGATTAGCACTTAGTTCAAATAATTTATGAATATCGTCATGAATTCAAAATTAAAAATTTAAAAATAAAATTTTTATAAAAAAATTGAACCGACTTCTAAAAGTGCGCTAAAAAGTGAAAAATAACTAGAAATTTTTATATGAAATTGAAATTTTTGAAGTCGGCGCCAAATTATTTCTAAATGAAATAAATAACTACTAGTAGATACAGATTATAGTTAGAAAGCAATTACAGATAAAGTATTTTTAATATGTTTATGCGAATCACATTTTGTCAGGTATTAGTTTGGCGCCGACTTCAAAAATTTCAATTTCATATAAAAATTTCTAGCTATTTTTCACTTTTTAGCGCACTTTTAGAAGTCGGTTCAATTTTTTTATAAAAATTTTATTGACATTAGTAGATCTCTCAGTGTAGTAATATTATCAAAGAGGAAATGAAATTCAGTCTACTTTACTAGTGTGTTAAAAAGCTCTTATTCAGTTATGATAAAGTACTGTACGTATTTCGAAAGCACAAATTTTCATCATCAGCAGTAAAATATCTAAATTACAGACAGATTAAGTAAATTCTTAAATCAGAAAAGACATTAAAGTAATAAATGAAAAAGAAAGGCATGTAAATCGAATTAGTGGTCTTCCAACCTTATAAACTGTAGGGATATATCAGTTAAATATTTTATAACCTGTTCAATAAAAATATTAATTACCTGTTGTTCTTTTTTATTACATACATGCAGGCGAAGCCGCAGTTAAGTGCTAGAAAAAAAAGCTATAATCTAGTCAGACAATGAATTGGAAGAAATCATTATTTTTGGTTATATCGGTTTTACTTCATGTTCAGTTTGGTTTTTGCTGATTATTTGAATCCACTATTAAAATCTCTCATTTCATATTTAAAATTTCACTTAAAATCACAAACCCATTATAAGCATTTAAACTTCTCATTAAATAACCTTATACAAACGGGATATAAAATTATCGATGTGTCTATACAGAAGGAAGAACTTCAATTTTAAAATTTTTGTGTTTAATATTGTTCTTTCTTAAGGACATTTTGTTTGTGAAATTTGCTTATAAATCATTTGATAAATTTCTTGTTAAATGAAGGAAAAAGAAAATAGTAGAATGGGCCACTCCGATCCTGTTACAGTTGCTAAAAAAATGTCACTAGTTTGATGCATTTGTCAAATTTTGACGTAAAAATATACACGGTTTTGACTATACTTTGTAATTAATTAAACATGTTGATGTTTTCTAGATTTTATTACGTGATGCGACAATTTACAGGTCAATGTATGTGGTATATAAATAGAAATTATTGAAATAACACATTTGTTTGTAAAGGGGGAATTTCATGCAAAACAGTGTAATTACTCATCACCTAAAAGAAGTTGTCATTATGTAATTTGAAATAGAGTCAATACTTTGTATTGACTTAAATTCTAAAATTGTTTGTATTGGAAAAAATTCATAGTTACTGGTGTTCACTGGTAGACAGTTTGTTTGATTACACGTAAGAAGTAACAAACATTTTTAACAGAATGTTAGAACAATTAGGAAATAAAATAACATTTTATAAGTTTATGAATATTTATGGTAGTATTTTTGGACTGATTCCCCCATATGGTTTTGAAGAACGGAAATTAAAAAATATCAAGTTATTTTGTTTTTTGATCTTGACTCTTTTTGGAGGAATGACTATCATATTCGTGAGAGGTTTGAGCACAGCACTCACTCTAGCTTTAGAATATTCTCTAGTCCATATACATCTTTACGTAAAACTGGGAGTAGTGACATTATTACTGGCCTATCTTGTAATAATTCTTACATTCGTTTATTCAATTATTTATAGAAAACATTGGCAAAAGTTGTTCAAAGAATTGGCATTACTGGATATCATGGAACATCCTAGTAATTGGTTTTCTACGGAAAGAAATAATATAAAAGGAAATTTTCTCGTATTTTTATTATTAATTGTACTAATTTGGGTTTTTGTAGTCTTAGTGAACTTTAATATAGATATATCGTGGTTTACGCTTTGCAGGATTATCAGCAGTTTTTACTTGAAAACAACACAACTCCTATTTGGTGAATTGGTTTATATAATTAAAATGAAACTTAAGGATGTAAATGACTGGTTGAAAACTTGCAACTCTTCAAATAGTGGGATTTGCCTCGAAAATATTCGAAAATGCAGAAAGATACTTTTTAAAGTACAAATTATTTGCGATCTCGTTCATGCTATATTTAAGAATATATTGTTCATCGTTTATTCTTTTTACTGGGCTTACACGGTGTGGTTGTTTTCTATGGCATATGAATTAATGCTCAGAAAAATAATTTTAAGAACTTACAACGTAGGCGAATTTATCCGTCTGATTTCAGTGGTAAGTTTGTTTGACTTTTACTAATTAAAAAAATTTGGTTACAGAAAAAATTTCTTATTAGTGAACAATCTCCGGAAACCTGTTGAAAATGAAATAAATGTATATTTATTTCAAGGTATCAATTTTGGCTCAAAATGAGTAGCTAGAACAACTTATTTAACCAAAATTACAATTAACCAGTTATATATCGATAGTGCAGTGGTGGCTTTTCCTAAGGTTTGCAGGTTTACACAACCCCCAAAAAAATTGTTAATGAAAATAAAACAACCTAATAAATATAAGTACAGATATTTTTAAAATTACTACTGATAATTTATTGATTAAATTTAAATCAATTTCTTACCTAGATATACGCGAACAGCAGTCAATTATTGAAATAATTCAACTTACTTCACCTAAATATTAAGAATAATTTGTCTTGTTACGGTTAAAAATTGATTTTAAATAATAAATATTTTCGTTTACATTTTTCTACATTAAATTACAAGTTCAGATTACTAAAGTAATAAATAGATTTTTGTTTTGTACGTTTTTCTTTAAAGGTTGTCAATGACATAACTTGAAATGTAAATTTAGAATAAATGATGTTTTTTACAATAAAACTAATTATTACCTTTTGTTTTTCATTCATTATTATTGTTTTCATCTATATTCAGATGATTCCTTTTGTTTACATTTTGAAATTTTGATTGACATCGAAACTTAACATATTTCTGTAATTTGTAAATTTCTTTAGGTACCTCGAGACAATGTATCACAGACTAGGAAAAGCGTTTTCTTCATGCTTGGATAAATATCAACAGTGTTTTTTTGTTTTCTTGTTGATTTTCCTTCTTTATTTATTGTCACATATCAGCTGTTTCAGATAAATAGTCAGGTCTACTGGATTGCGTGGAAAGTTTTTGGGGTTGCCTATAAGATGGCAGATCTGTGGAATATATCCAAACGCTAAATTCGAAATAAGTTAAAATCGACTTTTTCATTATGTTGTTTTTAGTTTATTAGTTGAATATTTCTCTTTACTTTACTAATTAGAATTTTTGGTAATTATAATATTGGAAATTAAACCCTCGAACTAACTGGAACTAATTGGATTTCATTTTTTGGATATTCCGAATCCGTAAAGTACTTTGTTCATAGGATGTTCATTTTGTAGGACGAGGCAGTTTAGATTATTAAGATATTGGTTGTCTCTGTTTGATTTGAGTACTGGCCAGTTTAAAATTGAGATACAAGAATTTTTGTATATATTTTCCGGAAGTAGTTCAGATTATATGATAAATATAAAGGGTTCGAGATAATTACCTCGAGATTAAGGTTATTTTATTTTGGAAGGATTTTTGATGGACTTTTTTTATTAAGTTTTTTTGGTAACTTCCGTCAGAAGGAATGTGCGAGTGATTTGAGAAAAATCATTCTCTTTTGGCTATCTGACGCAAGAGCGAGAAGAAGTGGTTTAGTTTTACTACTTTCCCAAGTTAAGGGATTTGATCATAAATGGCCGATTAAATTAACAAAACCAAGCCGGGGTGCAAACATTTTTTTGGGTAATTTGGTTGTTTCACCCTACAGCCAGTTTGGCGATAATTTTTCTTTAACCAGCCCAGAAACAACGCCTTAACATTTATCAGATTCCACCATTTTCTTGAGTTCGAGGGTCTTTAGGATAACTACAATACGTCTTGGAATAACTACAATATATCTTACGATAAGTTCCGTGTCTTTGGATTTCTTCGGTTTTTTTTGGGATGAAATTTTATAATGTACAGCGTGGGAAATAATGTGCAGTTTGGGTTATCATGCTGCACTTCTGGGATTGTGAGCCTCTGAATGGGACAATCTTCATATGAAGCCAGGACAACGTTCTTTCTGGTGAAGCTGTCTATGTCACTGGCCTTGTTTATCCTCATGTTTGAAAGTGATTCAATTAAGTGCCTGATTTTAGCCAAAGACATGTACAGGGTGAGTCAACGATTGGATGAAGTGCCTTTTCGGTGAAATTTACAAAGAAACTATATTTATTGTTTGATAGAGTTTATTTTTACGCAGATTTTAAAAATATTTAGGACTCTACAGGGTGAGCCAAAAAACTAGGACAGCATAAAGTTGTATTTTTTTAAATAGAACACCCTATATACGAATCGTATTTTCGATTTAGCTTATAATTTTAAATCTTTTTTATTAAAGGTTTACTATAACAAAACTTTATAGTTTCTGAGATAATTAAGTTTAAAGAAAAAAAATCACATTTTCAAGCATCAATTCAATCCTAAATAACGTTTTCAATTTTGTGACAAATATATTCAAATTTGGAATTTAGCAAGACCAAGGACAAGTTAATATAATTTTTACCTAATATTTGCAATAAGAGCTACAGGGTGTTGAACACATCGGCTCAAATTTGAACAAGTTTAAATGAATATATATCTTTTTTTTTAAATGGTACACCCTGTATATTTTCATGCTATTTAATAGAGTAATAAAAACCCTAAAAGTTTTGTTCAATATATCCTATACCTATTTATAATAGTTTTTGAGATATTTCAGTTTTTCTTATTTTCCATACTTTTTTACAGAAATAGTCTTCATTATCATAGTAGCCATAGCAAAAACAATGTAAAAGAACATTTTTCTGTGTGTCAAATTTATAACCGCAATCGCTTCTTTTGGTTTTTATGTAGTGTAGTTTGTTTTTTTTTTGCATTCATCTTATATTGTAAAATGAATTTTCCAAAGAATGAGTTAATAGATATGATTTATACAATAGGAGAGGCTCAAAAAAATTGCCTTCTTGCTCAAAGAATTTACAAAATGAAGTATCCTGATCGACGCCAGCCTAATACCCATACTTTTCAAAACTTAATGCAAAGATTTGATTCTTCTGGTACTGTTGATTATCCAAAACGTAAAGTGGTCAACAAACCAGTAACTAATGAAGAAAAAGAACTACAAGTATTGTTAAATGTTCAGGAAAATCCTTATATTGGTAGCCGTCAGTTAGCAGCATTATGTGAAACATCACAATCCACCGCTAATCGTACTACCAAGAAATATAGGTATCATCCATATCACATGGAATTACATCAAGAATTGCATGGACAGGATTTTGAAAGTCGTGTAAACTTTTGTCGTACAATAAATGCGGAGATTCAATTAAATCCAAATTTATTATGCAAGGTAATGTTTAGTGATGAAGCTACTTTTAGAAGTAACGGTGCCGTAAATAGACGCAACATGCATTATTATGCCACAGAAAACCCATTTTGGATTAGAGAGGTGCAACATCAAAACCACTGGTCATGGATTGGACGTGGGGGTTTCATTGAGTGGCCACCAAGGTCTTGCGACATCACCCCATTAGATTTCTTCCTATGGGGTTATATTAAAAATAAGGTGTATGTTAATGCACCAACATCAGTGGAAGATATGCGAAACAGGATTAGGGATACCTGTAGAACAATAACGCCACTAATTTTGTCCAGGGTCCGAGAAAATCTGCAAAAAAGACTAAATTTGTGCATTGCACAAGAGGGTCGTTTATTCGAACATTTATTAAAAAGAAATAATTGATCTCAGTATTTAATAGGTAATTGTTTTGTTTCAATTTAGTATAAAAGTAAATATGTATTTGCCTTGTCGTTATTGTTGTGTTAATTTTTTCACATTATGTTTAACTAAACTATTGCCATTGTAATATAACGAATAATGTATTTCATCATATTTAACCACATTCTGTTTGTTTCTGTAGTTTCTTTTTATTATTTTACATGGCTACTATGATAATGAAGACTATTTCTGTAAAAAAGTATGGAAAATAGGAAAAAACTGAAATATCTCAAAAACTATTATAAATAGGTATAGGATATATTGAACAAAACTTTTAGGGTTTTTATTATTCTATTAAATAACATGAAAATATACAGGGTGTACCATTTAAAAAAAAATATATTTATTCATTTAAACTTGTTCAAATTTGAGCCGATGTGTTCAACACCCTGTAGCCTTTATTGCAAATATTAGGTAAAAATTATGTTAACTTGTCCTTGGCCTTGCTAAATTCCAAATTTGAATATATTTGTCACAAAATTGAAAACGTTATTTAGGATTGAATTGATGCTTGAAAATGTGACTTTTTTTCTTTAAACTTAATTATCTCAGAAACTATAAAGTTTTGTTATAGTAAACCCTTAATAAAAAAGATTTAAAATTATAAGCTAAATCGAAAATATGATTCGTATATAGGATGTTCTATTTAAAAAAATACAACTTTATGTTGTCCTAGTTTTTTGGCTCACCTTGTAGAGTCCTAAATATTTTTAAAATCTGCGTAAAAATAAACTGTATCAAACAATAAATATAGTTTCTTTGTTAATTTCACCGAAAAGGCACAAACCTACTTCATCCAATCGTTGATTCGCCCTGTACACGAGAGTTTCTCATTGTTAAGCCTGATCGGTATTAAACCAGTATTTTTAAATCGCTTAGTTCTCTGAGCAGAGTTTCCTTTTCGATTACCTAGAGGCCTAACAGGTGAGGGATTCTTCTGTACATGATTTTGAACCTTTTAATTAATAGACTTTAAATATTTGGACTTTAATATTTTTCTAATGATATTTATCTTTTGCTAAATTTACTATATCACTTAATCTTTGCGACGAACCAGTAAATTTTGTAAAGTGAAACGCAGTCGACTACGTGGCGCTACAACCTCAAATTTAAATGATTTGTTTTGCGCTACCCCACTGTAATTGAGGTTTTTCTTATTATGGTTCCCTGTTAGAGTCCCAGAGTGGCTAATTAACCATTTAATAATTGTTTAAAGTAATGGATATTATAATGATAAATTTATTAAAAATTTTAATTGTTGAACAATTCAATATTTTGGAAACTAGTTTTTTTGTACAAAATTGTAACGTACTTTTCAGCAAAATTTTATTAAGATTTTAATCACTTCAGCGACAGTTATAAGTTGATTTCTATGATCTAATTCTTGCAATTATCTATCATTTTTTTTGTGTAATTATAACACTCATTATCTCTGACATTATCAATTTTCTAATTTTTTCTCCTTGCAGACATTTTTGTAGTTTTTTTTAATATTGCTTATTTTCTTTAATTATTGTAAAGTTGATTGTCTGCTGCATTGTTGGGCTTTTGGAATTTCATAGTCTAGTTTAAAACAGAGACTGTTTTTATCTTCTATGACTAGGCTATGTCGACGTAAACCTTCCAAGTGTAGTAGTTGATTTGTTTACTTTTTGAATCGGTTTGCCGTTCACTGTACAGGACACTATCAAGTTTAACTTACTCTCTTTTGTTTTAATTTTTACTTTTTCTACGTCATAGAAAGTCAATAACTTTCGACTAAGTCGTTAACAAAGATTTTATTTATTGCAATTTACCATTTGTATTCGCTTTTCTATCAGATGGCCCCATTAGAGAAGCTTGAAAGAATTCACACTGGTGATAACTCTTTCCAGGGGTTGTCCTTAATTTCTGGGAAGGGGTATTTACACAGGTTGTTCCGAACTGAGACCCTGATTCTTTTAGAAGTCGGTTAAGAAACACCTCATTGAAAATAAAAAGGTTCTAAATTCGACAGCTATGTAATTTTTGGTATTTACGCCGATTGCTACGAATTGAGACCTTCATTCTTTTAGGAGTAGGTTAAGGAGCACCTCATCGAAAAGTTGTTTTATAACCAACCTCTAAAAATAAAGGGGCTCTAAATTCGACATCTATTTATTTTTGGGTATTTACACCGGTTGTTCCGAACTGAGACCCTGATTCTTTTAGAAGTCGGTTAAGAAACACCTCATTGAAAAGTTGTTTTATAACTAACCTCTAAAAATAAAGAGGCTCTAAATTCGACATCTATTTATTTTTGGGTATTTACACCGGTTGTTCCGAACTGAGACCCTGATTCTTTTAGAAGTCGGTTAAGAAACACCTCATTGAAAAGTTGTTTTATAACCAACCTCTAAAAATAAAGAGGCTCTAAATTCGACATCTATTTATTTTTGGGTATTTACACCGGTTGTTCCGAACTGAGACCCTGATTCTTTTAGAAGTCGGTTAAGAAACACCTCATTGAAAAGTTGTTTTATAACTAACCTCTAAAAATAAAAAGGTTCTAAATTCGACATCTATTTATTTTTGGGTATTTACACCGGTTGTTCTGAACTGACACCCTGATTCTTTTAGAAGTCGGTTAAGAAACACCTCATCGAAAAGTTGTTTTTTAACCAACCTCTAAAAATAAAGAGGCTCTAAATTCGACATCTATTTATTTTTGGGTATTTACGCCGGTTGCTACGAATTGAGACCTTCATTCTTTTAGGAGTAGGTTAAGAAACACCTCATTGAAAAGTTGTTTTATAACTAACCTCTAAAAATAAAGAGGCTCTAAATTCGACATCTATTTATTTTTGGGTATTTACACCAGTTGTTCCGAACTGAGACCCTGATTCTTTTAGAAGTCGGTTAAGAAACACCTCATCGAAAAGTTGTTTTTTAACCAACCTCTAAAAATAAAGAGGCTCTAAATTCGACATCTATTTATTTTTGGGTATTTACGCCGGTTGCTACGAATTGAGACCTTCATTCTTTTAGGAGTAGGTTAAGAAACACCTCATTGAAAAGTTGTCTTTTAACCAGCCTCTAAAAATAAGGAGGTTCTAAATTCGACAGTTATGTATTTTTTGGTATTTACGCCGATTGCTTCAGATCGACTTAACCGATTTAAATGAAATTTTTTTCATTATGTTCGGGAAGTTGCTGCGGTGGTTTTGTTTCATATTGGTCGAAATTGATTAAGTAAAATCCAAGATGGCGTATGTAATATTACGGACAAAAAAATTAATTTTGTCCGATTTCCTCAAAATTGTTGTGTGGAGTACGCAACGAATCTAAGATTACTTTTAATAAATTCAATATGGCGAATTTAATATGGCAGACTTAAAATTTTACTTCTCTCGATTTCCTCTAAAATTGATATCGGAAGGTATAGATTAAGATTAGATAAAAAGGTTCTAATATTTTTATTTTTTAAATTCAATATGACGAATCCAATTTGGTGGGTTGAAAATATTACGTTTTCAGAATTGATATTAGTGAAACACACATTTAATATGCCACTACTTTAAATAAAATATGTCTGGAATGACGCATTGTCAAAACTAAGAAGTTTTATGTAGGTTGCGTTGAGTTTTGTTTTGCAAGAGTGGTGTAATTTACAAAAAATGGGCAAAAAATCTACATTATCTTATGCAGTTGAAATTGTGCAAATAGGATAAAAATTGCATTAAAAAAAAATTTTTCCAATAACTTTTTTCAATGTTTTGAGATATAACTCCATTTTTATTTTTTTTTTGGAAAAAAATTAAAATTTGACAGATAATGCTAATCACGTGATAACTATTTTTTTGGTTAATTTTCATTTCGATCGAAGCAAATATTGTTGTCAAAGTCAAATTTCGAATAAAACTATTAATAAAAAAATCCCATATGATGCGGACTTTACTAGTCACACTGTATGTAACATAAACTGTTCGGTTTATTCACACAGGATCGCGATTATTCGTTAATTCTTTGCACTTTGCTCGTATATCCAATACTGATCCTCCGACGACCATTTGGTTGCTTATATACTCTTTTCGTATATCTGATGTTTTCTAGAAACATGGGGTTTAATGGGTATCTTCATTATTTTAAATCCTAGGGGCGTGAGACTTCCTAGATGGGAATCATCTCCAGATGCCCCATGCGGTGTTGCTAGATTGTGCACAATTTTTCTAAACTTAGAGAAAATGTTGATTTGGCAACGTTGCATCCCGGTAAGTTTATATATCACATAGGTACATCATAGAATCTGCTTTGTAATCAATTAAGACATGTTGTTGATGTTCTCTAGAATTTGCTACGTGATACGATAATTTACAGGTTAGTGTATGTGGTTATATAGATAAAAATTATAGAAATAACACATTTGTTTGTTCAGGAGGACTTTCATGCAAAAAAGTGTAATTATTCATCACATAAAAAAGTTGTTATTATGTAAATTGAAATAAAGTCAATAATATGTATTGACTTAAATTCTAAAATTGTTTGTATTGGAAAAAATGCATAGTTACCGGTGTTCACTGGTAGACAGTTTGTTTGATTACACGTAAGAAGTAACAAACATTTTTAACAGAATGTTAGAACAATTAGGAAATAAAATAACATTTTATAAGTTTATCAATATTTATGGTAGTATTTTCGGACTGATTCCCCCATATAGTTTTGAAGAACAGAAATTAAAAAATATCAAGTTATTTTGTTTTTTGATCTTGACTCTTTTTGGAGGAATGACTATCATATTCGTGAGAGGTTTGAGCACAGCAGTCCCTCTAGCTTTAGAATATTCTCTAGTCCATATACATCTTTACGTAAAACTGGGAGTAGTGACATTATTACTGGCCTATCTTGTAATAATTCTTACATTCGTTTATTCAATTATTTATAGAAAACATTGGCAAAAGTTGTTCAAAGAATTGGCATTACTGGATATCATGGAACATCCTAGTAATTGGTTTTCTACGGAAAGAAATAATATAAAAGGAAATTTTCTCGTGTTTTTATTATTAATTGTACTAATTTGGGTTTTTGTCGTCTTAGGGTATATTAATACAGAAATATCGTGGTTTGCGCTTTGCAGAATTATAAGCGGTTTTTATTTGAAAACAACACAACTCCTATTTGGTGAATTGGTTTATATAATTAAAATGAAACTTAAGGATGTAAATGACTGGTTGAAAACTTGCAACTCTTCAAATAGAGGGATTTGCCTAGAAAATATTCGAAAATGCAGAAAGATACTTTTTAAAGTACAAATTATTTGCGATCTCGTTCATGCTATATTTAAGAATATATTGTTCATCGTTTATTCTTTTTACTGGGCTTACACGGTGTGGTTGTTTTCTATGGCATATGAATTAATGCTCAGAAAAATAATTTTAAGAACTTACAACGTAGGCGAATTTATCCGTCTGATTTCAGTGGTAAGTTTGTTTGACTTTTACTAATTAAAAAAATTTGGTTACAGAAAAAATTTCTTATTAGTGAACAATCTCCGGAAACCTGTTGAAAATGAAATAAATGTATATTTATGTCAAGGTATCAATTTTGGCTCAAAATGAGTAGCTAGAACAACTTATTTAACCAAAATTACAATTAACCAGTTATATATCGATAGTGCAGTGGTGGCTTTTCCTAAGGTTTGCAGGTTTACACAACCCCCAAAAAAATTGTTAATGAAAATAAAACAACCTAATAAATATAAGTACAGATATTTTTAAAATTACTACTGATAATTTATTGATTAAATTTAAATCAATTTTTTACCTAGATATACGCGAACAGCAGTCAATTATTGAAATAATTCAACTTACTTCACCTAAATATTAAGAATAATTTGTCTTGTTATGGTTAAAAATTGATTTTAAATAATAAATATTTTCGTTTACATTTTTCTACATTAAATTACAAGTTCAGATTACTAAAGTAATAAATAGATTTTTGTTTTGTACGTTTTTCTTTAAAGGTTGTCAATGACATAACTTGAAATGTAAATTTAGAGTAAATGATGTTTTTTAAAATAAAACTAATTATTACCTTTTGTTTTTCATTCATTATTATTGTTTTCATCTATATTCAGATGATTCCTTTTGTTTACATTTTGAAATTTTGATTGACATCGAAACTTAACCTATTTCTGTAATTTGTAAATTTCTTTAGGTACCTCGAGACAATGTATCACAGACTAGGAAAAGCGTTTTCTTGATGATTGGATAAATATCAACAGTGTTTTTTTGTTTTCTTGTTGATTTTCCTTCTTTATTTATTGTCACATATCAGCTGTTTCAGATAGTCAGGTCCACTGCATTACGTAGAAAGTTTTTAGGGTTGCCTATAAGATGGCACATTTGTGGAATATATCCAAATGCGAAATTCGAAATAAGTTAAAATCGACTTTTTCATTATGTTGTTTTTAGTTTATTAGTTGAATATTTCTCTTTACTTTACTAATTAGAATTTTTGGTAATTGTAATATTGGAAATTAGACCCTCGAACTAATTCGAACTAATTGGATTTCATTTTTTGAATATTTTGAATCCGTAAAGTATTTTGTTCATAGGATGTTCATTTTGTAGGACGAAGCAGTTTAGATTATTAAGATATTGGTTGTCTCTGTTTGATTTGAGTACTGGCCATTTTAAAATTGAGATAGAAGAATTTTTGTATATATTTTCCGGAAGTAGTTCAAATTGTATGATAAATATAAAGGGTTCGAGATAATTACCTCGAGATTAAGGTTATTTTATTTTGGAAGGATTTTTGATGGACTTTTTTTATTAAGTTTTTTTGGTAACTTCCGCTGGAAGGAATGTGCGAGTGATTTGAGAAAAGTCGTTCTCTTTTGGCTATCTGATGCAAGAGCGAGAAGAAGTGGTTTAGTTTTACTACTTTCCCAAGTTAAGGGATTTCGTCATAAATGGCCGATTAATTTAACGAAACCAAGTCGGGGTGCAAACATTTTTTTTGGTGATTTGGTCGTTTCACCCTACAGCCAATTTGGCGATTATTTTTCTTTAGCCAGCCCAGAAACAACGGCTTAATATCAGATGCCACCATTTTCTTGAGTTTGAGGGTCTTCGGGATAACTACAATACGTCTTGGAATAACTACAATATATCTTAGGATAACTTCCGTGTCTTTGGATTTCTTCAGTTTTTTTTTGGGATGAAATTTTATAATATACAGCGTGGGAAATAATCTGCAGTTTGGGTTATCGTGCTGCACTTCTGGGATTGTGAGCCTCTGAATGGGACTATCTCCGTATGAAGCCAGGTCAACGTCCTTTCTGGTGAAGCCGTCTATGTCACTGGTCTTGTTTATCCTCATGTTTGAAAGCGATTCAGTTAAGTGCCTAATTTTAGCTAAAGACATGTACACGAGAGTTTCTGATTGTTAAGCCTGATGGGTATTAAACCAGTATTTTTAAATCGCTTAGTTCTCTGAGCAAAGTTTCCTTTTCGATTACCTAGAGGGCTAACAGGTGAGAGATTCTTCTGTACACGATTTTTAACCTTTTTAATTAATGGACTTTAAATATTTGGACTTTAATATTTTTCTAATGATATTTATCTTTTGCTAAATTTACCATATCACTTAATCTTTGCTGCGAATCAGTAAATTTTGTAAAGTGAAACGCAGTCGACTACGTGGCGCTACAACCTCAAATTTAAATGTTTTATTTTGCGATACCCTACTGTAATTGAGGTTTTTTTATTATGGTTATGGTATAATTGTTTAAACTAATAATGATAAATTTATTGAAAATCTTAATTGCTTAACAATTCAATATTTTGGAAACTATTATACAAAATTATAACATACTTTTCAGCAAAATTTTATTAAGATTTTAACCATTTGAGCGACAGTTATAAGTTGATTTCTATGATCTAATTCTTGTAATTATCTATCATTTTTTTTTGTGTAATTATAACACTAATTATCTCTCACATTATCAATTTTCTAATTCTTTCTCCTTATTATCTTTTGCTAAATTTACCTTATCACTTAATCTTTGCGGCGAACCAGTAAATTTTGTAAAGTGAAACGCAGTTAACTACGTGGCGCTACAACCTCAAATTTAAATGTTTTATTTTGCGATATCCTATTGTAATTGAGGTTTTTTTTACTATGGTTCCCTGTTAGAGTCCCAGAGTGGCCAATCAACCATTTAACAATTGTTTAAAATAATGGATATTATAACGATAAATTTATTGAAAATTTTAATTGCTTAACAATTCAATATTTTGGAAACTATTTTTTTTTATACAAAATTATAACGTACTTTCAAGCCAAATTTTGTTAAAATTTTAACCGCTTGAGCGACAGTTATAAGTTGATTTCTGTGATCTAATTCTTGTAATTATCTATCATTTTTTTTTTGTGTAATTATAACACTCATTATCTCTCATATTATCAATTTTCTAATTCTTTCTCCTTGAAGACATTTTTGTAGTTTTTTTTTTGATATTGCTTATTTTTTTATTACTGTAAAGTTGATCGTCTCCTGCATTGTTGGGCTTATAGAACTTCATAGTCTAGTTTGAAATAGAGAGTGTTTTAATCTTCTGTGACGAGGCTATGTCGACGTAAACCTTCCAAGTGTAGTTGTTGATTTGTTTACTTTTTGGATCGGTTTGCCGTTCACTGTCAAGATTAACTTACTCTCTTTTGTTTTAATTTTTACTTTTTCTACGTCATAGAAAGTCAATATCTTTCGACTAAGTCGTTAACAAAGATTTTATTTATTGCAATTTACCATTACTATCAGATAGTCCCATTAGAAGAGCTTGCAATAATTCACATTGGTGATAACTTCTTCCTGGAGTTGTACTTATTTTCTAGGAAGGGGTATACCGTGAGGAATAAATGTATTGGCCTCTATTTAATTGGTTTTATTTCCTATAATCTTAAATTAAAGTACTAATAAGCAGTTAAACTCAGTGATTTATTTATCCGGATATGACATATTAAATATTTGTTCTTTTCCAAGTTTTCTCTACTACAATTGCTCGTAGTATAATCATTAGGGTAAATTTTAAAGTAAAATTTGGTGGAGCCTTTTTCCTGAATTAGACATTTATAAAACTTACACAGGCCATATATTAAAAATAGTGGAAAAATATAAAAATAACGAATCTACCCTGAGATGAGCTAGCGTATAGGTAGACTCCAGTCAGCATTAGGACCAACGTTAGGTAAGTCTGGACTGAGGTACCTTACAGGGTGTTGCCAGGATTTGGTAAGGCGTTTATAGTTTGTAATAATATATTATATGGCATCGTGAAATTTTATTATTTCAGTAGAGCAAAAATTCAAAGATTTCAGTCTGTATTACAGTATTACCCCTGAAAACGTTATCACTTTGCTGGTCTGCAATTTTAATACAATCCATGCTAATCCAATGGAGCGTTTATGGAGTTTCCTATCTAAGATGTGGAAATTAATTTCATCGTATAAGCTTCATGTACGTTGCAAGTCAACTTGCAAACCTGTGTTTAGTTTGCCCCACAAAATATCTCCCTACTAGAAAAATTTGTCTTATACAACCCACTGGACAAGTATCTGAACTTTTGCTTCCAGTTGGGCGTGGCACTGCCAGTATCAAGTAAAGATTTCTTCTTCAAGCAGCAGTTAAACCATTCCTTTAGTTCAGGTCAGAATAGAACCGTGGTGTCTACTGTGCCGCTATTTCTATGCCAAACCATCCAAAATTAAGTGCCCCAGACAAATACTGTGGCCTATTTCGATTTTTGAATCAGAGGATTCCGAGTTACGTAGGAAATTATAAAAACCATCGTATATGTGTTAGACATTTTGTTACGTTTTTATTTTTCCCCATTCGAAATGTATCTAAAAATAATAACTTCACGCTTACCTCCTCCTTCATTTATGTGCTTTATTTTTTTTTGGGAGCATATTTGTAAATGAAAATAAAAGTTTGCCATGTTTTTGTTTTTATTGGAATTGAGTTCACAATTATGGTATTATAATCAATAGTAATTGTTTGATAGTCCCTGTCGTTATTATGTTTAGTTAGACTTTCCCCTTTGTACCTAAAATATAGAGAGGTATTAGTATAGTACAGACTGGCTCAGAATAGAATATTTAGATAGAAAGTGAAAAAAAAAATGTGAAGATTCGGGTCAACATTTTAGGTTACGAAGCTACTTTACATATTGTTTTGGTCAGTTCAGGGAACAAACCCGATATCAAATTTTTCTTTTTTTTCTCACCAAAAAAAAGGCCACCTAACACCACTGGTAAGTCTTTATTTTAATTAGTACCATCTTAAATATTCATAATTGTGGATAGGTTCAGAAAAGGAATAAGATTTGATGTACCTATCTCACTCGTAACTTAAAAATTGATTTCGTTCTAAGTTCATTTTTTTTTTGTTTTAGGCATTTCTTTTTTCCTTTTTTTTTCTTTTCTTACCCTTATTTTATTTCCTTTTCTATGCCCATTGCCCTCATTTTGCTCATCATCTGGCGTTCTTTCTGATTTCCCTACGGCATACCAGACCACACCGTAGTATCCAGTAATCCAGAGCTTACCCGAGTTTACTTGAACGTCAGGACTGAAGCGTCTGCTAATCAGGTTTTACGTGTCTGTGCCTTCTCATTGGACTATAGACTTTTAATTAGTTCAATTATCGCCCTTGATACTAGTCGTAATTTAAAAGACATAATAGTTTTTTTCCTTTTATATATAATTAATTAATAATCAGTGTACTTACCTCTTTAAAAACTATTAAGTGTTTACTCATATGGTACAATTAATTAAATCCAGTAACCATATGTAGTGGATATCTTGTACGTAAAAGGCACATTTGTTAACTCTAGTAAACAGGCCTATTTACAAAGATAAAGTGCACTCAGAATCTCAATTTATATTTAATAATAGCCAAAAATATTTGTTTTAAGATATAATTTTTGACTAAATGAACTGTCATTAATTAAATTGTTAAAACACTTGTTAAACAGTTGATAGTCTCAGGCGTGTTCTTTTTAGACGAAGAACCGCCAAGTCAGTCTGTCAATTGGCGCTACGGTGATGAAATGTAATATATAGATACTATATCTTGAATTTTCTTGGGTGTTTTCTTGAGTTTTATCCGTTTTCCTGTTTTTAAGTTATACCGGTCTCTACCTTGACATTCGGGCACTAAAACAGGTGGCGTATTTACCCCGACCACTCTCCGCCCCTTTTAGAGCTTGCCAGACAAGGCCTAAAAGGAAGAGACCATTTTAGAGCCACCTGACAAATTTAGATAAATTATCTTGTAAGTTTGACAACTAAATAAATATTTTATTTAACACTGAATAAATAAATATACTTTAATTCTTTTACAATTTGAGGCATGTCCTTTTAACCAGAGAACCGCTCTCAAGAGTTTACTTAAATTTCTTTTACAATTTAGTCAAATTAACTTTAACACTTTTTAAGAATCTCTTGTAAGGGTTTCTAGAAAAGCAGTTAAATATAATGCAGTTCCTGCTCTATACCTTTCTATATGTGTAAATAAAACCAAGTGAGTGCTTTTTTATTTTCTAGAAAACATGAGCGGCTCGTCGAATGGGGTGCAAGCAATTATAAAAAAAACTTATGAACATGCTGCTAACGTGCATTGTTATGAACATCAATTAAAATTGGTAATGTTAAACGCTGCATGCTAATAAAAATATCCGCATATTTTTTTTTTTCAATTTACAAGGGATTTGTTCTTTTTTTCTAATAGTCCTCAAAGAACTGCAATACTAGATCAAATTGTTAACAAACGCTTACCTCGTTCGGCCCCGACAAGATGCAATTTTAATTTCAGAGTTATTTGTACCGTATTCGAATAAAAAGATAGAGACAATGGAAAAAATCTTGTAAAACAACCTGTACTACCATTTATTTAGCATTTGAACTAAATTATATTGGTAAATTAAAAAGGAGCCCCATTGAGGATTCACGGGGGGCTTCCGAGTTTTCAGCTACGCCACTGTACACATAATCAATTATATATAGCTTTCGCTGATCGTTGCATTAATACTTTAAACACATTTAATACATACCAATTTTTGTTTATTAATGATAATATTAAGCATCTAATCACAAATTAAACAATACATTTGCATAAGGCACTTGAGTTATTATAACTACAGTTTAGTCTGTTTTAAAAATTGGTATAGTAAAAAAATAAAATTTTTATAAAAAAAATTGAACCGACTTCTAAAAGTATGCTAAAAGGTCAAAAATAACTATAAATTTTTATATGAAATTGAACTTTTGGAAGTCGGCGCCAAACTGATACCTAACAAAATGTGAATTGCATAAACAGATTAAAAATATTTTATTTGTAATTGCTTTCTTACCATAATTTGTATTTATTAGTAGTTATTTATTTCATTTATAAATAATTTGGCGCCGACTTCAAAAAGTTCACTTTCATATAAAAATGCATAGTTATTTTTCACTTTTCAGTGCACTTTTAGAAGCCGGTACAATTTTTTTATAAAAATTTTATTTTTCTATTTTTAGTTTTAGAATTCATTGATATCCATAAATTATTTGAATTAAGTACTAATGGAGTTTAGTGTACCTCCCAATGATTTCAAGGTGGCAAAAAAGTACCCATTTTATCCAAAGTTTTAAATCACCCTAAAATGAACCACTAAAAATTCTTTGGTTCTTAGATTTTTCCAAATACCAGTAAAATTATGTCAAACTATCTTAAATTTCAAATTAATTTTAGATTGGTTATATAGGCCCTAAAACCTTCCAATATCGATATTTAAAGAACCTGAGATGTAAATTTCTTAGCTCGATATATTTTATACTGCATATTGAGTTTGTATATGCCTCAAGAACCCCATAATATCAATTTTCAATATTTAAGGAACCTGAGATATAAATTTCTTAGCTCGATATATTTTATACTGCATATTCAGTTTGTATACGCCTCAAGACCCCACAATGTTAATTTTAGACAAAATCGGAATATGTAAAATCCCTCATATTGTTGTATCTTATCAACCTAATAGAAGTTAACTTCATATTCGTAATACACGACTCCGAAAACCCTTTAATATCAAATCTGAGAAAATGCGAATAGGGTAAAATTTTCAATCCACCGTCCGTGCATCCGTCCCTTTAAAGCCCCCTAGTACCAATTTTGGGTGAAATTCGGAAATTGAAAATTTCTTGACTTATATTCGCTATTTACATCCTTAAAAACGATTCAGTTTCACCTTTGAGCAAGATCGAAAAATGTAAAATTTTTAGTCCGCTATCTTGGATTTGCCATAATGAATCCTGAAAAAAAAATTTTAAATTCATAATTTACACCCTCAAAAACCCCCTATATCAGTTTTTTTAGAAAATCGCTCACACTCTCAAGAACCCCCTATATCAGTTTGGGAGAAAAACGAAAAATGTAAAATTTTTAGGACACTATATTGAATCTGCCAGATTGAGTTTTTCAAAAAATATTTTAAATTCATAATTAACACTAACAAAAATACCCCAATACTGATTTTAGACAAAATCGGGAGATGTAGAATCTTTAATCCGCTATTTTGGATTCGCCATATTGAATTTTTTAAAAATAATTTCAGATTCGTTATGTACAACCCCGAAAACTCCCCCGTACCAATTTTGAAGAAAATCGGACAAAATTGATTTTTTCATCCGCCATGTTAAATCCGCCATACTGATTTTTTTAAAAATAACTTTAGATTAGTTATGTACGACCCTGAAAACTCCCTCGTACCAATTTTGGAGAAAATCGGACAAAACTGATTTTTTTGTCCGCCATATTTGATCCGCCATATTGATTCTTTAAAAGATATTTTGGATCCATTATGTGCGACCCTGAAAACTCCCCCATACCAATTTTGGAAAAAATCAGACAAAATTAAATTTTTTTGTCTTCCATATTGGATCCGCCATATTGAATTTTTTAAAAATAATTTTAGATTCGTTGTGTGCGACCCCAAAAATTTTTCCATACCAATTTTGGAGAAAATTAGACAAAATTAATTTTTTTGACCGCCATATTGTCAGCGTCATCTTGGATTTTACTGCACCAATTTGGTCCAAAAAAATATGGGACCACCGCAGCAACTTCCTGAACAAAACGTAAAAAATTTCATTCAAATCAGTGTACGTACATAAAAAAACATACATACTCGACGAATTGAGAACCTCCTTCTTTTAGAAGTCGGTTAATTAATTATCAGTTTTTTAGTCCTTAGTTTAAAATCGTCTGCAAAATTTATATCGAATAGATAAATGAACAAATAAACAGACGAGAAAGAGAATTAATATTACATTGTTATACAGTTATGAGGTTTCTTTAAAGTTCCAAGTCTCTAATTCATCGGGAAATTAGTTTAATATCGATTGCAAAAATTGTATCGAACAGACAAACAAACAGAGAAAAACACGAGTTAATATAGCTTTGCTATTCAATTCTGATCTATATTTAAAGTTTCAAGTCTCTAGCACATTGAGAAGTTAGTTTAAAATGGATTGCACAATAAAAACCTGCAAAATAGTTTGGCTTCTTTGTGATCTAATTCTTTTATTATTTCTTTTGTCTACTATTTTATTACGTCAGAACTCATGGTGACACTGCATATATCAAAATTTAAAAAGAGATAGGTAAATGACCAGAATTTCTCAATAAGTTGAAATCTTTGAATTTTTGCTCGACTGAAATAATAAAATTTCACGATGCCATATTATTATAAACTATGAATGCCCTACCAAATCCTGGCAACACCCTGTAAGATACCTCAGTTCAGACTTACCTAACGTTTGTCCTAATGCTGACTGGAGTCTACTTATACGCTAGCTCATCTCAGGGTAGATTCGTTATGTTTATATTTTCCACTATTTTTAATACATTGACTGTGTAAGTTTTATAAATGTATAATTCAGGAAAAAGGCGCCACCAAATTTTACTTTAGAATGAGCCCTACTAATTATAATACGAGCACTTGTAGCAGAGAAAATTTGGAAAAGAACAAATATTTAATATGTCATATTCGTCATATCCGGGTAAATAAATCGAGTTTAACTGCTTATTAGTACTTTAATTTAAGATTATAGGAAATAAAACCAATTAAATAGAGGCCAATACATTTATTCCTCACGATATACCCCTTCCTAGAAAATAAGTACAACTCCTGGAAAAGTTATCACCAGTGTGAATTATTGCAAGCTCCTCTAATGGGACTATCTGATAGAAAAGCGATTACAAATGGTAAATTGCAATAAATAAAATCTTTGTTAACGATTTAGTCGAAAGATATTAACTTTCTATGACGTAGAAAAAGTAAAAATTAAAACAAAAGAGAGGAAGTTAAACTTGACAGTGAAGGGCAAACCGATCCAAAAAGTAAACAAATCAACTACTACACTTGGAAGGTTTACGTCGACATAGCCTAGTCACAGAAGATTAAAACACTCTCTATTTTAAACTAGACTATGAAGTTCTATAAGCCCAACAATGCAGGAGACGATCAACTTTACAGTAATAAAAAAATAAGCAATATCAAAAAAAAACTACAAAAATGTCTTCAAGGAGAAAGAATTAGAAAATTGATAATGTGAGAGATAATGAGTGTTATAATTACACAAAAAAAAATGATAGATAATTACAAGAATTAGATCATAGAAATTAACTTATAACTGTCGCTCAAGTGGTTAAAATCTTAACAAAATTTGGCTGAAAAGTACGTTACAATTTTGTACAAAAAAACTAGTTTCCAAAATATTTAATTGTTCAGCAATTAAAATTTTCAATAAATTTATCATTATAATATCCATTACTTTAAACAATTATTAAATGGTTGATTGACCACTCTGGGACTCTAACAGGGAAGCATAATAAAAAAAAACCTCAATTACAGTAGGATATCGCAAAATAAAACATTTAAATTTCAGGTTGTAGCGCCACGTAGTCGACGGCGTTTCACTTTACAAAATTTACTGGTTCGCCGCAAAGATTAAGTGATATGGTAAATTTAGCAAAAGATAAATATCATTAAAAAAATAATAAAGACCGAATATTTAAAATCTATTAATTAAAAGGTTCAAAATCATGTACAGAAGAATCCCTCACCTGTTAGCCTTCTAAGTAATCTAAAAGGAAACTTTGCTCAGAGAACTAAGCGATTTAAAAATATTTGTTTAATACCCATCAGGCTTAATAATCAGAAACTTCACCAGAAAGGACGATGACCTGGCTCAATACGGAGATTGTCCCATTCAGAAGCTGACAATCCCAGAAGTGTAGCACGAAAACCCAAACTGCATATTATTTCCCACGCTGTACATTATAAAATTTCACCCCAAAAAAAATCCAGACACGGAAGTTATCCTAAGATGTACTGTAGTTATTCCAAGACGTATTGTAGTTATCCCAAAGACTCTAAAATAAAGAAATAAAAATTCCTACTCAATCGGTCGTACAAAAGACCTACGCAAAGCCTAGCTAAATTTTGCTTAAATATAAAAATTGTTCCAAAAGAAATATGTACATACCTCGAAAGAAAATGGTGCCATCTGATAAATGTTAAGCCGTTGTTTCTGAGCCGGCTAAAGAAAAATAATCGCCAAATTGGCTGTAGGATGAAATGACCAAATCACCAAAAAAATGTTTGCACCCCGGCTAGGTTTCGATAATTTAATCGGCCATTTATGACCAAATCCCTTAACTTAGGAAAGTAGTAAAACTATACCACTTCTTCTCGCTCTTGTGTCAGATAGCCAAAAGACAACGATTTTTCTCAAAGCACTCCCACAGTCCTTCCAACAGAAGTTACCAAAAAAACTTAATAAAAAGAGTCCATCAAAAATCCATCCAAAAAAATAACCTTAATCTTGTAGCAATAATCTCGAACCCTTTATATTTATCATACAATTTGAACTACTTCCAGAAAATATATACAAAAATTCTCAATTTTAAACTGGCCAGTACTCAAATCAAACAGAGACAACAACAAATATCTTAATAATCTAAACTGCCTCTTCCTACAAAATGAACATCCTATGAACAAAGTACTTTACGGATTCGGAATATCCAAAAAATGAAATCCAATTAGTTCGAATTAGTTCGAGGGTCTAATTTCCAATATTATAATTACCAAAAATTCTAATTAGTAAAGTAAAGAGAAATATTCAATTAATAAACTAAAAACAACATAATGAAAAAGTCGATTTTAACTTATTTCGAAGTTAGCATTTGGATATATTCCACAGATGTGCCATCTTATAGGCAACCCTAAAAATTTTCCACGCAATCCAGTGGACCTGACTACTTATCTGAAACAGCTGATATGTGACAATAAATAAATATTTCCTAAAGAAGGAAAATCAACAAGAAAAAAAAACCCTGCAATTGAGTGGACCTAACTATCTGAAACAACTGGTATGTGACAATAATAAATACTTTCTGAAAAAGGAAAATCAACAAGAAAACCAATAAACACTGTTCATATTTATCCAATCATTAAGAAAACGTTTTTTCCAATTTGTGATACATTATCTCGAGGAACCCAACGAAATTTACAAATTACAGAAATAGGTTCGGTGTTAATCAAAATTTCAACAAGAAGAATGATTTGAATATAGATGAAACCAATATAAATGAATGAAAAACAAAAGATAATCATTCGTGTTATAGTAGAAAACATCGTTTACTGTAAATTTACGTTTCAAGTTACGCATGTCATTGACAACCTTTAAAGAAAAACGTACAAAACAAAAATCTATCTATTACTTTTTGTAATCTGAACCTGTAATTTAATGTAGAAAAATGTAAACAAAAATATTTATTATTTAAGATCAATTTTTAACCGTAACAAAGTATTTAATTCATTTCAGTTAAATCCTTGGATTACTGCCTATTTCTGTGATACATCGGTAAAAGAATCTGAGATTTTGAAGACTTGCTATCAGCTGATGAAGAACGAGCACCAGTTCTCGGAAAAACGACAAGAATTACAAGATTTCGTAGAACAGATGAAAATGAAGAAAGTGAAATTTACGCTGTCAAGAGTGACGGAAATCAATAAAAAACTAATTTTTTTACATATTAGTGCCATTAGCAGTTATTTTATTGTTATTGTACAATTTTTTAATTTAAATTCTTCTTAAAATGGTGTGAAAAATAAAATTTAATAAATTAAGTAGGAATGCTGGCCACCGAAGGCCTAATTTAGAAATATGTAGCAACAAATATTTGAATTGAAACACAAGGCCATCTCTTGGTGAATTTAGTTTTTAAATATGTCTAAAATTATATTCTGTTTTATCAGCTTATCAGCACCATCCTCTTTTATCTACTAGAATAATTAATTATACAGTACAACTTCAAATTTTACACTGAATAAGAACAGTCATTTCGTGTAGATTTTGGGTCGCTGGACTCAAATTCATGCTCCATCACATCAGGTTTTTCAAATATTCTTAAATATAAAATTTTTATACAAAAATTGAACCGACTTCTAAAAGCACGCTAAAAAGTAAAAAATAACTATAAATTTTTATATGAAATTGAAATTTTTTAATTCGGCGCCAAACACTAATACCTGACAAAATGTGATTCACATAAATAGATTAAAAGTACTTAATTTGTAATTGCTTTCTTACCATAATTTGTATATATTAGTAGTTATTTATTTCATTTAGAAATAACTTGGTGCCGACTTCAAAAATTTTAATTTCATATAAAAATTTATAGTTATTTTTCAATTTTTAGCGCACCTTTAGAAGTCGGTCCAATTTTTTATAAAAGTGTTATTTTTCAGTTTTTAGTTTTGAATTCATTATGATATCTATAAATTATCTGAAACAAGTACTAATCGAGATTAATGTACCTAGCAATGACTCCAAGGTGGCAGAAAAGTACTTATTTTATTCAAAGTTGTAAATCACTTTCAACCGGTGCTATTGCCGGTCGCAAGCCCGAATAAAGGAGGAGGGTTCACAAGACAGGCCAGCCCCCCACCTGTGATAAAAAAAAAACCAGTACAGCTCACAGAACCGCAGGTCAGCCTCGGAATCTGATTGATGGAATGTCGACGACAACGGCAAGAAAACGGACTAAGATTTGGAAAAAACAAAATAAACTCAGAATCGCCAGAACATCATGTCCTGGAGCGCAAAGGACCAGGAAATAGTAGAAGAGCTAAAAGAAAATATTATAGAAATATATTCTGTCAGTGAAACAAAGAAAAAAGGAAAGGAGAAATGTGAAATAGACAGATATATCTTTATATACAGTGGAGTACCCCGAGAGCAAAGGGCACGTTCAGGAGTAGGGCTGCTGAGAGACCGGAAGTACAAACAACAAATAGAGAGTGAAATTTACGTAAGCGATAGGATACTACAATAGTTTGTTATATATGTAATTCTCTTTTCAGACAGAGAATATGAAAAATATATGTACAAACAGTTTATTTCCTGCAAAGATCGCTCTGGTCCTCTCTCCCTAATATCCTGCCGACATACCTTGAAATTTATGGTTCATATATCAGTTGTTTCCTGCTAATGTTGCTCTCGGTCCGATATAGCTCCACAGACGAGATCATGAGATGATCGAAATGCGTTAGGAGCGAGGACCAGAGCGATATTTGCAGGAAATAAACTGTTTGTACATATATTTTTCATATTCTCTGCCTGAAAGGAGAATTACATATATAACAAACTATTTAAATACGGCAGAAAAATTCCTTTATTTCTTACTGAAATTTTGATTGTTTAGGATACTACAAGTAACAATGAGCATTAACCAGGAGAAGATCAATTTTATAAGTGTATACGCATGAAGAATTTGCAAGCAGTAGTGGATAAAATAAGAGCACAAGATAAAATCTTGAATGAAAATGGAGAACTACTGAAAGTATTTTGTGCAAACAACAACATGAGAATTAATAACACTTTCTTCAAACATGACATGCGGTACAAATAGACATAGCAGAATACAAGAGGGCAACAGTCGGTATTAGACTATATTATCACTAACAGAGAAGTCGCCCCTCAAGCAATACTAGACGTAAGAACTTTAAATGGCGCCAACTCTGGAAGCGATCATAACATGGTACTTTGCAAAATGAGACTAAAAATGCCCAAGGCCTCAAAACCTAAACCGCAAATGATTAACAAATTCAACGTCGAATCGCTAGAAGACAAAAATATACAATACCTATATGAAGACCGACTAAACCAAAAAATAGTACAAAGACCAGTTAATATCAAAGACAACATAGGCCAACAATGGAACACAATAAAAAATAACATATTAGGCGCCGCCATGGAAGCAGTAGCAAAGAGACAGGTAAATGTCAATACAAGCAATAGAACACCTTGGTTTACGCTGGAAGTAAAGGAACTAGCTAAACAAAAGAAAAATGTATACATTCAATATATACGAAATAAAACGCCTGAAAAATGGAATAACTACCTGAAGGAACGGAACGAGGTAAACGCAAGAATAAAAGAACTAAAAGAAAACTATTGGGAAAGGTTCACAAAAGGGATGGAGAGAGACATGTACGTAAGTCAGAGAACAATATGGGGAATGTTAAGAGGAAATAAGCTTGAAGTCAAAGATACCGTGAGAAATAATAAAATCACATTAGAGCAGTGGGAAACATACTTTAAAAATCTTTATAAGGAAGAGGAGAACATGGAACAGATACAAAATGAATATGAGGAGGACGATAGTATAGAACTAACAAATGACAAGATAGAAAACACCTTAAAGTCCCTTAAGAATAGAAAAAGCCCTGGACCAGACGAGATCACTAATGATATGCGTAAATACGGAGGGAAAAATCTATGGAATGAAATATTAATCCTATTCAAGAATATCATAGAAGAACAATATATACCGAATGAATGGAAAAATAGTATAACAATACCCATTTTTAAAAAAGGACAGAAAACGCACCCAGAAAACTATCGAGGAATGACGCTGCTTGATAGCATTCTCAAAGCATTCACAAAAACTATACTGGAAGAAATCACCAAAATCATAAGTATAAGAGAAGAATAACAAAGTTTCAGGAAGTTCAATTAGTCGACTATGTATGTTTTTTTTTTGTATGTACACCGACTACTCCGGAACGGCTGCACCGATTTGAATACAATTTTTGATGTTATATTCAGGAACTTGCTGCGGTGGTCCCATTTTTTTGATAAAAGTGACGTAGTAAAATCCAAGATGGCGCTTACAATATGGCGACCAAAAAAATTAATTTTGTCCGATTTTCTCCAAAATTGGTATGGAGAAATTTTCGGGGTTGCATCCAATGAATCTGAAAGTATTTTAAAAAAATTCAAAATGGCGGACCAATATGGCGGACAAAAAAATTTAATTTTGTCCGATTTTCTCCAAAATCTCGGGGTCGCACATAACGAATCTAAAATAATTTTAAAAAAATTCAATATGGCGGATCTAATATGGCGGACGAAAAAATCAATTTTGTCCGATTTTCTCCAAAATTGGTATGGGAGAGTTTTCTGGGCCTCACATAACGAATCTGAAATTATTTTTAAAAAATTCGCTATAGTGGATCCAATATGGCGGACAAAAAAACAATTTTGTCCGATTTTCACCAAAATTGGTATGGGAGAGTTTTCGGGGTCACAAATGACTAATCTAAAATTATTTTTAAAAAATTCATTCATTCACCAACATAGTGGATAAAAAATTAATTTTGTCCGATTTTTTTCAAAATTGATATGAGAGCACATTAGGAATTTGATATTGTTTTAAAAAAATTAAATATGGCGGATCTAAGATGAAGAATTAAAGATTCTACGCGAACTATATTTTACAATAGACTAGGTTCTTGTCTCGCTCAAAGTGGAGGCCTGTTTAAACACCTCTCGTAGACTTTTAGGTGTTTTTATTGAATTTAATTATTTGTTTATTTATTTTCAATTACTGAACGTGTTACTTTTATTTTTTACCAGAATAAAAGTTTATTTTTGAGAATGATTTTTAATTTTACAGTGATCTATTAGCTTATTTACTTAGAAATTACCGTTGCGTTTCACTAGTATTTTTGTTAGAATAAATGTTTGTAACAGAAATATCAATTTTCTTTACGCTCAACGCCCAACAAAAACTAATTTTTTTGTATTTCGACTATTTGATGTATTTAAAACAATTAGTGTATCAAATAGTCATTAAATATTCCAAATTTCGTCGATTACGTTATAAGTTTAGACGAAAAGTAAATACGCCCTCTTATTCGTTTCAAGGTACTGCTCTTCTTCGTGTCGCATGGAAGTTAGCGGGGGTAATATTGCGGTAGGCGTTCCCTATAATCTTCTGTCCGAATTATCTGAAAGAATTTAGACAGGCTTAGTGGGTTAGAATTTGAGAAACTGCCAAAATAATTTCTAGTTAAGAAATTTAAAATAGAAGTTTGGCTATAGTAACGTTTCTATTAAACCTCGGTAATATGAACGGCCAGTCTTTTCTTTCTAAAGCTTCGTCTCAGGTTAAAGGCAACAGTGTTGTGGTTGTGTCGCGCCCAGTTAGGTTTGTGCGCCGCTCTTCTATTTGATATTGGATTGTCGAGACACAAATATCAACGATTACAAAATTGGGCTAAAATATCAACGATTACAAAATTGGGCTAAACAGAAAGGCAGTAATATATTTTCGCCATACTCTGGTGTGTAAAATACAAAAAAAAAACATGTTATCTACATGACGAGTATCTAACTTTTACTAAATCAAAAGCCGAGGTTAAATTCCAAGGCTTACTGGATCATACAGTAGATCGAATTATATTGCTTAAAATTAGACGCCCTTGAACAAATCGATAAATTAGATTTGTAGATATGAGTTTCATTTGCAAATGGGGCTTCGATGGAACGTCAGGTCAGAGCCAGTACAAAATAAAATTCACTGATCCGACTATTTCTGATACAAACTTATTCCTAACCTCTCTTATTCTACTTGAATTAGCAGATATTAACACGCAAACTCAACAAGAACAGATTGTGTTGTATAATTCCAAACCCTCGTCTACTATGAATTGCGAGCCTCTGAAATTTGAATTTATTAAGAAAACCGAACAAAAGTCTTTAACGAAAATAGAAAATTATGAACTCGAACCAGACAACATGCACCATATAATAGAGTTTTCTTTGCCATCCGAGCTTCAGTACAGTACAACTTATCTATGACGATGATAGATGGCTAGGTGAATGCTTTGGCTGGAGCGAAATCGGTCCAACGTTGTTACCTCTGCCAAACAACATCTCAGTTCAACAACATTGATACTGCGTCTCAGTAAATACAAAGTATTTCAAGCTACAGCCATTATAACAAGAGTAAAGCGAAAACTGATCCTCCGGTTTCCCGTCATTTTGCAAACTATTGGAAGCAGACATTAAACTGCAATAGAGAAGTTTTGGGAATACAAACTTCAAACAGCAAGATTATTCTTCAAAGGATATTCTTGGTACAACATTCCAGCAGGAATCCACAAATCACTTACTTCATTGACCAGACATCATAGCATTTGCGATATTACTGATAGGTGAACTATCGAAAAATACACAAAAATCAACGGACAAGTTGATAAGAAACTTTGCCCGAAAATCTTCTCGAAAAAAAATATGGAGGACGTGGTCCAAAACTTTTGGCGTCGATGGATCCTTACACTGTTTTTGACATAGTAAGGATTCGGATAACAATTCATACGTATTGGAGAATGAGAAAAGAGCTTTTAACACAGCAGGCAGTGATTAAAAAGTTCTTTTTATTATTTTTATTACAGTCGTATTATTTATTCATTTATGTGAATCAATAAATATTATATTACTTACAAATTATTCGTATTGATATTTATTAAGAAGTCTTGAGCATAGAGGAAAAAGTACTTTCGCCTTTTTAACGATTATCGATATCCATGTATTTATTATTATAGTATTATATTTAAAATGTACCTTGAAGTCAAGCGCAATATTTTATGCATGGAAATACAATTATTTTTTTTATTTTATTTTTAAAGCGTTGAACCATATTAGACGTTTTTCGAATTTATTTTCATGATTTTAAAGTTTCAGTCTGCGATTTTTATTTTTAATATCAAATCCGTGCTTTCGACCCACTGTGTTTTGACGACCCGAAACCAGCGAAAAGTCCTTGCCCGACGCCATTTTTGCTGGAAATTGGGAAGCAAGCTACAATACAACAGTATGCTTTATTTCACTTCTTCAACATGACTAAACGGGTTGTCCGTCGTTTTTGTTACGTTCCTTTTTTTAGGAGGTTCTGTTCTCGACTTTTCATACCTGTATATGGAACCCAACATGAAAAAAAGAAAATTTATAGAAGCAGTCTACATTAAAAACAATAATGGAATCTTCAGTAAACCGAGTGTTGAGATACATAATCTTTGGCAACCACTACTTTGTAACATCAAATCAGTACAGTAGAGCGAAACTTTGCGCTTCAGTGGATACAGTCCCTATATAAGCTCGTAGTCTTAAGGCCAAACATTCAGTTTATAATTGATAACGATTAGAAATACAACCTAATCGAAACGTCTTACAAATAAATAAAAATAAAGACAATGCAAGTCCGACAACCACATTTTAGTAAACAATTTATATACTTACAGAACAAAATTTAAATTAAATTAAAAAATATACCTCTGCATTATTCTGAATCAGGTAAGAGTTTGGGTTTAATAGCGGATTCTGGGCTGCGGTTCAGAGAGCATGTTACAACTAAATTAAGAATTGAATACGGTAAATTAAACCTTATTTATAGTAACACATACTGTCTTTCTCGGGAGGCTAGGAAGCTGCTGTGTGATGCTCTCGTACTGTCAGAATATAATCATTATAGTGGCGTTTATGTCTCCTGTTTGAATGCTGTTGATCGTAATAGAATTCAAAAAGTTCAAAATTCACGCTTGAGTTTAATATACGGGGTTAGACGTAGCCGTTCCGTCTACAATCGTACTTTTGCCCATATTTGTAGCGATTCTAAAAATCTATAAATAGCACAATGGCCTGGCAGTCTAGAAGGTTGGTTGCTCTTCTTGGCTCTTGCAGTTTTAGTGCTAAACAACGACATATTGTTCAGGACTTACCACTATCAAAAGACAGGACGGCTCGGGAAGGCTGCTATCTAGCTGGTCAGATTTCGCCTTTTATTTTTAAGCTCTTACAACAGTGCGTCCGCGAGATTAATAGCGTGAAGGTTTTTAATAAGTTAAACAAACAAACCAGATTTCTTAAAACACTTAAATTTATTAACAAAAACAAATAGAGAACAAAATTATATACAATGAGAAATTTAAAATTAGTAACGTTTAACAATTTCAAAGTATTACACTAATTGTTCCTGTTGGCCGTTCTACAAACAAACAAAGGAATACTCAACATGAGTTTACAGATTTTCTCATAAATATATATTAAATTTGGAACTGCAGCTATCTAGTTTAAGCAAATATATTTAATACGAAGTATGCCAAATACTAACTATAAAAAATATAAATTCATGAAAAAAAAATCTAATTGAGTCAATAAAATTATCCTGATGATATGCTAATATTACTTCAATAGCGCCATATTATTTTTTCAAAAAAAATTTTATGCTTATAATAAGTAGTTCGTTCGATTTAAAAAATTCCAAAAGGACGAAAATGTATTTTCAGTTAAACAATATATTTACTTGAGTTTATACAAGGCTAAGATTTTCTCAAAATGAGTATATTTGCTTTGATTTGAAAAATTTTTTTTGTGTGTATGATTGACGTTTTTTTTTTTTAAGTAAATGTTGCAAAAAATATTACTCGTGCTCTTTATTTATGACGTTTTATGGTCAGTTTCTTTACCACCAGAAACATTTTTTACATAAAATATATTTTCTTGTCCTTGCAAAATTTTAATTAATAGACTCGTGCCCTTTTCGAGATGATCAGTTCAATTAATTGACTGATAGATTAATCGAGTTTTAAGTTAATCAACTTAATCAAGAATCGTCGACTACTTCTAATAATTGAAAAACGAAATTTAACAAAACATCCAACAAAGCAGAATTACTAGCATTGCGTTCAATATAATCCGATGCAATCTTTCCATGACAGTCTTTTTTACATAAGAATGTATTGAATATTGTAGGAGTTGTAAGGTCTTTAACTAAGTTTAACAAATAGGCTAGGATTTCTTCATTGTTATCAATTTGACAGAATTTGTGCAGTACTGTACAACCTTCTTTATCACATTTCAGTATAAGTTCAGTGAAAATTAGTTTACCACAATTTAGATTAACAAAATCAAGGAAGAATTTTAACTTTTGAAAGTCACTAGCGATATGATGTAAAATAGTTTGCCCATTATGATCAGCTTTTAATATAAGTGAATTGAGTAGTTGGAAGTTATCCTGTATTATGTATAGCAAATACTTTAAGCTCTCTTCATTATTGTGTCTACAAGCCAAGTGCAACAAATTGCATCCTGTATTATTCTCTGTTAATAAAAGTCTATAAAATATTTCCGAACCATATTTTTTTATAAAATCGAATAAAATTTTTAACAAAGACGGATTATCAAAGAAAAAGATTGTATATTGCAATGGAGTACAGCCATAGATACTACAAGTTTTCAATAAAAGTTCCTTTATTATTATATCCTCATCTTCTATAAATTTTAATAAAGATATCAGATGATCTTCGTATTCTCTTTTATCTTTTATACTCATGCAAGTAACGTGCAAAACGTTGAGACCTTTATCACTTGCTTTGCATAAAAGACTTTTAAATATTTCTTTTTCACAATTTATTTTAACAAAATTCAGTAAAACTCTCATCATAGAAGAAGTCTCAAAGTTAAGAACAGTATAATGCAGTGCAGTAAGTCCATCGCTATAGGTTTGTAATATAAGTTTATTAAGTATTTCTGAATTGCTTTTAATTTTATTTAGTAAAAAAGCTAAGTTATTTTCATCATTTTGGCGACAGACGTAGTGTAATATATTGCGATTATTATTATCCAATTTGAGTAATAGTTCACCTAAAACGTTTGTACTACAACTTATTTGAACAAAATCTAGTAATTCTTTTCTGAAAAAAGGATTTTTCGATTGAGAGGAAGAATAGTGTAGTACTGTTTGCCCGCTGTTGTCGCTAGTCGACAAAAGCTTATAAAATATTTCTTTGCTGTTCTTCACTAAATTCAGTAAATAAGTTAGGAGAGGTGTCAACGACTCATGACTATCTGTTACTTCAAAATTTTCCACTGCCATGTGTAATATAGTAGTTCCAAATCCAGTTCTTTGCAACAAAAGCATACGAAGCGTTTCTGAACTACAGTTTGAACTAACAAAGTTTAGTAATATCTTTAGCCTATCAAGATTGCAGAAATTACGCACAGTATAGTGCAACGAAGATAGTCCATTTGTGTCGGGTCTTGATAGAAGTGATGTAAACATTTTTTCGTTATCTCCAATGGCATTTAAAAAAATTGTTAGAATATTTTTGTTACTTTGATAACAAGCACTTTGCAGCAGGTTAAATGAATTGTTTTTTATTGCAAATAAATCTTTATATTCTTTTGAATTACAGACTGATTTAATAAGATTAAGTAATGCTCTTAGCAAAGAAGGATTATCCGACAGAGAAATTGTGTTAAACAAGGCTGTTCGCCCATTATTGTCTGTTTTTAATAAAATCCTCTTAATTGCGTCTCTATTTTTGTCAGATACTTCGAATAAATAGGTTATATCCTGTCTACGTGCACAAGCAGTGTGCAATATTGTTCGTCCTGCTTCATCGGCCTGAAGTAAAAGTTTATAAAATACCTTTGAAGTACAATTCTCTTTAAAAAACTGTAATTTCTTTTTCAGTATTGAAATCTTAAAATTACCAAAAGTATGAAAAAAAATGCAATGTAATGCTGTTCGATGTTCGTTATCTCTTTTGAAGAAAAGTTTGATGAGAGTTTCCGGCGAAACACTGTTTTTTATAGCTTTCGATATATTTTCTACAATTTGCTCGTCGAGTATATATTGACAAATTCTGTGCAGCACTGTTTCTCCGTTAAAATTTGCATTAAACAAAATAGCGTTTTTGCAAAAGTTTGGAGGCAAATTTTCAAGGAATTTGACAAATAAATTATATACATTTTCTTCGAGCATTTGATTAAGTATTTTTGAGTCAGAACTATTAATCCTTATTATTTCAATCATTTGAGGAGTTTTGGAGCCTAACTTGTCTAAAAATGCTGTATTTCTATTTAAAAATTTTCGTATTAATGAATAAGTGTCTTTTGTTAAAATAGCTGAAAAAACTAATTTTTGGATATTTTCGCAATCAAAATTTGCAGCGATATATTGACTGACAAAATACTCTGCAAAACTTCGATGTACAAATTCAAGACGATCGTCATGAATTACAAGTAGACCGGCTCTTGACAATTCTATTTTATCAATGTCTTTTCTAACCAGTTTATCATCATATGGACTAAATAAACTTTTAAAAGCAATGTCTTGGTGATATGTTATTGTGACAGAATTTGATTATAGACTCTTGCCGATGACATATTGAGGTAGCGTTAATTATCTTATCTATAATCATTTTTGTCCCATATTAATTAGTAACTATTTTGATAACCTACAATTAAATATCACAGTAATAAAGACACTCTGGAAGTCTAGTCGTTCAACTTCTCTCTTGCAGCTTTAGTACCAAACACTACGGTTATTAAAGCTTACCACAACCATGACTCAGATCTTCAGGACTCGGGAAAGGCTGCTAATTAGTTGGTCAGTAGACATCTCTGGTCTTGTAGATCTCGCAGCAGCGCGCCCGCAAGTTAATTCGCGTGAAGGTTTTAATTAAATTGAATAAAACAAGTTTCTCAATACACTTAGTCTATTAACAAAATAAATAGAATAAAACGAACTATTTACAATGAGAAACTTAAGAGTAAATCTGGATTATAATTTAAAAGCTTAAAACTACAAGCTCTTTAGGCCGTTCTGATATTCCCCTTAATGAAATAAACCCAAATTTATTTGTTTAATTAAAAGTTTAAAGGATGGTGGACTCCCTTCCCCGGTAGAAAATAAAGTAAATTTCCCCTTACTATTTGAAATGCTGTCTGGAAGAATAAAAAAAAAATATAAGACAAAAATAGCAGAAAAGACAGCAGAAAAACCTTCTTACACTGGTAAAACACTAAAACGCACGCCAAACTGACTTAGACGAATTCAAAATCGTAACTGCCCTTAATTAATTTCTCAAAATCGAACTCAACTTTCATCCCTTAGAACCGCCCTTCTCCCTATTAGATGTGTTGGTCCCGTCATGCGTGCTTTTCCACTAATAGAACGTCCTTACGCGATGCATCCCCGCGCGCGAAAGGTAGTTTTCGTTCCCAAGCGTCGGTATGCTTTCGGTCCCCTGGTTCATAGATGGCATAAGTCATCCATGCGTCGAATTTAATTTAATTTAATATTAAAACTGACCAGAGCTCAAAACTAATAATCACTTTACATAAATGTGATCAATAACTATTCTACAACTATTCTAAAAGATGCGTGAAAGAACCCATAAAAAAAACCCCAAGGTTTTTACCATTTTCTCTCTTTCTTATTCTTATTTTCGTCAATTGGGGAAAAATGGGTAACAGTCGCGAACTTTGTACATAATAACAAATACTAATATTGCATTTCAGTGATTTTATTTAAATATTCTTTTGTTTTCTTATGATGGGAAAATTTGCTCAGTTTAAGTAAAAGAAAGCTCTCTCACGGTCGCCACATGTGGTTATCACTTTACAACTTAACCTTAGACCCTTAACGTTATGGTTTTTAAGATTATTAAGTTACTTTGACAGCTTTATATTAAAAACTTCGAGAGAGTGGAATAGTTTAGTTTTTGTGTGACATAAATTCTCTAAGTTTATGTTGTTTTTTTCAGAAAAATTAACTACCCCAAAAGTAATAAAACTAGGCTTAAGTTTGTTAATGGATTTATATTTCCCTGATATGTGACTATTTTTGGCCAGACATAAGATATACAATTTAACGGTCCAAATCCTTATACAGAGGGGGACTCAAGTAAATTCTTCCATTTAGTAGAATTTAATTTAGAGTTAATAAATGTTAAAATTAGTAAAAATCACAATAAACTTTTGTTCCCTTACATTATTAAATATTGTAAATAAGTTTCGAAAGATTTATGACCTGCTACGGACTTTCCAGCAGCGTCTTTATCGTCACGAAAGACTCTCCACTTGTATTTGATAAATTCTTCATATAGTGAGAATTTGTCCAATTTATCTAAAGCGCTAAACTTTTTAAAAACAATCATTTCAGCGAGCATTTTAAGTTGTAAGGGATTGCCAGTAAACTCTGTTATTTTATCTCCATGCCCATATTCGAAATAATACAGTAGACGTTCTGCAATGATTGAAAAGTTAATACTATTTATAAAGAGTTGTAACTCAGAGTAACTAGGAGTACGTAGCAAATATTTGCGAAAGTTCAACAAACTAGCATTGATTGAGTAATTGTGAAAATTACAAATGTTATCTGTAATTTCTGTAAGATACGTTAAGACTTCGCTATCAGGTGTAGGTTCAATATTATCAAAGTTTACCAAATTATATTTCCAAAATTTTTGTAAAAAATCAACTTTCTCCTTATAATCAAGAGGTTTCAGAAAGAAAGCAGATGAATGCAGAGCTATTTCCAAGCTAAGTTCTTCATGATTTCTTGTGGTAATCCATATTTGTGCCACATTAGAATTCCGAAGCGCTTGGAGTAAAGTAAGAGTTTTTTCTTTAAATGTGGGACTTATTTCATCAAAGCCGTCAAATAAAAATATTATTTTAGGAAATTTCATATTTTTGTTCACACAGTACAGCGATTGGGTAAGAAGCTCTCTTACAAAATGATTATTTTCACTTTCATTTTCTTCCGGAAATAACAGATCAGCCATAAATTCGATGGCTCTCTTGGTTTCATTGCATATAAAATTTATATCTTTCAGAGATTTCATAACTTGCCTCTGTTTTTTTTGTTTGTATGCATAAGAAGAAATATTAATTCTCAAGACCCATATATTAGACATTATTTGCCTAAGTTGACGTGCAACTCTCGTCATAAACATAGATTTGCCGCAACCGGGACCATCAGCGACTATAATAATTTTTTTCTCTAATATTTGTTTCGTATCTAACTCGTGTTCTTTCAAGCAAATAATATGTTTATATAGATTAGTGGTCTCGTTTCTAATATTCCTAATTAAAAACTTTCCTTTTATATATTCCAACCAACAAACATCTTTTCTATCATATTTGCTTAATTTATTAAATATATCATTAGAATCGATTGTTGTAGAAATAATAATCCCATTATTAGGAATTCTACCATCTTCCCACATGTGAATCCATTCATTGTTTATATTTAAATTTCTAAGTTCGTTCCTGTTTAGACCTGAAATAATAAACAAACAATTTTTTAAAATTTCCTCATTTTGTAAAATATCGAGTCTTAACTTTCTTTCAATCAATGTTCTTTGGATATAACAATCTTCTATAAGGAAATGTGATATGAAGGCGTCATTATTGCCTATTTTAACAGTTTTAGTGAGAAGTTTTTCCAATGTTAGTTTGTCAATAATGCTCCTAGCCGAATATATGTTTATCAATTCTTTTAGAATAACTTTGTGCCCTTGAAATATAACTGGCCTTTCCAGTACTTTCTCTTGTGAACTGATCGTCAGATCGTCGAATAGATTATCTTTATCATTAAAGCTTGGCATGATCAATCTCAAGCATTTGTTTAACTTCAAAACATTATCTTCTCTGCCAATTATTATAACTGTCTTTTCGTTATCCATTTGTAAAATTTTTTTCAATATTTCTCTGTCCAATTTTATTTCATTATGACATTCAATCACTAACCATTTGTAACTCGGTTCAGAAAAAAATGTGGGAAAAATTTTTCTGTTATAATTTAATTGATCAGTATTTGTGAGTATAACTTCATCGTGGCCTAATTCAAGTTCCTCAAATAGCTGACTCGTCTTAATAATACTTAATTTAGGGGATTCCGTTATTATATACATCATCTTGCCTTTCTGAGTGAAAAACTTTCGCAGAAGTGAAGTATTTTCGAATTGTACTTCGTAACTCTTTAGCTCCTCAATATAAAAAGTGGAATATCCTGCCACCAACAGGGAATTAATGTTATTATTCAGTGATTTTAGAAACTCTATTTTATCTTTAATATGTAAATATCTACTTTTCTTGTCTTTATAGCTTTCAAACCATTTAAGAACGCGGTTTTTCAGATACGCATCAGCTAAATCGATATTTCTTATTTTAAGATTTTTTTTTAAACAATTTTCTATATTCTCGTTTAATTCATTATCTTCATAATTAGTCAAAAACCTAAACTTTTCCACAAAAGTTAGTAAACAACTTTCATTTTGATTTATTTCAAATTCTTTTTTTAATTCAGATATTTTTTTCTCTGTTAATCTGTATTTAACCCGATTTCCAAATATTGGGTCATTATTGTTTTCTTTGTCAAACTCAAAATAAGTCATTGCACTTTCTCCAAAATCAACATTTGTACAAATTAGAAACTCCTCCAAGAGAGCATTTTTAAAGTCACCATTTTGTTCAATGTCGCAATACGATTTAAAATACTTCTTTAGCAGGTAAGGCTTAGCTTCTGATGATTGATTTTTTTCTTTTGATTTAAGTTTTTTATTAAAAAGATCAATACTTTTGATTTTAAATTTGTCATTAATTATATGTTTAGCTTGAAGAAATCTATACCTCCAAATACCATCTGTACCTAGGTACTGCAAAACTATATCATTAAAAAGTCCTGCTTCGTGCATTTCAGTCGATAGAAAAAATTCTTGTCCCTCAGGAACCCTTTGCACAAAAAGCATAAGCAACCTTAACTGGTAAGTAATTCCATGTAGAGTTTTTTTCGGAGCCGATGATTCAACGTTATAAACTTTTGATTGTAAACCGCTGGTACTAGGATTGATTGACTCTAATTCTTCATCTTCATCATCCTACAATAAAAACCAAAAAAATTAACAATCAGTATTTACATTTTTGTTTTGAGTAAGAGTAATAAAATCACTCTCATGTGGATACCGGCACACACTGGGATAGAGGAGAATGAAATAGTAGAGAGGCTCGCGAGGAAAGGGGCTGAGACACCTTTTCTGGAGCCAGAACCTTTCTATGGAATCAGAAGCAGCGTAATGCTGGAAGAACTAAAGATATAAGAAGAAAGCAGGAGATCCAATTACTGAATGGAGCTGCAAGGGTTGAGACAAGCGAAGATACTTCTTGAGAACTACTACCAGAAGAGATTTAAAGAATACATAAGCCTAAGTGCAAACCAACTCAGAGTTCTGACAGGGGTCCTGATGGGGTATTGCCACCTGAAGGACTCGGCAGAAGGAGAAGAGTGCAGATTCTGTGACGAGGGGAACGATACCTCATATTCTTTGAGAGTGCAGCGCTTTAGAAAACCTTAGAATTGAGAACACACCAAATCGAAGGGACCTACCTACTTTGAAGCAGTCCAACATCCTAAGATTCCTTAGGGAAATAGGATTGGAGAACCTGTTCTAGCAGATAAAGTAACTGTTACTACTTGGCAGCGGTGTGGGGGGGGGGTACAATAGATCATCATCATGCCGCAGTGTACAGACCCCAATTCAATGCACATACATACAGTTTTGTTTTGTAATAACTATAGTTTAACAGAGCAATATTAAAAAACTACACATAAACGATGCAACATATTTTCTTCCTCTTGTCGGATATCGAATCCATAATTTTTAACTGACAAATAACACTATCCAACTGTCACTCACCGATTGGAATGAAACTTTGTACAAGAATAAAATTTTTATAAAAAAAATTGAACCGACTTCTAAAAGTGCGCTAAAATGTGAAAAATAACTATAAATTTTTATATGAAATTGAAATTTTTGAAGTCGGCGCGAAGCTAATACCTGACAAAATGTGATTCGTATACACAGATTAAAAATATTTTATTTTGAATTTCTCTCTTACCATAATCTGTATATATTAGTAGTTATTTGTTTCATTTAGAAATAATTTTGGGCCGACTTCAAAAATTTCAATTTCATATAAAAATTTATATAAAATCAACTTTGGAAGACAAGAAAAATCCAGTTCAAAATCTCTCCAAACTAGAAGCATCAGCCTTAAAAAACTTCGTAAGGATGAATCTATAAAGATTTTACCAGCAGATAAGAGAAATGCGACAGTGGTAATGGACATCGTAACGTACGACCAAAAAATCGGAGATATCCTGGAAAAAGGAAAATATAGACAATTAGCCCGTGACCCCACAAAATCCATAGAGTCAAGAATCTACAGAACACTCAGGAAATATCAAAACAATATACCTGAAAATCTACGATCGGCACTCACACCACACTACAGTAAGCCACCACATCTTTACCGGACCACCAAAAATTCATACAACGAACGTACCATTGAGGCCAATAGCCAGCTCCAGAGGATCCCAACAAATGAACTGGCAAAGTTTCTCTTAAAAATCATACAACCTTTAGAAGGTAAGACAAACACATATGTTAAAAATTCTACACATTTCGTGAACATTATTAGTAGCATCAATCTAGAGCCAGACGATAGACTACAAGCTTTGATGTGGAAAGTCTGTATACTAATGTACCATTAGGGGAATCACTAGACATAATCAAAACTAGACTTTCAAATGATACTACTTTATCAGATCGAACCAGGTTATCACTGGACGGGGTGATGGACCTTTTGAAGTGTTGCCTGCGTAGTGCTTACTTTCAAGTAAAGGACAAGTTCTACGCTCAGGATGATGGGCTTTCGATCGGTTCTTCACTCTCTCCAGTCGTCGCCAATATATATATATATATATATATATATATATATAGGGTTCGAAACTCAGGCCATAGAAACAGCAACAGTAAAACCGAAAGTCTGGTTGAGATATGTCGATGACACTTTCATCGTATAGAAGGGCAATGATCAAAAACTTACTGATTTACTGAAACATCTAAATACCATTCGACCTACAATTAAGTTTACCATGGAAAAAGAGATAAATGATCAATTGCTCTTGCTAGATGTCATGGTGAATCGTTCAAACGAAACAATTAAAACTTTAGTATACAGAAAGCCAGCACATATTGAACAGTATCTTAACCACAATTCCAATTCTTTTGTTGTAACAAAACGGGGAATTATACACAACCTCTATAATCGCGCTATATCTATATGCAATAATGCCGATTCCTTGGAAAAAGAGGTGGCAAACATCAAATTCGATTTACAATAGAATGGTTGTCCTTTAAAATTAAGTGACTATGTTATAAATAACTTTAGAACAACGATCACTGGATAGCAACAAACACATGCCTTCTTCACAATTCTGTGCATTAAAGGAACTTCGGAGAAAATATGATGAATTGCCAGATGTTATAATATAAAAACCGTCTTTAAATCAGGAAATACACTTAGAGCTTATTTAACAAAAACGAAACCAAAAAACTACCGATAAGAAAGAATTTGGTGAAATGTATATTGAAGAAACCCAACGAACACTAGAAGTTAGAATTAACGGATGTAAAACTCATAAACAAAAAGGGGAAACGTCGAGATCAGGAATATATATGAAACCCAACATGAAAAAAAGAAAATTTATAAAAGCAGCATACATTAAAAATAATAATGGAATCTTTAGTAAACCCAGTGTTCACTATGCAAAAAAGTATTGAATATTTTTTACTTGAAATTTTGCATAATTGTTGTACGCAACAAGAGGCTCCTTTCGGTATAGCAAAAAGTTAATGCAATATATTTTTCTATTATTTAATAACAATTGAAAAAACAGCTACTTTAGCATGTTTTTTTTTGCAATAACTAACAAAAAAATTATCCTATTTAAATGAGCTCATTTTGTAGATATTTTCATAGCGCACAACTTTTGTTTGAAACTTTGTTACCAAAAAACGATGAGCAAGATCACGTCAAGAGGACCCCCATTTTCCACTTGGTCATGGAATTTAGGTTCATGTATTTTTTCATAAAGTAGTCACTATAAACAATTAATCCCCAAAACGGTTTTTGAAAATTTTCATTTTAACAATAATTTTTTTTGTAATGAAAATTTTGACGACTTTTAATTAAAAAATTGACAGTAAACAAACTATTGGAGATATGTTAATGAAATTTTCAGGATTTATAGTTTAACTTTAAATTATTTATTTATTATCACATTGTTAATGATCTTGAGTCAAAATTTCTGAAACCGGCCACTAAAAATCCACTAGTCGATATTCATGAATTTTTTTGCAGATTCCTGAAGCCTTGCACGTCAAAGTTAATGTCTTAAAACATTTTCTGAAAATTTAAATTTTTCAAAAAGTTATAAACAAATGAATTTCTAAGAAACTTTTTATTAAAATTGCGATATCTTGGTTAATATTTAATACAAGTTGATGAAATTTTTATGGTATATTCATAAATAGTAACGGAATCGAATAAGAGATAATTTAAACCGAAAACTTGTAATTTGTTAATAAACAAATAATTTTGCAATAAACAAATAACAGTTTTACCAAATTCTCCTTGTGTTACAAAAATTTTCTTTTCACATTTGCATTCCTTACACTCTAGCCTCGATAACTGTAAAATTTTTGTGATCTCAACTTGGAAAAAAGTTATGAATTTTTAAATATTATCATGAAGATGCTTGAATGCGGCCGCGCCGGGCCGCGTCACGCGAGCGATACCTACAGTACAACGTATGCTTTTCTCCCCTGGTTTTAATGTTATTATTTATAACTTTATAAAATAAAAAACATACCTTATTCACAATAATTTATGATGAATTAATACAATCGTAATATTTTGATATTTGAGATAAATAAAAATATAATTTTTTCAGAAACGTCTATTGTTGGGGAATCTTAATGACTTGCCTATCGATTTTTTGAAAAAATATTCAAATTTACAAATATCTTTGTCGGCTTTTAGAGCTTTAAGGCCTGAACAGTGTATTCCAGTTGGTTCTAAGGGTACGCATAACGTTTGCGTATCCAAAATTCATGGAAATATACGTTTTAAAATGAGAGGGCTAAAAGAAGAATTTGCTGATAAAACGTTCAATTTTCAAACTAGCTATCGTGATTATTTCAAAGGAATGATTTGTTCATGTCCGACTGCAGACTGTTTTATGGAAAACTGTAAAAATTGTCCTGGTGCAGATAAAATTCTTGAAGATTTGAAAGAATCGCTGCAAACATTCCAAATTAAAAGTATTTCTTTTAATCAATGGCTCACTACTGACCGGTAATGTATTTAAATTTTTCTACTTAATTAAATTCTTTTATAATTTTCCTTCATATATACATTTTCTAGATGCCAATTACTTTGTGAAAATGAAGAAATCGATATTTTTATAAAGAATCTGAGGAAAACATTACCAGATATTTTGAAACACGACTTTCTTGCTGAAACTCAAGCAAAATATTTAAATGAACTAAAAAATTTACTATCACCAGGCGTATTTTTAATCACTCTCGATTTTTCTGAAAATTACTCGTTTCATGTTCAGAATGCTATACAAGCTCAACATTGGTCTAAAGATCAAGCATCATTGCATGTCTACGTAATTTATTATAAGAAAAATGATGCCGTGTGTAATCTTAACTTTGTTGTTTTTTCGGAATACGAGAATCACGATATAACTGGAGTCCATTTATATAACTCTAAGATGATTGAGTTTTTCAAAAAAAAATTTAGCGTGCAAAACGTAAAAAAAGTTATATACTTTTCTGATGAAGCAGGATCTCAGTATAAAAATAAATTTAATTTTTTGAATTTATTATACCACGAGAAGGACTTCCATATCAACGCAGAATGGCACTTTTTTGCGACCTCGCACGAAAAAGGTGCATGTGATGGCATTGGTGGTTGCGTAAAGAGGAATGCATATCGTGCTAGCTTACAAGATAAAACGATTGTTACAGCAAAAAAACTTTTCGAATGGGCACTCAACTTTTTTCACAAAATTTATTTGGATTTTTGTACTTTAGATGAATATAAAAAGACCAAGAATATCTAAGGAAACGTTTCTCTACAGCTCAAACCATCAAGGGAACACGCCAATTTCATTGCTTTAAGCCATTTAATATTAATTCTATAGAATGTAAGATTTTTTCAACATATTCAAAAAGCACTATATTGAAAGTAGATAAAGCTGTAAAATAATAAATGAGAAGTGTAAACATGTGTGAATAAGGTACTTTTTATTTTATAAAATTATAAACATTAACATTAAAACCAGGAAAGAAAAGTATACGTTGTACTGTAGGTATCGCTCGCATAACGCAACGCGGCACGCCCGCCTCGGCCGCATTCAAGCGTCTTCATGATAATATTTAAAAATTCATAACTTTTTTCTAAGTTGAGATCACCAAAATTTCACTTCACAGTTATCGAGGCTAGAGTTTAAGAAATGCAAATGTGAAAAGAAAATTTTTGTAACACAAGGAGAAGTTGGTAAAACTGTTATTTGTTTATTGCAAAATTATTTGTTTATTAACAAATCATAAATTTCCAGTTTAAATTATCTCTTATTCAATTCCGTTACTATTTATGAATATACCATAAAAATGTCATCAACTTGTATTAAATATTACCCAGATATCGCAATTTTAATAAAAAGTTGCTTAGAAATTCATTTGTTTATAACTTTTTGAAAAATTTAAATTTTCAGAAAATGTTTTAAGACATTAACTTTGACGTGCAAGGCTTCAGGAATCTGCAAAAAAATTCATGAAAATCGACTAGTCGATTTTTAGTGGCCGGTTTCAGAAATTTTGACTCCTTTTAAATTAACAAATGGAAATTTCACTAACTTCTCCCTCAAAAAATGAATTTTTTTTTCAATCACATACATCATACATTTAAGCGTCATATTCCGGGAGAAAATTTCACTGCTCGGAATTAGATTAATTATTACTAATTTATTTATCACCCGACGTTGAGCGTTGTCGGTACAGCGCGCTGCCGCGCATCGTTGACTTACCTTCAGTTCCAATCAGTAATGATTAATAATAAGTTATATTTTATAATTGAGAATAATTTTATTTAATAAATGATTTTATTTAAACAAATTACACTAAACTAATTCATAAATAAACTTTTTTTTGAGAAAAAAATCAAGAAAATCGAAACAATTATAAAATTATCCATTTTATAAACTCGCGTTATTTCTTTTTAAAAACTTTATTAGTAATAACTCTTTCGTCTTCAGAAAAAAGTTTACATTGGAGTGAGCCTTGATGATGAAATTGGCGAGTATTTTCAACCGTTACCGATTTTTCGTGTTGTAGCTCGCACTTTTCTCTCTTGAGAACAGAAACCAAAATTTATTTTTTTAAAGGCATTTTTGGCTTTTAAATAATGAGAGTGCATTAGTGATGTGACTATCATTGTCGCGTTGAACACTAACACGATACGCTTGTTTTTTGACACTTCCTCCCAAGCCATCACATGCTTCTTTCCCGTGAGATGTGGCAAAAAAGTTTTACTCTGCGTCAACATTAAAATCGTTCTTGTGGTTTATTTAATTTGCAAAATTATACTTATTTTTATACTGAGAAGCTGCGCCGTCAGAAAAATATGAGATTTTTTAAATTTTAGTTGCTCCAAACTTATTTTTTAAGAATTCAATTAATTTAGAATTAAAAAAGTGAATTGAACTAACTGAATGACTAACTTTTTCGGAAATTATAACATAGTTTTCATGTTTCATTTCTTCATTTTCTCTATAATAGACCACGTATGGGTGAAATGTAGCTTGGTTATTGGACCAATGATGAGATTGGATTGCGTCTTGAACAAAGAAAGAATAATTTTCAGCAAAATCGAGACAAACTATAAATTCTCCAATTCCAACAAATTCTTTTTGTTTCGTGAAATATGACGCTTGAGATTTCGCGAGAAAATCATGTCTCAATAATTCAGGCCATTTTTGTGTTAAATCAATTCAAAACTCTTCTTTTTTCTTCTTTTCTTCAACAATTTCAGTTCTGTATATTCCAAACAAATTATAATATTAATAAATACAGGGTGAGTCAACGATTGGATGAAGTAGGTTTGTGCCTTTTCGGTGAAATTAACAAAGAAACTATATTTATTGTTTGATACAGTTTATTTTTACGCAGATTTTAAAAATATTTAGGACTCTACAGGGTGAGCCAAAAAACTAGGACAGCATAAAGTTGTATTTTTTTTAAATAGAACACCCTATATACGAATCGTATTTTCGATTTAGCTTATAATTCTAAATCTTTTTTATTAAGGATTTACTATAACAAAACTTTATAGTTTCTGAGATAATTAAGTTTAAAGAAAAAAAGTCACATTTTCAAGCATCAATTCAATCCTAAATAACGTTTTCAATTTTGTGACAAATATATTCAAATTTGGAATTTAGCAAGGCCAAGGACAAGTTAACATAATTTTTACCTAATATTTGCAATAAAAGCTACAGGGTGTTGAACACATCGGCTCAAATTTGAACAAGTTTAAATGAATAAATATATATTTTTTTAATGGTACACCCTGTATATTTTCATGTTATTGAATAGAGTAATAAAAACCCTAAAAGTTTTGTTTAATATATCCTATACCTATTTATAATAGTTTTTGAGATATTTCAATTTCTCTTATTTTCCACACTTTTTTACAGAAATAGTCATTATCATAGTAGCCATGGCAAAAACAATGTAAAAGAACATTTTTCTGTGTGTCAAAATTTTAGATCCTGATCGACGCCAGCCTAATACCCATACTTTTCAAAACTTAATGCAAAGATTTGATTCTTCTGGTACTGTTGATTATCCAAAACGTAAAGTGGTCAACAAACCAGTAACTAATGAAGAAAAAGAACTACAAGTATTGTTAAATGTTCCGGAAAATTCTTATATTGGTAGCCGTCAGTTAGCAGCATTATGTGAAACATCACAATCCACCGCTAATCGTACTACCAAGAAATATAGGTATCATCCATATCACATGGAATTACACCAAGAATTGCATGGACAGCATTTTGAAAGTCGTGTAAACTTTTGTCGTACAATAAATGCTTTCAATTAAATCCAAATTTATTATGCAAGGTAATGTTTAGTGATGAAGCTACTTTTAGAAGTAACGGTGCCGTAAATAGACGCAACATGCATTATTATGCCACAGAAAACCCATTTTGGATTAGAGAGGTGCAACATCAAAACCACTGGTCATTAAATGTTTGGTGTGGTATTCATCATAATCGAATTATTGGACCCCACTTTTTTAATGAACCACTAAATGGCCATAGTTACCTGAACTTTCTACAAGAAGAACTACCCCAACTGCTTCAAGGTCTCGATAGGGATGAGCTCGACAGTATGTGGTTCCAGCACGATGGTGCGCCTCCGCATTACCATCGTGAAGTTCGTGCGTTTTTGGATCAACGATATCCGCAAAAATGGATTGGACGTGGGGGTTTCATTGAGTGGCCACCAAGGTCTTGCGACATCACCCCATTAGATTTCTTCCTATGGGGTTATATTAAAAATAAGGTGTATGTTAATCCACCAACAACAGTGGAAGATATGCGAAACAGGATTAGGGATACCTGTAGAACAATAACGCCACTAATTTTGTCCAGGGTCCGAGAAAATCTGCAAAAAAGACTAAATTTGTGCATTGCACAAGAGAGTCGTTTATTCGAACACTTATTAAAAAGAAATAATTAATCTCAGTATTTAATAGGTAATTTTTTTGTTTCAATTTAGTATAAAAGTAATTATGTATTTGCATTGTCGTTATTGTAGTGTTAATTTTTTCACATTATGTTTAATTAAACCATTGCCATTGTAATATAACGAATAATGTATTTCATCATATTTAACCACGTTCTGTTTGTTTCTGTAGTTTCTTTTTATTATTTTACATGGCTACTATGATAATGAAGACTATTTCTGTAAAAAAGTATGGAAAATAAGAAAAACTGAAATATCTCAAAAACTATTATAAATAGGTATAGGATATATTGAACAAAACTTTTAGGGTTTTTTTTACTCTATTAAATAACATGAAAATATACAGGGTGTACCATTTAGAAAAAAGATATTTATTCATTTAAACTTGTTCAAATTTGAGCCGATGTGTTCAACACCCTGTAGCTTTTATTGCAAATATTAGGTAAAAAGTTATGTTAAGTTGTCCTTGGCCTTGCTAAATTCCAAATTTGAATATATTTGTCACAAAATTGAAAACGTTATTTAGGATTGAATTGATGCTTGAAAATGTGACTTTTTTTCTTTAAACTTAATTATCTCAGAAACTATAAAGTTTTGTTATAATAAACCCTTAATAAAAAAGATTTAAAATTATAAGCTAAATCGAAAATACGATTCGTATATAGGGTGTTCTATTTAAAAAAATACAACTTTATGCTGTCCTAGTTTTTTGGCTCACCCTGTAGAGTCCTAAATATTTTTAAAATCTGCGTAAAAATAAACTGTATCAAACAATAAATATAGTTTCTTTGTCAATTTCACCGAAAAGGCACAAACCTACTTCATCCAATCGTTGACTCACCCTGTACATGGATAACAAAAAAATAAACAATTCATATTAATAAAATCTAATAATTTCATGATTAATATTGTCGAAGTAATAAATTTTTAACTTTATGAATTAAAATACAAATAGAATTAATTAAATTGTCAAGTGAAAAGAATTATTATTGGACACTAGTCAATAAAATTGAAAAATAAATTAGCAATTTGAGTAAATTTAGTGTTTTGTTTTTACCTGTCGGTACTTTTCCATTGGCTATATGGTATCTCATTTATTTCACTATTATCAAGTAAGAGTTCTAATTTTTATACCACTATGAGCTCCTGGACACTTAGTACACGTGGAAAAAAAACATAATGGTATAGGTTCTTAGCAAACAGAACTTTTTATCAAATCATTTGAACTTTCGGAAAAAGTAGTCCCTTTTTTAAATTCATTCTTCATTCCACTTAACTGCAATTTAACATTCTGGTGATGATTTTACATACACACACGTTATGAGTTCCACTTTTTCCAGCAGATATACACTCACCTGGCCGTAGGGTTTGAAATTTCGTTTGTCCAATCTTCTCTTCAGAAACAGCTTCATTGAATTTTTTATATAAATCATTTATATTGGTTAATAATAATCGTTTTTGCTTTTGAGCTTTCTTACCATTTTCCATGACTGAAACACAATCCTTAGTCCCGGGCATTATGCGGCTAACATCATCGGATAAATAAAAAGTTTGAATGTGTTGAATTTTCTAGGCTTTTTCTTTTTTCATCTGAGGCTGTGATGCAAATCGTGATTCTTTTCTGATTTTTTTTAGCGGTTTGTACCAGTCTGTTTGATACTCCGAATTCGCGTCTTATCATTTTTATAGACCAATCCTAGGGAAGCGTAGTCAAAACTTGAATTTTGAGAGCTCTAGTGTTTTTTTCATTGAAAGCAGATTTAAAATTATTAATCAGGCGATGATTAGGATTAATGTCATTATTTGGATTATTATTATTTGTCATTTTACTCACAACACTTGAAATAGCTTTTTTACATTCAATGGTACTTGATACTCGCTTCCATTTAATTGGAGGTTCACCGATCTCTAATAATGATTTATTAACATTGTCAACCTTTAATTTGTTTTCTGCAACGTCGCATCGGAAGGAAGGGTCACTTTTTTTATCATCTTTGACGTCATCAGTTGACAATTCAGTCTTGTTAACATTAAAACATTTGTTAACAGATTTATTAACATGTAACTCACCAGGAATTTCAGGTTTTCGGCCTGAATAAATAGCTCTTTCACAAGAATTGTACAAGTAATTTCCGATAAAATTTTTAAAATCAGCAGCACGGTTCTTTGTAATTAAAACTAGATTCTTAATAATTTTTTTACTAAGAGGATTACAGCATTTATTTACCTGGCCCATGTTGGATCACCAGCAGCAATATTATAAACACCAGTAAAATTTACAACAGTAATAAATGAAACAATTTTACGCAAATTTCTAAAATAAAAATTCTGGACTTTAAAATTTATCCACTGATATGGTGATGAATTTTAATGTTTTAATTTTCTTGTATTTTTTATCAAAAAAAGTTTATTTATGAATTAGTTTAGTGTAATATGTTTAAATAAAATCATTTATTAAATAAAATTATTCTGAATTATAAAATATAACTTATTATTAATCATCACTGATTGGAACTGAAGACAAGTCAACGATGCGCGGCAGGGCGCTGTACCGACAGCGCTCAACGTCGGGTGATTAATAAATTTGCAATATATAATTTAATTCCGAGCAGTGAAATTTTCTCCCGGAATATAAAGCTTAAATGTAAGGGGTGTTTTTTTATAGAGGTATAGAACTTTTAAATGGAATAAAACAAGGATGAATTATTTAAATTGACATGAAATTTACTTTATTCTGGCATTATAATTTAAATATGACTTCTGGCATATGACCGCCACGGCTGGCTCGGACGTAGTCTAATCTGTAGGTCCAATTTTCGATGACTTTTTCCAACATTTGTGGCCGTATATCGGCAATAACGCGGCAAATGTTGTCCTCCAAGTGACCAATCGTTTCGGGCTTATCGGCGTAGACTAGCGACTTGACATATCCCCACAGAAAATAGCCTAGCGGCGTTAAGTCGCACGATCTTGGAGGCCAATTCACGGGTCCGAAACGTGAAACTATGCGGTTACCAAACGTTTCCTTCAGTAAATCAATTGTGGCACGAGCTGTGTGACATATTGCGCCGTCTTGTTGAAACCACAGCTCCTGCACATGATGGCTGTTCAATTGATGAACGAAAAAGTCAGTAATTATGGCTCTATAGCGGTCACCATTGACTGTAACGTTCTGACCAGCATCGTTTTTAAAGAAGTACGGACCAATGATGCCACCAGTCCATAAAGCACACCAAACAATGAGTTTTTCTGGATGTAACGGTGTTTCAACATACACTTGAGGATTATCATCACTCCAAATACGGCAGTTTTGTTTATTGACGTATCCATTCAAACAAAAGTGAGATTCACCGCTAAACAAAATTCGTTTATGAAAATCAGGATCAACGGCAATGTTGTTTTGGGCCCATTCACCGAATCTACGCCTTGCTAGGTGATCGTGTGGTTTCAATTCTTGCACAAGTTGGATTTTGTAAGCACGCAAACCAAGATCTTTCCGCAAAATCTTCCATAAAGTGGATGGACACATATCCAATTCCTGTGCACGATGGCGGATAGACTGATTCGGGTCTTCCTCTACACTACGCTCTACAGCAGCAATGACTTCTTCTGTACGCACTGTACGACGTCTCTGTGGATGCGTATTATCATTTAGAGTAAACGTGGTGCGAAAACGTTTCATAGTTAATCAAATTAATTGCTCTGATGGACGATTATGTTGACCGTAAAATGGACGTAGTGCGCGATACGTATTTCGAACAGAACCATGATTTTCAAAATAAATTTGCACAATTTGGAAGCATTGTTCAGGCGTCAGTTTATTCATTCTATTCTAAACATAAATCACTTGACAGCTGACAAAATGACCGCTAGTTAAAAAAGTGTTACCAACTTAAAGTTTTATACCTCTATAAAAAAAGACCCTTTATAATGCATGTAATTGAAAAAAATCATTTTTTGAGGGCTAAGTTAGTGAAATTTTCATTTGTTAACTTTAAAGTTAATTAACAATGCGATAATAAATAAATAATTTAAAGTTACAAGTATTTCATCAAAGTATGAGTATTAAACTATAAATCCTGAAAATTTCATTAAGATAACTCCGGTTTGTTTACTATCAATTTTTTAATTAAAAAAATTATTGCTAAAATGAAAATTTTCAAAAACCGTTTCGGGGATTAATTGTTTATAGTGACCAAGTGGAAAATGGGGGGGTCCACTTCACGTGGTCTTGCTAAATACCTTTTCCTAGAACTCGAAAAATCTGTTTTTCCACATCTTAATTGTTAAATAAAAAAATTTACCCAAAAAAGAAAATGAGACATAAGATACTACATAATTATTATTATCATTCTGAGAGTTTCTACATAGTCAGAAGTCTACGAAAAATAAAATTTTCCAGATGTTAATTCCGCTGGTCTATTTGTAATTAATTTTATGTTTATCCTGAAGAAATTTGTATCTCCAAATAGATGGATACTATAAAACTATACCGTTAAAAGTCCGGCTCTTTGCATGTTGGAAGTAAGGAAAAATTCTTTGTACAGCCTTACCTTGCATGTAAGTCCGTGTTGGTTTAGTTTTAGAGCTAATGATTCAACGTTGTAAGAAGTCGACGCTGTTCTGCTGGAACTGGATTTAGTTAACTTAAATTTTTCAAGTCTTAACCTCTTATCTGTATAATCTTCTTCTTCTTGATAAGAACGCTTGTTCAATTGTTCTTCAATTGTTGAATATACAGCGTCCTGTAATAAAAACAATAAAATTAATTACTCACTAAGTTTACATTTTTACTTTGTTATATCTTTGGTTTGATACACAGAGCCAATATTCAAGATCTTCACATAAATTAAGGAAGTGATTCGCGTTTGATCTGTTCTCTATTTAAAAGAACAATATGCCACCGTAATGAACATCATCTTTGAATGTGAAGCTTCAACCTACTGGAAATACCTTAAAGGATCAATCAATCTGGAAGGTTTGTACCCAGAGGAGAAATTACTGAACAGGTTCCTAGACCTGATTAAGGAAACCAACTTGTATGCCTAGAACAGATATAATAGATAATACAATAAGCCGCTTCTCCACGCTGGCCTGCTATATCATATAATTAATCAATCAAATCAAATCAAATCAAATCATAAATAGATATTTTCTTTATTCATTAAAAAGTTTTGTGGTGAACTTGAATGAATGGCGTCAAAGTTAAAATACAATAAAGTAGCTCAGTCAAAAACACTAAATCTAAACATTTACATAAATATTAAAATGAAGTAACATTCACATACCATCCTACTATCAAATATGACACTTAAAACTCATTTAAAAATGCAAAGAACTCATTCTGCGTATATGGTTCAATATGAACCAATAAATCAAAAACCGTTTTCTTAAAACGTTTGAAATCCTCATTCAACTTCACTTCGATTCACTCCGATGCTGTGGGACATTATATCTTATATATCTCGTGGTAAAGCAGTGGTTAATTCATGCTTCTTAAACTTCTCCTTGTTTTTAAAGAGAAACAATAGGCATTCGTAAATAAAAATTGCTGGTTAAGTTAAGATACCTAGTTTTAAATTTTTCCCTGCAGGAATCCAAGTAATCAATGCCGGAAAGTATACGAACTGCTCTTTTCTGACTTTTAAAAGCCCTTTCTGATGCACTGCTCTCAGCCCAGAACATCACTGCATAGCGAAGAGTACATTTGAAAAATGAACAATTTTTAAGTTTTCCTTGGTCAAATATTTTGACATTACTCCCAAGGTATATGAAGCTGTGTTTATCTTATTGCATACCTTTGATATATATGTTTTGTCCAATTTAGATTACGATTAATATGGATTCCAAGGAATTTTGAATCTTTCTCTAGTGTGATGCTTTCGGTCCCAAACTCAACTGACTCAGGAAGTGTCCGATTGTTTTGCTTTGTTGAAAAACAAATGCGATGGGTATTTTCAGTGTTCAGTATTAATTTGTTCTCCCTAAACCATTTTTTAGTCTTGATAATAAGTTCATCAGTAATTTTCATGACATCTACTAATGAGATTCCAATGGTTAAGATATTTGTATCATCAGCAAAGTTTACAAGATAACACCTTTCACCCATAACTGTAGTTGCCAGGTCGTTAATATAAAAAATATACAGTAGTGGTTATATGATGTTTTGATAAAATATGTTTCATTTTTTCCGAAAGACCTTTTGTATAAGGCATACTGATATTCATTTTATTCTTTTCTTGATCTTTATTTTTTGGCTTTCTTGTTTTATTATAGAAAAAAATGTGTTCTTTATTTTATTATTTTGGATATAACTTTTTTTGGAAAGTGATTGTTTATGAGAGTTGTTTGTACCTTTTCTAGGGTTTCAATAGCTCAATCTGCTACACCTATTATCACAATATCGCGATCGCCCCCCCCCCCCCCAAGAGCTCAGGAAAATAGACCCAATTTTGCCTTTTAAACTATAGTTTATTCAAGAACTAGAGAGAGTAATAAATCATTTTTTACCCTTTTTTTCTTCGCAAACAACCTGCGTTCTTTAGTCTGGTGTCTTTGGCAAAATCTGTTAGACACATATATTTATTATAGGAATGGGTTAGGAATTTTATAATCAAAAATGCCGGTCCATAATAATGGACTATTTGGGTTGGATAACAATAGATATTTGGAAGTGTGAAATGTTAAAAAGGATTTTAATCCTTGTCATAGGCGTCGGAAGGAGGTTTATTTTATCACTAAGTATTTATGGTGTAGAATATTATTTCGGTAATAAACTTAAAATAAAAAGTTTTTATAATATTATTTTATTTCTTATGATTTTTTAATAATTCACATACATTAGAAAATATAGATAATTTTGGCATAAAAACCGTTTTAGGACATTCAGACTAAAACATAGCCTTTTTCTCTCAAAAAATTTAATTTAATAATTTTTATAATTTTAATACTTACGAAATACGCATTGTCAAAAATACAAAAAGTTAAACATATATATAAAAAAATAAATTCGTCCATACAATATTAAATTAATTTTTTTTTGTTGCTATCGGTCATTTTATTATTAATTAAAAACATTTTTAGGACATTTAACGTTTCAGTTTATTTATTTCTTAAACCATCTGCAGAATTAAAATTAAACACTAAAAAGGGATTCAAATCTAATTAATTTTTATATGTTACGGAAAATTTAAATAAAAAATTGTGTTTACGCTGGTAAACATTACGTATCTAATTCGTAATCAAAGTCAGTGAAGCTATCTTCGCTCAAATTAATTATAATTGTTTCCTCTATCTCATCGATCATGAGGTTGAGTTACCATATTTTCTTTTATTCTTTAATTACATGGATTTTCCTCAAATTTCTGCAGTAGCTTTATTCAAAAAAATCTTTCAAAAGTTCAGCTAAATTACTAATTTTATAAGTTGTGTTATTTTCAGCCACTCTACTTTTTAGAGTTTCGTGGTTCGATCTGATAAAGTAGTATTATTTGAAAGTCTAGTTTTAATTATGTCTAGTGATTCCCCTAATGGTACATTAGTATACAGACTTTCCACATCAAAGCTTATTAGTCTGTCGTCTGGCGTTCACGAAATGTGTGGAATTTTTAACATATGTATTTGTCTTACCTTCTAAAAGTTGTATGATTTTTAAGAGAAACTTCACCAGTGCATTTGCTGGGGATCCTTTGGAGCTCGTTATTGGCCTCAATGTTATGTTCGTTTTATGAATTTTTAGTAGTCCGTAAAGATGTGGTGGCTTACTGTAGTGTGGTGTGAGCGCCGATCGTAGGTTGTCAGGTATATTGTTTTGGTACTTCCTGAGTGCCCTGTAGATTTTTGACTCTATGAATTTTGTGGGGCCACGGGATCCCAACAAATGCACTAGCGAAGTTTCTCTTAAAAATCATATAACCTTTAGAAGGTAAGACTAACACATATGTTAAAAATTCTACACCTTTCGTGAACATTATTAGTAGCATCAATTTAGAGCCAGACGACAGACTAATTAGCTTTGATGTGGAAAGTCTGTATACTAATGTACCATTAGGGGAATTACTAGACATAATCAAAACTAGACTTTCAAATGATACTACTTTATCAGATTGAACCACGTTACCACTGGACGGGGTGATGGAGCTTTTGGAGTGTTCCCTGAGTAGTGCTTACTTTCAAGTAAAGGACAAGTTCTACGCTCAGGACGACGGGATTCCGATGGGTTCTTCACCAATATATATATATATATATATATATATATATATATATATATATATATACATATATATATATATATATATATATATATATATATATATATATATATATATATATATATATATATATATATGTATATATATGGAATGGTTCGAAACTCATGCCATAGAAACGGCAACAGTAAAACCGAAAGTTTGGTTGAGATATGTCGATGATACTTTCATTGTATGGAAGGGCAATGATCAAGAACTTAATGATTTCCTGAAACATTTGAATACCATTCGACCTACAATTAAGTTTACCATAGAAAGAGAGGTAAATGATCAATTGACTTTCCTAGATGTCATGGTGAATCGGTCAAACGAAACTATTAAAACTTCAGTATACAGAAAGCCAACACATACGGGACAATATCTTAAGCATAGTTCTAAGCATTCTGTTGTAACAAAACGAGGAATTATACGCAACCTCTATAATCGCGCTATATCTATATGCAATGATTCCGAATCATTGGAAAAAGAGGTAGCAAATATTAAATCCGATTTACAACAGAATGGTTATCCCTTAAAACTAATTGACGATGTTATAAATAATTTTAGAACAATGAACACTGGACAGCAAGAAACACATTCCTTCTTCACAATTCCGTACATTAAGGGAACGTCGGAGAAAATAAGATGAATTGCCAGTAGTTATAATATAAAAACAGCCTTTAAATCAAGAAATACTCTTAGAGCTCATTTAACAAAAACAAAACCTAAAACTACCGATAAGAAAGAATGTATTTACAAAGTTCCGTGTGAGTGTGGCGAAATGTATATTGGAAAAACCAAATGACCACTAGAAGTTAAAATTAAGGAACATAAAACTTATACAGAAGAAGGGGAAACGTCCAGATTAGGTATTGCGGAACACGCCTGGGATAAACAACACCTTATAAAATGGTCTGAGGCTGCCGCAATATACATGGAACCCAATATGAAAAAAAGAAAATTTATAGAAGCAGTATACATTAAAAACAATAATGGAATCTTCAGTAAACCGAGTGTTGAGATATCTAATCTTTGGCAACCACTACTTTGTAACATCAAATCATTGTGGTGTGTACAGTGAAGCGAAACTTTGCGCTTCAATGGACACAGTTTCTATGCAAGCTCGTAGTCCTAAGACAAGACATTCAGTTTATACTTGATAACGATTAGAGATACAACCTAATCGAAACATCGTAAAAATAAAAATAAAAACAAGTCCGACCACATTTTAGTCAATCTTCAACATTGTCTACAACCTTCAATCAAACATATCATTTTTTTGGTACTTACTGAGTTGTTTTTTGATGTATCCATTTTAGTATAACACTAAAGTAACTTTAGGCACAAAAAGCAAATAGTTATTGTTATAATTTGTAAGCGTTCATAACTAGGAATGCTAGAAATTGGACCAAACCACTGCTTATATCATGATCAAATAGATATGCGTAATTCCCCTTAAAGTTATTTTATTCATATTTACAATATTTCGGCGAATAATAAAATACGTCATTTTTTAAAAAAATCAAAAGATAACTATTTAATCTATATTATTTTCCAAAATAAGTCGTTTACTGTCGATACACGGGATAATTCCTAATGAGACCCGTTACTTTTTACTTCTGATAATTTATAGTTTTGATGAAATCTCAAGACGATTGTTTTTGAAAATGTTCTAAATAAAGAACGAAACGTCAGAGCGATGAAAACTATTTTTTTAAATATGAACCTAATCCTAAAAAAATTATTATATATGATATATATATATATATATATATATATATATATATATATATATATATATATATATATATATATATATATATATATATTAGGACGAAACAGCGCTGTCGTAATCTGTCGCAACCTGAGTTTTTCCATATTTTGGAGTGCTCCGCACTTTTTAACACGAGAAGCATGTAGATTGACAAATTACACGGACAAAAACTTATCTATTTATATATATATATATATATATATATATATATATATATATATATATATATATATATATATATATATATATATATATATATATATATATCAGTAAGTTAAACTGCTATCAAATTTTAATCAAATTCTGATGACTTTAATAAAATTAAATTTACCTCATCAGGATTTGGACCATCTGCTTTAGTTGTTCTAGTATACAGTAAAAGATATAGCACTGCATGAAGAAGACAAAAAAAAACCAAGCTTGTTTGTTAACAGTATTTTATACAATTAAAAATTGTAGAATTTCCAAATGAATGTCAGACAAATAAGTTTTACATCGTGAAATTTTTTAAAAAATAGTTTTTTACTGATCTTGAACTAGCTGCTTCCTGCAGGCACCCATAAATATCCAACTATTTTAATCTACTCCTCAATTAACATAATTTACATTGTATGAAACACAAACTATAACAAGAGTAAAAATACATGTTGAAATTACATTTTTTTAATTAAAAATTGTTTTTTTCAGGTAAAAACTAATCTATTTATATACAATAGAAAAGATATTTTGATACAAAAAACATTTTAGTGGCACTTTTATTAAACTAAAATGTCAATAATAACATCTTCTAAATTAACTCATAATAAGTAAAATATGAGTCGATATGTATAAACTATTGATAAAATGATATATTTACAAACAATTCCTAAACAGTAACTAACATTTGACTAAATATGTGAATTTTATTTACAATTTTTTTGGTAAATATCTATTTAATTTCCTAAAAGCTTTGGTAAGTACTAACAAATATAAAAATATCTTAATATTACCAAACTTTCTTTCCATGAAGAATCATATTCCATCTGTACTGTGACTTCTTTTAATGTTCAGATACAGAGGTAACACATTAATTTTAAGATATGATTTTCCGGTAGCTGATGATAATAATTATGGTTTGTATTTACAGATATTTCTCGCGATGATATATTTTTTAATGTTTTTCAATTTTTCTGCAATTAGGTTATTTCTGAACGAATATGGGCATTTCACCTTGAAAACTGCATCGTCTTCAACTAATTCATCTCGACTCACTCTCATAATTCACGATTGTATAACATAATACCAATTTTCCTGACATTCAAATTTAATTCTTTAAAAAAAAATTATGGCATTTTTTCTATAGGTTCTTCCCCACTAATGATACAACAAAGATTGTAGAAATCTAAAATAGAATTAAATTGTATTATTTATAGCAACTTTATCAAATAGGATATGGACAAATATGAATTAAATACATATAATAAAGTAAGTATTGTATGCCAGTAGCATAGAAAACAACAAAAAAGTTTTACGTTAAATAATTTCTAAATAAATACTTCATCAGTTTTATAGAAATTTGTCTAGTATCAACTTTTGCAATTTTCTTTATTTCCATCATTAGTGGCACTTCTTTGTTCAAAATATTGAATTTTGCCAGATGAGTTGACAAAATCATCAAATAAAATACTGTCTTCAATAATGAATAAATTATCTCACCCTGCTGTGGAATCTGGTTGCAGCAATCAAATTAATTCTACAGTATCGAGCTTTATTTAATTTTTTCTTCACTTAGTCCTTCCTGGCTCATGTTCACCTCAACAATAGCAACATAGGGCTTTTGGGATATATTTCTTCAGTCATTTTTACTGCCTTTTGCAACAGGTATTTTGTAATGTTCAATTAGTGTCACAGTAGCAATGTTGTGATATGTTATCCCTCTTGGACAAACACACGTTGCAATTTCAAGATCTCCAGATCTGCTTAATGAAATCTGTAATAAAAAATGTATAATACAAAATTAATAACGTTGAACAAAGATTTATAATTTACTTCAATGCTGTATGATTTTTCCTTAGGATTTGTTTAATAACCTTAAATTGTTTTTTTTATGTGATTAGACTTAATGCATTTTTGCCCATCATAATGACTTTATTATCGTTTCAAAAAAATTCGTTGATGCTATAAATCTTTAACACATACTTGGAAGCTCTATTTTAATAAAAAAAAACTGGAAATAATATAAAAACAATATCCAATATTACAATATTGACAATAGTAACAACAAAAATATAACTCATTATTTTTTGATTGTAAGATTATAAGTACTTTAACAGTATTTTGTGAATAAATTCCGTAAAATCTGAGAACTAAACAAATTTTTCAAATTGACCACCCTTATATGCAAATTAATAATATACAAGAAATTAAAAACTCTCATCCCCATTTATCTATTATCGATTGGTTTGGAAAGACCATTTTGTAAACATATTTCTTGACATTTCCTGTTTGACTGTTTCAAGACAGTGACAAACTTATCATCTATTACAAACTGTTGTAAACGAGACCGCCCCCGTGTCGAAGCAATCGGTTCGTCACAATCTAATTTCTTGACCCTAAAATAGGTGTTTCGTCCTAGCTACCGACTCATCAGTGTGTCCGTCGGAGCTTTCCCCAGACACCTTTGATACACTTTCTACATCTGCATACTCATATTTAAACCTTTCTGCGTCGGAACCTATAAACCAGATTCTGAGTGTGCCGCCATCTGCGACAAAACGCAACGAAGATGCAAGATCCTCTTCACGAAATTTTATTTCAATTTATTTTTGTAGAATCTTAAATCTAGAGAAATTATTCCCATTTGAAATATGTAAAGCAATATTTCATTCATAATTCAGTAGTGACTTCTGCGCTAAAAATCTTGAACTAAGTCGACTTCCGGTATCCTAACAGAAACGTTCTACATCGATTATCAAGTCGAATGTCTTTTTCTGTTGAGTGCAAATCAAAAGAACACCAATGTTAGCTTTTTCAGATCATTTCAAATACATTTTTTGAATAGATCATTGACCGACCCGGGAATTATGATTTTTTAGTTTTTACTCGTTTTTTTATATACATTGAAATTTTTTAAATAAATGTCTGTTGGTTGTGATTTTTTAGATGGAACAGTATTTTTAAAAATACAAGGCTACATTTCAGTAAAACTGGTGAAATATTGATTCGATTTTAAATGATTTTAAAAAATTACAACATTTTCTGACGGCTAGAAACTTGTGTTCAATCAAGTAATCGAAAATGCTGTTTTTTTTTTCTGTGCATATTATGTAAGCCTAACCTTCATTATGCTTTTTGTAAGCATTTTTTGAATTTTAGGTAGGAATTCTTTTTAGCACTTTGAAACTTGGCGTATAAAAATGTCGAATTTTTGGTCAAAATAGTAGGTTAATATGGTACAAGTGACCTTAAAAAATGCCCTCTTAAGGCAAAACATGAACTAGTTTACATACTTTCTGGGGCACCCTCACGATTTCGTCGCTGTCAAGTGTAGATGCTCAAAAATGGATTGGTTGAATGAAACTATTATTTGATTTTTGACAATATGCCCATACATCTCAATATTTTGGAATCCTTGATACGAAAACTATAAATAATTCTCTATACAGTCGAGGAGTGAAAATAACCTAATTTTTTGACGAGTAAACAAGTTGTGACGATTTATATTTTTAAGAATAAAGTTTTTTTTTTGTTTTTGCCGTCTGGAAAAATGTATAAATTGAAAAATTTCTCCACTTAAATGTTTTCCTAATCTTTGCATTGTTCAGTAAATTAAATCAGCTGTTTACATACTTCCCAATTACCACTTCAATTCGGTTCCATTTCTAACGTTTATAATACATTTTTAATTCGATGTATTCAATTTAAATTATAAAAATTAAACGGTTAAGTTGATATTTTGCACCCGATACAAACTTTAGTCACAAATGTTTATAACATGAATTTCAAGTGGGACTGGAACGATATTTTAGAATTAAGTTGATTGATATGTGATATTGAAGAGACGACAAACATGTGTCGACTGACCGCTCTATGAATATAAAAAATATATTGAAATGAAAAAGTAATAAAAATAATAACAGTAATGTATATGCAGATCGGTGAAACTATAGCTGCAATGGAAGCAGAACAAACATACAACTACCTAGGAATGAGACAGGCTAAACGAATTGACTATCGTACTGTGACAGCATTTGATCAGAGACTCCTGCAAATGATATATTATGGTAGCGCTAGCCATTCCATCTATAATCATCCTGCTGCCCCATATTAATTTGTAGCTATTTTAATAACCCTATAATTAGATTTTACAGTAATAAAAACACTCTGGACGTTTATCTTCTCTCTTGCAGCTTTAGTTCCAAACAGCTACGGTTATTTAAGCTTACCAAAACAATAACTCAGAACTTCAGTACTCAGACAAGACTGCGCTGATCAGATGACATTTCTTGTTTACAGCTCCCATAACTGCGCACCCGCAAGTTAATTCTCGTGAAGGTTTTTTAATTAAATTAAATAAAACAGGTTTCTCAAAATACTTAGTCTATTAACAAAAATAATAGAAAAACGAATTATTTACAGTGAGAATCAACATAATTACTCTTATTGGCCGGTGTATTAACCAAAAATATAAAACCCAATTTTGAAAAAACACGTATAAGTAGCTTAACAGAGAAAGAATAAAACGCGAAAAACAACTATTTTTATTACCTAATTAAACGATATTCCCTTGACTTCCCAAATTAAATGAACAACTAAACAAAACAAAGAAAACCTTTATTCCCGCCGAATATATACGTCACGTAATTTATTACGCTACTGGTTTTGAAAGACGGTACTAACTCTAACGATCTCCAAACTGGAACTGAAGTTTAATATTCCTTAAAAGAGCGTTCTCGTATCTTACCCCGTCGACACCCCTCTGTTTCCCTTTTGTACCCATATTAACCCATGGAACCCTGGAAACATCAATTTGAGTCTCGAAATGTAGAGGGCGTTAGCCATTCTATACCGAATACTTAATTCCCGAATTGGCGTCTGAGTATCTTAATCGTAATTTTTATATAAACAGAGTTAATCAAACTACTCTATTTCTTTCTATAACTGGAGGAATAAGATAAGATAGCATCTGTGAAAAAATCTGAGTGTCCTTTTAGTTATATTACTGGTATTTAAATCATTCTTTCTTGCAATCAGGAAAAACAGTCGCTATATTAATTCCTTTCACAGGTCAAATGTTCTATTACAGTATAATGAGTTTATTTGATTATTCTTTTGTTTCCTAATAATGGGAAAATCGTTCAATATTTTAATACATTTTAACGGTATTTGCATATACTATATGTTGAAAACTATTCTCTTCGGTTTTATTTACATAACCAGGGTAGCATTATTTCGACAAATTTATAGGCAAATCTTCGAGATGGTCTTTTACTGTATGTCTTCATAAATTGACTGAGTTTATAGATTTTTAAGAAAATATTTAAACGACAAAGATAATAAAAGTTAAGCTCGATAACTGATTTATTTTTCCTTTAGCCTTTCTTGGATAGTGATAAAAAATATGCACTACCCTGTTCCCACGGGAAACCTATTCACAGAGTGATTATTTAATTATTCATTTTAACAGAATATAGTTCACATTGAACAGTGTAGAATAATTAATATTTGTTCCATTACAGTACTATGAAGGCCGAATTGACAACCGAATTTGTCAGGAGGGTAAGGCGGGTATTACGAACTAGTCTAAATCAGAAATTTGTTTAGGGTACTCAACACGTACGCATGCTCTGCACTTAGGCACTCTTTTGGAATTGTAAAACGGAACAGGACGGACATGGAAAACCTGCAAAGGAAAATAAGAATACTCTTAAAAAAAGCACACAAATACCACCCTCGAAGTGATCGATCAACAAATAACAAATTTAGGTTTTTATTTCCACACTATATCGAGCAATATGCGAGGCTGACGATTCAACGCCGCTACAGCTGAGAGAATGGGATATTGCTTCTCACCACCAAACAGACCAAGGGAAGTTACAAGCCTGGCTACAGAAGCCACTTTACGGACGGCATCCAAATGAGGTCAATCAGAAGAATGTCGACAATTCAGCGTCGAACTACTGGTTGATTTCAGGACAGATGTTTCCGGAAATGGAGGGTTTCTTGTTAGCTATCCAAAACCAGGTTATTTCAACGAAGAACAATCGAAAGTTCATTATCAGAGATCCCTCAATACCAAACGACCAATGTAGATATGGCTGTCGAACATCAGAAACAATCCAGCACATAACTAGAGAATGCTAAGCGTTTGCCGTAACCGAGTATAAGGAAAGACACGACTCAGCCTTTAAGATACTCCATCAAGGGTTAGCAAATAAGTTAAAAAGTGCCTTACTACAAATACAACTCGGAGCTTATTCTTGAAAATAATGAGTTTAAGCTATATTGGGACCGAACGGTTCTTAGAGATCAGACAGTTGCTCATAATAGACCAGACATTATACTAACAGATAAAATCTCTTAGCGAACTACACTGATTGACATTGCTATATCTAACAATAATCCAAGACCAAAATACAATGAGAAGATCACCAAATACAGAGATCTGGAGGTGCAAATTCAAAGAAAATGGGCAATGAACAGTGTTAACACGATTCCCATAACTTTATCAACAATTGAAGTGATATCAAAGAACCTCCTGCAGAACATCAAGGGACTGGGCCTTAGTGAACATCTGTATAAACCGATTTAGAAAACAATTCTCCTTGCAATTGCGCTGACCGTCCGGAAGATTGTAGGAAGTACAGCAGACCATGTCATCTAGGATCCGATAACATGGAAAGGGTCCCCACCGAGCTTCATACTTTTGGTGTCTTTGTATACCTGATATGAGTGAATAACCCCTGTAGGGAGTGCGAAGCAGTTTGGTTTGTGAATCTGGATGAATATATTATAAAACAGCAAAGCCATTTTACAGTGTAATTATCTTTGTAATGCACAATGAAAATATATACTTAAAAAATTAGAATAATGTAACAATCACTAAATTCTAAATTAAAACTGAATAGAGCCTACATTTACCAAATGAGATATAGTATTTGACTTAAACAATCGCAGAAAATATCTAAATTCACAAAGGATTTGTTATCCAAGTATAAAATACAATAAAGAGAGGAATTCAAGCAAGCGCTTGTTCTTATTTTTGGACAATAGAATAATTTGTGATTCCTATTCACAATAAACTATGGACCTATCAGCACAATTAATACTATTCCTAAAATCTTCCAAAAGCTGGTTAATGTCTTTCCCATATCTATTTATAAGTCCATCATTAAGGAGCAGTTTGGTTGGCAGGAACATTAGGGTGAAACTGGTCTTTTATGTGAGCGGTTTTTCTGGTCCCTTGGAGGGCGGACACGAAGTCAACTCGGTTTATACTGATTTCTCGAAGGCCTTTGATAGAGTGCCTCATGGGATTCTGCTGAATAAGCTTCGGGGGCTGGTTATCTCTTGTCCACTGTTTGATTGGATTGAGACCTACCTGAGTAATCGTCGTTATGTAGTGCGAGTGAATGATTTTGTATCTTCTGAGATATCAGTGTCTTCAGGGGTCCCTCAGGGATCCCACATCGGTCCATTATTGTTCAACTTATTCATTAATGATGTATCCATCTCCTTTAAGTCAAGTAAGTTCTTACTTTTTGCGGATGACATGAAGGTGTAGGTCACCGACAGTTAAAGTAACTGCTTGGAGCTACAGGGGGACCTTGATAAATTTGTTTCTTGGTGCAAAGTGAATGGGATGAGTTTGAATATTCCTAAGTGTAAATTTATTAAGTTTTCTAAATCGCGTTATCCACTGGACTTTTACTATCACTTGGATGGTAGGCCGTTGACCTCCGTTGATTCTGTGCAGGATCTGGGCGTCTTTTTTGATTCTACCCTTTCATTCGTTCCCCACATCGCTGATATTGTTTGTAAGTCCCTCAGGAAGTTAGGTTTAATTAAACGTCATGCTAAGGAGCTTTCCACTGTGAAGTCCCATAAAATACTCTATTGCTCGATGGTTCGAACACACCTTGAGCATGCTTCTTGTATTTGGAACTCTCACTATGAATCACATGTTTACCGGCTCGAACAAGGTTTCTCAGATATATTAATATGAAATTCAACGGGGGTGCCGATCTTGATTATGCAGCTTTGTGCTTCGAGTTGAATTTGTTCCCCCTTGCTAACAGAAGAAAAGGTAGAAACTTAAAACTTCTCTTTAAAATTACAAAGAGTATGACTGATTGTCCGCGGCTGTTGCCGGATGTTGGTCTGAGGATCTCTCCCAGGGTACCTATTCTCGTTCTTGAGAGAACTATCATCTTGATGGAAAGTGGGCGTGGTTTTCACGAAAAAGTATGAAACCGTATTCTCGTAATTTCAAGCGATGGTCACATCCATCAAATCTTGAGAGAACTTGTTCTACTAGTCCGAACCAAGAGAACGGCGGGATTTTGAGAGAACGATACTGTCATTCCTGTCATTATGCGGTATTTTTAGGTTATAAAAGTTCAAGAAAATTCATGATTGTTTTGAAAATATTGTAAATTTTATAAAATATTTTTGTTCGCAAATATACATATATAAAATGGATATTGAGGAAGTAATTTTGAACCACGATGGACCTGAGGATGTCAGATTAACGGAAAAGCAAATGGCAAATTATAATCGTCGATTTGTACCACGGTTGCGTCGATTTGGAGATTTAAATGATTCAGAATTCACGAAGCTGTTTAGGTAAGTATCTATTATATAAATATTTGTGGAACTTGGCGGACTCTACTTCATTTAATTTATTTTACTGGCTTGGTAAAGATCGAAGAAGATATCTTGTACTAAAAATAATCCAATTTCTAGAATTCTCAGGGCTTGAAAGGAGGCAACATCATCTTTGCCAGAAGTCATGGTAACTATAAAGTTAGCATATGCAAGAGTAGCAAGTCATTAATGATTTTTTTACTTGATTGGATTATACATATTTGTAATATATTACCTGCTTTAGTTACTCTTAAAAAATTTGGAGAATGTTAAGATAATATTAATTTTTCTTTTTAGATTTAGGTACCCATATTAATATAATTTTATTAAAATATAAATATTTGTAGGTTCTTGGATTTTTTGCGACTAGCAGCTACCAAAAAATAACTGGGTTGAATATATTTCTGGAGTGAGTCGCTCAAGTGTCAGTTGGAGTATTGTAGAAGAAAAACCGAGATGCTTTAAATAGAGACGATGCTATTTCAGAGTGGATCTAATTGCTACAAAATTTAAATGAATTATGAGCTTGTCCAATTGGGTAATTTTCTATTAAATTGTAAATTATATACAGCTAGCAGTAATATGTATTTTGTAAACTTAAAATTTAAATGCAATTTGTTTTTTTTTTTAATAAGAATTAAAACTGGTGTTAAATAGGTAATATGTAAGATAATTTTGAAATATGCGAGATTTTTATAATGTTTTAGGTTTTATACTAAACATAATTTCCTTGGTATTTTAGGGTACATTGAAGGCACTCATGTTGCAATTACAAGATCAGTAACAGATGACCTAGAATTTGTGATGAGACTTTATAAATCATGAATATAAATGCTAAATTTCTTAGTAGTACCCATGATTCTTATATTTGGAATGAATCTAACATTTCCAATATAATGGAAATGATCTATAGAAGAAACCCATATTCATTTTTCCTCATTGGAGATTCAGGTAAATTAATTGTACAGTAAACTGATAATTTGTTATTAATTTAGAATATGTTTAAATATATAAAGGAAAGTGAGCCAAGTTAAATTTTTTCAGGATTTCTTTTAAGGTCATAGCCTTTGGAAGATATTTCACAACTGAGGACACCAGAGGAAAGATTTAATAGATATCTGTTCATTATGGAGTACCGTTGAAAGATGTGGTGTCTTGAAGAATAAATTTAGATGTTTTTCAAAAGATAGATAGATAATAATTTTTTAATATGGGAATATAAATATTTCAAGTATGCAGAATGTATTTTATTGATGAAATAAATTTTTACACATTTCATTTTGTTTTTTTACTTTGTATATTCATTCCCTGATATTTATGGGGAGTATAAAAAATAGCATTTTTACAAAAATATGGGAAATCTTTCTTTTCCCAACCCAGTAGAAAATAAACTAAATTTGTATTTTAGGAAATGAAAATGTTAATTTTATTTCGCATGATATCCTTTACATCTTTGTAGGTGAACTAATTTCACGCATAACGGCTATTTTACCAGTAAAATATTTCCATTTGTTTTTTTACATATTTATTTTTTTTTCTATAAAATTCGCTTTCTAATTCTTTTCTCTCATTAATAGGTTAAAAATATTAATTATTATATTAATTTTAAATTCGAACATTTGCTTGCTAAATAGAGTTATGACCATATTCACATTCTTTTTTAGGGTTAAATGCACACTTTATATGGTTACATACACTATTGACGCTTGGCAACATAGCTTACTAGATTTTGTTTCCGATCTCCCATCACATCCCACGAGAATACGGTAATACACGATCGAGAGAATAACCGTAGGATGGGATTGTCCCTATTCTCTCAAGAGAATGATCACTTCCTATGAAGAACCAGAATAGCTACCCAGGAGTACTCGTACTTCCCATGTATTTCACCGGCCTTTTCACAGAACAAATGATGCAAGCTATTCTTTTATACCAAGGACTGGATATACTAATTGGCTGGATGACTTGAATTTCTTTGATATGTCCTTAAATCATTTTAAATGAAGACTGAAGGAATTGATTTTCGACTGTTGTTCTATGTTTTTACTGCAGATTGACAGATGTACACTTTTCTTTTTTTTTTTCCTTTGTAAACACTCTTTTGTTATACTATTATTGATATCACATTGTTATATTTCACTCTAGCTCTGTAATTAATTACTGTAAAATGGACAGTGTTGTCCGTCGGTAAATAAATAAATAAACAACATTTTTCATATTATTTTTGCATGACTTTTTAAATGCGTCTTAACTTCGATTTCTTTAAAAAGAATAATACTGGTATTAAAAATTTTGCGTTTTATCACAAGAAAATTCATTTATTGTTTTTATTTAAACCTTCTTATCATTTTATTTGCACAAAACGTTTATCACATGTAAATATTATAATCAAGAAAAAACGTCGTTAAAGTAGTTTGCTCTGAGAAAACTTATCTCTTGATATTTATTACCTTTCCAGGAAAATAAATAAAACAATTTTACTACATAGGATGAGTCATTAAGAGACTAGGTATCGTTTGCTTTTAATATTATTTTTTGTTGTTAAAAAAGGAGAAATGGGTACATTGTGACACAGTTGAGGACTTCGGAAATCCTTTGAACTACATTAATATATTCGCCGAGACTAAATAAACCTGGCTAGACCAAGAGCATGTAAAAAAAATGTGAACAGATGCAAGAAATATATCAAGTTCGTTATTCTATGAGTTTCGTGGCTACAGACGCTAGTGACACTATATTATGTGCCCTTGTCAAGTTGTATATCTACACTCATAGAAAAAATTATTGAATATTGTAATGTTCTTTACCTTTGGTAAAGGCTCTTTTAGCTATTTGGTTATGCACAATGTTTAACGATGCTATTTATTTGATATACCGAGTAAAAGTGTATCTTACAAAAATGGAAACACTTATACCAAATACCATAAGGGAGAATCAATATAGATAAAATATTTAATTGCCACTCCTTAGGGGTTAAAACCGTTTATATATTCCATATTCTCAAAGGAATATAGCCAAATAAACTCCGAGACTATCATAAACTGTCGCATAAGCTTGAGACTTGAATATAAGGTCCGTAAGTGTCCACATTATGTTGCGATATCAATCAAGAAAATATTTTGTTTAAAAGTCATCAATCACGGGGTCACTTTAATAATATACCAATGCAAATCACACTCTATCAATTACCGCATTATTCCATCGTTGTACACTGTCACCATACATAAAAATTTGGTAAATTATTATCCATTCATAATTTTAAATTACCTCTATACGCTTGTAAGTAAAATTATTAATTAATTATTTAATTTGCCAAATATTCAGAAAAAGGTGACGCTGAAACGTATTGATAAAAAAAATGTGTTAATTTGTCTATTGCGAATGTATCCAATTTAACTATATCGCCAAGAAAGAAAGTTGTTAAAAATATTATTATTTTAAGTTAAAAATTATTCTCAAAGGAATGCACAAGGCGGCGATACGTGATAAAGAGAATTAGATACTATATCCGTTATAGTAAACAAGGGTAAGATAAGATGATTTATCTAAATAAATCAGGTGGCTCTAGTAATCTCTTTTCCTTTTAGGGGGCTTCTCCGGCTAGCTCCAAAAGAGGCGGTGAGTGGTCGGGGTAGATTTATTTCTTTAGCGTCACCAGCTTTGGGGCCCTGATAGTTAATATCGAGACCGGTCTAACTTAAAACAAAATAGGAAACGAATTTGAAGTCAATAAAACACCCAACAAAATTTAAAGACAAGTATCTATATATTACATTTTACTCGCAGTGAAAATTAAACTAACTCTTGAGAGTGGCTTAGCGGTTTTCTGTTTAAAATGAAGATGCCTGGGATGGCCAGCTGTTCAACCAGGCGGTTTTTGAGAGTTTAAATTACAATGATTAATTTCCAAAAAAAAAAACATTATTTTCGGCTGTGATAATAAATATAAAGTGATATGATGTTAGTAAATAAATATATGAATAATGTGAAAATACTGAGTACACTCTTATCGTGGAAATAGGTATGTTTGCCAGAGTTTGCAAGGATGCTCCTTACATAAAGATATTAGCTAGTATGGTTCCATGATTTAATTAACTGTACAGTTACACAAAACCTGAATACCAGAGGCTTCAGTCTAGACGTTGAAGTAACCCTTGGTATGCTCTGGATCACTCGATACTAGGATGTGGTCTGGTATGTACAGCATACGACGCAAGCGCCGTAGGGGAATCAGCAAAAAAGCTCGATGATAACGAGAAAAATAGGCGTAAGAAAGAAGGGAGAAAAATCGGTCTGTAACAAAAACGTGGACTTAGAACAGATGCTCTTTTTAGGTTACGAGTGAAGCAGGTTCGTTAAATCATATTCCTTTTCTAAACATATTCACAACTATTATTATCTCTACGGATCAACTTCGTTCACGGCAGCGGAACATCGGTCAGTGGATATTTCTCGCGCAGTCATCGGTCAAATGCTTAGCGCAGGGGTATCGGGTCGGCGGTATCTACTTATTATCGGGATATCTCTGCTCTCTCAACTGATCAACGGTTTGACTGCCTGAAGGTCAAAACATCCACTCGGTGGTCGGTTCTCGGGCGCCACCCTTGGGATTCATGTGGTCGAGGGTCCACTTATGCACCGGGCAGCTTGTTATAGTGGAGAAACGGCTAGCCAGGGGTCAATTATGCGTATTAGTGCTGGCTGCCGGCTGCCAATTGTTATATGTAATGTTAAAAATGGGACTAGGTAATAAAACAAACGGTTATAAGACATCCTGTATCCTGTATTCCATTCTTTTATACAAAGACCTGGCATAAAACTAACTTACAATCTAAGGTGGACAATAATATAAACAAATAAAACGGTCTGGAGGGCAAGAGTATGTTTTGAGAGCTGTTCACGGTAGCTCATACTGTTCGGTTGCGCTGAAGACAGTAACCCGGCGGTATCATTCACGACGATATTCACGTACCTCGTTCTATACGGTTGCGACGCTATTCACGACGGCTTGTACGCAAATTATCGCGCCTCGTATCTAAAATCCGCGTTCACGGTTCACGGCGCTTCGTATTAAAATTTGACCGACAGCGGTATACACGGTATGTACCAATAACTCGGCATCGTTCGGCGATAGCGGCGTCTCTACACGGCGGCGATCTCTACACGCGGCGGCGGCGATAAGCGTCGGGGCGGCAGTTGTTTAGCGCCCTTGTCAACGGACATCGGAGGGCACCTGGTGGTAAAACACATTCCTGGTCACTGCGGAAACAAAGATAATATTGAAGGCATTTAGTGCGTGTGTGTATCGGTGACTGTAGGAAGGAACGACAGGAACTGACGCTGCCCGTTCTTATAAGGGTCCTCGACAGCGTCAGCAGGATGGAACGACATTGCCCGTTCTTATAAGGGTCCTCGGCAGTGACGGTAGGATGACACAACATTGCCCGTTCTTATAAGGGTCCTCGGCAATGCTGGCCATTAGAGGGGTAGGACGCAAGGAAGGAAGTGTATGGTAAAACACCATATACACACAAGCCTAGCCTCACCTACATTGCTAGACCAGGAAGGAGCGGTCCGGCAGACGACCCAGTTCAGTCCGTTTGGACTGTTGACCTGGGTGGAGAACGTGTAGTTCTCCGAAAAATAATGGTCTGCTCAGGCTTAAATAGACGGCCCGAGCTCCCACTACGCTGACGTGCGACGGCGTGCGGTGATCGCGCATACAATACTGCTGTATGCGGCGCGCGATTACTATGGTCGGACGCTCTGAAAATCTCGGAAAATTATATTTCCCGGCATAGCGCGGTGAATCTAATTATATTCCGGTAATATTAAAACTTTAAACAATCTTTTCCCGCAAGAATCAGATTTTTCGGATGTTAAATAAATAAATTAAATGCCGGTGGACATACTCATGCCCAAAAATATAGTAACTTCGTTACAATGGTAATCATTAAAATAAATATTTACCATTGGTGTTGGATGGCTTTTTTGTGATGAAGTAGAAAAAAAGATGGAAAAACTGGATATATGGTTTATTGTCAAAACTGACCAAATTAACATCAGCAAACACTTTAAAAGTATACACAGTAACGTTGTACTCTAAACTTTGGTCTAGAACCCGAATTATCAATTTTAAAGCTAGCAAAAATGCTATACGACTTTTCGAGGTGCAATTCTGCAACAAGACAGTATGGTTCTTCTCAATCTATTATTTTTTTCTTCTCCCCAGGAAAATGTCTAACGAAATGGCAGGAAAAGATACAGGGATCTTTAATTCAACACCATGACAAGTGGCAAGTCTTCAAAACAATGGAAAAAAGATTAGAAAAAGAAATTATGCAACTTACTAAGGAGATTGTAGTATGTTAAAAAATTTATACCGGTTAAAAAGAGCATTATTGAGGTAAAAATCTCTTGCAAGATAGCTCGAGTCAATTCTAACCTTAAAGTTTGTTGTTGTTTGCAATCAATGTGATTTCTTTCGTATTTCGCTTAATAACAATCCTAATAATTGCAAAATAACTAGCACGGGGGCAGATTAAAGTGCCTAGAAGATTTATGGAAGATCCATCAGGATCCAGAGAGCTTTCACTCAAAAAATTTGTCCAACCTGAAGCCAAATGTTTTCCTGCCCACTTGAGATCTCTAGATGAAGGTAACAATAATTTATTTAATATGGTCAGGGTTATAGGAAGTAGTAAAGTATGTTCTTTTAATCGACCGCAAAAACAATTTAAGGCGGCATTTTTCAAGGTCATTTGCGTCATAATAAGCTATTATTTTGACCCAAAAGTCGTCATTTTTAATACGTTGAAATTCAACGAGGGAAAACGATTCTTACCTAAACTTTCAAAAAATGCTTAGGAAAGGCATAATGAAGGGGAGAGTTACATAATATGCATAGAAAAAAACTTAAAAATAGCATTCTTTATTACTTGAGTACACACAAGTTTCCAGCCGTCAGAAAATGCATGTTTTTTTAATATCATTTAAAATCTAGCCAACATTTCACAAATTTTATTGAAGTCTCCCCTTGTATTTTTACAAACACTTTCTGTCTAAAAAATCAAAACCAATGGATATTTATTTTAAAAAAGTCAACTTATATAAAAAAAAAAACTAGTAAAAAGTAACAAATCATAATTCCCGGGTTGGCCCTAGGTCTTTTCAAAAACCGTAATTGATGTGATCTGAACAGTCTGACATTGGTGTTCTTTTTTTTTTATCTGCACTCAACAGAAGAAGACATTCAACTACCAACTAATAATCGGCGTAGAACGTTACTGTTAGGATACCGGAAGTTGATTTAGTTCGGCCTTGTTGGCGCAGCAGTCACTGCCAAATTATGAATGGAAATATTTCAAATGGGAATGATTTCTCTAGATTAGGATTCTACAAAAATAAATTAAAACAAAATGTCATAAAAACAGATCTTGCATCTTCGTTACCTTTGTGGTAATGCATAAGTATGTCACTGTCTTTAACAGATACGGAAAGGAAAAGTCAAAAAATATGCTACAGGAACTTTCTGAACCTTATCATAAGAGGTTTTTAATTTCTTATTTATTGTTAATTTTGTTACAAATAAAACTTTATTTGAAGTTTAAAAGATTTGGAGAATTCTTCCATTTCAGGGGATTTTTTCATAACATACTGTCAAAAGGTAAGAATTTTACTTATAATCTTATAAGGTTGACCACATTGAGGATATTTTTTAATATTGTGTATTTAATATTATTTTTATATTATTTGTGTGTTAAAACTTTCTAGCATCAACGAGTTATTTGGAAGCGATGATAAAGTCATTTAAAAAGCGAAAATGCATTGGAGTCCAATCACATAAGAAAATTCAGTTTAATGTTTATTGAAAAAAAAATCCCTTGCTAGTACGAAGAAAAATCAGACAGCGTTGAGGTAAATTATAAACCTTTGTTCAGCGTTATTAATTATGAATTATAATTTTTTTATTACAGATTTCATTAAACAGATCTGGAGATGTTGAAATTACAACTTATGCTTGTCCAAGGGAGATAAAATGTCACCATATTGGTACTTTGGACAAGAAACATGCCAGTAAAAATGTATCGAGGTGAAAATGAGCCAGGAAGAACTAAATAAAATAAAAATGAAATTAAGTGTAATACTGTAGGATTTATTAAGTTGTGGCAAACAGATACTACAGCAGGGGTAAGATGTAAATTTACCCATTATTGAAGACAATCTTTCTCTGATGGTTTTGTCAACTCATCTGACAAAATTAAAGATTTGCCATTAATTATGATATCATTAAGAAAATTGCAAAAATTGCCTCTAGACAAATTTGTAATGAAAATTGGTATCTAAGAACAAAGTTCACTTAACTATAAGCAATTTGGTGACCATTTTATCAGCCTGTCTAAGGAATCGATATCCTGATGACCTGTTTAAAAATCTTATTGGTATATAAGTATTTAGTTAGAAATTATGAAACATAAAACCTTTTTGTTGTTTTCTATACTACTAACATTTAACACTTCCTTTATTAATACAATTCAATAATATTTTAGGTTTCTACAATCTTTGTGGTATCAAATCCATTCAGTGGAGAAGAACCTATAATAAAAATGCCATAGATTTTCTTAAAAAAGAATTAAATTTAGATGTCAGTATGAACAAATATGTGAAAATCTTAATATTTAAAAAAATTGAAGTGTTACCTCTGTCTCTGAACATTAAGAGAAGTAACAGTACAGATAGAATATGATACTTCATGGAAAGAAAGTTTAGTAATATTAGGGAATTTTTATATTCATCAGTATTTACCAAAACTTTTAGAAAATTAAGTAATTTGTCAAAAAAGTTGTAAATAAATGCATATATTTATGTAAATTTAAGTATTATTTAATTGTAAATATACTATTTTATCTATGGTTTATGCATATTTACTCATTATCATTTAATATAATCGCTTTAATATGCAATTATATTGATGTGTAATTTGCTAGGTTTAAGTAATAAATACATATTGTTTTAAAAGATGTTATTGTTAATATTTTAGTTTTATATAAATGCCATTAAAACGTTTTTATTTTGGATGTATCCAAATTTCATGTTCTTTTTTTAATTGTAAAAAATAAATTAGTTTTTACCTGCAAAAATTAAACAAAAATGTCCTAACCTTAAGAAAACAACACTTACGAAAATATTTTCTTTTTATTAATACTTAAATAAAATTATATGATTTACTAAATCTAAAAAACAGCAAAAAAATATTTATAATTTGGAAACATTTATTTATTCAATAATATTCCCCATCTTTTTTTATTAGAGGATACTGGAAATTAAAACATAAATAATATTCAAAAATTCTACGAATAGCTCTTTCAACATGTATTTTTACCCTTGCTATAGTTTGTGTTTCAAACACTGTAAATTCTGTGGAAAATAAAAATAGTGGGATATTTAAGGATGCCTGCAGGAAGTAATTCCTTGATCAGGAATCATTTATCAGCTAGTATAAGATCACTAAAAAATTATTTGTTTCAAAATGTTCTATTACTTTTTTGTCCGGATATGCCTAGCTCACAAAAATAATCATTTGTTGATACACCTTCGAAATCTTTCTGTGTTTATAGAAACTGTAAGTCTTCCTTGGACTTTCTAGGTTTGTTGGAATCGATGAGTAAATTTCTGTGCAGTGTAATATTCTACAATTTCTAATTGTATAAAATGCTGTTGGAAACAAGCTTTCGTCTTCATTAATTAGTGCTATATTTGTTACTGTAGTACTTTATAATTAAAGCAGATGCCCCAAATCAAAATCTGATTAATATTTGATAGTAGTTTAACTTGCCATGCTGCATAATACCTAATATTAATAATTTACTAATAATTAAAAGTGTTCATAGTTTTGAACAGTGTGCCCCTGAATTTCTGCTTACACTTTTGGATGTTGATGGCATATCTTCTACAATGGAATTTGCCCGTCTACATCTTGAAGGGCCTAAAGATTCAAAAACAATTGCTATATAAGGCCCAGCTATTATTATTGTTTTCCACTGTGGAAAGAATGACTGTCATCTGTTTCTTTCAAAGCTATTTTCCTGAAAAAAAGTTTATATAAATATGCAGTTCTCTTAAAAAAAGTAATACTATTTCTTAAAATTTAATTTCTAAATATTTTCTGTTATATTTGTAGATTTCAGCCAAAAAATATGATGGACAGGCCTCTCAAAAAAAGTTTATATTTTGATATAGATACATACCGTTTCTCTGGAGAAGGAAATTTAAGTTCCCATTGAATGTTAAATTTAAATATGTTGATCCACTTCTTTGATCCGTATTTACAAAATGACAATTGCATAGTAATCAATATTTTGAGGGTTCTCTGTCTTCTGTCCTACAAATTTGAATTTATATATAAAATTGTAATAAAATGTATTGCCAGGTTTCTTCTTCAATATATTTCCTGACATAAATGCTATTATAAGTAGATACCTTATTAAAGAAATACTTTTTTTTTGTTTCTCTCGAATCTGCAGCAAATGCAAAAAGTTTCATATCTTATGGTCACTGTAATGCTTCCAGCCGGGTACAAAACCATTTTGGTGAATTTATAAAGCTAAAAATAATAATAAAGATTAGCATAGAAACAAACACTGATTTTTGCATGCTATTTTTTGTAATGTGAAATGTACCAAATTGTATCTATCTATTATTTTTGCAAAAACACTCGAGTCCCCATCTACGATGAAATGCTTACGTCGTTTTATTTAAAGCCTTTTTTACAATTTTTAAAATATCTATGATTTTCTGGCTTCATGTTTCTATATCCGATCTTGAACACCTCACACAAAATTTATTTTTTACATAGAAACAAGGATTCTTATATGTCAACCTATAACCTAACTTTTAGGTTTCACACAAATTCAAAGTTTAGATTATTCAGGTTGAAATTAAATAAGCTTTCAAGGTCAAGTGGTTTGTCTGGCCAGAACATTATTTTCATTTTGCTAAATAAAATGAGGATGTCAGCAGCTCGATTCCGTAAGTATATTTTTTGACATTCCCTTTCCTCATCTCTTTCAAGACAGTGATATACTTATGCATTATTATAAACTGAACAAAGATGCAAGATCATTATTATGACATTCTATTTCCCTTTATTTTTATAGAATCTCAGCCCAGATGTTTAAAAAAAAAAGAGACTGGATCGATAATAATAATAATACTATCTGTCCAGTTCAAAATCTAATAAAAACTATTGAAATTCTAGACATTATTTACGAAATATTTCTTCATTTTTTATTCTGCCCCCTTAAGTTAAAACTTTCTCTCTAAATATTCTGTACCGGGCCACTCTGTACAAAACTAATACTTTTCTATATTGTAACGAACTTTATAGTCTTATACATTTCATAGTATTAGTTTGTGTTTATAGTTTGTAGGATTTTAGGTTTATTTTTTATGATTTCACAATTTTACCTTTGGTAATTTCCTCAGGAGACACCTATGAAAGAAGGTCTGGAACTTTTTAGAAAATTCGATTTCCTTATTTTTAACATGGAACGCTTATGGCAGAAGGTCTAGAAATCGCCAGATTATTCCTTTTTCTTATTACACCATGTATTACGAAAATCCTTCTTGAAAGATCCATAATTTTCTGGTATCCGGAAAAAGGGTATATAAAGAATCCAGATCGGCTTTCGTGAACAGTTTAGTTTGAGACTTCGTCAATGCAACTTGAATTGTTTGGCAAGTTGTCAAAATTGTGACTATAAGAATGGGCCCACGCGATAAAGAAATCTGGGCGTAAACGTAGCGTAATAAGTATGTGTCAAATTTGAAGCAATGTGATTTGTTAAATTAAAAAAAGACAAAAACCGAAGATTTCCCGTCTAAATCCGCCTATTTCAAGGTCATTACGCACAGTAATGTTTAACTTTTCAGCGGACTGCTTTAAATATAGTGAAAACTATTTATTTTTAGCATTTTCTGTGAACATAACCTATGTTTTCTTTTCAGAAGTTTGTTGTTTTATTTATATTTTTTTATTATGCGAGCTTTGAGATAATGGATATTTATGAACTATGTTAAATTGTTTTAATTTATTAAAAATGCTTTTTACCGAAAATCATTACTAATTGGTCCTCAAAAAAAAAAATTTTTGTTCATTTTTTTATTAATATTATAACAATTCGTTATATAAATTAAAGCTTATAAAATAAAGGCCGTTATATAATACAATTTCTATTCAACGACAATCTCTGATATCGAGACGCTAATCCACAGACATGCCCTTAGTTATGGTTACCAAATCAAATAATGAGATTTTCTGACAATATCCCTGATTTTTTAGTAAATATCCGGACATTTTATCTAAGTGTTGTATGTGGTATGTTAAAGCAGTGAGATTTTCAAAATATTTGTAATCGAAGCACCAAATGCGAATATCGAGCGAGTGTTTTCATTAATGGGAGTGTAGTGGACTAAGAAGAGAAATAGCCTATTTATATTGTTATAAGCTTTGCTTTTCGCTGCCACCAATGTTATAACTTTCCTGGTTCTGCTTTTGGTTTATCACTGGTCTCGATGAATTGAAATAAATCTTCTAATATTACTTTTAATATTTTATTAAAATTTTCACTAAATCATGAAGTAACAACAATTTTTCTTCTTACTTACTAATTTAATGTCACTTATTACCGTCTTTGAATTTTAGTTCCCCTCGTCTCTATGTCCATGTCCTAGTTATATTCTATTTCTGTATCTAAATTATTGTTTTACACTCATAGACGTACTAACAAATATAACTTATAACTATTTATTTACATGATTACTGAAATGAAAAAGTGTGTATTTATAAGACGATGACAATATGATCAAAGCTAATGGTCTCTGTAATACGTAAAGTTTAAGAGTTTCGGAGATTAAGGCATTTGAGCCTATTAGAATATAAATTTACTTAAGATATAACTTCTTCTTAAGAGAGTATTAAATATTAGACTATAATTATCTATTAATCCATAAAAGTAACTTAGAAAATATTTATATATAGTAATTTAATAATTAATAATTTGTAGTAATAGTTGGTTTAAAACAATATCTTTCTTTTCTACTCTAGACACAATTTAACTTAAAGAACATATTATGTGAAGAATGTTATGAAATGATTATAAAATCACACACAGTGTTGCTATCACATGCTGATTTCATCAGCTAAATATCACAATGTTATTTCCAACCTAGTAATAAGGGTATAGCTGTACACATTTCCATATCGTGTTTCCTAATTATTGATCGAACAACAGCGATTTTTGGAAAAAAAAACTCTAGCTCTCAGTTTCTAGTGGTCGTACCAAATTTTTTGTCTTTTTAAAATGTGCACCAAAATCTCAGCTATGACGTCCACATATCGGCATTTCGATATCAACAATTGTCGAAGAGTTATTTTATTTGTTTATAATGAAAAAACGAACCCCAAATTTGTTGATCTGTTTCAACAAGTTAAAATCAACAATTAATTTGGTTCTTTTTTGTTATTGTTAGTATAAGTCTCGAGCTTTCACTTGCACATCCGCAGACTGCTGTAAGACCTCTAGATCGCTGAAAATAAACAATCAAAAATAATTCTACAAAAAGTTTTGAACATTTTTAATTGAAATTTTGCACACTTGTTATATGCAGTAAGAGGCTCCTTTCGGTGCAGTAAAAAGTTAATACAATACATTTTTCTATTGTTTATTAACAATTGAAGAAACACCCATTTTAGTATATTTTTTGCAAAAACTAACTTACAAATTTTCGGATTCGGATAGGTCTTAGCTCATTTTATAGATATTTTTAATGCCCACTACTTTTGCTTGAAACCTTTTTACTGAAAAACAATAGCTTTTCATAGACCTCGAAAAAACTGTTTTTTCACATATTAATTATTAAATAAAAAATTTTTCTTAAAAAAAAATGAGATATAAGGTACTACATAATTACTATTATCATTCTAAAGGTTTCTAAGAAGTCAGATATCTACTAACATTAAATTTCAAAATCACTTCATTTTGATGCGAACTCCGCCGGTCCATGGCTCATAAATAAGCTTCAAACTAGAGTTTTGTAACTTGTGCATTGGCTAGAGGCCCAAAACAGTTAGATATGAACCACTGGCAGATTACTTTTACATGAACTTTGAACATTTTTAATGTTTAAAGGGCTTTGAAATAGTTAAATGATGGAATATTTAATTTGAAACATAAAATCTACTGAAAGCCGTGTGAAGGTATTTTGTTACATATTTATAAAGTTAATGCAGTTTGATGGTCGACGATATGTGGAAAAGTAGATTCAGAATCATCTGATATATATATATTACATTCAGTATTTCACACATTGGGGAAAGACTATTTACTAGAATAATTAGAAAGAGAATTAACAAATGGACAAATGGGTCAGCAAATTAATTAATTAATCAATTAATTCTTCGATTAACTGATTAACAAATCATTAGAATTGTTGGATTAATCAATTAACTGAAAATTGTCGACCATTTTCAGTAATTTTTTTAAATTATATTTTATTTTACTTATTTATTTATTTATTCATTTACAAACTCTGCAGATTTTCCTGTAACATATAATATAACATACAACATAATTACATGGACAGGATAATAGCACTTAGATGATTAAACATCTGTATGTGCTAAAATGTGATACTATATTATAATAAATATAAACAAAGTCTTGTTTTATGTACAAAACAAAAAGTAAAAATTCCTAAAAGTCTAAACTACATTAACTTACAAAAATATCTTTTCAAATCGATTCCACCTCAGAAAAACCAACTCCCTACTGTGTGCCTTAAACTGTTTCACACTTTTCAAATTTCTAATCTCACTGAGAAATCACTACATAGTATAAAACAAAGTCGCTTTCTCTGTCCCTATGTCCCTTTGTATGCTTAAATCTTTAAAACTACGCACCGGATTTTGATGCGGTTTTTTTCAATAGATAGAGTGATTCAAGAGGAAGGTTTATATGTATAATAACATCCATTAAATAGTGGAGAAATACTGTTATTTTTGAGGTTTCTAATGTGATGTCGTTAATTATCATATTTTTTTCCGCTTACATTGCAAACGCAGGCTGAACCCTACGAGATTTATCAAAATAATGTACTAATTATTTGTACACATTGAAAAGGTCTACAGAAAACTCCGCGATGGTATATGTCTATCTCTCATGGATATCCCACAATAACATTTTTTTGTCATTTACTTTTTACGACAAATAATGGCAAATTTTGAAGCGATTTTAACCAATACAGCATTAATCCTTATCCAATTAAATAGCTTAAATACATTGTTGATTTAATATAGATCTATATGGTCCTTTACAGCACAAGATTTAAATGAATATTTTCGAAGATATTACAGATTTAAAATTGCGGGAAGTAGCGCTTGCGGCGGTACTGGCCGACCGGGGCGGCGGCAGCGTGCCTATAAATAGCGCGTCGGAGGCCGATGTAATAATTGTTGTAAAAATAAAATAAATAGTCACAGTTTTTCTGTAGTGTATTTAGTATCAGCATTGCACCCATGCGAAGCCGGGGCGGGTCGCTAGTAAGTTATATATCTTTGGTCGGACGTAATTTATGTACTTTAGGTTAATATTGTTATTACTATTGGAGATCTGTATATGCTTGTCGGTTTTTATTCCTATGTTATAATCGTGATCAATAAAAGTTTGTAAGTTTGAACGTCGATACATATAAACAAAGACAGATGAAACAAAAATCGATCTTACATTTTGTATATTTTTATCGAAGAGCAAATGTGTGGAGTATATAATTTATTTTTGTGAAATATAATTTTTAACACATATTTTTGAATTAAATTTAATTTATATAAAACAGTATTGTATAGTTCTCGCCATACTAAAATACTGTACCTTAAAATTAACTCAACCAAGGATTTATAGACCATAATCAAAGTTTTCCTCTCCAGAAAGTTTCTTAATAAATAAAATTTATGCACTAAGCCACGAATCTTTTTTGAAACATAGTCGACGTGTGGTTGCCATTTAAGGTAAGAATCGATTACAATCCCCAGGTACCTGGTGTGTGGTGTCTCATTAATGACGTGATTATTAATCATCATGTTATTATATAAAGGTCTATTTGCCTTAGTCGGAGAGAAAGCTATATATGTTGTTTTTGCTAAGTTAATTTTTGGGTTTGTAACCAGTTTTTTATATTTTATAAATTTATTATAGTTCTATTTTTTACACTTTCCCATGAATACCCAGAAATGACTATTGCTGTATCATCTGCATAAGAAACCATTTGTTTTTAAATTAAACAAAGAATTAATATATAGAATAAAAAGTATTGGACCCAAAACAGTTCCTTGGGGAATACCAATTCTTACAAACCTTTTACCACTTAAAGTATTGTTAATTTTAACCATTTGTACACGTTCTGATAGATAATTTTCAAACATTTTATAAGTCGTTCCCCTCATGCCATAATTGCGTAAAATTGTATGTAGTTTGTCGTGATGCACAGTATCAAATGCCTTAGCCGAATTCAAAAAGACTGCTAAACATTTTTTATTTAGATTCAATTTATTGATAATCTCGGTTATTAACTTATGCATGGCGTCGCTAGTACTGCACCCCTAGAGAAATCCGAACTGATTCTCAGACAAAATTTGAAACCGTTTTCTAAAAGTCATCACTCTATTCTTAACGCATTTCTCAAAAGGACTTGCAAAGTTAGTTATGAGACTTATTGGGCGATAATTACCAACAACGTTCTTTAAACCGGATTTAAATATGGGAGTAATTATTGATGTTTTAAACTGAGATGGCACAATGCCTTTTTCTAATGTTAAATTATAAATATGTAACAAAGGCGTCAATATTTCTAGATGTGTCTGGTCTTATGATACTTGTTTACATAACAAAACCTCTAACAAAGCAGAATTAGAAGCATTGCGTTCAATATAATCCAATGCAATATTTTAATTTTTTAGATAAAAATCTATTAAAAATTGTAAATTGTAATTTAACTAAATTTAACAAATAGGTTAGGATTTTTTCATTATCACTAGTTCTTCAGAATATGTGTAGGAGAACCTGTTGAACCTCAGCACTATGTGTACCTATGCCAATTAACTCGTTTCAAATATTCCCGCGCTATTAAATTATGTTGTCTATGGTATTCGGTACATCACTACAGACTATCCAATGTGAAGTTAGTCGCTTATCGCCATTAAGCTAGCGTTTAATGTTATCGAAGTGAAAACTTTTTTTCCAAAAAAACTAAGTATATTTAATATATTTTCTGATAGTTTTAGATGTTTTGTAGTAGTCGCTTAACTTTTATATGCAATCGGTTCTTTGATTTAACAAGTGTTTAAACAATGATAAACGTACGAGATATGTAACCTCAAAATATTTGAAATGCACTATTTTCTACAACATAGTAGTGTTATACCTCGGTTACTGTCGATCAGTTGTACCTTGGTCGGTGGTGAAGGTACAACCCGGATGTTGTACTTTGGCCAGGAGGATATATTTTTATTTATTCCACATCTACATAATAGATTCTTATTAAAACACATTTAATATGTCAGAAATCATGCCTAGAAATAAAGAGGAGAAGACAAGAATGCCGATTAATGTGGATAATCTGGCAAATGCCAATAAAATGATTAAGGAGCTTCCAAACATTTTGTATTATCAAGAACAACTTTGCGTCGTTATTTAAAGCACTGTGTAGAAACAGGCAATGATGTAAGCAAATTACACGAAAATTTTACAGTTAATCAAGTTTTTGATCGTAACGAAGAACGTAGTCTTGTTGACTATATTAAAGATGCAGCACCCTTACAATTTGGACTGACTTTAAAAGACCTGAAAACCCTTGCAGACCAATTTGCACAAGCGAATTAAAAAACGCACCCTAAGAGATGGGATACTAATAAGATGGCCGGATATTATTGACTGCGGTTATTTAGGAAGCGATACCAGAACGAATTGTCTTTGAGAAAGCTTGAAGCTACTAGTTTGGCTCGCTCATTGGCGTTTAATAAACATACAGTAAGCTTAACATATGACAATTTTAAGAAAGTTCTTTCTAAATGCCCTCCTGATATAAAAGCGACTGACATTTGAAATTTAAGCGAAACTGGATTGTCGACTCTCCATGTTCCTCCGAAGATATTACCACCTCTTGGTGAAAAGCAAGTTGGCTCAATGACAAGCACTGAAAGAGGAACGACAGTAATAATGATAGCGGCTATTGATGCACGCGGTGGTTTCGTTCCACCCATGCTGATGTTCCCACGTGTAAACTTTACGAAGTTTATGTTAACTGGAGCTCCAGAAGGCAGTATTGGAAGTGCTAATCCATCCAGTTGGTCAATCGATTGCGAAGTAGTAGATATCTGTTGGACTTCCATTGTCTTTATTTTTGTTGAATATCATGACGTTTCGGCTAGTAATTATCTCTAGCCGTTTTCAAGTGAAACTGCAGGATTTACTTGAAAATGGCTAGAGATAACTACTAGCCGAAACGTCGTGATATTCAACAACAGAATAATGACTATGGAAGTCCAACAGATATCTACTACTTCGCAAGAAAAATCATTGTCTATGACCTTCAAACAAACGAATCGATGTTTGTGATATTCCTTCAATATTTTATCAAATATACAAAGCCAACCAAAAAACAACCTGTCATTCTGTTATTAGGCAAACAACAAAGTCATATTTCAGTACCAGTAATAATGGTGTAATACTTATAACTCTCCATCAACATACTAGTAACCACATGCAACCACTAGATAAGTCAATACAGCAGCAATGCTCGCTTGGTGGGAAAAGCTTTTCCTCTTGCCTTCACACTAAATAATATTTGTAAAGGTTTTAGTTCAACTGGTTTCCATCCTTTAAACGGAAACATTTACATAGATGCGGATTTTATGCACGCATCCTATTCTGATTCGTCCACCAGTCGAAAAATCACCTACTAGAATTGATCAGGCGCTTTTTAACCAACCGACTACCTCAGATTTTGAAGTTATACACCGAAAAGAAAGATCCAGAATATTAAGTGATACACCAGAAAAACAAGAAATTGAAAATATGAAGGCTAAAAAACTGATTTCAACTAGATCTAATGAAGCAAAGTCCATAAATCTTTTGGCAAAAAATACATCAGTGAATAAAAACAAATACAAGATTACAAATAGAGTCCAGAGAAGAATCAGAAACCAGTGAGGATTGTGTCAATTATTCACTGAGTGACAAGTCTGAAGATGTCTCCAAAAATAACAGTGAGATTGAGAACCTACAGACTGAACATGATAATAAAGAAAATTACAATATTGGTGACTATGTTATATTTGTATACGAAGGTTCCTATTTTGTTGGAAAGGTACACTCAATATGTGAAGAGGGTGTATTGCTGAAATCGGTGCAAAAATCACTTAAAAACTGGAAATGGCCTGAAAAAGAGGATTTAAATCTGTACCCGATAAATGACATTACAGAAAAAATTAAAACGCCTCAAAGAGTTAACAAAAACAGAGAAATTTATAATGTTCCAGAGATACAAAAGTACTGGGATTTCTGATAAATCTTTAAGACTGAATAATATACCTAGATATTGCCAACTTTCTTATAAAAGCTAGTCCAAATGAGTGATTAAAAAGTTAAGAAAGAAATACTTAATTAAAATTTGTAAAGTTGATTATTTAAATATTTCATTTTCTATACTTTGTAAGGCAGGTACCTGTTATAGGTAGATTTGTTATATAAGTTATGATTAAATGTACCTATGTCTATACACCTTCCTACCTTTAGTCTTAAAGACTCCTTTGTGACAAAACAGTGATTAAAAACTTAGTTGTTTGTGTTTAAAGATTTTGTTTCTTATGTAAAAAAAGTATTATGAATGGTATGATGATTTTGTTAAGGATTTGTGATTTCAATATCTCACGAGAGCGAATAAAACGATTTTAGTAGAAAAAAGTTAATAGTTTCCTTAAATATCTATGTTTTATCCTCGAATTCTCGATGTGTCCTAGGTGCACCGTGGTACTGGCCGAGGTACACAGGGTGATGGATACTCAAATAATTGACCTTCCAAAATATGCAACTACGGTTTGTGTACAGTACGTTAAATTACATATATATATATATATATATATATATATATATATATATATATATATATATATATATATATATATATATAATATACAGGTGTGGAAAATGCAAAACAGAAACTCTAAAAAAAAGGGAATGTAACAAAAAGCGACGGACAACCCGTTTAGCCATGTTGAAAAAGTGAAATAAAGCGTACCATTGTATCGTAGCTTGCTTCCTGGTTTCCAGCAAAAATGGTGTCGGGCAAGGACTTTTCGCTGGTTTCGGGTCATCAAAACACAGTGGGTCCGTCAGGTTAGTTCGGGACGCCTACTCCCAATTTTACTACTAACTTCCGTGAAACACAAAGACGAGCAGTACCTTGAAACGAATGAGAGGGTGTAGTTACTTTTCGTCTAAACTTATAACGTAATCGACGGAATTTGGAATATTTAATGACTATTTGATACATTTATTGTTTTAAATATATCAAATAGCCAAAATACAAAAAAAAAATAGTTTTTGTTGGCCGTTGAGCGTAAAGAAAACTGATATTCTGTTACAAAATAAACATTTATTCTAATAAAAATACTAGCGAAACGCAACGGTAATTTCTAAGTAAATAAGCTAATAGACCACTTTAAAATTAAAAATCATTCTCAAAAATGAACTTTTATTGTGGTAAAAAATAAAAGTAACACGTTCAGTAATTGTAAATAAATAAACACCTAAAATTCTACAAGAGGTGTTCAAACAGGCCTCCACTTTGAGCGAGACCATAACCCAGTCTATTGTAAAATACGGTTCGCCTATTTGCCAAAACTTCAGGCGTTATATCCCCATTAGCTCTTTGTATCATATCCTCACAAAACACCATTAGTGTTTCCTGGTCTTTCGGAAAAATTTCTTGAGTTATTCGCAATTTGTAACAGCGATATTTGTTCCGCTTTAAAATATTCCGAACTGTTCGAGCGTTCATATCAAGTTCTTCGGCAATTACGGTACTATTGCAAGGAAAATTAATTTCTGCTAAACTACAAACGTCAATCTCCCGATTTGCTCGTTCTTCAGTAATTTGAGGAACCGGTTGCTCCTCATTATTATCAGTGCATTTTTTACAAATTTTTAGACAACTGGTTGTTTCAAATTTTTAAATAATTTCCGATATTCTAAATTTTTAAGGAACAGGATGATTTTCGCAGGTAAATGCAAATCCGCCGATTATCTCATCCATATCTTTACCAGAAAGTACCACTTAATAATCTGCTCTTTTTGTTCGGTGGAATAAAAGAATTTGGCGCGAAACATGGAAATACCAATACTCGGTACTTATGCTTCGACGGCCTGAAGGAAAGCCAATAACTTGGAATTCTCTTGTGTGCTAAGGCGTGGCGTATGCTGCCGCCCGCTCTCACCGCGCCAGCATTGTATTGCCCCTCATCCGAGGGCCAAACTGGTAATTTACACGTATGTCGATGCTTACCACTGTCTCACAATATAATATTTTCTTTATCATACTTAAGAAACGTCGAGTTTCTGGTTTGGATTTTCCAGACCTTTATATCTAAAAAACTGTCCTAGGTACAACAGATTCCCCTAATCTTTTACGTTATACATTATCATATTTAAATATAAGTTTATTGAACGTATCTTCATCACAATTTAGTTTAACAAAATCAAGTAATTCTTTAAGTAAAAAACGATATTTCAATTGAGAGGAAGAATAGTTTAATACTGTCTGCCCTTTAAGATCCCTTGTCAATAAAAGCTGATTAAATATTTCTTTATTGTCCTTCATCAAATTAAATAAATAGATTAGAAGAGGTGTCAATGAGTCGTGACCATCTATTAATATAAAATTTTTCACAGCTATATGTAATATAGTAGTCCCAAATCGAGTTATCTTGCACAAAAGCGTATGAAGCGTTTCTTTAGTACAGTACGAATTAACAAAGTCTAGTAACATTTTTAGCCTATCATAATTGTCCAAATTAAGAACAGTATAATGCAATGCAGATAATCCGTCTTCATCAGTCCCTAACAGAAATTCTTGAAGCATTTCATTGTCGTCTTTAATGGCACTTAAAAAATTAACGAAAACACCTTTGTTTCTTTGATGACAAGCACTGTGCAGCAGGTTACGTGAATCGTTTTTTATTGAAAATAAATATTTAATTTTTGTTGAGTTACAGACTGATTTAATAAGGTTAAGTAACGTTGCTACCAGAGAAGAATTATCAGATCTAGAAATAGCGTAATGCAATGCCGTTAGTCCATTATTGTCAGTCTTTAATAAAATGTTACTAATTGCGTCTCTATTTTGGTCAGATAATTCCAATAAATAAGTTATATCATGTCCAATTCTACATGCATGGTGTAATATAGTCTTTCCATTTTCATCGATTTGAAGTAATAATTCATAAAATAGCTTAGAATTCAAATTAAGTTTAAAAAACTGTAATTTTTGTCTCACTATTGAATTTCTCTCATAAAAATTAATACAATGTAATGCTGTACGTTGTTGGTTATCCTTTTTGAAGAAGAGTTCGATAAGTGTTTCCGATGAAACACTTTCTTTTATTGCTTTTAATAAATTCTCTACAATTTGCTCGTTTTCTAAAAAATCACAAATTGTGTGCAGCACTGTTTTCCCGTCGACATTTCCACTGTACAAAATAGCATTTTTAGCAAAGTCAAGAGGCAAATTTTCAAGAACTTTGACGAATAAATAATATTGATTTTTTTCAAGCATTTGGCAAAGTATTTTTGAGTCGAAACTATTAGTCTTTATTATTTCAGTCATTTCAGGGGTCATGGAGCTGAATTTTTCTAAAAATTTTGTATCAAAATTTAAAAACTGACGTATTGTTGAGTAATTTTCTTTTAGTAAAACCTCTAAAAAAACAATTTTCTGTATATCTTCTTTATAAAAATTTTTAGCGAAATATTGACTGACAAAATACTCTGCAAAACTTCGATGCACAAATTCAAGACGACCGTTATTAATTACAGTTAGTCCAACCCTTGACAATTCTATTTCATTACTTACATCTTCACACTGTTTATTATTATATTGAGGAAATAAAGTTTTAAAAGCAATTTCTTGGTGAACCCTTATTAAAGATTCATTGGTACACTTGGATTTTATAAATTCTTCATATAACGAAAATATGTTCCATTTGTCCAATTTATTCAAAGAACTAAACTTTTTAAAAACAATTACTTCAGCGATCATTTTAAGTTGAAAAGGATTGTCAGTAAGCATTGACATTTTATCATCATTGTCATGTTCTAAAAAAGAAATTAAATATTCTGCAATAAATGAAAAGTTAATAGTATTTATGAAGAGTGGTAACTCAGAATAACTAAAAGTATGACGTAGAAAGTTAATATAGAATCCATTATTAATACAGTAATGAGAACAATTACGAAGGTTATTTGCCATTTCTGTAAAATAGGTAAAGACTTCTTCAGGATGTGGTGTAGGTTCTGTATTATTAAAATTCAGCAAACTATATTTCCAAAAATTTTTTAAAAAATCAATTTTCTGCGTAAAATCAAAAGGCTTAAAAAAGAAAGAAGGTGAATGCAGAGCCACTTCCAAGCTAAATTCTTCGTGATCGCTCGTGGCAATCCACATTTGTGCAATGTTTGATTTCTGGAGCGCCTGGAGTAAAGTGAGAGTTTTTTCTTGAAGTCTAGGACTTATTTCATCCAAGTCATCAAATAAAAGTATTACTCTAGGAAATTTCATATTTCCGTTTAAACAGTACAGAGATTGGGTAAAAAGTTCATTTACAAATTCTTTATTTTGCCTTTTATATTTCTGAGGAAATAGGAGATCTGCCAAAAATTTTATTGCCTTTTTAGTTTCATTGTCTGTAAAATTAATATCTTCCAGTGATTTTATAACTTGTGCCTGTCCTTCTTGCTTGTATGCATAGGATGATAAATTAATTCTCAAAACCCATATATTAGAGCTGATTTGCTTAAGCTGACGTGCAACTCTTGTCATAAAAATGGATTTCCCACAACCAGAACCATCAGCAAGTATTATAATTTTTTTCTCTAATATTTGTTTCTTGTGCAACTCATTTTCTTCCAAGCAAGTAATATGCTTACGAAGAATATCAGTCTCGTTTCCAATAATCCTAATAAAAAACTTTCCTTGTAAATATTGTAACCAACAAACATTTTTCGTATTATTTTTCCATAGTTCATTAAATATATATTTAGATTCGATTGTTGTAGAAATAATGATTCCATTTGTATAAATTTTACCTCTTTCCCACAACAAAATCCATTTATTACTTATATTGAAATCTTTAAGTTGGTCGGTATCTACACCTGAAATAATAAATAAATAACTTTTTAAAACCTCCTCATTTTGTAAAATATCGAGCCTTAACTCTCTTTGAATCAATCTTCTGGGTATATAACAATCCTCTATTAGAAAATCGGATATAAAAGCATTATTATTTCCTATTGTAATAGTTTCAGTAAGAAGTCTTTCCATTGTTACTTCGTTAATAATATTCCTACCAGAATATAGGTCTATCAGTTTATTTAGATTAACTTTTTCCCCTTGAAATATCACTGGCCTTTCCAATATTTGTTCTTGTGAGGCAACTGTCAAGTCTTTGAATTGATTATTTTGATCCATAAAACATACAGTTTTTAATCTACGGCATTTGTTAAAATTCAAAACATTATTTTCCTGGCGGCCAATTATTACAACCGTTTTTTCATTATCCATTTTCAAAATTTTATTCAACATTTTTCTGCTCAATTTTATCTCGTTATGATGATATTCAATCACCAGCCACTTATAACTTGGTTCGGAAAAAAATGCAGCAAATATTTTTTTGTTATAATTTAATTGATCGCCGTGTGTGAGTATAACTTCATCATGACTTAGTCCAAGTTCACTAAACAGCTGACTCAACTTAATAATACTCAGTTTAGGGGAAGCGGTAATAATAAACATTATCTTATCTTTTTTTTGTCGGAAAAATTCGTGTAGTGGCAAAATATCATGAAATTGCACTCCGTAACTCTTTAACTCCTCAATATAAAAACTGGAAAATCCTGCAACCAGGAGGGATTCAATATTATTATTAAGCGATTTTAAAAACTCTTTTTTATTTTCAATATGCAAATATTCACTTTTGTTATCTTTATAGTTTTCAAACCATTTAAGAACACGACTTTGTAGATAAGCATTGGCTAAATTGACATTTTCCATTTTAAGATATTTTTTTAAAGAATTTTGTATGTTCTCATTTAATTCATTATCTTTATAATTAACCAAAAACCTAAACTTTTCGACAAAATTAAGAAAACAATATTCGTTTTTACTGTTAATTTCAAATTCTTCTTTGAGTTCTGAAATAATTTCCTCTCGTAATCTGTATTTAACTGAACTTGTCTCTTTATCATTAATGTCTTCAAAATCTACCCGATTTCCTAATATGGGGTCATTTTCACTTTCGGTACGCTTAAAGTAATTCATAACCTCATCGTCAAAACCGATATTTGTACAAATTAAAAACTCCTCCAAGTTAGCATTATTAAAGAAAGTATTTTTTGTAATGGCGCAAAAAGATTCAAAATATTTCTTTAACAGGTATGGCTTAGTCTCCTTCACATTTTTAATAGATTGAATTTTTTTGTTCGATCGTGATTTTTTATTGAAAAGATCAATTTTTTTAATTTTATATGTGACATCATTTTTGTGTTTAGCCTGAAGAAATCTATACCTCCAGATACCATCTCGTAAATACTTTAAAACTATATCATCAAAAAGTCCGGCTTCATGCATCTCGGTCGCAAGGAAAAATTCTTGATCATCAGGAACCAGTTGTACAAAAAGCATAAGTAGGCTTAACTGATAAATATATCCATGTAGAGTTTTTTTCGGAGCTGATGATTCGCTGTTGTAAAAGTATGATGTTATTTCATTGGTATTGGGTTCATCTAACTCTAAATCTTCATCACTGTTTTCTTCGTGACTGGATCCCTCGAAATAACCATCCTAAAAATAAAAATCAAAAAAAAATCAATAATCACTATCGTTACATATTTGTTTTGTAATAACTGTATCTAAACATATCAATATTAAGAATCACACATAAATCATGCTGCAAATTTTTTTACTTTTGTAGATTTTGGGCCTATTTTTTTTTGTGACAGAATTTGATTATAGACTCTTGCCGATGACATATTGAGGTAGCGTTAATTATCTTATCTATAATCATTTTTGTCCCATATTAATTAGTAACTATTTTGATAACCTACAATTAAATATCACAGTAATAAAGACACTCTGGAAGTCTAGTCGTTCAACTTCTCTCTTGCAGCTTTAGTACCAAACACTACGGTTATTAAAGCTTACCACAACCATGACTCAGATCTTCAGGACTCAGGAAAGGCTGCTAATTAGTTGGTCAGTAGACATCTCTGGTCTTGTTGATCTCGCAGCAGCGCGCCCGCAAGTTAATTCGCATGAAGGTTTTAATTAAATTGAATAAAACAAGTTTCTCAAAACACTTAGTCTATTAACAAAATAAATAGAATAAAACGAACTATTTACAATGAGAAACTTAAGAGTAAATCTGGATTATAATTAAAAAGCTTAAAACTACAAGCTCTTTAGGTCGTTCTGATATTCCCCTTAATGAAATAAACCCAAATTTATTTGTTTAATTAAAAGTTTAAGGGATGGTGGACTCCCTTCCCCGGTAGAAAATAAAGTAAATTTCCCCTTACTATTTGAAATGCTGTCTGGAAGAATAAAAAAAAAATATAAGACAAAAATAGCAGAAAAGACAGCAGAAAAAAACCTTCTTACACTGGTAAAACACTAAAACGAACGCCAAACTGACTTAGACGAATTCAAAATCGTAACTGCCCTTAATTAATTTCTCAAAATCGAACTCAACTTTCATCCCTTAGAACCGCCCTTCTCCCTATTAGATGCGTTGGTCCCGTCATGCGTGCTTTTCCACTAATAGAACGCCCTTACGCGATGCATCCCCGCGCGCGAAAGGTAGTTTTCGTTCCCGAGCGTCGGTATGCTTTCGGTCCCCTGGTTCATAGATGGCATAAGTCATCCACGCGTCGAATTTAATTTAATTTAATATTAAAACTGACCAGAGCTCAAAACTAATAATTACTTTATATAAATGTGATCATAACTATTCTACAACTATTCTAAAAGATGCGTGAAAGAACCCATAAAAAAACACCAAGGTTTTAACCATTTTCTCTCTTTCTTATTCTTATTTTCGTCAATTGGGGAAAAATGGGTAACAGTCGCGAACTTTGTACATAATAACAAATACTAATATTGCATTTCAGCGATTTTATTTAAATATTCTTTTGTTTTCTTATGATGAGAAAATTTGCTCAGTTTAAGTAAAAGAAAGCTCTCTCACGGTCGCCACATGTGGTTATCACTTTACAACTTAACCTTAGACCCTTAACGATATGGTTTTTAAGATTATTAAGTTACTTTGACAGCTTTATATTAAAAACTTCGAGAGGGTGGAATAGTTTAGTTTTTGTGTCACATAAATTCTCTAAGTTTATGTTGTTTTTTTCAGAAAAATTAACTACCCCAAAAGTAATAAAACTAGGCTTAAGTTTGTTAATGGATTTATATTTCCCTGATATGTGACTATTTTTTGGCCAGACATAAGATATACAATTTTAACGGTCCAAATCTTTATACAGAGGGGGACTCAAGTAAATTCTTCCATTTAGTAGAATTTAATTTAGAGTTAATAAATGTTAAAATTAGTAAAAATCACAATAAACTTTTGTTCCCTTACATTTTAACTTAGAACTATTCGACTGTATAATACTACTACTTTACAGCCAATCTGCGACTGCAATGTAAAAGGCTGTATTTGGTTAATTTTTGGTCTCTAAATGCGAAAATAATGGTAAAAAATTTTCTAACACGTTAGATTTTTGAGCTGTGATTTTTTTCAGCAAAAATGAATGAGTATTTTAATCATATTATTTTAAAAAATAATTTGTAATATATGGGAGCGCGACGTTGGCAAATTTACGTTTTCCATATGTTATGGAAATTGGTCAAGTCAACCACGAAGTCTCAATCCCCCAGGGCTTAAAATAACGGAAGTACCCATTTAAACCCATATAATTCCAAATTTCACTCTGCCCAGCAGACGAATCTATTTACAGATGGCTCCGTATGTGAGTGTGATGCCCCGGGACTAATTTTATTTTTCAAAGAAGTTAATAAATTAAAAATATTAAAAATACTTCACAAGCAAAAATTTATCTAAGTTTACAAAGGAAAAGTCGGATTAAAATCTATTTTATTTAAAAATAAAATAAATAAATAAATCGAAATGAAAAATGGTACAAGTATTTACTTTAAAATTCAACAATAGAAAAAAAAAACTTTATTAAATTTAAAATATTAAAATCTAATTATTTTCTTTACCTAAGCGCACTTCTTCTTTCAACTCTTTACTAAATTCGAATAAAATATAAAAATAATTATATAGAATTTAAAACACTCCGGTATGGAGTCTCCGAATCCCGTGCCTTTGACGTCAATAGAAGTCGCGTGATCCGCAGGTGTTCTTTTGCTTATGTTGCATTCGTGAGATTCTAAGTACGCAAATTTAGGATGGTAGGCGATCAAATTGTTTACACATTCCTTCACAAAATTCTGTAGCTAGCAATTAATTCCTGTCAGTAATTAATTAAGAAATATTATTTATTGTTGTTTTTCGCTGAGATTTCTAGCCAAAAGTCACGTTCCAACTATAAAGCAAATTCTTAAGCTGGCAAATTTTAATTAAAAATATTGATTTATGTATGCTTTTCGCAAAATCAGCTAGCCAAGGCACGAACACAGAAAAAAAAAGTCCCGTAGATTGCGACGTCACTAGGTAATATAAATACATCCCGAATTTATTGCAAGAGGCAGTGTAATTTCAAGCTTAGACAAGTTAGTTCGAGAGAGTGATTTCAATCTTAGAAAGAGTTAGTTCAAAAAGTACTTATACAGTGCCCGTAGAGTGTTTGGCAGTACGGTGAAAAAAATGTTTTAAATACGGTTTTAGATATAATTCTCACAGTAAAAAATTCTAAGTGTGTTTTGTAGTCTAATAAACAGTCAATATGGGGTTTAAAATGGGGTAAACCAAACTTTTGGCTCGCCCTGCGTAGCCGCGACGTGTGGGTAAGAGAAATGCGGACTATAAAACGTAGTTACTAGTAGAAAAGTGAGCTTTTTGCCAATTTTAAATTTTGTTAAAAATAAAATAGAAGAAACTTTATAGTTGCTCCCTAATTAAGTTAAATTATCGTTGATTTCTTTCTGTAAACTAGTGCCGCTCATACATAATTTTAATAAAACTTAATCCAAAAAGGCTATCAGTGTTTTAATGGTAAAAAAACCGTTATAAAGAAGTTCAAAGCAGTAGTAACTCTAGGAATTCGTCCCGCTCTCCCTTATTAATTGAAGACGCTCTAGCCCCTTTGGAAGTTAAAAAAAAATATAAAAAAAAGATAAAATAGGGGCTAGGCGTTACACGAGAAGTACACCGTTGCCTCTCGAACTTCCGTTATCCGATGTTTCTAGAAAACACTAGAAGTACGGAACGGCTATAAAAGCAGCTGGCCGGCAGTCGTATCATCAGTATTGGTTTAGCACGAGTCGTGGTCAGTATTAGATAGAGAAGCGAACAAGCCAATAGTAAGAGCCTTGTATTAGTGTTATCTTTGTGTTAAATAAAGTTAGTTGACGCCTGTAAACGTAGTATCACACCTCTACACCGACTTACGCGACAGTACAAAAATGTTTAAAGTACAGAAACGCGGTTGTCTGAACCCCGCGGATAGTTTTTGCTATATATGTGGTCAGTTTACCCCTAAATCGCAAAAAAGGACAACTAACAAAATAACACATATGTTGCTAAATCTGTGCGGCAAATCTAAGTAACTGGTTAAAAGGCAGACGCTCTTCTATGCCTCTTGCAGTTCCAATGATTTGGCGAGAACCAACAAATCATTTTAACTACTGTTATTTTTGCATAACACAAGAGTCTAGTTTTTCAAGAAAGAGCAAACATAATAATGAATATTCGGATATTCCCTCAGCAATAAAATCGGTTCTTCATGGAGAAGGTTTACCCGTTCCAGAGTCCTCGGCAAAACGGGAGGATAAGGCAGAACCGGATAATGTATTAGATAAAATTTTTGTAAAAAAAATTGAACCGACTTCTAAAAATGCACTAGAAAGTGAAAAATAACTATAAATTTTTAGATGAAATTGAAATTTTTGAAGTCGGCGCCAAACTAATACCTGACAAAACGTATTCGCATAAACAGCTTAAAAATACTTTATGTGCAATTGCTTTCTTACCATAATTTTTTTATATTAGTAGTTATTTATTTCATTTAGAAATAATTTGGCGCCGATTTCAAAAATTTCAATTATTCATATAAAAATTTATAGTTATTTTTCACTTTTTAGCGCACTTTTAGAGATCGGTTCAATTTAAAAAAAGTAATTTTTCGATTTTTAGTTTTGAATTCATTATGATATCCAAAAGTTATTTGAACTAAGTACTATTCGAGATTAGTGTACCTCGCAATGACTCCAAAGGTGGCAAAAAGTACCCGTTTAATCCAAAGTTGTAAATCACCCTAAAATGAGCCACTAAAAATTTTTTGATTCTTAGATTTCTCCAAATACCAGTGAAATTGTGTCAAACAAATATTTAGTCTGTCATAGTAAATCAACTACCTTAAATTTCAAATTAATTTTAGATAGGTACTATAGGCCCCCAAAACCTTCCAATATCGATATTTAAGAACTTGAGACATGTTTCTTAGTTCGATATATTTTATACTGCATACTGAATTTGTATACGCCCCAAGAACCCGGCAATATCAATTTTAGACAAAATCAGAAAATGTAAAATTTTTAGTCCTTCATATTGTATCTTATCCACTTAATAGTTGTAAAACCCCCTAACACCAAATCTGAAAATATTCGAATAAGGTAAAATTTTTAACCCACCATATTAGATCCGCCATATTGAATTTCAAAAAAAAAATAATGTTAACGTCTTAATCTAATCTTAATCTAAACCTTTCAAAGCCCCCTCGTACCAATTGTGGATGAAATCCGGAAATTTAAAATTTCTAGACCGTCATATTGCATCTGACATATTTACTATTTACAACCTCAAAAACGATTCAGTCCCACCTTTTATCAAAGTCGAAAAATGTAAAATTTTTTGTTCGCTATATTGGATTCGCCATATTGAATCCTGAAAAAAATACTTTTAAATTCATAATTTACAACCTCAAGGATCCCCTACATCAATTTTGGAAAAAATCGAAAAATATTGGATCCGCCATGTTGAATTTTTAAAAAATATTTTGGATTCGTTATGTGCGACCCCTTAAACTCCCCCATACCAATTTTGGAAAAAATCGGACAAAATTAAATTTTTTGTCCGCCATATTGGATTCACCATATTGAATTTCGTAAAAATAATTTTAGATTCGTTGTGTACGACCCCGAAACCCCCCCCCCCCGTATCAATTTTGGAGAAAATCGGACAAAATTGATTCTTTTGTTCGCCATATTGGATCCGCCATGTTGAATTTTTAAAAAGTATTTCGGATTCATTATGTGCGATCCCTTAAACTCTCCCATACCAATTTTGGAAAAAATCGGACAAAATTAAATTTTTTTGTCCGCCATGTTGAATTTTGTAAAAATAATTTCAGATTCGGTGTGTACGGTGATTCTTTTATCCGCCATATTGGATCCGCCACGTTGAATTTTAAAAAAAATTTGGATTCGTTATGGGCGACCCCGAAAACTCCCCCATAATAATTTTGGAAAAAATTGGACAAAATTAAATTTTTTGTCCGCTATATTGGATCCGCCATATTGAATTTTGTAAAAATAATTTGAGATGCGTTGTGTACGACCTCGAAAATTTCCCCCATACTAATTTTGGAAAAAATCGGGCAGAATTAATTTTTTTGACCGCCATATTGTCAGCGCCATCTTGGATTTTACTGCACCAATTTCGTCCAAAAAAATATGGGACTACCGCAGCAATTTCCTGAACATAACGTAGTCTTTTATTCAAATCGGTGCAGCCGTTTCAGAGTAATCGGTGTACATATAGGGTGTTTTTTTTATAGAGGTATAGAACTTTTAAATGGAATAACACAAAGATAAATTTTTTAAATTGATATGAAATTTACTTTATTCGAAAGATAACCTTCTGGCATTATAATTTATATATGACTTCTGGCATATGACCGCCACGGCTGGCTCGGACGTAGTCTAATCTGGAGGTCCAATTTTCGATGACTTTTTCCAACATTTGTGGCCGTATATCGGCAATAACGCGGCGAATGTTGTCCTCCAAGTGATCAATCGTTTCGGGCTTATCGGTGTAGACTAGCGACTTCACATATCTCCACAGAAAATAGTCTAGCGGCGTTAAGTCGCACGATCTTGGAGACCAATTCACGGGTCCGAAACGTGAAACTATGTGGTTACCAAACGTTTCCTTCAATAAATCAATTGTGGCACGAGCTGTGTGACATGTTGCGCCGTCTTGTTGAAACCACAGCTCCTGCACATCATAATTGTTCAATTGATTGAACGAAAAAGTCAGTAATCATGGCTCTATAGCGGTCACCATTGACTGTAACATTCTGACCAGCATCGTTTTTAAAGAAGTACGGACCAATGATTCCACCAGCCCATAAAGCACACCAAACAGTCAGTTTTTCTGAATGTAACGGTGTCTCAACATACACTTGAGGATTATCATCATTCCAAATACGGCAGTTTTGTTTAGTGACGTATCCATTCAAACAAAAGTGAGCTTCATCGCTAAACAAAATTCGCTTATGAAAATCAGGATCAACGGCAATCTTGTTTTGGGCCCATTCGCCGAATCTACGCCTTGCTAGGTGATCGTGTGGCTTCAATTCTTGCACAAGTTGGATTTTGTAAGCACGCAAACCAAGATCTTTCCGCAAAATCTTCCATAAAGTGAATGGACACATCTCCAATTCCTGTTCACGATGGCGGATAGAGTGATTCGGGTCTTCCTCTACGCTACGCTCTACAGCAGCAATGACTTCTTCTGTACGTACTGGACGACGTCTCTGTGGATGCGTATTATCATTTAGAGTAAACGTGGTGCGAAAACGTTCTATAGTTAATCGAGTTAATTGCTCTGATGGACGATTATGTTGACCGTAAAATAGACGTAGTGCGCGATACGTATTTCGAACAGAACCATGATTTTCAAAATAAATTTGCACAATTTGGAAGCGTTGTTCAGGCGTCAGTCTATTCATGTTGAAATGCCAAACCAAACTAAACATAAATCACTTGACAGCTGACAAAATGGCCGCCTGTTAAAAAAGTGTTGCCACCTTAGTGTTCTATACCTCTATAAAAAACACCCTTTACATAAAAAAATACATAGTCGACGAATTGAGAACATCCTTCTTTTAGAAGTCGATTAATAAAATACAGGATGTTTCATTTAAAGATTAAAACTTGGAATTATATCTTCCTAATTAAAACTAAAATTAAAAAATTAACTACACCACTGATTCTACAGAAAAAAAGTAATTTAACAACGCCTTATTAGTTTTATCGTAGTTCCTTTGATGAATAAAATAGAGAACAATTTAGAAAATAGAAAAATTTAAAAATTGCCTTGTAAATTCGAAACCGACCGCGATAGCCATAATTTATTTTCGCCATTATAATTTTCTCAAGAAAAGGGCTCAGGACTACTTCATCAGATTTTTAAAATTTTTACGGTTTCCTAGTCTATGAAAAATCCAAAACCATCCACCTGGTACACACATACAAACTAGGACGTAACTGTGAACGAGAATGACTTAAAAATAAGTTACATATGAATGACAATAACTCCAGAACATAACAGGGAATACCGGTACCGTTAACAACAGGGATTTAAAATTTAAAATTTTTATCACTTTTGAAACAGGGAAATAGGAAACTACATACAGGTCAAAAGTAAAAAAAAACACAACTAAATCACGGTCCTCAACTGTTATTATATCTTCTATTTATTTAACAAATTAGTAAAAAATCCATTGGGGCCTTTGACAACTATATAGAAAATAAACCATGGGAACAACCTCTTAACTGAATGTTTGAATTGTATTATGCCGGTAGTCCCCATCTTTTTTTTAAAAAATCGATTTTCCAAAAAGTACAAATTCTTGTAGCTAACATATGTAGAAATGATGTAGTAAATGTTATTTTGGCTAGAAACTTCTAGAACGTGTCGAAAAACGAACGGTAACACTCGGAGCGTGAAATGAACAGCTGCCTCAAGCTCCAATTTATACCTGCTCCGGACCCTTTTTAAATGTTCTGTGTGTATGTGTTTTGTTTTGGAGAAAAAGTAGTTAGTTAGCTGTAGAATTTTGTACAATATAGACGTATATTCTAACCACGAGGCTCCGAAATATATATATATATATATATATATATATATATATATATATATATATATATATATATATATATATATATATATATATAATTTATTTTTGTATCTTAAACCTTTTGTTAAATATTTTTTTCTAATATTTTCTTGGGTATAGGTTTTTCATTAGAGAAACAAAGGACAATAATTTATTTTCTTACTGTATACTATATACTGACAGAAATTATCATAAATTAGTCATTAAATCATCAATTATCATAAATTAGTCATCAAAGAAATGATACACATAAAAAAAGATAAAAATGTTGTAAATGACAAGCAAGATGTCAAAAATTTAAGTCAGATATACTATAATTTGATTTTTGAATAAAACATGCTTGAAGCGACTCTATAATAAATATGAGAAATAATGTAATGATGCTTGGAACGATTTCATATACACTCATACAGATGAAAGAACGTCATTAAAAAATAAATAATAATCTTTTTTCCTATTTTTTGCTTTTTATAAAAATAAATCTATCTATACAAATGGCATACCAAAGATCATAATTGAATTTATTTTTAAACATACACACAAAACTACTTTCAAGGTATGTACTATTTTATAATCTTCACTATTTTAACCTGTTTTGTATTGTTTTAAATTTTAAATTTTAAACTTTAAGACTATTTTAAAATCTGTTTTGTTTTTATTAATTTTAATTAAATTAAAAATATAAAAATGTAAGTACTGTGATATATGTTTATTATATAAAAAATTCTGTAATTTTTGTAGATGTAAAATAAATATACCAAGCTCTTTTGAAGAAGCTCGCTATGTAGAGCGAAACGTCAGAAAGAAAATTATTGTCCTTTGTTTCTCTAATGAAAAACCTATACCCAAGAAAATATTAGAAAAAAATATTTAACAAAAGTTTAAGATACAAAAATAAATTATTAATTGCAAGGGTTTCCGGACTGCAACAGAAGGATTATCATGACTTTCCTTGAAAATGTAAAAAACTCATATGGTATTGACTGTGTTAATAAGCTTCGAGAAATATCTACATTATATAAGAAGATATCAAAGCAGAAAAATAGAAGAATATTTTTACTTCGATGCAAGCATGCTGGCATTTTTCCAAAGTTTTTAAATTTTAAGACCTCTCATATATGCTTTTTCTCAGGTATGTACCTTGAAAGTAAACTTAATGATATAATAAATAACACCAAATCTAAAATTTTAAATTTAACAATCACTGATAATGTAAAAAATTTGAATATTTTGGAGATTAAATTAAAAGAATCAATAGAAGTTACAAAAACTATGTTACCTGAAACTATCCTTAATAATTTTATTCAATTTGAAAGCAGAAAATATGAAAAAATGTTTCAATGTATAAAGCAAAAAAATCAAAGGAAATTTTTAAACTTAGTCAATCACAAAGAAAAAGACAAAATACCAATAAACACACAAACATGGCTTAATAACATCTCTGACACAGATATACCACAAGATGTGTCAGAAGTACTCGCCCTGGGCGGAAATTTTTCATTACCAATCAGTAATGAAAAAGAGCTACCTCTAAATGAATATATTTCTAGTATAGAGTCTGCCATATATAACAAACCAGAAGAAATAAGAGATAGCATTAGATCAAAAACAGTAAACGTAATTACAAACCACAAAATAAAGACCAGACATAATAAAGCCAAAACTAATAATTTCCAAATTAAAATACAAAAACAAATTAATAAAACAAAACAATTTATCAAACATAACCCTCAAATTACTATTCTCAAACCTGATAAAAGTAACAAAACCGTAATTATGAATACATCTGATTATGATAGAAAAATAAACGAACTACTTGATGATACTAACACTTATAAGAAACTTAAAAGTGACCCTACAAAATTGTTCCAAACTAAAAATAACGCACTAATTAAAAAACTATTAAAAAATCAACATATAACTGAGGAAGAAAGTAAAAAATTAACAATACATAATGCTATAGCACCAAAAATTTATGGGTTACCTAAATTACACAAACCAAATACACCTCTCAGACCAATTGTCTCAAGCATACAGTCCCCTTTTTATAACCTGTCCAAATACTTATCAAATTGCCTAACAAACATCACAGGAAAAAATAATCACTATATAAAAGACTCTTTCACATTTAAACAATTCATTGATACAATACAAATACCAACAAATTATAAATTAGTTTCACTAGATGTAGTTTCTTTGTATACAAATATACCCAATGACATCATTCCCAAAGTTTTGGAAGAAAAATGGGACGATTTAAAAGAACACACAACATTGACACTCAATGAATTTATAGAATCTGTAAAACTTACAATAAATAATAATTATTTCCAATTCAAAGATAGTTTGTACCAACAATTGGACGGTTGTGCTATGGGTTCACCAATCTCCTCAACAATAGCACAAATAGTTATGGAATATGTAGAAGAAGAAGTATTGAAAAAACTGGATTTTAATATAATCTTTTTTAAACGCTATGTAGATGACTGTTTGGCTGCTGTACCCGAAAACAAAATAGATAGCTTGTTACAATATTTTAATAATTTCCACCCAAAACTGAAATTTACAGCTGAAATTGAAATAGAACAAAAAATAAACTTTTTAGACTTAACTATACACAGAAATAAGACCGATAATAGTCTTCATACAAAATGGTACACGAAAGATACTTGGTCGGGCCGGTATTTGAATTTTAACTCTGAACATCCAAATAAACAAAAAAATAGTGTCATAATCGGCTTAGTTGATCGAGCTATAAAATTATCTTCACCCGAATTTCGCCCAGAAGTGCTAAAAAAAGTGGAAGAGACCCTAATAATGAACCATTTTCCTAAACTACTCATAAAAAAAATAATTAAACAGAGAACCTATTTACATTATAACACAAACAAAAAAAAATAAAATTGACAATACCAAAACACAAAACACTTTCATTGCATTACCGTATATATACCAACTGTCTGAAAAAATAAAATATATTTTGGATAAACATAACATAACGGTATGCCATAAGGCGAACAATTTACTTGGGTCATTTTATACGAAGTTAAAAAGCAAAGTTCCCACCAAAAAAAGATCTAACGTAATATATGCAATTCCATGCCTAAATTGTCCAAAGAAATACATTGGCATGACGACACAATATATTGAAAATAGAGTGAATGGACACAAGTATACTAAAAACGCATCGACCTCTTTACATAAGCATGAACAAACATCTAAGCATGAATTTGATTTTAAAAACACCCATATTTTAGATACTGACAGAAATTATCATAAATTAGTCATCAAAGAAATGATACACATAAAAAAAGATAAAAATGTTGTAAATGACAAGCAAGATGTCAAAAATTTAAGTCAGATATACTATAATTTGATTTTTGAATAAAACATACTTGAAGCGACTCTATAATAAATATGAGAAATAATGTAATGATGCTTGGAACGATTTCATATACACTCATACAGATGAAAGAACGTTATTAAAAAATAAATAATAATCTTTTTTCCTATTTTTTGCTTTTTATAAAAATAAATCTATCTATACAAATTGCATACCAAAGATCATAATTGAATTTATTTTTAAACATACACACAAAACTACTTTCAAGGTATGTACTATTTTATAATCTTTACTATTTTAACCTGTTTGTATTGTTTTAAATTTTAAATTTTAAACTTTAAGACTATTTTAAAATCTGTTTTGTTTTTATTAATTTTAATTAAATTAAAAATATAAAAATGTAAGTACTGTGATATATGTTTATTATATAAAAAATTCTGTAATTTTTGTAGATGTAAAATAAATATACCAAGCTCTTTTGAAGAAGCTCGCTATGTAGAGCGAAACGTCAGAAAGAAAATTATTGTCCTTTGTTTCTCTAATGAAAAACCTATACCCAAGAAAATATTAGAAAAATATATATATATATATATATATATATATATATATATATATATATATATATCGTGTGATTTTTACTTGAAAAATGCATCGAAAATCGACCAGATCTTCAACTGATACAGCAGATTGGACTAAAAAAGAAAGTTTAGAGATAACAGATTCACAGGTGAAAATGATATGTCAAAAACAAATGCATCGGTTGCAAAAATTACAAAGAAAAATACGGACTTTGAGGTGAATGTTGATCAAAACATATCTTACGATATAATAAACTTTTATTTATTTTTGACGTTACAATCAATTGTGATTTGCAAAACTTGCCGGCAGTCTGTTCGTTTTTCTAAACGCTCAGAAAAAGATTTAGTTTTCTTACTAAGTGTTCAATATAAATGCGGAGATGAAATTTACATTCCAAGCAGTCCACAAATTTACAATACGTATGAAATCAATTGAAGGTTCGTTTTTGTAATGCGTTGGTTTGTTGGACTTCATGGTATTAAAACTTTTCTTGGACTGATGGATATCGGTAAAGGTTTTACTAGAAACAGTTATTATAAAATAATTGATCATATTTGGATAGCAGTAGAAGCAGTGTCACAACTAGTCTTTCGAAAAGCAGCAAAAGAAGAGAAAAAAAATCAGAATGAAACGTAAAATCATTTGTCAGGGTCGGGTGACGGTTCGTGGGCCAAGAGAGGATTTTCCTTACTCATCGGTGTAACGTCAAAGAAGATACTGTCGAGTACGCTGCTTGGTACGAGACTCATGCTAATAAATGTATTGCAAATCATTCAGAAAGTGCTGGGATCATGGAGGTTAATAGTATTATAAAAATGTTTCAAAGATATGTAGAAAAATTCAAAGTATACTATAAGTACTATATCGGATACGGAGATATAAAAACTTTCAAATCGCTTCAAGACGTGCAACCGTACGACAACGATTTGACAATCGAAAAAACGGAATGCGTATTACACGTTAAAAAACGTATGTATAAGTGAGTAAAAGAAGCTGTAACGAAGTTATTAAATTTTTGGGCAAGTGTATGTTCGCCGGGATTTAATTTATTTAATTTACATCCGAAAAATCTGATTCTTGTGGGAAACGAATGCTTAAAGTTTCAATATTACCGACATATAATTAGATTTACCGCGCTATGCCGAGAAATATCATTTTCCGAGATTTTCAGAGCGTCCGACCATAGTAATCGCGCGCCGTATACAGCAGTATTGTATACGCGATCACCGCACGCTGTCACACGTCAGCGTAGTGGGAGCTCGGGCGGTCTATTTAAGCCTGAACAGACCATTATTTCGCTGAGAACTGCACGTTCTCCACCCGGGTCAACAGTCCAAACGGACTGGACTGGATCGCCTGCCGGGCCGCGCCTTCCTGGTGTAGCAATGTAGGTAAGGCTAGGCTGATGTGTATATGGTGTTTTACCATACACTTCCTTTCTTACGTCCTACCCCTGGCCAGCATTGCCGAGGACCCTTATAAGAACGGGCAATGTTGTGTCATCCTACCGCCACTGCCGAACACCCTTATAAGAACGGGACGTGTCGGTTCCTATCCTAATTTCCTACCGCTATTGGTCGGCATTGTCGAGGACCCTTATAAGAACAGACAATGTCGTTCCATCCTGCTGACGCTGTCGAGGACCCTTATAAGAACGGGCAGCGTCAGTTCCTTTCGTTCCTTCCTACCGTCACCGATACACACACGCACTAAATGCCGTCAATATTATCTTTGTTTCCGTATTGACCAGGAACGTGTTTTACCGCCAGGTGCCCTCCGATGTCCGTTGACAAGGGCGCTAAACAACTGCTGCCCCGACGCTTATCGCCGCCGCCGCGTGTAGAGACGCCGCTATCGCCGAACGATGCCGAGTTATTGTTACATACCGTGTATACCGCCGTCGGTCGAATTTTAATACGAAGCGCCGTGAACCGTGAACACGGATTTTAGATACGAGGCGCGATAATTTGCGTACAAGCCGTCGTGAATAGCGCCGCAACCATATAGTACGAGGTACGTGAATAGCGTTGTGAATGATACCGCCGGGTTACCGTCTTCAGCGCAACCGAACAGTATGAGCTACCGAATAGAATAGCGTCGCAACCATATAGTACGAGGTACGTGAATAGCGTCGTGAATGATACCGCCGGGTTACCGTCTTCAGCGCAACCGAACAGTATGAGCTACCGTGAACAGCTCTCAAAACATACTCTTGCCCTCCAGGCCGTTTTATTTGTTTACATTATTGTCCATCTTAGATTGTAACTTAGTTTTAGGCCATGTCTTTGTGTAAAAGAATGGAATACAGGATACAGGATGTTTTATAACCGCTTGTTTCATTACCTAGTCCCATTTTTAACATTACAGATAATAATTGGCAGCCGACAGCCAGCACTAATACACGCAATTGACCCCTGGCTTGCCGTTTCTCCACTGTAACAAACTCCCCGGTGCATAAGTGGGCCCACGACCACATTAATCCCGAGGGTGGCGCCCGAGAACCGACCACCGAGTGGATGTTTTGACCTTCAGGCAGTTAAACAGTTGATCAGCTGAGAGAGCAGGGATATCCCGAATATACGTAGATACCGCCGACCCGATACCCCTGCGCTGAGCATTTGACCGATGACTGTCTGCACGAGAAATATCCACTGACCGATGTTCCGCTGCCGTGAACGAGGCAGAGCCGAAAAGCACGATCTGCTCCCCTGATCCCCGCCTACGTAAAAAACGCGTCAAAAAGCCAAGAAGAAGTTTAGTCAACTGAAGAAAGCCAAGGAGGGTTTAGGAGAAAAAGAAGGCAAAAAAAAGAAACAGCTACTACAAAAAAGACCAAGACAAAAAAAATGTAGTATTCACCAAACGAAAGACGCCAAAAAGTGCTACTATAAAACCTGTAAAAACTGCAACGCTTACCAACCAATTGATGCAAGATCATTCTTTGTATTATGGATTGCCTGTACTTCGAAACCAAGATTCTGTTGAAGAGATGCAAAAAAGTATCTAGGCGACGTTTTATCATAAAATCTCGACCGACGCGAAGCCACAGCATTCACTCTGCCCTGTTGACTTTTGGTGTGATTATCGCAAAACCGAAGCAGCTAAAACTTTAAAAGATTATAAACACCCTCCAGCCCCTGATCAAGAAACACAAGACATTTTAGAACCTATCTATAAAGATCTATCTTCGGAAGATTTACTCAAAAGATGTGTCGGCGCGAACACTCAAAATAACAACGAGAGATTCAATGCGTGCATTTGGCAAATCGCTCCGAAACACAACTTTTCTGGTAAAAAAATCGTTGAGATAGCTGCATTCTGCGCTGCATCCACTTTTAATGTAAGTTTTCAATCTATTCTCAAAATGATGGAAACAATGGGAGTTTTAATTGGACTGGAAACAACCAACTTCGTGAAAAGGCACGACGAGGAGCGATTTTCCAAGGCAGAGCAAATGAGCTGCGAAGAGTGAAAGGAGCAAAGAGTAGCTCGTACAAATGCAAGATTGTAGGAAAATGAATATTATGAAGAAACAAAAGGGATAGTTTATGGAGCCGGTATTGCAGGAGAACGGTAAGACACATTTTTTTAAGTAAAATCGATTTTTTTTTTGGCTTTTTTCGGGTAAAAAAACTTTAATTCGTTTTTCTCAAAACAACGTTTTTAGACCTGGTTGACATGATTTAACCAAAACTACTGGGCCGATTGAGCTCATATTTCGATATGTTATTTTACACATTAATAGTTATTGTCCCTACTACTTTTATAAATTTTCATTAACATTTCATATATTATTTAAACAATTTAAGTTGCAAAAAGCAGGACGAAATTTTCAAAAGTCCGCCATTTTCTTATAAAATCACCTGATAATAGTAAAGACGATAGCGACAAGTGTACTTTTTAATGACCAATTTGTTTTTTCTTTGTTTCAGATGCCATGAACTTGAGATATCATGTCAACCGGTTGTAAGTAGGGTCAACTTCAAGCAGCAGTAGCAGCGAAACTTATGATGATAACACAAAAAAAATTCCTGTTATTGTATGAAACGTCAACTTTCAATTTTAATTTTGTAAATGATGATAACTTGGATATTGACCTTAAATTCAAAATGCTAATTGATGCGTTAACACATTGCATAGATGTCTCTTTTCCAGAAAAATCAAGACTATTCAATAAAAATTATCCCAATAAAGGAGTAAACTGGTTCAATGAGAACTTAAAAGAGATGCGTAATAGACTTCAGTTTATGACAGCATTAAATAAGAGATATCTTATTACCACGCTAACGAGTACCATAATTGAATATAGAAAAAAATACAGAAAATCAATTAGGCTTGCGAAAATTAAAGCTAATGACGAATTTATAAAAAAAATCCAGTAACCCTAAACGAGCTATGTGGAAACTTATAAATAATAAAAGCAAAAATAATACCACTGACTCTAATTCAAAACTAAATGCAAATGATTTTAATAACCACTTTTGTTCAACTGCGGAATGTATGATGAATAAACTTGAAAGTTCTCAACAGCCTTTTGAAGATTATCTAAAATCTATGCCACTGAAAAACATCCCGTCCTTTAAATTTCAATCAGTTAGTTTCAGTGATGCCGATAAGGCCCTTTCAGAAATAAAAAATAGTAACAGCAAAGATATTGAGGAAATTAAGACAAAAATTATTAAAAAAAAATAAGGATATAATAGTTCAGCCCCTAACAATATTGATAAATCAATCTATAGCTTGCAGTACATTTTCTAAAGTTTTCAGAACTACAAAGGTGGTACTCCTCTTCAAGAATAAGGGCTCCATTGATGACTGCAACAATTATCGCCCCATATCTTTATTAACAATCTTGTCAAAAGTTTATGAACGAATTTTGAAAAATCAGGCTAATGATCACTTTGAGTCAAACAAATTATTTGCCTTGAACCAGTTTCGATTTCGAAAGAACAGGACCACAACTTTAGCTATTGATCACTTCACTAGTAATATTTTACAGGGCTTTGAAAAGTATCTTGACACTCTTGCATCCTTTTTAGACCTCACAAAGGCTCTCGATTGTGTCACACATAGCATTCTTCTAAAAAAACTACCATACTACAATTTTCAGGCTGATGCCATTCAGCTTCTTAATTCATATCTGTCGGATCGTGATCAGTATCTTCACTTTGGGCAGTGTAATTCTAACAAACAATCCCTACCTGGGACCTGGCATACTGTAAGGGTAAGGGAGTCAACACTGTTTTGTTTGCTGACGACACGACGTTCTATATAAGTTATCACCCTTCAGAAATTGACAATCTTGATCACCAAGCTTCAGAAAAAAAACTATTTCAATGGTTTCGAGCCAATCGCCTATCCTTGAACAACTCCAAATCACAAAGTATTAATTTTACTCTAAGGAATAACAGTGAAATTATAGTCCTTTCTACCTCAATGTACAATGGAAGTCAAATTTCTGAGAGTACACGTAGATGCAGGATTAACCTGGGAGCAACACCTTGTTAATCTCTCAAACAAAAAAGTATCCCGACAACTGTTCCTGTTCAGGAGTCTTGTACGGGTAACTTCCAAAGAAACTCTTCTGATAGCATATCGCAGTAATTTTCATTCTCTTTTGGCTTATGCTATTCTTTCCTGGGGTCATTCTTGTCATATTGATAAGACATTTGGACAACAAAGAAAATGCATTCGTATTATCTCTGGGCTTGGTTATAGAGAAGACTGTCGAAATTCGTTTAAGAATTTAAAAATTTTAACTTTAACTTGTGTGTACATTATGCAGTGTTTGTTGTACGTTAAACAAAATCTAGATCTATACAGATCACACGGAGATATTCACAACTATGCAACAAGAAACAACAACAATCTTGTACCAGACTTTGGCCGGCTTGAGAGATCCAGAAATGGTTCAAGATATTTAGTAATAAAGTTCTACAATTGCGTTCCAGCTAGAATTAAAGCTCTTAACTTCAATCAGTACAAAAAACAAATCAAGAGCTACCTTGTGCTGAACGCGTTTTTTTCGTTTGAGAAGTATTTCGAATCCAATTTTAATCTGTAGCATTGTTTTTGTCTGTTGTCAGCTTCTGCAGACTTTTTTTACCAAAACTTTCTTCTTAAGGAAGAATCAATATCGTGTAATATTTTATTTGTATTAATTATAATAATTAATTGACAAAGTTTTAATATTTTATTTATTTGACTTGTAAAAGTACTATTTGTATACTATTACTAATAAATTATCTTATCTTATCATATATCAAAATATTGTTTTGATAAAATTTATTTTACTATGAAAAAGAAATTCGTCAAAATAAGCCCCGAGATAGGGGACTACCGCCTTATGCATATCACACTGAAACCTGACACTGTTAAATAAATATTTAGGTGTTTCTCGGTTTATAATGGGGAAAAACTGACAACCAGAGTACAATTGTCGAATGAGTTTTGTGGCTTTTGTATCGATTAGTTGGATATTAATCATAGGCAGTATCACACTAAAATCAATTTTAAACCAACTTAAACCATTTTTTATATTTAAAAGGCCTTAAATGATGATGAATGATGTAACATTTAGTTTTAAATGCAAAAACTATTGGATGACGCTTAATAGGTGTTTTGTTACATACGGATAATGTTATACAGTTTCAGCGATTAAGGAGCTCCTTTTTATCTCTAATATGCAAATACTCACTTTTTTGACTTTGGTAGCTCTAAAACCATCTAAAAATACGACTTTGCAAATACGCATTAGCTAAATAGGCATTTTTTTATTTTAAAACACTATGTTTTTATTTAATGAAGAAATTTAAAAATGCAGTTTTTCATTTTCATTATTTAGTTAGTTAGTTAATTTAATGGTTAAAAGCGCGTCAGTATCTCAGAACATTTAGCGCCTTCTATAGAAATTGTTGGATTCATTTAAATTTTACTGTAAAGACCAATATGCCTCAAGAAACAAAGTAAGCGTTTGGCCTTAGTCAGATCAAAAGACATAACTGTCGCAAAATTATTAGAGGTAAGATACCTTTCTCTAGCATTTCTGTATGAGGGACAGTCAGATATTATGTGTTTTATAGATAGAGGGGAACGACAGGACGGACATTGAGGGAGATCCTCGTTTTTACGAAGAAAGGAATGAGTCATTCTGCAGTGTCCAATGGCGATTCTCTTCCATACGACATTTTCCCTTCTGGACAGTTGGGGAAAGTGATATGTCTCTGAGAAATTTCTTTTAATGTGGAAGAGTTTATTGGGGTTTTCTAGAGATTCCCAACGAACCTGCACAATGTTGCGAATGATGTTATCGATGTGTTTATTGAATTCTTTGGGGTTAAGTAAAGAGAAGAAAGGGGTGCCTTCAAGGATTGCAGATTTAGCTTGAGTATCGGCCAATTCATTCCCATCTATGCCGATGTGGTTCAGGGCCCACATGAAAGCTATGTACAGATTACGTTGGGATCCCATTTTAAGAAGGCCGAGAATTTGATTCATGAGAGGGTGGGATGTGTTAATGGCTTGGATCGATCTGAGGCAGCTGAGGGAATCAGAAATGATTAGATGATTGGGGGTGGAGGAGTGCTTAATTATTTCTCTGATGCATTGCTTGATGGCAAATAACTCAGCTGAAAAAATGGATGAAAGGGGATTTAACCTTGTTTTGTTGTATGAAAAGCTGGTTACGGCAGCTGAGCCTACCCCTTGATCCGATTTGGAACCATCGGTAAACGATAGTTTGAAAGATTTGAAAGAGTTAATTAGGCTAAGGAAGTGTTGTTTGATGATGGAAGGTAAAGTGTTGTTCTTATCATACTGCAGAAGATCAAAATTGATTTCAAAGGGGGGAAAATCCCAGGGGGAGAAGATCTGAGGGAGGATGGGGGTGGTATTGGGAATAGATATGTTATGGGAGACTATAAACGCAGAAGCTCTATCATTGGCACCCAATGTGACATTTGAGACAACCGGGAAATCAGAAGGATTAAGGATTTTATATTGAAAGGAATGGTCTAGACTTGACAGATATGACGTATTTTATAAGAAGAGAAGAACGTCGGAGACACAAAACCAACGAGATGATCTGTTGTTGATCTGTTAGGACGAAAGCCGTATTGATAAGGGATTAAGAAATTCTTAGATTCCAGGTACCATGAAGCCGCTTGTTAATCATTCTTTCCAGGATTTTGCATAAGTGGTTCGTTAGGGAAATAGAGCGGTAGCTATTAAGTTGGTTTCTAGGTTTACCGTGTTTATGAATAGGGATAAGGAAAGAGGTTCTCCAGGAGTTGGGAAATTGTTCATTTGACCATAGGTAATTGTAGAAGGCCAGAAGATATTCAAGCATATTAGGTGGAAGGTTGACAATTATGGGAATGTGGATCCCATCCGGGCCGGGGGCAGCATCACGAGAGGAGTGTATAGCAAGGAGCAGCTCTTTCTGGGAAAACGGCATATTATAGGAGAGAGACTCAGTGGTATTGAAGTTAATTGGAAGAGATTTCGCAGTGTTCTTGACAGTGAGGAACTGGTCAGGACAGTAGTTATTAGATGATTTGTCCTAAAAAAAATCAGCAAAGGAGTCACACAGGGAGTCGCGGTTAGTTATCCAGTTGTTGTTAATAAGAAGTCCTGGGATGGATCTAGAGAGGCAGCATTAAGAATTCTGTCTTCGATGTCAGACAAAGTCCCGTCAATGTCATCGAATCTTTGGGGGGAACTGTGAAGTATGCATGGTATAGGGGCCAATTTGCTTTCTTTAGGTTCCATTTTGGAGCAGAAGGTCGGTCATTCTGGGGAGTCTCAAGGCTTCTTAGGATTATAGGAAACTGATCACTGCCGTAGGTATCCTCAAGAACATCCCATTGGAAGGAATTTGTTAAAGAAGGAGAGCAAATGGAGAGATCAATGGAAGAGAAGCTTCCATTCACAGGGCTTATATAAGTTGGAGTGCGGTGATTGAGAAGGGAGAGGGAGAATTCATTAAGGAGACTCTCAATTTGATGGCCTCTAGGGCTAGTGAATTTTGAGCACCAGAGTGGGTTGTGGGCATTAAAGTCACCTAAAATAAAGAAGGGATTAGGTAGAAGATCAATTGCTTCCCTCAGAATTGTAGATGAGATCGAGGATGAAGGGGGGAGGTATAAACAACACACGGTGACAAGACAATCAAGATGCGTGGAGATAGCGCAAATTTCCAGGTCAAGGTCAATGACTATGGATTGATAATCCAGGGAAGAGTAGATATAGAAGGCAACACCGCCTGAGGCATGATTCGGATTGGGCCTGTTTAAAAAGTGAGTGTTGTAGTTCTTCAGATGTATGAAGTTATTGTCTTTAAAATTAGTTTCTTGAAGGCAGATGACGACAGTTGGTCTATAAGTTTTAATTAAAAATTGTAGATCCTCGATATGCGGAGTAAAACCATTTAAATTCCATTGCAAAATTGGGGCAAAGAATGGTAAAATTGAGAGAAAGTAAGAAGAGTATAGTTAGGTTTCAAGTATGGAGAGGATCGCTGAAAAAGGTAAAGGGTGTCTTGGGAAGTAAAAAGTTATTTGGACTGGTGGTTTTTATTAGTGGACTCAGAACTATGGTCAGAGATATCAACTAGTATTTCGTCTAGGTGTTCTTTAGACGATTGAGATGATTTGGATGAACTTCTACTAATGCTAGGAGGTTTATGACTGGTAGATTCTTTTTTCCTTGTATGCGAAGGGTGGGAAGATTTATTCGCTGAGTTGTTTGAGGGTTGCGAGGAACTTGAGGATTGTCGGAAAGTTTTTAATTGCGTAGGATGTTTATGGGATTCAACGCTACTAGAGGGTAGAGTGTTTCTTTTTATAGAGGGGGTCGTTGGGGGGGGGTTTTGATTGAGGGGTTGGGGGAGGTTTGGAGGGGGGAGGTGAAGGGAGAGGTGTTGGGGGGATCTGTAATAGGGGGAGAAAGGGGAGGGAGAGGAGGAGGAAGGTAAGTGACAGGGGTAGGAAGGGGGAGGTCGAGGTTGCATTGGGTGGCAACTGAAACGAGGTTGCACTGAGTGGCGACTGAAGCTTTATTGATGGTGAAAGAAGTTTGTTTTTTTGTCACAGAGCTGAATAATGAGGAGTTGAGCACTTGAGCGGAGGGGTTAAGACTATAGAATTTCTTTTTGGCTTCAAAATAAGAAAGTTTTTCAGTAGTACGTAATTTTTGAATTTCGAATTCTTGTTTGTAGATAGGACAGCCTTTGTATCTAGGGGAACGATCATCTTTACAATTTAAGCATACTGAGGGATTAGAACATGGATTTTCTGGGTGGTCGGGGTGACCACACGAGGGGCATGTTGGAGAATTTGGGCAGCGTCCTGCAGTATGTCCAAACTTTTGGCACGAGAAGCAACGCATAGGGTTAGGGATATAATGGCGAACCCTGAGAGAATACTAACCCGCTTTAAGGGAGAGAGTGAGATTTAAAAGTAAGAATTAGAGAGGAGGAGGGAGTTTTGTCTTTAGAGAGAATTCGAGAAACAGTAATGACTCCTTGATCTTTAAGATTATCCAAAATTTCATCTTCCGAGCAGTGCAGCAAGTCAGAGCAAGTTACAATGCCTTTTACAATATTTAAAGAGGAGTAGGGGGAGGTGGAAACATTATAGATATGTAATTTAGTTAAATTGATTGCTTTTAAAGATTGTCTTTCGTTACTTACTTCAATAAGGAGTGTTCTGTCACTTAATTTTATTGTATCAGATAGGGAACCAAAATAAGATGGTAGAGCTTTATGTAAAATAAAAAGAAAAGGGCTTTTAAAAGAACCATCAAGGTTTTTAACAATGAAAAATTTGTCAAAATTCTCTAATGTAACATCCTGAGGCGACTCAATTCTGGGCCTTTTGAAGGGCCCGCTAAGGGGTGGAAAATTTCCAAAATTTTTTTCTAAACGTGACATATGAATCCCACGAGTATCTTAGGAAATAATCGGTCGACCACAGCAGAGCCTGGATGCCATGGCAAGGCTATACTACTGCCAGATGTAGCCCGGTGTCTGACAGGAACCGTTTGGGACTCACTAAGCAGAGCCATTCATCTCCTCCGCACGGTTTCTAACACGTTGAGATTGCTTTGGAAACATAGAATAACGGCATAGGACAAGGACAAGACGTGACTGGGGCTCCTGGATGGTCACACCCGTACTAGGGAGGGAAAAACCCTCCTAGCCCCCTGGGGGCTTTTCATTATTTATTTCAAATTGATATTTTAATTCAGGAATATACCTTGCCTTAATCGGAGTTTAACTGGATTTACCTCTGGATTTCCTAATGTCGGATCATTATCATATTCTTCGACATGCTCAAAAATATTATAAATAATAGCATCGTGTGCAAAACAGACATTTATGCAAATTAAAAACTCCTCCAAGTTAGCGTTATTAAAGGAAGTATTTTCTTTGTAGACCCAATACTATTCAAGATATAAGGATTCTTTATTTTTTGATTGTTGTTTAATTATTTTTTCAAAAAATAAGTTTTTTAACTTCATCTTCATAATCAATTTTATATTTACCCTGATGAAATCTGTACCTCCATATTGATAAACGCTCTAAAGTTATACTGTCAAATAGACCAGCCTCGTGCATTTTGGTTGTAAGGAAAAATTCTTAGAGTAGCATTACCTGATGTCCGTAAAGCATGTTCTTTCGAGATGACGATTCAACGTTATTAAAAGTTGATAATCCGCTGGTACTGGGTTCATCTAACTCTAGTGCTTCGTTTCTGCGCATCTTAACTGGATAATCTCCATGATCTTCATAAGAACGCTTGCCTGCCCTTGGAACTTGATAACGTTCAACATCATTTCTTTCTTCGAAATTGTTTTCTTCCGACGGATAGTAGTCCTACAATAGAAACAATAAGCATAAAAAATCACTATTGTTACATTTTTGTTTTCTATTAACTTTATTTTAACCAAAAGAGTCAACATTAAGGGACCACATATAAACCATGCAAATGATTTGGGATTGCTCTTTCCTCGATTTAAAACAAGAATATGCCATTGTAATGAAGCTCAACCAGCATTGAAACTCTACTTAGCCGAGATAAATGCGTGCAGTCCTTAGATCTCGAGGGCGGATTACTCCAATTTTAATAAAAAAGAAACAGTGTTTACCATCCTGGATACATAGATAAGCTTTTATTTATTCCAATAAGTATCATAAAAATAAATCAAATAAGAGCATCGAAAAATATCACGAAAAAAAAACCATTACCATAAATACCATCACAATAAAGTTCATTTTCAGCTCTAGATAAAAAGAGGAAAAAAATAAAATGGGAAAAAATCTTCAACAATAATTTTACCATCTTAAGTATTTTTCCTGATTATTTCTGCCTATATTAACACTTAAAATAAAACGCAATATTGTAAAAGAAACAAAAATTAAGAAAACAAAGGACACGTTCTATTATAGGCATTTTATGTTAATGGAAATAGATTTCTCTAGAAAGTTCCAGACGTTCTTTCATAGACACCTCCTGAGGAAATTAACAAAGGTAAAAGTAATTAAATAAATTGTGAACTCGTGGAAAATAAACCTAAAGCCCTACAAACTACAAATTATAAATACAAACTAATACTATGAAATGTAAAATGCAATAAAGTTCGTTACATTGCCCCCCTTTCAAGTCTTGATTGTCTCGATCAACCTTCTTGATCCTGATAATGGCCAATATGTCAAGATCCACTACTTTCAACTTCACATGAGGGCGTTTCCGAATTCAATACGTCAGATGGTTTAGTGAGGTCACTACATTATACGGAACTTCCCATGTCTTCTGGAGCTTTGGTGAACGCCTTTTGGTTCATTTACAATTCTACAACGACACCTTTTTCACCAATCATGAATCCATCAGTATTGGCTTTAAGGTCATAGCGGGTCTTCATTCCATCGCTTTTTATTTTAAGTCGTCTCTGTACCTTTCCGAGGATGACCTGCAGGATATTCTTCTTCTATAGTGCCTTTCGCGGTCCTAGTCCCTCTCGACGTACCCTTTCGAGGATGATCTGTAGAACGTTCTCCTTTCGCGGACACAATCCCTCTCGTATCGTTCTCCATGGTCGCCGCGAGTAATCTTTATATCTCTTCCGTAATGGTCTTTTCTTCTATAGCCTCTACCAGCAGTAATTTCTGAGCAATCTCTGTACAAGTGACCATTGTATCCGCACTGATAACAACGCATGTTTTTCGAATGGTACCGAGAGAGCGAAAGCGAGAGCGAGAGAGCGAGAGCGTGAGAGCGTGTGTGGGTGTGTGGTGGGTGTGTGGGGGTGTGTGTGGGTGTGTGAGAGACTCATTATTTCTACCAATTGTTCGTCCTCAGTAGCACTAAAACGGATCTGTTGTTTTTGCACTTTTTTCACTACACGTAGCGTACAACTCAATAGACTGCTCTCGGAGCAGTCGTCATGTTGCGTCGACCGCACTAAGATGGCGCAAGTCGTATACTCAACACATGCGTTCACACATACATTTTTTATTATTTTTTTCATATTTTATTTAGCAGTTGGATGTCATTTAGGAATGAAAAAACATTATTGGAGTTGTGTATTGAGAGCATGTTTTTTGGGTTATCTGATATATTGTATTTATTACGTTTGGATTGGTATTTATGAAAATCAAAGAGAATATGTTTAATAGTTAGTGGGAGGGTATAGAAGGGGCATTGGGGTTGGTTCAGGTCTTTAATTAAATATTCATTCTTTCCTTGTTAGGGAGTAGTGTGGGGAGTTTTCAAAGTAGGAGTGCTTTATGGTATGCAATTTTGTTATTGTCCAAGGTTAGAGCCCATTCAAGTTGAGCTAGATTATAAAAAAGTTTATTGATGTAAATTTTGATATCCTTAATGTAGAAGATTTGATCTACAAAGGGGGGATTAAGGGGGGGTTTAGCAAGGAAGTCAGCTTTTTCATTGCCAGGTATTCTCACAAGGATGATAAGTTTATTGTCTATGAGTCCCTTCTCATGGAGATATTTAATTTCCCCAGACAAGAGGTGTTTTGGATAGTATGAAGGAATGTTCTGGATAGAGTTAAGTGAATCAGTGGTAATTACCCATTTTTTGTGCGGAGATGATATGATGTATTTGAATGTTCTGTAAATGGCGTATAATTCAGCTGTTAGTATGCTGGTTGTTTTATGCATTCGAAAAGTTTCTTCTATGTTGGATGAGTAATATTCTGCAATGGTCTGAGTGTCAGTTTTGAATCCATCTTTATAGATGACATTGAATTTATTATATGTAGTTTGAAGCAAAAGGTTGAAAGTTTTCCTGATTAAGAGAGGGTATTTAATTTGTCATATTTAGTAAACGTTAGATCCCATTTAATTGGCGACATATTGTATGGAGGAAAAGTATAGCTGCTATTTTGTGGTTTAAAGCATGGGGGCATAACACCACCATACACTTTTAAATCCACAACACGGGTGATTCCATATTTTTTTTCGGATACAGAGTAATAATTCGACTTAACTGCCAGTTTAAAGGAGTGTATTATCATTTTCAACCAATACCAGTGTGCCAACCTTTACCACATTTTGCGAATTTTCTTTCCATTTTGTTCTGTTTTGCAATTCTGATAAATATTCTTTCTGCCACCTGGACTAATAATGTTGAACCATAACTTGTAGATGCTACCATTTGGTTAATCGATTTTCAGGAACATCAGTCATATTTATTTGGGGAAGATAAGCGGCTTGCCAATCAAAAAATGACCAGGAGTTAACGCTGATATATTATTAAGGTCTTGGGAAATGGGACAGAGAAGACGGGAATTTAGTATACTTTCAATTTGCGTAAATACAGTGCTGAATTCTTCAAATGTTAGAAGTTTATCGCCTGTGATACGCTTAATATGACCTTTACGACTTTTAATACCGGCCTCCCAAATACCTCCAAAGCTTGAAATAAAGAAATCTTTCTGTCGTATTTAAATAGTTTGTTGTATATGTAATTGTCCTTTTCAGGTAGAGAATATGAAAAATATATATACAAACAGTTCATTTCCTGCAAATATCGCTCTGGTCCTCTCTCCATACGCGTTTCGATCACCTCATGATCTCATCAGTTGAGCTGTATCAGACCGAGAGCAACATTAGCAGGAACTAACTGATATATGAAATATAAATTTCAATGTATGTCGGCAGGATATTGCACCTGCCATCTAGCGACTTCGATGTCAGACTGAAAAATATCGCCAGTCGAACGACATCTGTGAATCATTGGAGTAAAAAGTGAAATTATTTCTAATTAAAATTTTGATATA